>OU744722.1:22965277-24346755 GCA_916613615.1 Steromphala cineraria | reverse complement strand
GATTTTTAGTTTTTGTATAATTGGCTTTAGATGCGACCTTAATGTAAAGTTGAGCAGATATTGTCAAAATTGTTCCCACGATGGAATTTTCTTAACATGGCTTGGATATGCACCAAAATGAGCTTAAATGTACACAAAAATAAATGCTATCTGCTGGTGGCAACCAATCTTCTCACAGATTTGTAGCTTTTGTATAATTGGCTTTAGATACGAACTTAATGTACAGTTGAGCAGATATTGTCAAAATTGTTCCCAGGTTGGAATTTTCTTAACATGGCTTGGATATGCACCAAAATGAGCTCAAATGTACACAAAAATAAATGCTATCTGCTGGTGGCAACCAATCTTCTCACAGATTTGTAGCTTTTGTATAATTGGCTTTAGATGCGACCTCAATGTACAGTTGAGCAGATATTTTCAAAATTGTTCCCACTATGGAATTTTCTTAATATGGCTTGCATATGCACTAAAATGAGCTTAAATGTACACAAAAATAATTGCTATCTGCTGGTGCCAACCAATCTTCTCACAGATTTTTAGTTTTTGTATTATTGGCTTTAGATGCGACTTTAATGTACAGTTGAGCAGATATTGTCAAAATTGTTCCCTCAATGGAATGTTCTTATTATGGCTTGGATATGCACCAAAATGAGCTCAAATGTACACAAAAACAAATGTTATCAGCCGGTGCCAACCAATCTTCTCACAGATTTTTAGTTTTTGTATAATTGGCTTTAGATGCGACCTTAATGTACAGTTGAGCAGATATTTTCAAAATTGTTCCCACGATGGAACTTTCTTAATATGGCTTGGATATGCACCAAAATGAGCTCAAATGTACACAAAAATAAATGCTATCTGCTGGTGGCAACCAATCTTCTCACAGATTTTTAGTTTTTGTATAATTGGCTTTAGATGCGACTTCAATGTACAGTTGAGCAGATATTGTCAAAATTGTTCCCACGATGGAATTTTCTTAACATGGCTTGGATATGCACCAAAATGAGCTCAAATGTACACAAAAATAAATGCTATCTGCTGGTGGCAACCAATCTTCTCACAGATTTGTAGCTTTTGTATAATTGGCTTTAGATGCGACCTCAATGTACAGTTGAGCAGATATTTTCAAAATTGTTCCCATTATGGAATTTTCTTAATATGGCTTGCATATGCACTAAAATGAGCTTAAATGTAAACAAAAATAAATGCTATCTGCTGGTGCCAACCAATCTTCTCACAGACTTTTTGTTTTTGTATTATTGGCTTTAGATGCGACTTTAATGAACAGTTGAGCAGATATTGTCAAAATTGTTCCAACGATGGAATTTTCTTATTATGGCTTGGATATGCACCAGAATGAGCTCAAATGTACACAAAAACAAATGTTATCAGCCGGTGTCAACCAATCTTCTCACAGATTTTTAGTTTTTGTATAATTGGCTTTAGATGCGACCTTAATGTACAGTTGAGCAGATATTGTCCAAATTGTTCCCACGATGGAACTTTCTTAATATGGCTTGGATATGCACCAAAATTAACTCAAATGTACACAAAAATAAATGCTATCTGCTGGTGCCAAAACATTTTCTCACATCTTTTTAGCTTTTGTATAATTGGCTTTAGATGCGACCTCAATGTACAGTTGAGCAGATATTGTCAAAATTGTTCCCACGATGGAACTTTCTTAATATGGCTTGGATATGCACCAAAATGAGCTCTAATGTACACAAAAACAAATGCTATCTGCTGGTGGCAACCAATCTTCTCACAAATTTTTAGTTTTTGTATAATTGGCTTTAGATGCGACCTTAATGTACAGTTGAGCAGTTATTGTCAAAATTGTTCCCACGATGGAACTTTCTTAATATGGCTTGGATATGCACCAAAATTAACTCAAATGTACACAAAAATAAATGCTATCTGCTGGTGGCAACCAATCTTCTCACAGATTTTTAGTTTTTGTATAATTGGCTTTAGATACGAACTTAATGTACAGTTGAGCAGATATTGTCAAAATTGTTCCCACGATGGAATTTTCTTAACATGGCTTGGATATGCACCAAAATGAGCTCAAATGTACACAAAAATAAATGCTATCTGCTGGTGGCAACCAATCTTCTCACAGATTTGTAGCTTTTGTATAATTGGCTTTAGATGCGACCTCAATGTACAGTTGAGCAGATATTTTCAAAATTGTTCCCACTATGGAATTTTCTTAATATGGCTTGCATATGCACTAAAATGAGCTTAAATGTACACAAAAATAAATGCTATCTGCTGGTGCCAACCAATCTTCTCACAGATTTTTAGTTTTTGTATTATTGGCTTTAGATGCGACTTTAATGAACAGTTGAGCAGATATTGTCAAAATTGTTCCCACGATGGAATGTTCTTATTATGGCTTGGATATGCACCAAAATGAGCTCAAATGTACACAAAAACAAATGTTATCAGCCGGTGTCAACCAATCTTCTCACAGATTTTTAGTTTTGGTATAATTGGCTGTAGATGCGACCTTAATGTACAGTTGAGCAGATATTGTCAAAATTGTTCCCACGATGGAACTTTCTTAATATGGCTTTGATATGCACCAAAATGAGCTCAAATGTACACAAAAATAAATGCTATCTGCTGGTGGCAACCAATCTTCTCACAGATTTTTAGTTTTTGTATAATTGGCTTTAGATGCGACCTTAATGTAAAGTTGAGCAGATATTGTCAAAATTGTTCCAACGATGGAATTTTCTTAACATGGCTTGGATATGCACCAAAATGAGCTTAAATGTACACAAAAATAAATGCTATCTGCTGGTGGCAACCAATCTTCTCACAGATTTTTAGCTTTTGTATAATTGGCTTTAGATGCGACCTCAATGTACAGTTGAGCAGATATTTTAAAAATTGTTCCCACGATGGAATTTTCTTAACATGGCTTGGATATGCACCAAAATGAGCTCAAATATACACAAAAATAAATGCTATCTGCTGGTGGCAACCAATCTTCTCACAGATTTGTAGCTTTTGTATAATTGGCTTTAGATGCGACCTCAATGTACAGTTGAGCAGATATTGTCAAAATTGTTCCCACTATGGAATTTTCTTAATATGGCTTGCATATGCACCAAAATGAGCTTAAATGTACACAAAAATAAATGCTATCTGCTGGTGCCAACCAATCTTCTCACAGATTTTTAGTTTTTGTATTATTGGCTTTAGATGCGACTTTAATGAACAGTTGAGCAGATATTGTCAAAATTGTTCCCACGATGGAATGTTCTTATTATGGCTTGGATATGCACCAAAATGAGCTCAAATGTACACAAAAACAAATGTTTTCAGCCGGTGTCAACCAATCTTCTCACAGATTTTTAGTTTTTGTATAATTGGCTTTAGATGCGACTTTAATGAACAGTTGAGCAGATATTGTCAAAATTGTTCCCACGATGGAATGTTCTTATTATGGCTTGGATATGCACCAAAATGAGCTCAAATGTACACAAAAACAAATGCTATCTGCTGGTGCCAAAACATTTTCTCACAGATTTTTAGCTTTTGTATAATTGGCTTTAGATGCGACCTTAATGTACAGTTGAGAAGATATTGTCAAAATTGTTCCCACGATGGAATTTTCTTAATATGGCTTGGATATGCACCAAAATGAGCTCAAATGTACACAAAAATAAATGCTATCTGCTGGTGCCAACCAATCTTCTCACATCGTTTTAGCTTTTGTATAATTGGCTTTAGATGCGACCTCAATGTACAGTTGAGCAGATATTGTCAAAATTGTTCCCACGATGGAACTTTCTTAATATGGCTTGGATATGCACCAAAATGAGCTCAAATGTACACAAAAATAAATGCTATCTGCTGGTGGCAACCAATCTTCTCAAAGATTTTTAGCTTTTGTATAATTGGCTTTAGATGCGACCTTAATGTACAGTTGAGCAGATATTGTCAAAATTGTTCCCACAATGGAATTTTCTTAACATGGCTTGGATATGCACCAAAATGAGCTCAAATGTACACAAAAATAAATGCTATCTGCTGGTGGCAACCAATCTTCTCACAGATTTTTAGCTTTTGTATAATTGGCTTTAGATGCGACCTTAATGTACAGTTGAGAAGATATTGTCCAAATTGTTCCCACGATGGAATGTTCTTAATATGGCTTGCATATGCACCAAAATGAGCTTTAATGTACACAAAAATAAATGCTATCTGCTGGTGGCAACCAATCTTCTCAAAGATTTTTAGCTTTTGTATAATTGGCTTTAGATGCGACCTCAATGTACAGTTGAGCAGATATTGTCAAAATTGTTCCCACGATGGAACTTTCTTAATATGGCTTGCATATGCACCAAAATGAACTCAAATGTACACAAAAATAAATGCTATCTGCTGGTGCCAACCAATCTTCTCAAAGATTTTTAGCTTTTGTATAATTGGCTTTAGATGCGACCTTAATGTACAGTTGAGCAGATATTGTCAAAATTGTTCCCACGATGGAATTTTCTTAACATGGCTTGGATATGCACCAACAGGAGCTCAAATGTACACAAAAATAAATGCTATCTGCTGGTGGCAACCAATCTTCTCACAGATTTGTAGCTTTTGTATAATTGGCTTTAGATGCGAACTTAATGTACAGTTGAGCAGATATTGTCCAAATTGTTCCCACGATGGAATTTTCTTAATATGGCTTGGATATGCACCAAAATGAGCTCAAATGTACACAAAAATAAATGCTATCTGCTGGTGCCAACCAATCTTCTCACAGATTTTTAGTTTTTGTATAATTGGCTTTAGATGCGACCTTAATGTACAGTTGAGCAGATATTGTCAAAATTGTTCCCACGATGGAATTTTCTTAACATGGCTTGGATATGCACCAAAATGAGCTCAAATATACACAAAAATAAATGCTATCTGCTGGTGGCAACCAATCTTCTCACAGATTTGTAGCTTTTGTATAATTGGCTTTAGATGCGACCTCAATGTACAGTTGAGCAGATATTGTCAAAATTGTTCCCACGATGGAACTTTCTTAATATGGCTTGGATATGCACCAAAATGAGCTCAAATGTACACAAAAACAAATGCTATCTGCTGGTGGCAACCAATCTTCTCACAAATTTTTAGTTTTTGTATAATTGGCTTTAGATGCGACCTTAATGTACAGTTGAGCAGTTATTGTCAAAATTGTTCCCACTATGGAACTTTCTTAATATGGCTTGGATATGCACCAAAATTAACTCAAATGTACACAAAAATAAATGCTATCTGCTGGTGGCAACCAATCTTCTCACAGATTTTTAGTTTTTGTATAATTGGCTTTAGATACGAACTTAATGTACAGTTGAGCAGATATTGTCAAAATTGTTCCCACGATGGAATTTTCTTAACATGGCTTGGATATGCACCAAAATGAGCTCAAATGTACACAAAAATAAATGCTATCTGCTGGTGCCAACCAATCTTCTCACAGATTTGTAGCTTTTGTATAATTGGCTTTAGATGCGACCTCAATGTACAGTTGAGCAGATATTGTCAAAATTGTTCCCACGATGGAACTTTCTTAATATGGCTTGGATATGCACCAAAATGAGCTCAAATGTACACAAAAATAAATGCTATCTGCTGGTGGCAACCAATCTTCTCACAGATTTTTAGTTTTTGTATAATTGGCTTTAGATGCGACCTTAATGTAAAGTTGAGCAGATATTGTCAAAATTGTTCCCACGATGGAATTTTCTTAACATGGCTTGGATATGCACCAAAATGAGCTTAAATGTACACAAAAATAAATGCTATCTGCTGGTGGCAACCAATCTTCTCACAGATTTGTAGCTTTTGTATAATTGGCTTTAGATACGAACTTAATGTACAGTTGAGCAGATATTGTCAAAATTGTTCCCAGGTTGGAATTTTCTTAACATGGCTTGGATATGCACCAAAATGAGCTCAAATGTACACAAAAATAAATGCTATCTGCTGGTGGCAACCAATCTTCTCACAGATTTGTAGCTTTTGTATAATTGGCTTTAGATGCGACCTCAATGTACAGTTGAGCAGATATTTTCAAAATTGTTCCCACTATGGAATTTTCTTAATATGGCTTGCATATGCACTAAAATGAGCTTAAATGTACACAAAAATAATTGCTATCTGCTGGTGCCAACCAATCTTCTCACAGATTTTTAGTTTTTGTATTATTGGCTTTAGATGCGACTTTAATGAACAGTTGAGCAGATATTGTCAAAATTGTTCCCACGATGGAATGTTCTTATTATGGCTTGGATATGCACCAAAATGAGCTCAAATGTACACAAAAACAAATGTTATCAGCCGGTGTCAACCAATCTTCTCACAGATTTTTAGTTTTTGTATAATTGGCTTTAGATGCGACCTTAATGTACAGTTGAGCAGATATTTTCAAAATTGTTCCCACGATGGAACTTTCTTAATATGGCTTGGATATGCACCAAAATGAGCTCAAATGTACACAAAAATAAATGCTATCTGCTGGTGGCAACCAATCTTCTCACAGATTTTTAGTTTTTGTATAATTGGCTTTAGATGCGACTTCAATGTACAGTTAAGCAGATATTGTCATAATTGTTCCCACGATGGAATTTTCTTAACATGGCTTGGATATGCACCAAAATGAGCTCAAATGTACACAAAAATAAATGCTATCTGCTGGTGGCAACCAATCTTCTCACAGATTTGTAGCTTTTGTATAATTGGCTTTAGATGCGACCTCAATGTACAGTTGAGCAGATATTTTCAAAATTGTTCCCATTATGGAATTTTCTTAATATGGCTTGCATATGCACTAAAATGAGCTTAAATGTAAACAAAAATAAATGCTATCTGCTGGTGCCAACCAATCTTCTCACAGACTTTTTGTTTTTGTATTATTGGCTTTAGATGCGACTTTAATGAACAGTTGAGCAGATATTGTCAAAATTGTTCCAACGATGGAATTTTCTTATTATGGCTTGGATATGCACCAGAATGAGCTCAAATGTACACAAAAACAAATGTTATCAGCCGGTGTCAACCAATCTTCTCACAGATTTTTAGTTTTTGTATAATTGGCTTTAGATGCGACCTTAATGTACAGTTGAGCAGATATTGTCCAAATTGTTCCCAAGATGGAACTTTCTTAATATGGCTTGGATATGCACCAAAATTAACTCAAATGTACACAAAAATAAATGCTATCTGCTGGTGCCAAAACATTTTCTCACATCTTTTTAGCTTTTGTATAATTGGCTTTAGATGCGACCTCAATGTACAGTTGAGCAGATATTGTCAAAATTGTTCCCACGATGGAACTTTCTTAATATGGCTTGGATATGCACCAAAATGAGCTCTAATGTACACAAAAACAAATGCTATCTGCTGGTGGCAACCAATCTTCTCACAAATTTTTAGTTTTTGTATAATTGGCTTTAGATGCGACCTTAATGTACAGTTGAGCAGTTATTGTCAAAATTGTTCCCACGATGGAACTTTCTTAATATGGCTTGGATATGCACCAAAATTAACTCAAATGTACACAAAAATAAATGCTATCTGCTGGTGGCAACCAATCTTCTCACAGATTTTTAGTTTTTGTATAATTGGCTTTAGATACGAACTTAATGTACAGTTGAGCAGATATTGTCAAAATTGTTCCCACGATGGAATTTTCTTAACATGGCTTGGATATGCACCAAAATGAGCTCAAATGTACACAAAAATAAATGTTATCTGCTGGTGGCAACCAATCTTCTCACAGATTTGTAGCTTTTGTATAATTGGCTTTAGATGCGACCTCAATGTACAGTTGAGCAGATATTTTCAAAATTGTTCCCACTATGGAATTTTCTTAATATGGCTTGCATATGCACTAAAATGAGCTTAAATGTACACAAAAATAAATGCTATCTGCTGGTGCCAACCAATCTTCTCACAGATTTTTAGTTTTTGTATTATTGGCTTTAGATGCGACTTTAATGAACAGTTGAGCAGATATTGTCAAAATTGTTCCCACGATGGAATGTTCTTATTATGGCTTGGATATGCACCAAAATGAGCTCAAATGTACACAAAAACAAATGTTATCAGCCGGTGTCAACCAATCTTCTCACAGATTTTTAGTTTTGGTATAATTGGCTGTAGATGCGACCTTAATGTACAGTTGAGCAGATATTGTCAAAATTGTTCCCACGATGGAACTTTCTTAATATGGCTTTGATATGCACCAAAATGAGCTCAAATGTACACAAAAATAAATGCTATCTGCTGGTGGCAACCAATCTTCTCACAGATTTTTAGTTTTTGTATAATTGGCTTTAGATGCGACCTTAATGTAAAGTTGAGCAGATATTGTCAAAATTGTTCCAACGATGGAATTTTCTTAACATGGCTTGGATATGCACCAAAATGAGCTTAAATGTACACAAAAATAAATGCTATCTGCTGGTGGCAACCAATCTTCTCACAGATTTTTAGCTTTTGTATAATTGGCTTTAGATGCGACCTCAATGTACAGTTGAGCAGATATTTTAAAAATTGTTCCCACGATGGAATTTTCTTAACATGGCTTGGATATGCACCAAAATGAGCTCAAATATACACAAAAATAAATGCTATCTGCTGGTGGCAACCAATCTTCTCACAGATTTGTAGCTTTTGTATAATTGGCTTTAGATGCGACCTCAATGTACAGTTGAGCAGATATTGTCAAAATTGTTCCCACTATGGAATTTTCTTAATATGGCTTGCATATGCACCAAAATGAGCTTAAATGTACACAAAAATAAATGCTATCTGCTGGTGCCAACCAATCTTCTCACAGATTTTTAGTTTTTGTATTATTGGCTTTAGATGCGACTTTAATGAACAGTTGAGCAGATATTGTCAAAATTGTTCCCACGATGGAATGTTCTTATTATGGCTTGGATATGCACCAAAATGAGCTCAAATGTACACAAAAACAAATGTTATCAGCCGGTGCAAACCAATCTTCTCACAGATTTTTAGTTTTTGTATAATTGGCTTTAGATGCGACTTTAATGAACAGTTGAGCAGATATTGTCAAAATTGTTCCCACGATGGAATGTTCTTATTATGGCTTGGATATGCACCAAAATGAGCTCAAATGTACACAAAAACAAATGCTATCTGCTGGTGCCAAAACATTTTCTCACAGATTTTTAGCTTTTGTATAATTGGCTTTAGATGCGACCTTAATGTACAGTTGAGAAGATATTGTCAAAATTGTTCCCACGATGGAATTTTCTTAATATGGCTTGGATATGCACCAAAATGAGCTCAAATGTACACAAAAATAAATGCTATCTGCTGGTGCCAACCAATCTTCTCACATCGTTTTAGCTTTTGTATAATTGGCTTTAGATGCGACCTCAATGTACAGTTGAGCAGATATTGTCAAAATTGTTCCCACGATGGAACTTTCTTAATATGGCTTGGATATGCACCAAAATGAGCTCAAATGTACACAAAAATAAATGCTATCTGCTGGTGGCAACCAATCTTCTCAAAGATTTTTAGCTTTTGTATAATTGGCTTTAGATGCGACCTTAATGTACAGTTGAGCAGATATTGTCAAAATTGTTCCCACAATGGAATTTTCTTAACATGGCTTGGATATGCACCAAAATGAGCTCAAATGTACACAAAAATAAATGCTATCTGCTGGTGGCAACCAATCTTCTCACAGATTTTTAGCTTTTGTATAATTGGCTTTAGATGCGACCTTAATGTACAGTTGAGAAGATATTGTCCAAATTGTTCCCACGATGGAATGTTCTTAATATGGCTTGCATATGCACCAAAATGAGCTTTAATGTACACAAAAATAAATGCTATCTGCTGGTGGCAACCAATCTTCTCAAAGATTTTTAGCTTTTGTATAATTGGCTTTAGATGCGACCTCAATGTACAGTTGAGCAGATATTGTCAAAATTGTTCCCACGATGGAACTTTCTTAATATGGCTTGCATATGCACCAAAATGAACTCAAATGTACACAAAAATAAATGCTATCTGCTGGTGCCAACCAATCTTCTCAAAGATTTTTAGCTTTTGTATAATTGGCTTTAGATGCGACCTTAATGTACAGTTGAGCAGATATTGTCAAAATTGTTCCCACGATGGAATTTTCTTAACATGGCTTGGATATGCACCAACAGGAGCTCAAATGTACACAAAAATAAATGCTATCTGCTGGTGGCAACCAATCTTCTCACAGATTTGTAGCTTTTGTATAATTGGCTTTAGATGCGAACTTAATGTACAGTTGAGCAGATATTGTCCAAATTGTTCCCACGATGGAATTTTCTTAATATGGCTTGGATATGCACCAAAATGAGCTCAAATGTACACAAAAATAAATGCTATCTGCTGGTGCCAACCAATCTTCTCACAGATTTTTAGTTTTTGTATAATTGGCTTTAGATGCGACCTTAATGTACAGTTGAGCAGATATTGTCAAAATTGTTCCCACGATGGAATTTTCTTAATATGGCTTGGATATGCACCAAAATGAGCTCAAATATACACAAAAATAAATGCTATCTGCTGGTGGCAACCAATCTTCTCACAGATTTGTAGCTTTTGTATAATTGGCTTTAGATGCGACCTCAATGTACAGTTGAGCAGATATTTTCAAAATTGTTCCCACTATGGAATTTTCTTAATATGGCTTGCATATGCACCAAAATGAGCTTAAATGTACACAAAAATAAATGCTATCTGCTGGTGCCAACCAATCTTCTCACAGATTTTTAGTTTTTGTATTATTGGCTTTAGATGCGACTTTAATGAACAGTTGAGCAGATATTGTCAAAATTGTTCCCACGATGGAATGTTCTTATTATGGCTTGGATATGCACCAAAATGAGCTCAAATGTACACAAAAACAAATGTTTTCAGCCGGTGTCAACCAATCTTCTCACAGATTTTTAGTTTTTGTATAATTGGCTTTAGATGCGACTTTAATGAACAGTTGAGCAGATATTGTCAAAATTGTTCCCACGATGGAATGTTCTTATTATGGCTTGGATATGCACCAAAATGAGCTCAAATGTACACAAAAACAAATGCTATCTGCTGGTGCCAACCAATCTTCTCACAGATTTTTAGTTTTTGTATAATTGGCTTTAGATGCGACCTTAATGTACAGTTGAGCAGATATTGTCAAAATTGTTCCCACGATGGAACTTTCTTAATATGGCTTGGATATGCACCAAAATAAACTCGAATGTACACAAAAATAAATGCTATCTGCTGGTGCCAAAACATTTTCTCACAGATTTTTAGCTTTTGTATAATTGGCTTTAGATGCGACCTTAATGTACAGTTGAGCAGATATTGTCAAAATTGTTCCCACGATGGAATTTTCTTAACATGGCTTGGATATGCACCAAAATGAGCTTTAATGTACACAAAAATAAATGCTATCTGCTGGTGGCAACCAATCTTCTCACAGATTTGTAGCTTTTGTATAATTGGCTTTAGATGCGAACTTAATGTACAGTTGAGCAGATATTGTCCAAATTGTTCCCACGATGGAGTTTTCTTAATATGGCTTGGATATGCAGCAAAATGAGCTCAAATGTACACAAAAATAAATGCTATCTGCTGGTGCCAACCAATCTTCTCAAAGATTTTTAGCTTTTGTATAATTGGCTTTAGATGCGACCTCAATGTACAGTTGAGCAGATATTGTCAAAATTGTTCCCACGATGGAACTTTCTTAATATGGCTTGGATATGCACCAAAATGAACTCAAATGTACACAAAAATAAATGCTATCTGCTGGTGCCAACCAATCTTCTCAAAGATTTTTAGCTTTTGTATAATTGGCTTTAGATGCGACCTTAATGTACAGTTGAGCAGATATTGTCAAAATTGTTCCCACGATGGAATTTTCTTAACATGGCTTGGATATGCACCAAAATGAGCTCAAATATACACAAAAATAAATGCTATCTGCTGGTGGCAACCAATCTTCTCACAGATTTGTAGCTTTTGTATAATTGGCTTTAGATGCGACTTCAATGTACAGTTGAGCAGATATTTTCAAAATTGTTCCCACTATGGAATTTTCTTAATATGGCTTGCATATGCACCAAAATGAGCTTAAATGTACACAAAAATAAATGCTATCTGCTGGTGCCAACCAATCTTCTCACAGATTTTTAGTTTTTGTATTATTGGCTTTAGATGCGACGTTAATGAACAGTTGAGCAGATATTGTCAAAATTGTTCCCACGATGGAACTTTCTTAATATGGCTTGGATATGCACCAAAATAAACTCGAATGTACACAAAAATAAATGCTATCTGCTGGTGCCAAAACATTTTCTCACAGATTTTTAGCTTTTGTATAATTGGCTTTAGATGCGACCTTAATGTACAGTTGAGCAGATATTGTCAAAATTGTTCCCACGATGGAATTTTCTTAACATGGCTTGGATATGCACCAAAATGAGCTTTAATGTACACAAAAATAAATGCTATCTGCTGGTGGCAACCAATCTTCTCACAGATTTGTAGCTTTTGTATAATTGGCTTTAGATGCGAACTTAATGTACAGTTGAGCAGATATTGTCCAAATTGTTCCCACGATGGAATTTTCTTAATATGGCTTGGATATGCAGCAAAATGAGCTCAAATGTACACTAAAATAAATGCTATCTGCTGGTGCCAACCAATCTTCTCAAAGATTTTTAGCTTTTGTATAATTGGCTTTAGATGCGACCTCAATGTACAGTTGAGCAGATATTGTCAAAATTGTTCCCACGATGGAACTTTCTTAATATGGCTTGGATATGCACCAAAATGAACTCAAATGTACACAAAAATAAATGCTATCTGCTGGTGCCAACCAATCTTCTCAAAGATTTTTAGCTTTTGTATAATTGGCTTTAGATGCGACCTTAATGTACAGTTGAGCAGATATTGTCAAAATTGTTCCCACGATGGAATTTTCTTAACATGGCTTGGATATGCACCAAAATGAGCTCAAATATACACAAAAATAAATGCTATCTGCTGGTGGCAACCAATCCTCTCACAGATTTGTAGCTTTTGTATAATTGGCTTTAGATGCGACCTCAATGTACAGTTGAGCAGATATTGTCAAAATTGTTCCCACTATGGAATTTTCTTAATATGGCTTGCATATGCACCAAAATGAGCTTAAATGTACACAAAAATAAATGCTATCTGCTGGTGCCAACCAATCTTCTCACAGATTTTTAGTTTTTGTATTATTGGCTTTAGATGCGACTTTAATGAACAGTTGAGCAGATATTGTCAAAATTGTTCCCACGATGGAATGTTCTTATTTTGGCTTGGATATGCACCAAAATGAGCTCAAATGTACACAAAAACAAATGTTTTCAGCCGGTGTCAACCAATCTTCTCACAGATTTTTACTTTTTGTATAATTGGCTTTAGATGCGACTTTAATGAACAGTTGAGCAGATATTGTCAAAATTGTTCCCACGATGGAATGTTCTTATTATGGCTTGGATATGCACCAAAATGAGCTCAAATGTACACAAAAACAAATGCTATCTGCTGGTGCCAACCAATCTTCTCACAGATTTTTAGTTTTTGTATAATTGGCTTTAGATGCGACCTTAATGTACAGTTGAGCAGATATTGTCAAAATTGTTCCCACGATGGAACTTTCTTAATATGGCTTGGATATGCACCAAAATAAACTCAAATGTACACAAAAATAACTGCTATCTGCTGGTGCCAAAACATTTTCTCACAGATTTTTAGCTTTTGTATAATTGGCTTTAGATGCGACCTTAATGTACAGTTGAGAAGATATTGTCCAAATTGTTCCCACGATGGAATGTTCTTAATATGGCTTGGATATGCACCAAAATGAGCTCAAATGTACACAAAAATAAATGCTATCTGCTGGTGGCAACCAATCTTCTCACAGATTTTTATTTTTTGTATAATTGGCTTTAGATGCGACCTTAATGAACAGTTGAGCAGATATTGTCAAAATTGTTCCCACGATGGAACTTTCTTAATATGGCTTGGATATGCACCAAAATGAACTCAAATGTACACAAAAACAAATGCTATCTGCTGGTGCCAACCAATCTTCTCAAAGATTTTTAGCTTTTGTATAATTGGCTTTAGATGCGACCTTAATGTACAGTTGAGCAGATATTGTCAAAATTGTTCCCACGATGGAATTTTCTTAACATGGCTTGGATATGCACCAAAATGAGCTCAAATGTACACAAAAATAAATGCTATCTGCTGGTGCCAACCAATCTTCTCACAGATTTTTAGTTTTTGTATAATTGGCTTTAGATGCGACCTTAATGTACAGTTGAGCAGATATTGTCAAAATTGTTCCCACTATGGAATTTTCTTAACATGGCTTGGATATGCACCAAAATGAGCTCAAATATACACAAAAATAAATGCTATCTGCTGGTGGCAACCAATCTTCTCACAGATTTGTAGCTTTTGTATAATTGGCTTTAGATGCGACCTCAATGTACAGTTGAGCAGATATTTTCAAAATTGTTCCCACTATGGAATTTTCTTAATATGGCTTGCATATCCACCAAAATGAGCTTAAATGTACACAAAAATAAATGCTATCTGCTGGTGCCAACCAATCTTCTCACAGATTTTTAGTTTTTGTATTATTGGCTTTAGATGCGACTTTAATGAACAGTTGAGCAGATATTGTCAAAATTGTTCCCACGATGGAATGTTCTTATTATGGCTTGGATATGCACCAAAATGAGCTCAAATGTACACAAAAACAAATGCTATCTGCTGGTGCCAACCAATCTTCTCAAAGATTTTTACTTTTTGTATAATTGGCTTTAGATGCGACCTTAATGTACAGTTGAGCAGATATTGTCAAAATTGTTCCCACGATGGAACTTTCTTAATATGGCTTGGATATGCACCAAAATTAACTCAAATGTACACAAAAATAAATGCTATCTGCTGGTGCCAAAACATTTTCTCACAGATTTTTAGCTTTTGTATAATTGGCTTTAGATGCGACCTTAATGTACAGTTGAGAAGATATTGTCCAAATTGTTCCCACGATGGAATTTTCTTAATATGGCTTGGATATGCACCAAAATGAGCTCAAATGTACACAAAAATAAATGCTATCTGCTGGTGCCAACCAATCTTCTCACATCTTTTTAGCTTTTGTATAATTGGCTTTAGATGCGACCTCAATGTACAGTTGAGCAGATATTGTCAAAATTGTTCCCACGATGGAACTTTCTTAATATGGCTTGGATATGCACCAAAATGAGCTCAAATGTACACAAAAACAAATGCTATCTGCTGGTGGCAAACAATCTTCTCACAGATTTGTAGCTTTTGTATAATTGGCTTTAGATGCGACCTTAATGTACAGTTGAGCAGATATTGTCAAAATTGTTCCCACGATGGAACTTTCTTAATATGGCTTGGATATGCACCAAAATGAGCTCAAATGTACACAAAAATAAATGCTATCTGCTGGTGCCAACCAATCTTCTCAAAGATTTTTACCTTTTGTATAATTGGCTTTAGATGCGACCTTAATGTACAGTTGAGCAGATATTGTCAAAATTGTTCCCACGATGGAATTTTCTTAATATGGCTTGGATATGCACTAAAATGAGCTCAAATGTACACAAAAATAAATGCTATCTGCTGGTGGCAAGCAATTTTCTCACAGATTTGTAGCTTTTGTATAATTGGCTTTAGATGCGAACTTAATGTACAGTTGAGCAGATATTGTCCAAATTGTTCCCACGATGGAATTTTCTTAATATGGCTTGGATATGCACCATAACGAGCTCAAATGTACACAAAAATGAATGCCATCTGCTGGTGCCAACCAATCTTCTCACATATTGTTAGCTTTTGTATAATTGGCTTTAGATGCGACCTCAATGTACAGTTGAGCAGATATTGTCCAAATTGTTCCCACGATGGAACTTTCTTAATATGGCTTGGATATGCACCAAAATTAACTCAAATGTACACAAAGATAAATGCTATCTGCTGGTGCCAAAACATTTTCTCACAGATTTTTAGCTTTTGTATAATTGGCTTTAGATGCGACCTTAATGTACAGTTGAGAAAATATTGTCCAAATTGTTCCCACGATGGAATTTTCTTAATATGGCTTGGATATGCACCATAACGAGCTCAAATGTACACAAAAATAAATGCCATCTGCTGGTGCCAACCAATCTTCTCACATATTGTTAGCTTTTGTATAATTGGCTTTAGATGCGACCTCAATGTACAGTTGAGCAGATATTGTCCAAATTGTTCCCACGATGGAACTTTCTTAATATGGCTTGGATATGCACCAAAATGAGCTCAAATGTACACAAAAACAAATGCTATCTGCTGGTGGCAACCAATCTTCTCACAGATTTTTAGTTTTTGTATAATTGGCTTTAGATGCGACCTTAATGTACAGTTGAGCAGATATTGTAAAAATTGTTCCCACGATGGAACTTTCTTAATATGGCTTGGATATGCACCAAAATGAACTCAAATGTACACAAAAATAAATGCTATCTGCTGGTGCCAACCAATCTTCTCACAGATTTGTAGCTTTTGTATAATTGGCTTTAGATGCGACCTTAATGTACAGTCGAGCAGATATTGTCAAAATTGTTCCCACGATGGAATTTTCTTAACATGGCTTGGATATGCACCAAAATGAGCTCAACTGTACACAAAAATAAATGCTATCTGCTGGTGGCAACCAATCTTCTCACAGATTTGTAGCTTTTGTATAATTGGCTTTAGATGCGACCTTAATGTACAGTTGAGAAGATATTGTCCAAATTGTTCCCACGATGGAATTTTCTTAATATGGCTTGGATATGCACCAAAATGAGCTCAAATGTACACAAAAATAAATGCTATCTGCTGGTGCCAACCAATCTTCTCACATATTTTTAGCTTTTGTATAATTGGCTTTAGATGCGACCTCAATGTACAGTTGAGCAGATATTGTCAAAATTGTTCCCACGATGGAACTTTCTTAATATGGCTTGGATATGCACCAAAATGAACTCAAATGTACACAAAAATAAATGCTATCTGCTGGTGCCAACCAATCTTCTCAAAGATTTTTAGCTTTTGTATAATTGGCTTTAGATGCGACCTTAATGTACAGTTGAGCAGATATTGTCAAAATTGTTCCCACGATGGAATTTTCTTAACATGGCTTGGATATGCACCAAAATGAGCTCAACTGTACACAAAAATAAATGCTATCTGCTGGTGGCAACCAATCTTCTCACAGATTTGTAGTTTTTTTATAAGTGGCTTTAGATGCGAACTTAATGTACAGTTGAGCAGATATTGTCCAAATTGTTCCCACGATGGAATTTTCTTAATATGGCTTGGATATGCACCAAAATGAGCTCAAATGTACACAAAAATAAATGCTATCTGCTGGTGCCAACCAATCTTCTCACATATTTTTAGCTTTTGTATAATTGGCTTTAGATGCGACCTTAATGTACAGTTGAGCTGATATTGTCAAAATTGTTCCCACGATGGAACTTTCTTAATATGGCTTGGATATGCAAGAAAATTAACTCAAATGTACACAAAAATAAATGCTATCTGTTGGAGCCAAAACATTTTCTCACAGATTTTTAGCTTTTGTATAAATGGCTTTAGATGCGACCTTAATGTACAGTTGAGAAGATATTGTCCAAATTGTTCCCACGATGGAATTTTCTTAATATGGCTTGGATATGCACCAAAATGAGCTCAAATGTACACAAAAATAAATGCTATCTGCTGGTGCCAACCAATCTTCTCACATCTTTTTAGCTTTTGTATAATTGGCTTTAGATGCGACCTCAATGTACAGTTGAGCAGATATTGTCAAAATTGTTCCCACGATGGAACTTTCTTAATATGGCTTGGATATGCACCAAAATGAGCTAAAATGTACACAAAAGCAAATGCTATCTGCTGGTGGCAACCAATCTTCTCACAGATTTGTAGCTTTTGTATAATTGGCTTTAGATGCGACCTTAATGTACAGTTGAGCAGATATTGTCAAAATTGTTCCCACGATGGAACTTTCTTAATATGGCTTGGATATGCACCAAAATGAACTCAAATGTACACAAAAATAAATGCTATCTGATGGTGCCAACCAATCTTCTCAAAGATTTTTACCTTTTGTATAATTGGCTTTAGATGCGACCTTAATGTACAGTTGAGCAGATATTGTCAAAATTGTTCCCACGATGGAATTTTCTTAATATGGCTTGGATATGCACTAAAATGAGCTCAAATGTACACAAAAATAAATGCTATCTGCTGGTGGCAAGCAATTTTCTCACAGATTTGTAGCTTTTGTATAATTGGCTTTAGATGCGAACTTAATGTACAGTTGAGCAGATATTGTCCAAATTGTTCCCACGATGGAATTTTCTTAATATGGCTTGGATATGCACCATAATGAGCTCAAATGTACACAAAAAAAAATGCCATCTGCTGGTGCCAACCAATCTTCTCACATATTGTTAGCTTTTGTATAATTGGCTTTAGATGCGACCTCAATGTACAGTTGAGCAGATATTGTCAAAATTGTTCCCACGATGGAATTTTCTTAATATGGCTTGGATATGCACCAAAATTAACTCAAATGTACACAAAGATAAATGCTATCTGCTGGTGCCAAAACATTTTCTCACAGATTTTTAGCTTTTGTATAATTGGCTTTAGATGCGACCTTAATGTACAGTTGAGAAGATATTGTCCAAATTGTTCCCACGATGGAATTTTCTTAATATGGCTTGCATATGCACCAAAATGAGCTCAAATGTACACAAAAACAAATGCTATCTGCTGGTGGCAACCAATCTTCTCACAGATTTTTAGTTTTTGTATAATTGGCTTTAGATGCGACCTTAATGTACAGTTGAGCAGATATTGTCAAAATTGTTCCCACGATGGAACTTTCTTAATATGGCTTGGATATGCACCAAAATGAACTCAAATGTACACAAAAATAAATGCTATCTGCTGGTGCCAACCAATCTTCTCACATCTTTTTAGCTTTTGTATAATTGGCTTTAGATGCGACCTTAATGTACAGTTGAGCAGATATTGTCAAAATTGTTCCCACGATGGAATTTTCTTAACATGGCTTGGATATGCACCAAAATGAGCTCAAATGTACACAAAAATAAATGCTATCTGCTGGTGCCAACCAATCTTCTCAAAGATTTTTAGCTTTTGTATAATTGGCTTTAGATGCGACCTTAATGTACAGTTGAGCAGATATTGTCAAAATTGTTCCCACGATGGAATTTTCTTAACATGGCTTGGATATGCACCAAAATGAGCTCAACTGTACACAAAAATAAATGCTATCTGCTGGTGGCAACCAATCTTCTCACAGATTTGTAGTTTTTGTATAATTGGCTTTAGATGCGAACTTAATGTACAGTTGAGCAGATATTGTCCAAATTGTTCCCACGATGGAATTTTCTTAATATGGCTTGGATATGCACCAAAATGAGCTCAAATGTACACAAAAATAAATGCTATCTGCTGGTGCCAACCAATCTTCTCACATATTTTTAGCTTTTGTATAATTGGCTTTAGATGCGACCTCAATGTACAGTGGAGCAGATATTGTCAAAATTGTTCCCACGATTGAACTTTCTTAATATGGCTTGGATATGCACCAAAATGAACTCAAATGTACACAAAAAATAAATGCTATCTGCTGGTGCCAACCAATCTTCTCAAAGATTTTTAGCTTTTGTATAATTGGCTTTAGATGCGACCTTAATGTACAGTTGAGCAGATATTGTCAAAATTGTTCCCACGATGGAATTTTCTTAACATGGCTTGGATATGCACCAAAATGAGCTCAAATGTACACAAAAATAAATGCTATCTGCTGGTGGCAACCAATCTTCTCACAGATTTGTAGCTTTTGTATAATTGGCTTTAGATGCGAACTTAATGTACAGTTGAGCAGATATTGTCCAAATTGTTCCCACGATGGAATTTTCTTAATATGGCTTGGATGTGCACAAAAATGAGCTCAAATGTACACAAAAAATAATAATACTATCTGCTGGTGCCAACCAATCTTCCCACATATTTTTAGCTTTTGTATAATTGGCTTTAGATTCGACCTCAATATACAGTTGAGCAGATATTGTCAAAATTGTTCCCACGATGGAATGTTCTTATTATGGCTTGGATATGCACCAAAATGAGCTCAAATGTACACAAAAACAAATGTTATCAGCCGGTGTCAACCAATCTTCTCACAGATTTTTAGTTTTTGTATAATTGGCTTTAGATGCGACCTTAATGTACAGTTGAGCAGATATTGTCAAAATTGTTCCCACGATGGAACTTTCTTAATATGGCTTGGATATGCACCAAAATTAACTCAAATGTACACAAAAATAAATGCTATCTGCTGGTGCCAAAACATTTTCTCACAGATTTTTAGCTTTTGTATAATTGGCTTTAGATGCGACCTTAATGTACAGTTGAGCAGATATTGTCCAAATTGTTCCCACGATGGAATTTTCTTAATATGGCTTGGATATGCACCAAAATGAGCTCAAATGTACACAAAAATAAATGCTATCTGCTGGTGGCAACCAATCTTCTCACAGATTTGTAGCTTTTGTATAATTGGCTTTAGATGCGAACTCAATGTACAGTTGAGCAGATATTGTCCAAATTGTTCCCACGATGGAATTTTCTTAATATGGCTTGGATATGCACCATAATGAGCTCAAATGTACACAAAAATAAATGCTATCTGCTGGTGCCAACCAATCTTCTCACATATTGTTAGCTTTTGTATAATTGGCTTTAGATGCGACCTCAATGTACAGTTGAGCAGATATTGTCAAAATTGTTCCCACGATGGAACTTTCTTAATATGGCTTTGATATGCACCAAAATTAACTCAAATGTACACAAAAACAAATGCTATCTGCTGGTGCCAAATCATTTTCTCACAGATTTTTAGCTTTTGTATAATTGGCTTTAGATGCGACCTTAATGTACAGTTGAGAAGATATTGTCCAAATTGTTCCCACGATGGAAATTTCTTAATATGGCTTGGATATGCACCAAAATGAGCTCAAATGTACACAGAAATAAATGCTATCTGCTGGTGGCAACCAATCTTCTCACAGATTTTTAGTTTTTGTATAATTGGCTTTAGATGCGACCTTAATGTACAGTTGAGCAGATATTGTCAAAATTGTTCCCACGATGGAACTTTCTTAATATGGCTTGGATATGCACCAAAATGAACTCAAATGTACACAAAAATAAATGCTATCTGCTGGTGCCAACCAATCTTCTCAAAGATTTTTAGCTTTTGTATAATTGGCTTTAGATGCGACCTTAATGTACAGTTGAGCAGATATTGTCAAAATTGTTCCCACGATGGAATTTTCTTAACATGGCTTGGATATGCACCAAAATGAGCTCAAATGTACACAAAAATAAATGCTCTCTGCTGGTGGCAACCAATCTTCTCACAGATTTGTAGCTTTTGTATAATTGGCTTTAGATGCGAACTTAATGTACAGTTGAGCAGATATTGTCCAAATTGTTCCCACGATGAAATTTTCTTAATATGGCTTGGATATGCACCAAAATGAGCTCAAATGTACACAAAAATAAATGCTATCTGCTGGTGCCAACCAATCTTCTCACATATTTTTAGCTTTTGTATAATTGGCTTTAGATGCGACCTCAATGTACAGTTGAGCAGATATAGTCAAAATTGTTCCCACGATGGAACTTTCTTAATATTGCTTGGATATGCACCAAAATGAACTCAAATGTACACAAAAATAAATGCTATCTGCTGGTGGCAACCAATCTTCTCACAGATTTGTAGCTTTTGTATAATTGGCTTTAGATGCGAACTTAATGTACAGTTGAGCAGATATTGTCCAAATTGTTCCCACGATGGAATTTTCTTAATATGGCTTGGATATGCACCAAAATGAGCTCAAATGTACACAAAAATAAATGCTATCTGCTGGTGCCAACCAATCTTCTCACAGATTTGTAGCTTTTGTATAATTGGCTTTAGATGCGACCTCAATGTACAGTTGAGCAGATATTGTCAAAATTGTTCCCACGATGGAACTTTCTTAATATTGCTTGGATATGCACCAAAATGAACTCAAATGTACACAAAAATAAATGCTATCTGCTGGTGCCAACCAATCTTCTCAAAGATTTTTAGCTTTTGTATAATTGGCTTTAGATGCGACCTTAATGTACAGTTGAGCAGATATTGTCAAAATTGTTCCCACGATGGAATTTTCTTAATATGGCTTGGATATGCACCAAAATGAGCTCAAATGTACACAAAAATAAATGCTATCTGCTGGTGCCAACCAATCTTCTCACATATTTTTAGTTTTTGTATAATTGGCTTTAGATGCGACCTCAATGTACAGTTGAGCAGATATTGTCAAAATTGTTCCCACGATGGAACTTTCTTAACATGGCTTGGATATGCACCAAAATGAACTCAAATGTACACAAAAATAAATGCTATCTGCTGGTGCCAACCAATCTTCTCAAAGATTTTTAGCTTTTGTATAATTGGCTTTAGATACGACCTTAATGTACAGTTGAGCAGATATTGTCAAAATTGTTCCCACGATGGAACTTTCTTAATATGGCTTGGATATACACCAACATGAACTCAAATGTACACAAAAATAAATGCTATCTGCTGGTGCCAACCAATCTTCTCAAAGATTTTTAGCTTTTGTATAATTGGCTTTAGATGCGACCTTAATGTACAGTTGAGCAGATATTGTCAAAATTGTTCCCACGATGGAATTTTCTTAATATGGCTTGGATATGCACCAAAATGAGCTCAAATGTACACAAAAATAAATGCTATCTGCTGGTGCCAACCAATCTTCTCACATATTTTTAGCTTTTGTATAATTGGCTTTAGATGCGACCTCAATGTACAGTTGAGCAGATATTGTCCAAATTGTTCCCACGATGAAATTTTCTTAATATGGCTTGGATATGCACCAAAATGAGCTCAAATGTACACAAAAATAAATGCTATCTGCTGGTGCCAACCAATCTTCTCACATATTTTTAGCTTTTGTATAATTGGCTTTAGATGCGACCTCAATGTACAGTTGAGCAGATATAGTCAAAATTGTTCCCACGATGGAACTTTCTTAATATTGCTTGGATATGCACCAAAATGAACTCAAATGTACACAAAAATAAATGCTATCTGCTGGTGCCAACCAATCTTCTCAAAGATTTTTAGCTTTTGTATAATTGGCTTTAGATGCGACCTTAATGTACAGTTGAGCAGATATTGTCAAAATTGTTCCCACGATGGAATTTTCTTAACATGGCTTGGATATGCACCAAAATGAGCTCAAATGTACACAAAAATAAATGCTATCTGCTGGTGGCAACCAATCTTCTCACAGATTTGTAGCTTTTGTATAATTGGCTTTAGATGCGAACTTAATGTACAGTTGAGCAGATATTGTCCAAATTGTTCCCACGATGGAATTTTCTTAATATGGCTTGGATATGCACCAAAATGAGCTCAAATGTACACAAAAATAAATGCTATCTGCTGGTGCCAACCAATCTTCTCACAGATTTGTAGCTTTTGTATAATTGGCTTTAGATGCGACCTCAATGTACAGTTGAGCAGATATTGTCAAAATTGTTCCCACGATGGAACTTTCTTAATATTGCTTGGATATGCACCAAAATGAACTCAAATGTACACAAAAATAAATGCTATCTGCTGGTGCCAACCAATCTTCTCAAAGATTTTTAGCTTTTGTATAATTGGCTTTAGATGCGACCTTAATGTACAGTTGAGCAGATATTGTCAAAATTGTTCCCACGATGGAATTTTCTTAATATGGCTTGGATATGCACCAAAATGAGCTCAAATGTACACAAAAATAAATGCTATCTGCTGGTGCCAACCAATCTTCTCACAGATTTTTAGCTTTTGTATAATTGGCTTTAGATGCGACCTCAATGTACAGTTGAGCAGATATTGTCAAAATTGTTCCCACGATGGAACTTTCTTAACATGGCTTGGATATGCACCAAAATGAACTCAAATGTACACAAAAATAAATGCTATCTGCTGGTGCCAACCAATCTTCTCAAAGATTTTTAGCTTTTGTATAATTGGCTTTAGATACGACCTTAATGTACAGTTGAGCAGATATTGTCAAAATTGTTCCCACGATGGAACTTTCTTAATATGGCTTGGATATACACCAAAATGAACTCAAATGTACACAAAAATAAATGCTATCTGCTGGTGCCAACCAATCTTCTCAAAGATTTTTAGCTTTTGTATAATTGGCTTTAGATGCGACCTTAATGTACAGTTGAGCAGATATTGTCCAAATTGTTCCCACGATGGAATTTTCTTAACATGGCTTGGATATGCACCAAAATGAGCTCAAATGTACACAAAAATAAATGCTATCTGCTGGTGGCAACCAATCTTCTCACAGATTTGTAGCTTTTGTATAATTGGCTTTAGATGCGAACTTAATGTACAGTTGAGCAGATATTGTCCAAATTGTTCCCACGATGGAATTTTCTTAATATGGCTTGGATATGCACCAAAATGAGCTCAAATGTACACAAAAATAAATGCTATCTGCTGGTGGCAACCAATCTTCTCACATATTTTTAGCTTTTGTATAATTGGCTTTAGATGCGACCTCAATGTACAGTTGAGCAGATATTGTCAAAATTTTTCCCACGATGGAACTTTCTTAATATGGCTTGGATATGCACCAAAATGAGCTCAAATGTACACAAAAATAAATGCTATCTGCTGGTGGCAACCAATCTTCTCACAGATTTTTAGTTTTTGTATAATTGGCTTTAGATGCGACCTTAATGTACAGTTGAGCAGATATTGTCAAAATTGTTCCCACGATGGAATTTTCTTAACATGGCTTGGATATGCACCAAAATGAGCTCAAATGTACACAAAAATAAATGCTATCTGCTGGTGGCAACCAATCTTCTCACAGATTTGTAGCTTTTGTATAATTGGCTTTAGATGCGACCTCAATGTACAGTTGAGCAGATATTTTCAAAATTGTTCCCACTATGGAATTTTCTTAATATGGCTTGCATATGCACCAAAATGAGCTTAAATGTACACAAAAATAAATGCTATCTGCTGGTGCCAACCAATCTCCTCACAGATTTTTAGTTTTTGTATTATTGGCTTTAGATGCGACTTTAATGAACAGTTGAGCAGATATTGTCAAAATTGTTCCCACGATGGAATGTTCTTATTATGGCTTGGATATGCACCAAAATGAGCTCAAATGTACACAAAAACAAATGTTATCAGCCGGTGTCAACCAATCTTCTCACAGATTTTTAGTTTTTGTATAATTGGCTTTAGATGCGACCTTAATGTACAGTTGAGCAGATATTGTCAAAATTGTTCCCATGATGGAACTTTCTTAATATGGCTCGGATATGCACCAAAATTAACTCAAATGTACACAAAAATCAATGCTATCTGCTGGTGCCAAAACATTTTCTCACAGATTTTTAGCTTTTGTATAATTGGCTTTAGATGCGACCTTAATGTACAGTTGAGAAGATATTGTCCAAATTGTTCCCACGATGGAATTTTCTTAATATGGCTTGGATATGCACCAAAATGAGCTCAAATGTACACAAAAATAAATGCTATCTGCTGGTGCCAACCAATCTTCTCACATCTTTTTAGCTTTTGTATAATTGGCTTTAGATGCGACCTCAATGTACAGTTGAGCAGATATTGTCAAAATTTTTCCCATGATGGAACTTTCTTAATATGGCTTGGATATGCACCAAAATGAGCTCAAATGTACACAAAAATAAATGCTATCTGCTGGTGCCAAACAATCTTCTCACATCTTTTTAGCTTTTGTATAATTGGCTTTAGATGCGACCTCAATGTACAGTTGAGCAGATATTGTCAAAATTGTTCCCATGATGGAACTTTCTTAATATAGCTTTGATATGCACCAAAATGAGCTCAAATGTACGAAAAAATAAATGCTATCTGCTGGTGCCAAAACATTTTCTCACATCTTTTTAGCTTTTGTATAATTGGCTTTAGATGCGACCTCAATGTACAGTTGAGCAGATATTGTCAAAAGTGTTCCCATGATGGAACTTTCTTAATATGGCTTGGATATGCACCAAAATGAGCTCAAATGTACACAAAAACAAATGCTATCTGCTGGTGGCAACCAATCTTCTCACAGATTTTTAGTTTTTGTATAATTGGCTTTAGATGCGACCTTAATGTACAGTTGAGCAGATATTGTCAAAATTGTTCCCACGATAGAACTTTCTTAATATGGCTTGGATATGCACCAAAATGAACTCAAATGTACACAAAAATAAATGCTATCTGCTGGTGCCAACCAATCTTCTCAAAGATTTTTAGCTTTTGTATAATTGGCTTTAGATGCGACCTTAATGTACAGTTGAGCAGATATTGTCAAAATTGTTCCCACGATGGAATTTTCTTAACATGGCTTGGATATGCACCAAAATGAGCTCAAATGTACACAAAAATAAATGCTATCTGCTGGTGGCAACCAATCTTCTCACAGATTTGTAGCTTTTGTATAATTGGCTTTAGATGCGAACTTAATGTACAGTTGAGCAGATATTGTCCAAATTGTTCCCACGATGGAATTTTCTTAATATGGCTTGGATATGCACCAAAATGAGCTCAAATGTACACAAAAACAAATGCTATCTGCTGGTGGAAACCAATCTTCTCACAGATTTTTAGTTTTTGTATAATTGGCTTTAGATGCGACCTTAATGTACAGTTGAGCAGATATTGTCAAAATTGTTCCCACGATGGAACTTTCTTAATATGGCTTGGATATGCACCAAAATTAACAAAAATGTACACAAAAATAAATGCTATCTGCTGGTGCCAAAACATTTTCTCACAGATTTTTAGCTTTTGTATAATTGGCTTTAGATGCGACCTTAATGTACAGTTGAGAAGATATTGTCCAAATTGTTCCCACGATGGAATTTTCTTAATATGGCTTGGATATGCACCAAAATGAGCTCAAATGTACACAAAAACAAATGCTATCTGCTGGTGGAAACCAATCTTCTCACAGATTTTTAGTTTTTGTATAATTGGCTTTAGATGCGACCTTAATGTACAGTTGAGCAGATATTGTCAAAATTGTTCCCACGATGGAACTTTCTTAATATGGCTTGGATATGCACCAAAATGAACTCAAATGTACACAAAAATAAATGCTATCTGCTGGTGCCAACCAATCTTCTCAAAGATTTTTAGCTTTTGTATAATTGGCTTTAGATGCGACCTTAATGTACAGTTGAGCAGATATTGTCAAAATTGTTCCCACGATGGAATTTTCTTAACATGGCTTGGATATGCACCATAATGAGCTCAAATGTACACAAAAATAAATGCTATCTGCTGGTGCCAACCAATCTTCTCACATATTGTTAGCTTTTGTATAATTGGCTTTAGATGCGACCTCAATGTACAGTTGAGCTGATATTGTCAAAATTGTTCCCACGATGGAACTTTCTTAATATGGCTTGGATATGCACCAAAATTAACTCAAATGTACACAAAAATAAATGCTATCTGCTGGTGCCAAAACATTTTCTCACAGATTTTTAGCTTTTGTATAATTGGCTTTAGATGCGACCTTAATGTACAGTTGAGAAGATATTGTCCAAATTGTTTCCACGATGGAATTTTCTTAATATGGCTTGGATATGCACCAAAATGAGCTCAAATGTACACAAAAACAAATGCTATCTGCTGGTGGCAACCAATCTTCTCACAGATTTTTAGTTTTTGTATAATTGGCTTTAGATGCGACCTTAATGTACAGTTGAGCAGATATTGTCAAAATTGTTCCCACGATGGAACTTTCTTAATATGGCTTGGATATGCACCAAAATGAACTCAAATGTACACAAAAATAAATGCTATCTGCTGGTGCCAACCAATCTTCTCAAAGATTTTTAGCTTTTGTATAATTGGCTTTAGATGCGACCTTAATGTACAGTTGAGCAGATATTGTCCAAATTGTTCCCACGATGGAATTTTCTTAACATGGCTTGGATATGCACCAAAATGAGCTCAAATGTACACAAAAATAAATGCTATCTGCTGGTGCCAACCAATCTTCTCACAGATTTGTAGCTTTTGTATAATTGGCTTTAGATGCGACCTTAATGTACAGTTGAGCAGATATTGTCCAAATTGTTCCCACTATGGAATTTTCTTAATATGGCTTGGATATGCACCAAAATGAGCTCAAATGTACACAAAAATAAATGCTATCTGCTGGTGCCAACCAATCTTCTCACATATTTTTAGCTTTTGTATAATTGGCTTTAGATGCGACCTTAATGTACAGTTGAGCAGATATTGTCAAAATTGTTCCAACGATGGAATTTTCTTAACATGGCTTGGATATGCACCAAAATGAGCTCAAATGTACACAAAAAAAACTGCTATCTGCTGGTGGCAACCAATCTTCTCACAGATTTGTAGCTTTTGTATAATTGGCTTTAGATGCGAACTTAATGTACAGTTGAGCAGATATTGTCAAAATTGTTCCAACGATGGAATTTTCTTAACATGGCTTGGATATGCACCAAAATGAGCTCAAATGTACACAAAAAAAACTGCTATCTGCTGGTGGCAACCAATCTTCTCACAGATTTGTAGCTTTTGTATAATTGGCTTTAGATGCGAACTTAATGTACAGTTGAGCAGATATTGTCCAAATTGTTCCCACGATGGAATTTTCTTAATATGGCTTGGATATGCACCAAAATGAGCTCAAATGTACACAAAAATAAATGCTATCTGCTGGTGCCAACCAATCTTCTCACATATTTTTAGTTTTTGTATAATTGGCTTTAGATGCGACCTTAATGTACAGTTGAGCAGATATTGTCAAAATTGTTCCCACGATGGAACTTTCTTAATATGGCTTGGATATGCACCAAAATTAACTCAAATGTACACAAAAATCAATGCTATCTGCTGGTGCCAAAACATTTTCTCACAGATTTTTAGCTTTTGTATACTTGGCTTTAGATGCGACCTTAATGTACAGTTGAGAAGATATTGTCAAAATTGTTCCCACGATGGAATTTTCTTAATATGGCTTGGATATGCACCAAAATGAGCTCAAATGTACACAAAAATAAATGCTATCTGCTGGTGCCAACCAATCTTCTCACATCTTTTTAGCTTTTGTATAATTGGCTTTAGATGCGACCTCAATGTACAGTTGAGCAGATATTGTCAAAATTGTTCCCATGATGGAACTTTCTTAATATGGCTTGGATATGCACCAAAATGAGCTCAAATGTACACAAAAATAAATGCTATCTGCTGGTGCCAACCAATCTTCTCAAAGATTTTTAGCTTTTGTATAATTGGCTTTAGATGCGACCTTAATGTACAGTTGAGCAGATATTGTCAAAATTGTTCCCACGATGGAATTTTCTTAACATGACTTGGATATGCACCAAAATGAGCTCAAATGTACACAAAAATAAATGCTATCTGCTGTTGGCAACCAATCTTCTCACAGACTTGTAGCTTTTGTATAATTGGCTTTAGATGCGAACTTAATGTACAGTTGAGCAGATATTGTCCAAATTGTTCCCACGATGGAATTTTCTTAATATGGCTTGGATATGCACCATATTGAGCTCAAATGTACACAAAAATAAATGCTATCTGCTGGTGCCAACCAATCTTCTCACATATTGTTAGCTTTTGTATAATTGGCTTTAGATGCGACCTCAATGTACAGTTGAGCAGATATTGTCCAAATTGTTCCCACGATAGAACTTTCTTAATATGGCTTGGATATGCACCAAAATTAACTCAAATGTACACAAAATTAAATGCTATCTGCTGGTGCCAAAACATTTTCTCACAGATTTTTAGCTTTTGTATAATTGGCTTTAGATGCGACCTTAATGTACAGTTGAGCAGATATTGTCCAAATTGTTCCCACGATGGAATTTTCTTAACATGGCTTGGATATGCACCAAAATGAGCTCAAATGTACACAAAAAAAACTGCTATCTGCTGGTGGCAACCAATCTTCTCACAGATTTGTAGCTTTTGTATAATTGGCTTTAGATGCGAACTTAATGTACAGTTGAGCAGATATTGTCCAAATTGTTCCCACGATGGAATTTTCTTAATATGGCTTGGATATGCACCAAAATGAGCTCAAATGTACACAAAAATAAATGCTATCTGCTGGTGCCAACCAATCTTCTCACATATTTTTAGCTTTTGTATAATTGGCTTAAGATGCGAACTTAATGTACAGTTGAGCAGATATTGTCCAAATTGTTCCCATGATGGAATTTTCTTAATATGGCTTGGATATGCACCAAAATGAGCTCAAATGTACACAAAAATCAATGCTATCTGCTGGTGCCAAAACATTTTCTCACAGATTTTTAGCTTTTGTATAATTGGCTTTAGATGCGACCTTAATGTACAGTTGAGAAGATATTGTCAAAATTGTTCCCACGATGGAATTTTCTTAATATGGCTTGGATATGCACCAAAATGAGCTCAAATGTACACACAAATAAATGCTATCTGCTGGTGGCAACCAATCTTCTCAAAGATTTTTAGCTTTTGTATAATTGGCTTTAGATGCGACCTTAATGTACAGTTGAGCAGATATTGTCAAAATTGTTCCCACGATGGAATTTTCTTAATATGGCTTGGATATGCACCAAAATGAGCTCAAATGTACACAAAAATAAATGCTATCTGCTGGTGGCAACCAATCTTCTCACATATTTTTAGTTTTTGTATAATTGGCTTTAGATGCGACCTTAATGTACAGTTGAGCAGATATTGTCCAAATTGTTCCCACGATGGAATTTTCTTAATATGGCTTGGATATGCACCAAAATGAGCTCAAATGTACACACAAATAAATGCTATCTGCTGGTGCCAACCAATCTTCTCACATATTTTTAGCTTTTGTATAATTGGCTTTAGATGCGAACTCAATGTACAGTTGAGCAGATATTGTCAAAATTGTTCCAACGATGGAATTTTCTTAACATGGCTTGGATATGCACCAAAATGAGCTCAAATGTACACAAAAATAAATGCTATCTGCTGGTGCCAACCAATCTTCTCAAAGATTTTTAGCTTTTGTATAATTGGCTTTAGATGCGACCTTAATGTACAGTTGAGCAGATATTGTCAAAATTGTTCCCACGATGGAATTTTCTTAACATGGCTTGGATATGCACCAAAATGAGCTCAAATGTACACAAAAATAAATGCTATCTGCTGGTGGCAACCAATCTTCTCACAGACTTGTAGCTTTTGTATAATTGGCTTTAGATGCGAACTTAATGTACAGTTGAGCAGATATTGTCAAAATTGTTCCCACGATGGAATTTTCTTAATATGGCTTGGATATGCACCATATTGAGCTCAAATGTACACAAAAATAAATGCTATCTGCTGGTGCCAACCAATCTTCTCACATATTGTTAGCTTTTGTATAATTGGCTTTAGATGCGACCTCAATGTACAGTTGAGCAGATATTGTCAAAATTGTTCCCACGATAGAACTTTCTTAATATGGCTTGGATATGCACCAAAATTAACTCATATGTACACAAAAATAAATGCTATCTGCTGGTGCCAAAACATTTTCTCACAGATTTTTAGCTTTTGTATAATTGGCTTTAGATGCGACCTTAATGTACAGTTGAGCAGATATTGTCCAAATTGTTCCCACGATGGAATTTTCTTAACATGGCTTGGATATGCACCAAAATGAGCTCAAATGTACACAAAAAAAACTGCTATCTGCTGGTGGCAACCAATCTTCTCACAGATTTGTAGCTTTTGTATAATTGGCTTTAGATGCGAACTTAATGTACAGTTGAGCAGATATTGTCCAAATTGTTCCCACGATGGAATTTTCTTAATATGGCTTGGATATGCACCAAAATGAGCTCAAATGTACACAAAAATAAATGCTATCTGCTGGTGCCAACCAATCTTCTCACATATTTTTAGCTTTTGTATAATTGGCTTAAGATGCGAACTTAATGTACAGTTGAGCAGATATTGTCCAAATTGTTCCCATGATGGAATTTTCTTAATATGGCTTGGATATGCACCAAAATGAGCTCAAATGTACACAAAAATCAATGCTATCTGCTGGTGCCAAAACATTTTCTCACAGATTTGTAGCTTTTGTATAATTGGCTTTAGATGCGACCTTAATGTACAGTTGAGCAGATATTGTCAAAATTGTTCCCACGATGGAATTTTCTTAACATGGCTTGGATATGCACCAAAATGAGCTCAAATGTACACAAAAATAAATGCTATCTGCTGGTGGCAACCAATCTTCTCACAGACTTGTAGCTTTTGTATAATTGGCTTTAGATGCGAACTTAATGTACAGTTGAGCAGATATTGTCAAAATTGTTCCCACGATGGAATTTTCTTAATATGGCTTGGATATGCACCATATTGAGCTCAAATGTACACAAAAATAAATGCTATCTGCTGGTGCCAACCAATCTTCTCACATATTGTTAGCTTTTGTATAATTGGCTTTAGATGCGACCTCAATGTACAGTTGAGCAGATATTGTCAAAATTGTTCCCACGATAGAACTTTCTTAATATGGCTTGGATATGCACCAAAATTAACTCATATGTACACAAAAATAAATGCTATCTGCTGGTGCCAAAACATTTTCTCACAGATTTTTAGCTTTTGTATAATTGGCTTTAGATGCGACCTTAATGTACAGTTGAGCAGATATTGTCCAAATTGTTCCCACGATGGAATTTTCTTAACATGGCTTGGATATGCACCAAAATGAGCTCAAATGTACACAAAAAAAACTGCTATCTGCTGGTGGCAACCAATCTTCTCACAGATTTGTAGCTTTTGTATAATTGGCTTTAGATGCGAACTTAATGTACAGTTGAGCAGATATTGTCCAAATTGTTCCCACGATGGAATTTTCTTAATATGGCTTGGATATGCACCAAAATGAGCTCAAATGTACACAAAAATAAATGCTATCTGCTGGTGCCAACCAATCTTCTCACATATTTTTAGCTTTTGTATAATTGGCTTAAGATGCGAACTCAATGTACAGTTGAGCAGATATTGTCCAAATTGTTCCCATGATGGAATTTTCTTAATATGGCTTGGATATGCACCAAAATGAGCTCAAATGTACACAAAAATAAATGCTATCTGCTGGTGCCAACCAATCTTCTCAAAGATTTTTAGCTTTTGTATAATTGGCTTTAGATGCGACCTTAATGTACAGTTGAGCAGATATTGTCAAAATTGTTCCCACGATGGAATTTTCTTAACATGGCTTGGATATGCACCAAAATGAGCTCAAATGTACACAAAAATAAATGCTATCTGCTGGTGGCAACCAATCTTCTCACAGACTTGTAGCTTTTGTATAATTGGCTTTAGATGCGAACTTAATGTACAGTTGAGCAGATATTGTCAAAATTGTTCCCACGATGGAATTTTCTTAATATGGCTTGGATATGCACCATATTGAGCTCAAATGTACACAAAAATAAATGCTATCTGCTGGTGCCAACCAATCTTCTCACATATTGTTAGCTTTTGTATAATTGGCTTTAGATGCGACCTCAATGTACAGTTGAGCAGATATTGTCAAAATTGTTCCCACGATAGAACTTTCTTAATATGGCTTGGATATGCACCAAAATTAACTCATATGTACACAAAAATAAATGCTATCTGCTGGTGCCAAAACATTTTCTCACAGATTTTTAGCTTTTGTATAATTGGCTTTAGATGCGACCTTAATGTACAGTTGAGCAGATATTGTCCAAATTGTTCCCACGATGGAATTTTCTTAACATGGCTTGGATATGCACCAAAATGAGCTCAAATGTACACAAAAAAAACTGCTATCTGCTGGTGGCAACCAATCTTCTCACAGATTTGTAGCTTTTGTATAATTGGCTTTAGATGCGAACTTAATGTACAGTTGAGCAGATATTGTCCAAATTGTTCCCACGATGGAATTTTCTTAATATGGCTTGGATATGCACCAAAATGAGCTCAAATGTACACAAAAATAAATGCTATCTGCTGGTGCCAACCAATCTTCTCACATATTTTTAGCTTTTGTATAATTGGCTTAAGATGCGAACTTAATGTACAGTTGAGCAGATATTGTCAAAATTGTTCCCATGATGGAATTTTCTTAATATGGCTTGGATATGCACCAAAATGAGCTCAAATGTACACAAAAATCAATGCTATCTGCTGGTGCCAAAACATTTTCTCACAGATTTGTAGCTTTTGTATAATTGGCTTTAGATGCGACCTTAATGTACAGTTGAGCAGATATTGTCAAAATTGTTCCCACGATGGAATTTTCTTAACATGGCTTGGATATGCACCAAAATGAGCTCAAATGTACACAAAAATAAATGCTATCTGCTGGTGGCAACCAATCTTCTCACAGACTTGTAGCTTTTGTATAATTGGCTTTAGATGCGAACTTAATGTACAGTTGAGCAGATATTGTCAAAATTGTTCCCACGATGGAATTTTCTTAATATGGCTTGGATATGCACCATATTGAGCTCAAATGTACACAAAAATAAATGCTATCTGCTGGTGCCAACCAATCTTCTCACATATTGTTAGCTTTTGTATAATTGGCTTTAGATGCGACCTCAATGTACAGTTGAGCAGATATTGTCAAAATTGTTCCCACGATAGAACTTTCTTAATATGGCTTGGATATGCACCAAAATTAACTCATATGTACACAAAAATAAATGCTATCTGCTGGTGCCAAAACATTTTCTCACAGATTTTTAGCTTTTGTATAATTGGCTTTAGATGCGACCTTAATGTACAGTTGAGCAGATATTGTCCAAATTGTTCCCACGATGGAATTTTCTTAACATGGCTTGGATATGCACCAAAATGAGCTCAACTGTACACAAAAAAAACTGCTATCTGCTGGTGGCAACCAATCTTCTCACAGATTTGTAGCTTTTGTATAATTGGCTTTAGATGCGAACTTAATGTACAGTTGAGCAGATATTGTCCAAATTGTTCCCACGATGGAATTTTCTTAATATGGCTTGGATATGCACCAAAATGAGCTCAAATGTACACAAAAATAAATGCTATCTGCTGGTGCCAACCAATCTTCTCACATATTTTTAGCTTTTGTATAATTGGCTTAAGATGCGAACTTAATGTACAGTTGAGCAGATATTGTCCAAATTGTTCCCATGATGGAATTTTCTTAATATGGCTTGGATATGCACCAAAATGAGCTCAAATGTACACAAAAATCAATGCTATCTGCTGGTGCCAAAACATTTTCTCACAGATTTGTAGCTTTTGTATAATTGGCTTTAGATGCGACCTTAATGTACAGTTGAGAAGATATTGTCCAAATTGTTCCCACGATGGAATTTTCTTAATATGGCTTTGATATGCACCAAAATGAGCTCAAATGTACACACAAATAAATGCTATCTGCTGGTGGCAACCAATCTTCTCAAAGATTTTTAGCTTTTGTATAATTGGCTTTAGATGCGACCTTAATGTACAGTTGAGCAGATATTGTCCAAATTGTTCCCACGATGGAATTTTCTTAACATGGCTTGGATATGCATCAAAATGAGCTCAAATGTACACAAAAATAAATGCTATCTGCTGGTGGCAACCAATCTTCTCACAGATTTGTAGCTTTTGTATAATTGGCTTTAGATGCGAACTTAATGTACAGTTGAGCAGATATTGTCCAAATTGTTCCCACGTTGGAATTTTCTTAATATGGCTTGGATATGCACCAAAATAGCTCAAATGTACACAAAAATAAATGCTATCTGCTGGTGCCAACCAATCTTCTCACAAATTTTTAGCTTTTGTATAATTGGCTTTAGATGCGACCTCAATGTACAGTTGAGCAGATATTGTCAAAATTGTTCCCACGATGGAACTTTCTTAATATGGCTTGGATATGCACCAAAATTAACTCAAATGTACACAAAAATAAATGCTATCTGCTGGTGCCAACCAATCTTCTCAAAGATTTTTAGCTTTTGTATAATTGGCTTTAGATGCGACCTTAATGTACAGTTGAGCAGATATTGTCAAAATTGTTCCCACGATGGAATTTTCTTAACATGGCTTGGATATGCACCAAAATGAGCTCAAATGTACACAAAAAAAACTGCTATCTGCTGGTGGCAACCAATCTTCTCACAGATTTGTAGCTTTTGTATAATTGGCTTTAGATGCGAACTTAATGTACAGTTGAGCAGATATTGTCCAAATTGTTCCCACGATGGAATTTTCTTAATATGGCTTGGATATGCACCATATTGAGCTCAAATGTACATAAAAATAAATGCTATCTGCTGGTGCCAACCAATCTTCTCACATATTGTTAGCTTTTGTATAATTGGCTTTAGATGCGACCTTAATGTACAGTTGAGCAGATATTGTCAAAATTGTTCCCACGATGGAATTTTCTTAATATGGCTTGGATATGCACCAAAATGAGCTCAAATGTACACACAAATAAATGCTATCTGCTGGTGGCAACCAATCTTCTCAAAGATTTTTAGCTTTTGTATAATTGGCTTTAGATGCGACCTTAATGTACAGTTGAGCAGATATTGTCAAAATTGTTCCCACGATGGAATTTTCTTAACATGGCTTGGATATGCATCAAAATGAGCTCAAATGTACACAAAAATAAATGCTATCTGCTGGTGGCAACCAATCTTCTCACAGATTTGTAGCTTTTGTATAATTGGCTTTAGATGCGAACTTAATGTACAGTTGAGCAGATATTGTCCAAATTGTTCCCACGTTGGAATTTTCTTAATATGGCTTGGATATGCACCAAAATAGCTCAAATGTACACAAAAATAAATGCTATCTGCTGGTGCCAACCAATCTTCTCACAAATTTTTAGCTTTTGTATAATTGGCTTTAGATGCGACCTCAATGTACAGTTGAGCAGATATTGTCAAAATTGTTCCCATGATGGAACTTTCTTAATATGGCTTGGATATGCACCAAAATGAGCTCAAATGTACACAAAAATAAATGCTATCTGCTGGTGCCAACCAATCTTCTCAAAGATTTTTAGCTTTTGTATAATTGGCTTTAGATGCGACCTTAATGTACAGTTGAGCAGATATTGTCAAAATTGTTCCCACGATGGAATTTTCTTAACATGGCTTGGATATGCACCAAAATGAGCTCAAATGTACACAAAAATAAATGCTATCTGCTGGTGGCAACCAATCTTCTCACAGACTTGTAGCTTTTGTATAATTGGCTTTAGATGCGAACTTAATGTACAGTTGAGCAGATATTGTCCAAATTGTTCCCACGATGGAATTTTCTTAATATGGCTTGGATATGCACCATATTGAGCTCAAATGTACACAAAAATAAATGCTATCTGCTGGTGCCAACCAATCTTCTCACATATTGTTAGCTTTTGTATAATTGGCTTTAGATGCGACCTCAATGTACAGTTGAGCAGATATTGTCAAAATTGTTCCCACGATAGAACTTTCTTAATATGGCTTGGATATGCACCAAAATTAACTCAAATGTACACAAAAATAAATGCTATCTGCTGGTGCCAAAACATTTTCTCACAGATTTTTAGCTTTTGTATAATTGGCTTTAGATGCGACCTTAATGTACAGTTGAGCAGATATTGTCCAAATTGTTCCCACGATGGAATTTTCTTAACATGGCTTGGATATGCACCAAAATGAGCTCAAATGTACACAAAAAAAAACTGCTATCTGCTGGTGGCAACCAATCTTCTCACAGATTTGTAGCTTTTGTATAATTGGCTTTAGATGCGAACTTAATGTACAGTTGAGCAGATATTGTCCAAATTGTTCCCACGATGGAATTTTCTTAATATGGCTTGGATATGCACCAAAATGAGCTCAAATGTACACAAAAATAAATGCTATCTGCTGGTGCCAACCAATCTTCTCACATATTTTTAGCTTTTGTATAATTGGCTTAAGATGCGAACTTAATGTACAGTTGAGCAGATATTGTCCAAATTGTTCCCATGATGGAATTTTCTTAATATGGCTTGGATATGCACCAAAATGAGCTCAAATGTACACAAAAATCAATGCTATCTGCTGGTGCCAAAACATTTTCTCACAGATTTGTAGCTGTTGTATAATTGGCTTTAGATGCGACCTTAATGTACAGTTGAGAAGATATTGTCAAAATTGTTCCCACGATGGAATTTTCTTAATATGGCTTGGATATGCACCAAAATGAGCTCAAATGTACACACAAATAAATGCTATCTGCTGGTGGCAACCAATCTTCTCAAAGATTTTTAGCTTTTGTATAATTGGCTTTAGATGCGACCTTAATGTACAGTTGAGCAGATATTGTCAAAATTGTTCCCACGATGGAATTTTCTTAACATGGCTTGGATATGCATCAAAATGAGCTCAAATGTTCACACAAATAAATGCTATCTGCTGGTGGCAACCAATCTTCTCAAAGATTTTTAGCTTTTGTATAATTGGCTTTAGATGCGACCTTAATGTACAGTTGAGCAGATATTGTCAAAATTGTTCCCACGATGGAATTTTCTTAACATGGCTTGGATATGCATCAAAATGAGCTCAAATGTACACAAAAATAAATGTTATCTGCTGGTGGCAACCAATCTTCTCAAAGATTTGTAGCTTTTGTATAATTGGCTTTAGATGCGACCTTAATGTACAGTTGAGCAGATATTGTCCAAATTGTTCCCACGATGGAATTTTCTTAACATGGCTTGGATATGCACCAAAATGAGCTCAAATGTACACAAAAATAAATGCTATCTGCTGGTGGCAACCAATCTTCTCACAGACTTGTAGCTTTTGTATAATTGGCTTTAGATGCGAACTTAATGTACAGTTGAGCAGATATTGTCCAAATTGTTCCCACGATGGAATTTTCTTAATATGGCTTGGATATGCACCATATTGAGCTCAAATGTACACAAAAATAAATGCTATCTGCTGGTGCCAACCAATCTTCTCACATATTGTTAGCTTTTGTATAATTGGCTTTAGATGCGACCTCAATGTACAGTTGAGCAGATATTGTCAAAATTGTTCCCACGATAGAACTTTCTTAATATGGCTTGGATATGCACCAAAATTAACTCAAATGTACACAAAAATAAATGCTATCTGCTGGTGCCAAAACATTTTCTCACAGATTTTTAGCTTTTGTATAATTGGCTTTAGATGCGACCTTAATGTACAGTTGAGCAGATATTGTCCAAATTGTTCCCACGATGGAATTTTCTTAACATGGCTTGGATATGCACCAAAATGAGCTCAAATGTACACAAAAAAAACTGCTATCTGCTGGTGGCAACCAATCTTCTCACAGATTTGTAGCTTTTGTATAATTGGCTTTAGATGCGAACTTAATGTACAGTTGAGCAGATATTGTCCAAATTGTTCCCACGATGGAATTTTCTTAATATGGCTTGGATATGCACCAAAATGAGCTCAAATGTACACAAAAATAAATGCTATCTGCTGGTGCCAACCAATCTTCTCACATATTTTTAGCTTTTGTATAATTGGCTTAAGATGCGAACTTAATGTACAGTTGAGCAGATATTGTCCAAATTGTTCCCATGATGTAATTTTCTTAATATGGCTTGGATATGCACCAAAATGAGCTCAAATGTACACAAAAATCAATGCTATCTGCTGGTGCCAAAACATTTTCTCACAGATTTTTAGCTTTTGTATAATTGGCTTTAGATGCGACCTTAATGTACAGTTGAGAAGATATTGTCAAAATTGTTCCCACGATGGAATTTTCTTAATATGGCTTGGATATGCACCAAAATGAGCTCAAATGTACACACAAATAAATGCTATCTGCTGGTGGCAACCAATCTTCTCAAAGGTTTTTAGCTTTTGTATAATTGGCTTTAGATGCGACCTTAATGTACAGTTGAGCAGATATTGTCAAAATTGTTCCCACGATGGAATTTTCTTAACATGGCTTGGATATGCATCAAAATGAGCTCAAATGTACACAAAAATAAATGCTATCTGCTGGTGGCAACCAATCTTCTCACAGATTTGTAGCTTTTGTATAATTGGCTTTAGATGCGAACTTAATGTACAGTTGAGCAGATATTGTCCAAATTGTTCCCACGTTGGAATTTTCTTAATATGGCTTGGATATGCACCAAAATAGCTCAAATGTACACAAAAATAAATGCTATCTGCTGGTACCAACCAATCTTCTCACAAATTTTTAGCTTTTGTATAATTGGCTTTAGATGCGACCTCAATGTACAGTTGAGCAGATATTGTCAAAATTGTTCCCACGATGGAACTTTCTTAATATGGCTTGGATATGCACCAAAATTAACTCAAATGTACACAAAAATAAATGCTATCTGCTGGTGCCAACCAATCTTCTCAAAGATTTTTAGCTTTTGTATAATTGGCTTTAGATGCGACCTTAATGTACAGTTGAGCAGATATTGTCATTATTTTCCCACGATGGAATTTTCTTAACATGGCTTGGATATGCACCAAAATGAGCTCAAATGTACACAAAAAAAACTGCTATCTGCTGGTGGCAACCAATCTTCTCACAGATTTGTAGCTTTTGTATAATTGGCTTTAGATGCGAACTTAATGTACAGTTGAGCAGATATTGTCCAAATTGTTCCCACGATGGAATTTTCTTAATATGGCTTGGATATGCACCAAAATGAGCTCAAATGTACACAAAAATAAATGCTATCTGCTGGTGCCAACCAATCTTCTCACATATTTTTAGCTTTTGTATAATTGGCTTAAGATGCGAACTTAATGTACAGTTGAGCAGATATTGTCCAAATTGTTCCCATGATGTAATTTTCTTAATATGGCTTGGATATGCACCAAAATGAGCTCAAATGTACACAAAAATCAATGCTATCTGCTGGTGCCAAAACATTTTCTCACAGATTTTTAGCTTTTGTATAATTGGCTTTAGATGCGACCTTAATGTACAGTTGAGAAGATATTGTCAAAATTGTTCCCACGATGGAATTTTCTTAATATGGCTTGGATATGCACCAAAATGAGCTCAAATGTACACACAAATAAATGCTATCTGCTGGTGGCAACCAATCTTCTCAAAGGTTTTTAGCTTTTGTATAATTGGCTTTAGATGCGACCTTAATGTACAGTTGAGCAGATATTGTCAAAATTGTTCCCACGATGGAATTTTCTTAACATGGCTTGGATATGCATCAAAATGAGCTCAAATGTACACACAAATAAATGCTATCTGCTGGTGGCAACCAATCTTCTCACAGATTTGTAGCTTTTGTATAATTGGCTTTAGATGCGAACTTAATGTACAGTTGAGCAGATATTGTCCAAATTGTTCCCACGTTGGAATTTTCTTAATATGGCTTGGATATGCACCAAAATAGCTCAAATGTACACAAAAATAAATGCTATCTGCTGGTACCAACCAATCTTCTCACAAATTTTTAGCTTTTGTATAATTGGCTTTAGATGCGACCTCAATGTACAGTTGAGCAGATATTGTCAAAATTGTTCCCACGATGGAACTTTCTTAATATGGCTTGGATATGCACCAAATTAACTCAAATGTACACAAAAATAAATGCTATCTGCTGGTGCCAACCAATCTTCTCAAAGATTTTTAGCTTTTGTATAATTGGCTTTAGATGCGACCTTAATGTACAGTTGAGCAGATATTGTCAAAATTGTTCCCACGATGGAATTTTCTTAATATGGCTTGGATATGCACCATATTGAGCTCAAATGTACACAAAAATAAATGCTATCTGCTGGTGCCAACCAATCTTCTCACATATTGTTAGCTTTTGTATAATTGGCTTTAGATGCGACCTCAATGTACAGTTGAGAAGATATTGTCAAAATTGTTCCCACGATGGAATTTTCTTAATATGGCTTGGATATGCACCAAAATGAGCTCAAATGTACACACAAATAAATGCTATCTGCTGGTGGCAACCAATCTTCTCAAAGATTTTTAGCTTTTGTATAATTGGCTTTAGATGCGACCTTAATGTACAGTTGAGCAGATATTGTCAAAATTGTTCCCACGATGGAATTTTCTTAACATGGCTTGGATATGCATCAAAATGAGCTCAAATGTACACAAAAATAAATGCTATCTGCTGGTGGCAACCAATCTTCTCACAGATTTGTAGCTTTTGTATAATTGGCTTTAGATGCGAACTTAATGTACAGTTGAGCAGATATTGTCCAAATTGTTCCCACGTTGGAATTTTCTTAATATGGCTTGGATATGCACCAAAATAGCTCAAATGTACACAAAAATAAATGCTATCTGCTGGTGCCAACCAATCTTCTCACAAATTTTTAGCTTTTGTATAATTGGCTTTAGATGCGACCTCAATGTACAGTTGAGCAGATATTGTCAAAATTGTTCCCACGATGGAACTTTCTTAATATGGCTTGGATATGCACCAAAATTAACTCAAATGTACACAAAAATAAATGCTATCTGCTGGTGCCAACCAATCTTCTCAAAGATTTTTAGCTTTTGTATAATTGGCTTTAGATGCGACCTTAATGTACAGTTGAGCAGATATTGTCAAAATTGTTCCCACGATGGAATTTTCTTAACATGGCTTGGATATGCACCAAAATGAGCTCAAATGTACACAAAAATAAATGCTATCTGCTGGTGCCAACCAATCTTCTCACATTTTTTTAGCTTTTGTATAATTGGCTTAAGATGCGAACTTAATGTACAGTTGAGCAGATATTGTCCAAATTGTTCCCACGATGGAATTTTCTTAATATGGCTTGGATATGCACCAAAATGAGCTCAAATGTACACAAAAATAAATGCTATCTGCTGGTGCCAACCAATCTTCTCACATTTTTTTAGCTTTTGTATAATTGGCTTAAGATGCGAACTTAATGTACAGTTGAGCAGATATTGTCAAAATTGTTCCCACGATGGAATTTTCTCAATATGGCTTGGATATGCACCAAAATGAGCTCAAATGTACACAAAAATAAATGCTATCTGCTGGTGCCAACCAATCTTCTCAAATATTTTTATCTTTTGAATAATTGGCTTTAGATGGGACCTCAATGTACAGTTGAGCAGATATTGTCAAAATTGTTCCCACGATGGAACTTTCTTAATATGGCTTGGATATGCACCAAAATTAACTCAAATGTACACAAAAATAAATGCTATCTGCTGGTGCCAACAAATCTTCTCAAAGATTTTTAGCTTTTGTATAATTGGCTTTAGATGCGACCTTAATGTACAGTTGAGCAGATATTGTCAAAATTGTTCCCACGATGGAATTTTCTTAACATGGCTTGGATATCCACCAAAATGAGCTCAAATGTACACAAAAATAAATGCTATCTGCTGGTGGCAACCAATCATCTCACAGATTTTTAGCTTTTGTATAATTGGCTTTAGATGCGACCTCAATGTACAGTTGAGCAGATATTGTCAAAATTGTTCCCACGATGGAACTTTCTTAATATGGCTTGGATATGCACCAAAATGAGCTCAAATGTACACAAAAATAAATGCTATCTGCTGGTGGCAACCAATCTTCTCACAGATTTTTAGTTTTTGTATAATTGGCTTTAGATGCGACCTTAATGTACAGTTGAGCAGATATTGTCAAAATTGTTCCCACGATGGAAGTTTCTTAACATGGCTTGGATATGCACCAAAATGAGCTCAAATGTACACATAAATAAATGCCATCTGCTGGTGGCAACCAATCTTCTCACAGATTTGTAGCTTTTGTATAATTGGCTTTAGATGCGACCTCAATGTACAGTTGAGCAGATATTTTCAAAATTGTTCCCACGATGGAATTTTCTTATTATGGCTTGGATATGCACCAAAATGAGCTCAAATGTACACAAAAACAAATGTTTTCAGCCGGTGTCAACCAATCTTCTCACAGATTTGTAGCTTTTGTATAATTGGCTTTAGATGCGAACTTAATGTACAGTTGAGCAGATATTGTCCAAATTGTTCCCACGATGGAATTTTCTTAATATGGCTTGGATATGCACCAAAATGAGCTCAAATGTACACAAAAATAAATGCTATCTGCTGGTGCCAACCAATCTTCTCACATATTTTTAGCTTTTGTATAATTGGCTTTAGATGCGACCTCAATGTACAGTTGAGCAGATATTGTCAAAATTGTTCCCACGATGGAACTTTCTTAATATGGCTTGGATATGCACCAAAATGAGCCCAAATGTACACAAAAATAAATGCTATCTGCTGGTGGCAACCAATCTTCTCACAGATTTTTAGTTTTTGTATAATTGGCTTTAGATGCGACCTTAATGTACAGTTGAGCAGATATTGTCAAAATTGTTCCCACGATGGAACTTTCTTAATATGGCTTGGATATGCACCAAAATGAGCTCAAATGTACACAAAAATAAATGCTATCTGCTGGTGGCAACCAATCTTCTCACAGATTTGTAGCTTTTGTATAATTGGCTTTAGATGCGACCTCAATGTACAGTTGAGCAGATATTTTCAAAATTGTTCCCACTATGGAATTTTCTTAATATGGCTTTGATATGCACCAAAATGAGCTCAAATGTACACAAAAATAAATGCTATCTGCTGGTGCCAACCAATCTTCTCACATATTTTTAGCTTTTGTATTATTGGCTTTAGATGCGACTTTAATGAACAGTTGAGCAGATATTGTCAAAATTGTTCCCACGATGGAATTTTCTTATTATGGCTTGGATATGCACCAAAATGAGCTCAAATTTATACAAAAATAAATGCTATCTGCTGGTGCCAACCAATCTTCTCACAGATTTTTAGTTTTTGTATAATTGGCTTTAGATGCGACCTTAATGTACAGTTGAGAAGATATTGTCCAAATTGTTCCCACGATGGAATTTTCTTAATATGGCTTGGATATGCACCAAAATGAGCTCAAATGTACACAAAAATAAATGCTATCTGCTGGTGCCAACCAATCTTCTCACATCTTTTTAGCTTTTGTATAATTGGCTTTAGATGCGACCTTAATGTACAGTTGAGCAGATATTGTCAAAATTGTTCCCACGATGGAATTTTCTTAACATGGCTTGGATATGCACCAAAATGAGCTCAAATGTACACAAAAATAAATGCTATCTGCTGGTGGCAACCAATCTTCTCACAGATTTGTAGCTTTTGTATAATTGGCTTTAGATGCGACCTCAATGTACAGTTGAGCAGATATTTTCAAAATTGTTCCCACGATGGAATTTTCTTAATATGGCTTTGATATGCACCAAAATGAGCTCAAATGTACACAAAAATAAATGCTATCTGCTGGTGCCAACCAATCTTCTCACAGATTTTTAGCTTTTGTATTATTGGCTTTAGATGCGACTTTAATGAACAGTTGAGCAGATATTGTCAAAATTGTTCCCACGATGGAATTTTCTTATTATGGCTTGGATATGCACCAAAATGAGCTCAAATTTATACAAAAATAAATGCTATCTGCTGGTGCCAACCAATCTTCTCACAGATTTTTAGTTTTTGTATAATTGGCTTTAGATGCGACCTTAATGTACAGTTGAGAAGATATTGTCCAAATTGTTCCCACGATGGAATTTTCTTAATATGGCTTGGATATGCACCAAAATGAGCTCAAATGTACACAAAAATAAATGCTATCTGCTGGTGCCAACCAATCTTCTCACATCTTTTTAGCTTTTGTATAATTGGCTTTAGATGCGACCTTAATGTACAGTTGAGCAGATATTGTCAAAATTGTTCCCACGATGGAATTTTCTTAACATGGCTTGGATATGCACCAAAATGAGCTCAAATGTACACAAAAATAAAAGCTATCTGCTGGTGGCAACCAATCTTCTCACAGATTTGTAGCTTTTGTATAATTGGCTTTAGATGCGACCTCAATGTACAGTTGAGCAGATATTTTCAAAATTGTTCCCACTATGGAATTTTCTTAATATGGCTTTGATATGCACCAAAATGAGCTCAAATGTACACAAAAATAAATGCTATCTGCTGGTGCCAACCAATCTTCTCACATATTTTTAGCTTTTGTATTATTGGCTTTAGATGCGACTTTAATGAACAGTTGAGCAGATATTGTCAAAATTGTTCCCACGATGGAATTTTCTTATTATGGCTTGGATATGCACCAAAATGAGCTCAAATTTATACAAAAATAAATGCTATCTGCTGGTGCCAACCAATCTTCTCACAGATTTTTAGTTTTTGTATAATTGGCTTTAGATGCGACCTTAATGTACAGTTGAGAAGATATTGTCCAAATTGTTCCCACGATGGAATTTTCTTAATATGGCTTGGATATGCACCAAAATGAGCTCAAATGTACACAAAAATAAATGCTATCTGCTGGTGCCAACCAATCTTCTCACATCTTTTTAGCTTTTGTATAATTGGCTTTAGATGCGACCTCAATGTACAGTTGAACAGATATTGTCAAAATTGTTCCCACGATGGAACTTTCTTATTATGGCTTGGATATGCGCCAAAATGAGCTCAAATGTACACAAAAATAAATGCTATCTGCTGGTGGCAACCAATCTTCTCACAGATTTTTAGTTTTTGTATAATTGGCTTTAGATGCGACCTTAATGTACAGTTGAGCAGATATTGTCTGAATTGTTCCCACGATGGAATTTTCTTAACATGGCTTGGATATGCACCAAAATGAGCTCAAATGTACACAAAAATAAATGCCAGCTGCTGGTGGCAACCAATCTTCTCACAGATTTGTAGCTTTTGTATAATTGGCTTTAGATGCGACCTCAATGTACAGTTGAGCAGATATTTTCAAAATTGTTCCCACTATGGAATTTTCTTAATATGGCTTGCATATGCACCAAAATGAGCTTAAATGTACACAAAAATAAATGCTATCTGCTGGTGCCAACCGATCTTCTCACAGATTTTTAGTTTTTGTATAATTGGCTTTAGATGCGACCTTAATGTACAGTTGAGCAGATATTGTCATTATTTTCCCTACGATGACATTTTCTTAATATGGCTTGGACATGCACCAAAATGGGCTCAAATGTACACAAAAATAAATGCTATCTGCTGGTGCCAACCACTCTTCTCACAGATTTTTAGTTTTTGTATTATTGGCTTTAGATGCGACTTTAATGAACAGTTGAGCAGATATTGTCAAAATTGTTCCCACGATGGAATTTTCTTATTATGGCTTGGATATGCACCAAAATGAGCTCAAATGTACACAAAAACAAATGTTTTCAGCCGGTGCAAACCAATCTTCTCACAGATTTTTAGTTTTTGTATAATTGGCTTTAGATGCGACCTTAATGTACAGTTGAGCAGATATTGTCAAAATTGTTCCCACGATGGAACTTTCTTAATATGGCTTGGATATGCACCAAAATGAGCTCAAATGTACACAAAAATAAATGCTATCTGCTGGTGCCAACCAATCTTCTCACATCGTTTTAGCTTTTGTATAATTGGCTTTAGATGCGACCTCAATGTACAGTTGAGCAGATATTGTCAAAATTGTTCCCACGATGGAACTTTCTTAATATGGCTTGGATATGCACCAAAATGAGCTCAAATGTACACAAAAACAAATGCTATCTGCTGGTGGCAACCAATCTTCTCACAGATTTCTAGTTTTTGTATAATTGGCTTTAGATGCGACCTCAATGTACAGTTGAGCAGATATTGTCAAAATTGTTCCCACGATGGAACTTTCTTAATATGGCTTGGATATGCACTAAAATGAACTCAAATGTATACAAAAATAAATGCTATCTGCTGGTGGCAACCAATCTTCTCACAGATTTGTAGCTTTTGTATAATTGGCTTTAGATGCGAACTTAATGTACAGTTGAGCAGATATTGTCCAAATTGTTCCCACGATGGAATTTTCTTAATATGGCTTGGATATGCACCAAAATGAGCTAAAATGTACACAAAAATAAATGCTATCTGCTGGTGCCAACCAATCTTCTCACAGATTTTTAGTTTTTGTATTATTGGCTTTAGATGCGACTTAAATGAACAGTGGAGAAGATATTGTCAAAATTGTTCCCACGATGGAATTTTCTTATTATGGCTTGGATATGCACCAAAATGAGCTCAAATGTACACAAAAACAAATGTTTTCAGCCGGTGTCAACCAATCTTCTCACATCTTTTTAGCTTTTGTATAATTGGCTTTAGATGCGACCTTAATGTACAGTTGAGCAGATATTGTCAAAATTGTTCCCACGATGGAATTTTCTTAACATGGCTTGGATATGCACCAAAATGAGCTCAAATGTACACAAAAATAAATGCTATCTGCTGGTGGCAACCAATCTTCTCACAGATTTGTAGCTTTTGTATAATTGGCTTTAGATGCGACCTCAATGTACAGTTGAGCAGATATTTTCAAAATTGTTCCCACGATGGAATTTTCTTAATATGGCTTTGATATGCACCAAAATGAGCTCAAATGTACACAAAAATAAATGCTATCTGCTGGTGCCAACCAATCTTCTCACATATTTTTAGCTTTTGTATTATTGGCTTTAGATGCGACTTTAATGAACAGTTGAGCAGATATTGTCAAAATTGTTCCCACGATGGAATTTTCTTATTATGGCTTGGATATGCACCAAAATGAGCTCAAATTTATACAAAAATAAATGCTATCTGCTGGTGCAAACCAATCTTCTCACAGATTTTTAGTTTTTGTATAATTGGCTTTAGATGCGGTGTTAATGTACAGTTGAGCAGATATTGTCAAAATTGTTCCCACGATGGAATTTTCTTAATATGGCTTGGATATGCACCAAAATGAGCTCAAATGTACACAAAAATAAATGCTATCTGCTGGTGCCAACCAATCTTCTCACATCTTTTTAGCTTTTGTATAATTGGCTTTAGATGCGACCTCAATGTACAGTTGAACAGATATTGTCAAAATTGTTCCCACGATGGAACTTTCTTAATATGGCTTGGATATGCGCCAAAATGAGCTCAAATGTACACAAAAATAAATGCTATCTGCTGGTGGCAACCAATCTTCTCACAGATTTTTAGTTTTTGTATAATTGGCTTTAGATGCGACCTTAATGTACAGTTGAGCAGATATTGTCTGAATTGTTCCCACGATGGAATTTTCTTAACATGGCTTGGATATGCACCAAAATGAGCTCAAATGTACACAAAAATAAATGCCAGCTGCTGGTGGCAACCAATCTTCTCACAGATTTGTAGCTTTTGTATAATTGGCTTTAGATGCGACCTCAATGTACAGTTGAGCAGATATTTTCAAAATTGTTCCCACTATGGAATTTTCTTAATATGGCTTGCATATGCACCAAAATGAGCTTAAATGTACACAAAAATAAATGCTATCTGCTGGTGCCAACCGATCTTCTCACAGATTTTTAGTTTTTGTATAATTGGCTTTAGATGCGACCTTAATGTACAGTTGAGCAGATATTGTCATTATTTTCCCTACGATGACATTTTCTTAATATGGCTTGGACATGCACCAAAATGGGCTCAAATGTACACAAAAATAAATGCTATCTGCTGGTGCCAACCAATCTTCTCACAGAATATTAGTTTTTGTATAATTGGCTTTAGATGCGACTTTAATGAACAGTTGAGCAGATATTGTCAAAATTGTTCCCACGATGGAATTTTCTTATTATGGCTTGGATATGCACCAAAATGAGCTCAAATGTACACAAAAACAAATGTTTTCAGCCGGTGTCAACCAATCTTCTCACAGATTTTTAGTTTTTGTATAATTGGCTTTAGATGCGACCTTAATGTACAGTTGAGCAGATGTTGTCAAAATTGTTCCCACGATGGAACTTTCTTAATATGGCTTGGATATGCACCAAAATGAGCTCAAATGTACACAAAAATAAATGCTATCTGCTGGTGCCAACCAATCTTCTCACATCGTTTTAGCTTTTGTATAATTGGCTTTAGATGCGACCTCAATGTACAGTTGAGCAGATATTGTCAAAATTGTTCCCACGATGGAACTTTCTTAATATGGCTTGGATATGCACCAAAATGAGCTCAAATGTACACAAAAACAAATGCTATCTGCTGGTGGCAACCAATCTTCTCACAGATTTCTAGTTTTTGTATAATTGGCTTTAGATGCGACCTCAATGTACAGTTGAGCAGATATTGTCAAAATTGTTCCCACGATGGAACTTTCTTAATATGGCTTGGATATGCACTAAAATGAACTCAAATGTATACAAAAATAAATGCTATCTGCTGGTGGCAACCAATCTTCTCACAGATTTGTAGCTTTTGTATAATTGGCTTTAGATGCGAACTTAATGTACAGTTGAGCAGATATTGTCCAAATTGTTCCCACGATGGAATTTTCTTAATATGGCTTGGATATGCACCAAAATGAGCTCAAATGTACACAAAAATAAATGCTATCTGCTGGTGCCAACCAATCTTCTCACAGATTTTTAGTTTTTGTATTATTGGCTTTAGATGCGACTTAAATGAACAGTTGAGCAGATATTGTCAAAATTGTTCCCACGATGGAATTTTCTTATTATGGCTTGGATATGCACCAAAATGAGCTCAAATGTACACAAAAACAAATGTTTTCAGCCGGTGTCAACCAATCTTCTCACATCTTTTTAGCTTTTGTATAATTGGCTTTAGATGCGACCTTAATGTACAGTTGAGCAGATATTGTCAAAATTGTTCCCACGATGGAATTTTCTTAACATGGCTTGGATATGCACCAAAATGAGCTCAAATGTACACAAAAATAAATGCTATCTGCTGGTGGCAACCAATCTTCTCACAGATTTGTAGCTTTTGTATAATTGGCTTTAGATGCGACCTCAATGTACAGTTGAGCAGATATTTTCAAAATTGTTCCCACTATGGAATTTTCTTAATATGGCTTTGATATGCACCAAAATGAGCTCAAATGTACACAAAAATAAATGCTATCTGCTGGTGCCAACCAATCTTCTCACAGATTTTTAGCTTTTGTATTATTGGCTTTAGATGCGACTTTAATGAACAGTTGAGCAGATATTGTCAAAATTGTTCCCACGATGGAATTTTCTTATTATGGCTTGGATATGCACCAAAATGAGCTCAAATTTATACAAAAATAAATGCTATCTGCTGGTGCCAACCAATCTTCTCACAGATTTTTAGTTTTTGTATAATTGGCTTTAGATGCGGTGTTAATGTACAGTTGAGCAGATATTGTCAAAATTGTTCCCACGATGGAATTTTCTTAATATGGCTTGGATATGCACCAAAATGAGCTCAAATGTACACAAAAATAAATGCTATCTGCTGGTGCCAACCAATCTTCTCACATCTTTTTAGCTTTTGTATAATTGGCTTTAGATGCGACCTCAATGTACAGTTGAACAGATATTGTCAAAATTGTTCCCACGATGGAACTTTCTTAATATGGCTTGGATATGCGCCAAAATGAGCTCAAATGTACACAAAAATAAATGCTATCTGCTGGTGGCAACCAATCTTCTCACAGATTTTTAGTTTTTGTATAATTGGCTTTAGATGCGACCTTAATGTACAGTTGAGCAGATATTGTCAAAATTGTTCCCACGATGGAATTTTCTTAACATGGCTTGGATATGCACCAAAATGAGCTCAAATGTACACAAAAATAAATGCCAGCTGCTGGTGGCAACCAATCTTCTCACAGATTTGTAGCTTTTGTATAATTGGCTTTAGATGCGACCTCAATGTACAGTTGAGCAGATATTTTCAAAATTGTTCCCACTATGGAATTTTCTTAATATGGCTTGCATATGCACCAAAATGAGCTTAAATGTACACAAAAATAAATGCTATCTGCTGGTGCCAACCAATCTTCTCACAGATTTTTAGTTTTTGTATTATTGGCTTTAGATGCGACTTTAATGAACAGTTGAGCAGATATTGTCAAAATTGTTCCCACGATGGAATTTTCTTATTATGGCTTGGATATGCACCAAAATGAGCTCAAATGTACACAAAAACAAATGTTTTCAGCCGGTGCCAACCAATCTTCTCACAGATTTTTAGTTTTTGTATAATTGGCTTTAGATGCGACCTTAATGTACAGTTGAGCAGATGTTGTCAAAATTGTTCCCACGATGGAACTTTCTTAATATGGCTTGGATATGCACCAAAATGAGCTCAAATGTACACAAAAATAAATGCTATCTGCTGGTGCCAACCAATCTTCTCACATCGTTTTAGCTTTTGTATAATTGGCTTTAGATGCGACCTCAATGTACAGTTGAGCAGATATTGTCAAAATTGTTCCCACGATGGAACTTTCTTAATATGGCTTGGATATGCACCAAAATGAGCTCAAATGTACACAAAAACAAATGCTATCTGCTGGTGGCAACCAATCTTCTCACAGATTTCTAGTTTTTGTATAATTGGCTTTAGATGCGACCTTAATGTACAGTTGAGCAGATATTGTCAAAATTGTTCCCACGATGGAACTTTCTTAATATGGCTTGGATATGCACTAAAATGAACTCAAATGTATACAAAAATAAATGCTATCTGCTGGTGGCAACCAATCTTCTCACAGATTTGTAGCTTTTGTATAATTGGCTTTAGATGCGAACTTAATGTACAGTTGAGCTGATATTGTCCAAATTGTTCCCACGATGGAATTTTCTTAATATGGCTTGGATATGCACCAAAATGAGCTCAAATGTACACAAAAATAAATGCTATCTGCTGGTGCCAACCAATCTTCTCACAGATTTTTAGTTTTTGTATTATTGGCTTTAGATGCGACTTAAATGAACAGTTGAGCAGATATTGTCAAAATTGTTCCCACGATGGAATTTTCTTATTATGGCTTGGATATGCACCAAAATGAGCTCAAATGTACACAAAAACAAATGTTTTCAGCCGGTGTCAACCAATCTTCTCACATATTTTTAGTTTTTGTATAATTGGCTTTAGATGCGACCTTAATGTACAGTTGAGCAGATATTGTCAAAATTGTTCCCACGATGGAACTTTCTTAATATGGCTTGGATATGCACCAAAATCAACTCAAATGTACACAAAAATAAATGCTATCTGCTGGTGCCAAAACATTTTCTCACAGATTTTTAGCTTTTGTATAATTGGCTTTAGATGCGACCTTAATGTACAGTTGAGAAGATATTGTCCAAATTGTTCCCACGATGGAATTTTCTTAATATGGCTTGGATATGCACCAAAATGAGCTCAAATGTACACAAAAATATATGCTATCTGCTGGTGCCAACCAATCTTCTCACATCTTTTTAGCTTTTGTATAATTGGCTTTAGATGCGACCTCAATGTACAGTTGAGCAGATATTGTCAAAATTGTTCCCACGATGGAACTTTCTTAATATGGCTTGGATATGCACCAAAATGAGCTCAAATGTACACAAAAACAAATGCTATCTGCTGGTGGCAACCAATCTTCTCACAGATTTTTAATTTTTGTATAATTGGCTTTAGATGCCACCTTAATGTACAGTTGAGCAGATATTGTCAAAATTGTTCCCACGATGGAATTTTCTTAACATGGCTTGGATATGCACCAAAATGAGCTCAAATGTACACAAAAATAAATGCTATCTGCTGGTGGCAACCAATCTTCTCACAGATTTGTAGCTTTTGTATAATTGGCTTTAGATGCGAACTTAATGTACAGTTGAGCAGATATTGTCAAAATTGTTCCCACGATGGAATTTTCTTAATATGGCTTGGATATGCACCAAAATGAGCTCAAATGTACACAAAAATAAATGCTATCTGCTGGTGCCAACCAATCTTCTCACAGATTTTTAGTTTTTGTATAATTGGCTTTAGATGCGACCTCAATGTACAGTTGAGCAGATATTGTCAAAATTGTTCCCACGATGGAACTTTCTTAATATGGCTTGGATATGCACCAAAATGAGCTCAAATGTACACAGAAATAAATGCTATCTGCTGGTGCCAACCAATCTTCTCACAGATTTTTAGTTTTTGTATAATTGGCTTTAGATGCGACCTTAATGTACAGTTGAGCAGATATTGTCAAAATTGTTCCCACGATGGAATTTTCTTAACATGGCTTGGATATGCACCAAAATGAGCTCAAATGTACACAAAAACAAATGTTATCAGCCGGTGTCAACCAATCTTCTCACATATTTTTAGTTTTTGTATAATTGGCTTTAGATGCGACCTCAATGTACAGTTGAGCAGATATTTTCAAAATTGTTCCCACTATGGAATTTTCTTAATATGGCTTTGATATGCACCAAAATGAGCTCAAATGTACACAAAAATAAATGCTATCTGCTGGTGCCAACCAATCTTCTCACATATTTTTAGCTTTTGTATAATTGGCTTTAGATGCGAACTTAATGTACAGTTGAGCAGATATTGTCCAAATTGTTCCCACGATGGAATTTTCTTAATATGGCTTGCATATGCACCAAAATGAGCTCAAATGTACACAAAAATAAATGCTATCTGCTGGTGCCAACCAATCTTCTCACAGATTTTTAGTTTTTGTATTATTGGCTTTAGATGCGACTTTAATGAACAGTTGAGCAGATATTGTCAAAATTGTTCCCACGATGGAATTTTCTTATTATGGCTTGGATATGCACCAAAATGAGCTCAAATGTACACAAAAACAAATGTTATCAGCCGGTGTCAACCAATCTTCTCACATATTTTTAGTTTTTGTATAATTGGCTTTAGATGCTACCTTAATGTACAGTTGAGCAGATATTGTCAAAATTGTTCCCACGATGGAACTTTCTTAATATGGCTTGGATATGCACCAAAATTAACTCAAATGTACACAAAAATAAATGCTATCTGCTGGTGCGAAAACATTTTCTCACAGATTTTTAGCTTTTGTATAATTGGCTTTAGATGTGACCTCAATGTACAGTTGAGCAGATATTGTCAAAATTGTTCCCACGATGGAACTTTCTTAATATGGCTTGGATATGCACCTAAATGAGCTCAAATGTACACAAAAACAAATGCTATCTGCTGGTGGCAACCAATCTTCTCACAGATTTTTAGTTTTTGTATAATTGGCTTTAGATGCCACCTTAATGTACAGTTGAGCAGATATTGTCAAAATTGTTCCCACGATGGAATTTTCTTAACATGGCTTGGATATGCACCAAAATGAGCTCAAATGTACACAAAAATAAATGCTATCTGCTGGTGGCAACCAATCTTCTCACAGATTTGTAGTTTTTGTATAATTGGCTTTAGATGGCACCTTACTGTACAGTTGAGCAGATATTGTCCAAATTGTTCCCACGATGGAATTTTCTTAATATGGCTTGGATATGCACCAAAATGAGCTCAAATGAACACAAAAATAAATGCTATCTGCTGGTGCCAACCAATCTTCTCACATATTTTTAGCTTTTGTATAATTGGCTTTAGATGCGACCTCAATGTACAGTTGAGCAGATATTGTCAAAATTGTTCCCACGATGGAACTTTCTTAATATGGCTTGGATATGCACCAAAATGAGCTCAAATGTACACAAAAATAAATGCTATCTGCTGGTGGCAACCAATCTTCTCACAGATTTGTAGCTTTTGTATAATTGGCTTTAGATGCGACCTTAATGTACAGTTGAGCAGATATTGTCAAAATTGTTCCCACGATGGAATTTTCTTAACATCGCTTGGATATGCACCAAAATGAGCTCAAATGTACACAAAAATAAATGCTATCTGCTGGTGGCAACCAATCTTCTCACAGATTTGTAGCTTTTGTATAATTGGCGTTAGATGCGACCTCAATGTACAGTTGAGCAGATATTTTCAAAATTGTTCCCACTATGGAATTTTCTTAATATGGCTTGCATATACACCAAAATGAGCTTAAATGTAAACAAAAATAAATGCTATCTGCTGGTGCCAACCAATCTTCTCACAGATTTTTAGTTTTTGTATTATTGGCTTTAGATGCGACTTTAATGAACAGTTGAGCAGATATTGTCAAAATTGTTCCCACGATGGAATGTTCTTATTATGGCTTGGATATGCACCAAAATGAGCTCAAATGTACACAAAAATAAATGCTATCTGCTGGTGCCTTCCAATCTTCTCACATCTTTTTAGCTTTTGTATAATTGGCTTTAGATGCGACCTCAATGTACAGTTGAGCAGATATTGTCAAAATTGTTCCCACGATGGAACTTTCTTAATATGGCTTGGATATGCACCAAAATGAGCTCAAATGTACACAAAAACAAATGCTATCTGCTGGTGGCAAACAATCTTCTCACAGATTTTTAGTTTTTGTATAATTGGCTTTAGATGCGACCTTAATGTACAGTTGAGCAGATATTGTCAAAATTGTTCCCACGATGGAACTTTCTTAATATGGCTTGGATATGCACCAAAATGAGCTCAAATGTACACAAAAATAAATGCTATCTGCTGGTGCCAACCAATCTTCTCACAGATTTGTAGCTTTTGTATAATTGGCTTTAGATGCGAACTTAATGTACAGTTGAGCAGATATTGTCCAAATTGTTCCCACGATGGAATTTTCTTAATATGGCTTGGATATGCACCAAAATGAGCTCAAATGTACACAAAAATAAATGCTATCTGCTGGTGCCAACCAATCTTCTCATATATTTTTAGCTTTTGTATAATTGGCTTTAGATGCGACCTCAATGTACAGTTGAGCAGATATTGTCAAAATTGTTCCCACGATGGAACTTTCTTAATATGGCTTGGATATGCACCAAAATGAGCTCAAATGTACACAAAAATAAATGCTATCTGCTGGTGGCAACCAATCTTCTCACAGATTTGTAGCTTTTGTATAATTGGCTTTAGATGCGACCTTAATGTACAGTTGAGCAGATATTGTCAAAATTGTTCCCACGATGGAATTTTCTTAACATGGCTTGGATATGCACCAAAATGAGTTCAAATGTACACAAAAATAAATGCTATCTGCTGGTGGCAACCAATCTTCTCACAGATTTGTAGCTTTTGTATAATTGGCGTTAGATGCGACCTCAATGTACAGTTGAGCAGATATTTTCAAAATTGTTCCCACTATGGAATTTTCTTAATATGGCTTGCATATGCACCAAAATGAGCTTAAATGTAAACAAAAATAAATGCTATCTGCTGGTGCCAACCAATCTTCTCACAGATTTTTAGTTTTTGTATTATTGGCTTTAGATGCGACTTTAATGAACAGTTGAGCAGATATTGTCAAAATTGTTCCCACGATGGAATGTTATTATTATGGCTTGGATATGCACCAAAATGAGCTCAAATGTACACAAAAACAAATGTTATCAGCCGGTGTCAACCAATCTTCTCACATATTTTTAGTTTTTGTATAATTGGCTTTAGATGCGACCTTAATGTACAGTTGAGCAGATATTGTCAAAATTGTTCCCACGATGGAACTTTCTTAATATGGCTTGGATATGCACCAAAATTAACTCAAATGTACACAAAAATAAATGCTATCTGCTGGTGCCAAAACATTTTCTCACAGATTTTTAGCTTTTGTATTATTGGCTTTAGATGCGACCTTAATGTACAGTTGAGAAGATATTGTCCAAATTGTTCCCACGATGGAATTTTCTTAATATGGCTTGGATATGCACCAAAATGAGCTCAAATGTACACAAAAATAAATGCTATCTGCTGGTGCCAACCAATCTTCTCACAGATTTGTAGCTTTTGTATAATTGGCTTTAGATGCGAACTTAATGTACAGTTGAGCAGATATTGTCCAAATTGTTCCCACGATGGAATTTTCTTAATATGGCTTGGATATGCACCAAAATGAGCTCAAATGTACACAAAAATAAATGCTATCTGCTGGTGCCAACCAATCTTCTCACATATTTTTAGCTTTTGTATAATTGGCTTTAGATGCGACCTCAATGTACAGTTGAGCAGATATTGTCAAAATTGTTCCCACGATGGAACTTTCTTAATATGGCTTGGATATGCACCAAAATGAGCTCAAATGTACACAAAAATAAATGCTATCTGCTGGTGGCAACCAATCTTCTCACAGATTTGTAGCTTTTGTATAATTGGCGTAAGATGCGACCTCAATGTACAGTTGAGCAGATATTTTCAAAATTGTTCCCACTATGGAATTTTCTTAATATGGCTTGCATATGCACCAAAATGAGCTTAAATGTACACAAAAATAAATGCTATCTGCTGGTGCCAACCAATCTTCTCACAGATTTTTAGTTTTTGTATTATTGGCTTTAGATGCGACTTTAATGAACAGTTGAGCAGATATTGTCTAAATTGTTCCCACGATGGAATTTTCTTATTATGGCTTGGATATGCACCAAAATGAGCTCAAATGTACACAAAAACAAATGTTATCAGCCGGTGTCAACCAATCTTCTCACATATTTTTAGTTTTTGTATAATTGGCTTTAGATGCTACCTTAATGTACAGTTGAGCAGATATTGTCAAAATTGTTCCCACGATGGAACTTTCTTAATATGGCTTGGATATGCACCAAAATTAACTCAAATGTACACAAAAATAAATGCTATCTGCTGGTGCGAAAACATTTTCTCACAGATTTTTAGCTTTTGTATAATTGGCTTTAGATGTGACCTCAATGTACAGTTGAGCAGATATTGTCAAAATTGTTCCCACGATGGAACTTTCTTAATATGGCTTGGATATGCACCAAAATGAGCTCAAATGTACACAAAAACAAATGCTATCTGCTGGTGGCAACCAATCTTCTCACAGATTTTTAGTTTTTGTATAATTGGCTTTAGATGCCACCTTAATGTACAGTTGAGCAGATATTGTCAAAATTGTTCCCACGATGGAATTTTCTTAACATGGCTTGGATATGCACCAAAATGAGCTCAAATGTACACAAAAATAAATGCTATCTGCTGGTGGCAACCAATCTTCTCACAGATTTGTAGCTTTTGTATAATTGGCGTAAGATGCGACCTCAATGTACAGTTGAGCAGATATTTTCAAAATTGTTCCCACTATGGAATTTTCTTAATATGGCTTGCATATGCACCAAAATGAGCTTAAATGTACACAAAAATAAATGCTATCTGCTGGTGCCAACCAATCTTCTCACAGATTTTTAGTTTTTGTATTATTGGCTTTAGATGCGACTTTAATGAACAGTTGAGCAGATATTGTCTAAATTGTTCCCACTATGGAATTTTCTTATTATGGCTTGGATATGCACCAAAATGAGCTCAAATGTACACAAAAACAAATGTTATCAGCCGGTGTCAACCAATCTTCTCACATATTTTTAGTTTTTGTATAATTGGCTTTAGATGCTACCTTAATGTACAGTTGAGCAGATATTGTCAAAATTGTTCCCACGATGGAACTTTCTTAATATGGCTTGGATATGCACCAAAATTAACTCAAATGTACACAAAAATAAATGCTATCTGCTGGTGCGAAAACATTTTCTCACAGATTTTTAGCTTTTGTATAATTGGCTTTAGATGTGACCTCAATGTACAGTTGAGCAGATATTGTCAAAATTGTTCCCACGATGGAACTTTCTTAATATGGCTTGGATATGCACCAAAATGAGCTCAAATGTACACAAAAACAAATGCTATCTGCTGGTGCCAACCAATCTTCTCACAGATTTTTAGTTTTTGTATTATTGGCTTTAGATGCGACTTTAATGAACAGTTGAGCAGATATTGTCAAAATTGTTCCCACGATGGAATTTTCTTAACATGGCTTGGATATGCACCAAAATGAGCTCAAATGTACACAAAAACAAATGCTATCTGCTGGTGGCAACCAATCTTCTCACAGATTTTTAGTTTTTGTATAATTGGCTTTAGATGGCACCTTACTGTACAGTTGAGCAGATATTGTCAAAATTGTTCCCACGATGGAATTTTCTTAACATGGCTTGGATATGCACCAAAATGAGCTCAAATGTACACAAAAATAAATGCTATCTGCTGGTGGCAACCAATCTTCTCCCAGATTTGTAGCTTTTGTATAATTGGCTTTAGATGCGAACTTAATGTACAGTTGAGCAGATATTGTCCAAATTGTTCCCACGATGGAATTTTCTTAATATGGCTTGGATATGCACCAAAATGAGCTCAAATGTACACAAAAATAAATGCTATCTGCTGGTGCCAACCAATCTTCTCACATATTTTTAGCTTTTGTATAATTGGCTTTAGATGCGACCTCAATGTACAGTTGAGCAGATATTGTCAAAATTGTTCCCACGATGGAATTTTCTTAACATGTCTTGGATATGCACCAAAATGAGCTCAAATGTACACAAAAATAAATGCTATCTGCTGGTGGCAACCAATCTTCTCACAGATTTGTAGCTTTTGTATAATTGGCGTAAGATGCGACCTCAATGTACAGGTGAGCAGATATTTTCAAAATTGTTCCCACTATGGAATTTTCTTAATATGGCTTGCATATGCACCAAAATGAGCTTAAATGTACACAAAAATAAATGCTATCTGCTGGTGCCAACCAATCTTCTCACAGATTTTTAGTTTTTGTATTATTGGCTTTAGATGCGACTTTAATGAACAGTTGAGCAGATATTGTCTAAATTGTTCCCACGATGGAATTTTCTTATTATGGCTTGGATATGCACCAAAATGAGCTCAAATGTACACAAAAACAAATGTTATCAGCCGGTGTCAACCAATCTTCTCACATATTTTTAGTTTTTGTATAATTGGCTTTAGATGCTACCTTAATGTACAGTTGAGCAGATATTGTCAAAATTGTTCCAACGATGGAACTTTCTTAATATGGCTTGGATATGCACCAAAATTAACTCAAATGTACACAAAAATAAATGCTATCTGCTGGTGCGAAAACATTTTCTCACAGATTTTTAGCTTTTGTATAATTGGCTTTAGATGTGACCTCAATGTACAGTTGAGCAGATATTGTCAAAATTTTTCCCACGATGGAACTTTCTTAATATGGCTTGGATATGCACCAAAATGAGCTCAAATGTACACAAAAACAAATGCTATCTGCTGGTGTCAACCAATCTTCTCACAGATTTTTAGTTTTTGTATAATTGGCTTTAGATGCCACCTTAATGTACAGTTGAGCAGATATTGTCAAAATTGTTCCCACGATGGAATTTTCTTAACATGGCTTGGATATGCACCAAAATGAGCTCAAATGTACACAAAAATAAATGCTATCTGCTGGTGGCAACCAATCTTCTCACAGATTTGTAGCTTTTGTATAAGTGGCTTTAGATGCGAACTTAATGTACAGTTGAGCAGATATTTTCAAAATTGTTCCCACGATGGAATTTTCTTAATATGGCTTGCATATGCACCAAAATGAGCTTAAATGTAAACAAAAATAAATGCTATCTGCTGGTGCCAACCAATCTTCTCACAGATTTTTAGTTTTTGTATTATTGGCTTTAGATGCGACTTTAATGAACAGTTGAGCAGATATTGTCAAAATTGTTCCCACGATGGAATTTTCTTAACATGGCTTGGATATGCACCAAAATGAGCTCAAATGTACACAAAAACAAATGCTATCTGCTGGTGGCAACCAATCTTCTCACAGATTTTTAGTTTTTGTATAATTGGCTTTAGATGGCACCTTACTGTACAGTTGAGCAGATATTGTCAAAATTGTTCCCACGATGGAATTTTCTTAACATGGCTTGGATATGCACCAAAATGAGCTCAAATGTACACAAAAATAAATGCTATCTGCTGGTGGCAACCAATCTTCTCCCAGATTTGTAGCTTTTGTATAATTGGCTTTAGATGCGAACTTAATGTACAGTTGAGCAGATATTGTCCAAATTGTTCCCACGATGGAATTTTCTTAATATGGCTTGGATATGCACCAAAATGAGCTCAAATGTACACAAAAATAAATGCTATCTGCTGGTGCCAACCAATCTTCTCACATATTTTTAGCTTTTGTATAATTGGCTTTAGATGCGACCTCAATGTACAGTTGAGCAGATATTGTCAAAATTGTTCCCACGATGGAATTTTCTTAACATGTCTTGGATATGCACCAAAATGAGCTCAAATGTACACAAAAATAAATGCTATCTGCTGGTGGCAACCAATCTTCTCACAGATTTGTAGCTTTTGTATAATTGGCGTAAGATGCGACCTCAATGTACAGGTGAGCAGATATTTTCAAAATTGTTCCCACTATGGAATTTTCTTAATATGGCTTGCATATGCACCAAAATGAGCTTAAATGTACACAAAAATAAATGCTATCTGCTGGTGCCAACCAATCTTCTCACAGATTTTTAGTTTTTGTATTATTGGCTTTAGATGCGACTTTAATGAACAGTTGAGCAGATATTGTCTAAATTGTTCCCACGATGGAATTTTCTTATTATGGCTTGGATATGCACCAAAATGAGCTCAAATGTACACAAAAACAAATGTTATCAGCCGGTGTCAACCAATCTTCTCACATATTTTTAGTTTTTGTATAATTGGCTTTAGATGCTACCTTAATGTACAGTTGAGCAGATATTGTCAAAATTGTTCCAACGATGGAACTTTCTTAATATGGCTTGGATATGCACCAAAATTAACTCAAATGTACACAAAAATAAATGCTATCTGCTGGTGCGAAAACATTTTCTCACAGATTTTTAGCTTTTGTATAATTGGCTTTAGATGTGACCTCAATGTACAGTTGAGCAGATATTGTCAAAATTGTTCCCACGATGGAACTTTCTTAATATGGCTTGGATATGCACCAAAATGAGCTCAAATGTACACAAAAACAAATGCTATCTGCTGGTGGCAACCAATCTTCTCACAGATTTTTAGTTTTTGTATAATTGGCTTTAGATGCCACCTTAATGTACAGTTGAGCAGATATTGTCAAAATTGTTCCCACGATGGAATTTTCTTAACATGGCTTGGATATGCACCAAAATGAGCTCAAATGTACACAAAAATAAATGCTATCTGCTGGTGGCAACCAATCTTCTCACAGATTTGTAGCTTTTGTATAATTGGCTTTAGATGCGACCTCAATGTACAGTTGAGCAGATATTGTCAAAATTGTTCCCACGATGGAATTTTCTTAACATGGCTTGGATATGCACCAAAATGAGCTCAAATGTACACAAAAATAAATGCTATCTGCTGGTGGCAACCAATCTTCTCACAGATTTGTAGCTTTTGTATAATTGGCGTTAGATGCGACCTCAATGTACAGTTGAGCAGATATTTTCAAAATTGTTCCCACTATGGAATTTTCTTAATATGGCTTGCATATGCACCAAAATGAGCTTAAATGTAAACAAAAATAAATGCTATCTGCTGGTGCCAACCAATCTTCTCACAGATTTTTAGTTTTTGTATTATTGGCTTTAGATGCGACTTTAATGAACAGTTGAGCAGATATTGTCAAAATTGTTCCCATGATGGAATGTTCTTATTATGGCTTGGATATGCACCAAAATGAGCTCAAATGTACACAAAAACAAATGTTATCAGCCGGTGTCAACCAATCGTCTCACATATTTTTAGTTTTTGTATAATTGGCTTTAGATGCGACCTTAATGTACAGTTGAGCAGATATTGTCAAAATTGTTCCCACGATGGAACTTTCTTAATATGGCTTGGATATGCACCAAAATTAACTCAAATGTACACAAAAATAAATGCTATCTGCTGGTGCGAAAACATTTTCTCACCGATTTTTAGCTTTTGTATAATTGGCTTTAGATGTGACCTCAATGTACAGTTGAGCAGATATTGTCAAAATTTTTCCCACGATGGAACTTTCTTAATATGGCTTGGATATGCACCAAAATGAGCTCAAATGTACACAAAAACAAATGCTATCTGCTGGTGTCAACCAATCTTCTCACAGATTTTTAGTTTTTGTATAATTGGCTTTAGATGCCACCTTAATGTACAGTTGAGCAGATATTGTCAAAATTGTTCCCACGATGGAATTTTCTTAACATGGCTTGGATATGCACCAAAATGAGCTCAAATGTACACAAAAATAAATGCTATCTGCTGGTGGCAACCAATCTTCTCACAGATTTGTAGCTTTTGTATAAGTGGCTTTAGATGCGAACTTAATGTACAGTTGAGCAGATATTTTCAAAATTGTTCCCACGATGGAATTTTCTTAATATGGCTTGCATATGCACCAAAATGAGCTTAAATGTAAACAAAAATAAATGCTATCTGCTGGTGCCAACCAATCTTCTCACAGATTTTTAGTTTTTGTATTATTGGCTTTAGATGCGACTTTAATGAACAGTTGAGCAGATATTGTCAAAATTGTTCCCACGATGGAATTTTCTTAACATGGCTTGGATATGCACCAAAATGAGCTCAAATGTACACAAAAACAAATGCTATCTGCTGGTGGCAACCAATCTTCTCACAGATTTTTAGTTTTTGTATAATTGGCTTTAGATGGCACCTTACTGTACAGTTGAGCAGATATTGTCAAAATTGTTCCCACGATGGAATTTTCTTAACATGGCTTGGATATGCACCAAAATGAGCTCAAATGTACACAAAAATAAATGCTATCTGCTGGTGGCAACCAATCTTCTCCCAGATTTGTAGCTTTTGTATAATTGGCTTTAGATGCGAACTTAATGTACAGTTGAGCAGATATTGTCCAAATTGTTCCCACGATGGAATTTTCTTAACATGGCTTGGATATGCACCAAAATGAGCTCAAATGTACACAAAAATAAATGCTATCTGCTGGTGCCAACCAATCTTCTCACATATTTTTAGCTTTTGTATAATTGGCTTTAGATGCGACCTCAATGTACAGTTGAGCAGATATTGTCAAAATTGTTCCCACGATGGAATTTTCTTAACATGTCTTGGATATGCACCAAAATGAGCTCAAATGTACACAAAAATAAATGCTATCTGCTGGTGCCAACCAATCTTCTCACAGATTTGTAGCTTTTGTATAATTGGCTTTAGATGCGAACTTAATGTACAGTTGAGCAGATATTGTCAAAATTGTTCCCACGATGGAACTTTCTTAATATGGCTTGGATATGCACTAAAATGAACTCAAATGTATACAAAAATAAATGCTATCTGCTGGTGGCAACCAATCTTCTCACAGATTTTTAGTTTTTGTATTATTGGCTTTAGATGCGACTTTAATGAACAGTTGAGCAGATATTGTCAAAATTGTTCCCACGATGGAATGTTCTTATTATGGCTTGGATATGCACCAAAATGAGCTCAAATGTACACAAAAACAAATGTTATCAGCCGGTGTCAACCAATCGTCTCACATATTTTTAGTTTTTGTATAATTGGCTTTAGATGCGACCTTAATGTACAGTTGAGCAGATATTGTCAAAATTGTTCCCACGATGGAACTTTCTTAATATGGCTTGGATATGCACCAAAATTAACTCAAATGTACACAAAAATAAATGCTATCTGCTGGTGCCAAAACATTTTCTCACAGATTTTTAGCTTTTGTATAATTGGCTTTAGATGCGACCTTAATGTACAGTTGAGAAGATATTGTCCAAATTGTTCCCACGATGGAATTTTCTTAATATGGCTTGGATATGCACCAAAATGAGCTCAAATGTACACAAAAATAAATGCTATCTGCTGGTGCCAACCAATCTTCTCACATCTTTTTAGCTTTTGTATAATTGGCTTTAGATGCGACCTCAATGTACAGTTGAGCAGATATTGTCAAAATTGTTCCCACGATGGAACTTTCTTAATATGGCTTGGATATGCACCAAAATGAGCTCAAATGTACACAAAAACAAATGCTATCTGCTGGTGGCAAACAATCTTCTCACAGATTTTTAGTTTTTGTATAATTGGCTTTAGATGCGACCTTAATGTACAGTTGAGCAGATATTGTCAAAATTGTTCCCACGATGGAACTTTCTTAATATGGCTTGGATATGCACCAAAATGAACTCAAATGTACACAAAAATAAATGCTATCTGCTGGTGCCAACCAATCTTCTCACAGATTTGTAGCTTTTGTATAATTGGCTTTAGATGCGAACTTAATGTACAGTTGAGCAGATATTGTCCAAATTGTTCCCACGATGGAATTTTCTTAATATGGCTTGGATATGCACCAAAATGAGCTCAAATGTACACAAAAATAAATGCTATCTGCTGGTGCCAACCAATCTTCTCACATATTTTTAGCTTTTGTATAATTGGCTTTAGATGCGACCTCAATGTACAGTTGAGCAGATATTGTCAAAATTGTTCCCACGATGGAACTTTCTTAATATGGCTTGGATATGCACCAAAATGAGCTCAAATGTACACAAAAATAAATGCTATCTGCTGGTGCCAACCAATCTTCTCACAGATTTTTAGCTTTTGTATAATTGGCTTTAGATGCGACCTTAATGTACAGTTGAGCAGATATTGTCAAAATTGTTCCCAGGATGGAATTTTCTTAACATGGCTTGGATATGCACCAATATGAGCTCAAATGTACACAAAAATAAATGCTATCTGCTGGTGGCAACCAATCTTCTCACAGATTTGTAGCTTTTGTATAATTGGCTTTAGATGCGACCTCAATGTACAGTTGAGCAGATATTTTCAAAATTGTTCCCACTATGGAATTTTCTTAATATGGCTTGCATATGCACCAAAATGAGCTTAAATGTAAACAAAAATAAATGCTATCTGCTGGTGCCAACCAATCTTCTCACAGATTTTTAGTTTTTGTATTATTGGCTTTAGATGCGACTTTAATGAACAGTTGAGCAGATATTGTCAAAATTGTTCCCACGATGGAATGTTCTTATTATGGCTTGGATATGCACCAAAATGAGCTCAAATGTACACAAAAACAAATGTTATCAGCCGGTGTCAACCAATCTTCTCACATATTTTTAGTTTTTGTATAATTGGCTTTAGATGCGACCTTAATGTACAGTTGAGCAGATATTGTCAAAATTGTTCCCACGATGGAACTTTCTTAATATGGCTTGGATATGCACCAAAATTAACTCAAATGTACACAAAAATAAATGCTATCTGCTGGTGCCAAAACATTTTCTCACAGATTTTTAGCTTTTGTATAATTGGCTTTAGATGCGACCTTAATGTACAGTTGAGAAGATATTGTCCAAATTGTTCCCACGATGGAATTTTCTTAATATGGCTTGGATATGCACCAAAATGAGCTCAAATGTACACAAAAATAAATGCTATCTGCTGGTACCAACCAATCTTCTCACATCTTTTTAGCTTTTGTATAATTGGCTTTAGATGCGACCTTAATGTACAGTTGAGCAGATATTGTCAAAATTGTTCCCGCGATGGAACTTTCTTAATATGGCTTGGATATGCACCAAAATGAACTCAAATGTACACAAAAATAAATGCTATCTGCTGGTGCCAACCAATCTTCTCACAGATTTGTAGCTTTTGTATAATTGGCTTTAGATGCGACCTTAATGTACAGTTGAGCAGATATTGTCAAAATTGTTCCCACGATGGAACTTTCTTAATATGGCTTGGATATGCACCAAAATGAACTCAAATGTACACAAAAATAAATGCTATCTGCTGGTGCCAACCAATCTTCTCACAGATTTGTAGCTTTTGTATAATTGGCTTTAGATGCGAACTTAATGTACAGTTGAGCAGATATTGTCAAAATTGTTCCCACGATGGAATTTTCTTAATATGGCTTGGATATGCACCAAAATGAGCTCAAATGTACACAAAAATAAATGCTATCTGCTGGTGCCAACCAATCTTCTCACATATTTTTAGCTTTTGTATAATTGGCTTTAGATGCGACCTCAATGTACAGTTGAGCAGATATTGTCAAAATTGTTCCCACGATGGAACTTTCTTAATATGGCTTGGATATGCACCAAAATGAGCTCAAATGTACACAAAAATAAATGCTATCTGCTGGTGGCAACCAATCTTCTCACAGATTTTTAGTTTTTGTATAATTGGCTTTAGATGCGACCTTAATGTACAGTTGAGCAGATATTGTCAAAATTGTTCCCACGATGGAATGTTCTTATTATGGCTTGGATATGCACCAAAATGAGCTCAAATGTACACAAAAACAAATGTTATCAGCCGGTGTCAACCAATCTTCTCACATATTTTTAGTTTTTGTATAATTGGCTTTAGATGCGACCTTAATGTACAGTTGAGCAGATATTGTCAAAATTGTTCCTACGATGGAACTTTCTTAATATGGCTTGGATATGCACCAAAATTAACTCAAATGTACACAAAAATAAATGCTATCTGCTGGTGCCAAAACATTTTCTCACAGATTTTTAGCTTTTGTATAATTGGCTTTAGATGCGACCTTAATGTACACTTGAGAAGATATTGTCCAAATTGTTCCCACGATGGAATTTTCTTAACATGGCTTGGATATGCACCATAATGAGCTCAAATGTCCACAAAAATAAATGCTATCTGCTGGTGCCAACTGATCTTCTTACATATTGTTAGCTTTTGTATAATTGGCTTTAGATGCGACCTCAATGTACAGTTGAGCAGATATTGTCAAAATTGTTCCCACGATGGAACTTTCTTAATATGGCTTGGATATGCACCAAAATTAACTCAAATGTACACAAAAATAAATGCTATCTGCTGGTGCCAAAACATTTTCTCACATCTTTTTAGTTTTTGTATAATTGGCTTTAGATGCGACCTCAATGTACAGTTGAGCAGATATTGTCAAAATTGTTCCCACGATGGAACTTTCTTAATATGGCTTGGATATGCACCAAAATGAGCTCAAATGTACACAAAAACAAATGCTATCTGCTGGTGGCAACCAATCTTCTCACAGATTTTTAGTTTTTGTATAATTGGCTTTAGATGCGACCTTAATGTACAGTTGAGCAGATATTGTCAAAATTGTTCCCACGATGGAACTTTCTTAATATGGCTTGGATATGCACCAAAATGAACTCAAATGTACACAAAAATAAATGCTATCTGCTGGTGCCAAACAATCTTCTCAAAGATTTTTAGCTTTTGTATAATTGGCTTTAGATGCGACCTTAATGTACAGTTGAGCAGATATTGTCAAAATTGTTCCCACGATGGAATTTTCTTAACATGGCTTGGATATGCACCAAAATGAGCTCAAATGTACACAAAAATAAATGCTATCTGCTGGTGGCAACCAATCTTCTCACAGATTTGTAGCTTTTGTATAATTGGCTTTAGATGCGAACTTAATGTACAGTTGAGCAGATATTGTCCAAATTGTTCCCACGATGGAATTTTCTTAATATGGCTTGGATATGCACCATAATGAGCTCAAATGTACACAAAAATAAATGCTATCTGCTGGGCCAACCAATCTTCTCACATATTGTTAGCTTTTGTATAATTGGCTTTAGATGCGACCTCAATGTACAGTTGAGCAGATATTGTCAAAATTGTTCCCACGATGGAACTTTCTTAATATGGCTTGGATATGCACCAAAATTAACTCAAATGTACACAAAAATAAATGCTATCTGCTGGTGCCAAAACATTTTCTCACAGATTTTTAGCTTTTGTATAATTGGCTTTAGATGCGACCTTAATGTCCTGTTGAGAAGATATTGTCCAAATTGTTCCCACGATGGAATTTTCTTAATATGGCTTGGATATGCACCAAAATGAGCTCAAATGTACACAAAAATAAATGCTATCTGCTGGTGCCAACCAATCTTCTCACAGATTTGTAGCTTTTGTATAATTGGCTTTAGATGCGAACTTAATGTACAGTTGAGCAGATATTGTCCAAATTGTTCCCACGATGGAATTTTCTTAATATGGCTTGGATATGCACCAAAATGAGCTCAAATGTACACAAAAATAAATGCTATCTGCTGGTGCCAACTAATCTTCTCACATATTTTTAGCTTTTGTATAATTGGCTTTAGATGCGACCTCAATGTACAGTTGAGCAGATATTGTCAAAATTGTTCCCACGATGGAACTTTCTTAATATGGCTTGGATATGCACCAAAATAAGCTCAAATGTACACAAAAATAAATGCTATCTGCTGGTGGCAAGCAATCTTCTCACAGATTTTTAGTTTTTGTATAATTGGCTTTAGATGCGACCTTAATGTACAGTTGAGCAGATATTGTCAAAATTGTTCCCACGATGGAATTTTCTTAACATGGCTTGGATATGCAGCAAAATGAGCTCAAATGTACACAAAAATAAATGCTATCTGCTGGTGGCAACCAATCTTCTCACAGATTTGTAGCTTTTGTATAATTGGCTTTAGATGCGACCTCAATGTACAGTTGAGCAGATATTGTCAAAATTGTTCCCACGAATGAACTTTCTTAACATGGCTTGGATATGCACCAAAATGAGCTTAAATGTACACAAAAATAAATGCTATCTGCTGGTGCCAACCAATCTTCTCACAGATTTTTAGTTTTTGTATTATTGGCTTTAGATGCGACTTTAATGAACAGTTGAGCAGATATTGTCAAAATTGTTCCCACGATGGAATGTTCTTATTATGGCTTGGATATGCACCAAAATGAGCTCAAATGTACACAAAAACAAATGTTTTCTGCTGGTGTCAACCAATCTTCTCACAGATTTTTAGTTTTTGTATAATTGGCTTTAGATGCGACCTTAATGTACAGTTGAGCAGATATTAACAAAATTGTTCCCACGATGGAACTTTCTTAATATGGCTTGGATATGCACCAAAATTAACTCAAATGTACACAAAAATAAATGCTATCTGCTGGTGCCAACCAATCTTCTCACATTTTTTTAGCTTTTGTATAATTGGCTTTAGATGCGACCTCAATGTACAGTTGAGCAGATATTGTCAAAATTTTTCCCACGATGGAACTTTCTTAATATGGCTTGGATATGCACCAAAATGAGGTCAAATGTACACAAAAACAAATGCTATCTGCTGGTGGCAACCAATCTTCTCACAGATTTTTAGTTTTTGTATAATTGGCTTTAGATGCGACCTTAATGTACAGTTGAGCAGATATTGTCAAAATTGTTCCCACGATGGAATTTTCTTAACATGGCTTGGATATGCAGCAAAATGAGCTCAAATGTACACAAAAATAAATGCTATCTGCTGGTGGCAACCAATCTTCTCACAGATTTGTAGCTTTTGTATAATTGGCTTTAGATGCGACCTCAATGTACAGTTGAGCAGATATTGTCAAAATTGTTCCCACGAATGAACTTTCTTAACATGGCTTGGATATGCACCAAAATGAGCTTAAATGTACACAAAAATAAATGCTATCTGCTGGTGCCAACCAATCTTCTCACAGATTTTTAGTTTTTGTATTATTGGCTTTAGATGCGACTTTAATGAACAGTTGAGCAGATATTGTCAAAATTGTTCCCACGATGGAATGTTCTTATTATGGCTTGGATATGCACCAAAATGAGCTCAAATGTACACAAAAACAAATGTTTTCTGCTGGTGTCAACCAATCTTCTCACAGATTTTTAGTTTTTGTATAATTGGCTTTAGATGCGACCTTAATGTACAGTTGAGCAGATATTAACAAAATTGTTCCCACGATGGAACTTTCTTAATATGGCTTGGATATGCACCAAAATTAACTCAAATGTACACAAAAATAAATGCTATCTGCTGGTGCCAACCAATCTTCTCACATTTTTTTAGCTTTTGTATAATTGGCTTTAGATGCGACCTCAATGTACAGTTGAGCAGATATTGTCAAAATTTTTCCCACGATGGAACTTTCTTAATATGGCTTGGATATGCACCAAAATGAGGTCAAATGTACACAAAAACAAATGCTATCTGCTGGTGGCAACCAATCTTCTCACAGATTTTTAGTTTTTGTATAATTGGCTTTAGATGCGACCTTAATGTACAGTTGAGCAGATATTGTCAAAATTGTTCCCACGATGGAATTTTCTTAACATGGCTTGGATATGCACCAAAATGAGCTCAAATGTACACAAAAATAAATGCTATCTGCTGGTGGCAACCAATCTTCTCACAGATTTGTAGCTTTTGTATAATTGGCTTTAGATGCGAACTTAATGTACAGTTGAGCAGATATTGTCCAAATTTTTCCCACGATGGAATTTTCTTAATATGGCTTGGATATGCACCATAATGAGCTCAAATGTACACAAAAATAAATGCTATCTGCTGGGCCAACCAATCTTCTCACATATTGTTAGCTTTTGTATAATTGGCTTTAGATGCGACCTCAATGTACAGTTGAGCAGATATTGTCAAAATTGTTCCCACGATGGAACTTTCTTAATATGGCTTGGATATGCACCAAAATTAACTCAAATGTACACAAAAATAAATGCTATCTGCTGGTGCCAAAACATTTTCTCACAGATTTTTAGCTTTTGTATAATTGGCTTTAGATGCGACCTTAATGTCCTGTTGAGAAGATATTGTCCAAATTGTTCCCACGATGGAATTTTCTTAATATGGCTTGGATATGCACCAAAATGAGCTCAAATGTACACAAAAATAAATGCTATCTGCTGGTGGCAACCAATCTTCTCACAGATTTGTAGCTTTTGTATAATTGGCTTTAGATGCGAACTTAATGTACAGTTGAGCAGATATTGTCCAAATTGTTCCCACGATGGAATTTTCTTAATATGGCTTGGATATGCACCAAAATGAGCTCAAATGTACACAAAAATAAATGCTATCTGCTGGTGCCAACTAATCTTCTCACATATTTTTAGCTTTTGTATAATTGGCTTTAGATGCGACCTCAATGTACAGTTGAGCAGATATTGTCAAAATTGTTCCCACGATGGAACTTTCTTAATATGGCTTGGATATGCACCAAAATAAGCTCAAATGTACACAAAAATAAATGCTATCTGCTGGTGGCAACCAATCTTCTCACAGATTTTTAGTTTTTGTATAATTGGCTTTAGATGCGACCTTAATGTACAGTTGAGCAGATATTGTCAAAATTGTTCCCACGATGGAATTTTCTTAACATGGCTTGGATATGCAGCAAAATGAGCTCAAATGTACACAAAAATAAATGCTATCTGCTGGTGGCAACCAATCTTCTCACAGATTTGTAGCTTTTGTATAATTGGCTTTAGATGCGACCTCAATGTACAGTTGAGCAGATATTGTCAAAATTGTTCCCACGATGGAACTTTCTTAACATGGCTTGGATATGCACCAAAATGAGCTTAAATGTACACAAAAATAAATGCTATCTGCTGGTGCCAACCAATCTTCTCACAGATTTTTAGTTTTTGTATTATTGGCTTTAGATGCGACTTTAATGAACAGTTGAGCAGATATTGTCAAAATTGTTCCCACGATGGAATGTTCTTATTATGGCTTGGATATGCACCAAAATTAGCTCAAATGTACACAAAAACAAATGTTTTCTGCTGGTGGCCACTAATCTTCTCACAGATTTTTAGTTTTTGTATAATTGGCTTTAGATGCGACCTTAATGTACAGTTGAGCAGATATTAACAAAATTGTTCCCACGATGGAACTTTCTTAATATGGCTTGGATATGCACCAAAATTAACTCAAATGTACACAAAAATAAATGCTATCTGCTGGTGCCAACCAATCTTCTCACATTTTTTTAGCTTTTGTATAATTGGCTTTAGATGCGACCTCAATGTACAGTTGAGCAGATATTGTCAAAATTTTTCCCACGATGGAACTTTCTTAATATGGCTTGGATATGCACCAAAATGAGCTCAAATGTACACAAAAACAAATGCTATCTGCTGGTGGCAACCAATCTTCTCACAGATTTTTAGTTTTTGTATAATTGGCTTTAGATGCGACCTTAATGTACAGTTGAGCAGATATTGTCAAAATTGTTCCCACGATGGAATTTTCTTAACATGGCTTGGATATGCAGCAAAATGAGCTCAAATGTACACACAAATAAATGCTATCTGCTGGTGGCAACCAATCTTCTCACAGATTTTTAGTTTTTGTATAATTGGCTTTAGATGCGACCTTAATGTACAGTTGAGCAGATATTGTCAAAATTGTTCCCACGATGGAATTTTCTTAACATGGCTTGGATATGCAGCAAAATGAGCTCAAATGTACACACAAATAAATGCTATCTGCTGGTGGCAACCAATCTTCTCACAGATTTTTAGTTTTTGTATAATTGGCTTTAGATGCGACCTTAATGTACAGTTGAGCAGATATTGTCAAAATTGTTCCCACGATGGAATTTTCTTAACATGGCTTGGATATGCAGCAAAATGAGCTCAAATGTACACAAAAATAAATGCTATCTGCTGGTGGCAACCAATCTTCTCACAGATTTGTAGCTTTTGTATAATTGGCTTTAGATGCGACCTCAATGTACAGTTGAGCAGATATTTTCAAAATTGTTCCCACTATGGAATTTTCTTAATATGGCTTGCATATGCACCAAAATGAGGTTAAATGTACACAAAAGTAAATGCTATCTGCTGGTGCCAACCAATCTTCTCACAGATTTTTAGTTTTTCTATTATTGGCTTTAGATGCGACTTTAATGAACAGTTGAGCAGATATTGTCAAAATTGTTCCCACGATGGAATTTTCTTATTATGGCTTGGATATGCACCAAAATGAGCTCAAATGTATACAAAAATAAATGCTATCTGCTGGTGGCAACCAATCTTCTCACAGATTTGTAGCTTTTGTATAATTGGCTTTAGATGCGACCTCAATGTACAGTTGAGCAGATATTTTCAAAATTGTTCCCACTATGGAATTTTCTTAATATGGCTTGGATATGCACCAAAATGAGCTCAAATGTACACAAAAATAAATGCTATCTGCTGGTGCCAACCAATCTTCTCACAGATTTTTAGTTTTTGTATAATTGGCTTTAGATGCGACCTTAGTGTACAGTTGAGCAGATATTGTCAAAATTGTTCCCACGATGGAACTTTCTTAACATGGCTTTGATATGCACCAAAATGAGCTCAAATGTACACAAAAATAAATGCTATCTGCTGGTGCCAACCAATCTTCTCACAGATTTGTAGCTTTTGTATAATTGGCTTTAGATGCGACCTCAATGTACAGTTGAGCAGATATTGTCAAAATTGTTCCCACTATGGAATTTTCTTAATATGGCTTGCATATGCACCAAAATGAGCTTAAATGTACACAAAAATAAATGCTATCTGCTGGTGCCAACCAATCTTCTCACAGATTTTTAGTTTTTGTATTATTGGCTTTAGATGCGACTTTAATGAACAGTTGAGCAGATATTGTCAAAATTGTTCCCACGATGGAATGTTCTTATTATGGCTTGGATATGCACCAAAATGAGCTCAAATGTACACAAAAACAAATGCTTTCTGCTGGTGGCAACCAATCTTCTCACAGATTTTTAGTTTTTGTATAATTGGCTTTAGATGCGACCTAAATGTACAGTTGAGCAGATATTGTCAAAATTGCTCCCACGATGGAATTTTCTTAATATGGCTTGGATATGCACCAAAATGAGCTCAAATGTACACAAAAATAAATGCTATCTGCTGGTGGCAACCAATCTTCTCACATCTTTTTAGTTTTTGTATAATTGGCTTTAGATGCGACCTTAATGTACAGTTGAGTAGATATTGTCAAAATTTTTCCCACGATGGAACTTTCTTAATATGGCTTGGATATGCACCAACATGAGCTCAAATGTACACAAAAACAAATGCTATCTGCTGGTGGCAACCAATCTTCTCACAGATTTTTAGTTTTTGTATAATTGGCTTTAGATGCGACCTTAATGTACAGTTGAGCAGATATTGTCAAAATTGTTCCCATGATGGAACTTTCTTAATATGGCTTGGATATGCACCAAAATGAGCTCAAATGTACACAAAAATAAATGCTATCTGCTGGTGGCAACCAATCTTCTCACAGATTTGTAGCTTTTGTATAATTGGCTTTAGATGCGACCTTAATGTACAGTTGAGCAGATATTGTCAAAATTGTTCCCACGATGGAATTTTCTTAACATGGCTTGGATATGCACCAAAATGAGCTCAAATGTACACAAAAATAAATGCTATCTGCTGGTGGCAACCAATCTTCTCACAGATTTGTAGCTTTTGTATAATTGGCTTTAGATGCGACCTTAATGTACAGTTGAGCAGATATTGTCCAAATTGTTCCCACGATGGAATTTTCTTAACATGGCTTGGATATGCACCAAAATGAGCTCAAATGTACACAAAAATAAATGCTATCTGCTGGTGCCAACCAATCTTCTCACAGATTTTTAGTTTTTGTATTATTGGCTTTAGATGCGACTTTAATGAACAGTTGAGCAGATATTGTCAAAATTGTTCCCACGATGGAATGTTCTTATTATGGCTTGGATATGCACCAAAATGAGCTCAAATGTACACAAAAACAAATGTTTTCTGCTGGTGTCAACCAATCTTCTCACAGATTTTTTATTTTTGTATAATTGGCTTTAGATGCGACCTTTTTGAACAGTTGAGCAGATATTGTCATTATTGTCCCTACGTTGAAATTTTCTTAATATGGCTTGGATATGCACCAAAATTAACTCAAATGTACACAAAAATAAATGCTATCTGCTGGTGCCAACCAATCTTCTCACATTTTTTTAGCTTTTGTATAATTGGCTTTAGATGCGACCTCAATGTACAGTTGAGCAGATATTGTCAAAATTTTTCCCACGATGGAACTTTCTTAATATGGCTTGGATATGCACCAAAATGAGCTCAAATGTACACAAAAACAAATGCTTTCTGCTGGTGGCAACCAATCTTCTCACAGATTTTTAGTTTTTGTATAATTGGCTTTAGATGCGACCTAAATGTACAGTTGAGCAGATATTGTCAAAATTGCTCCCACGATGGAATTTTCTTAATATGGCTTGGATATGCACCAAAATGAGCTCAAATGTACACAAAAATAAATGCTATCTGCTGGTGGCAACCAATCTTCTCACATCTTTTTAGTTTTTGTATAATTGGCTTTAGATGCGACCTTAATGTACAGTTGAGTAGATATTGTCAAAATTTTTCCCACGATGGAACTTTCTTAATATGGCTTGGATATGCACCAAAATGAGCTCAAATGTACACAAAAACAAATGCTATCTGCTGGTGGCAACCAATCTTCTCACAGATTTTTAGTTTTTGTATAATTGGCTTTAGATGCGACCTTAATGTACAGTTGAGCAGATATTGTCAAAATTGTTCCCACGATGGAACTTTCTTAATATGGCTTGGATATGCACCAAAATGAGCTCAAATGTACACAAAAATAAATGCTATCTGCTGGTGGCAACCAATCTTCTCACAGATTTGTAGCTTTTGAATAATTGGCTTTAGATGCGACCTTAATGTACAGTTGAGCAGATATTGTCAAAATTGTTCCCACGATGGAATTTTCTTAACATGGCTTGGATATGCACCAAAATGAGCTCAAATGTACACAAAAATAAATGCTATCTGCTGGTGGCAACCAATCTTCTCACAGATTTGTAGCTTTTGTATAATTGGCTTTAGATGCGACCTTAATGTACAGTTGAGCAGATATTGTCCAAATTGTTCCCACGATGGAATTTTCTTAACATGGCTTGGATATGCACCAAAATGAGCTCAAATGTACACAAAAATAAATGCTATCTGCTGGTGGCAACCAATCTTCTCACAGATTTGTAGCTTTTGTATAATTGGCTTTAGATGCGACCTTAATGTACAGTTGAGCAGATATTGTCAAAATTGTTCCCACGATGGAACTTTCTTAATATGGCTTGGATATGCACCAAAATGAGCTCAAATATACACAAAAATAAATGCTATCTGCTGGTGCCAACCAATCTTCTCACAGATTTGTAGCTTTTGTATAATTGGCTTTAGATGCGACCTTAATGTACAGTTGAGCAGATATTGTCCAAATTGTTCCCACGATGGAATTTTCTTAATATGGTTTGGATATGCACCAAAATGAGCTCAAATGTACACAAAAATAAATGCTATCTGCTGGTGCCAACCAATCTTCTCACATCTTTTTAGCTTTTGTATAATTGGCTTTAGATGCGACCTAAATGTACAGTTGAGCAGATATTGTCAAAATTGTTCCCACGATGGAACTTTCTTAATATGGCTTGGATATGCACCAAAATGAGCTCAAATGTACACAAAAACAAATGCTATCTGCTGGTCGCAACCAATCTTCTCACAGATTTTTAGTTTTTGTATTATTGGCTTTAGATGCGCTTTTAATGAACAGTTGAGCAGATATTTTCAAAATTTTTCCCACGATGGAATTTTCTTAACATGGCTTGGATATGCACCAAAATGAGCTCAAATGTACACAAAAATAAATGCTATCTGCTGGTGGCAACCAATCTTCTCACAGATTTGTAGCTTTTGTATAATTGGCTTTAGAAGCGACCTTAATGTACAGTTGAGCAGATATTGTCAAAATTGTTCCCACGATGGAACTTTCTTAATATGGCTTGGATATGCACCAAAATGAGCTCAAATATACACAAAAATAAATGCTATCTGCTGGTGCCAACCAATCTTCTCACAGATTTGTAGCTTTTGTATAATTGGCTTTAGATGCGACCTTAATGTACAGTTGAGCAGATATTGTCCAAATTGTTCCCACGATGGAATTTTCTTAATATGGCTTGGATATGCACCAAAATGAGCTCAAATGTACACAAAAATAAATGCTATCTGCTGGTGCCAACCAATCTTCTCACATCTTTTTAGCTTTTGTATAATTGGCTTTAGATGCGACCTAAATGTACAGTTGAGCAGATATTGTCAAAATTGTTCCCACGATGGAACTTTCTTAATATGGCTTGGATATGCACCAAAATGAGCTCAAATGTACACAAAAACAAATGCTATCTGCTGGTCGCAACCAATCTTCTCACAGATTTGTAGCTTTTGTATAATTGGCTTTAGATGCGACCTTAATGTACAGTTGAGCAGATATTGTCAAAATTGTTCCCACGATGGAACTTTCTTAATATGGCTTGGATATGCACCAAAATGAGCTTAAATATACACAAAAATAAATGCTATCTGCTGGTGGCAACCAATCTTCTCACAGATTTTTAGTTTTTGTATAATTGGCTTTAGATGCGACCTTAATGTACAGTTGAGCAGATATTGTCAAAATTGTTCCCACGATGGAATTTTCTTAACATGGCTTGGATATGCAGCAAAATGAGCTCAAATGTACACAAAAATAAATGCTATCTGCTGATGGCAACCAATCTTCTCACAGATTTGTAGCTTTTGTATAATTGGCTTTAGATGCGACCTCAATGTACAGTTGAGCAGATATTTTCAAAATTGTTCCCACTATGGAATTTTCTTAATATGGCTTGGATATGCACCAAAATGAGCTTAAATGTACACAAAAATAAATGCTATCTGCTGGTGCCAACCAATCTTCTCACAGATTTTTAGTTTTTGTATTATTGGCTTTAGATGCGACTTTAATGAACAGTTGAGCAGATATTGTCAAAATTGTTCCCACGATGGAATTTTCTTATTATGGCTTGGATATGCACCAAAATGAGCTCAAATGTATACAAAAATAAATGCTATCTGCTGGTTGCAACCAATCTTCTCACAGATTTGTAGCTTTTGTATAATTGGCTTTAGATGCGATCTCAATGTACAGTTGAGCAGATATTTTCAAAATTGTTCCCACTATGGAATTTTCTTAATATGGCTTGGATATGCACCAAAATGAGCTCAAATGTACACAAAAATAAATGCTATCTGCTGGTGCCAACCAATCTTCTCACAGATTTTTAGTTTTTGTATAATTGGCTTTAGATGCGACCTTAATGTACAGTTGAGCAGATATTGTCAAAATTGTTCCCACGATGGAACTTTCTTAACATGGCTTGGATATGCAGCAAAATGAGCTCAAATGTACACAAAAATAAATGCTATCTGCTGGTGGCAACCAATCTTCTCACAGATTTGTAGCTTTTGTATAATTGGCTTTAGATGCGACCTCAATGTACAGTTGAGCAGATATTGTCAAAATTGTTCCCACTATGGAGTTTTCTTAATATGGCTTGCATATGCACCAAAATGAGCTTAAATGTACACAAAAATAAATGCTATCTGCTGGTGCCAACCAATCTTCTCACAGATTTTTAGTTTTTGTATTATTGGCTTTAGATGCGACTTTAATGAACAGTTGAGCAGATATTGTCAAAATTGTTCCCACGATGGAATGTTCTTATTATGGCTTGGATATGCACCAAAATGAGCTCAAATGTACACAAAAACAAATGTTTTCTGCTGGTGTCAACCAATCTTCTCGCAGATTTTTAATTTTTGTATAATTGGCTTTAGATGCGACCTTTTTGAACAGTTGAGCAGATATTGTCATTATTGTCCCTACGTTGAAATTTTCTTAATATGGCTTGGATATGCACCAAAATTAACTCAAATGTACACAAAAATAAATGCTATCTGCTGGTGCCAACCAATCTTCTCACATTTTTTTAGCTTTTGTATAATTGGCTTTAGATGCGACCTCAATGTACAGTTGAGCAGATATTGTCAAAATTTTTCCCACGATGGAACTTTCTTAATATGGCTTGGATATGCACCAAAATGAGCTCAAATGTACACAAAAACAAATGCTATCTGCTGGTGGCAACCAATCTTCTCACAGATTTTTAGTTTTTGTATAATTGGCTTTAGATGCGACCTTAATGTACAGTTGAGCAGATATTGTCAAAATTGTTCCCACGATGGAATTTTCTTAATATGGCTTGGATATGCAGCAAAATGAGCTCAAATGTACACAAAAACAAATGCTATCTGCTGGTCGCAACCAATCTTCTCACAGATTTGTAGCTTTTGTATAATTGGCTTTAGATGCGACCTTAATGTACAGTTGAGCAGATATTGTCAAAATTGTTCCCACGATGGAACTTTCTTAATATGGCTTGGATATGCACCAAAATGAGCTTAAATATACACAAAAATAAATGCTATCTGCTGGTGGCAACCAATCTTCTCACAGATTTTTAGTTTTTGTACAATTGGCTTTAGATGCGACCTTAATGTTCAGTTGAGCAGATATTGTCAAAATTGTTCCCACGATGGAATTTTCTTAACATGGCTTGGATATGCAGCAAAATGAGCTCAAATGTACACAAAAATAAATGCTATCTGCTGATGGCAACCAATCTTCTCACAGATTTGTAGCTTTTGTATAATTGGCTTTAGATGCGACCTCAATGTACAGTTGAGCAGATATTTTCAAAATTGTTCCCACTATGGAATTTTCTTAATATGGCTTGCATATGCACCAAAATGAGCTTAAATGTACACAAAAATAAATGCTATCTGCTGGTGCCAACCAATCTTCTCACAGATTTTTAGTTTTTGTATTATTGGCTTTAGATGCGACTTTAATGAACAGTTGAGCAGATATTGTCAAAATTGTTCCCACGATGGAATTTTCTTATTATGGCTTGGATATGCACCAAAATGAGCTCAAATGTATACAAAAATAAATGCTATCTGCTGGTTGCAACCAATCTTCTCACAGATTTGTAGCTTTTGTATAATTGGCTTTAGATGCGACCTCAATGTACAGTTGAGCAGATATTGTCAAAATTTTTCCCACGATGGAACTTTCTTAATATGGCTTGGATATGCACCAAAATGAGCTCAAATGTACACAAAAACAAATGCTATCTGCTGGTGGCAACCAATCTTCTCACAGATTTTTAGTTTTTGTATAATTGGCTTTAGATGCGACCTTAATGTACAGTTGAGCAGATATTGTCAAAATTGTTCCCACGATGGAATTTTCTTAATATGGCTTGGATATGCACCAAAATGAGCTCAAATGTACACAAAAATAAATGCTATCTGCTGGTGCCAACCAATCTTCTCACAGATTTTTAGTTTTTGTATAATTGGCTTTAGATGCGACCTTAATGTACAGTTGAGCAGATATTGTCAAAATTGTTCCCACGATGGAACTTTCTTAACATGGCTTGGATATGCAGCAAAATGAGCTCAAATGTACACAAAAATAAATGCTATCTGCTGGTGGCAACCAATCTTCTCACAGATTTTTAGCTTTTGTATAATTGGCTTTAGATGCGACCTCAATGTACAGTTGAGCAGATATTGTCAAAATTGTTCCCACTATGGAGTTTTCTTAATATGGCTTGCATATGCACCAAAATGAGCTTAAATGTACACAAAAATAAATGCTATCTGCTGGTGCCAACCAATCTTCTCACAGATTTTTAGTTTTTGTATTATTGGCTTTAGATGCGACTTTAATGAACAGTTGAGCAGATATTGTCAAAATTGTTCCCACGATGGAATGTTCTTATTATGGCTTGGATATGCACCAAAATGAGCTCAAATGTACACAAAAACAAATGTTTTCTGCTGGTGTCAACCAATCTTCTCGCAGATTTTTAATTTTTGTATAATTGGCTTTAGATGCGACCTTTTTGAACAGTTGAGCAGATATTGTCATTATTGTCCCTACGTTGAAATTTTCTTAATATGGCTTGGATATGCACCAAAATTAACTCAAATGTACACAAAAATAAATGCTATCTGCTGGTGCCAACCAATCTTCTCACATTTTTTTAGCTTTTGTATAATTGGCTTTAGATGCGACCTCAATGTACAGTTGAGCAGATATTGTCAAAATTTTTCCCACGATGGAACTTTCTTAATATGGCTTGGATATGCACCAAAATGAGCTCAAATGTACACAAAAACAAATGCTATCTGCTGGTGGCAACCAATCTTCTCACAGATTTTTAGTTTTTGTATAATTGGCTTTAGATGCGACCTTAATGTACAGTTGAGCAGATATTGTCAAAATTGTTCCCACGATGGAATTTTCTTAATATGGCTTGGATATGCAGCAAAATGAGCTCAAATGTACACAAAAACAAATGCTATCTGCTGGTCGCAACCAATCTTCTCACAGATTTGTAGCTTTTGTATAATTGGCTTTAGATGCGACCTTAATGTACAGTTGAGCAGATATTGTCAAAATTGTTCCCACGATGGAACTTTCTTAATATGGCTTGGATATGCACCAAAATGAGCTTAAATATACACAAAAATAAATGCTATCTGCTGGTGGCAACCAATCTTCTCACAGATTTTTAGTTTTTGTACAATTGGCTTTAGATGCGACCTTAATGTTCAGTTGAGCAGATATTGTCAAAATTGTTCCCACGATGGAATTTTCTTAACATGGCTTGGATATGCAGCAAAATGAGCTCAAATGTACACAAAAATAAATGCTATCTGCTGATGGCAACCAATCTTCTCACAGATTTGTAGCTTTTGTATAATTGGCTTTAGATGCGACCTCAATGTACAGTTGAGCAGATATTTTCAAAATTGTTCCCACTATGGAATTTTCTTAATATGGCTTGCATATGCACCAAAATGAGCTTAAATGTACACAAAAATAAATGCTATCTGCTGGTGCCAACCAATCTTCTCACAGATTTTTAGTTTTTGTATTATTGGCTTTAGATGCGACTTTAATGAACAGTTGAGCAGATATTGTCAAAATTGTTCCCACGATGGAATTTTCTTATTATGGCTTGGATATGCACCAAAATGAGCTCAAATGTACACAAAAATAAATGCTATCTGCTGGTTGCAACCAATCTTCTCACAGATTTGTAGCTTTTGTATAATTGGCTTTAGATGCGACCTCAATGTACAGTTGAGCAGATATTGTCAAAATTTTTCCCACGATGGAACTTTCTTAATATGGCTTGGATATGCACCAAAATGAGCTCAAATGTACACAAAAACAAATGCTATCTGCTGGTGGCAACCAATCTTCTCACAGATTTTTAGTTTTTGTATAATTGGCTTTAGATGCGACCTTAATGTACAGTTGAGCAGATATTGTCAAAATTGTTCCCACGATGGAATTTTCTTAATATGGCTTGGATATGCACCAAAATGAGCTCAAATGTACACAAAAATAAATGCTATCTGCTGGTGCCAACCAATCTTCTCACAGATTTTTAGTTTTTGTATAATTGGCTTTAGATGCGACCTTAATGTACAGTTGAGCAGATATTGTCAAAATTGTTCCCACGATGGAACTTTCTTAACATGGCTTGGATATGCAGCAAAATGAGCTCAAATGTACACAAAAATAAATGCTATCTGCTGGTGGCAACCAATCTTCTCACAGATTTTTAGCTTTTGTATAATTGGCTTTAGATGCGACCTCAATGTACAGTTGAGCAGATATTGTCAAAATTGTTCCCACTATGGAGTTTTCTTAATATGGCTTGCATATGCACCAAAATGAGCTTAAATGTACACAAAAATAAATGCTATCTGCTGGTGCCAACCAATCTTCTCACAGATTTTTAGTTTTTGTATTATTGGCTTTAGATGCGACTTTAATGAACAGTTGAGCAGATATTGTCAAAATTGTTCCCACGATGGAATGTTCTTATTATGGCTTGGATATGCACCAAAATGAGCTCAAATGTACACAAAAACAAATGTTTTCTGCTGGTGTCAACCAATCTTCTCGCAGATTTTTAATTTTTGTATAATTGGCTTTAGATGCGACCTTTTTGAACAGTTGAGCAGATATTGTCATTATTGTCCCTACGTTGAAATTTTCTTAATATGGCTTGGATATGCACCAAAATTAACTCAAATGTACACAAAAATAAATGCTATCTGCTGGTGCCAACCAATCTTCTCACATTTTTTTAGCTTTTGTATAATTGGCTTTAGATGCGACCTCAATGTACAGTTGAGCAGATATTGTCAAAATTTTTCCCACGATGGAACTTTCTTAATATGGCTTGGATATGCACCAAAATGAGCTCAAATGTACACAAAAACAAATGCTATCTGCTGGTGGCAACCAATCTTCTCACAGATTTTTAGTTTTTGTATAATTGGCTTTAGATGCGACCTTAATGTACAGTTGAGCAGATATTGTCAAAATTGTTCCCACGATGGAATTTTCTTAATATGGCTTGGATATGCAGCAAAATGAGCTCAAATGTACACAAAAACAAATGCTATCTGCTGGTCGCAACCAATCTTCTCACAGATTTGTAGCTTTTGTATAATTGGCTTTAGATGCGACCTTAATGTACAGTTGAGCAGATATTGTCAAAATTGTTCCCACGATGGAACTTTCTTAATATGGCTTGGATATGCACCAAAATGAGCTTAAATATACACAAAAATAAATGCTATCTGCTGGTGGCAACCAATCTTCTCACAGATTTTTAGTTTTTGTACAATTGGCTTTAGATGCGACCTTAATGTTCAGTTGAGCAGATATTGTCAAAATTGTTCCCACGATGGAATTTTCTTAACATGGCTTGGATATGCAGCAAAATGAGCTCAAATGTACACAAAAATAAATGCTATCTGCTGATGGCAACCAATCTTCTCACAGATTTGTAGCTTTTGTATAATTGGCTTTAGATGCGACCTCAATGTACAGTTGAGCAGATATTTTCAAAATTGTTCCCACTATGGAATTTTCTTAATATGGCTTGCATATGCACCAAAATGAGCTTAAATGTACACAAAAATAAATGCTATCTGCTGGTGCCAACCAATCTTCTCACAGATTTTTAGTTTTTGTATTATTGGCTTTAGATGCGACTTTAATGAACAGTTGAGCAGATATTGTCAAAATTGTTCCCACGATGGAATTTTCTTATTATGGCTTGGATATGCACCAAAATGAGCTCAAATGTATACAAAAATAAATGCTATCTGCTGGTTGCAACCAATCTTCTCACAGATTTGTAGCTTTTGTATAATTGGCTTTAGATGCGACCTCAATGTACAGTTGAGCAGATATTGTCAAAATTTTTCCCACGATGGAACTTTCTTAATATGGCTTGGATATGCACCAAAATGAGCTCAAATGTACACAAAAACAAATGCTATCTGCTGGTGGCAACCAATCTTCTCACAGATTTTTAGTTTTTGTATAATTGGCTTTAGATGCGACCTTAATGTACAGTTGAGCAGATATTGTCAAAATTGTTCCCACGATGGAATTTTCTTAATATGGCTTGGATATGCACCAAAATGAGCTCAAATGTACACAAAAACAAATGCTATCTGCTGGTCGCAACCAATCTTCTCACAGATTTGTAGCTTTTGTATAATTGGCTTTAGATGCGACCTTAATGTACAGTTGAGCAGATATTGTCAAAATTGTTCCCACGATGGAACTTTCTTAATATGGCTTGGATATGCACCAAAATGAGCTTAAATATACACAAAAATAAATGCTATCTGCTGGTGGCAACCAATCGTCTCACAGATTTTTTGTTTTTGTATAATTGGCTTTAGATGCGACCTTAATGTACAGTTGAGCAGATATTGTCAAAATTGTTCCCACGATGGAATTTTCTTAACATGGCTTGGATATGCAGCAAAATGAGCTCAAATGTACACAAAAATAAATGCTATCTGCTGATGGCAACCAATCTTCTCACAGATTTGTAGCTTTTGTATAATTGGCTTTAGATGCGACCTCAATGTACAGTTGAGCAGATATTTTCAAAATTGTTCCCACTATGGAATTTTCTTAATATGGCTTGCATATGCACCAAAATGAGCTTAAATGTACACAAAAATAAATGCTATCTGCTGGTGCCAACCAATCTTCTCACAGATTTTTAGTTTTTGTATTATTGGCTTTAGATGCGACTTTAATGAACAGTTGAGCAGATATTGTCAAAATTGTTCCCACGATGGAATTTTCTTATTATGGCTTGGATATGCACCAAAATGAGCTCAAATGTATACAAAAATAAATGCTATCTGCTGGTTGCAACCAATCTTCTCACAGATTTGTAGCTTTTGTATAATTGGCTTTAGATGCGACCTCAATGTACAGTTGAGCAGATATTGTCAAAATTGTTCCCACGATGGAATTTTCTTAATATGGCTTGGATATGCACCAAAATGAGCTCAAATGTACACAAAAATAAATGCTATCTGCTGGTGCCAACCAATCTTCTCACAGATTTTTAGTTTTTGTATAATTGGCTTTAGATGCGACCTTAATGTACAGTTGAGCAGATATTGTCCAAATTGTTCCCACGATGGAACTTTCTTAACATGGCTTGGATATGCAGCAAAATGAGCTCAAATGTACACAAAAATAAATGCTATCTGCTGGTGGCAACCAATCTTCTCACAGATTTGTAGCTTTTGTATAATTGGCTTTAGATGCGACCTCAATGTACAGTTGAGCAGATATTGTCAAAATTGTTCCCACTATGGAGTTTTCTTAATATGGCTTGCATATGCACCAAAATGAGCTTAAATGTACACAAAAATAAATGCTATCTGCTGGTGCCAACCAATCTTCTCACAGATTTTTAGTTTTTGTATTATTGGCTTTAGATGCGACTTTAATGAACAGTTGAGCAGATATTGTCAAAATTGTTCCCACGATGGAATGTTCTTATTATGGCTTGGATATGCACCAAAATGAGCTCAAATGTACACAAAAACAAATGTTTTCTGCTGGTGTCAACCAATCTTCTCGCAGATTTTTAATTTTTGTATAATTGGCTTTAGATGCGACCTTTTTGAACAGTTGAGCAGATATTGTCATTATTGTCCCTACGATGAAATTTTCTTAATATGGCTTGGATATGCACCAAAATTAACTCAAATGTACACAAAAATAAATGCTATCTGCTGGTGCCAACCAATCTTCTCACATTTTTTTAGCTTTTGTATAATTGGCTTTAGATGCGACCTCAATGTACAGTTGAGCAGATATTGTCAAAATTTTTCCCACGATGGAACTTTCTTAATATGGCTTGGATATGCACCAAAATGAGCTCAAATGTACACAAAAACAAATGCTATCTGCTGGTGGCAACCAATCTTCTCACAGATTTTTAGTTTTTGTATAATTGGCTTTAGATGCGACCTTAATGTACAGTTGAGCAGATATTGTCAAAATTGTTCCCACGATGGAATTTTCTTAATATGGCTTGGATATGCACCAAAATGAGCTCAAATGTACACAAAAATAAATGCTATCTGCTGGTGGCAACCAATCTTCTCACATCTTTTTAGCTTTTGTATAATTGGCTTTAGATGCGACCTTAATGTACAGTTGAGCAGATATTGTCAAAATTTTTCCCACGATGGAACGTTCTTAATATGGCTTGGATATGCACCAAAATGAGCTCAAATGTACACAAAAACAAATGCTATCTGCTGGTGGCAACCAATCTTCTCACAGATTTTTAGTTTTTGTATAATTGGCTTTAGATGCGACCTTAATGTACAGTTGAGCAGATATTGTCAAAATTGTTCCCACGATGGAACTTTCTTAATATGGCTTGGATATGCACCAAAATGAGCTCAAATGTACACAAAAATAAATGCTATCTGCTGGTGCCAACCAATCTTCTCACAGATTTGTAGCTTTTGTATAATTGGCTTTAGATGCGACCTTAATGTACAGTTGAGCAGATATTGTCAAAATTGTTCCCACGATGGAATTTTCTTAACATGGCTTGGATATGCACCAAAATGAGCTCAAATGTACACAAAAATAAATGCTATCTTCTGGTGGCAACCAATCTTCTCACAGATTTGTAGCTTTTGTATAATTGGCTTTAGATGCGACCTTAATGTACAGTTGAGCAGATATTGTCAAAATTGTTCCCACGATGGAACTTTCTTAATATGGCTTGGATATGCACCATAATGAGCTCAAATATACACAAAAATAAATGCTATCTGCTGGTGCCAACCAATCTTCTCACAGATTTTTAGTTTTTGTATTATTGGCTTTAGATGCGACTTTAATGAACAGTTGAGCAGATATTGTCAAAATTGTTCCCACGATGGAATGTTCTTATTATGGCTTGGATATGCACCAAAATGAGCTCAAATGTACACAAAAACAAATGTTTTCTGCTGGTGTCAACCAATCTTCTCGCAGATTTTTAATTTTTGTATAATTGGCTTTAGATGCGACCTTTTTGAACAGTTGAGCAGATATTGTCATTATTGTCCCTACGATGAAATTTTCTTAATATGGCTTGGATATGCACCAAAATTAACTCAAATGTACACAAAAATAAATGCTATCTGCTGGTGCCAACCAATCTTCTCACATTTTTTTAGCTTTTGTATAATTGGCTTTAGATGCGACCTCAATGTACAGTTGAGCAGATATTGTCAAAATTTTTCCCACGATGGAACTTTCTTAATATGGCTTGGATATGCACCAAAATGAGCTCAAATGTACACAAAAACAAATGCTATCTGCTGGTGGCAACCAATCTTCTCACAGATTTTTAGTTTTTGTATAATTGGCTTTAGATGCGACCTTAATGTACAGTTGAGCAGATATTGTCAAAATTGTTCCCACGATGGAATTTTCTTAATATGGCTTGGATATGCACCAAAATGAGCTCAAATGTACACAAAAATAAATGCTATCTGCTGGTGGCAACCAATCTTCTCACATCTTTTTAGCTTTTGTATAATTGGCTTTAGATGCGACCTTAATGTACAGTTGAGCAGATATTGTCAAAAATTTTCCCACGATGGAACGTTCTTAATATGGCTTGGATATGCACCAAAATGAGCTCAAATGTACACAAAAACAAATGCTATCTGCTGGTGGCAACCAATCTTCTCACAGATTTTTAGTTTTTGTATAATTGGCTTTAGATGCGACCTTAATGTACAGTTGAGCAGATATTGTCAAAATTGTTCCCACGATGGAACTTTCTTAATATGGCTTGGCTATGCACCAAAATGAGCTCAAATGTACACAAAAATAAATGCTATCTGCTGGTGCCAACCAATCTTCTCACAGATTTGTAGCTTTTGTATAATTGGCTTTAGATGCGACCTTAATGTACAGTTGAGCAGATATTGTCAAAATTGTTCCCACGATGGAATTTTCTTAACATGGCTTGGATATGCACCAAAATGAGCTCAAATGTACACAAAAATAAATGCTATCTGCTGGTGGCAACCAATCTTCTCACAGATTTGTAGCTTGTGTATAATTGGCTTTAGATGCGACCTTAATGTACAGTTGAGCAGATATTGTCAAAATTGTTCCCACGATGGAACTTTCTTAATATGGCTTGGATATGCACCATAATGAGCTCAAATATACAAAAAAATAAATGCTATCTGCTGGTGCCAACCAATCTTCTCACAGATTTGTAGCTTTTGTATAATTGGCTTTAGATGCGACCTTAATGTACAGTTGAGCAGATATTGTCCAAATTGTTCCCACGATGGAATTTTCTTAATATGGCTTGGATATGCACCAAAATGAGCTCAAATGTACACAAAAATAAATGCTATCTGCTGGTGCCAACCAATCTTCTCACATCTTTTTAGCTTTTGTATAATTGGCTTTAGATGCGACCTCAATGTACAGTTGAGCAGATATTGTCAAAATTGTTCCCACGATGGAACTTTCTTAATATGGCTTGGATATGCACCAAAATGAGCTCAAATGTACACAAAAACAAATGCTATCTGCTGGTGGCAACCAATCTTCTCACAGATTTTGTAGCTTTTGTATAATTGGCTTTAGATGCGACCTTAATGTACAGTTGAGCAGATATTGTCAAAATTGTTCCCACGATGGAACTTTCTTAATATGGCTTGGATATGCACCAAAATGAGCTTAAATATACACAAAAATAAATGCTATCTGCTGGTGCCAACCAATCTTCTCACAGATTTTTAGTTTTTGTATAATTGGCTTTAGATGCGACCTTAATGTACAGTTGAGCAGATATTGTCAAAATTGTTCCCACGATGGAATTTTCTTAATATGGCTTGGATATGCACCAAAATGAGCTCAAATGTACACAAAAATAAATGCTATCTGCTGGTGCCAACCAATCTTCTCACAGATTTTTAGTTTTTGTATTATTGGCTTTAGATGCGACTTTAATGAACAGTTGAGCAGATATTGTCAAAATTGTTCCCACGATGGAATGTTCTTATTATGGCTTGGATATGCACCAAAATGACCTCAAATGTACACAAAAACAAATGTTATCAGCCGGTGTCAACCAATCTTCTCACAGATTTGTAGCTTTTGTATAATTGGCTTTAGATGCGAACTTAATGTACAGTTGAGCAGATATTGTCCAAATTGTTCCTACGATGGAATTTACTTAATATGGCTTGGATATGCACCAAAATGAGCTCAAATGTACACAAAAATAAATGCTATCTGCTGGTGCCAACCAATCTTCTCACATATTTTTAGCTTTTGTATAATTGGCTTTAGATGCGACCTCAATGTACAGTTGAGCAGATATTGTCAAAATTGTTCCCACGATGGAACTTTCTTAATATGGCTTGGATATGCACCAAAATGAGCTCAAATGTACACAAAAACAAATGCTATCTGCTGGTGGCAACCAATCTTCTCACAGATTTTTAGTTTTTGTATAATTGGCTTTAGATGCGACCTTAATGTACAGTTGAGCAGATATTGTCAAAATTGTTCCCACGATGGAACTTTCTTAATATGGCTTGGATATGCACCAAAATGAGCTTAAATATACACAAAAATAAATGCTATCTGCTGGTGCCAACCAATCTTCTCACAGATTTTTAGTTTTTGTATAATTGGCTTTAGATGCGACCTTAATGTACAGTTGAGCAGATATTGTCAAAATTGTTCCCACGATGGAATTTTCTTAATATGGCTTGGATATGCACCAAAATGAGCTCAAATGTACACAAAAATAAATGCTATCTGCTGGTGGCAACCAATCTTCTCACAGATTTTTAGTTTTTGTATTATTGGCTTTAGATGCGACTTTAATGAACAGTTGAGCAGATATTGTCAAAATTGTTCCCACGATGGAATGTTCTTATTATGGCTTGGATATGCACCAAAATGACCTCAAATGTACACAAAAACAAATGTTATCAGCCGGTGTCAACCAATCTTCTCACAGATTTGTAGCTTTTGTATAATTGGCTTTAGATGCGAACTTAATGTACAGTTGAGCAGATATTGTCCAAATTGTTCCTACGATGGAATTTACTTAATATGGCTTGGATATGCACCAAAATGAGCTCAAATGTACACAAAAATAAATGCTATCTGCTGGTGCCAACCAATCTTCTCACATATTTTTAGCTTTTGTATAATTGGCTTTAGATGCGACCTCAATGTACAGTTGAGCAGATATTGTCAAAATTGTTCCCACGATGGAACTTTCTTAATATGGCTTGGATATGCACCAAAATGAGCTCAAATGTACACAAAAATAAATGCTATCTGCTGGTGCCAACCAATCTTCTCACAGATTTTTAGTTTTTGTATTATTGGCTTTAGATGCGACTTTAATGAACAGTTGAGCAGATATTGTCAAAATTGTTCCCACGATGGAATGTTCTTATTATGGCTTGGATATGCACCAAAATGACCTCAAATGTACACAAAAACAAATGTTATCAGCCGGTGTCAACCAATCTTCTCACAGATTTGTAGCTTTTGTATAATTGGCTTTAGATGCGAACTTAATGTACAGTTGAGCAGATATTGTCCAAATTGTTCCTACGATGGAATTTACTTAATATGGCTTGGATATGCACCAAAATGAGCTCAAATGTACACAAAAATAAATGCTATCTGCTGGTGCCAACCAATCTTCTCACATATTTTTAGCTTTTGTATAATTGGCTTTAGATGCGACCTCAATGTACAGTTGAGCAGATATTGTCAAAATTTTTCCCACGGTGGAACTTTCTTAATATGGCTTGGATATGCACCAAAATGAGCTCAAATGTACACAAAAACAAATGCTATCTGCTGGTGGCAACCAATCTTCTCACATCTTTTTAGCTTTTGTATAATTGGCTTTAGATGCGACCTTAATGTACAGTTGAGCAGATATTGTCAAAAATTTTCCCACGATGGAACGTTCTTAATATGGCTTGGATATGCACCAAAATGAGCTCAAATGTACACAAAAACAAATGCTATCTGCTGGTGGCAACCAATCTTCTCACAGATTTTTAGTTTTTGTATAATTGGCTTTAGATGCGACCTTAATGTACAGTTGAGCAGATATTGTCAAAATTGTTCCCACGATGGAACTTTCTTAATATGGCTTGGCTATGCACCAAAATGAGCTCAAATGTACACAAAAATAAATGCTATCTGCTGGTGCCAACCAATCTTCTCACAGATTTGTAGCTTTTGTATAATTGGCTTTAGATGCGACCTTAATGTACAGTTGAGCAGATATTGTCAAAATTGTTCCCACGATGGAATTTTCTTAACATGGCTTGGATATGCACCAAAATGAGCTCAAATGTACACAAAAATAAATGCTATCTGCTGGTGGCAACCAATCTTCTCACAGATTTGTAGCTTTTGTATAATTGGCTTTAGATGCGACCTTAATGTACAGTTGAGCAGATATTGTCAAAATTGTTCCCACGATGGAACTTTCTTAATATGGCTTGGATATGCACCATAATGAGCTCAAATATACAAAAAAATAAATGCTATCTGCTGGTGCCAACCAATCTTCTCACAGATTTGTAGCTTTTGTATAATTGGCTTTAGATGCGACCTTAATGTACAGTTGAGCAGATATTGTCCAAATTGTTCCCACGATGGAATTTTCTTAATATGGCTTGGATATGCACCAAAATGAGCTCAAATGTACACAAAAATAAATGCTATCTGCTTGTGCCAACCAATCTTCTCACAGATTTTTAGTTTTTGTATTATTGGCTTTAGATGCGACTTTAATGAACAGTTGAGCAGATATTGTCAAAATTGTTCCCACGATGGAATGTTCTTATTATGGCTTGGATATGCACCAAAATGACCTCAAATGTACACAAAAACAAATGTTATCAGCCGGTGTCAACCAATCTTCTCACAGATTTGTAGCTTTTGTATAATTGGCTTTAGATGCGAACTTAATGTACAGTTGAGCAGATATTGTCCAAATTGTTCCTACGATGGAATTTTCTTAATATGGCTTGGATATGCACCAAAATGAGCTCAAATGTACACAAAAATAAATGCTATCTGCTGGTGCCAACCAATCTTCTCACATATTTTTAGCTTTTGTATAATTGGCTTTAGATGCGACCTCAATGTACAGTTGAGCAGATATTGTCAAAATTGTTCCCACGATGGAATGTTCTTATTATGGCTTGGATATGCACCAAAATGACCTCAAATGTACACAAAAACAAATGTTATCAGCCGGTGTCAACCAATCTTGTCACAGATTTTTAGTTTTTGTATAATTGGCTTTAGATGCGACCTTAATGTACAGTTGAGCAGATATTGTCAAAATTGTTCCCACGATGGAACTTTCTAAATATGGCTTGGATATGCACCAAAATGAACTCAAATGTACACAAAAATAAATGCTATCCGCTGGTGCCAACCAATCTTCTCACAGATTTGTAGCTTTTGTATAATTGGCTTTAGATGCGAACTTAAAGTACAGTTGAGCAGATATTGTCCAAATTGTTCCCACGATGGAATTTTCTTAATATGGCTTGGATATGCACCAAAATGAGCTCAAATGTACACAAAAATAAATGCTATCTGCTGGTGCCAACCAATCTTCTCACATATTTTTAGCTTTTGTATAATTGGCTTTAGATGCGACCTCAATGTACAGTTGAGCAGATATTGTCAAAATTTTTCCCACGATGGAACTTTCTTAATATGGCTTGGATATGCACCAAAATGAGCTCAAATGTACACAAAAACAAATGCTATCTGCTGGAGGCAACCAATCTTCTCACAGATTTTTAGTTTTTGTATAATTGGCTTTAGATGCGACCTTAATGTACAGTTGAGCAGATATTGTCAAAATTGTTCCCACGATGGAATTTTCTTAACATGGCTTGGATATGCACCAAAATGAGTTCAAATGTACACAAAAATAAATGCTATCTGCTGGTGCCAACCAATCTTCTCACAGATTTGTAGTTTTTGTATAATTGGCTTTAGATGCGACCTCAATGTACAGTTGAGCAGATTTTTTCAAAATTGTTCCCACTATGGAATTTTCTTAATATGGCTTGCATATGCACCAAAATGAACTCAAATGTACACAAAAATAAATGCTATCTGCTGGTGCCAACCAATCTTCTCAAAGATTTTTAGTTTTTGTATAATTGGCTTTAGATGCGACCTTAATGTACAGTTGAGCAGAGATTGTCATTATTTTCCCTACGATGAAATTTTCTTAATATGGCTTGGATATGCACCAAAATGGGCTCAAATGTACAAAAAATAAATGCTATCTGCTAGTGCCAACCAATCTTCTCACAGAGTTTTAGTATTTTTATAATTGGCTTTAGATGCGACCTTAATGCACAGTTGAGCAGATATTGTCATTATTTTCGCTACGATGAAATTTTCTTAATATGGCTTGGACATGCACCAAAATGGGCTCAAATGTACACACAAATAAATGCTATCTGCTGGTGTCAACAAATCTTCTCACAGATTTTAGGTTTGCGTATAATTGGCTTTAGATGCGACCTTAATGTACAGTTGAGCAGATATTGTCATGATTGTCCCTATGATGAAATTGTCTTAATATGGCTTGCATATGCACCAAAATGGGCTCAAATGTACACAAAGATAAACGCTTTCTGTTGGTGCCAACCAATCTTCTCACAGATTTTTAGTTTGTGTATAATTGGCATTAGATGCGACCTTAATGCACAGTTGAGCAGATATTGTCATAATTTTCCCTACGATGAAATTTTCTTAATATGGCTTGGATATGCACCAAAATGGGCTCAAATGTACAAAAAAATAAATGCTATTTGCTGGTGTCAACAAATCTTCTCACAGATTATAGGTTTGCGTATAATTGGCTTTAGATGCGACCTTAATGTACAGTTGAGCAGATATTGTCATGATTGTCCCTATGATGAAATTGTCTTAATATGGCTTGGATATGCACCAAAATGGGCTCAAATGTACACAAAAATAAACGCTTTATGTTGGTGCCAACCAATCTTCTCACAGATTTTGTGTATAATTGGCTTTAGATGCGACCTTAATGCACAGTTGAGCATATATTGTCATAACTTTCCCTACGATGAAATTTTCTTAATATGGCTTGGATATGCAGCAAAATAGACTCAAATGTACAAAAAAATAAATGCTATCTGCTGGTGTCAACAAATCTTCTCACAGATTTTAGGTTTGCGTATAATTGGCTTTAGATGCGACCTTAATGTACAGTTGAGCAGATATTGTCATGATTGTCCCTATGATGAAATTGTCTTAATATGGCTTGGATATGCACCAAAATGGGCTCAAATGTACACAAAAATAAACGCTTTCTGTTGGTGCCAACCAATCTTCTCACAGATTTTGTGTATAATTGGCTTTAGATGCGACCTTAATGTACAGTTGAGCAGATATTGTCATTATTGTTCCAACGATGAAATTTTCTTAATATGGCTTGGATATGCACCAAAATGGGCTCAAATGTACACAAAAATAAATGCTATCTGCTGGTGCCAACCAATCTTCTCACAGAGTTTTAGTATTTGTATAATTGGCTTTAGATGCGACCTTAATGCACAGTTGAGCAGATATTGTCATTATTTTCGCTACGATGAAATTTTCGTAATATGGCTTGGACATGCACCAAAATGGGCTCAAATGTACACACAAATAAATGCTATCTGCTGGTGCCAACCAATCTTCTCACAGATTTTTACTTTTAGAATAATTGGCTTTAGATGCGACCTTAATGCACAGTTGAGCAGATATTGTCATTATTTTCCCTACGATGAAATTGTCTTAATATGGCTTGGATAAGCACCAAAATGGGCTCAAATGTACAAAAAAGTAAATGCTATCTGCTGGTGTCAACAAATCTTCTCACAGATTTTAGGTTTGCGTATAATTGGCTTTAGATGCGACCTTAATGTACAGTTGAGCAGATATTGTCATGCTTGTTCCTATGATGAAATTTTCTTAATATGGCTTGGATATGCACCAACATGGGCTTAAATGTGCACAAAAATAAACGCTTTCTATTGGTGCCAACCACTCTTCTCACAGATGTTTAGTTTTTGTATAATTGGCTTTAGATGCGACCTTAATGTACAGTTGAGCAGATATTGTCATTATTGTTCCTACGATGAAATTTTTTTAATATGGCTTGGATATGCACCAAAATGGGCTCAAATGTACACAAACATAAATGCTATCTGCTGGTGCCAACCAATCTTCTCACAGATTTTTAGTTTTTGTATAATTGGCTTTAGATGCGACCTTAATGTACAGTTGAGCAGATATTGTCATTATTTTCCCTACGATGAAATTTTCTTAATATGGCTTGGATATGCACCAAAATGAGCTCAAATGTACACAAAAATAAATGCTATCTGCTGGTGCCAACCAATCTTCTCACAGATTTTTAGTTTTTGTATAATTGGCTTTAGATGCGACCTTAATGTACAGTTGAGCAGATATTGTCATTATTTTCCCTACGATGAACTTTTCTTAACATGGCTTGGATATGCACCAAAATCGGCTCAAATGTACAAAAAATAAATGCTATCTGCTGGTGTCAACAAATCTTCTCACAGATTTTAGGTTTGCGTATAATTGGCTTTAGATGCGACCTTAATGTACAGTTGAGCAGATATTGTCATGATTGTCCCTATGATGAAATTGTCTTAATATGGCTTGCATATGCACCAAAATGGGCTCAAATGTACACAAAAATAAACGCTTTCTGTTGGTGCCAACCAATCTTCTCACAGATTTTTAGTTTGTGTATAATTGGCTTTAGATGCGACCTTAATGCACAGTTGAGCAGATATTGTCATAGTTTTCCCTACGATGAAATTTTCTTAATATGGCTTGGATATGCACCAAAATGGGCTCAAATGTACAAAAAAATAAATGCTTTCTATTGGTGCCAACCAATCTTCTCACAGATGTTTAGTTTTTGTATAATTGGCTTTAGATGCGACCTTAATGTACAGTTGAGCAGATATTGTCATTATTGTCCCTACGATGACATTTTCATAATATGGCTTGGATATGCACCAAAATGGGCTCAAATGTACACAAAAATAAATGCTATCTGCTAGTGCCAACCAATCTTCTCACAGAGTTTTAGTATTTGTATAATTGGCTTTAGATGCGACCTTAATGCACAGTTGAGGAGATATTGTCATTATTTTCGCTACGATGAAATTTTCTTAATATGGCTTGGACATGCACCAAAATGGGCTCAAATGTACACACAAATAAATGCTATCTGCTGGTGCCAACCAATCTTCTCACAGATTTTTAGTTTGTGTATAATTGGCTTTAGATGCGACCTTAATGTACAGTTGAGCAGATATTGTCATTATTGTCCCTATGATGAAATTTTCTTAATATGGCTTGGATATGCACCAAAATGGGCTCAAATGTACAAAAAAATAAATGCTATCTGCTGGTGTCAACAAATCTTCTCACAGATTTTAGGTTTGCGTATAATTAGCTTTAGATGCGACCTTAATGTACAGTTGAGCAGATATTGTCATGATTGTCCCTATGATGAAATTGTCTTAATATGGCTTGGATATGCACCAAAATGGGCTCAAATGTACACAAAAATAAACGCTTTCTGTTGGTGCCAACCAATCTTCTCACAGATTTTGTGTATAATTGGCTTTAGATGCGACCTTAATGTACAGTTGAGCAGATATTGTCATTATTGTCCCTATCATGAAATTTTCTTAATATGGCTTGGATATGCACCAAAATGGGCTCAAATGTGCACAAAAATAAACGCTTTCTATTGGTGCCAACCAATCTTCTCACAGATTTTTAGTTTTTGTATAATTGGCTTTAGATGCGACCTTAATGTACAGTTGAGCAGATATTGTCATTATTGTCCCTACGATGACATTTTCATAATATGGCTTTGATATGCACCAAAATGGGCTCAAATGTACACAAAAATAAATGCTATCTGCTGGTGCCGACCAATCTTCTCACAGAGTTTTAGTATTTGTATAATTGGCTTTAGATGCGACCTTAATGCACAGTTGAGCAGATATTGTCATTATTTTCGCTACGATGAAATTTTCTTAATATGGCTTGGACATGCACCAAAATGGGCTCAAATGTACACACAAATAAATGCTATCTGCTGGTGCCAACCAATCTTCTCACAGATTTTTAGTTTGTGTATAATTGGCTTTAGATGCGACCTTAATGTACAGTTGAGCAGATATTGTCATTATTGTCCCTATGATGAACTTTTCTTAATATGGCTTGGATATGCACCAAAATGGGCTCAAATGTACACAAAAATAAATGCTATCTGCTGGTGCCAACAAATCTTCTCACAGATTTTTATTTTTTGTATAATTGGCTTTAGATGCGACCTTTTTGAACAGTTGAGCAGATATTGTCATTATTGTCCCTACGATGAAATTTTCTTAATATGGCTTGGATATGCCCCAAAATGGGCTCAAATGTACACAAACATAAATGCTATCTGCTGGTGCCAACCAATCTTCTCACAGATGTTTAGTTTTTGTATAATTGGCTTTAGATGCGACCTTAATGTACAGTGGAGCAGATATTGTCATTATTTTCCCTACGATGAAATTTTTTTAATATGGCTTGGATATGCACCAAAATGGGCTCAAATGTACACAAAAATAAATGCTTTTGCTGGTGCCAACCAATCTTCTCACAGAGTTTTAGTATTTGTATAATTGGCTTTAGATGCGACCTTAATGCACAGTTGAGCAGATATTGTCATTATTTTCCCTACGATGAAATGTTCTTAATATGGCTTGGACATGCACCAAAATGGGCTCAAATGTACACAAAAATAAATGCTATCTGCTGGTGCCAACCAATCTTCTCACAGATTTTTAGTTTTTGTATAATTGGCTTTAGATGCGACCTTAATGTACAGTTGAGCAGATATTGTCATTATTGTCCCTATGATGAAATTTTCTTAATATGGCTTGGATATGCACCAAAATGGGCTCAAATGTACACAAAAATAAATGCTATCTGCTGGTGCCAACCAATCTTCTCACAGATTTTTAGTTTTTGTATAATTGGCTTTAGATGCGACCTTATTTAACAGTTGAGCAGATATTGTCATTATTGTCCTTACAATGACATTTTCTTAATATGGCTTGGATATGCACCAAAATGGGCTCAAATGTACACAAAAATAAATGCTATCTGCTGGTGCCAACCAATCTTCTCACAGAGTTTTAATATTTGTATAATTGGCTTTAGATGCGACCTTAATGCACAGTTGAGCAGATATTGTCATTATTTTCGCTACGATGAAATGTTCTTAATATGGCTTGGACATGCACCAAAATGGGCTCAAATGTACACACAAATAAATGCTATCTGCTGGTGCCAACCAATCTTCCCACAGATTTTTAGTTTTTGTATAATTGGCTTTAGATGCGACCTTAATGTACAGTTGAGCAGATATTGTCATTATTGTCCCTATGATGAAATTTTCTTAATATGGCTTGGATATGCACCAAAATGGGCTCAAATGTACACAAAAATAAATGCTATCTGCTGGTGCCAACCAATCTTCTCACAGATTTTTAGTTTTTGTATAATTGGCTTTAGATGCGACCTTATTGAACAGTTGAGCAGATATTGTCATTATTGTCCTTACAATGAAATTTTCTTAATATGGCTTGGATATGCACCAAAATGGGCTCAAATGTACACAAAAATAAATGCTATCTGCTGGTGCCAACCAATCTTCTCACAGATTTTTAGTTTTTGTATAATTGGCTTTAGATGCGACCTTTTTGAACAGTTGAGCAGATATTGTCATTATTGTCCCTACGATGAAATTTTCTTAATATGGCTTGGATATGCACCAAAATGGGCTCAAATGTACACAAAAATAAATGCTATCTGCTGGTGCCAACCAATCTTCTCACAGAGTTTTAGTATTTGTATAATTGGCTTTAGTTGCGACCTTAATGCACAGTTGAGCAGATATTGTCATTATTTTCGCTACGATGAAATTTTCGTAATATGGCTTGGACATGCACCAAAATGGGCTCAAATGTACACACAAATAAATGCTATCTGCTGGTGCCAACCAATCTTCTCACAGATTTTTACTTTTAGAATAATTGGCTTTAGATGCGACCTTAATGCACAGTTGAGCAGATATTGTCATTATTTTCCCTACGATGAAATTGTCTTAATATGGCTTGGATAAGCACCAAAATGGGCTCAAATGTACAAAAAAGTAAATGCTATCTGCTGGTGTCAACAAATCTTCTCACAGATTTTAGGTTTGCGTATAATTGGCTTTAGATGCGACCTTAATGTACAGTTGAGCAGATATTGTCATGCTTGTTCCTATGATGAAATTTTCTTAATATGGCTTGGATATGCACCAACATGGGCTTAAATGTGCACAAAAATAAACGCTTTCTATTGGTGCCAACCACTCTTCTCACAGATGTTTAGTTTTTGTATAATTGGCTTTAGATGCGACCTTAATGTACAGTTGAGCAGATATTGTCATTATTGTTCCTACGATGAAATTTTTTTAATATGGCTTGGATATGCACCAAAATGGGCTCAAATGTACACAAACATAAATGCTATCTGCTGGTGCCAACCAATCTTCTCACAGATTTTTAGTTTTTGTATAATTGGCTTTAGATGCGACCTTAATGTACAGTTGAGCAGATATTGTCATTATTTTCCCTACGATGAAATTTTCTTAATATGGCTTGGATATGCACCAAAATGAGCTCAAATGTACACAAAAATAAATGCTATCTGCTGGTGCCAACCAATCTTCTCACAGATTTTTAGTTTTTGTATAATTGGCTTTAGATGCGACCTTAATGTACAGTTGAGCAGATATTGTCATTATTTTCCCTACGATGAACTTTTCTTAACATGGCTTGGATATGCACCAAAATCGGCTCAAATGTACAAAAAATAAATGCTATCTGCTGGTGTCAACAAATCTTCTCACAGATTTTAGGTTTGCGTATAATTGGCTTTAGATGCGACCTTAATGTACAGTTGAGCAGATATTGTCATGATTGTCCCTATGATGAAATTGTCTTAATATGGCTTGCATATGCACCAAAATGGGCTCAAATGTACACAAAAATAAACGCTTTCTGTTGGTGCCAACCAATCTTCTCACAGATTTTTAGTTTGTGTATAATTGGCTTTAGATGCGACCTTAATGCACAGTTGAGCAGATATTGTCATAGTTTTCCCTACGATGAAATTTTCTTAATATGGCTTGGATATGCACCAAAATGGGCTCAAATGTACAAAAAAATAAATGCTTTCTATTGGTGCCAACCAATCTTCTCACAGATGTTTAGTTTTTGTATAATTGGCTTTAGATGCGACCTTAATGTACAGTTGAGCAGATATTGTCATTATTGTCCCTACGATGACATTTTCATAATATGGCTTGGATATGCACCAAAATGGGCTCAAATGTACACAAAAATAAATGCTATCTGCTAGTGCCAACCAATCTTCTCACAGAGTTTTAGTATTTGTATAATTGGCTTTAGATGCGACCTTAATGCACAGTTGAGGAGATATTGTCATTATTTTCGCTACGATGAAATTTTCTTAATATGGCTTGGACATGCACTAAAATGGGCTCAAATGTACACACAAATAAATGCTATCTGCTGGTGCCAACCAATCTTCTCACAGATTTTTAGTTTGTGTATAATTGGCTTTAGATGCGACCTTAATGTACAGTTGAGCAGATATTGTCATTATTGTCCCTATGATGAAATTTTCTTAATATGGCTTGGATATGCACCAAAATGGGCTCAAATGTACAAAAAAATAAATGCTATCTGCTGGTGTCAACAAATCTTCTCACAGATTTTAGGTTTGCGTATAATTAGCTTTAGATGCGACCTTAATGTACAGTTGAGCAGATATTGTCATGATTGTCCCTATGATGAAATTGTCTTAATATGGCTTGGATATGCACCAAAATGGGCTCAAATGTACACAAAAATAAACGCTTTCTGTTGGTGCCAACCAATCTTCTCACAGATTTTGTGTATAATTGGCTTTAGATGCGACCTTAATGTACAGTTGAGCAGATATTGTCATTATTGTCCCTATCATGAAATTTTCTTAATATGGCTTGGATATGCACCAAAATGGGCTCAAATGTGCACAAAAATAAACGCTTTCTATTGGTGCCAACCAATCTTCTCACAGATTTTTAGTTTTTGTATAATTGGCTTTAGATGCGACCTTAATGTACAGTTGAGCAGATATTGTCATTATTGTCCCTACGATGACATTTTCATAATATGGCTTTGATATGCACCAAAATGGGCTCAAATGTACACAAAAATAAATGCTATCTGCTGGTGCCGACCAATCTTCTCACAGAGTTTTAGTATTTGTATAATTGGCTTTAGATGCGACCTTAATGCACAGTTGAGCAGATATTGTCATTATTTTCGCTACGATGAAATTTTCTTAATATGGCTTGGACATGCACCAAAATGGGCTCAAATGTACACACAAATAAATGCTATCTGCTGGTGCCAACCAATCTTCTCACAGATTTTTAGTTTGTGTATAATTGGCTTTAGATGCGACCTTAATGTACAGTTGAGCAGATATTGTCATTATTGTCCCTATGATGAACTTTTCTTAATATGGCTTGGATATGCACCAAAATGGGCTCAAATGTACACAAAAATAAATGCTATCTGCTGGTGCCAACAAATCTTCTCACAGATTTTTATTTTTTGTATAATTGGCTTTAGATGCGACCTTTTTGAACAGTTGAGCAGATATTGTCATTATTGTCCCTACGATGAAATTTTCTTAATATGGCTTGGATATGCCCCAAAATGGGCTCAAATGTACACAAACATAAATGCTATCTGCTGGTGCCAACCAATCTTCTCACAGATGTTTAGTTTTTGTATAATTGGCTTTAGATGCGACCTTAATGTACAGTTGAGCAGATATTGTCATTATTTTCCCTACGATGACATTTTCTTAATATGGCTTGGATATGCACCAAAATGGGCTCAAATGTACACAAAAATAAATGCTTTTGCTGGTGCCAACCAATCTTCTCACAGAGTTTTAGTATTTGTATAATTGGCTTTAGATGCGACCTTAATGCACAGTTGAGCAGATATTGTCATTATTTTCCCTACGATGAAATGTTCTAAATATGGCTTCGACATGCACCAAAATGGGCTCAAATGTACACAAAAATAAATGCTATCTGCTGGTGCCAACCAATCTTCTCACAGATTTTTAGTTTTTGTATAATTGGCTTTAGATGCGACCTTAATGTACAGTTGAGCAGATATTGTCATTATTGTCCCTATGATGAAATTTTCTTAATATGGCTTGGATATGCACCAAAATGGGCTCAAATGTACACAAAAATAAATGCTATCTGCTGGTGCCAACCAATCTTCTCACAGATTTTTAGTTTTTGTATAATTGGCTTTAGATGCGACCTTATTGAACAGTTGAGCAGATATTGTCATTATTGTCCTTACAATGACATTTTCTTAATATGGCTTGGATATGCACCAAAATGGGCTCAAATGTACACAAAAATAAATGCTATCTGCTGGTGCCAACCAATCTTCTCACAGAGTTTTAATATTTGTATAATTGGCTTTAGATGCGACCTTAATGCACAGTTGAGCAGATATTGTCATTATTTTCGCTACGATGAAATGTTCTTAATATGGCTTGGACATGCACCAAAATGGGCTCAAATGTACACACAAATAAATGCTATCTGCTGGTGCCAACCAATCTTCCCACAGATTTTTAGTTTTTGTATAATTGGCTTTAGATGCGACCTTAATGTACAGTTGAGCAGATATTGTCATTATTGTCCCTATGATGAAATTTTCTTAATATGGCTTGGATATGCACCAAAATGGGCTCAAATGTACACAAAAATAAATGCTATCTGCTGGTGCCAACCAATCTTCTCACAGATTTTTAGTTTTTGTATAATTGGCTTTAGATGCGACCTTATTGAACAGTTGAGCAGATATTGTCATTATTGTCCTTACAATGAAATTTTCTTAATATGGCTTGGATATGCACCAAAATGGGCTCAAATGTACACAAAAATAAATGCTATCTGCTGGTGCCAACCAATCTTCTCACAGATTTTTAGTTTTTGTATAATTGGCTTTAGATGCGACCTTTTTGAACAGTTGAGCAGATATTGTCATTATTGTCCCTACGATGAAATTTTCTTAATATGGCTTGGATATGCACCAAAATGGGCTCAAATGTACACAAAAATAAATGCTATCTGCTGGTGCCAACCAATCTTCTCACAGAGTTTTAGTATTTGTATAATTGGCTTTAGTTGCGACCTTAATGCACAGTTGAGCAGATATTGTCATTATTTTCGCTACGATGAAATTTTCTTAATATGGCTTGGACATGCACCAAAATGGGCTCAAATGTACACACAAATAAATGCTATCTGCTGGTGCCAACCAATCTTCTCACAGATTTTTAGTTTTTGTATAATTGGCTTTAGATGCAACCTTAATGTACAGTTGAGCAGATATTGTCATTATTTTCCCTACGATGAAATTTTCTTAATATGGCTTGGATATGCACCAAAATGGGCTCAAATGTACACAAAAATAAATGCTATCTGCTGGTGCCAACCAATCTTCTCACAGAGTTTTAGTATTTGTAAAATTGGCTTTAGATGCGACCTTAATGCACAGTTGAGGAGATATTGTCATTATTTTCGCTACGATGAAATTTTCTTAATATGGCTTGGACATGCACAAAAATGGGCTCAAATGTACACAAAAATAAATGCTATCTGCTGGTGTCAAGAAATCTTCTCACAGATTTTAGGTTTGCGTATAATTGGCTTGAGATGCGACCTTAATGTACAGTTGAGCAGATATTGTCATTATTGCCCATGATGAAATTGTCTTAATATGGCTTGGATATGCACCAAAATGGGCTCAAATGTACACAAAAATAAACGCTTTCTGTTGGTGCCAACCAATCTTCTCACAGATTTTGTGTATAATTGGCTTTAGATGCGACCTTAATGTACAGTTAAGCAGATATTGTCATTCTTGTCCCTACGATGAAATTTTCTTAATATGGCTTGGATATGCACCAAAATGGGCTTAAATGTGCACAAAAATAAACGCTTTCTATTGGTGCCAACCAATCTTCTCACAGATGTTTAGTTTTTGTATAATTCGCTTTAGATGCGACCTTAATGTACAGTTGAGCAGATATTGTCAATATTGTCCCTACGATGAAATTTTTTTAATATGGCTTGGATATGCACCAAAATGGGCCCAAATGTACACAAAAATAAATGCTATCTGCTGGTGCCAACCAATCTTCTCACAGATTATTAGTTTTTGTATAATTGGCTTTAGATGCGACCTTTTTGAACACTTGAGCAGATATTGTCATTATTGTCCCTACGATGAAATTTTCTTAATATGGCTTGGATATGCACCAACATGGGCTCAAATGTACACAAAAATAAATGCTATCTGCTGGTGCCAACCAATCTTCTAAAAGATTTTTAGTTTTTGTATAATTGGCTTTAGATGCGACCTTAATGTACAGTTGAGCAGATATTGTCATTATTTTCCCTACGATGAAATTTTCTTAATATGGCTTGGATATGCACCAAAATGGGCTCAAATGTACACAAAAATAAATGCTATCTGCTGGTGCCAACCAATCTTCTCACAGAGTTTTAGTATTTGTATAATTGGCTTTAGATGCGACCTTAATGCACAGTTGAGCAGATATTGTCATTATTTTCGCTACGATGAAATTTTCTCAATATGGCTTGGACATGCACCAAAATGGGCTCAAATGTACAAAAAAAATAAATGCTATCTGCTGGTGTCAACAAATCTTCTCACAGATTTTAGGTTTGCGTATAATTGGCTTGAGATGCGACCTTAATGTACAGTTGAGCAGATATTGTCATTATTGTCCCCATGATGAAATTGTCTTAATATGGCTTGGATATGCACCAAAATGGGCTCAAATGTACACAAAAATAAACGCTTTCTGTTGGTGCCAACCAATCTTCTCACAGATTTTGTGTATAATTGGCTTTAGATGCGACCTTAATGTACAGTTAAGCAGATATTGTCATTCTTGTCCCTATGATGAAATTTTCTTAATATGGCTTGGATATGCACCAAAATGGGCTTAAATGTGCACACAAATAAACGCTTTCTTTTGGTGCCAACCATTTTCTCACAGATGTTTAGTTTTTGTATAATTGGCTTTAGATGCGACCTTAATGTACAGTTGAGCAGATATTGTCATTATTGTCCCTATGATGAACTTTTCTTAATATGGCTTGGATATGCACCAACATGGGCTCAAATGTACACAAAAATAAATGCTATCTGCTGGTGCCAACCAATCTCCTCAAAGATTTTTAGTTTTTGTATAATTGGCTTTAGATGCGACCTTAATGTACAGTTGAGCAGATATTGTCATTATTTTCCCTACGATGAAATTTTCTTAATATGGCTTGGATATGCACCAAAATGGGCTCAAATGTACAAAAAATAAATGCTATCTGCTGGTGTCAACAAATCTTCTCACAGATTTTAGGTTTGCGTATAATTGGCTTTAGATGCGACCTTAATGTACAGTTGAGCAGATATTGTCATGATTGTCCCTATGATGAAATTGTCTTAATATGGCTTGCATATGCACCAAAATGGGCTCAAATGTACACAAAAATAAACGCTTTCTGTTGGTGCCAACCAATCTTCTCACAGATTTTTAGTTTTTGTATAATGTGCTTTAGATGCGACCTTAATGTACAGTTGAGCAGATATTGTCATTATTTTCCCTACGATGACACTTTCTTAATATGGCTTGGATATGCACCAAAATGGGCTCAAATGTACACTAAAATAAATGCTATCTGCTGGTGCCAACCAATCTTCTCAAAGATTTTTAGTTTTTGTATAATTGGCTTTAGATGCGACCTTAATGTACAGTTGAGCAGATATTGTCATTATTTTCCCTACGATGAAATTTTCTTAATATGGCTTGGATATGCACCAAAATGGGCTCAAATGTACACAAAAATAAATGCTATCTGCTGGTGCCAACCAATCTTCTCACAGAGTTTTAGTATTTGTCTAATTGGCTTTAGATGCGACCTTAATGCACAGTTGAGCAGATATTGTCATTATTTTCGCTACGATGAAATTTTCTTAATATGGCTTGGATATGCACCAAAATTGTTCTCAAATGTACACAAAAATAAATGCTATCTGCTGGTGCCAACCAATCTTCTCACAGATTTTTAGTTTTTGTATAATTGGCTTTAGATGCGACCTTATTGAACAGTTGAGCAGATATTGTCATTATTGTCCTTACGATGAAATTTTCTTAATATGGCTTGGATATGCACCAAAAAGGGCTCAAATGTACACAAAAATAAATGCTATCTGCTGGTGCCAACCAATCTTCTCACAGATTTTTAATTTTTGTATAATTGGCTTTAGATGCGACCTTTTTGAAAGTTGAGCAGATATTGTCATTATTGTCCCTATGATGACATTTTCTTAATATGGCTTGGATATGCACCAAAATGGGCTCAAATGTACACAAACATAAATGCTATCTGCTGGTGCCAACCAATCTTCTCACAGATTTTTAGTTTTTGTATAATTGGCTTTAGATGCGACCTTAATGTACAGTTGAGCAGATATTGTCATTATTTTCCCTACGATGACATTTTCTTAATATGGCTTGGATATGCACCAAAATGAGCTCAAATGTACACAAAAATAAATGCTATCTGCTGGTGCCAACCAATCTTCTCACAGATTTTTAGTTTTTGTATAATTGGCTTTAGATGCAACCTTAATGTACAGTTGAGCAGATATTGTCATTATTTTCCCTACGATGACATTTTCTTAATATGGCTTGGATATGCACCAACATGGGCTCAAATGTACACAAAAATAAATGCTATCTGCTGGTGCCAACCAATCTTCTCACAGAGTTTTAGTATTTGTATAATTGGCTTTAGTTGCGACCTTAATGCACAGTTGAGCAGATATTGTCATTATTTTCGCTACGATGAAATTTTCTTAATATGGCTTGGACATGCACCAAAATGGGCTCAAATGTACACAAAAATAAATGCTATCTGCTGGTGCCAACCAATCTTCTCACAGATTTTTAGTTTTTGTATAATTGGCTTTAGATGCGACCTTATTGAACAGTTGAGCAGATATTGTCATTATTGTCCTTACGATGAAATTTTCTTAATATGGCTTGGATATGCACCAACATGGGCTCAAATGTACACAAAAATAAATGCTATCTGCTGGTGCCAACCAATCTTCTCACAGAGTTTTAGTATTTGTATAATTGGCTTTAGTTGCGACCTTAATGCACAGTTGAGCAGATATTGTCATTATTTTCGCTACGATGAAATTTTCTTAATATGGCTTGGACATGCACCAAAATGGGCTCAAATGTACACAAAAATAAATGCTATCTGCTGGTGGCAACCAATCTTCTCACAGATTTTTAGTTTTTGTATAATTGGCTTTAGATGCGACCTTAATGTACAGTTGAGCAGATATTGTCATTATTTTCCCTACGATGAAATTTTCTTAATATGGCTTGGATATGCACCAAAATGGACTCAAATGTACACAAAAATAAATGCTATCTGCTGGTGTCAACAAATCTTCTCACAGATTTTAGGTTTGCGTATAATTGGCTTGAGATGCGACCTTAATGTACAGTTGAGCAGATATTGTCATTATTGTCCCTATGATGAAATTCTCTTAATATGGCTTGGATATGCACCAAAATGGGCTCAAATGTACACAAAAATAAACGCTTTCTGTTGGTGCCAACCAATCTTCTCACAGATTTTGTGTATAATTGGCTTTAGATGCAACCTTAATGTACAGTTAAGCAGATATTGTCATTCTTGTCCCTATGATGAAATTTTCTTAATATGGCTTGGATATGCACCAAAATGGGCTCAAATGTACACACAAATAAATGCTATCTGCTGGTGCCAACCAATCTTCTCACAGATTTTTAGTTTTTGTATAATTGGCTTTAGATGCGACCTTAATGTACAGTTGAGCTAATATTGTCATTATTTTCCCTACGATGAAATTTTCTTAATATGGCTTGGATATGCACCAAAATGGACTCAAATGTACACAAAAATAAATGCTATCTGCTGGTGCCAACCAATCTTCTCACAGAGTTTTAGTATTTGTATAATTGGCTTTAGATGCGACCTTAATGCACAGTTGAGCAGATATTGTCATTATTGTCCCTACGATGAAATTTTCTTAATATGGCTCGGACATGCACCAAAATGGGCTCAAATGTACAAAAAAATAAATGCTATCTGCTGGTGGCAACCAATCTTCTCACAGATTTTTAGTTTTTGTATAATTGGCTTTAGATGCGACCTTAATGTACAGTTGAGCAGATATTGTCATTATTTTCCCTACGATGAAATTTTCTTAATAAGGCTTGGATATGCACCAAAATGGACTCAAATGTACACAAAAATAAATGCTATCTGCTGGTGCCAACCAATCTTCTCACAGAGTTTTAGTATTTGTATAATTGGCTTTAGATGCGACCTTAATGCACAGTTGAGCAGATATTGTCATTATTTTCGCTACGATGAAATTTTCTTAATATGGCTTGAACATGCACCAAAATGGGCTCAAATGTACAAAAAAATAAATGCTATCTGCTGGTGTCAACAAATCTTCTCACAGATTTTAGGTTTGCGTATAATTGGCTTGAGATGCGACCTTAATGTACAGTTGAGCAGATATTGTCATTATTGTCCCTATGATGAAATTGTCTTAATATGGCTTGGATATGCACCAAAATGGGCTCAAATGTACACAAAAATAAACGCTTTCTGTTGGTGCCAACCAATCTTCTCACAGATTTTGTGTATAATTGGCTTTAGATGCGACCTTAATGTACAGTTAAGCAGATATTGTCATTCTTGTCCCTATGATGAAATTTTCTTAATATGGCTTGGATATGCACCAAAATGGGCTCAAATGTACACACAAATAAATGCTATCTGCTGGTGCTAACCAATCTTCTCACAGATTTTTAGTTTTTGTATAATTGGCTTTAGATGCGACCTTAATGTACAGTTGAGCAAATATTGTCATTATTTTCCCTACGATGAAATTTTCTTAATATGGCTTGGATATGCACCAAAATGGACTCAAATGTACACAAAAATAAATGCTATCTGCTGGTGCCAACCAATCTTCTCACAGAGTTTTAGTATTTGTATAATTGGCTTTAGATGCGACCTTAATGCACAGTTGAGCAGATATTGTCATTATTTTCGCTACGATGAAATTTTCTTAATATGGCTTGGACATGCACCAAAATGGGGTCAAATGTACAAAAAAATAAATGCTATCTGCTGGTGTCAACAAATCTTCTCACAGATTTTAGGTTTGCGTATAATTGGCTTGAGATGCGACCTTAATGTACAGTTGAGCAGATATTGTCATTATTGTCCCTATGATGAAATTGTCTTAATATGGCTTGGATATGCACCAAAATGGGCTCAAATGTACACAAAAATAAACGCTTTCTGTTGGTGCCAACCAATCTTCTCACAGATTTTGTGTATAATTGGCTTTAGATGCGACCTTAATGTACAGTTAAGCAGATATTGTCATTCTTGTCCCTATGATGAAATTTTCTTAATATGGCTTGGATATGCACCAAAATGGGCTTAAATGTGCACAAAAATAAACGCTTTCTATTGGTGCCAACCAATCTTCTCACAGATGTTTAGTTTTTGTATAATTTGCTTTAGATGCGACCTTAATGTACAGTTGAGCAGATATTGTCATTATTTTCCCTATGATGACATTTTCTTAATATGGCTTGGATATGCACCAAAATGGGCTCAAATGTACACACAAATAAATGCTATCTGCTGGTGCCAACCAATCTTCTCACAGATTTTTAGTTTGTGTATAATTGGCTTCAGATGCGACCTTAATGTACAGTTGAGCAGATATTGTCATTATTGTCCCTATGATGAAATTTTCTTAATATGGCTCGGATATGCACCAAAATGGGCTCAAATGTACACAAAAATAAACGCTTTCTATTGGTGCCAACCAATCTTCTCACAGATGTTTAGTTTTTGTAAAATTGGCTTTAGAATCGACCTTATTGAACAGTTGAGCAGATATTGTCATTATTGTCCCTATGATGACATTTTCTTAATATGGCTTGGATATGCACCAAAATGGGCTCAAATGTACACAAAAATAAACGATTTCTATTGGTGCCAACCAATCTTCTCACAGATGTTTAGTTTTTGTATAATTGGCTTTAGATGCGACGTTATTGAACAGTTGAGCAGATATTGTCATTATTGTCACTACGATGAAATTTTCTTAATATGGCTTGGATATGCGCCAAAATTGGCTCAAATGTACACAAATATAAATGCTATCTGCTGGTGCCAACTAATCTTCTCACAGATTTTTAGTTTTTGTATAATTGGCTTTAGATGCGACCTTAATGTACAGTTGAGCAGATATTGTCATTATTTTCCCTACGATGAAATTTTCTTAATATGGCTTGGATATGCACCAAAATGGGCTCAAATGTACACACAAAAAAATGCTATCTGCTGGTGCCAACCAATCTTCTCACAGATTTTTAGTTTGTGTATAATTGGCTTTAGATGCGACCTTAATGTACAGTTGAGCAGATATTGTCATTATTGTCCCTATGATGAAATTTTCTAAATATGGCTTGGCTATGCACCAAAATGGGCTCAAATGTACACAAAAATAAATGCTATCTGCTGGTGCCAACTGATCTTCTCACAGATTTTTAGTTTTTGTATAATTGGCTTTAGATGCGACCTTAATGTACAGTTGAGCAGATATTGTCATTATTTTCCCTACGATGACATTTTCTTAATATGGCTTGGACATGCACCAAAATGGGCTCAAATGTACACAAAAATAAATGCTATCTGCTGGTGCCAACCAATCTTCTCACAGAATATTAGTTTTTGTATAATTGGCTTTAGATGCGATCTTTTTGAACAGTTGAGCAGATATTGTCATTATTGTCCCTACGATGAAATTTTCTTAATATGGCTTGGATATGCACCAAAATGGGCTCAAATGTACAAAAAAATAAATGTTATCTGCTGGTGTCAACAAATCTTCTCACAGATTTTAGGTTTGCGTATAATTAGCTTTAGATGCGACCTTAATGTACAGTTGAGCAGATATTGTCATGATTGTCCCTATGATGAAATTGTCTTAATATGGCTTGGATATGCACCAAAATGGGCTCAAATGTACACAAAAATAAACGCTTTCTGTTGGTGCCAACCAATCTTCTCACAGATTTTGTGTATAATTGGCTTTAGATGCGACCTTAATGTACAGTTGAGCAGATATTGTCATTATTGTCCCTATCATAAAATTGTCTTAATATGGCTTGGATATGCACCAAAATGGGCTCAAATGTGCACAAAAATAAACGCTTTCTATTGGTGCCAACCAATCTTCTCACAGATGTTTAGTTTTTGTATAATTGGCTTTAGATGCGACCTTAATGTACAGTTGAGCAGATATTGTCATTATTGTCCCTACGATGACATTTTCATAATATGGCTTGGATATGCACCAAAATGGGCTCAAATGTACACAAAAATAAATGCTATCTGCTGGTGCCGACCAATCTTCTCACAGAGTTTTAGTATTTGTATAATTGGCTTTAGATGCGACCTTAATGCACAGTTGAGCAGATATTGTCATTATTTTCGCTACGATGAAATTTTCTTAATATGGCTTGGACATGCACCAAAATGGGCTCAAATGTACACACAAATAAATGCTATCTGCTGGTGCCAACCAATCTTCTCACAGATTTTTAGTTTGTGTATAATTGGCTTTAGATGCGACCTTAATGTACAGTTGAGCAGATATTGTCATTATTGTCCCTATGATGAACTTTTCTTAATATGGCTTGGATATGCACCAAAATGGGCTCAAATGTACACAAAAATAAATGCTATCTGCTGGTGCCAACAAATCTTCTCACAGATTTTTATTTTTTGTATAATTGGCTTTAGATGCGACCTTTTTGAACCGTTGAGCAGATATTGTCATTATTGTCCCTACAATGAAATTTTCTTAATATGGCTTGGATATGCCCCAAAATGGGCTCAAATGTACACAAACATAAATGCTATCTGCTGGTGCCAACCAATCTTCTCACAGATGTTTAGTTTTTGTATAATTGGCTTTAGATGCGACCTTAATGTACAGTTGAGCAGATATTGTCATTATTTTCCCTACGATGACATTTTCTTAATATGGCTTGGATATGCACCAAAATGGGCTCAAATGTACACAAAAATAAATGCTTTTGCTGGTGCCAACCAATCTTCTCACAGAGTTTTAGTATTTGTATAATTGGCTTTAGATGCGACCTTAATGCACAGTTGAGCAGATATTGTCATTATTTTCCCTACGATGAAATGTTCTAAATATGGCTTGGACATGCACCAAAATGGGCTCAAATGTACACAAAAATAAATGCTATCTGCTGGTGCCAACCAATCTTCTCACAGATTTTTAGTTTTTGTATAATTGGCTTTAGATGCGACCTTAATGTACAGTTGAGCAGATATTGTCATTATTGTCCCTATGATGAAATTTTCTTAATATGGCTTGGATATGCACCAAAATGGGCTCAAATGTGCACAAAAATAAACGCTTTCTATTGGTGCCAACCAATCTTCTCACAGATGTTTAGTTTTTGTATAATTGGCTTTAGATGCGACCTTAATGTACAGTTGAGCAGATATTGTCATTATTGTCCCTACGATGACATTTTCATAATATGGCTTGGATATGCACCAAAATGGGCTCAAATGTACACAAAAATAAATGCTATCTGCTGGTGCCGACCAATCTTCTCACAGAGTTTTAGTATTTGTATAATTGGCTTTAGATGCGACCTTAATGCACAGTTGAGCAGATATTGTCATTATTTTCGCTACGATGAAATTTTCTTAATATGGCTTGGACATGCACCAATATGGGCTCAAATGTACACACAAATAAATGCTATCTGCTGGTGCCAACCAATCTTCTCACAGATTTTTAGTTTGTGTATAATTGGCTTTAGATGCGACCTTAATGTACAGTTGAGCAGATATTGTCATTATTGTCCCTATGATGAACTTTTCTTAATATGGCTTGGATATGCACCAAAATGGGCTCAAATGTACACAAAAATAAATGCTATCTGCTGGTGCCAACAAATCTTCTCACAGATTTTTATTTTTTGTATAATTGGCTTTAGATGCGACCTTTTTGAACCGTTGAGCAGATATTGTCATTATTGTCCCTACGATGAAATTTTCTTAATATGGCTTGGATATGCCCCAAAATGGGCTCAAATGTACACAAACATAAATGCTATCTGCTGGTGCCAACCAATCTTCTCACAGATGTTTAGTTTTTGTATAATTGGCTTTAGATGCGACCTTAATGTACAGTTGAGCAGATATTGTCATTATTTTCCCTACGATGACATTTTCTTAATATGGCTTGGATATGCACCAAAATGGGCTCAAATGTACACAAAAATAAATGCTTTTGCTGGTGCCAACCAATCTTCTCACAGAGTTTTAGTATTTGTATAATTGGCTTTAGATGCGACCTTAATGCACAGTTGAGCAGATATTGTCATTATTTTCGCTACGATGAAATGTTCTTAATATGGCTTGGACATGCACCAAAATGGGCTCAAATGTACACAAAAATAAATGCTATCTTCTGGTGCCAACCAATCTTCTCACAGATTTTTAGTTTTTGTATAATTGGCTTTAGATGAGACCTTAATGTACAGTTGAGCAGATATTGTCATTATTGTCCCTATGATGAAATTTTCTTAATATGGCTTGGATATGCACCAAAATGGGCTCAAATGTACACAAAAATAAATGCTATCTGCTGGTGCCAACCAATCTTCTCACAGATTTTTAGTTTTTGTATAATTGGCTTTAGATGCGACCTTATTGAACAGTTGAGCAGATATTGTCATTATTGTCCTTACAATGACATTTTCTTAATATGGCTTGGATATGCACCAAAATGGGCTCAAATGTACACAAAAATAAATGCTATCTGCTGGTGCCAACCAATCTTCTCACAGAGTTTTAGTATTTGTATAATTGGCTTTAGATGCGACCTTAATGCACAGTTGAGCAGATATTGTCATTATTTTCGCTACGATGAAATGTTCTTAATATGGCTTGGACATGCACCAAAATGGGCTCAAATGTACACACAAATAAATGCTATCTGCTGGTGCCAACCAATCTTCCCACAGATTTTTAGTTTTTGTATAATTGGCTTTAGATGAGACCTTAATGTACAGTTGAGCAGATATTGTCATTATTGTCCCTATGATGAAATTTTCTTAATATGGCTTGGATATGCACCAAAATGGGCTCAAATGTACACAAAAATAAATGCTATCTGCTGGTGCCAACCAATCTTCTCACAGATTTTTAGTTTTTGTATAATTGGCTTTAGATGCGACCTTATTGAACAGTTGAGCAGATATTGTCATTATTGTCCTTACAATGAAATTTTCTTAATATGGCTTGGATATGCACCAAAATGGGCTCAAATGTACACAAAAATAAATGCTATCTGCTGGTGCCAACCAATCTTCTCACAGATTTTTAGTTTTTGTATAATTGGCTTTAGATGCGACCTTTTTGAACAGTTGAGCAGATATTGTCATTATTGTCCCTACAATGAAATGTTCTTAATATGGCTTGTATATGCACCAAAATGGGCTCAAATGTACACAAACATAAATGCTATCTGCTGGTGCCAACCAATCTTCTCACAGATTTTTAGTTTGTGTATAATTGGCTTTAGATGCGACCTTAATGTACAGTTGAGCAGATATTGTCATTATTTTCCCTACGATGACATTTTCTTAATATGGCTTGGATATGCACCAAAATGGGCTCAAATGTACACACAAATAAATGCTATCTGCTGGTGCCAACCAATCTTCTCACAGATTTTTAGTTTTTGTATATTTGGCTTTAGATGCAACCTTAATGTACAGTTGAGCAGATATTGTCATTATTTTCCCTACGATGAAATTTTCTTAATATGGCTTGGATATGCACCAAAATGGGCTCAAATGTACACAAAAATAAATGCTATCTGCTGGTGCCAACCAATCTTCTCACAGAGTTTTAGTATTTGTAAAATTGGCTTTAGATGCGACCTTAATGCACAGTTGAGGAGATATTGTCATTATTTTCGCTACGATGAAATTTTCTTAATATGGCTTGGACATGCACAAAAATGGGCTCAAATGTACAAAAAAATAAATGCTATCTGCTGGTGTCAACAAATCTTCTCACAGATTTTAGGTTTGCGTATAATTGGCTTGAGATGCGACCTTAATGTACAGTTGAGCAGATATTGTCATTATTGCCCATGATGAAATTGTCTTAATATGGCTTGGATATGCACCAAAATGGGCTCAAATGTACACAAAAATAAACGCTTTCTGTTGGTGCCAACCAATCTTCTCACAGATTTTGTGTATAATTGGCTTTAGATGCGACCTTAATGTACAGTTAAGCAGATATTGTCATTCTTGTCCCTACGATGAAATTTTCTTAATATGGCTTGGATATGCACCAAAATGGGCTTAAATGTGCACAAAAATAAACGCTTTCTATTGGTGCCAACCAATCTTCTCACAGATGTTTAGTTTTTGTATAATTCGCTTTAGATGCGACCTTAATGTACAGTTGAGCAGATATTGTCAATATTGTCCCTACGATGAAATTTTTTTAATATGGCTTGGATATGCACCAAAATGGGCCAAAATGTACACAAAAATAAATGCTATCTGCTGGTGCCAACCAATCTTCTCACAGATTATTAGTTTTTGTATAATTGGCTTTAGATGCGACCTTTTTGAACACTTGAGCAGATATTGTCATTATTGTCCCTACGATGAAATTTTCTTAATATGGCTTGGATATGCACCAACATGGGCTCAAATGTACACAAAAATAAATGCTATCTGCTGGTGCCAACCAATCTTCTCAAAGATTTTTAGTTTTTGTATAATTGGCTTTAGATGCGACCTTAATGTACAGTTGAGCAGATATTGTCATTATTTTCCCTACGATGAAATTTTCTTAATATGGCTTGGATATGCACCAAAATGGGCTCAAATGTAAACAAAAATAAATGCTATCTGCTGGTGCCAACCAATCTTCTCACAGAGTTTTAGTATTTGTATAATTGGCTTTAGATGCGACCTTAATGCACAGTTGAGCAGATATTGTCATTATTTTCGCTACTATGAAATTTTCTTAATATGGCTTGGACATGCACCAAAATGGGCTCAAATGTACAAAAAAATGAATGCTATCTGCTGGTGTCAACAAATCTTCTCACAGATTTTAGGTTTGCGTATAATTGGCTTGAGATGCGACCTTAATGTACAGTTGAGCAGATATTGTCATTATTGTCCCTATGATGAAATTGTCTTAATATGGCTTGGATATGCACCAAAATGGGCTCAAATGTACACAAAAATAAACGCTTTCTGTTGGTGCCAACCAATCTTCTCACAGATTTTTAGTTTTTGTATAATGTGCTTTAGATGCGACCTTAATGTACAGTTGAGCAGATATTGTCATTATTTTCCCTACGATGACACTTTCTTAATATGGCTTGGATATGCACCAAAATGGGCTCAAATGTACACACAAATAAATGCTATCTGCTGGTGCCAACCAATCTTCTCAAAGATTTTTAGTTTTTGTATAATTGGCTTTAAATGCGACCTTAATGTACAGTTGAGCAGATATTGTCATTATTTTCCCTACGATGAAATTTTCTTAATATGGCTTGGATATGCACCAAAATGGGCTCAAATGTACACAAAAATAAATGCTATCTGCTGGTGCCAACCAATCTTCTCACAGAGTTTTAGTATTTGTCTAATTGGCTTTAGATGCGACCTTAATGCACAGTTGAGCAGATATTGTCATTATTTTCGCTACGATGAAATTTTCTTAATATGGCTTGGATATGCACCAAAATTGTTCTCAAATGTACACAAAAATAAATGCTATCTGCTGGTGCCAACCAATCTTCTCACAGATTTTTAATTTTTGTATAATTGGCTTTAGATGCGACCTTTTTGAACAGTTGAGCAGATATTGTCATTATTGTCCCTATGATGACATTTTCTTAATATGGCTTGGATATGCACCAAAATGGGCTCAAATGTACACAAACATAAATGCTATCTGCTGGTGCCAACCAATCTTCTCACAGATTTTTAGTTTTTGTATAATTGGCTTTAGATGCGACCTTAATGTACAGTTGAGCAGATATTGTCATTATTTTCCCTACGATGACATTTTCTTAATATGGCTTGGATATGCACCAAAATGAGCTCAAATGTACACAAAAATAAATGCTATCTGCTGGTGCCAACCAATCTTCTCACAGAGTTTTAGTATTTGTATAATTGGCTTTAGTTGCGACCTTAATGTACAGTTGAGCAGATATTGTCATTATTTTCGCTACGATGAATTTTTCTTAATATGGCTTGGACATGCACCAAAATGGGCTCAAATGAACACAAAAATAAATGCTATCTGCTGGTGCCAACCAATCTTCTCACAGATTTTTAGTTTTTGTATAATTAGCTTTAGATGCAACCTTAATGTACAGTTGAGCAGATATTGTCATTATTTTCCCTACGATGACATTTTCTTAATATGGCTTGGATATGCACCAACATGGGCTCAAATGTACACAAAAATAAATGCTATCTGCTGGTGCCAACCAATCTTCTCACAGAGTTTTAGTATTTGTATAATTGGCTTTAGTTGCGACCTTAATGCACAGTTGAGCAGATATTGTCATTATTTTCGCTACGATGAAATTTTCTTAATATGGCTTGGACATGCACCAAAATGGGCTCAAATGTACACAAAAATAAATGCTATCTGCTGGTGCCAACCAATCTTCTCACAGATTTTTAGTTTTTGTATAATTGGCTTTAGATGCGACCTTATTGAACAGTTGAGCAGATATTGTCATTATTGTCCTTACGATGAAATTTTCTTAATATGGCTTGGATATGCACCAAAATGGGCTCAAATGTACACACAAATAAATGCTATCTGCTGGTGGCAACCAATCTTCTCACAGATTTTCAGTTTTTGTATAATTGGCTTTAGATGCGACCTTAATGTACAGTTGAGCAGATATTGTCATTATTTTCCCTACGATGAAATTTTCTTAATATGGCTTGGATATGCACCAAAATGGACTCAAATGTACACAAAAATAAATGCTATCTGCTGGTGTCAACAAATCTTCTCACAGATTTTAGGTTTGCGTATATTTGGCTTGAGATGCGACCTTAATGTACAGTTGAGCAGATATTGTCATTATTGTCCCTATGATGAAATTGTCTTAATATGGCTTGGATATGCACCAAAATGGGCTCAAATGTACACAAAAATAAACGCTTTCTGTTGGTGCCAACCAATCTTCTCACAGATTTTGTGTATAATTGGCTTTAGATGCGACCTTAATGTACAGTTAAGCAGATATTGTCATTCTTGTCCCTATGATGAAATTTTCTTAATATGGCTTGGATATGCACCAAAATGGGCTCAAATGTACACACAAATAAATGCTATCTGCTGGTGCTAACCAATCTTCTCACAGATTTTTAGTTTTTGTATAATTGGCTTTAGATGCGACCTTAATGTACAGTTGAGCTAATATTGTCATTATTTTCCCTACGATGAAATTTTCTTAATATGGCTTGGATATGCACCAAAATGGACTCAAATGTACACAAAAATAAATGCTATCTGCTGGTGCCAACCAATCTTCTCACAGAGTTTTAGTATTTGTATAATTGGCTTTAGATGCGACCTTAATGCACAGTTGAGCAGATATTGTCATTATTTTCGCTACGATGAAATTTTCTTAAAATGGCTCGGACATGCACCAAAATGGGCTCAAATGTACAAAAAAATAAATGCTATCTGCTGGTGGCAACCAATCTTCTCACAGATTTTTAGTTTTTGTATAATTGGCTTTAGATGCGACCTTAATGTACAGTTGAGCAGATATTGTCATTATTTTCCCTACGATGAAATTTTCTTAATAAGGCTTGGATATGCACCAAAATGGACTCAAATGTACACAAAAATAAATGCTATCTGCTGGTGCCAACCAATCTTCTCACAGAGTTTTAGTATTTGTATAATTGGCTTTAGATGCGACCTTAATGTACAGTTGAGCAGATATTGTCATTATTTTCGCTACGATGAAATTTTCTTAATATGGCTTGAACATGCACCAAAATGGGCTCAAATGTACAAAAAAATAAATGCTATCTGCTGGTGTCAACAAATCTTCTCACAGATTTTAGGTTTGCGTATAATTGGCTTGAGATGCGACCTTAATGTACAGTTGAGCAGATATTGTCATTATTGTCCCTATGATGAAATTGTCTTAATATGGCTTGGATATGCACCAAAATGGGCTCAAATGTACACAAAAATAAACGCTTTCTGTTGGTGCCAACCAATCTTCTCACAGATTTTGTGTATAATTGGCTTTAGATGCGACCTTAATGTACAGTTAAGCAGATATTGTCATTCTTGTCCCTATGATGAAATTTTCTTAATATGGCTTGGATATGCACCAAAATGGGCTCAAATGTACACACAAATAAATGCTATCTGCTGGTGCTAACCAATCTTCTCACAGATTTTTAGTTTTTGTATAATTGGCTTTAGATGCGACCTTAATGTACAGTTGAGCAAATATTGTCATTATTTTCCCTACGATGAAATTTTCTTGTTATGGCTTGGATATGCACCAAAATGGACTCAAATGTACACAAAAATAAATGCTATCTGCTGGTGCCAACCAATCTTCTCACAGAGTTTTAGTATTTGTATAATTGGCTTTAGATGCGACCTTAATGCACAGTTGAGCAGATATTGTCATTATTTTCGCTACGATGAAATTTTCTTAATATGGCTTGGACATGCACCAAAATGGGCTCAAATGTACAAAAAAATAAATGCTATCTGCTGGTGTCAACAAATCTTCTCACAGATTTTAGGTTTGCGTATAATTGGCTTGAGATGCGACCTTAATGTACAGTTGAGCAGATATTGTCATTATTGTCCCTATGATGAAATTGTCTTAATATGGCTTGGATATGCACCAAAATGGGCTCAAATGTACACAAAAATAAACGCTTTCTGTTGGTGCCAACCAATCTTCTCACAGATTTTGTGTATAATTGGCTTTAGATGCGACCTTAATGTACAGTTAAGCAGATATTGTCATTCTTGTCCCTATGATGAAATTTTCTTAATATGGCTTGGATATGCACCAAAATGGGCTTAAATGTGCACACAAATAAACGCTTTCTATTGGTGCCAACCAATCTTCTCACAGATGTTTAGTTTTTGTATAATTCGCTTTAGATGCGACCTTAATGTACAGTTGAGCAGATATTGTCATTATTTTCCCTATGATGACATTTTCTTAATATGGCTTGGATATGCACCAAAATGGGCTCAAATGTACACACAAATAAATGCTATCTGCTGGTGCCAACCAATCTTCTCACAGATTTTTAGTTTGTGTATAATTGGCTTCAGATGCGACCTTAATGTACAGTTGAGCAGATATAGTCATTATTGTCCCTATGATGAAATTTTCTTAATATGGCTCGGATATGCACCAAAATGGGCTCAAATGTACACAAAAATAAACGCTTTCTATTGGTGCCAACCAATCTTCTCACAGATGTTTAGTTTTTGTAAAATTGGCTTTGAGAATCGACCTTATTGAACAGTTGAGCAGATATTGTCATTATTGTCCCTATGATGACATTTTCTTAATATGGCTTGGATATGCACCAAAATGGGCTCAAATGTACACAAAAATAAACGATTTCTATTGGTGCCAACCAATCTTCTCACAGATGTTTAGTTTTTGTATAATTGGCTTTAGATGCGACCTTATTGAACAGTTGAGCAGATATTGTCATTATTGTCACTACGATGAAATTTTCTTAATATGGCTTGGATATGCGCCAAAATTGGCTCAAATGTACACAAATATAAATGCTATCTGCTGGTGCCAACTAATCTTCTCACAGATTTTTAGTTTTTGTATAATTGGCTTTAGATGCGACCTTAATGTACAGTTGAGCAGATATTGTCATTATTTTCCCTACGATGAAAATTTCTTAATATGGCTTGGATATGCACCAAAATGGGCTCAAATGTACACAAAAATAAATGCTATCTGCTGGTGCCAACCAATCTTCTCACAGATTTTTAGTTTGTGTATAATTGGCTTTAGATGCGACCTTAATGTACAGTTGAGCAGATATTGTCATTATTGTCCCTATGATGAAATTTTCTTAATATGGCTTGGCTATGCACCAAAATGGGCTCAAATGTACACAAAAATAAATGCTATCTGCTGGTGCCAACCGATCTTCTCACAGATTTTTAGTTTTTGTATAATTGGCTTTAGATGCGACCTTAATGTACAGTTGAGCAGATATTGTCATTATTTTCCCTACGATGACATTTTCTTAATATGGCTTGGACATGCACCAAAATGGGCTCAAATGTACACAAAAATAAATGCTATCTGCTGGTGCCAACCAATCTTCTCACAGAATATTAGTTTTTGTATAATTGGCTTTAGATGCGACCTTTTTGAACAGTTGAGCAGATATTGTCATTATTGTCCCTACGATGAAATTTTCTTAATATGGCTTGGATATGCACCAACATGGGCTCAAATGTACACAAAAATAAATGCTATCTGCTGGTGCCAGCCAATCTTCTCAAAGATTTTTAGTTTTTGTATAATTGGCTTTAGATGCGACCTTAATGTACAGTTGAGCAGATATTGTCATTATTTTCCCTATGATGACATTTTCTTAATATGGCTTGGATATGCACCAAAATGGGCTCAAATGTACACAAAAATAAATGCTATCTGCTGGTGCCAACCAATCTTCTCACAGAGTTTTAGTATTTGTATAATTGGCTTTAGATGCGACCTTAATGCACAGTTGAGCAGATATTGTCATTATTTTCGCTACGATGAAATTTTCTTAATATGGCTTGGACATGCACCAAAATGGGCTCAAATGTACACACAAATAAATGCTATCTGCTGGTGCCAACCAATCTTCTCACAGATTTTTAGTTTTTGTATAATTGGCTTTAGATGCGACCTTAATGTACAGTTGAGCAGATATTGTCATTATTTTCCCTACGATGAAATTTTCTTAATATGGCTTGGATATGCACCAAAATGGGCTCAAATGTACACAAAAATAAATGCTATCTGCTGGTGCCAACCAATCTTCTCACAGATTTTTAGTTTTTGTATAATTGGCTTTAGATGCGACCTTAATGTACAGTTGAGCAGATATTGTCATTATTTTCCCTACGATGAAATTTTCTTAATATGGCTTGGATATGCACCAAAATGGGCTCAAATGTACACAAAAATAAATGCTATCTGCTGGTGCCAACCAATCTTCTCACAGATTTTTAGTTTGTGTATAATTGGCTTTAGATGCGACCTTAATGTACAGTTGAGCAGATATTGTCATTATTGTCCCTATCATTAAATTATCTTAATATGGCTTGGCTATGCACCAAAATGGGCTCAAATGTACACAAAAATAAATGCTATCTGCTGGTGCCAACCGATCTTCTCACAGATTTTTAGTTTTTGTATAATTGGCTTTAGATGCGACCTTAATGTACAGTTGAGCAGATATTGTCATTATTTTCCCTACGATGACATTTTCTTAATATGGCTTGGACATGCACCAAAATGGGCTCAAATGTACACAAAAATAAATGCTATCTGCTGGTGCCAACCAATCTTCTCACAGAATATTAGTTTTTGTATAATTGGCTTTAGATTCGACCTTTTTGAACAGTTGAGCAGATATTGTCATTATTGTCCCTACGATGAAATTTTCTTAATATGGCTTGGATATGCACCAACATGGGCTCAAATGTACACAAAAATAAATGCTATCTGCTGGTGCCAACCAATCTTCTCAAAGATTTTTAGTTTTTGTATAATTGGCTTTAGATGCGACCTTAATGTACAGTTGAGCAGATATTGTCATTATTTTCCCTATGATGACATTTTCTTAATATGGCTTGGATATGCACCAAAATGGGCTCAAATGTACACAAAAATAAATGCTATCTGCTGGTGCCAACCAATCTTCTCACAGAGTTTTAGTATTTGTATAATTGGCTTTAGATGCGACCTTAATGCACAGTTGAGCAGATATTGTCATTATTTTCGCTACGATGAAATTTTCTTAATATGGCTTGGACATGCACCAAAATGGGCTCAAATGTACACACAAATAAATGCTATCTGCTGGTGCCAACCAATCTTCTCACAGATTTTTAGTTTTTGTATAATTGGCTTTAGATGCGACCTTAATGTACAGTTGAGCAGATATTGTCATTATTGTCCCTATGATGAAATTTTCTTAATATGGCTTGGATATGCACCAAAATGGGCTCAAATGTACACAAAAATAAATGCTATCTGCTGGTGCCAACCAATCTTCTCACAGAGTTTTAGTATTTGTATAATTGGCTTTAGATGCGACCTTAATGCACAGTTGAGCAGATATTGTCATTATTTTCGCTACGATGAAATTTTCTTAATATGGCTCGTACATGCACCAAAATGGGCTCAAATGTACAAAAAAATAAATGCTATCTGCTGGTGGCAACCAATCTTCTCACAGATTTTTAGTTTTTGTATAATTGGCTTTAGATGCGACCTTAATGTACAGTTGAGCAGATATTGTCATTATTTTCCCTACGATGAAATTTTCTTAATATGGCTTGGATATGCACCAAAATGGACTCAAATGTACACAAAAATAAATGCTATCTGCTGGTGCCAACTAATCTTCTCACAGAGTTTGAGTATTTGTATAATTGGCTTTAGATGCGACCTTAATGCACAGTTGAGCAGATATTGTCATTATTTTCGCTACGATAAAATTTTCTTAATATGGCTTGAACATGCACCAAAATGGGCTCAAATGTACAAAAAAATAAATGCTATCTGCTGGTGTCAACAAATCTTCTCACAGATTTTAGGTTTGCGTATAATTGGCTTGAGATGCGACCTTAATGTACAGTTGAGCAGATATTGTCATTATTGTCCCTCTGATGAAATTGTCTTAATATGGCTTGGATATGCACCAAAATGGGCTCAAATGTACACAAAAATAAACGCTTTCTGTTGGTGCCAACCAATCTTCTCACAGATTTTGTGTATAATTGGCTTTAGATGCGACCTTAATGTACAGTTAAGCAGATATTGTCATTCTTGTCCCTATATGAAATTTTCTTAATATGGCTTGGATATGCACCAAAATGGGCTCAAATGTACACACAAATAAATGCTATCTGCTGGTGCTAACCAATCTTCTCACAGATTTTTAGTTTTTGTATAATTGGCTTTAGATGCGACCTTAATGTACAGTTGAGCAAATATTGTCATTATTTTCCCTACGATGAAATTTTCTTAATATGGCTTGGATATGCACCAAAATGGACTCAAATGTACACAAAAATAAATGCTATCTGCTGGTGCCAACCAATCGTCTCACAGAGTTTTAGTATTTGTATAATTGGCTTTAGATGCGACCTTAATGCACAGTTGAGCAGATATTGTAATTATTTTCGCTACGATGAAATTTTCTTAATATGGCTTGGACATGCACCAAAATGGGCTCAAATGTACAAAAAAATAAATGCTATCTGCTGGTGTCAACAAATCTTCTCACAGATTTTAGGTTTGCGTATAATTGGCTTGAGATGCGATCTTAATGTACAGTTGAGCAGATATTGTCATTATTGTCCCTATGATGAAATTTTCTTAATATGGCTTGGATATGCACCAAAATGGGCTCAAATGTACACAAAAATAAACATTTTCTGTTGGTGCCAACCAATCTTCTCACAGATTTTGTGTATAATTGGCTTTAGATGCGACCTTAATGTACAGTTAAGCAGATATTGTCATTCTTGTCCCTATGATGAAATTTTCTTAATATGGCTTGGATATGCACCAAAATGGGCTTAAATGTGCACAAAAATAAACGCTTTCTATTGGTGCCAACCAATCTTCTCACAGATGTTTAGTTTTTGTATAATTCGCTTTAGATGCGACCTTAATGTACAGTTGAGCAGATAATGTCATTATTTTCCCTATGATGACATTTTCTTAATATGGCTTGGATATGCACCAAAATGGGCTCAAATGTACACACAAATAAATGCTATGTGCTGGTGCCAACCAATCTTCTCACAGATTTTTAGTTTGTGTATAATTGTCTTCAGATGCGACCTTAATGTACAGTTGAGCAGATATTGTCATTATTGTCCCTATGATGAAATTTTCTTAATATGGCTTGGATATGCACCAAAATGGGCTCAAATGTACACAAAAATAAACGCTTTCTATTGGTGCCAACCAATCTTCTCACAGATGTTTAGTTTTTGTAAAATTGGCTTTAGAATCGACCTTATTGAACAGTTGAGCAGATATTGTCATTATTGTCCCTATGATGAAATTTTCTTAATATGGCTTGGATATGCACCAAAATGGGCTCAAATGTACACAAAAATAAACGATTTCTATTGGTGCCAACCAATCTTCTCACAGATATTTAGTTTTTGTATAATTGGCTTTAGATGCAACCTTATTGAACAGTTGAGCAGATATTGTCATTATTGTCACTACGATGAAATTTTCTTAATATGGCTTGGATATGCGCCAAAATTGGCTCAAATGTACACAAAAATAAATGCTATCTGCTGGTGCCAACTAATCTTCTCACAGATTTTTAGTTTTTGTATAATTGGCTTTAGATGCGACCTTAATGTACAGTTGAGCAGATATTGTCATTATTTTCCCTACGATGAAATTTTCTTAATATGGCTTGGATATGCACCAAAATGGGCTCAAATGTACACAAAAATAAATGCTATCTGCTGGTGCCAACCAATCTTCTCACAGATTTTTAGTTTGTTATAATTGGCTTTAGATGCGACCTTAATGTACAGTTGAGCAGATATTGTCATTATTGTCCCTATGATGAAATTTTCTTAATATGGCTTGGCTATGCACCAAAATGGGCTCAAATGTACACAAAAATAAATGCTATCTGCTGGTGCCAACCGATCTTCTCACAGATTTTTAGTTTTTGTATAATTGGCTTTAGATGCGACCTTAATGTACAGTTGAGCAGATATTGTCATTATTTTCCCTACGATGACATTTTCTTAATATGGCTTGGACATGCACCAAAATGGGCTCAAATGTACACAAAAATAAATGCTATCTGCTGGTGCCAACCAATCTTCTCACAGATTTTTAGTTTTTGTATAATTGGCTTTAGATGCGACCTTAATGTACAGTTGAGCAGATATTGTCATTATTTTCCCTACGATGACATTTTCTTAATATGGCTTGGATATGCACCAAAATGGGCTCAAATGTACACAAAAATAAATGCTATCTGCTGGGGCCAACCAATCTTCTCACAGAGTTTTAGTATTTGTATAATTGGCTTTAGATGCGACCTTATTGCACAGTTGAGCAGATATTGTCATTATTGTCCCTACGATGAAATTTTCTTAATATGGCTTGGACATGCACCAAAATGGGCTCAAATGTACACACAAATAAATGCTATCTGCTGGTGCCAACCAATCTTCTCACAGATTTTTAGTTTTTGTATAATTGGCTTTAGATGCGACCTTATTGAACAGTTGAGCAGATATTGTCATTATTGTCCCTACGATGAAATTTTCTTAATATGGCTTGGATATGCACCAAAATGGGCTCAAATGTACACAAAAACAAATGCTATCTGCTGGTGCCAACCAATCTTCTCACAGATTTTTAGTTTTTGTATAATTTGGCTTTAGATGCGACCTTATTGAACAGTTGAGCAGATATTGTCATTATTTTCCCTACGATGAAATTTTCTTAATATGGCTTGGATATGCACCAAAATGGGCTCATATGTACACAAAAATAAATGCTATCTGCTGGTGCCAACCAATCTTCTCACAGATATTTAGTTTTTGTATAATTGGCTTTAGATGCGAACTTATTGAACAGTTGAGCAGATATTGTCATTATTGTCCCTACGATGAAATTTTTTTAATATGGCTTGGACATGCACCAAAATGGGCTCAAATGTACACAAAAATATATGCTATCTGCTGGTGCCAACCAATCTTCTCACAGATTTTTAGTTTGTGTATAATTGGCTTTACATGCGACCTTAATATACAGTTGAGCAGATATTGTAATTATTTTCCCTACGATGACATTTTCTTAATATGGCTTGGATATGCACCAAAATGGGCTCAAATGTACACAAAAATAAGTGCTATCTGCTGGTGCCAACCAATCTTCTCACAGAGTTTTAGTATTTGTATAATTGGCTTTCGATGCGACCCTAATGCACAGTTGAGCAGATATTGTCATTATTTTCCCTACGATGACATTTTCTTAATATGGCTTGGATATGCACCAAAATGGGCTCAAATGTACACACAAATAAATGCTATCTGCTGGTGCCAACCAATCTTCTCACAGATTTTTAGTTTGTGTATAATTGGCTTTAGATGCGACCTTAATGTACAGTTGAGCAGATATTCTCAAAATTGTTCCCACTATGGAATTTTCTTAATATGGCTTGGATATGCACCAAAATGGGCTCAAATGTACACAAAAATAAATGCTATCTGCTGGTGCCAACTAATCATCTCACATATTTTTAGTTTTGTATAATTGGCTTTAGATGCGACCTTAATGCACAGTTGAGCAGATATTGTTATTATTTTCCCTACGATGAAATTTTCTTAATATGGCTTGGATATGCACCAAAATGGGTTCAAATGTATACAAAAATAAATGCTATCTGCTGGTGCCAACCAATCTTCTCACAGATTTTTAGTTTTTGTATAATTGGCTTTAGATGCGACCTTAATGTACAGTTGAGCAAAGATTGTCATTATTTTCCCTACGATGACTTTTTATTAATATGGCTTGGATATGCACCAAAATGGGCTCAAATGTACACAAAAATAAATGCTATCTGCTGGTGCCAACCAATCTTCTCACAGATTTTTAGTTTTTGTATAATTGGCTTGAGATGCGACCTTAATGCACAGTTGAGCAGATATTGTCATTATTTTCCCTACGATGAAATTTTCTTAATATGGCTTGGACATGCACCAAAATTGGTTCAAATGTACACAAAAATAAATGCTATCTGCTGGTGTCAACCAATCTTCTCACAGATTTTTAGTTTTTGTATAATTGGCTTTAGATGCGACCTTAATGCACAGTTGAGCAGATATTGTCATTATTTTCCCTACGATGAAATTTTCTTAATATGGCTTGGATATGCACCAAACTGGGCTCAAATGTACACAAAAATAAATGCTATCTGCTGGTGCCAACCAATCTTCTCACAGATGTTTAGTTTTTGTATAATTGGCTTTAGATGCGACCTTAATGTACAGTTGAGCAGATATTATCATTATTGTCCCTACGATGAAATTGTTTAATATGGCTTGGATATGCACCAAAATGGGCTCAAATGTACACAAAAATAAATGCTATCTGCTGGTGCCAACCAATCTTCTCACAGATTATTATTTTTTGTATAATTGGCTTTAGATGCGACCTTATTGTACAGTTGAGCAGATATTGTCATTATTGTCCCTACGATGAAATTTTCTTAATATGGCTTGCATATGCACCAAAATGGGCTCAAATGTACACACAAATAAATGCTATCTGCTGGTGCCAACCAATCTTCTCACAGATTTTTAGTTTTTGTATAATTGGCTTTAGATGCGACCTAAATGTACAGTTAAGCAGATATTGTCATTATTTTCCCTACGATGAGATTTTCTTAATATGGCTTGCATATGCACCAAAATGGGCTTAAATGTACACCAAAATAAATGCTATCTGCAAGTGCCAACCAATCTTCTCACATATTTTTAGTTTTTGTATAATTTGGCTTTAGATGCGACCTTAATGTACAGTTGAGCAGATATTGTCATTATTGTCCCTACGATGAAATTTTCTTAATATGGCTTGGATATGCACCAAAATGGGCTCAAATGTACACAAAAATAAATGCTATCTGCTGGTGCCAACCAATCTTCTCACAGATTTTTAGTTTTTGTATAATTGGCTTTAGATGCGACCTTAATGTACAGTTGAGCAGATATTGTCATTATTTTCCCTACGATGAAATTTTCTTAATATGGCTTGGATATGCACCAAAATGGGCTCAAATGTACACAAAAATAAATGCTATCTGCTGGTGCCAACCAATCTTCTCACAGAGTTTTAGTATTTGTATAATTGGCTTTAGATGCGACCTTAATGCACAGTTGAGCAGATATTGTCATTATTTTCGCTACGATGAAATTTTCTTAATATGGCTTGGACATGCACCAAAATGGGCTCAAATGTACACACAAATAAATGCTATCTGCTGGTGCCAACCAATCTTCTCACAGATGTTTAGTTTTTGTATAATTGGCTTTAGATGCGACCTTAATGTACAGTTGAGCAGATATTGTCATTATTTTCCCTACGATGACATTTTCTTAATATGGCTTGGATATGCACCAAAATGGGCTCAAATGTACACAAAAATAAATGCTATCTGCTGGTGCCAACTAATCTTCTCACATATTTTTAGTTTTTGTATAATTGGCTTTAGATGCGACCTTAATGCACAGTTGAGCAGATATTGTCATTATTTTCCCTACGATGAAATTTTCTTAATATGGCTTGGATATGCACCAAAATGGATTCAAATGTATACAAAAATAAATGCTATCTGCTGGTGCCAACCAATCTTCTCACAGATTTTTAGTTTTTGTATAATTGGCTTTAGATGCGACCTTAATGTACAGTTGAGCAAATATTGTCATTATTTTCCCTACGATGACTTTTTATTAATATGGCTTGGATATGCACCAAAATGGGCTCAAATGTACACAAAAATAAATGCTATCTGCTGGTGCCAACCAATCTTCTCACAGATTTTTAGTTTTTGTATAATTGGCTTGAGATGCGACCGTAATGCACAGTTGAGCAGATATTGTCATTATTTTCCCTACGATGAAATTTTCTTAATATGGCTTGGACATGCACCAAAATTGGTTCAAATGCACACAAAAATAAATGCTATTTGCTGGTGTCAACCAATCTTCTCACAGATTTTTGGTTTTTGTATAATTGGCTTTAGATGCGACCTTAATGCACACTTGAGCAGATATTGTCATTATTTTCCCTACGATGAAATTTTCTTAATATGGCTTGGATATGCACCAAAATGGGCTCAAATGTACACAAAAATAAATGCTATCTGCTGGTGCCAACCAATCTTCTCACAGATGTTTAGTTTTTGTATAATTGGCTTTAGATGCGACCTTAATGTACAGTTGAGCAGATATTGTCATTATTATCCCTACGATGAAATTGTTTAATATGGCTTGGATATGCACCAAAATGGGCTCAAATGTACACAAAAATAAATGCTATCTGCTGGTGCCAACCAATCTTCTCACAGATTTTTTGTTTTTGTATAATTGGCTTTAGATGCGACCTTAATGTACAGTTGAGCAGATATTGTCATTATTTTCGCTACGATGAAATTTTCTTAATATGGCTTGGACATGCACCAAAATGGGCTCAAATGTACACACAAATAAATGCTATCTGCTGGTGCCAAACAATCTTCTCACAGATGTTTAGTTTTTGTATAATTGGCTTTAGATGCGACCTTAATGCACAGTTGAGCAGATATTGTCATTATTTTCCCTACGATGACATTTTCTTAATATGGCTTGGATATGCACCAAAATGGGCTCAAATGTACACAAAAATAAATGCTATCTGCTGGTGCCAACTAATCTTCTCACATATTTTTAGTTTTTGTATAATTGGCTTTAGATGCGACCTTAATGCACAGTTGAGCAGATATTGTCATTATTTTCCCTACGATGAAATTTTCTTAATATGGCTTGGATATGCACCAAAATGGGTTCAAATGTATACAAAAATAAATGCTATCTGCTGGTGCCAACCAATCTTCTCACAGATTTTTAGTTTTTGTATAATTGGCTTTAGATGCGACCTTAATGTACAGTTGAGCAAATATTGTCATTATTTTCCCTACGATGACTTTTTATTAATATGGCTTGGATATGCACCAAAATGGGCTCAAATGTACACAAACATAAATGCTATCTGCTGGTGCCAACCAATCTTCTCACAGATTTTTAGTTTTTGTATAATTGGCTTGAGATGCGACCTTAATGCACAGTTGAGCAGATATTGTCATTATTTTCCCTACGATGAAATTTTCTTAATATGGCTTGGACATCCACCAAAATTAGTTCAAATGTACACAAAAATAAATGCTATCTGCTGGTGTCAACCAATCTTCTCAAAAATTTTTTGTTTTTGTATAATTGGCTTTAGGTGCGACCTTAATGCACAGTTGAGCAGATATTGTCATTATTTTCCCTACGATGAAATTTTCTTAATATGGCTTGGATATGCACCAAAATGGGCTCAAATGTACACAAAAATAAATGCTATCTGCTGGTGCCAACCAATCTTCTCACAGATGTTTAGTTTTTGTATAATTGGCTTTAGATGCGACCTTAATGTACAGTTGAGCAGATATTGTCATTATTTTCCCTACGATGACATTTTCTTAATATGGCTTGGATATGCACCAAAGTGGGCTCAAATGTACACAAAAATAAATGCTATCTGCTGGTGCCAACTAATCTTCTCACATATTTTTAGTTTTTGTATAATTGGCTTTAGATGCGACCTTAATGCACAGTTGAGCAGATATTGTCATTATTTTCCCTACGATGAAATTTTCTTAATATGGCTTGGATATGCACCAAAATGGGTTCAAATGTATACAAAAATAAATGCTATCTGCTGGTGCCAACCAATCTTCTCACAGATTTTTAGTTTTTGTATAATTGGCTTTAGATGCGACCTTAATGTACAGTTGAGCAGATATTGTCATTATTTTCCCTACGATGAAATTTTCTTAATATGGCTTGGATATGCACCAAAATTGGCTCAAATGTACACAAAAATAAATACTATCTGCTGGTGTCAACCAATCTTCTCACAGATTTTTAGTTTTTGTATAATTTGGCTTTAGATGCGACCTTAATGCACAGTTGAGCAGATATTGTCATTATTTTCCCTACGATGAAATTTTCTTAATATGGCTTGGATATGCACCAAAATGGGTTCAAATGTATACAAAAATAAATGCTATCTGCTGGTGCCAACCAATCTTCTCACAGATTTTTAGTTTTTGTATAATTGGCTTTAGATGCGACCTTAATGTACAGATGAGCAAATATTGTCATTATTTTCCCTACGATGACTTTTTATTAATATGGCTTGGATATGCACGAAATTGGGCTCAAATGTACACAAAAATAAATGCTATCTGCTGGTGCAAACCAATCTTCTCACAGATTTTTAGTTTTTGTATAATTGGCTTTAGATGCGACCTTATTGTACAGTTGAGCAAATATTGTCATTATTTTCCCTACGATGACTTTTTATTAATATGGCTTGGATATGCACCAAAATGGGCTCAAATGTACACAAAAATAAATGCTATCTGCTGGTGCCAACCAATCTTCTCACAGATTTTTAGTATTTTTATAATTGGCTTTAGATGCGACCTTAATGCACAGTTGAGCAGATATTGTCATTATTTTCGCTACGATGAAATTTTCTTAATATGGCTTGGACATGCACCAAAATGGGCTCAAATGTACACACAAATAAATGCTATCTGCTGGTGCCAAACAATCTTCTCACAGATGTTTAGTTTTTGTATAATTGGCTTTAGATGCGACCTTAATGCACAGTTGAGCAGATATTGTCATTATTTTCCCTACGATGACATTTTCTTAATATGGCTTGGATATGCACCAAAATGGGCTCAAATGTACACAAAAATAAATGCTATCTGCTGGTGCCAACTAATCTTCTCACATATTTTTAGTTTTTGTATAATTGGCTTTAGATGCGACCTTAATGCACAGTTGAGCAGATATTGTCATTATTTTCCCTACGATGAAATTTTCTTAATATGGCTTGGATATGCACCAAAATGGGTTCAAATGTATACAAAAATAAATGCTATCTGCTGGTGCCAACCAATCTTCTCACAGATTTTTAGTTTTTGTATAATTTGGCTTTAGATGCGACCTTAATGCACAGTTGAGCAGATATTGTCATTATTTTCCCTACGATGAAATTTTCTTAATATGGCTTGGATATGCACCAAAATGGGTTCAAATGTACACAAAAATAAATGCTATCTGCTGGTGCCAACCAATCTTCTCACAGATTTTTAGTTTTTGTATAATTGGCTTTAGATGCGACCTTAATGTACAGTTGAGCAAATATTGTCATTATTTTCCCTACGATGACTTTTTATTAATATGGCTTGGATATGCACCAAAATGGGCTCAAATGTACACAAAAATAAATGCTATCTGCTGGTGCCAACCAATCTTCTCACAGATTTTTAGTATTTGTATAATTGGCTTTAGATGCGACCTTAATGCACAGTTGAGCAGATATTGTCATTATTTTCGCTACGATGAAATTTTCTTAATATGGCTTGGACATGCACCAAAATGGGCTCAAATGTACACACAAATAAATGCTATCTGCTGGTGCCAAACAATCTTCTCACAGATGTTTAGTTTTTGTATAATTGGCTTTAGATGCGACCTTAATGCACAGTTGAGCAGATATTGTCATTATTTTCCCTACGATGACATTTTCTTAATATGGCTTGGATATGCACCAAAATGGGCTCAAATGTACACAAAAATAAATGCTATCTGCTGGTGCCAACTAATCTTCTCACATATTTTTAGTTTTTGTATAATTGGCTTTAGATGCGACCTTAATGCACAGTTGAGCAGATATTGTCATTATTTTCCCAACGATGAAATTTTCTTAATATGGCTTGGATATGCACCAAAATGGGTTCAAATGTATACAAAAATAAATGCTATCTGCTGGTGCCAACCAATCTTCTCACAGATTTTTAGTTTTTGTATAATTTGGCTTTAGATGCGACCTTAATGCACAGTTGAGCAGATATTGTCATTATTTTCCCTACGATGAAATTTTCTTAATATGGCTTGGATATGCACCAAAATGGGTTCAAATGTACACAAAAATAAATGCTATCTGCTGGTGCCAACCAATCTTCTCACAGATTTTTAGTTTTTGTATAATTGGCTTTAGATGCGACCTTAATGTACAGTTGAGCAAATATTGTCATTATTTTCCCTACGATGACTTTTTATTAATATGGCTTGGATATGCACCAAAATGGGCTCAAATGTACACAAAAATAAATGCTATCTGCTGGTGCCAACCAATCTTCTCACAGATTTTTAGTATTTGTATAATTGGCTTTAGATGCGACCTTAATGCACAGTTGAGCAGATATTGTCATTATTTTCGCTACGATGAAATTTTCTTAATATGGCTTGGACATGCACCAAAATGGGCTCAAATGTACACACAAATAAATGCTATCTGCTGGTGCCAAACAATCTTCTCACAGATGTTTAGTTTTTGTATAATTGGCTTTAGATGCGACCTTAATGCACAGTTGAGCAGATATTGTCATTATTTTCCCTACGATGACATTTTCTTAATATGGCTTGGATATGCACCAAAATGGGCTCAAATGTACACAAAAATAAATGCTATCTGCTGGTGCCAACTAATCTTCTCACATATTTTTAGTTTTTGTATAATTGGCTTTAGATGCGACCTTAATGTACAGTTGAGCAGATATTGTCATTATTTTCCCTACGATGAAATTTTCTTAATATGGCTTGGATATGCACCAAAATGGGTTCAAATGTATACAAAAATAAATGCTATCTGCTGGTGCCAACCAATCTTCTCACAGATTTTTAGTTTTTGTATAATTGGCTTTAGATGCGACCTTAATGTACAGTTGAGCAAATATTGTCATTATTTTCCCTACGATGACTTTTTATTAATATGGCTTGGATATGCACCAAAATGGGCTCAAATGTACACAAAAATAAATGCTATCTGCTGGTGCCAACCAATCTTCTCACAAATTTTTAGTTTTTGTATAATTGTCTTGAGATGCGACCTTAATGCACAGTTGAGCAGATATTGTCATTATTTTCCCTACGATGAAATTTTCTTAATATGGCTTGGACATGCACCAAAATGGGCTCAAATGTACACAAAAATAAATGCTATCTGCTGGTGTCAACCAATCTTCTCACAAATTTTTTGTTTTTGTATAATTGGCTTTAGATGCGACCTTAATGCACAGTTGAGCAGATATTGTCATTATTTTCCCTACGATGAAATTTTCTTAATATGGCTTGGATATGCACCAAAATGGGCTCAAATGTACACAAAAATAAATGCTATCTGCTGGTGCCAACCAATCTTTTCACAGATGTTTAGTTTTTGTATAATTGGCTTTAGATGCGACCTTAATGTACAGTTGAGCAGATATTGTCATTATTTTCCCTACAATGACATTTTCTTAATATGGCTTGGACATGCACCAAAATGGGCTCAAATGTACACAAAAATAAATGATATCTGCTGGTGCCAACCAATCTTCTCACATATTTTTAGTTTTTGTATAATTGGCTTTAGATGCGACCTTAATGCACAGTTGAGCAGATATTGTCATTATTTTCCCTACGATGAAATTTTCTTAATATGGCTTGGATATGCACCAAAATGGGTTCAAATGTATACAAAAATAAATGCTATCTGCTGGTGCCAACCAATCTTCTCACAGATTTTTAGTTTTTGTATAATTGGCTTTAGATGCGACCTTAATGTACAGTTGAGCAGATATTGTCATTATTTTCCCTACGATGAAATTTTCTTAATATGGCTTGGATATGCACCAAAATTGGTTCAAATGTACACAAAAATAAATACTATCTGCTGGTGTCAACCAATCTTCTCACAGATTTTTAGTTTTTGTATAATTTGGCTTTAGATGCGACCTTAATGCACAGTTGAGCAGATATTGTCATTATTTTCCCTACGATGAAATTTTCTTAATATGGCTTGGATATGCACCAAAATGGGTTCAAATGTATACAAAAATAAATGCTATCTGCTGGTGCCAACCAATCTTCTCACAGATTTTTAGTTTTTGTATAATTGGCTTTAGATGCGACCTTAATGTACAGATGAGCAAATATTGTCATTATTTTCCCTACGATGACTTTTTATTAATATGGCTTGGATATGCACCAAAATGGGCTCAAATGTACACAAAAATAAATGCTATCTGCTGGTGCCAACCAATCTTCTCACAGATGTTTAGTTTTTGTATAATTGGCTTTAGATGCGACCTTAATGTACAGTTGAGCAAATATTGTCATTATTTTCCCTACGATGACTTTTTATTAATATGGCTTGGATATGCACCAAAATGGGCTCAAATGTACACAAAAATAAATGCTATCTGCTGGTGCCAACCAATCTTCTCACAGAGTTTTAGTATTTGTATAATTGGCTTTAGATGCGACCTTAATGCACAGTTGAGCAGATATTGTCATTATTTTCGCTACGATGAAATTTTCTTAATATGGCTTGGACATGCACCAAAATGGGCTCAAATGTACACACAAATAAATGCTATCTGCTGGTGCCAACCAATCTTCTCACAGATGTTTAGTTTTTGTATTATTGGCTTTAGATGCGACCTTAATGTACAGTTGAGCAGATATTGTCATCATTTTCCCTACGATGATATTTTCTTAATATGGCTTGGATATGCACCAAAATGGGCTCAAATGCTATCTGCTGGTGCCAACCAATCTTCTCACAGAGTTTTAGTATTTGTATAATTGGCTTTAGATGCGACCTTAATGCACAGTTGAGCAGATATTGTCATTATTTGCCCTACGATGATTTTTTCTTAATATGGCTTGGATATGCACCAAAATGGGCTCAAATGTACACAAAAATAAATGCTATCTGCTGGTGCCAACCAATCTTCTCACAGATGTTTAGTTTTTGTATAATTGGCTTGAGATGCGACCTTAATGCACAGTTGAGCAGATATTGTCATTATTTGCCCTACGATGAAATTTTCTTAATATGGCTTGGACATGCACCAAAATTGGTTCAAATGTACACAAAAATAAATGCTATCTGCTGGTGTCAACCAATCTTCTCACAATTTTTTTGTTTTTGTATAATTGGCTTTAGATGCGACCTTAATGCACAGTTTAGCAGATATTGTCATTATTTTCCCTACGATGAAATTTTCTTAATATGGCTTGGATATGCACCAAAATGGGCTCAAATGTACACAAAAATAAATGCTATCTGCTGGTGCCAACCAATCTTCTTACAGATGTTTAGTTTTTGTATAATTGGCTTTAGATGCGACCTTAATGTACAGTTGAGCAGATATTGCATTATTGTCCCTACGATGAAATTGTTTAATATGGCTTGGATATGCACCAAAATGGGCTCAAATGTACACAAAAATAAATGCTATCTGCTGGTGCCAACCAATCTTCTCACATATTTTTAGTTTTTGTATAATTGGCTTTAGATGCGACCTTAATGCACAGTTGAGCAGATATTGTCATTATTTTCCCTACGATGAAATTTTCTTAATATGGCTTGGATATGCACCAAAATGGGTTCAAATGTATACAAAAATAAATGCTAACTGATGGTGCCAACCAATCTTCTCACAGATTTTTAGTTTTTGTATAATTGGCTTTAGATGCGACCTTAATGTACAGTTGAGCAAATATTGTCATTATTTTCCCTACGATGACTTTTTATTAATATGGCTTGGATATGCACCAAAATGGGCTCAAATGTACACAAAAATAAATGCTATCTGCTGGTGCCAACCAATCTTCTCACAGATTTTTAGTTTTTGTATAATTGGCTTGAGATGCGACCTTAATGCACAGTTGAGCAGATATTGTCATTATTTTCCCTACGATGAAATTTTCTTAATATGGCTTGGATATGCACCAAAATGGGTTCAAATGTATACAAAAATAAATGCTATCTGCTGGTGCCAACCAATCTTCTCACAGATTTTTAGTTTTTGTATAATTGGCTTTAGATGCGACCTTAATGTACAGATGAGCAAATATTGTCATTATTTTCCCTACGATGACTTTTTATTAATATGGCTTGGATATGCACCAAAATGGGCTCAAATGTACACAAAAATAAATGCTATCTGCTGGTGCAAACCAATCTTCTCACAGATTTTTAGTTTTTGTATAATTGGCTTTAGATGCGACCTTAATGTACAGTTGAGCAAATATTGTCATTATTTTCCCTACGATGACTTTTTATTAATATGGCTTGGATATGCACCAAAATGGGCTCAAATGTACACAAAAATAAATGCTATCTGCTGGTGCCAACCAATCTTCTCACAGATTTTTAGTATTTGTATAATTGGCTTTAGATGCGACCTTAATGCACAGTTGAGCAGATATTGTCATTATTTTCGCTACGATGAAATTTTCTTAATATGGCTTGGACATGCACCAAAATGGGCTCAAATGTACACACAAATAAATGCTATCTGCTGGTGCCAAACAATCTTCTCACAGATGTTTAGTTTTTGTATAATTGGCTTTAGATGCGACCTTAATGCACAGTTGAGCAGATATTGTCATTATTTTCCCTACGATGACATTTTCTTAATATGGCTTGGATATGCACCAAAATGGGCTCAAATGTACACAAAAATAAATGCTATCTGCTGGTGCCAACTAATCTTCTCACATATTTTTAGTTTTTGTATAATTGGCTTTAGATGCGACCTTAATGCACAGTTGAGCAGATATTGTCATTATTTTCCCTACGATGAAATTTTCTTAATATGGCTTGGATATGCACCAAAATGGGTTTAAATGTATACAAAAATAAATGCTATCTGCTGGTGCCAACCAATCTTCTCACAGATTTTTAGTTTTTGTATAATTTGGCTTTAGATGCGACCTTAATGCACAGTTGAGCAGATATTGTCATTATTTTCCCTACGATGAAATTTTCTTAATATGGCTTGGATATGCACCAAAATGGGTTCAAATGTACACAAAAATAAATGCTATCTGCTGGTGCCAACCAATCTTCTCACAGATTTTTAGTTTTTGTATAATTGGCTTTAGATGCGACCTTAATGTACAGTTGAGCAAATATTGTCATTATTTTCCCTACGATGACTTTTTATTAATATGGCTTGGATATGCACCAAAATGGGCTCAAATGTACACAAAAATAAATGCTATCTGCTGGTGCCAACCAATCTTCTCACAGATTTTTAGTATTTGTATAATTGGCTTTAGATGCGACCTTAATGCACAGTTGAGCAGATATTGTCATTATTTTCGCTACGATGAAATTTTCTTAATATGGCTCGGACATGCACCTAAATGGGCTCAAATGTACACACAAATAAATGCTATCTGCTGGTGCCAAACAATCTTCTCACAGATGTTTAGTTTTTGTATAATTGGCTTTAGATGCGACCTTAATGCACAGTTGAGCAGATATTGTCATTATTTTCCCTACGATGACATTTTCTTAATATGGCTTGGATATGCACCAAAATGGGCTCAAATGTACACAAAAATAAATGCTATCTGCTGGTGCCAACTAATCTTCTCACTTATTTTTAGTTTTTGTATAATTGGCTTGAGATGCGACCTTAATGCACAGTTGAGCAGATATTGTCATTATTTTCCCTACGATGAAATTTTCTTAATATGGCTTGGATATGCACCAAAATGGGTTCAAATGTATACAAAAATAAATGCTATCTGCTGGTGCCAACCAATCTTCTCACAGATTTTTAGTTTTTGTATAATTGGCTTTAGATGCGACCTTAATGTACAGTTGAGCAAATATTGTCATTATTTTCCCTACGATGACTTTTTATTAATATGGCTTGGATATGCACCAAAATGGGCTTAAATGTACACAAAAATAAATGCTATCTGCTGGTGCCAACCAATCTTCTCACAGATTTTTAGTTTTTGTATAATTGGCTTTAGATGCGACCTTAATGTACAGTTGAGCAAATATTGTCATTATTTTCCCTACGATGACTTTTTATTAATATGGCTTGGATATGCACCAAAATGGGCTCAAATGTACACAAAAATAAATGCTATCTGCTGGTGCCAACCAATCTTCTCACAGATTTTTAGTATTTGTATAATTGGCTTTAGATGCGACCTTAATGCACAGTTGAGCAGATATTGTCATTATTTTCGCTACGATGAAATTTTCTTAATATGGCTCGGACATGCACCAAAATGGGCTCAAATGTACACACAAATAAATGCTATCTGCTGGTGCCAAACAATCTTCTCACAGATGTTTAGTTTTTGTATAATTGGCTTTAGATGCGACCTTAATGCACAGTTGAGCAGATATTGTCATTATTTTCCCTACGATGACATTTTCTTAATATGGCTTGGATATGCACCAAAATGGGCTCAAATGTACACAAAAATAAATGCTATCTGCTGGTGCCAACTAATCTTCTCACATATTTTTAGTTTTTGTATAATTGGCTTTAGATGCGACCTTAATGCACAGTTGAGCAGATATTGTCATTATTTTCCCTACGATGAAATTTTCTTAATATGGCTTGGATATGCACCAAAATGGGTTCAAATGTATACAAAAATAAATGCTATCTGCTGGTGCCAACCAATCTTCTCACAGATTTTTAGTTTTTGTATAATTGGCTTTAGATGCGACCTTAATGTACAGTTGAGCAAATATTGTCATTATTTTCCCTACGATGACTTTTTATTAATATGGCTTGGATATGCACCAAAATGGGCTTAAATGTACACAAAAATAAATGCTATCTGCTGGTGCCAACCAATCTTCTCACAGATTTTTAGTTTTTGTATAATTGTCTTGAGATGCGACCTTAATGCACAGTTGAGCAGATATTGTCATTATTTTCCCTACGATGAAATTTTCTTAATATGGCTTGGACATGCACCAAAATTAGTTCAAATGTACACAAAAATAAATGCTATCTGCTGGTGTCAACCAATCTTCTCACAAATTTTTTGTTTTTGTATAATTGGCTTTAGATGCGACCTTAATGCACAGTTGAGCAGATATTGTCATTATTTTCCCTACGATGAAATTTTCTTAATATGGCTTGGATATGCACCAAAATGGGCTCAAATGTACACAAAAATAAATGCTATCTGCTGGTGCCAACCAATCTTCTCACAGATGTTTAGTTTTTGTATAATTGGCTTTAGATGCGACCTTAATGTACAGTTGAGCAGATATTGTCATTATTTTCCCTACGATGACATTTTCTTAATATGGCTTGGATATGCACCAAAATGGGCTCAAATGTACACAAAAATAAATGCTATCTGCTGGTGCCAACTAATCTTCTCACATATTTTTAGTTTTTGTATAATTGGCTTTAGATGCGACCTTAATGCACAGTTGAGCAGATATTGTCATTATTTTCCCTACGATGAAATTTTCTTAATATGGCTTGGATATGCACCAAAATGGGTTCAAATGTATACAAAAATAAATGCTATCTGCTGGTGCCAACCAATCTTCTCACAGATTTTTAGTTTTTGTATAATTGGCTTTAGATGCGACCTTAATGTACAGTTGAGCAGATATTGTCATTATTTTCCCTACGATGACTTTTTATTAATATGGCTTGGATATGCACCAAAATGGGCTCAAATGTACACAAAAATAAATGCTATCTGCTGGTGCCAACCAATCTTCTCACAGATTTTTAGTTTTTGTATAATTTGGCTTTAGATGCGACCTTAATGCACAGTTGAGCAGATATTGTCATTATTTTCCCTACGATGAAATTTTCTTAATATGGCTTGGATATGCACCAAAATGGGTTCAAATGTATACAAAAATAAATGCTATCTGCTGGTGCCAACCAATCTTTTCACAGATTTTTAGTTTTTGTATAATTGGCTTTAGATGCGACCTTAATGTACAGATGAGCAAATATTGTCATTATTTTCCCTACGATGACTTTTTATTAATATGGCTTGGATATGCACCAAAATGGGCTCAAATGTAAACAAAAATAAATGCTATCTGCTGGTGCCAACCAATCTTCTCACAGATGTTTAGTTTTTGTATAATTGGCTTTAGATGCGACCTTAATGTACAGTTGAGCAAATATTGTCATTATTTTCCCTACGATGACTTTTTATTAATATGGCTTGGATATGCACCAAAATGGGCTCAAATGTACACAAAAATAAATGCTATCTGCTGGTGCCAACCAATCTTCTCACAGAGTTTTAGTATTTGTATAATTGGCTTTAGATGCGACCTTAATGCACAGTTGAGCAGATATTGTCATTATTTTCGCTACGATGAAATTTTCTTAATATGGCTTGGACATGCACCAAAATGGGCTCAAATGTACACACAAATAAATGCTATCTGCTGGTGCCAACCAATCTTCTCACAGATGTTTAGTTTTTGTATAATTGGCTTTAGATGCGACCTTAATGTACAGTTGAGCAGATATTGTCATCATTTTCCCTACGATGATATTTTCTTAATATGGCTTGGATATGCACCAAAATGGGCTCAAATGCTATCTGCTGGTGCCAACCAATCTTCTCACAGAGTTTTAGTATTTGTATAATTGGCTTTAGATGCGACCTTAATGCACAGTTGAGCAGATATTGTCATTATTTGCCCTACGATGATTTTTTCTTAATATGGCTTGGATATGCACCAAAATGGGCTCAAATGTACACAAAAATAAATGCTATCTGCTGGTGCCAACCAATCTTCTCACACATGTTTAGTTTTTGTATAATTGGCTTGAGATGCGACCTTAATGCACAGTTGAGCAGATATTGTCATTATTTTCCCTACGATGAAATTTTCTTAATATGGCTTGGACATGCACCAAAATTGGTTCAAATGTACACAAAAATAAATGCTATCTGCTGGTGTCAACCAATCTTCTCACAATTTTTTTGTTTTTGTATAAATGGCTTTAGATGCGACCTTAATGCACAGTTGAGCAGATATTGTCATTATTTTCCCTACGATGAAATTTTCTTAATATGGCTTGGATATGCACCAAAATGGGCTCAAATGTACACAAAAATAAATGCTTTCTGCTGGTGCCAACCAATCTTCTTACAGATGTTTAGTTTTTGTATAATTGGCTTTAGATGCGACCTTAATGTACAGTTGAGCAGATATTGCATTATTGTCCCTACGATGAAATTGTTTAATATGGCTTGGATATGCACCAAAATGGGCTCAAATGTACACAAAAATAAATGCTATCTGCTGGTGCCAACCAATCTTCTCACATATTTTTAGTTTTTGTATAATTGGCTTTAGATGCGACCTTAATGCACAGTTGAGCAGATATTGTCATTATTTTCCCTACGATGAAATTTTCTTAATATGGCTTGGATATGCACCAAAATGGGTTCAAATGTATACAAAAATAAATGCTATCTGCTGGTGCCAACCAATCTTCTCACAGATTTTTAGTTTTTGTATAATTGGCTTTAGATGCGACCTTAATGTACAATTGAGCAAATATTGTCATTATTTTCCCTACGATGACTTTTTATTAATATGGCTTGGATATGCACCAAAATGGGCTCAAATGTACACAAAAATAAATGCTATCTGCTGGTGCCAACCAATCTTCTCACAGATTTTTAGTTTTTGTATAATTGGCTTGAGATGCGACCTTAATGTACAGTTGAGCAGATATTGTCATTATTTTCCCTACGATGAAATTTTCTTAATATGGCTTGGACATGCACCAAAATTGGTTCAAATGTACACAAAAATAAATGCTATCTGCTGGTGTCAACCAATCTTCTCACAATTTTTTTGTTTTTGTATAATTGGCTTTAGATGCGACCTTAATGCACAGTTGAGCAGATATTGTCATTATTTTCCCTACGATGAAATTTTCTTAATATGGCTTGGATATGCACCAAAATGGGCTCAAATGTACACAAAAATAAATGCTATCTGCTGGTGCCAACCAATCTTCTTACAGATGTTTAGTTTTTGTATAATTGGCTTTAGATGCGACCTTAATGTACAGTTGAGCAGATATTGCATTATTGTCCCTACGATGAAATTGTTTAATATGGCTTGGATATGCACCAAAATGGGCTCAAATGTACACAAAAATAAATGCTATCTGCTGGTGCCAACCAATCTTCTCACAGATTTTTTGTTTTTGTATAATTGGCTTTAGATGCGACCTTAATGTACAGTTGAGCAGATATTGTCATTATTTTCCCTACGATGACATTTCCTTTATATGGCTTGGATATGCACCAAAATGGGCTCAAATGTACACAAAAATAAATGCTATCTGCTGGTGCCAACCAATCTTCTCACAGAGTTTTAATATTTGTATAATTGGCTTTAGATGCGACCTTAATGCACAGTTGAGCAGATATTGTCATTATTTTCGCTACGATGAAATTTTCTTAATATGGCTTGGACATGCACCAAAATGGGCTCAAATGTACACACAAATAAATGCTATCTGCTGGTGCCAACCAATCTTCTCACATATTTTTAGTTTTTGTATAATTGGCTTTAGATGCGACCTTAATGCACAGTTGAGCAGATATTGTCATTATTTTCCCTACGATGAAATTTTCTTAATATGGCTTGGATATGCACCAAAATGGGTTCAAATGTATACAAAAATAAATGCTATCTGCTGGTGCCAACCAATCTTCTCACAGATTTTTAGTTTTTGTATAATTGGCTTTAGATGCGACCTTAATGTACAGTTGAGCAAATATTGTCATTATTTTCCCTACGATGACTTTTTATTAATATGGCTTGGATATGCACCAAAATGGGCTCAAATGTACACAAAAATAAATGCTATCTGCTGGTGCCAACCAATCTTCTCACAGAGTTTTAATATTTGTATAATTGGCTTTAGATGCGACCTTAATGCACAGTTGAGCAGATATTGTCATTATTTTCGCTACGATGAAATTTTCTTAATATGGCTTGGACATGCACCAAAATGGGCTCAAATGTACACACAAATAAATGCTATCTGCTGGTGCCAACCAATCTTCTCACATATTTTTAGTTTTTGTATAATTGGCTTTAGATGCGACCTTAATGCACAGTTGAGCAGATATTGTCATTATTTTCCCTACGATGACATTTTCTTAATATGGCTTGGATATGCACCAAAATGGGCTCAAATGTACACAAAAATAAATGCTATCTGCTGGTGCCAACTAATCTTCTCACATATTTTTAGTTTTTGTATAATTGGCTTTAGATGCGACCTTAATGCACAGTTGAGCAGATATTGTCATTATTTTCCCTACGATGAAATTTTCTTAATATGGCTTGGATATGCACCAAAATGGGTTCAAATGTATACAAAAATAAATGCTATCTGCTGGTGCCAACCAATCTTCTCACAGATTTTTAGTTTTTGTATAATTGGCTTTAGATTCGACCTTAATGTACAGTTGAGCAAATATTGTCATTATTTTCCCTACGATGACTTTTTATTAATATGGCTTGGATATGCACCAAAATGGGCTCAAATGTACACAAAAATAAATGCTATCTGCTGGTGCCAACCAATCTTCTCACAGATTTTTTGTTTTTGTATAATTGGCTTGAGATGCGACCTTAATGCACAGTTGAGCAGATATTGTCATTATTTTCCCTACGATGAAATTTTTATAATATGGCTTGGACATCCACCAAAATTAGTTCAAATGTACACAAAAATAAATGCTATCTGCTGGTGTCAACCAATCTTCTCACAAATTTTTTGTTTTTGTATAATTGGCTTTAGGTGCGACCTTAATGCACAGTTGAGCAGATATTGTCATTATTTTCCCTACGATGAAATTTTCTTAATATGGCTTGGATATGCACCAAAATGGGCTCAAATGTACACAAAAATAAATGCTATCTGCTGGTGCCAACCAATCTTCTCACAGATGTTTAGTTTTTGTATAATTGGCTTTAGATGCGACCTTAATGTACAGTTGAGCAGATATTGTCATTATTTTCCCTACGATGACATTTTCTTAATATGGCTTGGATATGCACCAAAATGGGCTCAAATGTACACAAAAATAAATGCTATCTGCTGGTGCCAACTAATCTTCTCACATATTTTTAGTTTTTGTATAATTGGCTTTAGATGCGACCTTAATGCACAGTTGAGCAGATATTGTCATTATTTTCCCTACGATGAAATTTTCTTAATATGGCTTGGATATGCACCAAAATGGGTTCAAATGTATACAAAAATAAATGCTATCTGCTGGTGCCAACCAATCTTCTCACAGATTTTTAGTTTTTGTATAATTGGCTTTAGATGCGACCTTAATGTACAGATGAGCAAATATTGTCATTATTTTCCCTACGATGACTTTTTATTAATATGGCTTGGATATGCACCAAAATGGGCTCAAATGTACACAAAAATAAATGCTATCTGCTGGTGCCAACCAATCTTCTCACAGATTTTTAGTTTTTGTATAATTGGCTTTAGATGCGACCTTAATGTACAGTTGAGCAAATATTGTCATTATTTTCCCTACGATGACTTTTTATTAATATGGCTTGGATATGCACCAAAATGGGCTCAAATGTAAACAAAACTAAATGCTATCTGCTGGTGCCAACCAATCTTCTCACAGATTTTTAGTATTTGTATAATTGGCTTTAGATGCGACCTTAATGCACAGTTGAGCAGATATTGTCATTATTTTCGCTACGATGAAATTTTCTTAATATGGCTTGGACATGCACCAAAATGGGCTCAAATGTACACACAAATAAATGCTATCTGCTGGTGCCAAACAATCTTCTCACAGATGTTTAGTTTTTGTATAATTGGCTTTAGATGCGACCTTAATGCACAGTTGAGCAGATATTGTCATTATTTTCCCTACGATGACATTTTCTTAATATGGCTTGGATATGCACCAAAATGGGCTCAAATGTACACAAAAATAAATGCTATCTGCTGGTGCCAACCAATCTTCTCACAGATTTTTAGTTTTTGTATAATTGGCTTTAGATGCGACCTTAATGTACAGATGAGCAAATATTGTCATTATTTTCCCTACGATGACTTTTTATTAATATGGCTTGGATATGCACCAAAATGGGCTCAAATGTACACAAAAATAAATGCTATCTGCTGGTGCCAACCAATCTTCTCACAGATTTTTAGTATTTGTATAATTGGCTTTAGATGCGACCTTAATGCACAGTTGAGCAGATATTGTCATTATTTTCCCTACGATGACATTTTCTTAATATGGCTTGGATATGCACCAAAATGGGCTCAAATGTACACAAAAATAAATGCTATCTGCTGGTGCCAACCAATCTTCTCACAGATTTTTAGTTTTTGTATAATTGGCTTTAGATGCGACCTTAATGTACAGTTGAGCAAATATTGTCATTATTTTCCCTACGATGACTTTTTATTAATATGGCTTGGATATGCACCAAAATGGGCTCAAATGTACACAAAAATAAATGCTATCTGCTGGTGCCAACCAATCTTCTCACAGATTTTTAGTATTTGTATAATTGGCTTTAGATGCGACCTTAATGCACAGTTGAGCAGATATTGTCATTATTTTCGCTACGATGAAATTTTCTTAATATGGCTTGGACATGCACCAAAATGGGCTCAAATGTACACACAAATAAATGCTATCTGCTGGTGCCAAACAATCTTCTCACAGATGTTTAGTTTTTGTATAATTGGCTTTAGATGCGACCTTAATGCACAGTTGAGCAGATATTGTCATTATTTTCCCTACGATGACATTTTCTTAATATGGCTTGGATATGCACCAAAATGGGCTCAAATGAACACAGAAATAAATGCTATCTGCTGGTGCCAACTAATCTTCTCACATATTTTTAGTTTTTGTATAATTGGCTTTAGATGCGACCTTAATGCACAGTTGAGCAGATATTGTCATTATTTTCCCTACGATGAAATTTTCTTAATATGGCTTGGATATGCACCAAAATGGGTTCAAATGTATACAAAAATAAATGCTATCTGCTGGTGCCAACCAATCTTCTCACAGATTTTTAGTTTTTGTATAATTGGCTTTAGATGCGACCTTAATGTACAGTTGAGCAAATATTGTCATTATTTTCCCTACGATGACTTTTTATTAATATGGCTTGGATATGCACCAAAATGGGCTCAAATGTACACAAAAATAAATGCTATCTGCTGGTGCCAACCAATCTTCTCACAGATTTTTAGTTTTTGTATAATTGTCTTGAGATACGACCTTAATGCACAGTTGAGCAGATATTGTCATTATTTTCCCTACGATGAAATTTTCTTAATATGGCTTGGACATGCACCAAAATTAGTTCAAATGTACACAAAAATAAATGCTATCTGCTGGTGTCAACCAATCTTCTCACAAATTTTTTGTTTTTGTATAATTGGCTTTAGATGCGACCTTAATGCACAGTTGAGCAGATATTGTCATTATTTTCCCTACGATGAAATTTTCTTAATATGGCTTGGATATGCACCAAAATGGGCTCAAATGTACACAAAAATAAATGCTATCTGCTGGTGCCAACCAATCTTCTCACAGATGTTTAGTTTTTGTATAATTGGCTTTAGATGCGACCTTAATGTACAGTTGAGCAGATATTGTCATTATTTTCCCTACGATGACATTTTCTTAATATGGCTTGGATATGCACCAAAATGGGCTCAAATGTACACAAAAATAAATGCTATCTGCTGGTGCCAACTAATCTTCTCACATATTTTTAGTTTTTGTATAATTGGCTTTAGATGCGACCTTAATGCACAGTTGAGCAGATATTGTCATTATTTTCCCTACGATGAAATTTTCTTAATATGGCTTGGATATGCACCAAAATGGGTTCAAATGTATACAAAAATAAATGCTATCTGCTGGTGCCAACCAATCTTCTCACAGATTTTTAGTTTTTGTATAATTGGCTTTAGATGCGACCTTAATGTACAGTTGAGCAGATATTGTCATTATTTTCGCTACGATGAAATTTTCTTAATATGGCTTGGATATGCACCAAAATTGGCTCAAATGTACACAAAAATAAATACTATCTGCTGGTGTCAACCAATCTTCTCACAGATTTTTAGTTTTTGTATAATTTGGCTTTAGATGCGACCTTAATGCACAGTTGAGCAGATATTGTCATTATTTTCCCTACGATGAAATTTTCTTAATATGGCTTGGATATGCACCAAAATGGGTTCAAATGTATACAAAAATAAATGCTATCTGCTGGTGCCAACCAATCTTCTCACAGATGTTTAGTTTTTGTATAATTGGCTTTAGATGCGACCTTAATGTACAGATGAGCAAATATTGTCATTATTTTCCCTACGATGACTTTTTATTAATATGGCTTGGATATGCACCAAAATGGGCTCAAATGTACACAAAAATAAATGCTATCTGCTGGTGCCAACCAATCTTCTCACAGATTTTTAGTTTTTGTATAATTGGCTTTAGATGCGACCTTAATGTACAGTTGAGCAAATATTGTCATTATTTTCCCTACGATGACTTTTTATTAATATGGCTTGGATATGCACCAAAATGGGGTCAAATGTACACAAAAATAAATGCTATCTGCTGGTGCCAACCAATCTTCTCACAGAGTTTTAGTATTTGTATAATTCGCTTTAGATGCGACCTTAATGCACAGTTGAGCAGATATTGTCATTATTTTCCCTACGATGAAATTTTCTTAATATGGCTTGGACATGCACCAAAATGGGCTCAAATGTACACACAAATAAATGCTATCTGCTGGTGCCAACCAATCTTCTCACAGATGTTTAGTTTTTGTATAATTGGCTTTAGATGCGACCTTAATGTACAGTTGAGCAGATATTGTCATCATTTTCCCTACGATGATATTTTCTTAATATGGCTTGGATATGCACCAAAATGGGCTCAAATGCTATCTGCTGGTGCCAACCAATCTTCTCACAGAGTTTTAGTATTTGTATAATTGGCTTTAGATGCGACCTTAATGCACAGTTGAGCAGATATTGTCATTATTTGCCCTACGATGATTTTTTCTTAATATGGCTTGGATATGCACCAAAATGGGCTCAAATGTACACAAAAATAAATGCTATCTGCTGGTGCCAACCAATCTTCTCACAGATGTTTAGTTTTTGTATAATTGGCTTGAGATGCGACCTTAATGCACAGTTGAGCAGATATTGTCATTATTTTCCCTACGATGAAATTTTCTTAATATGGCTTGGACATGCACCAAAATTGGTTCAAATGTACACAAAAATAAATGCTATCTGCTGGTGTCAACCAATCTTCTCACAATTTTTTTTGTTTTTGTATAATTGGCTTTAGATGCGACCTTAATGCACAGTTGAGCAGATATTGTCATTATTTTCCCTACGATGAAATTTTCTTAATATGGCTTGGATATGCACCAAAATGGGCTCAAATGTACACAAAAATAAATGCTATCTGCTGGTGCCAACCAATCTTCTTACAGATGTTTAGTTTTTGTATAATTGGCTTTAGATGCGATCTTAATGTACAGTTGAGCAGATATTGCATTATTGTCCCTACGATGAAATTGTTTAATATGGCTTGGATATGCACCAAAATGGGCTCAAATGTACACAAAAATAAATGCTATCTGCTGGTGCCAACCAATCTTCTCACAGATTTTTTGTTTTTGTATAATTGGCTTTAGATGCGACCTTAATGTACAGTTGAGCAGATATTGTCATTATTTTCCCTACGATGACATTTCCTTTATATGGCTTGGATATGCACCAAAATGGGCTCAAATGTACACAAAAATAAATGCTATCTGCTGGTGCCAACCAATCTTCTCACAGAGTTTTAGTATTTGTATAATTGGCTTTAGATGCGACCTTAATGCACAGTTGAGCAGATATTGTCATTATTTTCGCTACGATGAAATTTTCTTAATATGGCTTGGACATGCACCAAATGGGCTCAAATGTACACACAAATAAATGCTATCTGCTGGTGCCAAACAATCTTCTCACAGATGTTTAGTTTTTGTATAATTGGCTTTAGATGCGACCTTAATGCACAGTTGAGCAGATATTGTCATTATTTTCCCTACGATGACATTTTCTTAATATGGCTTGGATATGCACCAAAATGGGCTCAAATGTACACAAAAATAAATGCTATCTGCTGGTGCCAACTAATCTTCTCACTTATTTTTAGTTTTTGTATAATTGGCTTGAGATGCGACCTTAATGCACAGTTGAGCAGATATTGTCATTATTTTCCCTACGATGAAATTTTCTTAATATGGCTTGGACATGCACCAAAATTAGTTCAAATGTACACAAAAATAAATGCTATCTGCTGGTGTCAACCATCTTCTCACAAATTTTTTGTTTTTGTATAATTGGCTTTAGATGCGACCTTAATGCACAGTTGAGCAGATATTGTCATTATTTTCCCTACGATGAAATTTTCTTAATATGGCTTGGGTATGCACCAAAATGGGCTCAAATGTACACAAAAATAAATGCTATCTGCTGGTGCCAACCAATCTTCTCACAGATGTTTAGTTTTTGTATAATTGGCTTTAGATGCGACCTTAATGTACAGTTGAGCAGATATTGTCATTATTTTCCCTACGATGAAATTTTCTTAATATGGCTTGGACATGCACCAAAATTAGTTCAAATGTACACAAAAATAAATGCTATCTGCTGGTGCCAACCAATCTTCTCACAGATGTTTAGTTTTTGTATAATTGGCTTTAGATGCGACCTTAATGTACAGTTGAGCAGATATTGTCATTATTTTCCCTACGATGACATTTTCTAATATGGCTTGGATATGCACCAAAATGGGGCTCAGATGTACACAAAAATAAATGCTATCTGCTGGTGCCAACTAATCTTCTCACAGATTTTTAGTTTTTGTATAATTGGCTTTAGATGCGACCTTAATGCACAGTTGAGCAGATATTGTCATTATTTTCCCTACGATGAAATTTTCTTAATATGGCTTGGATATGCACCAAAATGGGTTCAAATGTATACAAAAATAAATGCTATCTGCTGGTGCCAACCAATCTTCTCACAGATTTTTAGTTTTTGTATAATTGGCTTTAGATGCGACCTTAATGTACAGTTGAGCAGATATTGTCATTATTTTCGCTACGATGAAATTTTCTTAATATGGCTTGGATATGCACCAAAATTGGCTCAAATGTACACAAAAATAAATACTATCTGCTGGTGTCAACCAATCTTCTCACAGATTTTTAGTTTTTGTATAATTTGGCTTTAGATGCGACCTTAATGCACAGTTGAGCAGATATTGTCATTATTTTCCCTACGATGAAATTTTCTTAATATGGCTTGGATATGCACCAAAATGGGTTCAAATGTATACAAAAATAAATGCTATCTGCTGGTGCCAACCAATCTTCTCACAGATTTTTAGTTTTTGTATAATTGGCTTTAGATGCGACCTTAATGTACAGATGAGCAAATATTGTCATTATTTTCCCTACGATGACTTTTTATTAATATGGCTTGGATATGCACCAAAATGGGCTCAAATGTACACAAAAATAAATGCTATCTGCTGGTGCAAACCAATCTTCTCACAGATTTTTAGTTTTTGTATAATTGCTTTAGATGCGACCTTAATGTACAGTTGAGCAAATATTGTCATTATTTTCCCTACGATGACTTTTTATTAATATGGCTTGGATATGCACCAAAATGGGCTCAAATGTACACACAAATAAATGCTATCTGCTGGTGCCAACCAATCTTCTCACAGATTTTTAGTTTTTGTATAATTGGCTTGAGATGCGACCTTAATGCACAGTTGAGCAGATATTGTCATTATTTTCCCTACGATGAAATTTTCTTAATATGGCTTGGACATGCACCAAAATTGGTTCAAATGTACACAAAAATAAATGCTATCTGCTGGTGTCAACCAATCTTCTCACAGATTTTTTGTTTTTGTATAATTGGCTTTAGATGCGACCTTAATGCACAGTTGAGCAGATATTGTCATTATTTTCCCTACGATGAAATTTTCTTAATATGGCTTGGATATGCACCAAAATGGGCTCAAATGTACACAAAAATAAATGCTATCTGCTGGTGCCAACCAATCTTCTCACAGATTTTTAGTTTTTGTATAATTGGCTTTAGATGCGACCTTAATGTACAGTTGAGCAGATATTGTCATTATTTTCCCTACGATGAAATTGTTTAATATGGCTTGGATATGCACCAAAATGGGCTCAAATGTACACAAAAATAAATGCTATCTGCTGGTGCCAACCAATCTTCTCACATATTTTTAGTTTTTGTATAATTGGCTTTAGATGCGACCTTAATGTACAGTTGAGCAGATATTGTCATCATTTTCCCTACGATGATATTTCCTTAATATGGCTTGGATATGCACCAAAATGGGCTCAAATGCTATCTGCTGGTGCCAACCAATCTTCTCACAGAGTTTTAGTATTTGTATAATTGGCTTTAGATGCGACCTTAATGCACAGTTGAGCAGATATTGTCATTATTTGCCCTACGATGATTTTTTCTTAATATGGCTTGGATATGCACCAAAATGGGCTCAAATGTACACAAAAATAAATGCTATCTGCTGGTGCCAACCAATCTTCTCACAGATGTTTAGTTTTTGTATAATTGGCTTGAGATGCGACCTTAATGCACAGTTGAGCAGATATTGTCATTATTTTCCCTACGATGAAATTTTCTTAATATGGCTTGGACATGCACCAAAATTGGTTCAAATGTACACAAAAATAAATGCTATCTGCTGGTGTCAACCAATCTTCTCACAATTTTTTTGTTTTTGTATAATTGGCTTTAGATGCGATCTTAATGCACAGTTGAGCAGATATTGTCATTATTTTCCCTACGATGAAATTTTCTTAATATGGCTTGGATATGCACCAAAATGGGCTCAAATGTACACAAAAATAAATGCTATCTGCTGGTGCCAACCAATCTTCTTACAGATGTTTAGTTTTTGTATAATTGGCTTTAGATGCGACCTTAATGTACAGGTTGAGCAGATATTGCATTATTGTCCCTACGATGAAATTGTTTAATATGGCTTGGATATGCACCAAAATGGGCTCAAATGTACACAAAAATAAATGCTATCTGCTGGTGCCAACCAATCTTCTCACAGATTTTTTGTTTTTGTATAATTGGCTTTAGATGCGACCTTAATGTACAGATGAGCAAATATTGTCATTATTTTCCCTACGATGACTTTTTATTAATATGGCTTGGATATGCACCAAAATGGGCTCAAATGTACACAAAAATAAATGCTATCTGCTGGTGCCAACCAATCTTCTCACAGATTTTTAGTTTTTGTATAATTGGCTTTAGATGCGACCTTAATGTACAGTTGAGCAAATATTGTCATTATTTTCCCTACGATGACTTTTTATTAATATGGCTTGGATATGCACCAAAATGGGCTCAAATGGTACACAAAAATAAATGCTATCTGCTGGGTGCCAACCAATCTTCTCACAGATTTTTAGTTTTTGTATAATTGGCTTGAGATGCGACCTTAATGCACAGTTGAGCAGATATTGTCATTATTTTCCCTACGATGAAATTTTCTTAATATGGCTTGGACATGCACCAAAATTGGTTCAAATGTACACAAAAATAAATGCTATCTGCTGGTGTCAACCAATCTTCTCACAGATGTTTAGTTTTTGTATAATTGGCTTTAGATGCGACCTTAATGCACAGTTGAGCAGATATTGTCATTATTTTCCCTACGATGAAATTTTCTTAATATGGCTTGGATATGCACCAAAATGGGCTCAAATGTACACAAAAATAAATGCTATCTGCTGGTGCCAACCAATCTTCTCACAGATTTTTAGTTTTTGTATAATTGGCTTTAGATGCGACCTTAATGTACAGTTGAGCAGATATTGTCATCATTTTCCCTACGATGATATTTTCTTAATATGGCTTGGATATGCACCAAAATGGGCTCAAATGCTATCTGCTGGTGCCAACCAATCTTCTCACAGAGTTTTAGTATTTGTATAATTGGCTTTAGATGCGACCTTAATGCACAGTTGAGCAGATATTGTCATTATTTGCCCTACGATGATTTTTTCTTAATATGGCTTGGATATGCACCAAAATGGGCTCAAATGTACACAAAAATAAATGCTATCTGCTGGTGCCAACCAATCTTCTCACAGATGTTTAGTTTTTGTATAATTGGCTTGAGATGCGACCTTAATGCACAGTTGAGCAGATATTGTCATTATTTTCCCTACGATGAAATTTTCTAAATATGGCTTGGACATGCACCAAAATTGGTTCAAATGTACACAAAAATAAATGCTATCTGCTGGTGTCAACCAATCTTCTCACAATTTTTTTGTTTTTGTATAATTGGCTTTAGATGCGACCTTAATGCACAGTTGAGCAGATATTGTCATTATTTTCCCTACGATGAAATTTTCTTAATATGGCTTGGATATGCACCAAAATGGGCTCAAATGTACACAAAATAAATGCTATCTGCTGGTGCCAACCAATCTTCTCACAGATGTTTAGTTTTTGTATAATTGGCTTTAGATGCGACCTTAATGTACAGTTGAGCAGATATTGCATTATTGTCCCTACGATGAAATTGTTTAATATGGCTTGGATATGCACCAAAATGGGCTCAAATGTACACAAAAATAAATGCTATCTGCTGGTGCCAACCAATCTTCTCACAGATTTTTTGTTTTTGTATAATTGGCTTTAGATGCGACCTTAATGTACAGTTGAGCAGATATTGTCATTATTTTCCCTACGATGACATTTCCTTTATATGGCTTGGATATGCACCAAAATGGGCTCAAATGTACACAAAAATAAATGCTATCTGCTGGTGCCAACCAATCTTCTCACAGAGTTTTAGTATTTGTATAATTGGCTTTAGATGCGACCTTAATGCACAGTTGAGCAGATATTGTCATTATTTTCGCTACGATGAAATTTTCTTAATATGGCTTGGACATGCACCAAAATGGGCTCAAATGTACACACAAATAAATGCTATCTGCTGGTGCCAAACAATCTTCTCACAGATTTTTAGTTTTTGTATAATTGGCTTTAGATGCGACCTTAATGCACAGTTGAGCAGATATTGTCATTATTTTCCCTACGATGACATTTTCTTAATATGGCTTGGATATGCACCAAAATGGGCTCAAATGTACACAAAAATAAATGCTATCTGCTGGTGCCAACTAATCTTCTCACATATTTTTAGTTTTTGTATAATTGGCTTTAGATGCGACCTTAATGCACAGTTGAGCAGATATTGTCATTATTTTCCCTACGATGAAATTTTCTTAATATGGCTTGGATATGCACCAAAATGGGTTCAAATGTATACAAAAATAAATGCTATCTGCTGGTGCCAACCAATCTTCTCACAGATTTTTAGTTTTTGTATAATTGGCTTTAGATGCGACCTTAATGTACAGTTGAGCAAATATTGTCATTATTTTCCCTACGATGACTTTTTATTAATATGGCTTGGATATGCACCAAAATGGGCTCAAATGTACACAAAAATAAATGCTATCTGCTGGTGCCAACCAATCTTCTCACAGATTTTTAGTTTTTGTATAATTGGCTTTAGATGCGACCTTAATGCACAGTTGAGCAGATATTGTCATTATTTTCCCTACGATGAAATTTTCTTAATATGGCTTGGACATGCACCAAAATTAGTTCAAATGTACACAAAAATAAATGCTATCTGCTGGTGTCAACCAATCTTCTCACAAATTTTTTGTTTTTGTATAATTGGCTTTAGATGCGACCTTAATGCACAGTTGAGCAGATATTGTCATTATTTTCCCTACGATGACATTTTCTTAATATGGCTTGGATATGCACCAAAATGGGCTCAAATGTACACAAAAATAAATGCTATCTGCTGGTGCCAACCAATCTTCTCACAGATGTTTAGTTTTTGTATAATTGGCTTTAGATGCGACCTTAATGTACAGTTGAGCAGATATTGTCATTATTTTCCCTACGATGACATTTTCTTAATATGGCTTGGATATGCACCAAAATGGGCTCAAATGTACACAAAAATAAATGCTATCTGCTGGTGCCAACTAATCTTCTCACATATTTTTAGTTTTTGTATAATTGGCTTTAGATGCGACCTTAATGCACAGTTGAGCAGATATTGTCATTATTTTCCCTACGATGAAATTTTCTTAATATGGCTTGGATATGCACCAAAATGGGTTCAAATGTATACAAAAATAAATACTATCTGCTGGTGCCAACCAATCTTCTCACAGATTTTTAGTTTTTGTATAATTGGCTTTAGATGCGACCTTAATGTACAGTTGAGCAGATATTGTCATTATTTTCGCTACGATGAAATTTTCTTAATATGGCTTGGATATGCACCAAAATTGGCTCAAATGTACACAAAAATAAATACTATCTGCTGGTGTCAACCAATCTTCTCACAGATTTTTAGTTTTTGTATAATTTGGCTTTAGATGCGACCTTAATGCACAGTTGAGCAGATATTGTCATTATTTTCCCTACAATGAAATTTTCTTAATATGGCTTGGATATGCACCAAAATGGGTTCAAATGTATACAAAAATAAATGCTATCTGCTGGTGCCAACCAATCTTCTCACAGATTTTTAGTTTTTGTATAATTGGCTTTAGATGCGACCTTAATGTACAGATGAGCAAATATTGTCATTATTTTCCCTACGATGACTTTTTATTAATATGGCTTGGATATGCACCAAAATGGGCTCAAATGTACACAAAAATAAATGCTATCTGCTGGTGCCAACCAATCTTCTCACAGATTTTTAGTTTTTGTATAATATGCTTTAGATGCGACCTTAATGTACAGTTGAGCAAATATTGTCATTATTTTCCCTACGATGACTTTTTATTAATATGGCTTGGATATGCACCAAAATGGGCTCAAATGTACACAAAAATAAATGCTATCTGCTGGTGCCAACCAATCTTCTCACAGATTTTTAGTATTTGTATAATTGGCTTTAGATGCGACCTTAATGCACAGTTGAGCAGATATTGTCATTATTTTCGCTACGATGAAATTTTCTTAATATGGCTTGGACATGCACCAAAATGGGCTCAAATGTACACACAAATAAATGCTATCTGCTGGTGCCAAACAATCTTCTCACAGATGTTTAGTTTTTGTATAATTGGCTTTAGATGCGACCTTAATGCACAGTTGAGCAGATATTGTCATTATTTTCCCTACGATGACATTTTCTTAATATGGCTTGGATATGCACCAAAATGGGCTCAAATGTACACAAAAATAAATGCTATCTGCTGGTGCCAACTAATCTTCTCACATATTTTTAGTTTTTGTATAATTGGCTTTAGATGCGACCTTAATGCACAGTTGAGCAGATATTGTCATTATTTTCCCTACGATGAAATTTTCTTAATATGGCTTGGATATGCACCAAAATGGGTTCAAATGTATACAAAAATAAATGCTATCTGCTGGTGCCAACCAATCTTCTCACAGATTTTTAGTTTTTGTATAATTGGCTTTAGATGCGACCTTAATGTACAGTTGAGCAAATATTGTCATTATTTTCCCTACGATGACTTTTTATTAATATGGCTTGGATATGCACCAAAATGGGCTCAAATGTACACAAAAATAAATGCTATCTGCTGGTGCCAACCAATCTTCTCACAGATTTTTAGTTTTTGTATAATTGGCTTGAGATGCGACCTTAATGCACAGTTGAGCAGATATTGTCATTATTTTCCCTACGATGAAATTTTCTTAATATGGCTTGGATATGCACCAAAATGGGCTCAAATGTACACAAAAATAAATACTATCTGCTGGTGCCAACCAATCTTCTCACAGATGTTTAGTTTTTGTATAATTGGCTTTAGATGCGACCTTAATGTACAGTTGAGCAGATATTGTCATTATTTTCCCTACGATGACATTTTCTTAATATGGCTTGGATATGCACCAAAATGGGCTCAAATGTACACACAAATAAATGCTATCTGCTGGTGCCAACTAATCTTCTCACATATTTTTAGTTTTTGTATAATTGGCTTTAGATGCGACCTTAATGCACAGTTGAGCAGATATTGTCATTATTTTCCCTACGATGAAATTTTCTTAATATGGCTTGGATATGCACCAAAATGGGTTCAAATGTATACAAAAATAAATGCTATCTGCTGGTGCCAACCAATCTTCTCACAGATTTTTAGTTTTTGTATAATTTGGCTTTAGATGCGACCTTAATGCACAGTTGAGCAGATATTGTCATTATTTTCCCTACGATGAAATTTTCTTAATATGGCTTGGATATGCACCAAAATGGGTTCAAATGTATACAAAAATAAATGCTATCTGCTGGTGCCAACCAATCTTCTCACAGATTTTTAGTTTTTGTATAATTGGCTTTAGATGCGACCTTAATGTACAGATGAGCAAATATTGTCATTATTTTCCCTACGATGACTTTTTATTAATATGGCTTGGATATGCACCAAAATGGGCTCAAATGTACACAAAAATAAATGCTATCTGCTGGTGCCAACCAATCTTCTCACAGATTTTTAGTTTTTGTATAATTGGCTTTAGATGCGACCTTAATGTACAGTTGAGCAAATATTGTCATTATTTTCCCTACGATGACTTTTTATTAATATGGCTTGGATATGCACCAAAATGGGCTCAAATGTACACAAAAATAAATGCTATCTGCTGGTGCCAACCAATCTTCTCACAGATTTTTAGTTTTTGTATAATTGGCTTGAGATGCGACCTTAATGCACAGTTGAGCAGATATTGTCATTATTTTCCCTACGATGAAATTTTCTTAATATGGCTTGGACATGCACCAAAATTGGTTCAAATGTACACAAAAATAAATGCTATCTGCTGGTGTCAACCAATCTTCTCACAGATTTTTTGTTTTTGTATAATTGGCTTTAGATGCGACCTTAATGCACAGTTGAGCAGATATTGTCATTATTTTCCCTACGATGACATTTTCTTAATATGGCTTGGATATGCACCAAAATGGGCTCAAATGTACACACAAATAAATGCTATCTGCTGGTGCCAACTAATCTTCTCACATATTTTTAGTTTTTGTATAATTGGCTTTAGATGCGACCTTAATGCACAGTTGAGCAGATATTGTCATTATTTTCCCTACGATGAAATTTTCTTAATATGGCTTGGATATGCACCAAAATGGGTTCAAATGTATACAAAAATAAATGCTATCTGCTGGTGCCAACCAATCTTCTCACAGATTTTTAGTTTTTGTATAATTTGGCTTTAGATGCGACCTTAATGCACAGTTGAGCAGATATTGTCATTATTTTCCCTACGATGAAATTTTCTTAATATGGCTTGGATATGCACCAAAATGGGTTCAAATGTATACAAAAATAAATGCTATCTGCTGGTGCCAACCAATCTTCTCACAGATTTTTAGTTTTTGTATAATTGGCTTTAGATGCGACCTTAATGTACAGATGAGCAAATATTGTCATTATTTTCCCTACGATGACTTTTTATTAATATGGCTTGGATATGCACCAAAATGGGCTCAAATGTACACAAAAATAAATGCTATCTGCTGGTGCCAACCAATCTTCTCACAGATTTTTAGTTTTTGTATAATTGGCTTTAGATGCGACCTTAATGTACAGTTGAGCAAATATTGTCATTATTTTCCCTACGATGACTTTTTATTAATATGGCTTGGATATGCACCAAAATGGGCTCAAATGTACACAAAAATAAATGCTATCTGCTGGTGCCAACCAATCTTCTCACAGATTTTTAGTTTTTGTATAATTGGCTTGAGATGCGACCTTAATGCACAGTTGAGCAGATATTGTCATTATTTTCCCTACGATGAAATTTTCTTAATATGGCTTGGACATGCACCAAAATTGGTTCAAATGTACACAAAAATAAATGCTATCTGCTGGTGTCAACCAATCTTCTCACAGATTTTTTGTTTTTGTATAATTGGCTTTAGATGCGACCTTAATGCACAGTTGAGCAGATATTGTCATTATTTTCCCTACGATGAAATTTTCTTAATATGGCTTGGATATGCACCAAAATGGGCTCAAATGTACACAAAAATAAATGCTATCTGCTGGTGCCAGCCAATCTTCTCACAGATTTTTAGTTTTTGTATAATTGGCTTTAGATGCGACCTTAATGTACAGTTGAGCAGATATTGTCATTATTTTCCCTACGATGAAATTTTCTTAATATGGCTTGGATATGCACCAAAATGGGCTCAAATGTACACAAAAATAAATGCTATCTGCTGGTGCCAACCAATCTTCTCACAGATGTTTAGTTTTTGTATAATTGGCTTTAGATGCGACCTTAATGTACAGTTGAGCAGATATTGTCATTATTTTCCCTACGATGACATTTTCTTAATATGGCTTGGATATGCACCAAAATGGGCTCAAATGTACACACAAATAAATGCTATCTGCTGGTGCCAACTAATCTTCTCACATATTTTTAGTTTTTGTATAATTGGCTTTAGATGCGACCTTAATGCACAGTTGAGCAGATATTGTCATTATTTTCCCTACGATGAAATTTTCTTAATATGGCTTGGATATGCACCAAAATGGGTTCAAATGTATACAAAAATAAATGCTATCTGCTGGTGCCAACCAATCTTCTCACAGATTTTTAGTTTTTGTATAATTTGGCTTTAGATGCGACCTAAATGCACAGTTGAGCAGATATTGTCATTATTTTCCCTACGATGAAATTTTCTTAATATGGCTTGGATATGCACCAAAATGGGTTCAAATGTATACAAAAATAAATGCTATCTGCTGGTGCCATGCCAACCAATCTTCTCACAGATTTTTAGTTTTTGTATAATTGGCTTTAGATGCGACCTTAATGTACAGATGAGCAAATATTGTCATTATTTTCCCTACGATGACTTTTTATTAATATGGATTGGATATGCACCAAAATGGGCTCAAATGTACACAAAAATAAATGCTATCTGCTGGTGCCAACCAATCTTCTCACAGATTTTTAGTTTTTGTATAATTGGCTTTAGATGCGACCTTAATGTACAGTTGAGCAAATATTGTCATTATTTTCCCTACGATGACTTTTTATTAATATGGCTTGGATATGCACCAAAATGGGCTCAAATGTACACAAAAATAAATGCTATCTGCTGGTGCCAACCAATCTTCTCACAGATTTTTAGTTTTTGTATAATTGGCTTGAGATGCGACCTTAATGCACAGTTGAGCAGATATTGTCATTATTTTCCCTACGATGAAATTTTCTTAATATGGCTTGGACATGCACCAAAATTGGTTCAAATGTACACAAAAATAAATGCTATCTGCTGGTGCCAACCAATCTTCTCACAGATTTTTAGTTTTTGTATAATTGGCTTGAGATGCGACCTTAATGCACAGTTGAGCAGATATTGTCATTATTTTCCCTACGATGAAATTTTCTTAATATGGCTTGGACATGCACCAAAATTAGTTCAAATGTACACAAAAATAAATGCTATCTGCTGGTGTCAACCAATCTTCTCACAAATTTTTTGTTTTTGTATAATTGGCTTTAGATGCGACCTTAATGCACAGTTGAGCAGATATTGTCATTATTTTCCCTACGATGAAATTTTCTTAATATGGCTTGGATATGCACCAAAATGGGCTCAAATGTACACAAAAATAAATGCTATCTGCTGGTGCCAACCAATCTTCTCACAGATGTTTAGTTTTTGTATAATTGGCTTTAGATGCGACCTTAATGTACAGTTGAGCAGATATTGTCATTATTTTCCCTACGATGACATTTTCTTAATATGGCTTGGATATGCACCAAAATGGGCTCAAATGTACACAAAAATAAATGCTATCTGCTGGTGCCAACTAATCTTCTCACATATTTTTAGTTTTTGTATAATTGGCTTTAGATGCGACCTTAATGCACAGTTGAGCAGATATTGTCATTATTTTCCCTACGATGAAATTTTCTTAATATGGCTTGGATATGCACCAAAATGGGTTCAAATGTATACAAAAATAAATGCTATCTGCTGGTGCCAACCAATCTTCTCACAGATTTTTAGTTTTTGTATAATTTGGCTTTAGATGCGACCTTAATGCACAGTTGAGCAGATATTGTCATTATTTTCCCTACGATGAAATTTTCTTAATATGGCTTGGATATGCACCAAAATGGGTTCAAATGTATACAAAAATAAATGCTATCTGCTGGTGCCAACCAATCTTCTCACAGATTTTTAGTTTTTGTATAATTGGCTTTAGATGCGACCTTAATGTACAGATGAGCAAATATTGTCATTATTTTCCCTACGATGACTTTTTATTAATATGGCTTGGATATGCACCAAAATGGGCTCAAATGTACACAAAAATAAATGCTATCTGCTGGTGCCAACCAATCTTCTCACAGATTTTTAGTTTTTGTATAATTGGCTTTAGATGCGACCTTAATGTACAGTTGAGCAAATATTGTCATTATTTTCCCTACGATGACTTATTATTAATATGACTTGGATATGCACCAAAATGGGCTCAAATGTACACAAAAATAAATGCTATCTGCTGGTGCCAACCAATCTTCTCACAGATTTTTAGTTTTTGTATAATTGGCTTGAGATGCGACCTTAATGCACAGTTGAGCAGATATTGTCATTATTTTCCCTACGATGAAATTTTCTTAATATGGCTTGGACATGCACCAAAATTGGTTCAAATGTACACAAAAATAAATGCTATCTGCTGGTGTCAACCAATCTTCTCACAGATTTTTTGTTTTTGTATAATTGGCTTTAGATGCGACCTTAATGCACAGTTGAGCAGATATTGTCATTATTTTCCCTACGATGAAATTTTCTTAATATGGCTTGGATATGCACCAAAATGGGCTCAAATGTACACAAAAATAAATGCTATCTGCTGGTGCCAACCAATCTTCTCACAGATTTTTAGTTTTTGTATAATTGGCTTTAGATGCGACCTTAATGTACAGTTGAGCAGATATTGTCATTATTTTCCCTACGATGAAATTGTTTAATATGGCTTGGATATGCACCAAAATGGGCTCAAATGTACACAAAAATAAATGCTATCTGCTGGTGCCAACCAATCTTCTCACATATTTTTAGTTTTTGTATAATTGGCTTTAGATGCGACCTTAATGTACAGTTGAGCAGATATTGTCATTATTTTCCCTACGATGACATTTTCTTAATATGGCTTGGATATGCACCAAAATGGGCTCAAATGTACACAAAAATAAATGCTATCTGCTGGTGCCAACCAATCTTCTCACAGAGTTTTAGTATTTGTATAATTGGCTTTAGATGCGACCTTAATGCACAGTTGAGCAGATATTGTCATTATTTTCGCTACGATGAAATTTTCTTAATATGGCTTGGACATGCACCAAAATGGGCTCAAATGTACACACAAATAAATGCTATCTGCTGGTGCCAACCAATCTTCTCACAGATGTTTAGTTTTTGTATAATTGGCTTTAGATGCGACCTTAATGTACAGTTGAGCAGATATTGTCATCATTTTCCCTACGATGATATTTTCTTAATATGGCTTGGATATGCACCAAAATGGGCTCAAATGCTATCTGCTGGTGCCAACCAATCTTCTCACAGAGTTTTAGTATTTGTATAATTGGCTTTAGATGCGACCTTAATGCACAGTTGAGCAGATATTGTCATTATTTTCCCTACGATGATTTTTTCTTAATATGGCTTGGATATGCACCAAAATGGACTCAAATGTACACAAAAATAAATGCTATCTGCTGGTGCCAACCAATCTTCTCACAGATGTTTAGTTTTTGTATAATTTGCTTTAGATGCGACCTTAATGTACAGTTGAGCAGATATTGTCATTATTGTCCCTACGATGAAATTTTTTAATATGGCTTGGATATGCACCAAAATGGGCTCAAATGTACACAAAAATAAATGCTATCTGCTGGTGCCAACCAATCTTCTCACAGATGTTTAGTTTTTGTATAATTGGCTTTAGATGCGACCTTAATGTACAGTTGAGCAGATATTGTCATTATTGTCCCTACGATGAAATTGTTTAATATGGCTTGCATATGCACCAAAATGGGCTCAAATGTACACAAAAATAAATGCTATCTGCTGGTGCCAACCAATCTTCTCACAGATTTTTAGTTTTTGTATAATTGGCTTTAGATGCGACCTTAATGTACAGTTAAGCAGATATTGTCATTATTTTCCCTACGATGAGATTTTCTTAATATGGCTTGCATATGCACCAAAATTAGTTCAAATGTACACAAAAATAAATGCTATCTGCTGGTGCCAACCAATCTTCTCACATATTTTTAGTTTTTGTATAATTGGCTTTAGATGCGACCTTAATGCACAGTTGAGCAGATATTGTCATTATTTTCCCTACGATGAAATTTTCTTAATATGGCTTGGATATGCACCCAAATGGGCTCAAATGTACACAAAAATAAATGCTATCTGCTGGTGCCAACCAATCTTCTCACAGATTTTTAGTATTTGTATAATTGGCTTTAGATGCGACCTTAATGCACAGTTGAGCAGATATTGTCATTATTTTCGCTACGATGAAATTTTCTTAATATGGCTTGGACATGCACCAAAATGGGCTCAAATGTACACAAAAATAAATGCTATCTGCTGGTGTCAACCAATCTTCTCACAGATTTTTAGTTTTTGTATAAATGGCTTTAGATGCGACCTTAATGTACAGTTGAGCAGATATTGTCATTATTGTCCCTACGATGAAATTTTCTTAATATGGCTTGGATATGCACCAAAATGGGCTCAAATGTACACAAAAATATATGCTATCTGCTGGTGCCAACAAATCTTCTCACATATTTTTAGTTTTTTTATAATTGGCTTTAGATGCGACCTTAATGCACAGTTGAGCAGATATTGTCATTATTTTCCCTATGATGAAATTTTCTTAATATGGCTTGGATATGCACCAAAATGGGCTCAAATGTATACAAAAATAAATGCTATCTGCTGGTGCCAACCAATCTTCTCACAGATTTTTAGTTTTTGTATAATTGGCTTTAGATGCGACCTTAATGTACAGTTGAGCAGATATTGTCATTATTTTCCCTCCGATGACTTTTTATTAATATGGCTTGGATATGCACCAAAATGGGCTCAAAAGTACACACAAATAAATGCTATCTGCTGGTGCCAACCGATCTTCTCACAGATTTTTGTTTTTGTATAATTTGCTTTAGATGCGACCTTAATGTACAGTTGAGCAGATATTGTCATTATTTTCCCTACGATGATATTTTCTAAATATGGCTTGGATATGCACCAAAATGGGCTCAAATGTACACAAAAATAAATGATATCTGTTGGTGCCAACCAATCTTCTCACAGAGTTTTAGTATTTGTATAATTGGCTTTAGATGCGACCTTAATGCACAGTTGAGCAGATATTGTCATTATTTTCCCTACGATGAAATTTTCTTAATACGGCTTGGACATGCACCAAAATTGGTTCAAATGTACACAAAAATAAATGCTATCTGCTGGTGTCAACCAATCTTCTCACAGATTTTTTGTTTAATTGGCTTTAGATGCGACCTTAATGCACAGTTGAGCAAATATTGTCATTATTTTCCCTACGATGACTTTTTCTTAATATGGCTTGGATATGCACCAAAATGGGTTCAAATGTATACAAAAATAAGTGCTATCTGCTGGTGCCAACCAATCTTCTCACAGATTTTTAGTTTTTGTATAATTGGCTTTAGATGCGACCTTAATGTACAGTTGAGCAAATATTGTCCTTATTTTCCCTACGATGACTTTTTATTAATATGGCTTGATTATGCACCAAAATGGGCTCAAAGGTACACAAAAATAAATGCTATCTGCTGGTGCCAACCAATCTTCTCACAGATTTTTAGTTTTTTTATAATTGGCTTTAGATGCGATCTTAATGCACAGTTGAGCAGATATTGTCATTATTTTCGCTACGATGAAATTTTCTTAATATGGCTTGCATATGCACCAAAATGGGCTCAAATGTACACAAAAATAAATGCTATCTGCTGGTGCCAACCAATCTTCTCACAGATTTTTAGTTTTTGTATAATTGGCTTTAGATGCGACCTTAATGTACAGTGAAGCAGATATTGTCATTATTTTCCCTACGATGAGATTTTCTTAATATGGCTAGCATATGCACCAAAATGGGCTCAAATGTACACAAAAATAAATGCTATCTGCTGGTGCCAACCAATCTTCTCACATATTTTTAGTTTTTGTATAATTGGCTTTAGATGCGACCTTAATGCACAGTTGAGCAGATATTGTCATTATTTTCCCTACGATGAAATTTTCTTAATATGGCTTGGATATGCACCCAAATGGGCTCAAATGTACACAAAAATAAATGCTATCTGCTGGTGCCAACCAATCTTCTCACAGATTTTTAGTATTTGTATAATTGGCTTTAGATGCGACCTTAATGCACAGTTGAGCAGATATTGTCATTATTTTCGCTACGATGAAATTTTCTTAATATGGCTTGGACATGCACCAAAATGGGCTCAAATGTACACAAAAATAAATGCTATCTGCTGGTGTCAACCAATCTTCTCACAGATTTTTAGTTTTTGTATAAATGGCTTTAGATGCGACCTTAATGTACAGTTGAGCAGATATTGTCATTATTGTCCCTACGATGAAATTTTCTTAATATGGCTTGGATATGCACCAAAATGGGCTCAAATGTACACAAAAATATATGCTATCTGCTGGTGCCAACAAATCTTCTCACATATTTTTAGTTTTTTTATAATTGGCTTTAGATGCGACCTTAATGCACAGTTGAGCAGATATTGTCATTATTTTCCCTATGATGAAATTTTCTTAATATGGCTTGGACATGCACCAAAATGGGCTCAAATGTATACAAAAATAAATGCTATCTGCTGGTGCCAACCAATCTTCTCACAGATTTTTAGTTTTTGTATAATTGGCTTTAGATGCGACCTTAATGTACAGTTGAGCAGATATTGTCATTATTTTCCCTCCGATGACTTTTTATTAATATGGCTTGGATATGCACCAAAATGGGCTCAAAAGTACACACAAATAAATGCTATCTGCTGGTGCCAACCGATCTTCTCACAGATTTTTGTTTTTGTATAATTTGCTTTAGATGCGACCTTAATGTACAGTTGAGCAGATATTGTCATTATTTTCCCTACGATGATATTTTCTAAATATGGCTTGGATATGCACCAAAATGGGCTCAAATGTACACAAAAATAAATGATATCTGTTGGTGCCAACCAATCTTCTCACAGAGTTTTAGTATTTGTATAATTGGCTTTAGATGCGACCTTAATGTACAGTTGAGCAGATATTGTCATTATTTTCGCTACGATGAAATTTTCTTAATATGGCTTGGACGTGCACCAAAATGGGCTCAAATGTACACAAAAATAAATGCTATCTGCTGGTGTCAACCAATCTTCTCACAGAGTTTTAGTATTTGTATAATTGGCTTTAGATGCGACCTTAATGCACAGTTGAGCAGATATTGTCATTATTTTCCCTACGATGAAATTTTCTTAATACGGCTTGGACATGCACCAAAATTGGTTCAAATGTACACAAAAATAAATGCTATCTGCTGGTGTCAACCAATCTTCTCACAGATTTTTTGTTTAATTGGCTTTAGATGCGACCTTAATGCACAGTTGAGCACATATTGTCATTATTTTCCCTACGATGACTTTTTCTTAATATGGCTTGGATATGCACCAAAATGGGTTCAAATGTATACAAAAATAAGTGCTATCTGCTGGTGCCAACCAATCTTCTCACAGATTTTTAGTTTTTGTATAATTGGCTTTAGATGCGACCTTAATGTACAGTTGAGCAAATATTGTCCTTATTTTCCCTACGATGACTTTTTATTAATATGGCTTGATTATGCACCAAAATGGGCTCAAAGGTACACAAAAATAAATGCTATCTGCTGGTGCCAACCAATCTTCTCACAGATTTTTAGTTTTTGTATAATTGGCTTTAGATGCGATCTTAATGCACAGTTGAGCAGATATTGTCATTATTTTCGCTACGATGAAATTTTCTTAATATGGCTTGCATATGCACCAAAATGGGCTCAAATGTACACAAAAATAAATGCTATCTGCTGGTGCCAACCAATCTTCTCACAGATTTTTAGTATTTGTATAATTGGCTTTAGATGCGACCTTAATGCACAGTTGAGCAGATATTGTCATTATTTTCGCTACGATGAAATTTTCTTAATATGGCTTGGACATGCACCAAAATGGGCTCAAATGTACACAAAAATAAATGCTATCTGCTGGTGTCAACCAATCTTCTCACAGATTTTTAGTTTTTGTATAAATGGCTTTAGATGCGACCTTAATGTACAGTTGAGCAGATATTGTCATTATTGTCCCTACGATGAAATTTTCTTAATATGGCTTGGATATGCACCAAAATGGGCTCAAATGTACACAAAAATATATGCTATCTGCTGGTGCCAACAAATCTTCTCACATATTTTTAGTTTTTTTATAATTGGCTTTAGATGCGACCTTAATGCACAGTTGAGCAGATATTGTCATTATTTTCCCTATGATGAAATTTTCTTAATATGGCTTGGACATGCACCAAAATGGGCTCAAATGTATACAAAAATAAATGCTATCTGCTGGTGCCAACCAATCTTCTCACAGATTTTTAGTTTTTGTATAATTGGCTTTAGATGCGACCTTAATGTACAGTTGAGCAGATATTGTCATTATTTTCCCTCCGATGACTTTTTATTAATATGGCTTGGATATGCACCAAAATGGGCTCAAAAGTACACACAAATAAATGCTATCTGCTGGTGCCAACCGATCTTCTCACAGATTTTTGTTTTTGTATAATTTGCTTTAGATGCGACCTTAATGTACAGTTGAGCAGATATTGTCATTATTTTCCCTACGATGATATTTTCTAAATATGGCTTGGATATGCACCAAAATGGGCTCAAAGGTACACAAAAATAAATGCTATCTGCTGGTGCCAACCAATCTTCTCACAGATTTTTAGTTTTTGTATAATTGGCTTTAGATGCGATCTTAATGCACAGTTGAGCAGATATTGTCATTATTTTCGCTACGATGAAATTTTCTTAATATGGCTTGCATATGCACCAAAATGGGCTCAAATGTACACAAAAATAAATGCTATCTGCTGGTGTCAACCAATCTTCTCACAGAGTTTTAGTATTTGTATAATTGGCTTTAGATGCGACCTTAATGCACAGTTGAGCAGATATTGTCATTATTTTCCCTACGATGAAATTTTCTTAATACGGCTTGGACATGCACCAAAATTGGTTCAAATGTACACAAAAATAAATGCTATCTGCTGGTGTCAACCAATCTTCTCACAGATTTTTTGTTTAATTGGCTTTAGATGCGACCTTAATGCACAGTTGAGCACATATTGTCATTATTTTCCCTACGATGACTTTTTCTTAATATGGCTTGGATATGCACCAAAATGGGTTCAAATGTATACAAAAATAAGTGCTATCTGCTGGTGCCAACCAATCTTCTCACAGATTTTTAGTTTTTGTATAATTGGCTTTAGATGCGACCTTAATGTACAGTTGAGCAAATATTGTCCTTATTTTCCCTACGATGACTTTTTATTAATATGGCTTGATTATGCACCAAAATGGGCTCAAAGGTACACAAAAATAAATGCTATCTGCTGGTGCCAACCAATCTTCTCACAGATTTTTAGTTTTTGTATAATTGGCTTTAGATGCGATCTTAATGCACAGTTGAGCAGATATTGTCATTATTTTCGCTACGATGAAATTTTCTTAATATGGCTTGCATATGCACCAAAATGGGCTCAAATGTACACAAAAATAAATGCTATCTGCTGGTGCCAACCAATCTTCTCACAGATTTTTAGTATTTGTATAATTGGCTTTAGATGCGACCTTAATGCACAGTTGAGCAGATATTGTCATTATTTTCGCTACGATGAAATTTTCTTAATATGGCTTGGACATGCACCAAAATGGGCTCAAATGTACACAAAAATAAATGCTATCTGCTGGTGTCAACCAATCTTCTCACAGATTTTTAGTTTTTGTATAAATGGCTTTAGATGCGACCTTAATGTACAGTTGAGCAGATATTGTCATTATTGTCCCTACGATGAAATTTTCTTAATATGGCTTGGATATGCACCAAAATGGGCTCAAATGTACACAAAAATATATGCTATCTGCTGGTGCCAACAAATCTTCTCACATATTTTTAGTTTTTTTATAATTGGCTTTAGATGCGACCTTAATGCACAGTTGAGCAGATATTGTCATTATTTTCCCTATGATGAAATTTTCTTAATATGGCTTGGACATGCACCAAAATGGGCTCAAATGTATACAAAAATAAATGCTATCTGCTGGTGCCAACCAATCTTCTCACAGATTTTTAGTTTTTGTATAATTGGCTTTAGATGCGACCTTAATGTACAGTTGAGCAGATATTGTCATTATTTTCCCTCCGATGACTTTTTATTAATATGGCTTGGATATGCACCAAAATGGGCTCAAAAGTACACACAAATAAATGCTATCTGCTGGTGCCAACCGATCTTCTCACAGATTTTTGTTTTTGTATAATTTGCTTTAGATGCGACCTTAATGTACAGTTGAGCAGATATTGTCATTATTTTCCCTACGATGATATTTTCTAAATATGGCTTGGATATGCACCAAAATGGGCTCAAATGTACACAAAAATAAATGATATCTGTTGGTGCCAACCAATCTTCTCACAGAGTTTTAGTATTTGTATAATTGGCTTTAGATGCGACCTTAATGCACAGTTGAGCAGATATTGTCATTATTTTCGCTACGATGAAATTTTCTTAATATGGCTTGGACGTGCACCAAAATGGGCTCAAATGTACACAAAAATAAATGCTATCTGCTGGTGTCAACCAATCTTCTCACAGAGTTTTAGTATTTGTATAATTGGCTTTAGATGCGACCTTAATGCACAGTTGAGCAGATATTGTCATTATTTTCCCTACGATGAAATTTTCTTAATACGGCTTGGACATGCACCAAAATTGGTTCAAATGTACACAAAAATAAATGCTATCTGCTGGTGTCAACCAATCTTCTCACAGATTTTTTGTTTAATTGGCTTTAGATGCGACCTTAATGCACAGTTGAGCACATATTGTCATTATTTTCCCTACGATGACTTTTTCTTAATATGGCTTGGATATGCACCAAAATGGGTTCAAATGTATACAAAATAAGTGCTATCTGCTGGTGCCAACCAATCTTCTCACAGATTTTTAGTTTTTGTATAATTGGCTTTAGATGCGACCTTAATGTACAGTTGAGCAAATATTGTCCTTATTTTCCCTACGATGACTTTTTATTAATATGGCTTGATTATGCACCAAAATGGGCTCAAAGGTACACAAAAATAAATGCTATCTGCTGGTGCCAACCAATCTTCTCACAGATTTTTAGTTTTTGTATAATTGGCTTTAGATGCGATCTTAATGCACAGTTGAGCAGATATTGTCATTATTTTCGCTACGATGAAATTTTCTTAATATGGCTTGCATATGCACCAAAATGGGCTCAAATGTACACAAAAATAAATGCTATCTGCTGGTGCCAACCAATCTTCTCACAGATTTTTAGTTTTTGTATAATTGGCTTTAGATGCGACCTTAATGTACAGTGAAGCAGATATTGTCATTATTTTCCCTACGATGAGATTTTCTTAATATGGCTTGCATATGCACCAAAATGGGCTCAAATGTACACAAAAATAAATGCTATCTGCTGGTGCCAACCAATCTTCTCACAGATTTTTAGTTTTTGTATAATTGGCTTTAGATGCGACCTTAATGCACAGTTGAGCAGATATTGTCATTATTTTCCCTACGATGAAATTTTCTTAATATGGCTTGGATATGCACCAAAATGGGCTCAAATGTACACAAAAATAAATGCTATCTGCTGGTGCCAACCAATCTTCTCACATATTTTTAGTATTTGTATAATTGGCTTTAGATGCGACCTTAATGCACAGTTGAGCAGATATTGTCATTATTTTCGCTACGATGAAATTTTCTTAATATGGCTTGGACATGCACCAAAATGGGCTCAAATGTACACAAAAATAAATGCTATCTACTGGTGTCAACCAATCTTCTCACAGATTTTTAGTTTTTGTATAAATGGCTTTAGATGCGACCTTAATGTACAGTTGAGCAGATATTGTCATTATTGTCCCTACGATGAAATTTTCTTAATATGGCTTGGATATGCACCAAAATGGGCTCAAATGTACACAAAAATAAATGCTATCTGCTGGTGCCAACAAATCTTCTCACATATTTTTAGTTTTTTTATAATTGGCTTTAGATGCGACCTTAATGCACAGTTGAGCAGATATTGTCATTATTTTCCCTATGATGAAATTTTCTTAATATGGCTTGGATATGTCCCAAAATGGGCTCAAATGTATACACAAATAAATGCTATCTGCTGGTGCCAACCAATCTTCTCACAGATTTTTAGTTTTTGTATAATTGGCTTTAGATGCGACCTTAATGTACAGTTGAGCAGATATTGTCATTATTTTCCCTACGATGACTTTTTATTAATATGGCTTGGATATGCACCAAAATGGGCTCAAATGTACACACAAATAAATGCTATCTGCTGGTGCCAACCGATCTTCTCACAGATTTTTGTTTTTGTATAATTTGCTTTAGATGCGACCTTAATGTACAGTTGAGCAGATATTGTCATTATTTTCCCTACGATGATATTTTCTTAATATGGCTTGGATATGCACCAAAATGGGCTGAAATGTACACAAAAATAAATGATATCTGTTGGTGCCAACCAATCTCATCACAGAGTTTTAGTATTTGTATAATTGGCTTTAGATGCGACCTTAATGCACAGTTGAGCAGATATTGTCATTATTTTCGCTACGATGAAATTTTCTTAATATGGCTTGGACGTGCACCAAAATGGGCTCAAATGTACACAAAAATAAATGCTATCTGCTGGTGTCAACCAATCTTCTCACAGAGTTTTAGTATTTGTATAATTGGCTTTAGATGCGACCTTAATGCACAGTTGAGCAGATATTGTCATTATTTTCCCTACGATGAAATTTTCTTAATACGGCTTGGACATGCACCAAAATTGGTTCAAATGTACACAAAAATAAATGCTATCTGCTGGTGTCAACCAATCTTCTCACAGATTTTTTGTTTAATTGGCTTTAGATGCGACCTTAATGCACAGTTGAGCAGATATTGTCATTATTTTCCCTACGATGACTTTTTCTTAATATGGCTTGGATATGCACCAAAATGGGTTCAAATGTATACAAAAATAAGTGCTATCTGCTGGTGCCAACCAATCTTCTCACAGATTTTTAGTTTTTGTATAATTGGCTTTAGATGCGACCTTAATGTACAGTTGAGCAAATATTGTCCTTATTTTCCCTACGATGACTTTTTATTAATATGGCTTGATTATGCACCAAAATGGGCTCAAATGTACACAAAAATAAATGCTATCTGCTGGTGCCAACCAATCTTCTCACAGATTTTTAGTTTTTGTATAATTGGCTTTAGATGCGATCTTAATGCACAGTTGAGCAGATATTGTCATTATTTTCCCTGTGATGAAATTTTCTTAATATGGCTTGGACATGCACCAAAATGGGTTCAAATGTACACAAAAATAAATGCTATCTGCTGGTGTCAACAAATCTTCTCACAGATTTTTTGTTTTTGTATAATTGGCTTTAGATGCGACCTTAATGCACAGTTGAGCAGATATTGTCATTATTTTCCCTATGAAGAAATTTTCTTAATATGGCTTGGATATGCACCAAAATGGGCTCAAATGTACACAAAAATAAGTGCTATCTGCTGGTGCCAACCAATCTTCTCACAGGTGTTTAGTTTTTGTATAATTGGCTTTAGATGCGACCTTAATGCACAGTTGAGCAGATATTGTCATTATTGTCCCTACGATGAAATTTTCTTAATATGGCTTGCATATGCACCAAAATGGGCTCAAATGTACACAAAAATAAATGCTATCTGCTGGTGCTAACCAATCTTCTCATACATTTTTAGTTTTTGTATAATTGGCTTTAGATGCGACCTTAATGTACAGTTAAGCACATATTGTCATTATTTTCCCTACGATGAGATTTTCTTAATATGGCTTGGATATGCACCAAAAGGGGCTCAAATGTACACAAAAATAAATGCTATCTGCTGGTGCCAACCAATCTTCTCTCAGATTTTTTGTTTTTGTATAATTGGCTTTAGATGCGACCTTAATGCACAGTTGATCAGATATTGTCATTATTTTCCCTACGATGAAATTTTCTTAATATGGCTTGGACATGCACCAACATTGGCTAAAATGTACACAAAAATAAATACTATCTGCTGGTGCCAACCAATCTTCTCACAGATTTTTAGTTTTTGTATAATTGGCTTTAGATGCGACCTTAATGTACAGTTGAGCAAATATTGTCATTATTTTCCCTACGATGACATTTTCTTAATATGGCTTGGATATGCACCAAAATGGGCTCAAATGTACACAAAAATAAATGCTATCTGCTGGTGCCAACAAATCTTCTCACAGAGTTTTTGTTTTTGTATAATTGGCTTTAGATGCGACCTTAATGCACAGTTGAGCAGATATTGTCATTATTTTCGCTACGATGAAACTTTCTTAATATGGCTTGGACATGCACCAAAATGGGCTCAAATGTACACAAAAATAAATGCTATCTGCTGGTGCCAACCAATCTTCTCACAGAGTTTTAGTATTTGTATAATTGGCTTTAGATGCGACCTTAATGCACAGTTGAGCAGATATTGTCATTATTTTCCCTACGATGAAATTTTCTTAATATGGCTTGGACATGCACCAAAATGGGCTCAAATGTACACAAAAATAAATGCTATCTGCTGGTGTCAACCAATCTTCTCACAGATTTTTAGTTTTTGTATAATTGGCTTTAGATGCGACCTTAATGTACAGTTGAGCAGATATTGTCATTATTGTCCCTACGATTAAATTTTCTTAAAATGGCTTGGATATGCACCAAAATGGGCTCAAATGTACACACAAATAAATGCTATCTGCTGGTGCCAACCAATCTTCTCACAGATTTTTAGTTTTTGTATAATTGGCTTTAGATGCGACCTTAATGTACAGTTGAGCAGATATTGTCATTATTTTCCCTACGATGACATTTTCTTAATATGGCTTGGATATGCACCAACATGGGCTCAAATGTACACAAAAATAAATGCTATCTGCTGGTGCCAACCAATCTTCTCACAGAGTTTTAGTATTTGTATAATTGGCTTTAGTTGCGACCTTAATGCACAGTTGAGCAGATATTGTCATTATTTTCCCTACGATGAAATTTTCTTAATAAGGCTTGGATATGCACCAAAATGGACTCAAATGTACACAAAAATAAATGCTATCTGCTGGTGTCAACAAATCTTCTCACATATTTTTAGTTTTTGTATAATTGGCTTTAGATGCGACCTTAATGTACAGTTGAGCAGATATTGTCAAAATTGTTCCAACGATGGAACTTTCTTAATAAGGCTTGGATATGCACCAAAATGGACTCAAATGTTCACAAAAATAAATGCTATCTGCTGGTGCCAACAAATTTTCTCACATATTTTTAGTTTTTGTATAATTGGCTTTAGATGCGACCTTAATGCACAGTTGAGCAGATATTGTCATTATTTTCCCTATGATGAAATTTTCTTAATATGGCTTGGATATGCACCAAAATGGGCTCAAATGTATACAAAAATAAATGCTATCTGCTGGTGCAAACCAATCTTCTCACAGATTTTTAGTTTTTGTATAATTGGCTTTAGATGCGACCTTAATGTACAGTTGAGCAGATATTGTCATTATTTTCCCTACGATGACTTTTTATTAATATGGCTTGGATATGCACCAAAATGGGCTCAAATGTACACAAAAATAAATGCTATCTGCTGTTCCCAACCGATCTTCTCACAGATTTTTGTTTTTGTATAATTTGCTTTAGATGCGACCTTAATGTACAGTTGAGCAGATATTGTCATTATTTTGACTACGATGACTTTTTATTAATATGGCTTGGATATGCACCAAAATGGGCTCAAATGTACACAAAAATAAGTGCTATCTGCTGGTGCCAACCAATCTTCTCACAGGTGTTTAGTTTTTGTATAATTGGCTTTAGATGCGACCTTAATGCACAGTTGAGCAGATATTGTCATTATTGTCCCTACGATGAAATTTTCTTAATATGGCTTGCATATGCACCAAAATTGGCTAAAATGTACACAAAAATAAATACTATCTGCTGGTGCCAACCAATCTTCTCACAGATTTTTAGTTTTTGTATAATTGGCTTTAGATGCGACCTTAATGTACAGTTGAGCAGATATTGTCATTATTTTCCCTACGATGACATTTTCTTAATATGGCTTGGATATGCACCAAAATGGGCTCAAATGTACACAAAAATAAATGCTATCTGCTGGTGCCAACCAATCTTCTCACAGAGTTTTTGTTTTTGTATAATTGGCTTTAGATGCGACCTTAATGCACAGTTGAGCAGATATTGTCATTATTTTCGCTACGATGAAACTTTCTTAATATGGCTTGGACATGCACCAAAATGGGCTCAAATGTACACAAAAATAAATGATATCTGCTGGTGCCAACCAATCTTCTCACAGAGTTTTAGTATTTGTATAATTGGCTTTAGATGCGACCTTAATGCACAGTTGAGCAGATATTGTCATTATTTTCGCTACGATGAAATTTTCTTAATATGGCTTGGACATGCACCAAAATGGGCTCAAATGTACACAAAAATAAATGCTATCTGCTGGTGTCAACCAATCTTCTCACAGATTTTTAGTTTTTGTATAAATGGCTTTAGATGCGACCTTAATGTACAGTTGAGCAGATATTGTCATTATTGTCCCTACGATGAAATTTTCTTAAAATGGCTTGGATATGCACCAAAATGGGCTCAAATGTACACACAAATAAATGCTATCTGCTGGTGGCAACCAATCTTCTCACAGATTTTTAGTTTTTGTATAATTGGCTTTAGATGCGACCTTAATGTACAGTTGAGCAGATATTGTCATTATTTTCCCTACGATGACATTTTCTTAATATGGCTTGGATATGCACCAACATGGGCTCAAATGTACACAAAAATAAATGCTATCTGCTGGTGCCAACCAATCTTCTCACAGAGTTTTAGTATTTGTATAATTGGCTTTAGTTGCGACCTTAATGCACAGTTGAGCAGATATTGTCATTATTTTCCCTACGATGACATTTTCTTAATATGGCTTGGACATGCACCAACATGGGCTCAAATGTACACAAAAATAAATGCTATCTGCTGGTGCCAACAAATCTTCTCACATATTTTTAGTTTTTGTATAATTGGCTTTAGATGCGACCTTAATGTACAGTTGAGCAGATATTGTCAAAATTGTTCCAACGATGGAACTTTCTTAATAAGGCTTGGATATGCACCAAAATGGACATAAATGTACACAAAAATAAATGCTATCTGCTGGTGCCAACAAATCTTCTCACATATTTTTAGTTTTTGTATAATTGGCTTTAGATGCGACCTTAATGCACAGTTGAGCAGATATTGTCATTATTTTCCCTATGATGAAATTTTCTTAATATGGCTTGGATATGCACCAAAATGGGCTCAAATGTATACAAAAATAAATGCTATCTGCTGGTGCCAACCAATCTTCTCACAGATTTTTAGTTTTTGTATAATTGGCTTTAGATGCGACCTTAATGTACAGTTGAGCAGATATTGTCATTATTTTCCCTACGATGACTTTTTATTAATATGGCTTGGATATGCACCAAAATGGGCTCAAATGTACACAAAAATAAATGCTATCTGCTGGTGCCAACCGATCTTCTCACAGATTTTTGTTTTTGTATAATTTGCTTTAGATGCGACCTTAATGTACAGTTGAGCAGATATTGTCATTATTTTCCCTACGATGATGTTTTCTTAATATGGCTTGGATATGCACCAAAATGGGCTCAAATGTACACAAAAATAAATGATATCTGCTGGTGCCAACCAATCTTCTCACAGAGTTTTAGTATTTGTATAATTGGCTTTAGATGCGACCTTAATGCACAGTTGAGCAGATATTGTCATTATTTTCGCTACGATGAAATTTTCTTAATATGGCTTGGACATGCACCAAAATGGGCTCAAATGTACACAAAAATAAATGCTATCTGCTGGTGTCAACCAATCTTCTCACAGAGTTTTAGTATTTGTATAATTGGCTTTAGATGCGACCTTAATGCACAGTTGAGCAGATATTGTCATTATTTTCCCTACGATGAAATTTTCTTAATACGGCTTGGACATGCACCAAAATTGGCTCAAATGTACACAAAAATAAATACTATCTGCTGGTGCCAACCAATCTTCTCACAGATTTTTAGTTTTTGTATAATTGGCTTTAGATGCGACCTTAATGTACAGTTGAGCAGATATTGTCATTATTTTCCCTACGATGACATTTTCTTAATATGGCTTGGATATGCACCAAAATGGGCTCAAATGTACACAAAAATAAATGCTATCTGCTGGTGCCAACCAATCTTCTCACAGAGTTTTTGTTTTTGTATAATTGGCTTTAGATGCGACCTTAATGCACAGTTGAGCAGATATTGTCATTATTTTCGCTACGATGAAACTTTCTTAATATGGCTTGGACATGCACCAAAATGGGCTCAAATGTACACAAAAATGAATGATATCTGCTGGTGCCAACCAATCTTCTCACAGAGTTTTAGTATTTGTATAATTGGCTTTAGATGCGACCTTAATGCACAGTTGAGCAGATATTGTCATTATTTTCGCTACGATGAAATTTTCTTAATATGGCTTGGACATGCACCAAAATGGGCTCAAATGTACACAAAAATAAATGCTATCTGCTGGTGTCAACCAATCTTCTCACAGATTTTTAGTTTTTGTATAAATGGCTTTAGATGCGACCTTAATGTACAGTTGAGCAGATATTGTCATTATTGTCCCTACGATGAAATTTTCTTAAAATGGCTTGGATATGCACCAAAATGGGCTCAAATGTACACACAAATAAATGCTATCTGCTGGTGGCAACCAATCTTCTCACAGATTTTTAGTTTTTGTATAATTGGCTGTAGATGCGACCTTAATGTACAGTTGAGCAGATATTGTCATTATTTTCCCTACGATGACATTTTCTTAATATGGCTTGGATATGCACCAACATGGGCTCAAATGTACACAAAAATAAATACTATCTGCTGGTGCCAACCAATCTTCTCACAGATTTTTAGTTTTTGTATAATTGGCTTTAGATGCGACCTTAATGTACAGTTGAGCAGATATTGTCATTATTTTCCCTACGATGACATTTTCTTAATATGGCTTGGATATGCACCAAAATGGGCTCAAATGTACACAAAAATAAATGCTATCTGCTGGTGCCAACCAATCTTCTCACAGAGTTTTTGTTTTTGTATAATTGGCTTTAGATGCGACCTTAATGCACAGTTGAGCAGATATTGTCATTATTTTCGCTACGATGAAACTTTCTTAATATGGCTTGGACATGCATCAAAATGGGCTCAAATGTACACAAAAATAAATGATATCTGCTGGTGCCAACCAATCTTCTCACAGAGTTTTAGTATTTGTATAATTGGCTTTAGATGCGACCTTAATGCACAGTTGAGCAGATATTGTCATTATTTTCGCTACGATGAAATTTTCTTAATATGGCTTGGACATGCACCAAAATGGGCTCAAATGTACACAAAAATAAATGCTATCTGCTGGTGTCAACCAATCTTCTCACAGATGTTTAGTTTTTGTATAAATGGCTTTAGATGCGACCTTAATGTACAGTTGAGCAGATATTGTCATTATTGTCCCTACGATGAAATTTTCTTAAAATGGCTTGGATATGCACCAAAATGGGCTCAAATGTACACACAAATAAATGCTATCTGCTGGTGGCAACCAATCTTCTCACAGATTTTTTGTTTTTGTATAATTGGCTGTAGATGCGACCTTAATGTACAGTTGAGCAGATATTGTCATTATTTTCCCTACGATGACATTTTCTTAATATGGCTTGGATATGCACCAACATGGGCTCAAATGTACACAAAAATAAATGCTATCTGCTGGTGCCAACCAATCTTCTCACAGAGTTTTAGTATTTGTATAATTGGCTTTAGTTGCGACCTTAATGCACAGTTGAGCAGATATTGTCATTATTTTCCCTACGATGAAATTTCTTAATATGGCTTGGATATGCACCAAAATGGACTCAAATGTACACAAAAATAAATGCTATCTGCTGGTGCCAACAAATCTTCTCACATATTTTTAGTTTTTGTATAATTGGCTTTAGATGCGACCTTAATGCACAGTTGAGCAGATATTGTCATTATTTTCCCTATGATGAAATTTTCTTAATATGGCTTGGATATGCACCAAAATGGGCTCAAATGTATACAAAAATAAATGCTATCTGCTGGTGCCAACCAATCTTCTCACAGATGTTTAGTTTTTGTATAATTGGCTTTAGATGCGACCTTAATGCACAGTTGAGCAGATATTGTCATTATTGTCCCTACGATGAAATTTTCTTAATATGGCTTGCATATGCACCAAAATGGGCTCAAATGTACACAAAAATAAATGCTATCTGCTGGTGCTAACCAATCTTCTCACACATTTTTAGTTTTTGTATAATTGGCTTTAGATGCGACCTTAATGTACAGTTAAGCAGATATTGTCATTATTTTCCCTACGATGAGATTTTCTTAATATGGCTTGGATATGCACCAAAATGGGCTCAAATGTACACAAAAATAAATGCTATCTGCTGGTGCCAACCAATCTTCTCTCAGATTTTTTGTTTTTGTATAATTGGCTTTAGATGCGACCTTAATGCACAGTTGATCAGATATTGTCATTATTTTCCCTACGATGATATTTTCTTAATATGGCTTGGACATGCACCAAAATTGGCTCAAATGTATACAAAAATAAATACTATCTACTGGTGCCAACCAATCTTCTCACAGATTTTTAGTTTTTGTATAATTGGCTTTAGATGCGACCTTAATGTACAGTTGAGCAGATATTGTCATTATTTTCCCTACGATGACATTTTCTTAATATGGCTTGGATATGCACCAAAATGGGCTCAAATGTACACAAAAATAAATGCTATCTGCTGGTGCCAACCAATCTTCTCACAGAGTTTTTGTTTTTGTATAATTGGCTTTAGATGCGACCTTAATGCACAGTTGAGCAGATATTGTCATTATTTTCGCAACGATGAAACTTTCTTAATATGGCTTGGACATGCACCAAAATGGGCTCAAATGTACACAAAAATAAATGATATCTGCTGGTGCCAACCAATCTTCTCACAGAGTTTTAGTATTTGTATAATTGGCTTTAGATGCGACCTTAATGCACAGTTGAGCAGATATTGTCATTATTTTCGCTACGATGAAATTTTCTTAATATGGCTTGGACATGCACCAAAATGGGCTCAAATGTACACAAAAATAAATGCTATCTGCTGGTGCCAACCAATCTTCTCACAGATGTTTAGTTTTTGTATAATTGGCTTTAGATGCGACCTTAATGCACAGTTGAGCAGATATTGTCATTATTGTCCCTACGATGAAATTTTTTTAATATGGCTTGCATATGCACCAAAATGGGCTCAAATGTACACAAAAATAAATACTATCTGCTGGTGTCAACCAATCTTCTCACAGATTTTTAGTTTTTGTATAATTTGGCTTTAGATGCGACCTTAATGTACAGTTGAGCAGATATTGTCATTATTGTCCCTACGATGAAATTTTCTTAATATGGCTTGGATATGCACCAAAATGGGCTCAAATGTACACAAAAATAAATGCTATCTGCTGGTGCCAACCAATCTTCTCACAGATTTTTAGTTTTTGTATAATTGGCTTTAGATGCGACCTTAATGTACAGTTGAGCAGATATTGTCATTATTTTCCCTACGATGACATTTTCTTAATATGGCTTGGATATGCACCAAAATGGGCTCAAATGTACACAAAAATAAATGCTATCTGCTGGTGCCAACCAATCTTCTCACAGAGTTTTTGTTTTTGTATAATTGGCTTTAGATGCGACCTTAATGCACAGTTGAGCAGATATTGTCATTATTTTCGCTACGATGAAACTTTCTTAATATGGCTTGGACATGCACCAAAATGGGCTCAAATGTACACAAAAATAAATGATATCTGCTGGTGCCAACCAATCTTCTCACAGAGTTTTAGTATTTGTATAATTGGCTTTAGATGCGACCTTAATGCACAGTTGAGCAGATATTGTCATTATTTTCGCTACGATGAAATTTTCTTAATATGGCTTGGACATGCACCAAAATGGGCTCAAATGTACACAAAAATAAATGCTATCTGCTGGTGTCAACCAATCTTCTCACAGATGTTTAGTTTTTGTATAAATGGCTTTAGATGCGACCTTAATGTACAGTTGAGCAGATATTGTCATTATTGTCCCTACGATGAAATTTTCTTAAAATGGCTTGGATATGCACCAAAATGGGCTCAAATGTACACACAAATAAATGCTATCTGCTGGTGGCAACCAATCTTCTCACAGATTTTTTGTTTTTGTATAATTGGCTGTAGATGCGACCTTAATGTACAGTTGAGCAGATATTGTCATTATTTTCCCTACGATGACATTTTCTTAATATGGCTTGGATATGCACCAACATGGGCTCAAATGTACACAAAAATAAATGCTATCTGCTGGTGCCAACCAATCTTCTCACAGAGTTTTAGTATTTGTATAATTGGCTTTAGTTGCGACCTTAATGCACAGTTGAGCAGATATTGTCATTATTTTCCCTACGATGAAATTTCTTAATATGGCTTGGATATGCACCAAAATGGACTCAAATGTACACAAAAATAAATGCTATCTGCTGGTGCCAACAAATCTTCTCACATATTTTTAGTTTTTGTATAATTGGCTTTAGATGCGACCTTAATGCACAGTTGAGCAGATATTGTCATTATTTTCCCTATGATGAAATTTTCTTAATATGGCTTGGATATGCACCAAAATGGGCTCAAATGTATACAAAAATAAATGCTATCTGCTGGTGCCAACCAATCTTCTCACAGATTTTTAGTTTTTGTATAATTGGCTTTAGATGCGACCTTAATGTACAGTTGAGCAGATATTGTCATTATTTTCCCTACGATGACTTTTTATTAATATGGCTTGGATATGCACCAAAATGGGCTCAAATGTACACAAAAATAAATGCTATCTGCTGGTGCAAACCGATCTTCTCACAGATTTTTGTTTTTGTATAATTTGCTTTAGATGCGACCTTAATGTACAGTTGAGCAGATATTGTCATTATTTTCCCTACGATGATATTTTCTTAATATGGCTTGGATATGCACCAAAATGGGCTCAAATGTACACAAAAATAAATGATATCTGCTGGTGCCAACCAATCTTCTCACAGATTTTTAGTTTTTGTATAATTGGCTTTAGATGCGACCTTAATGCACAGTTGAGCAGATATTGTCATTATTTTCGCTACGATGAAATTTTCTTAATATGGCTTGGATATGCACCAAAATGGGCTCAAATGTACACAAAAATAAATGCTATCTGCTGGTACCAACCAATCTTCTCACAGATTTTTAGTTTTTGTATAATTGGGTTTAGATGCGACCTTAATGCACAGTTGAGCAGATATTGTCATTATTTTCCCTACGAAGAAATTTTCTTAATATGGCTTGGATATGCACCAAAATGGGCTCAAATGTACACAAAAATAAATGCTATCTGCTGGTGCCAACCAATCTTCTCACAGATGTTTAGTTTTTGTATAATTGGCTTTAGATGCGACCTTAATGCACAGTTGAGCAGATATTGTCATTATTGTCCCTACGATGAAATTTTCTTAATATGGCTTGCATATGCACCAAAATGGGCTCAAATGTACACAAAAATAAATGCTATCTGCTGGTGCTAACCAATCTTCTCACACATTTTTAGTTTTTGTATAATTGGCTTTAGATGCGACCTTAATGTACAGTTAAGCAGATATTGTCATTATTTTCCCTACGATGAGATTTTCTTAATATGGCTTGGATATGCACCAAAATGGGCTCAAATGTACACAAAAATAAATGCTATCTGCTGGTGCCAACCAATCTTCTCTCAGATTTTTTGTTTTTGTATAATTGGCTTTAGATGCGACCTTAATGCACAGTTGATCAGATATTGTCATTATTTTCCCTACGATGACATTTTCTTAATATGGCTTGGACATGCACCAAAATTGGCTCAAATGTACACAAAAATAAATACTATCTACTGGTGCCAACCAATCTTCTCACAGATTTTTAGTTTTTGTATAATTGGCTTTAGATGCGACCTTAATGTACAGTTGAGCAGATATTGTCATTATTTTCCCTACGATGACATTTTCTTAATATGGCTTGGATATGCACCAAAATGGGCTCAAATGTACACAACAATAAATGCTATCTGCTGGTGCCAACCAATCTTCTCACAGAGTTTTTGTTTTTGTATAATTGGCTTTAGATGCGACCTTAATGCACAGTTGAGCAGATATTGTCATTGTTTTCGCTACGATGAAACTTTCTTAATATGGCTTGGACATGCACCAAAATGGGCTCAAATGTACACAAAAATAAATGATATCTGCTGGTGCCAACCAATCTTCTCACAGAGTTTTAGTATTTGTATAATTGGCTTTAGATGCGACCTTAATGCACAGTTGAGCAGATATTGTCATTATTTTCGCTACGATGAAATTTTCTTAATATGGCTTGGACATGCACCAAAATGGGCTCAAATGTACACAAAAATAAATGCTATCTGCTGGTGCCAACCAATCTTCTCACAGATGTTTAGTTTTTGTATAATTGGCTTTAGATGCGACCTTAATGCACAGTTGAGCAGATATTGTCATTATTGTCCCTACGATGAAATTTTTTTAATATGGCTTGCATATGCACCAAAATGGGCTCAAATGTACACAAAAATAAATACTATCTGCTGGTGTCAACCAATCTTCTCACAGATTTTTAGTTTTTGTATAATTTGGCTTTAGATGCGACCTTAATGTACAGTTGAGCAGATATTGTCATTATTGTCCCTACGATGAAATTTTCTTAATATGGCTTGGATATGCACCAAAATGGGCTCAAATGTACACAAAAATAAATGCTATCTGCTGGTGCCAACCAATCTTCTCACAGATTTTTAGTTTTTGTATAATTGGCTTTAGATGCGACCTTAATGTACAGTTGAGCAGATATTGTCATTATTTTCCTTACGATGACATTTTCTTAATATGGCTTGGATATGCACCAAAATGGGCTCAAATGTACACAAAAATAAATGCTATCTGCTGGTGCCAACCAATCTTCTCACAGAGTTTTTGTTTTTGTATAATTGGCTTTAGATGCGACCTTAATGCACAGTTGAGCAGATATTGTCATTATTTTCCCTACGATGACATTTTCTTAATATGGCTTGGATATGCACCAAAATGGGCTCAAATGTACACAAAAATAAATGCTATCTGCTGGTGCCAACCAATCTTCTCACAGAGTTTTTGTTTTTGTATAATTGGCTTTAGATGCGACCTTAATGCACAGTTGAGCAGATATTGTCATTATTTTCGCTACGATGAAATTTTCTTAATATGGCTTGGACATGCACCAAAATTGGCTCAAATGTACACAAAAATAAATACTATCTGCTGGTGTCAACCAATCTTCTCACAGATTTTTAGTTTTTGTATAATTTGGCTTTAGATGCGACCTTAATGTACAGTTGAGCAGATATTGTCATTATTGTCCCTACGATGAAATTTTCTTAATATGGCTTGGATATGCACCAAAATGGGCTCAAATGTACACAAAAATAAATGCTATCTGCTGGTGCCAACCAATCTTCTCACAGATTTTTAGTTTTTGTATAATTGGCTTTAGATGCGACCTTAATGTACAGTTGAGCAGATATTGTCATTATTTTCCCTACGATGACATTTTCTTAATATGGCTTGGATATGCACCAAAATGGGGTCAAATGTACACAAAAATAAATGCTATCTGCTGGTGCCAACCAATCTTCTCACAGAGTTTTTGTTTTTGTATAATTGGCTTTAGATGCGACCTTAATGCACAGTTGAGCAGATATTGTCATTATTTTCGCTACGATGAAATTTTCTTAATATGGCTTGGACATGCACCAAAATGGGCTCAAATGTACACAAAAATAAATGCTATCTGTTGGTTTCAACCAATCTTCTCACAGATTTTTAGTTTTTGTATAAATGGCTTTAGATGCGACCTTAATGCACAGTTGAGCAGATATTGTCATTATTTTCGCTACGATGAAATTTTCTTAATATGGCTTGGACATGCACCAAAATGGGCTCAAATGTACACAAAAATAAATACTATCTGCTGGTGCCAACCAATCTTCTCACAGATTTTTAGTTTTTGTATAATTTGGCTTTAGATGCGACCTTAATGTACAGTTGAGCAGATATTGTCATTATTGTCCCTACGATGAAATTTTCTTAATATGGCTTGGATATGCACCAAAATGGGCTCAAATGTTCACAAAAATAAATGCTATCTGCTGGTGCCAACCAATCTTCTCACAGATTTTTAGTTTTTGTATAATTGGCTTTAGATGCGACCTTAATGCACAGTTGAGCAGATATTGTCATTATTTTCCCTACGAAGAAATTTTCTTAATATGGCTTGGATATGCACCAAAATGGGCTCAAATGTACACAAAAATAAATGCTATCTGCTGGTGCCAACCAATCTTCTCACAGATGTTTAGTTTTTGTATAATTGGCTTTAGATGCGACCTTAATGCACAGTTGAGCAGATATTGTCATTATTGTCCCTACGATGAAATTTTCTTAATATGGCTTGGATATGCACCAAAATGGGCTCAAATGTACACAAAAATAAATGCTATCTGCTGGTGCTAACCAATCTTCTCACACATTTTTAGTTTTTGTATAATTGGCTTTAGATGCGACCTTAATGTACAGTTAAGCAGATATTGTCATTATTTTCCCTACGATGAGATTTTCTTAATATGGCTTGGATATGCACCAAAATGGGCTCAAATGTACACAAAAATAAATGCTATCTGCTGGTGCCAACCAATCTTCTCAAAGATTTTTAGTTTTTGTATAATTGGCTTTAGATGCGACCTTAATGTACAGTTGAGCAGATATTGTCATTATTTTCCCTACGATGACATTTTCTTAATATGGCTTGGATATGCACCAAAATGGGCTCAAATGTACACAAAAATAAATGCTATCTGCTGGTGCCAACCAATCTTCTCACAGATGTTTAGTTTTTGTATAATTGGCTTTAGATGCGACCTTAATGCACAGTTGAGCAGATATTGTCATTATTGTCCCTACGATGAAATTTTCTTAATATGGCTTGCATATGCACCAAAATGGGCTCAAATGTACACAAAAATAAATGCTATCTGCTGGTGCTAACCAATCTTCTCACACATTTTTAGTTTTTGTATAATTGGCTTTAGATGCGACCTTAATGTACAGTTAAGCAGATATTGTCATTATTTTCCCTACGATGAGATTTTCTTAATATGGCTTGGATATGCACCAAAATGGGCTCAAATGTACACAAAAATAAATGCTATCTGCTGGTGCCAACCAATCTTCTCTCAGATGTTTTGTTTTTGTATAATTGGCTTTAGATGCGACCTTAATGCACAGTTGATCAGATATTGTCATTATTTTCCCTACGATGACATTTTCTTAATATGGCTTGGACATGCACCAAAATTGGCTCAAATGTACACAAAAATAAATACTATCTACTGGTGCCAACCAATCTTCTCACAGATTTTTAGTTTTTGTATAATTGGCTTTAGATGCGACCTTAATGTACAGTTGAGCAGATATTGTCATTATTTTCCCTACGATGACATTTTCTTAATATGGCTTGGATATGCACCAAAATGGGCTCAAATGTACACAAAAATAAATGCTATCTGCTGGTGCCAACCAATCTTCTCACAGAGTTTTTGTTTTTGTATAATTGGCTTTAGATACGACCTTAATGCACAGTTGAGCAGATATTGTCATTATTTTCGCTACGATGAAATTTTCTTAATATGGCTTGGACATGCACCAAAATGGGCTCAAATGTACACAAAAATAAATGCTATCTGCTGGTGCCAACCAATCTTCTCACAGATGTTTAGTTTTTGTATAATTGGCTTTAGATGCGACCTTAATGCACAGTTGAGCAGATATTGTCATTATTGTCCCTACGATGAAATTTTTTTAATATGGCTTGCATATGCACCAAAATGGGCTCAAATGTACACAAAAATAAATACTATCTGCTGGTGTCAACCAATCTTCTCACAGATTTTTAGTTTTTGTATAATTTGGCTTTAGATGCGACCTTAATGTACAGTTGAGCAGATATTGTCATTATTGTCCCTACGATGAAATTTTCTTAATATGGCTTGGATATGCACCAAAATGGGCTCAAATGTACACAAAAATAAATGCTATCTGCTGGTGCCAACCAATCTTCTCACAGATTTTTAGTTTTTGTATAATTGGCTTTAGATGCGACCTTAATGTACAGTTGAGCAGATATTGTCATTATTTTCCCTACGATGACATTTTCTTAATATGGCTTGGATATGCACCAAAATGGGCTCAAATGTACACAAAAATAAATGTTATCTGCTGGTGCCAACCAATCTTCTCACAGAGTTTTTGTTTTTGTATAATTGGCTTTAGATGCGACCTTAATGCACAGTTGAGCAGATATTGTCATTATTTTCCCTACGATGACATTTTCTTAATATGGCTTGGATATGCACCAAAATGGGCTCAAATGTACACAAAAATAAATGCTATCTGCTGGTGCCAACCAATCTTCTCACAGAGTTTTTGTTTTTGTATAATTGGCTTTAGATGCGACCTTAATGCACAGTTGAGCAGATATTGTCATTATTTTCGCTACGATGAAATTTTCTTAATATGGCTTGGACATGCACCAAAATTGGCTCAAATGTACACAAAAATAAATACTATCTGCTGGTGTCAACCAAACTTCTCACAGATTTTTAGTTTTTGTATAATTTGGCTTTAGATGCGACCTTAATGTACAGTTGAGCAGATATTGTCATTATTGTCCCTACGATGAAATTTTCTTAATATGGCTTGGATATGCACCAAAATGGGCTCAAATGTACACAAAAATAAATGCTATCTGCTGGTGCCAACCAATCTTCTCACAGATTTTTAGTTTTTGTATAATTGGCTTTAGATGCGACCTTAATGTACAGTTGAGCAGATATTGTCATTATTTTCCCTACGATGACATTTTCTTAATATGGCTTGGATATGCACCAAAATGGGGTCAAATGTACACAAAAATAAATGCTATCTGCTGGTGCCAACCAATCTTCTCACAGAGTTTTTGTTTTTGTATAATTGGCTTTAGATGCGACCTTAATGCACAGTTGAGCAGATATTGTCATTATTTTCGCTACGATGAAATTTTCTTAATATGGCTTGGACATGCACCAAAATGGGCTCAAATGTACACAAAAATAAATGCTATCTGTTGGTTTCAACCAATCTTCTCACAGATTTTTAGTTTTTGTATAAATGGCTTTAGATGCGACCTTAATGCACAGTTGAGCAGATATTGTCATTATTTTCGCTACGATGAAATTTTCTTAATATGGCTTGGACATGCACCAAAATGGGCTCAAATGTACACAAAAATAAATGCTATCTGCTGGTGCCAACCAATCTTCTCACAGATTTTTAGTTTTTGTATAATTTGGCTTTAGATGCGACCTTAATGTACAGTTGAGCAGATATTGTCATTATTGTCCCTACGATGAAATTTTCTTAATATGGCTTGGATATGCACCAAAATGGGCTCAAATGTTCACAAAAATAAATGCTATCTGCTGGTGCCAACCAATCTTCTCACAGATTTTTAGTTTTTGTATAATTGGCTTTAGATGCGACCTTAATGCACAGTTGAGCAGATATTGTCATTATTTTCCCTACGAAGAAATTTTCTTAATATGGCTTGGATATGCACCAAAATGGGCTCAAATGTACACAAAAATAAATGCTATCTGCTGGTGCCAACCAATCTTCTCACAGATGTTTAGTTTTTGTATAATTGGCTTTAGATGCGACCTTAATGCACAGTTGAGCAGATATTGTCATTATTGTCCCTACGATGAAATTTTCTTAATATGGCTTGCATATGCACCAAAATGGGCTCAAATGTACACAAAAATAAATGCTATCTGCTGGTGCTAACCAATCTTCTCACACATTTTTAGTTTTTGTATAATTGGCTTTAGATGCGACCTTAATGTACAGTTAAGCAGATATTGTCATTATTTTCCCTACGATGAGATTTTCTTAATATGGCTTGGATATGCACCAAAATGGGCTCAAATGTACACAAAAATAAATGCTATCTGCTGGTGCCAACCAATCTTCTCAAAGATTTTTAGTTTTTGTATAATTGGCTTTAGATGCGACCTTAATGTACAGTTGAGCAGATATTGTCATTATTTTCCCTACGATGACATTTTCTTAATATGGCTTGGATATGCACCAAAATGGGCTGAAATGTACACAAAAATAAATGCTATCTGCTGGTGCCAACCAATCTTCTCACAGAGTTTTTGTTTTTGTATAATTGGCTTTAGATGCGACCTTAATGCACAGTTGAGCAGATATTGTCATTATTTTCGCTACGATGAAACTTTCTTAATATGGCTTGGACATGCACCAAACTGGGCTTAAATGTACACAAAAATAAATGCTATCTGCTGGTGTCAACCAATCTTCTCACAAAGTTTTAGTATTTGTATAATTGGCTTTAGATGCGACCTTTATGCACAGTTGAGCAGATATTGTCATTATTTTCCCTACGAAGAAATTTTCTTAATATGGCTTGGATATGCACCAAAATGGGCTCAAATGTACACAAAAATAAATGCTATCTGCTGGTGCCAACCAATCTTCTCACAGATGTTTAGTTTTTGTATAATTGGCTTTAGATGCGACCTTAATGCATTGTTGAGCAGATATTGTCATTATTGTCCCTACGATGAAATTTTCTTAATATGGCTTGGATATGCACCAAAATGGGCTCAAATGTACACAAAAATAAATGCTATCTGCTGGTGCCAACCAATCTTCTCACAGATTTTTAGTTTTTGTATAATTGGCTTTAGATGCGACCTTAATGTACAGTTGAGCAGATATTGTCATTATTTTCCCTACGATGACATTTTCTTAATATGGCTTGGAAATGCAACAAAATGGGCTCAAATGTACACAAAAATAAATGCTATCTGCTGGTGCCAACCAATCTTCTCACAGAGTTTTAGTATTTGTATAATTGGCTTTAGATGCGACCTTAATGCACAGTTGAGCAGATATTGTCATTATTTTCGCTACGATGAAATTTTCTTAATATGGCTTGGACATGCACCAAAATGGGCTCAAATGTACACAAAAATAAATGCTATCTGTTGGTGTCAACCAATCTTCTCACAGATTTTTAGTTTTTGTATAAATGGCTTTAGATGCGACCTTAATGCACAGTTGAGCAGATATTGTCATTATTTTCGCTACGATGAAATTTTCTTAATATGGCTTGGACATGCACCAAAATGGGCTCAAATGTACACAAAAATAAATGCTATCTGTTGGTGTCAACCAATCTTCTCACAGATTTTTAGTATTTGTATAATTTGCTTTAGATGCGACCTTAATGTACAGTTGAGCAGATATTGTCATTATTTTCCCTACGATGATATTTTCTTAATATGGCTTGGATATGCACCAAAATGGGCTCAAATGTACACAAAAATAAATGCTATCTGCTGGTGCCAACCAATCTTCTCACAGAGTTTTAGTATTTGTATAATTGGCTTTAGATGCGACCTTAATGCACAGTTGAGCAGATATTGTCATTATTTTCGCTACGATGAAATTTTCTTAATATGGCTTGGACATGCACCAAAATGGGCTCAAATGTACACAAAAATAAATGCTATCTGTTGGTGTCAACCAATCTTCTCACAGATTTTTAGTTTTTGTATCATTGGCTTTAGATGCGACCTTAATGTACAGTTGAGCAGATATTGTCATTATTTTCCCTACGATGACATTTTCTTAATATGGCTTGGATATGCACCAAAATGGGCTCAAATGTACACAAAAATAAATGCTATCTGCTGGTGCCAACCAATCTTCTCACAGAGTTTTAGTATTTATATAATTGGCTTTAGATGCGACCTTAATGCACAGTTGAGCAGATATTGTCATTATTTTCCCTACGATGACATTTTCTTAATATGGCTTGGATATGCACCAAAATGGGCTCAAATGTACACAAAAATAAATGCTATCTGCTGGTGCCAACCAATCTTCTCACAGAGTTTTAGTATTTGTATAATTGGCTTTAGATGCGACCTTAATGTACAGTTGAGCAGATATTGTCATTATTTTCCCTACGATGAAATTTTCTTAATATGGCTTGGACATGCACCAAAATGGGCTCAAATGTACACAAAAATAAATGCTATCTGCTGGTGCCAACCAATCTTCTCACAGAGTTTTAGTATTTGTATAATTGGCTTTAGATGCGACCTTAATGCACAGTTGAGCAGATATTGTCATTATTTTCGCTACGATGAAATTTTCTTAATATGGCTTGGATATGCACCAAAATGGGCTCAAATGTACACAAAAATAAATGCTATCTGCTGGTGCCAACCAATCTTCTCACAGATTTTTTGTTTTTGTATAATTGGCTTTAGATGCGACCTTAATGTACAGTTGAGCAGATATTGTCATTATTTTCCCTACGATGAAATTTTCTTAATATGGCTTGGATATGCACCAAAATGGGCTCAAATGTACACAAAAATAAATGCTATCTGCTGGTGCCAACCAATCTTCTCACAGATTTTTAGTTTTTGTATAATTGGCTTTTGATGCGACCTTAATGGACAGTTGAGCAGATATTGTCATTATTGTCCCTACGATGAAATTTTCTTAATATGGCTTGGACATGCACCAAAATTGGTTCAAATGTACACAAAAATAAATGCTATCTGCTGGTGTCAACCAATCTTCTCACAGATTTTTTGTTTTTGTATAATTGGCTTTAGATGCGACCTTAATGCACAGTTGAGCAGATATTGTCATTATTGTCCCTACGATGAAATTTTCTCAATATGGCTTGGACATGCACCAAAATTGGCTCAAATGTACACAAAAATAAATGCTATCTGCTGGTGTCAACCAATCTTCTCACAGATTTTTTGTTTTTGTATAATTGGCTTTAGATGCGACCTTAATGCACAGTTGAGCAGATATTGTCATTATTTTCCCTACGATGAAATTTTCTTAATATGGCTTGGATATGCACCAAAATGGGCTCAAATGTACACAAAAATAAATGCTATCTGCTGGTGCCAACTAATCTTCTCACAGATTTTTAGTTTTTGTATAGTTGGCTTTAGATGCGACCTTAATGTACAGTTGAGCAGATATTGTCATTATTGTCCCTACGATGAAATTGTTTAATATGGCTTGGATATGCACCAAAATGGGCTCAAATGTACACAAAAATAAATGCTATATGCTGGTGCCAACCAATCTTCTCACAGATTATTAGTTTTTGTATAATTGGCTTTAGATGCGACCTTATTGTACAGTTGAGCAGATATTGTCATTATTGTCCCTACGATGAAATTTTCTTAATATGGCTTGCATATGCACCAAAATGGGCTCAAATATACACAAAAATAAATGCTATCTGCTGGTGCCAACCAATCTACTCACAGAGTTTTAGTATTTGTATAATTGGCTTTAGATGCGACCTTAATGCACAGTTGAGCAGATATTGTCATTATTTTCGCTACGATGAAATTTTCTTAATATGGCTTGGACATGCACCAAAATGGGCTCAAATGTACACAAAAATAAATGCTATCTGCTGGTGTTAACCAATCTTCTCACAAAGTTTTAGTATTTATAATTGGCTTTAGATGCCACCTTAATGCACAGTTGAGCAGATATTGTCATTATTTTCCCTACGAAGAAATTTTCTTAATATGGCTTGCATATGCACCAAAATGGGCTCAAATGTACACAAAAATAAATGCTATCTGCTGGTGCCAACCAATCTTCTCACAGATTTTTAATTTGTGTATAATTGGCTTTAGATGCGACCTTAATGTACAGTTAAGCAGATATTGTCATTATTTTCCCTACGATGAGATTTTCTTAATATGGCTTGGATATGCACCAAAATGGGCTCAAATGTACACAAAAATAAATGCTATCTGCTGGTGCCAACCAATCTTCTCACAGATTTTTTGTTTTTGTATAATTGGCTTTAGATGCGACCTTAATGCACAGTTGAGTAGATATTGTCATTATTTTCCCTACGATGAAATTTTCTTAATATGGCTTGGACATGCACCAAAATTGGCTCAAATGTACACAAAAATAAATACTATCTGCTGGTGTCAACCAATCTTCTCACAGATTTTTAGTTTTTGTATAATTTGGCTTTAGATGCGACCTTAATGTACAGTTGAGCAGATATTGTCATTATTGTCCCTACGATGAAATTTTCTTAATATGGCTTGGATATGCACCAAAATGGGCTCAAATGTACACAAAAATAAATGCTATCTGCTGGTGCCAACCAATCTTCTCACAGATTTTTAGTTTTTGTATAATTGGCTTTAGATGCGACCTTAATGTACAGTTGAGCAGATATTGTCATTATTTTCCCTACGATGACATTTTCTTAATATGGCTTGGATATGCACCAAAATGGGCTCAAATGTACACAAAAATAAATGCTATCTGCTGGTGCCAACCAATCTTCTCACAGAGTTTTTGTTTTTGTATAATTGGCTTTAGATGCGACCTTAATGCACAGTTGAGCAGATATTGTCATTATTTTCGCTACGATGAAATTTTCTTAATATGGCTTGGACATGCACCAAAATGGGCTCAAATGTACACACAAATAAATGCTATCTGCTGGTGCCAACCAATCTTCTCACAGATTTTTAGTATTTGTATAATTTGCTTTAGATGCGACCTTAATGTACAGTTGAGCAGATATTGTCATTATTTTCCCTACGATGATATTTTCTTAATATGGCTTGGATATGCACCAAAATGGGCTCAAATGTACACAAAAATAAATACTATCTGCTTGTGCCAACCAATCTTCTCACAGAGTTTTAGTATTTGTATAATTGGCTTTAGATGCGACCTTAATGCACAGTTGAGCAGATATTGTCATTATTTTCGCTACGATGAAATTTTCTTAATATGGCTTGGACATGCACCAAAATGGGTTCAAATGTACACAAAAATAAATGCTATCTGCTTGTGTCAACCATTCTTCTCACAGATTTTTAGTTTTTGTATAAATGGCTTTAGATGCGACCTTAATGTACAGTTGAGCAGATATTGTCATTATTGTCCCTACGATGAAATTTTCTTAATATGGCTTGGATATGCACCAAAATGGGCTGAAATGTACACAAAAATAAATGCTATCTGCTGGTGCCAACCAATCTTCTCACAGATTTTTAGTTTTTGTATCATTGGCTTTAGATGCGACCTTAATGTACAGTTGAGCAGATATTGTCATTATTTTCCCTACGATGACATTTTCTTAATATGGCTTGGATATGCACCAAAATGGGCTCAAATGTACACAAAAATAAATGCTATCTGCTGGGGCCAACCAATCTTCTCACAGAGTTTAAGTATTTGTATAATTGGCTTTAGATGCGACCTTAATGTACAGTTGAGCAGATATTGTCATTATTTTCCCTACGATGAAATTTTCTTAATATGGCTTGGATATGCACCAAAATGGGCTCAAATGTACACAAAAATAAATGCTATCTGCTGGTGCCAACCAATCTTCTCACAGAGTTTTAGTATTTGTATAATTGGCTTTAGATGCGACCTTAATGCACAGTTGAGCAGATATTGTAATTATTTTCGCTACGATGAAATTTTCTTAATATGGCTTGGATATGCACCAAAATGGGCTCAAATGTACACAAAAATAAATGCTATCTGCTGGTGCCAACCAATCTTCTCACAGATTTTTAGTTTTTGTATCATTGGCTTTAGATGCGACCTTAATGTACAGTTGAGCAGATATTGTCATTATTTTCCCTACGATGACATTTTCTTAATATGGCTTGGATATGCACCAAAATGGGTTCAAATGTACACAAAAATAAATGCTATCTGCTGGTGCCAACCAATCTTCTCACAGAGTTTGAGTATTTGTATAATTGGCTTTAGATGCGACCTTAATGTACAGTTGAGCAGATATTGTCATTATTTTCCCTACGATGAAATTTTCTTAATATGGCTTGGATATGCACCAAAATGGGCTCAAATGTACACAAAAATAAATGCTATCTGCTGGTGCCAACCAATCTTCTCACAGAGTTTTAGTATTTGTATAATTGGCTTTAGATGCGACCTTAATGCACAGTTGAGCAGATATTGTAATTATTTTCGCTACGATTAAATTTTCTTAATATGGCTTGGATATGCACCAAAATGGGCTCAAATGTACACAAAAATAAATGCTATCTGCTGGTGCCAACCAATCTTCTCACAGATGTTTTGTTTTTGTATAATTGGCTTTAGATGCGACCTTAATGTACAGTTGAGCAGATATTGTCATTATTTTCCCTACAATGAAATTTTCTTAATATGGCTTGGATATGCACCAAAATGGGCTCAAATGTACACAAAAATAAATGCTATCTGCTGGTGCCAACCAATCTTCTCACAGATTTTTAGTTTTTGTATAATTGGCTTTTGATGCGACCTTAATGCACAGTTGAGCAGATATTGTCATTATTGTTCCTACGATGAAATTTTCTTAATATGGCTTGGACATGCACCAAAATTGGTTCAAATGTACACAAAAATAAATGCTATTTGCTGGTGTCAACCAATCTTCTCACAGATTCTTTGTTTTTGTATAATTGGCTTTAGATGCCACCTTAATGCACAGTTGAGCAGATATTGTCATTATTGTCCCTACGATGAAATTTTCTTAATATGGCTTGGACATACACTAAAATTGGCTCAAATGTACACAAAAATAAATGCTATCTGCTGGTGTCAACCAATCTTCTCACAGATTTTTTGTTTTTGTATAATTGGCTTTAGATGCGACCTTAATGCACAGTTGAGCAGATATTGTCATTATTTTCCCTACGATGAAATTTTCTTAATATGGCTTGGACATGCACCAAAATGGGCTCAAATGTACACAAAAATAAATGCTATCTGCTGGTGCCAACTAATCTTCTCACAGATTTTTTGTTTTGTATAGTTGGCTTTAGATGCGACCTTAATGTACAGTTGAGCAGATATTGTCATTATTGTCCCTACGATGAAATTGTTTAATATGGCTTGGATATGCACCAAAATGGGCTCAAATGTACACAAAAATAAATGCTATATGCTGGTGCCAACCAATCTTCTCACAGATTATTAGTTTTTGTATAATTGGCTTTAGATGCGACCTTATTGTACAGTTGAGCAGATATTGTCATTATTGTCCCTACGATGAAATTTTCTTAATATGGCTTGCATATGCACGAAAATGGGCTCAAATGTACACAAAAATAAATGCTATCTGCTGGTGCCAACCAATCTTCTCACAGATTTTTAGTTTTTGTATAATTGGCTTTAGATGCGACCTTAATGTACAGTTAAGCAGATATTGTCATTATTTTCCCTACGATGAGATTTTCTTAATATGGCTTGGATATGCACCAAAATGGGCTCAAATGTACACAAAAATAAATGCTATCTGCTGGTGCCAACCAATCTTCTCACAGATTTTTAGTTTTTGTATAATTGGCTTTAGATGACTGTGACCTTAATGCACAGTTGAGCAGATATTGTCATTATTTTCGCTACGATGAAATTTTCTTAATATGGCTTGGACATGCACCAAAATTGGCTCAAATGTACACAAAAATAAATGCTATCTGCTGGTGCCAACCAATCTTCTCACAGATTTTTAGTTTTTGTATAATTGGCTTTAGATGCGACCTTAATGTACAGTTAAGCAGATATTGTCATTATTTTCCCTACGATGAGATTTTCTTAATATGGCTTGGATATGCACCAAAATGGGCTCAAATGTACACAAAAATAAATGCTATCTGCTGGTGCCAACCAATCTTCTCACAGATTTTTAGTTTTTGTATAATTGGCTTTAGATGACTGTGACCTTAATGCACAGTTGAGCAGATATTGTCATTATTTTCGCTACGATGAAATTTTCTTAATATGGCTTGGACATGCACCAAAATTGGCTCAAATGTACACACAAATAAATGCTATCTGCTGGTGTCAACCAATCTTCTCACAGATTTTTAGGTTTTGTATAATTTGGCTTTAGATGCGACCTTAATGTACAGTTGAGCAGATATTGTCATTATTGTCCCTACGATGAAATTTTCTTAATATGGCTTGGATATGCACCAAAATGGGCTCAAATGTACACAAAAATAAATGCTATCTGCTGGTGCCAACCAATCTTCTCACAGATTTTTAGTTTTTGTATAATTGGCTTTAGATGCGACCTTAATGTACAGTTGAGCAGATATTGTCATTATTTTCCCTACGATGAAATTTTCTTAATATGGCTTGGATATGCACCAAAATGGGCTCAAATGTACACAAAAATAAATGCTATCTGCTGGTGCCAACCAATCTTCTCACAGAGTTTTAGTATTTGTATAATTGGCTTTAGATGCGACCTTAATGCACAGTTGAGCAGATATTGTCATTATTTTCCCTACGATGACATTTTCTTAATATGGCTTGGACATGCACCAAAATGGGCTCAAATGTACACACAAATAAATGCTATCTGCTGGTGTCAACCAATCTTCTCACAGATTTTTAGTTTTTGTATAATTTGGCTTTAGATGCGACCTTAATGTACAGTTGAGCAGATATTGTCATTATTTTCCCTACGATGATATTTTCTTAATATGGCTTGGATATGCACCAAAATGGGCTCAAATGTACACAAAAATAAATGCTATCTGCTGGTGCCAACCAATCTTCTCACAGAGTTTTAGTATTTGTATAATTGGCTTTAGATGCGACCTTAATGCACAGTTGAGCAGATATTGTCATTATTTTCGCTACGATGAAATTTTCTTAATATGGCTTGCATATGCACCAAAATGGGCTCAAATGTACACAAAAATAAATGCTATCTGCTGGTGCCAACCAATCTTCTCACAGATTTTTAGTTTTTGTATAATTGGCTTTAGATGCGACCTTAATGTACAGTTAAGCAGATATTGTCATTATTTTCCCTACGATGAGATTTTCTTAATATGGCTTGGATATGCACCAAAATGGGCTCAAATGTACACAAAAGAAATGCTATCTGCTGGTGCCAACCAATCTTCTCACAGATTTTTAGTTTTTGTATAATTGGCTTTAGATGACTGTGACCTTAATGCACAGTTGAGCAGATATTGTCATTATTTTCCCTACGATGAAATTTTCTTAATATGGCTTGGACATGCACCAAAATTGGCTCAAATGTACACACAAATAAATGCTATCTGCTGGTGTCAACCAATCTTCTCACAGATTTTTAGTTTTTCTATAATTTGGCTTTAGATGCGACCTTAATGTACAGTTGAGCAGATATTGTCATTATTGTCCCTACGATGAAATTTTCTTAATATGGCTTGGATATGCACCAAAATGGGCTCAAATGTACACAAAAATAAATGCTATCTGCTGGTGCCAACCAATCTTCCCACAGATTATTAGTTTTTGTATAATTGGCTTTAGATGCGACCTTATTGTACAGTTGAGCAGATATTGTCATTATTGTCCCTAGGATGAAATTTTCTTAATATGGCTTGGATATGCACCAAAATGGGCTCAAATGTACACAAAAATAAATGCTATCTGCTGGTGCCAACCAATCTTCTCACAGATTTTTAGTTTTTGTATAATTGGCTTTAGATGCGACCTTAATGTACAGTTAAGCAGATATTGTCATTATTTTCCCTACGATGAGATTTTCTTAATATGGCTTGGATATGCACCAAAATGGGCTCAAATGTACACAAAAAAAAATGCTATCTGCTGGTGCCAACCAATCTTCTCACAGATTTTTAGTTTTTGTATAATTGGCTTTAGATGCGACCTTAATGTACAGTTGAGCAGATATTGTCATTATTTTCCCTACGATGAAATTTTCTTAATATGGCTTGGACATGCACCAAAATTGGCTCAAATGTACACAAAAATAAATACTATCTGCTGGTGTCAACCAATCTTCTCACAGATTTTTAGTTTTTGTATAATTTGGCTTTAGATGTGACCTTAATGTACAGTTGAGCAGATATTGTCATTATTTTCCCTACGATGACATTTTCTAAATATTTTTTTTTTTTTTTTTTTATTTTCCATATTTTGTGATAAAGGCAAAATACAACAGCATACGACAAACACAAAGAAATACATGAATACATTATAACATTAAAATCCACAATTGGCTGACAAAAATTATTTCATACTATTATTTACCTAATAATAGATGTAATGTTGACCAAAATTTGAAAAACATTTCTTCAGTTCCTGTTGAAAGAAAAACATATCTCGACATGTCATAGTAACGTGCAATTTCATTTTTTAAGTATTCCACCTTAGGTTTAAAACCATTTATGCTACATTTATAAATATATTGTTTGACTAATAAAATGATTGCATTAACAGGATTATTGTTTTTTCCTTTCATACCCAATATAATAACTTTGTTTGTAAATTCTAGTTTTAACTGGACTGAATTTAACCATGATTCAATTTCTTTCCATAATTTGAAGATAATTTTACATTCCCATAGCATATGGTTGATACTTTCTAGGTTTGTCTTACAAAATGGGCAAAATGGCGAGGGCGTATAACCAATTTTATGAAGAAATTGTCTTGTCGGAAGTATATTATGAATAATTCTGAGTTGCAACCATTTCAAGTCTGTGCTCTTAGAACATTTATTAGCAATGATGTTAAAAATTTTCCAATAATTTTCAGTAAATTCAGTTTGTAAGATTCTTTCCCATTTTGAATAGCTTGGCAAGCGAACGAATTTTGAATCAATAAGGAAGGCATATAGTTTTTTGTTCCCAATGGTAGCATCGATGTTTAATAAACTGGGCAAAAAAAGAAACGCATCACTAAAATCAACTTTTCAAATTGCAATAATTTAGCAATTTTTTTTTAAAATCGATTAAATTTGATTCATTATCATCAGTTCTAGTCAATACAACAATGTGATGCGCTCGAACGCATCTTATGATGTTTTGTCGCCAAAATTATGCACCTTGAGAAAAAAAGCGCCGAAATTTGCATGCAAAAAAATCTGTAAGGATGTTGCACGTAAAGCTTCGGATATTACACCCTAGTAATAGTGGGTATAAAAGCACATCAGTCCCATTGCGATTCAAACTCAGCTTTTTCCTTCATGCGACCTGCAAAATGCCACGACTTAACGAGGAAATCCGAAACCGAGCAATTGGTCGTTTGGAACGCAGAGAAAGCCATCGTTCAGTTTCAAGACACTTCAACGTGAGTCATAGCACGATTTCAAGTCTATGGCAGCGCTACAGACTGTACAACTCCGCCCGAGACCGACCAAGATCAGGACCACTAAGCGTGACCACTCCTGCGCAGGACCACTACATCAGGATCTTCCATCTGCGTTATAGAACTGTAAGTGCTACTCACACCGCCGACAACGTTCTTGGACTTTGCAGAGTCTCGGCGGAGAAGATTAGAAATCGCCTACGAGAACAGAAATGAAATCCTCATTCGCCACCGACGTTAAAAGGGAAATATTTCAGCAAGGCAGCGCGAGACCACACGCAGCACGTCTTAATATGGACTATTGCGCAAACACCAATGTGACTGTTCTCCCATGGCCATCAAAATGCCCAGATCTCAATCCAATTGAGCATATGTGGGATCTGTTGGACCGACGTCTACGACGGCGTCAGCAGCAACCCCGTACACGACAGCAGATGATGTATGCATTGTTGTATGAGTGGCGAAGGATTCCTCAGCATCAGATTCGCTGCCTTATTCAGTCTATGCCACGGAGATGCAGAGCAGTGCTCCATGCTCGAGGGGGTAACACTAGGTACTGACTTTGACTACTACTTTCACGGACGACGGCGTTCTATGAGGCAGTCGATTACACCAGTGTCTTCAGAATTCACATGTTAAACACTGTGCCAAATTTTGTCCATTTACAGGCATTCGTTATTCGGTAATTTTATTTTAAAGAATGTATAAATAAAACTGATAATTTCTGTGATGCGTTTCTTTTTTTGCCCAGTGTATGTTAAAAGGATAAATAGGATCAGGTAATTTGTTTTTGAAATTTTTTATGTTCAGTGATCGAGCATATGTCATTATGGCTCTTTTCACTGATTCATAAGTTAGAAAGTTAGTCTTTATTGGAAATGTATTGGAAAATTCTTCAAAAGTTAACATCCTGCCATCGACATGAAGCAAATCGTTCACAAAAACTACACCTTTACAATACCAGTCATAATACAAAAATGGAAGACCATCGATGTTAATACTGTCGTTGTTCCATATTGTCTGACATTGAATTTCTTCCTTAGTTACAATTTTTCTTTTATTCATTGATATAAAGTCTGACCATTCCAAGAGGATATCTTTCCAAAATGAGTTAGTAGAGGAGGGGATTAAGTTATTTCTTATGAAAACACTTTCCGTTAAGAGAAAGGGCGTTTTCATTTTATGTTGATTATAAAAGAGATGTGTCCATTTAAAGTCATTTCCGCTAATTCTTTTAATCCATTTTAATTTTTGTGACGATATGATTTTTCTTATATTTGGTGCTTTTATCCCCCCATGCTCTGGATTTAACATCATTACATCTCTCTTTACCTTGTCCGGTTTATTTCTCCATATGAAGTTAAAACATCTTTTTTGCAGTTTTTCAATGACAATCTTTTTGGGATTTGGCAAAGATGAAAATAAATGATTCAGCTTTGGTAGTAAGAGTGATTTAAGAACAGTATTTCTTCCATATGGGGTTAAAGTACGAGCTGTCCAAATATTCATTTGCCTGTCATTCTGAGCAAGCTTTTCGTTGTAGTTTTTATCAACCATATGTTCGAGATCAATATCAAATTGTATGCCTAGAAGGGTGAAGTTTGTTTCTGACCAGTCGAAGTGCCATTCTTTACACATCTTATATCGAGATCTCTTTTTGGAGCCTATCCATATTAATTTAGTTTTATCTATGTTGACTTTCAGTCCTGAAAAACGGGCAAAAAGTTCTAAAGTGTTTAAAGCTGCATAGAGACTTTTTTCGGATCCATCTAATGTGAGAGTTGTATCATCTGCGAACTGCGAAAGAAGATATTCTATATTTCCTAGTTTAATTCCTTTTATGTTTTTATTATTACGTATCATAATACCCAAGATTTCTACACACAACAGAAAGATATAGGGCGCTATCGGGTCCCCCTGGCGACAACCCCGGCTTATTTTAAAAGGACTTGATGCAAATCCATTAACCAGCACTCTAGATTCAATATCATTATAGAACGTTTCTATCCAGTGTGAAATACTGGATCCAAAGTTAAAAAACTTTAGAACTTTACTAAGATAATTTCTGTCTACCGAATCGAAAGCCTTTTCAAAGTCAATGAGAAGAAGTAAACCAGGTATCTGACAACTTTCAGTATGTTCCATTAGATCCTATATAAGTCTAGTAACTTCGCCAATGTATCTTCCTGTGATAAAACCTTTTTGATCTTCATTAATAATGCGAGGTAGTACTTTTTTAATTCGATTTGCAATTGCGGCGGCACCAACCTTATATGAAGTATTCAGTAGAGAGATCGGGCGCCAATTTTTCAAAAATTTCTTTGGCTTATTTGCTTTAGGAATGCATGTTATCAGCCCCTGTTTTTGAGAGATTGATAAGTTTCCGTTTTCATAGCCTCTGTTTAGAGAATTCAACAGGAAAGATCCTAGATCTTTCCAGAAGAATTTAAGGAATTCTGTAGTAAACCCATCTGGGCCTGGACTTTTATCATTTTTCATGTTCTTGAGAGCGAAAGACAACTCACTCAATTTTAGTTCTCCTTCAAGATTGTACTTGTCCTGATCATCTAAAACCGGAACATTGTCGTGTTTAAATAATTCAGACAGATCAACATCAGATTGGCCTCGAGCAGTATACAATTTTTCATAAAAACGTTTAGTTTCTTCAAGTATTTACTCACTTTCTGTTACATATGTTCCATCGTTTTTTTCTAAAACAGTAATGGATTTATTTAAGAAATTTCTTGATTCTAACTTTAAAAAATATTTGGTAGGTTTTTCCCCTTTTTCAATCCAATTTGCCTTAGATCTTATTAGTATTCCGTTTATTTTATGATTAGCAACTTCGTCTAGGTCATGTTTTAAAATATTTATGTCATCAAGCAGTTTTTGCTTCGTGTCAATATTTTCATTTAGGTCTAGTTTTTTTTCTAGTTCTGCAAGTCCAGATTCCAAGTTCTTTTCTTTTTCGTTTGTAATTTTCTTTTTTGTTGATGAATAGTATATTGTTTTACCCCTGATCATGAGGAGTAATGTTTCCCAGAGCAATTGATCATCAATTGAATATTTAATGGATTCAGTATTCGAGGTTTTATATTGATCTAGCGTTGATTTAATCGTTTCTTTTACTAGTTTTACATATTTTCTATCTCGAAGAAGTGAATTATTAAATTTCCAAAAGCCCTTTCCTCGAGCTAAAGTAGAACATGTTATCGACAGAGAAATGATGGAGTGATCAGAATTTATGCTTGGGGGAATGTCACTGTTATTGACCGAAGATAGGAGCCCATGAGATATCAGGAAGAAGTCTAGTCTCGCTTGTTTTAGAGGGGTAGGTTGCCGCCAGGTGAAACGTTTTGCATCGTAATTAAGTTCACGCCAAGGATCTTTTAGGTCAAATGTATCTATCATTTCAATAACCTTTTCTTTTGCTTTTGGATTGTTGATATGTTTATAGTTGTAAGTATCTAATTGTTGGTTCCTAACTAGATTCCAGTCACCACACAAACATATTTCATCACTATCATAATTCGTTATAATGTCCATAATAGTCTGAAAGAAATCTGGATTGTCCTCATTGGGTCCATATATACTGATTACAGTATAAGTAACCTCATTAACCAAAATCTTGAGTGCAACAAAGTTTCCAAACTCATCTATATTACTATCTAATAGTTTAAACTCGAAGTTGTTATTGAATAATATGGCTGTGCCTCGGGCGTTACCTTTGAAGCAGCTTATAAAACACTCATTATATCCTCATTGTTCTTTGATTTTCTGAATTTGATCTGAAGTAAAGTGTACATCTTGTAAACAGTAGATGTTGCCTTTTTTCTTTTTAAGGAAATTGAATACCTTTTTACGTTTTAAGTTATTGTTTAGGCCCCTGCAGTTATGACAAAGTATCTTTATTGTTTCAGTCATTTTCATTTAAATGGTGTGTTGGTGAATTATCAGCCAATTTTGAATAAATTTGCTCAAGTATAGTGGATTTAAAATTTGGTTCTATGAATTTTGCCTGCTGTTTTGGTGTAAGGATCTTCCGGTTATGGTGCAAATTAAAAGAAAAGTTTATCCCGATCGGGGATAGACAATTAGAAACACAAAATAAAAAACATAATAAAGTTATCATGATGAGGTAAATCTACCCCACGAATACCCATATTAACAAGCATAATACACAAAATAATACATCAAATGCTGTAAACAGGAGGGTTATTTACACAGGAAAGCTTCACATGACAGTGAAAGTGAAAATCACGTGCATGTGTATATTGCAGAGCGAGTCAATCATGCGTTTGAGTAGCTGCCACGTTGTATGGATACATGTGCAGTATCGTGATTGAATCAATTGAGAAACTATCTGGATAAAAAGTTATCAATTCAAAGGATTGTGATAATGTTCATTATGCATTATATGGATAATTCGTATTTTAAGGTAAGATGAATTAATTTTTATTTACACTGATTTAGTAGTTTTGGAAATTATGCAACCAGTACAAACGTGTGTATACAGTATAGTCGGGATCGTTCGCATTGTAAAAAAAATATATTTGTTTATATTCGAAACAAAGTATTATGGTAATCCAAACGCACGCTTACCTACATGTATGTATGCAAACTTATGTACTGAGTAAAGTTTACATAAACATATCTATACATATATGAACATTTTACTATACCTGGATACATTATTTAAGTCAATCATAATCCAGGTGATATAAACAAGTGATATGAGTAGTGTACCTGTATTAATATATATATATATATCAGTCTTTTGTAGAGATGTAGACGCACAGGTGTATACGCATAAACGCTTAGTCCATGCAATTGTATACCACTAGGGCGTGTAGCAGTGGGCGGTCATTATAACACTATCAATATCCATAAACATTTGTACTGACATTCTATGTATCTGCTAAAGTTAATCGTTTTATTTGCTTCAGTAGTCATAGTGTTATATTAATCAGATGAAATGTTATTTGGAGCATGGTACTATAGTTTGACACAAGAACAGTTTACCACACATTAGAGTTTAGTATACACGCACATCACACACAGCAGTTTACACACATGAGTGTTCACGAACTCGCACATCTGCACATTACAATGTCAGGTATTTGCATGAGCTTTAGAGATTGTTATTTCATTTGGTGACGGTATCTACAGAGTTCATATTTCATAGGGAGGATTCATTTGACCAGTTAGAACTATGCGAGTGTTCCAGGGTGACCCACTGTTTGTCCGCGTCTGGAGTACATGATTGACTCCAACCTGTCGAACACGTGTCTGTAACTTCTCCTCATCGTATATAGCTCTAGACTTGCGATAGAGAATTGCGCGTTGTTTCTTCAGTTTGGCTGGAAGATCAGTTCTAATTGACATGCGTTTACCCTTAAGACGTTTTGCAGATCGTAATACCATATCTCTGTCCGCCATACTTAAGAAACTGGCTATGATTGGGGAAGGTGCATCTGGGGTGGGATCATCAGCAAAGGGTTTTCTGGGAAGACGGTGGACGGCCTTAAAGTAGATGTTTTCCGTTGTATCTTCAGTAAGTTGAAGATCTTTTATGAACATTTCGCGTAGAACTTTCTCTGAGTTTTCTGTTACAGTTTCTGCTATTCCGTAAAACAGAAGGTTGGGTTTGCGGTCATAAATTTCCTGTTGCAACATTCTTCTTTCGAAAGAAATAGCCTGTTCAGATAGTTTGGTTTGAAGAGTTTCTACTTCAGACTTGAGAGATTTCACTTCAGTGTCATTAATGGCGGCCATGCCCTCCTTGCAACCGCAACATTTTCTTAATATGGCTTGGATATGCACCAAAATTTGCTCAAATGTACACAAAAATAAATGCTATCTGCTGGTGCCAACCAATCTTCTCACAGTTTTTTAGCATTTGTATAATTGGTTTTAGATGCGACCTTAATGCACAGTTGAGCAGATATTGTCATTATTTTCCCTACGATGAAATTTTCTTAATATGGCTTGGACATGCACCAAAATGGGCTCAAATGTACACAAAAATAAATGCTATCTGCTGGTGCCAACCAATCTTCTCACAGATTTTTAGTTTTTGTATAATTGGCTTTAGATGCGACCTTAATGTACAGTTGAGCAGATATTGTCATTATTTTCCCTACGATGAAATTTTCTTAATATGGCTTTGATATGCATCAAAATGAGCTCAAATGTACACAAAAATAAATACTATCTGCTGGTGCCAACCAATCTTCTCACAGATTTTTAGTTTTTGTATAATTGGCTTTAGATGCGACCTTAATGTACAGTTGAGCAGATATTGTCATTATTTTCCCTACGATGACATTTTCTTAATATGGCTTGGATATGCACCAAAATGAGCTCAAATGTACACAACAATAAATGCTATCTGCTGGTGCCAACCAATCTTCTCACAGATTTTTAGTTTTTGTATAATTGGCTTTAGATGCGACCTTAATGTACAGTTGAGCAGATATTGTCATTATTTTCCCTACGATGAAATTTTCTTAATATGGCTTTGATATGCATCAAAATGAGCTCAAATGTACACAAAAATAAATACTATCTGCTGGTGCCAACCAATCTTCTCACAGATTTTTAGTTTTTGTATAATTGGCTTTAGATGCGACCTTAATGTACAGTTGAGCAGATATTGTCATTATTTTCCCTACGATGACATTTTCTTAATATGGCTTGGATATGCACCAAAATGAGCTCAAATGTACACAAAAATAAATGCTATCTGCTGGTGCCAACCAATCTTCTCACAGATTTTTAGTTTTTGTATAATTGGCTTTAGATGCGACCTTAATGCACAGTTGAGCAGATATTGTCATTATTTTCCCTACGATGAAATTTTCTTAATATGGCTTGGACATGCACCAAAATGGGCTCAAATGTACACACAAATAAATGCTATCTGCTGGTGCCAACCAATCTTCTCACAGATTTTTAGTTTTTGTATAATTGGCTTTAGATGCGACCTTAATGTACAGTTGAGCAGATATTGTCATTATTTTCCCTACGATGGCATTTTCTTAATATGGCTTGGATATGCACCAAAATTTGCTCAAATGTACACAAAAATAAATACTATCTGCTGGTGCCAACCAATCTTCTCACAGATTTCTAGTTTTTGTATAATTTGGCTTTAGATGTGACCTTAATGCACAGTTGAGCAGATATTGTCATTATTTTCGCTACGATGAAATTTTCTTAATATGGCTTGGACATGCACCAAAATGGGCTCAAATGTACACAAAAATAAATGCTATCTGCTGGTGCCAACCAATCTTCTCACAGATTTTTAGTTTTTGTATAATTGGCTTTAGATGCGACCTTAATGTACAGTTGAGCAGATATTGTCATTATTTTCCCTACGATGACATTTTCTTAATATGGCTTGGATATGCACCAAAATTTGCTCAAATGTACACAAAAATAAATACTATCTGCTTGTGCCAACCAATCTTCTCACAGATTTTTAGTTTTTGTATAATTTGGCTTTAGATGTGACCTTAATGCACAGTTGAGCAGATATTGTCATTATTTTCGCTACGATGAAATTTTCTTAATATGGCTTGGACATGCACCAAAATTGGCTCAAATGTACACAAAAATAAATGCTATCTGCTGGTGCCAACCAATCTTCTCACAGATTTTTAGTTTTTGTATAATTGGCTTTAGATGCGACCTTAATGTACAGTTGAGCAGATATTGTCATTATTTTCCCTACGATGAAATTTTCTTAATATAGCTTGTATATGCACCAAAATGAGCTCAAATGTACACAAAAATAAATGCTATCTGCTGGTGCCAACCAATCTTCTCACAGTTTTTTAGAATTTGTATAATTGGCTTTAGATGCGACCTTAATGCACAGTAGAGCAGATATTGTCATTATTTTCGCTACGATGAAATGTTCTTAATATGGCTTGGACATGCACCAAAATGGGCTCAAATGTACACACAAATAAATGCTATCTGCTGGTGCCAACCAATCTTCTCACAGATTTTTAGTTTTTGTATAAATGGCTTTAGATGCGACCTTAATGTACAGTTGAGCAGATATTGTCATTATTTTCCCTACGATGAAATTTTCTTAATATGGCTTGGATATGCACCAAAATGGGCTCAAATGTACACAAAAATAAATGCTATCTGCTGGTGCCAACCAATCTTCTCACAGATTTTTAGTTTTTGTATAATTGGCTTTAGATGCGACCTTAATGCACAGTTGAGCAGATATTGTCATTATTTTCCCTACGATGAAATTTTCTTAATATGGCTTGGACATGCACCAAAATTGGCTCAAATGTACACAAAAATAAATACTATCTGCTGGTGTCAACCAATCTTCTCACAGATTTTTAGTTTTTGTATAATTTAGCTTTAGATGTGACCTTAATGTACAGTTGAGCAGATATTGTCATTATTTTCCCTACGATGAAATTTTCTTAATATGGCTTGGATATGCACCAAAATGGGCTCAAATGTACACAAAAATAAATGCTATCTGCTGGTGTCAACCAATCTCCTCACAGATTTTTAGTTTTTGTATAATTTGGCTTTAGATGCGACCTTAATGTACAGTTGAGCAGATATTGTCATTATTTTCCCTACGATGAAATTTTCTTAATATGGCTTGGATATGCACCAAAATGGGCTCAAATGTATACAAAAATAAATGCTATCTGCTGGTGCCAACCAATCTTCTCACAGTTTTTTAGCATTTGTATAATTGGCTTTAGATGCGACCTTAATGCACAGTTGAGCAGATATTGTCATTATTTTCGCTACGATGACATTTTCTTAATATGGCTTGGATATGCACCAAAATGAGCTCAAATGTACACAAAAATAAATGCTATCTGCTGGTGCCAACCAATCTTCTCACAGATTTTTAGTTTTTGTATAATTGGCTTTAGATGCGACCTTAATGCACAGTTGAGCAGATATTGTCATTATTTTCGCTATGATGAAATTTTCTTAATATGGCTTGGACATGCACCAAAATGGGCTCAAATGTACACAAAAATAAATGCTATCTGCGGGTGCCAACCAATCTTCTCACAGATTTTTAGTTTTTGTATAATTGGCTTTAGATGCGACCTTAATGTACAGTTGAGCAGATATTGTCATTATTTTCCCTACGATGACATTTTCTTAATATGGCTTGGATATGCACCAAAATGAGCTCAAATGTACACAAAAATAAATGCTATCTGCTGGTGCCAACCAATCTTCTCACAGATTTTTAGTTTTTGTATAATTGGCTTTAGATGCGACCTTAATGCACAGTTGAGCAGATATTGTCATTATTTTCGCTACGATGAAATTTTCTTAATATGGCTTGGACATGCACCAAAATGGGCCCAAATGTACACAAAAATAAATGCTATCTGCTGGTGCCAACCACTCTTCTCACAGATTTTTAGTTTTTGTATAATTGGCTTTAGATGCGACCTTAATGTACAGTTGAGCAGATATTGTCCTTATTTTCCCTACGATGAAATTTTCTTAATATGGCTTTGATATGCACCAAAATGAGCTCAAATGTACACAAAAATAAATGCTATCTGCTGGTGCCAACCAATCTTCTCACAGATTTTTAGTTTTTGTATAATTGGCTTTAGATGCGACCTTAATGCACAGTTCAGCAGATATTGTCATTATTTTCCCTACGATGAAATTTTCTTAATATAGCTTGGATATGCACCAAAATGAGCTCAAATGTACACAAAATAAATGCTATCTGCTGGTGCCAACCAATCTTCTCACAGTTTTTTAGAATTTGTATAATTGGCTTTAGATGCGACCTTAATGCACAGTAGAGCAGATATTGTCATTATTTTCGCTACGATGAAATGTTCTTAATATGGCTTGGACATGCACCAAAATGGGCTCAAATGTACACACAAATAAATGCTATCTGCTGGTGCCAACCAATCTTCTCACAGATTTTTAGTTTTTGTATAAATGGCTTTAGATGCGACCTTAATGTACAGTTGAGCAGATATTGTCATTATTTTCCCTACGATGAAATTTTCTTAATATGGCTTGGATATGCACCAAAATGGGCTCAAATGTACACAAAAATAAATGCTATCTGCTGGTGCCAACCAATCTTCTCACAGATTTTTAGTTTTTGTATAATTGGCTTTAGATGCGACCTTAATGTACAGTTAAGCAGATATTGTCATTATTTTCCCTACGATGACATTTTCTTAATATGGCTTGGATATGCACCAAAATGGGCTCAAATGTACACAAAAATAAATGCTATCTGCTGGTGCCAACCAATCTTCTCACAGATTTTTAGTTTTTGTATAATTGGCTTTAGATGCGACCTTAATGCACAGTTGAGCAGATATTGTCATTATTTTCCCTTCGATGAAATTTTCTTAATATGGCTTGGACATGCACCAAAATTGGCTCAAATGTACACAAAAATAAATACTATCTGCTGGTGTCAACCAATCTTCTCACAGATTTTTAGTTTTTGTATAATTTGGCTTTAGATGTGACCTTAATGTACAGTTGAGCAGATATTGTCATTATTTTCCCTACGATGAAATTTTCTTAATATGGCTTGGATATGCACCAAAATGGGCTCAAATGTACACAAAAATAAATGCTATCTGCTGGTGTCAACCAATCTTCTCACAGATGTTTAGTTTTTGTATAATTTGGCTTTAGATGCGACCTTAATGTACAGTTGAGCAGATATTGTCATTATTTTCCCTACGATGAAATTTTCTTAATATGGCTTGGATATGCACCAAAATGGGCTCAAATGTATACAAAAATAAATGCTATCTGCTGGTGCCAACCAATCTTCTCACAGTTTTTTAGCATTTGTATAATTGGCTTTAGATGCGACCTTAATGCACAGTTGAGCAGATATTGTCATTATTTTCGCTACGATGAAATTTTCTTAATATGGCTTGGACATGCACCAAAATGGGCTCAAATGTACACAAAAATAAATGCTATCTGCTGGTGCTAACCAATCTTCTCACAGATTTTTAGTTTTTGTATAATTGGCTTTAGATGCGACCTTAATGTACAGTTGAGCAGATATTGTCATTATTTTCCCTACGATGAAATTTTCTTAATATGGCTTTGATATGCACTAAAATGAGCTCAAATGTACACAAAAATAAATGCTATCTGCTGGTGCCAGCCAATCTTCTCACAGATTTTTAGTTTTTGTATAATTGGCTTTAGATGCGACCTTAATGTACAGTTGAGCAGATATTGTCATTATTTTCCCTACGATGACATTTTCTTAATATGGCTTGGATATGCACCAAAATGAGCTCAAATGTACACAAAAATAAATGCTATCTGCTGGTGCCAACCAATCTTCTCACAGATTTTTAGTTTTTGTATAATTGGCTTTAGATGCGACCTTAATGCACAGTTGAGCAGATATTGTCATTATTTTCCCTACGATGAAATTTTCTTAATATGGCTTGGACATGCACCAATATGGGCTCAAATGTACACACAAATAAATGCTATCTGCTGGTGCCAACCAATCTTCTCACAGATTTTTAGTTTTTGTATAATTGGCTTTAGATGCGACCTTAATGTACAGTTGAGCAGATATTGTCATTTTTTTCCCTACGATGACATTTTCTTAATATCGCTTGGATATGCACCAAAATGGGCTCAAGTGTACACAAAAATAAATGCTTTCTGCTAGTGACAACTAATCTTCTCACAGATTTTTAGTTTTTGTATAATTGGCTTTAGATGCGACCTTAATGCACAGTTGAGCAGATATTGTCATTATTTCCCCTACGATGAAATTATCTTAATATGGCTTGGATATGCACCAAAATGGGCTCAAATGTATACAGAAATAAATGCTATCTGCTGGTGCCAACTAATCTTCTCACATATTTTTAGTTTTTGTAAAATTGGCTTTAGATGCGACCTTAATGCACAGTTGAGCAGATATTGTCATTATTTTCGCTACGATGAAATTTTCTTAATATGGCTTGGACATGCACCAAAATGGGCTCAAATGTAAACAAAAATAAATGCTATCTGCTGGTGCCAACCAATCTTTCACAGATTTTTAGTTTTTGTATAATTGGCTTTAGATGCGACTTTAATGTACAGTTGAGCAGATATTGTCATTATTTTCCCTACGATGAAATTTTCTTAATATGGCTTGGATATGCACCAAAATGAGCTCAAATGTACACAAAAATAAATGCTATCTGCTGGTGCCAACCAATCTTCTCACAGATTTTTAGTTTTTGTATAATTGGCTTTAGATGCGACCTTAATGCACAGTTGAGCAGATATTGTCATTATTTACCCTACGATGAAATTTTCTTAATATGGCTTGGATATGCACCAAAATGGGCTCAAATGTATACAAAAATAAATGCTATCTGCTGGTGCCAACCAATCTTCTCACAGTTTTTAACATTTGTATTATTGGCTTTAGATGCGACCTTAATGCACAGTTGAGCAGATATTGTCATTATTTTCGCTACGATGAAATTTTCTTAATATGGCTTGCATATGCACCAAAATGGGCTCAAATGTACACACAAATAAATGCTATCTGCTGGTGCCAACCAATCTTCTCACAGATTTTTAGTTTTTGTATAAATGGCTTTAGATGCGACCTTAATGTACAGTTGAGCAGATATTGTCATTATTTTCCCTACGATGAAATTTTCTTGGCTTGGACATGCACCAAAATGGGCTCAAATGTACACAAAAATAAATGCTATCTGCTGGTGCCAACCAATCTTCTCACAGATTTTTAGTTTTTATATAATTGGCTTTAGATGCGACCTTAATGTACAGTTGAGCAGATATTGTCATTATTTTCCCTACGATGACATTTTCTTAATATGGCTTGCATATGCACCAAAATGGGCTCAAATGTACACAAAAATAAATGCTATCTGCTGGTGCCAAACAATCTTCTCACAGATTTTTAGTTTTTGTATAATTGGCTTTAGATGCGACCTTAATGTACAGTTAAGCAGATATTGTCATTATTTTCCCTACGATGACATTTTCTTAATATGACTTGGATATGCACCAAAATGGGCTCAAATGTACACAAAAATAAATGCTATCTGCTGGTGCCAACCAATATTCTCACAGATTTTTAGTTTTTGTATAATTGGCTTTAGATGCGAGCTTAATGCACAGTTGAGCAGATATTGTCATTATTTTCCCTACGATGAAATTTTCTTAATATGGCTTGGACATGCACCAAAATTGGCTCAAATGTACACAAAAATAATTACTATCTGCTGGTGTCAACTAATCTTCTCACAGATTTTTAGTTTTTGTATAATTTGGCTTTAGATGTGACCTTAATGTACAGTTGAGCAGATATTGTCATTATTTTCCCTACGATGAAATTTTCTTAATATGGCTTGGATATGCACCAAAATGGGCTCAAATGTACACAAAAATAAATGCTATCTGCTGGTGACAACTAATCTTCTCACAGATTTTTAGTTTTTGTATAATTGGCTTTAGATGCGACCTTAATGCACAGTTGAGCAGATATTGTCATTATTTTCCCTACGATGAAATTATCTTAATATCGCTTGGATATGCACCAAAATGGGCTCAAATGTATACAGAAATAAATGCTATCTGCTGGTGCCAACCAATCTTCTCACAGATTTTTAGTTTTTGTATAATTGACTTTAGATGCGACCTTAATGCACAGTTGAGCAGATATTGTCATTATTTTCCCTACGATGAACTTTTCTTAATATGGCTTGGATATGCACCAAAAAGGGCTCAAATGTATACAAAAATAAATGCTATCTGCTGGTGCCAACCAATCTTCTCAAAGTTTTTTAGCATTTGTATAATTGGCTTTAGATGCGACCTCAATGCACAGTTGAGCAGATATTGTCATTATTTTCGCTATGATGAAATTTTCTTAATATGGCTTGGACATGCACCAAAATGGGCTCAAATGTACACACAAATAAATGCTATCTGCTGGTGCCAACCAATCTTCTCACAGATTTTTAGTTTTTGTATAAATGGCTTTAGATGCGACCTTAATGTACAGTTGAGCAGATATTGTCATTATTTTCCCTACGATGAAATTTTCTTAATATGGCTTGGACATGCACCAAAATGGGCTCAAATGTACACAAAAATAAATACTATCTGCTGGTGTCAACCAATCTTCTCACAGAGTTTTAGTTTTTGTATAATTTGGCTTTAGATGAGACCTTAATGTACAGTTGAGCAGATATTGTCATTATTTTCCCTACGATGAAATTTTCTTAATATGGCTTGGATATGCACCAAAACGGGCTCAAATGTATACAAAAATAAATGCTATCTGCTGGCGTCAACCAATCTTCTCACAGATTTTTAGTTTTTGTATAATTTGGCTTTAGATGCGACCTTAATGTACAGTTGAGCAGATATTGTCATTATTTTCCCTACGATGACATTTTCTTAATATGGCTTGGATATGCACCAAAATGGGCTCAAATGTATACAAAAATAAATGCTATCTGCTGGTGTCAACCAATCTTCTCACAGTTTTTTAGCATTTGTATAATTGGCTTTAGATGCGACCTTAATGCACAGTTGAGCAGATATTGTCATTATTTTCGCTACGATGAAATTTTCTTAATATGGCTTGGACATGCACCAAAATGGGCTCAAATGTACACACAAATAAATGCTATCTGCTGGTGCCAACCAATCTTCTCACAGATTTTTAGTTTTTGTATAAATGGCTTTAGATGCGACCTTAATGTACAGTTGAGCAGATATTGTCATTATTTTCCCTACGATGAAATTTTCTTAATATGGCTTGGATATGCACCAAAATCAGCTCAAATGTACACAAAAATAAATGCTATCTGCTGGTGCCAACCAATCTTCTCACAGATTTTTAGTTTTTGTATAATTGGCTTTAGATGCGACCTTAATGTACAGTTGAGCAGATATTGTCATTATTTTCCCTACGATGAAATTTTCTTCATATGGCTTGGATATGCACCAAAATGAGCTCAAATGTACACAAAAATAAATGCTATCTGCTGGTGCCAACCAATCTTTCACAGATTTTTAGTTTTTGTATAATTGGCTTTAGATGCGACTTTAATATACAGTTGAGCAGATATTGTCATTATTTTCCCTACGATGAAATTTTCTTAATATGGCTTGGATATGCACCAAAATGAGCTCAAATGTACACAAAAATAAATGCTATCTGCTGGTGCCAACCAATCTTCTCACAGATTTTTAGTTTTTGTATAATTGGCTTTAGATGCGACCTTAATGCACAGTTGAGCAGATATTGTCATTATTTTCCCTACGATGAAATTTTCTTAATATGGCTTGGATATGCACCAAAATGGGCTCAAATGTATACAAAAATAAATGCTATCTGCTGGTGCCAACCAATCTTCTCACAGTTTTTTAGCATTTGTATTATTGGCTTTAGATGCGACCTTAATGTACAGTTGAGCAGATATTGTCATTATTTTCCCTACGATGAAATTTTCTTAATATGGCTTGCATATGCACCAAAATGGGCTCAAATGTACACACAAATAAATGCTATCTGCTGGTGCCAACCAATCTTCTCACAGATTTTTAGTTTTTGTATAAATGGCTTTAGATGCGACCTTAATGTACAGTTGAGCAGATATTGTCATTATTTTCCCTACGATGAAATTTTCTTGGCTTGGACATGCACCAAAATGGGCTCAAATGTACACAAAAATAAATGCTATCTGCTGGTGCCAACCAATCTTCTCACAGATTTTTAGTTTTTGTATAATTGGCTTTAGATGCGACCTTAATGTACAGTTGAGCAGATATTGTCATTATTTTCCCTACGATGACATTTTCTTAATATGGCTTGCATATGCACCAAAATGGGCTCAAATGTACACAAAAATAAATGCTATCTGCTGGTGCCAACCAATCTTCTCACAGATTTTTAGTTTTTGTATAATTGGCTTTAGATGCGACCTTAATGTACAGTTAAGCAGATATTGTCATTATTTTCCCTACGATGACATTTTCTTAATATGGCTTGGATATGCACCAAAATGAGCTCAAATGTACACAAAAATAAATGCTATCTGCTGGTGCCAACCAATATTCTCACAGATTTTTAGTTTTTGTATAATTGGCTTTAGATGCGACCTTAATGCACAGTTGAGCAGATATTGTCATTATTTTCCCTACGATGAAATTATCTTAATATGGCTTGGATATGCACCAAAATGGGCTCAAATGTATACAGAAATAAATGCTATCTGCTGGTGCCAACCAATCTTCTCACAGATTTTTAGTTTTTGTATAATTGGCTTTAGATGCGACCTTAATGCACAGTTGAGCAGATATTGTCATTATTTTCCCTACGATGAAATTTTCTTAATATGGCTTGGATATGCACCAACATGGGTTCAAATGTATACAAAAATAAATGCTATCTGCTGGTGCCAACCAATCTTCTCAAAGTTTTTTAGCATTTGTATAATTGGCTTTAGATGCGACCTCAATGCACAGTTGAGCAGATATTGTCATTATTTTCGCTATGATGAAATTTTCTTAATATGGCTTGGACATGCACCAAAATTGGCTCAAATGTACACACAAATAAATGCTATCTGCTGGTGCCAACCAATCTTCTCACAGATTTTTAGTTTTTGTATAAATGGCTTTAGATGCGACCTTAATGTACAGTTGAGCAGATATTGTCATTATTTTCCCTACGATGAAATTTTCTTAATATGGCTTGGACATGCACCAAAATGGGCTCAAATGTACACAAAAATAAATACTATCTGCTGGTGTCAACCAATCTTCTCACAGAGTTTTAGTTTTTGTATAATTTGGCTTTAGATGAGACCTTAATGTACAGTTGAGCAGATATTGTCATTATTTTCCCTACGATGAAATTTTCTTAATATGGCTTGGATATGCACCAAAACGGGCTCAAATGTATACAAAAATAAATGCTATCTGCTGGCGTCAACCAATCTTCTCACAGATTTTTAGTTTTTGTATAATTTGGCTTTAGATGCGACCTTAATGTACAGTTGAGCAGATATTGTCATTATTTTCCCTACGATGAAATTTTCTTAATATGGCTTGGATATGCACCAAAATGGGCTCAAATGTATACAAAAATAAATGCTATCTGCTGGTGCCAACCAATCTTCTCACAGTTTTTTAGCATTTGTATAATTGGCTTTAGATGCGACCTTAATGCACAGTTGAGCAGATATTGTCATTATTTTCGCTACGATGAAATTTTCTTAATATGGCTTGGACATGCACCAAAATGGGCTCAAATGTACACACAAATAAATGCTATCTGCTGGTGCCAACCAATCTTCTCACAGATTTTTAGTTTTTGTATAAATGGCTTTAGATGCGACCTTAATGTACAGTTGAGCAGATATTGTCATTATTTTCCCTACGATGAAATTTTCTTAATATGGCTTGGATATGCACCAAAATGAGCTCAAATGTACACAAAAATAAATGCTATCTGCTGGTGCCAACCAATCTTCTCACAGATTTTTAGTTTTTGTATAATTGGCTTTAGATGCGACCTTAATGCACAGTTGAGCAGATATTGTCATTATTTTCCCTACGATGAAATTTTCTTAATATGGCTTGGACATGCACCAAAATGGGCTCAAATGTACACACAAATAAATGCTATCTGCTGGTGCCAACCAATCTTCTCACAGATTTTTAGTTTTTGTATAATTGGCTTTAGATGCGACCTTAATGTACAGTTGAGCAGATATTGTCACTATTTTCCCTACGATGACATTTTCTTAATATGGCTTGCATATGCACCAAAATGGGCTCAAATGTACACAAAAATAAATGCTATCTGCTGGTGCCAACCAATCTTCTCACAGTTTTTTAGCATTTGTATAATTGGCTTTAGATGCGACCTTAATGTACAGTTGAGCAGATATTGTCATTATTTTCCCTACGATGAAATTTTCTTAATATGGCTTGGACATGCACCAAAATGGGCTCAAATGTACACAAAAATAAATACTATCTGCTGGTGTCAACCAATCTTCTCACAGAGTTTTAGTTTTTGTATAATTTGGCTTTAGATGAGACCTTAATGTACAGTTGAGCAGATATTGTCATTATTTTCCCTACGATGAAATTTTCTTAATATGGCTTGGATATGCACCAAAACGGGCTCAAATGTATACAAAAATAAATGCTATCTGCTGGCGTCAACCAATCTTCTCACAGATTTTTAGTTTTTGTATAATTTGGCTTTAGATGCGACCTTAATGTACAGTTGAGCAGATATTGTCATTATTTTCCCTACGATGAAATTTTCTTAATATGGCTTGGACATGCACCAAAATGGGCTCAAATGTACACACAAATAAATGCTATCTGCTGGTGCCAACCAATCTTCTCACAGATTTTTAGTTTTTGTATAAATGGCTTTAGATGCGACCTTAATGTACAGTTGAGCAGATATTGTCATTATTTTCCCTACGATGAAATTTTCTTAATATGGCTTGGATATGCACCAAAATGAGCTCAAATGTACACAAAAATAAATGCTATCTGCTGGTGCCAACCAATCTTCTCACAGATTTTTAGTTTTTGTATAATTGGCTTTAGATGCGACCTTAATGCACAGTTGAGCAGATATTGTCATTATTTTCCCTACGATGAAATTTTCTTAATATGGCTTGGACATGCACCAAAATGGGCTCAAATGTACACACAAATAAATGCTATCTGCTGGTGCCAACCAATCTTCTCACAGATTTTTAGTTTTTGTATAATTGGCTTTAGATGCGACCTTAATGTACAGTTGAGCAGATATTGTCACTATTTTCCCTACGATGACATTTTCTTAATATGGCTTGCATATGCACCAAAATGGGCTCAAATGTACACAAAAATAAATGCTATCTGCTGGTGCCAACCAATCTTCTCACAGACTTTTAGTTTTTGTATAATTGGCTTTAGATGCGACCTTAATGTACAGTTGAGCAGATATTGTCATTATTTTCCCTACGATTAAATTTTCTTAATATGGCTTGGATATGCACCAAAATGAGCTCAAATGTACACAAAAATAAATGCTATCTGCTGGTGCCAACCAATCTTCTCACAGATTTTTAGTGTTTGTATAATTGGCTTTAGATGCGACCTTAATGCACAGTTGAGCAGATATTGTCATTGTTTTCACTACGATGAAATTTTCTTAATATGGCTTGGACATGCACCAAAATGGGCTCAAATGTACACACAAATAAATGCTATCTGCTGGTGCCAACCAATCTTCTCACAGATTTTTAGTTTTTGTATAATTGGCTTTAGATGCGACCCTAATGTACAGTTGAGCAGATATTGTCATTATTTTCCCTACGATGACATTTTCTTAATATGGCTTGGATATGAACCAAAATGGGCTCAAATGTACACAAAAATAAAGGCTATCTGCTAGTGCCAACCAATCTTCTCACAGATTTTTAGTTTTTGTATAATTGGCTTTAGATGCGACCTTAATGCACAGTTGAGCAGATATTGTCATTATTTTCCCTACGATGAAATTTTCTTAATATGGCTTGGACATGCACCACAATTGGCTCAAATGTACACAAAAATAAATACTATCTGCTGGTGTCAACCAATCTTCTCACAGATTTTTAGTTTTTGTATAATTTGGCTTTAGATGTGACCTTAATGTACAGTTGAGCAGATATTGTCATTATTTTCCCTACGATGAAATTTTCTTAATATGGCTTGGATATGCACCAAAATGGGCTCAAATGTATACAAAAATAAATGCTATCTGCTGGTGTCAACCAATCTTCTCACAGATTTTTAGTTTTTGTATAATTTGGCTTTAGATGCGACCTTAATGCACAGTTGAGCAGATATTGTCATTATTTTCCCTATGATGAAATTTTCTTAATATGGCTTGGATATGCACCAAAATGGGCTCAAATGTATACAAAAATAAATGTTATCTGCTGGTGCCAACCAATCTTCTCACAGTTTTTTAGCATTTGTATAATTGGCTTTAGATGCGACCTTAATGCACAGTTGAGCAGATATTGTCATTATTTTCGCTACGATGAAATTTTCTTAATATGGCTTGGACATGCACCAAAATGGGCTCAAATGTACACAAAAATAAATGCTATCTGCTGGTGCCAACCAATCTTCTCACAGATTTTTAGTTTTTTGTATAATTGGCTTTAGATGCGACCTTAATGTACAGTTGAGCAGATATTGTCATTATTTTCCCTACGATGACATTTTCTTAATATGGCTTGGATATGCACCAAAATGGGCTCAAATGTACACAAAAATAAATGCTATCTGCTGGTGCCAACCAATCTTCTCACAGATTTTTAGTTTTTGTATAATTTGGCTATAGATGCGACCTTAATGTACAGTTGAGCAGATATTGTCATTATTTTCCCTACGATGAAATTTTCTTAATATGGCTTGGATATGCACCAAAATGAGCTCAAATGTATACAAAAATAAATGCTATCTGCTGGTGCCAACCAATCTTCTCACAGTTTTTTAGCATTTGTATAATTGGCTTTAGATGCGACCTTAATGCACAGTTGAGCAGATATTGTCATTATTTTCGCTACGATGAAATTTTCTTAATATGGCTTGGACATGCACCAAAATGGGCTCAAATGTACACAAAAATAAATGCTATCTGCTGGTGCCAACCAATCTTCTCACAGATTTTTAGTTTTTGTATAATTGGCTTTAGATGCGACCTTAATGTACAGTTCAGCAGATATTGTCATTATTTTCCCTACGATGAAATTTTCTTAATATGGCTTGGATATGCACCAAAATGAGCTCAAATGTACACAAAAATAAATGCTATCTGCTGGTGCCAACCAATCTTCTCACAGATTTTTAGTTTTTGTATAATTGGCTTTAGATGCGACCTTAATGTACAGTTGAGCAGATATTGTCATTATTTTCCCTACGATGAAATTTTCTTAATATGGCTTGGATATGCACCAATATGAGCTCAAATGTACACAAAAATAAATGCTATCTGCTGGTGCCAACCAATCTTCTCACAGATTTTTAGTTTTTGTATAATTGGCTTTAGATGCGACCTTAATGCACAGTTCAGCAGATATTGTCATTATTTTCCCTACGATGAAATTTTCTTAATATGGCTTGGACATGCACCAAAATGGGCTCAAATGTACACACAAATAAATGCTATCTGCTGGTGCCAACCAATCTTCTCACAGATTTTTAGTTTTTGTATAATTGGCTTTAGATGCGACCTTAATGTACAGTTGAGCAGATATTGTCATTATTTTCCCTACGATGACATTTTCTTAATATGGCTTGCATATGCACCAAAATGGGCTCAAATGTACACAAAAATAAATGCTATCTGCTGGTGCCAACCAATCTTCTCACAGATTTTTAGTTTTTGTATAATTGGTTTTAGATGCGACTTTAATGTACAGTTGAGCAGATATTGTCATTATTTTCCCTACGATGAAACTTTCTTAATATGGCTTGGATATGCACCAAAATGGGCTCAAATGTATACAAAAATAAATGCTATCTGCTGGTGCCAACCAATCTTCTCACAGTTTTTTAGCATTTGTATAATTGGCTTTAGATGCGACCTTAATGCACAGTTGAGCAGATATTGTCATTATTTTCGCTACGATGAAATTTTCTTAATATGGCTTGGACATGCACCAAAATGGGCTCAAATGTACACAAAAATAAATGCTATCTGCTGGTGCCAACCAATCTTCTCACAGATTTTTAGTTTTTGTATAATTGGCTTTAGATGCGACCTTAATGTACAGTTGAGCAGATATTGTCATTATTTTCCCTACGATGAAATTTTCTTCATATGGCTTGGATATGCACCAAAATGAGCTCAAATGTACATAAAAATAAATGCTATCTGCTGGTGCCAACCAATCTTCTCACAGATTTTTAGTTTTTGTATAATTGGCTTAAGATGCGACCTTAATGCACAGTTCAGCAGATATTGTCATTATTTTTGCTACGATGAAATTTTCTTAATATGGCTTGGACATGCACCAAAATGGGCTGAAATGTACACAAAAATAAATGCTATCTGCTGGTGCCAACCAATCTTCTCACAGATTTTTAGTTTTTGTATAATTGGCTTTAGATGCGACCTTAATGTACAGTTGAGCAGATATTGTCATTATTTTCCCTATGATGAAATTTTCTTAATATGGCTTGGATATGCACCAAAATGGGCTCAAATGTACACAAAAATAAATGCTATCTGCTGGTGCCAACCAATCTTCTCACAGATTGTTATTTTTTGTATAATTTGGCTTTAGATGCGACCTTAATGTACAGTTCAGCAGATATTGTCATTATTTTCCCTACGATGAAATTTTCTTAATATGGCTTGGATATGCACCAAAATGAGCTCAAATGTATACAAAAATAAATGCTATCTGCTGGTGCCAACCAATCTTCTCACAGTTTTTTAGCATTTGTATAATTGGCTTTAGATGCGACCTTAATGCACAGTTGAGCAGATATTGTCATTATTTTCGCTACGATGAAATTTTCTTAATATGGCTTGGACATGCACCAAAATGGGCTCAAATGTACACAAAAATAAATGCTATCTGCTGGTGCCAACCAATCTTCTCACAGATTTTTAGTTTTTGTATAATTGGCTTTAGATGCGACCTTAATGTACAGTTCAGCAGATATTGTCATTATTTTCCCTACGATGAAATTTTCTTAATATGGCTTGGATATGCACCAAAATGAGCTCAAATGTACACAAAAATAAATGCTATCTGCTGGTGCCAACCAATCTTCTCACAGATTTTTAGTTTTTGTATAATTGGCTTTAGATGCGACCTTAATGTACAGTTGAGCAGATATTGTCATTATTTTCCCTACGATGAAATTTTCTTAATATGGCTTGGACATGCACCAAAATGAGCTCAAATGTACACAAAAATAAATGCTATCTGCTGGTGCCAACCAATCTTCTCACAGATTTTTAGTTTTTGTATAATTGGCTTTAGATGCGACCTTAATGCACAGTTCAGCAGATATTGTCATTATTTTCCCTACGATGAAATTTTCTTAATATGGCTTGGACATGCACCAAAATGGGTTCAAATGTACACAAAAATAAATGCTATCTGCTGGTGCCAACCAATCTTCTCACAGATTTTTAGTTTTTGAATAATTGGCTTTAGATGCGACCTTAATGTACAGTTGAGCAGATATTGTCATTATTTTCCCTACGATGACATTTTCTTAATATGGCTTGCATATGCACCAAAATGGGCTCAAATGTACACAAAAATAAATGCTATCTGCTGGTGCCAACCAATCTTCTCACAGATTGTTATTTTTTGTATAATTTGGCTTTAGATGCGACCTTAATGTACAGTTCAGCAGATATTGTCATTATTTTCCCTACGATGAAATTTTCTTAATATGGCTTGGATATGCACCAAAATGAGCTCAAATGTATACAAAAATAAATGCTATCTGCTGGTGCCAACCAATCTTCTCACAGTTTTTTAGCATTTGTATAATTGGCTTTAGATGCGACCTTAATGCACAGTTGAGCAGATATTGTCATTATTTTCGCTACGATGAAATTTTCTTAATATGGCTTGGACATGCACCAAAATGGGCTCAAATGTACACAAAAATAAATGCTATCTGCTGGTGCCAACCAATCTTCTCACAGATTTTTAGTTTTTGTATAATTGGCTTTAGATGCGACCTTAATGTACAGTTGAGCAGATATTGTCATTATTTTCCCTACGATGAAATTTTCTTAATATGGCTTGGATATGCACCAAAATGAGCTCAAATGTACACAAAAATAAATGCTATCTGCTGGTGCCAACCAATCTTCTCACAGATTTTTAGTTTTTGTATAATTGGCTTTAGATGCGACCTTAATGTACAGTTGAGCAGATATTGTCATTATTTTCCCTACGATGAAATTTTCTTAATATGGCTTGGACATGCACCAAAATGGGCTCAAACGTACACAAAAATAAATGCTATCTGCTGGTGCCAACCAATCTTCTCACAGATTTTTACTTTTTGTATAATTGGCTTTAGATGCGACCTTAATGCACAGTTCAGCAGATATTGTCATTATTTTCCCTACGATGAAATTTTCTTAGTATGGCTTGGACATGCACCAAAATGGGTTCAAATGTACACAAAAATAAATGCTATCTGCTGGTGCCAACCAATCTTCTCACAGATTTTTAGTTTTTGAATAATTGGCTTTAGATGCGACCTTAATGTACAGTTGAGCAGATATTGTCATTATTTTCCCTACGATGACATTTTCTTAATATGGCTTGCATATGCACCAAAATGGGCTCAAATGTACACAAAAATAAATGCTATCTGCTGGTGCCAACCAATCTTCTCACAGATTTTTAGTTTTTGTATAATTGGCTTTAGATGCGACCTTAATGTACAGTTGAGCAGATATTGTCATTATTGTCCCTACGATGACATTTTCTTAATATGGCTTGGATAAGCACCAAAATGGGCTCAAATGTATACAAAAATAAATGCTATCTGCTGGTGCCAACCAATCTTCTCACAGTTTTTTAGCATTTGTATAATTGGCTTTAGATGCGACCTTAATGCACAGTTGAGCAGATATTGTCATTATTTTCGCTACGATGAAATTTTCTTAATATGGCTTGGACATGCACCAAAATGAGCTCAAATGTACACAAAAATAAATGCTATCTGCTGGTGCCAACCAATCTTCTCACAGATTTTTAGTTTTTGTATAATTGGCTTTAGATGCGACCTTAATGTACAGTTGAGCAGATATTGTCATTATTTTCCCTACGATGAAATTTTCTTCATATGGCTTGGATATGCACCAAAATGAGCTCAAATGTACACAAAAATAAATGCTATCTGCTGGTGCCAACCAATCTTCTCACAGATTTTTAGTTTTTGTATAATTGGCTTTAGATGCGACCTTAATGCACAGTTCAGCAGATATTGTCATTATTTTCGCTACGATGAAATTTTCTTAATATGGCTTGGACATGCACCAAAATGGGCTCAAATGTACACAAAAATAAATGCTATCTGCTGGTGCCAACCAATCTTCTCACAGATTTTTAGTTTTTGTATAATTGGCTTTAGATGCGACCTTAATGTACAGTTGAGCAGATATTGTCATTATTTTCCCTATGATGAAATTTTCTTAATATGGCTTGGACATGCACCAAAATGGGCTCAAATGTACACAAAAATAAATGCTATCTGCTGGTGCCAACCAATCTTCTCACAGATTTTTAGTTTTTGTATAATGTGGCTTTAGATGCGACCTTAATGTACAGTTGAGCAGATATTGTCATTATTTTCCCTACGATGAAATTTTCTTAATATGGCTTGGATATGCACCAAAATGAGCTCAAATGTATACAAAAATAAATGCTATCTGCTGGTGCCAACCAATCTTCTCACAGTTTTTTAGTTTTTGTATAATTGGCTTTAGATGCGACCTTAATGCACAGTTGAGCAGATATTGTCATTATTTTCGCTACGATGAAATTTTCTTAATATGCCTTGGACATGCACCAAAATGGGCTCAAATGTACACAAAAATAAATGCTATCTGCTGGTGCCAACCAATCTTCTCACAGATTTTTAGTTTTTGTATAATTGGCTTTAGATGCGACCTTAATGTACAGTTGAGCAGATATTTTCATTATTTTCCCTACGATGAAATTTTCTTAATATGGCTTGGATATGCACCAAAATGAGCTCAAATGTACACAAAAATAAATGCTATCTGCTGGTGCCAACCAATCTTCTCACAGATTTTTAGTTTTTGTATAATTGGCTTTAGATGCGACCTTAATGTACAGTTCAGCAGATATTGTCATTATTTTCCCTACGATGAAATTTTTTTAATATGGCTTGGATATGCACCAAAATGAGCTCAAATGTACACAAAAATAAATGCTATCTGCTGGTGCCAACCAATCTTCTCACAGATTTTTAGTTTTTGTATAATTGGCTTTAGATGCGACCTTAATGCACAGTTCAGCAGATATTGTCATTATTTTCCCTACGATGAAATTTTCGTAATATGGCTTGGACATGCACCAAAATGGGCTCAAATGTACACACAAATAAATGCTATCTGCTGGTGCCAACCAATCTTCTCACAGATTTTTAGTTTTTGTATAATTGGCTTTAGATGCGACCTTAATGTACAGTTGAGCAGATATTGTCATTATTTTCCCTACGATGAAATTTTCTTAATATGGCTTGGACATGCACCAAAATGAGCTCAAATGTACACAAAAATAAATGCTATCTGCTGGTGCCAACCAATCTTCTCACAGATTTTTAGTTTTTGTATAATTGGCTTTAGATGCGACCTTAATGCACAGTTCAGCAGATATTGTCATTATTTTCCCTACGATGAAATTTTCTTAGTATGGCTTGGACATGCACCAAAATGGGTTCAAATGTACACAAAAATAAATGCTATCTGCTGGTGCCAACCAATCTTCTCACAGATTTTTAGTTTTTGAATAATTGGCTTTAGATGCGACCTTAATGTACAGTTGAGCAGATATTGTCATTATTTTCCCTACGATGACATTTTCTTAATATGGCTTGCATATGCACCAAAATGGGCTCAAATGTACACAAAAATAAATGCTATCTGCTGGTGCCAACCAATCTTCTCACAGATTTTTAGTTTTTGTATAATTGGCTTTAGATGCGACCTTAATGTACAGTTGAGCAGATATTGTCATTATTTTCCCTACGATGAAATTTTCTTAATATGGCTTGGATAAGCACCAAAATGGGCTCAAATGTATACAAAAATAAATGCTATCTGCTGGTGCCAACCAATCTTCTCACAGTTTTTTAGCATTTGTATAATTGGCTTTAGATGCGACCTTAATGCACAGTTGAGCAGATATTGTCATTATTTTCGCTACGATGAAATTTTCTTAATATGGCTTGGACATGCACCAAAATGAGCTCAAATGTACACAAAAATAAATGCTATCTGCTGGTGCCAACCAATCTTCTCACAGATTTTTAGTTTTTGTATAATTGGCTTTAGATGCGACCTTAATGTACAGTTGAGCAGATATTGTCATTATTTTCCCTACGATGAAATTTTCTTCATATGGCTTGGATATGCACCAAAATGAGCTCAAATGTACACAAAAATAAATGCTATCTGCTGGTGCCAACCAATCTTCTCACAGATTTTTAGTTTTTGTATAATTGGCTTTAGATGCGACCTTAATGCACAGTTCAGCAGATATTGTCATTATTTTCGCTACGATGAAATTTTCTTAATATGGCTTGGACATGCACCAAAATGGGCTCAAATGTACACAAAAATAAATGCTATCTGCTGGTGCCAACCAATCTTCTCACAGATTTTTAGTTTTTGTATAATTGGCTTTAGATGCGACCTTAATGTACAGTTGAGCAGATATTGTCATTATTTTCCCTATGATGAAATTTTCTTAATATGGCTTGGACATGCACCAAAATGGGCTCAAATGTACACAAAAATAAATGCTATCTGCTGGTGCCAACCAATCTTCTCACAGATTTTTAGTTTTTGTATAATGTGGCTTTAGATGCGACCTTAATGTACAGTTGAGCAGATATTGTCATTATTTTCCCTACGATGAAATTTTCTTAATATGGCTTGGATATGCACCAAAATGAGCTCAAATGTATACAAAAATAAATGCTATCTGCTGGTGCCAACCAATCTTCTCACAGTTTTTTAGTTTTTGTATAATTGGCTTTAGATGCGACCTTAATGCACAGTTGAGCAGATATTGTCATTATTTTCGCTACGATGAAATTTTCTTAATATGCCTTGGACATGCACCAAAATGGGCTCAAATGTACACAAAAATAAATGCTATCTGCTGGTGCCAACCAATCTTCTCACAGATTTTTAGTTTTTGTATAATTGGCTTTAGATGCGACCTTAATGTACAGTTGAGCAGATATTTTCATTATTTTCCCTACGATGAAATTTTCTTAATATGGCTTGGATATGCACCAAAATGAGCTCAAATGTACACAAAAATAAATGCTATCTGCTGGTGCCAACCAATCTTCTCACAGATTTTTAGTTTTTGTATAATTGGCTTTAGATGCGACCTTAATGTACAGTTCAGCAGATATTGTCATTATTTTCCCTACGATGAAATTTTTTTAATATGGCTTGGATATGCACCAAAATGAGCTCAAATGTACACAAAAATAAATGCTATCTGCTGGTGCCAACCAATCTTCTCACAGATTTTTAGTTTTTGTATAATTGGCTTTAGATGCGACCTTAATGCACAGTTCAGCAGATATTGTCATTATTTTCCCTACGATGAAATTTTCGTAATATGGCTTGGACATGCACCAAAATGGGCTCAAATGTACACACAAATAAATGCTATCTGCTGGTGCCAACCAATCTTCTCACAGATTTTTAGTTTTTGTATAATTGGCTTTAGATGCGACCTTAATGTACAGTTGAGCAGATATTGTCATTATTTTCCCTACGATGACATTTTCTTAATATGGCTTGCATATGCACCAAAATGGGCTCAAATGTACCCAAAAATAAATGCTATCTGTGGTGCCAACCAATCTTCTCACAGATGTTTAGTTTGTGTATAATTGGCTTTAGATGCGACCTTAATGTACAGTTGAGCAGATTTTGTCATTATTTTCCCTACGATGAAATTTTCTTAATATGGCTTGGATATGCACCAAAATGGGCTCAAATATATACAAAAATAAATGCTATCTGCTGGTGCCAACCAATCTTCTCACAGTTTTTTAGCATTTGTATAATTGGCTTTAGATGCGACCTTAATGCACAGTTGAGCAGATATTGTCATTATTTTCGCTACGATGAAATTTTCTTAATATGGCTTGGACATGCACCAAAATGGGCTCAAATGTACACAAGAATAAATGCTATCTGCTGGTGCCAACCAATCTTCTCACAGATTTTTAGTTTTTGTATAATTGGCTTTAGATGCGACCTTAATGCACAGTTCAGCAGATATTGTCATTATTTTCCCTACGATGAAATTTTCTTAATATGGCTTGGACATGCACCAAAATGGGCTCAAATGTACACAAAAATAAATGCTATCTGCTGGTGCCAACCAATCTTCTCACAGATGTTTAGTTTTTGTATAATTGGCTTTAGATGCGACCTTAATGTACAGTTGAGCAGATATTGTCATTATTTTCCCTACGATGACATTTTCTTAATATGGCTTGCATATGCACCAAAATGGGCTCAAATGTACACAAAAATAAATGCTATCTGCTGGTGCCAACCAATCTTCTCACAGATTTTTAGTTTTTGTATAATTTGGCTTTAGATGCGACCTTAATGTACAGTTGAGCAGATATTGTCATTATTTTCCCTACGATGAAATTTTCTTAATATGGCTTGGATATGCACCAAAATGGGCTCAAATGTATACAAAAATAAATGCTATCTGCTGGTGCCAACCAATCTTCTCACAGTTTTTTAGCATTTGTATAATTGGCTTTAGATGCGACCTTAATGCACAGTTGAGCAGATATTGTCATTATTTTCGCTACGATGAAATTTTCTTAATATGGCTTGGACATGCACCAAAATGGGCTCAAATGTACACAAAAATAAATGCTATCTGCTGGTGCCAACCAATCTTCTCACAGATTTTTAGTTTTTGTATAATTGGCTTTAGATGCGACCTTAATGTACAGTTCAGCAGATATTGTCATTATTTTCCCTACGATGAAATTTTCTTAATATGGCTTGGATATGCACCAAAATGAGCTCAAATGTACACAAAAATAAATGCTATCTGCTGGTGCCAACCAATCTTCTCACAGATTTTTAGTTTTTGTATAATTGGCTTTAGATGCGACCTTAATGCACAGTTCAGCAGATATTGTCATTATTTTCCCTACGATGAAATTTTCGTAATATGGCTTGGACATGCACCAAAATGGGCTCAAATGTACACACAAATAAATGCTATCTGCTGGTGCCAACCAATCTTCTCACAGATTTTTAGTTTTTGTATAATTGGCTTTAGATGCGACCTTAATGTACAGTTGAGCAGATATTGTCATTATTTTCCCTACGATGACATTTTCTTAATATGGCTTGCATATGCACCAAAATGGGCTCAAATGTACACAAAAATAAATGCTATCTGCTGGTGCCAACCAATCTTCTCACAGATTTTTAGTTTTTGTATAATTGGCTTTAGATGCGACCTTAATGTACAGTTGAGCAGATATTGTCATTATTTTCCCTACGATGAAATTTTCTTAATATGGCTTGGATATGCACCAAAATGGGCTCAAATATATACAAAAATAAATGCTATCTGCTGGTGCCAACCAATCTTCTCACAGTTTTTTAGCATTTGTATAATTGGCTTTAGATGCGACCTTAATGCACAGTTGAGCAGATATTGTCATTATTTTCGCTACGATGAAATTTTCTTAATATGGCTTGGACATGCACCAAAATGGGCTCAAATGTACACAAGAATAAATGCTATCTGCTGGTGCCAACCAATCTTCTCACAGATTTTTAGTTTTTGTATAATTGGCTTTAGATGCGACCTTAATGCACAGTTCAGCAGATATTGTCATTATTTTCCCTACGATGAAATTTTCTTAATATGGCTTGGACATGCACCAAAATGGGCTCAAATGTACACAAAAATAAATGCTATCTGCTGGTGCCAACCAATCTTCTCACAGATTTTTAGTTTTTGTATAATTGGCTTTAGATGCGACCTTAATGTACAGTTGAGCAGATATTGTCATTATTTTCCCTACGATGACATTTTCTTAATATGGCTTGCATATGCACCAAAATGGGCTCAAATGTACACAAAAATAAATGCTATCTGCTGGTGCCAACCAATCTTCTCACAGATTTTTAGTTTTTGTATAATTTGGCTTTAGATGCGACCTTAATGTACAGTTGAGCAGATATTGTCATTATTTTCCCTACGATGAAATTTTCTTAATATGGCTTGGATATGCACCAAAATGGGCTCAAATGTATACAAAAATAAATGCTATCTGCTGGTGCCAACCAATCTTCTCACAGTTTTTTAGCATTTGTATAATTGGCTTTAGATGCGACCTTAATGCACAGTTGAGCAGATATTGTCATTATTTTCGCTACGATGAAATTTTCTTAATATGGCTTGGACATGCACCAAAATGGGCTCAAATGTACACAAAAATAAATGCTATCTGCTGGTGCCAACCAATCTTCTCACAGATTTTTAGTTTTTGTATAATTGGCTTTAGATGCGACCTTAATGTACAGTTGAGCAGATATTGTCATTATTTTCCCTACGATGACATTTTCTTAATATGGCTTGGATATGCACCAAAATGGGCTCAAATTTTACACAAAAATAAATGCTATCTGCTGGGGCCAACTAATCTTCTCACAGATTTTTAGTTTTTGTATAATTGGCTTTAGATGCGACCTTAATGCACAGTTGAGCAGATATTGTCATTATTTTCCCTACGATGAAATTATCTTAATATGGCTTGGATATGCACCAACATGGGCTCAAATGTATACAGAAATAAATGCTATCTGCTGGTGCCAACCAATCTTCTCACAGATTTTTTGTTTTTGTATAATTGGCTTTAGATGCGACCTTATTGTACAGTTGAGCAGATATTGTCATTATTTTCCCTATGATGAAATTTTCTTAATATGGCTTGGATATGCACCAAAATGAGCTCAAATGTACACAAAAATAAATGCTATCTGCTGGTGCCAACCAATCTTCTCACAGATTTTTAGTTTTTGTATAATTGGCTTTAGATGCGACCTTAATGTACAGTTGAGCAGATATTGTCATTATTTTCCCTACGATGAAATTTTCTTAATATGGCTTGGATATGCACCAAAATGAGCTCAAATGTACACAAAAATAAATGCTATCTGCTGGTGCCAACCAATCTTCTCACAGATTTTTAGTTTTTGTATAATTGGCTTTAGATGCGACCTTAATGCACAGTTCAGCAGATATTGTCATTATTTTCCCTACGATGAAATTTTCTTAATATGGCTTGGACATGCACCAAAATGGGCTCAAATGTACACAAAAATAAATGCTATCTGCTGGTGCCAACCAATCTTCTCACAGATTTTTAGTTTTTGTATAATTGGCTTTAGATGCGACCTTAATGTACAGTTGAGCAGATATTGTCATTATTTTCCCTACGATGACATTTTCTTAATATGGCTTGCATATGCACCAAAATGGGCTCAAATGTACAAAAAAATAAATGCTATCTGCTGGTGCCAACCAATCTTCTCACAGATTTTTAGTTTTTGTATAATTTGGCTTTAGATGCGACCTTAATGTACAGTTGAGCAGATATTGTCATTATTTTCCCTACGATGAAATTTTCTTAATATGGCTTGGATATGCACCAAAATGGGCTCAAATGTATACAAAAATAAATGCTATCTGCTGGTGCCAACCAATCTTCTCACAGTTTTTTAGCATTTGTATAATTGGCTTTAGATGCGACCTTAATGCACAGTTGAGCAGATATTGTCATTATTTTCGCTACGATGAAATTTTCTTAATATGGCTTGGACATGCACCAAAATGGGCTCAAATGTACACAAAAATAAATGCTATCTGCTGGTGCCAACCAATCTTCTCACAGATTTTTAGTTTTTGTATAATTGGCTTTAGATGCGACCTTAATGTACAGTTGAGCAGATATTGTCATTATTTTCCCTACGATGACATTTTCTTAATATGGCTTGGATATGCACCAAAATGGGCTCAAATGTACACAAAAATAAATGCTATCTGCTGGGGCCAACTAATCTTCTCACAGATTTTTAGTTTTTGTATAATTGGCTTTAGATGCGACCTTAATGCACAGTTGAGCAGATATTGTCATTATTTTCCCTACGATGAAATTATCTTAATATGGCTTGGATATGCACCAACATGGGCTCAAATGTATACAGAAATAAATGCTATCTGCTGGTGCCAACCAATCTTCTCACAGATTTTTTGTTTTTGTATAATTGGCTTTAGATGCGACCTTATTGTACAGTTGAGCAGATATTGTCATTATTTTCCCTATTATGAAATTTTCTTAATATGGCTTGGATATGCACCAAAATGAGCTCAAATGTACACAAAAATAAATGCTATCTGCTGGTGCCAACCAATCTTCTCACAGATTTTTAGTTTTTGTATAATTGGCTTTAGATGCGACCTTAATGTACAGTTGAGCAGATATTGTCATTATTTTCCCTACGATGAAATTTTCTTAATATGGCTTGGATATGCACCAAAATGAGCTCAAATGTACACAAAAATAAATGCTATCTGCTGGTGCCAACCAATCTTCTCACAGATTTTTAGTTTTTGTATAATTGGCTTTAGATGCGACCTTAATGTACAGTTGAGCAGATATTGTCATTATTTTCCCTACGATGAAATTTTCTTAATATGGCTTGGATATGCACCAAAATGAGCTCAAATGTACACAAAAAATAAATGCTATCTGCTGGTGCCAACCAATCTTCTCACAGATTTTTAGTTTTTGTATAATTGGCTTTAGATGCGACCTTAATGCACAGTTCAGCAGATATTGTCATTATTTTCCCTACGATGAAATTTTCTTAATATGGCTTGGACATGCACCAAAATGGGCTCAAATGTACACACAAATAAATGCTATCTGCTGGTGCCAACCAATCTTCTCACAGATTTTTAGTTTTTGTATAATTGGCTTTAGATGCGAACTTAAAGGGGGACTGAAATGGTCTCTGACCACTTTCGGGATTCATAAAAAGCGGCTTGCAATTTGAATTAGAGTCAACTTTGAATTTTCGAAATCGGACGGCAACCTGCCTAAATACGGCTTTTAAAATACACTGCCTAATTAGCCCCGGCGAACAGAATCTGTGGTCACTGAAGCGTGGCCCGAGCGTGTCTACCTACTGTGACGTAGCAGTAGGCGAGTAGTTTCACCTAATGATCATTTTTCAACGGGAAATGACACCTTTTTTAATCGTTCGTTTAACATACAAATATTCACAAAAAACGCTCAATCTTTGCATATTCCGAAAGCTTAGATATCCGACGACTCAATAACGATTTATTCAAGCCAATGATTATTGTATAAACATGTAGTATCGTATATTTCAAAACCATATGAAATGACGCAAAAAGGCGACTGCCTTGTTAAATTGGCGCCGTTATGGCTAGACATGTCCGTTAAAGTGATAATCTGATTGTCTGTTGTTTGCTGAATCTTACATAACATACACTGACTATTATTTCCGACGGTGACAAATAACAAATCGTTTATGTTTTCAGTGAACAAACCGACTACTTTCTACAATCGAATACCTACAATGTGAATTTTTGTGAGTTTATTGCACTGTAAAGATATATTTTAAAGAGGCCAATAGATGGTGAATAATTTTACCATAATGGTTTAAAAGAAAAGGAAAAGTGTGAACGGTTTCATGTTATTTATTATGATTTTTGTTCTCTTATGAAAAGATAGGCGCCACAGTGGATTATCTATAGTACGTTATGATTAATCTCCGTATTTTTACAACACATATCAATAATAAAATAATGAAACATTATTTAACAGTGGTTGATCTTTTCAAGATATATAAGGTTTCAATTCGTATCGAAAATGAAACAATGTTATATTTGGGATCACACTGTTTTGCATATAACATTCCGAATATTGGTACAGTAACATCCATCAAAGCGATTCCGACAACAAAAGTAGTACAGAGTATTGTCTTAGATATCATCGTTCTTGCCTCTTTTATTAATCAGAAATTAACACATAAATCGTTTGGTTTGAAGGAGGTTTGTCTCCAGACTTCATGGTAGACACGCAGATGGAGACAGGCTACTGTGGGCGTGGCGTCACGCTCTAATGAGTTTTCAAAGCGTTCGCCTGTTGATTTCGGCGGCATTCTAAAAACCGGGTATAAAATGCTGATTAAAAGTATAATTTATGTGTGTATTGTCTCAATTATATGCTCATTGCATTCTCATAGATAATAGTACCGGAGATATTGATCTATCATTCTTAGAAAAAGTACATTGCATAACCTCTTTAATGTACAGTTCAGCAGATATTGTCATTATTTTCCCTACGATGACATTTTCTTAATATGGCTTGCATATGCACCAAAATGGACTCAAATGTACACAAAAATAAATGCTATCTGCTGGTGCCAACCAATCTTCTCACAGATTTTTAGTTTTTGTATAATTGGCTTAAGATGCGACCTTAATGTACAGTTGAGCAGATATTGTCATTATTTTCCCTACGATGACATTTTCTTAATATGGCTTGGATATGCACCAAAATGGGCTCAAATGTACAAAAAAATAAATGCTATCTGCTGGTGCCAACCAATCTTCTCACAGATTTTTAGTTTTTGTATAATTGGCTTTAGATGCGACCTTAATGCACAGTTGAGCAGATATTGTCATTATTTTCCCTACGATGAAATTTTCTTAATATGGCTTGGACATGCACCAAAATTGGCTCAAAAGTACACAAAAATAAATACTATCTGCTGGTGTCAACCAATCTTCTCACGGATTTTTAGTTTTTGTATAATTTGGCTTTAGATGTGACCTTAATGTACAGTTGAGCAGATATTGTCATTATTTTCCCTACGATGAAATTTTCTTAATATGGCTTGGATATGCACCAAAATGGGCTCAAATGTATACACAAATAAATGCTATCTGCTGGTGCCAACCAATCTTCTCACAGTTTTTTAGTTTTTGTATAATTGGCTTTAGATGCGACCTTAATGCACAGTTGAGCAGATATTGTCATTATTTTCCCTACGATGAAATTTTCTTAATATGGCTTGGACATGCACCAAAATGGGCTCAAATGTACACACAAATAAATGCTATCTGCTGGTGCCAACCAATCTTCTCACAGATTTTTAGTTTTTGTATAATTGGCTTTAGATGCGACCTTAATGTACAGTTGAGCAGATATTGTCATTATTTTCCCTTCGATGAAATTTTCTTCATATGGCTTGGATATGCACCAAAATGAGCTCAAATGTACACAAAAATAAATGCTATCTGCTGGTGCCAACCAATCTTCTCACAGATTTTTAGTTTTTGTATAATTGGCTTTAGATGCGACCTTAATGCACAGTTCAGCAGATATTGTCATTATTTTCCCTACGATGAAATTTTCTTAATATGGCTTGGACATGCACCAAAATGGGCTCAAATGTACACACAAATAAATGCTATCTGCTTTTGCCAACCAATCTTCTCACAGATTTTTAGTTTTTGTATAATTGGCTTTAGATGCGACCTTAATGTACAGTTGAGCAGATATTGTCATTATTTTCCCTACGATGACATTTTCTTAATATGGCTTGCATATGCACCAAAATGGGCTCAAATGTACACAAAAATAAATGCTATCTGCTGGTGCCAACCAATCTTCTCACAGATTTTTAGTTTTTGTATTATTGGCTTTAGATGCGACTTTAATGGACAGTTGAGCAGATATTGTCATTATTTTCCCTACGATGAAATTTTCTTAATATGGCTTGGATATGCACCAAAATGGGCTCAAATGTATACAAAATAAATGCTATCTGCTGGTGCCAACCAATCTTCTCACAGTTTTTTAGCATTTGTATAATTGGCTTTAGATGCGACCTAAATGCACAGTCTAGCAGATATTGTCATTATTTTCGCTACGATGAAATTTTCTTAATATGGCTTGGACATGCTCCAAAATGGGCTCAAATGTACACAAAAATAAATGCTATCTGCTGGTGCCAACTAATCTTCTCACAGATTTTTGGTTTTTGTATAATTGGCTTTAGATGCGACCTTAATGCACAGTTGAGCAGATATTGTCATTATTTTCCCTACGATGACATTTTCTTAATATGGCTTGGATATGCACCAAAATGGGCTCAAATGTACAAAAAAATAAATGCTATCTGCTGGTGCCAACCAATCTTCTCACAGATTTTTAGTTTTTGTATAATTGGCTTTAGATGCGACCTTAATGCACAGTTGAGCAGATATTGTCATTATTTTCCCTACGATGAAATTTTCTTAATATGGCTTGGACATGCACCAAAATTGGCTCAAAAGTACACAAAAATAAATACTATCTGCTGGTGTCAACCAATCTTCTCACGGATTTTTAGTTTTTGTATAATTTGGCTTTAGATGTGACCTTAATGTACAGTTGAGCAGATATTGTCATTATTTTCCCTACGATGAAATTTTCTTAATATGGCTTGGATATGCACCAAAATGGGCTCAAATGTATACACAAATAAATGCTATCTGCTGGTGCCAACCAATCTTCTCACAGTTTTTTAGTTTTTGTATAATTGGCTTTAGATGCGACCTTAATGCACAGTTGAGCAGATATTGTCATTATTTTCCCTACGATGAAATTTTCTTAATATGGCTTGGACATGCACCAAAATGGGCTCAAATGTACACACAAATAAATGCTATCTGCTGGTGCCAACCAATCTTCTCACAGATTTTTAGTTTTTGTATAATTGGCTTTAGATGCGACCTTAATGTACAGTTGAGCAGATATTGTCATTATTTTCCCTTCGATGAAATTTTCTTCATATGGCTTGGATATGCACCAAAATGAGCTCAAATGTACACAAAAATAAATGCTATCTGCTGGTGCCAACCAATCTTCTCACAGATTTTTAGTTTTTGTATAATTGGCTTTAGATGCGACCTTAATGCACAGTTCAGCAGATATTGTCATTATTTTCCCTACGATGAAATTTTCTTAATATGGCTTGGACATGCACCAAAATGGGCTCAAATGTACACACAAATAAATGCTATCTGCTTTTGCCAACCAATCTTCTCACAGATTTTTAGTTTTTGTATAATTGGCTTTAGATGCGACCTTAATGTACAGTTGAGCAGATATTGTCATTATTTTCCCTACGATGACATTTTCTTAATATGGCTTGCATATGCACCAAAATGGGCTCAAATGTACACAAAAATAAATGCTATCTGCTGGTGCCAACCAATCTTCTCACAGATTTTTAGTTTTTGTATTATTGGCTTTAGATGCGACTTTAATGGACAGTTGAGCAGATATTGTCATTATTTTCCCTACGATGAAATTTTCTTAATATGGCTTGGATATGCACCAAAATGGGCTCAAATGTATACAAAATAAATGCTATCTGCTGGTGCCAACCAATCTTCTCACAGTTTTTTAGCATTTGTATAATTGGCTTTAGATGCGACCTAAATGCACAGTCTAGCAGATATTGTCATTATTTTCGCTACGATGAAATTTTCTTAATATGGCTTGGACATGCTCCAAAATGGGCTCAAATGTACACAAAAATAAATGCTATCTGCTGGTGCCAACTAATCTTCTCACAGATTTTTGGTTTTTGTATAATTGGCTTTAGATGCGACCTTAATGCACAGTTGAGCAGATATTGTCATTATTTTCCCTACGATGAAATTTTCTTAATATGGCTTGGATATGCACCAAAATGAGCTCAAATGTATACAAAAATAAATGCTATCTGCTGGTGCCAACCAATCTTCTCACAGTTTTTTAGCATTTGTATAATTGGCTTTAGATGCGACCTTAATGCACAGTTGAGCAGATATTGTCATTACTTTCGCTACGATGAAATTTTCTTAATATGGCTTGGACATGCACCAAAATGGGCTCAAATGTACACAAAAATAAATGCTATCTGCTGGTGCCAACCAATCTTCTCACAGTTTTTTAGCATTTGTATAATTGGCTTTAGATGCGACCTTAATGTACAGTTGAGCAGATATTGTCATTATTTTCCCTACGATGAAATTTTCTTAATATGGCTTGGATATGCACCAAAATGAGCTCAAATGTACACAAAAATAAATGCTATCTGCTGGTGCCAACCAATCTTCTCACAGATTTTTAGTTTTTGTATAATTGGCTTTAGATGCGACCTTAATGTACAGTTGAGCAGATATTGTCATTATTTTCCCTACGATGAAATTTTCTTAATATGGCTTGGATATGCACCAAAATGAGCTCAAATATACACAAAAATAAATGCTATCTGCTGGTGCCAACCAATCTTCTCACAGATTTTTAGTTTTTGTATAATTGGCTTTAGATGCGACCTTAATGTACAGTTGAGCAGATATTGTCATTATTTTCCCTACGATGAAATTTTCTTAATATGGCTTGGATATGCACCAAAATGAGCTCAAATGTACACAAAAATAAATGCTATCTGCTGGTGCCAACCAATCTTCTCACAGATTTTTAGTTTTTGTATAATTGGCTTTAGATGCGACCTTAATGCACAGTTCAGCAGATATTGTCATTATTTTCCCTACGATGAAATTTTCTTATTATGGCTTGGACATGCACCAAAATGGGCTCAAATGTACACACAAATAAATGCTATCTGCTGGTGCCAACCAATCTTCTCACAGATTTTTAGTTTTTGTATAATTGGCTTTAGATGCGACCTTAATGTACAGTTTAGCAGATATTGTCATTATTTTCCGTACGATGACATTTTCTTAATATGGCTTGCATATGCACCAAAATGGGCTCAAATGTACAAAAAAATAAATGCTATCTGCTGGTGCCAACCAATCTTCTCACAGATTTTTAGTTTTTGTATAATTGGCTTTAGATGCGACCTTAATGTACAGTTGAGCAGATATTGTCATTATTTTCCCTACGATGACATTTTCTTAATATGGCTTGGATATGCACCAAAATGGGCTCAAATGTACAAAAAAATAAATGCTATCTGCTGGTGCCAACCAATCTTCTCACAGATTTTTAGTTTTTGTATAATTGGCTTTAGATGCGACCTTAATGCATAGTTGAGCAGATATTGTCATTATTTTCCCTACGATGAAATTTTCTTAATATGGCTTGGACATGCACCAAAATTGGCTCAAATGTACACAAAAATAAACACTATCTGCTGGTGTCAAGCAATCTTCTCACAGATTTTTAGTTTTTGTATAATTTGGCTTTAGATGTGACCTTAATGTACAGTTGAGCAGATATTGTCATTATTTTCCCTACGATGAAATTTTCTTAATATGGCTTGGATATGCACCAAAATGGGCTCAAATGTATACACAAATAAATGCTATCTGCTGGTGTCAACCAATCTTCTCACAGATTTTTTGTTTTTGTATAATTTGGCTTTAGATGCGACCTTAATGTACAGTTGAGCAGATATTGTCATTATTTTCCGTACGATTAAATTTTCTTAATATGGCTTGGATATGCACCAAAATGGGCTCAAATGTAAACAAAAATAAATGCTATCTGCTGGTGCCAACCAATCTTCTCACAGTTTTTTAGCATTTGTATAATTGGCTTTAGATGCGACCTTAATGCACAGTTGAGCAGATATTGTCATTATTTTCGCTACGGTGAAATTTTTTTAATATGGCTTGGACATGCACCAAAATGGGCTCAAATGTACACAAAAATAAATGCTATCTGTTGGTGCCAACCAATCTTCAAACAGATTTTGAGTTTTTGTATAATTGGCTTTAGATGCGACCTTAATGTACAGTTGAGCAGATATTGTCATTATTTTCGCTACGATGAAATTTTCTTAATTTGGCTTGGATATGCACCAAAATGGGCTCAAATGTACACAAAAATAAATGCTATCTGCTGGTGCCAACCAATCTTCTCACAGATTTTTAGTTTTTGTATAATTGGCTTTAGATGCGACCTTAATGTACAGTTGAGCAGATATTGTCATTATTTTCCCTACGATGACATTTTCTTAATATGGCTTGGATATGCACCAAAATGAGCTCAAATGTACACAAAAATAAATGCTATCTGCTGGTGCCAACCAATCTTCTCACAGATTTTTAGTTTTTGTATAATTGGCTTTAGATGCGACCTTAATGCACAGTTGAGCAGATATTGTCATTATTTTCCCTACGATGAAATTTTCTTAATATGGCTTGGACATGCACCAAAATGGGCTCAAATGTACACACAAATAAATGCTATCTGCTGGTGCCAACCAATCTTCTCACAGATTTTTAGTTTTTGTATAATTGGCTTTAGATGCGACCTTAATGTACAGTTGAGCAGATATTGTCATTATTTTCCCTACGATGGCATTTTCTTAATATCGCTTGGATATGCACCAAAATGGGCTCAAATGTACACAAAAAGAAATGCTATCTGCTGGTGACAACTAATCTTCTCACAAATTTTTAGTTTTTGTATAATTGGCTTTAGATGCGACCTTAATGCACAGTTGAGCAGATATTGTCATTATTTTCCCTACGATGAAATTATCTTAATATGGCTTGGATATGCACCAAAATGGGCTCAAATGTATACAGAAATAAATGCTATCTGCTGGTGCCAACAAATCTTCTCACAGATTTTCTGTTTTTGTATAATTGGCTTTAGATGCGACCTTAATGTACAGTTGAGCAGATATTGTCATTATTTTCCCTACGATGACATTTTCTTAATATGGCTTGGGTATGCACCAAAATGGGCTCAAATGTACACAAAAATAAATGCTATCTGCTGGTGCCAACCAATCCTCTCACAGATTTTTAGTTTTTGTATAATTGGCTTTAGATGCGACCTTAATGTACAGTTGAGCAGATATTGTCATTATTTTCCCTACGATGACATTTTCTTAATATGGCTTGGATATGCACCAAAATGGGCTCAAATGTACACAAAAATAAATGCTATCTGCTGGTGCCAACTTATCTTCTCACAGATTTTTAGTTTTTGTATAATTGGCTTTAGATGCGACCTTAATGCACAGTTGAGCAGATATTGTCATTATTTTCCCTACGATGAAATTATCTTAATATGGCTTGGATATGCACCAAAATGGGCTTAAATGTACACAAAAATAAATGCCATCTGCTGGTGCAAACCAATCTTCTCACAGATTCTCAGTTTTTGTATAATTGGCTTTAGATGCCACCTTAATGCACAGTTGAGCAGATATTGTCATAATTTTCCCTACGATGAAATTTTCTTCATATGGCTTGGACATGCACCAAAATGGGCTCAAATGTACACAAAAATAAATGCTATCTGCTGGTGCCAACCAATCTTCTCACAGATTTTTAGTTTTTGTATAATTGGCTTTAGATGCAACCTTTATGTACAGTTGAGCAGATATTGTCATTATTTTCCCTACGATGACACTTTCTTAATATGGCTTGGATATGCACCAAAATGGGCTCAAATGTACACAAAAATAAATGCTATCTGCTGGTGCCAACTAATCTTCTCACAGATTTTTAGTTTTTGTATAATTGGCTTTAGATGCGACCTTAATGCACAGTTGAGCAGATATTGTCATTATTTTCCCTACGATGAAATTTTCTTAATATGGCTTGGATATGCACCAAAATGGGCTCAAATGTACACAAAAATAAATGCTATCTGCTGGTGCCAACCAATCTTCTCACAGATTTTTAGTTTTTGTATAATTGGCTTTAGATGCGACCTTAATGTACAGTTTAGCAGATATTGTCATTATTTTCCCTACGATGACATTTTCTTAATATGGCTTGCATATGCACCAAAATGGGCTCAAATGTACACACAAATAAATGCTATCTGCTGGTGCCAACCAATCTTCTCACAGATTTTTAGTTTTTGTATAATTGGCTTTAGATGCGACCTTCATGTACAGTTGAGCAGATATTGTCATTATTTTCCCTACGATGACATTTTCTTAATATGGCTTGGATATGCACCAAAATGGGCTCAAATGTACAAAAAAATAAATGCTATCTGCTGGTGCCAACCAATCTTCTCACAGATTTTTAGTTTTTGTATAATTGGCTTTAGATGCGACCTTAATGCACAGTTCAGCAGATATTGTCATTATTTTCCCTACGATGAAATTTTCTTAATATGGCTTGGACATGCACCAAAATTGGCTCAAATGTACACAAAAATAAATACTATCTGCTGGTGTCAACCAATCTTCTCACAGATTTTTAGTTTTTGTATAATTTGGCTTTAGATGTGACCTTAATGTACAGTTGAGCAGATATTGTCATTATTTTCCCTACGATGAAATTTTCTTAATATGGCTTGGATATGCACCAAAATGGGCTCAAATGTATACACAAATACATGCTATCTGCTGGTGTCAACCAATCTTCTCACAGATTTTTTGTTTTTGTATAATTTGGCTTTAGATGCGACCTTAATGTACAGTTGAGCAGATATTGTCATTATTTTCCCTACGATGACATTTTCTTAATATGGCTTGGATATGCACCAAAATGAGCTCAAATGTACACAAAAATAAATGCTATCTGCTGGTGCCAACCAATTTTCTCACAGATTTTTAGTTTTTGTATAATTGGCTTTAGATGCGACCTTAATGTACAGTTGAGCAGATATTGTCATTATTTTCCCTACGATGACATTTTCTTAATATGGCTTGGATATGCACCAAAATGGGCTCAAATGTACACAAAAATAATTGCTATCTGCTGGTGCCAACCAATCTTCTCACAGATTTTTAGTTTTTGTATGATTGGCTTTAGATGCGACCTTAATGCACAGTTGAGCAGATATTGTCATTATTTTCGCTACGATGAAATTTTCTTAATATGGCTTGGACATGCACCAAAATGGGCTCAAATGTACAAAAAAATAAATGCTATCTGCTGGTGCCAACCAATCTTCTCACAGATTTTTAGTTTTTGTATAATTGGCTTTAGATGCGACCTTAATGCACAGTTGAGCAGATATTGTCATTATTTTCCCTACGATGAAATTTTCTTAATATGGCTTGGACATGCACCAAAATTGGCTCAAATGTACACAAAAATAAATACTATCTGCTGGTGTCAACCAATCTTCTCACAGATTTTTAGTTTTTGTATAATTTGGCTTTAGATGTGACCTTAATGTACAGTTGAGCAGATATTGTCATTATTTTCCCTACGATGAAATTTTCTTAATATGGCTTGGATATGCACCAAAATGGGCTCAAATGTATACACAAATAAATGCTATCTGCTGGTGTCAACCAATCTTCTCACAGATTTTTTGTTTTTGTATAATTTGGCTTTAGATGCGACCTTAATGTACAGTTGAGCAGATATTGTCATTATTTTCCCTACGATGACATTTTCTTAATATGGCTTGGATATGCACCAAAATGAGCTCAAATGTACACAAAAATAAATGCTATCTGCTGGTGCCAACCAATCTTCTCACAGATTTTTAGTTTTTGTATAATTGGCTTTAGATGCGACCTTAATGCACAGTTGAGCAGATATTGTCATTATTTTCCCTACGATGACATTTTCTTAATATGGCTTGGATATGCACCAAAATGGGCTCAAATGTACACAAAAATAATTGCTATCTGCTGGTGCCAACCAATCTTCTCACAGATTTTTAGTTTTTGTATGATTGGCTTTAGATGCGACCTTAATGCACAGTTGAGCAGATATTGTCATTATTTTCGCTACGATGAAATTTTCTTAATATGGCTTGGACATGCACCAAAATGGGCTCAAATGTACACACAAATAAATGCTATCTGCTGGTGCCAACCAATCTTCTCACAGATTTTTAGTTTTTGTATAATTGGCTTTAGATGCGACCTTAATGTACAGTTGAGCAGATATTGTCATTATTTTCCCTACGATGACATTTTCTTAATATGGCTTGGATATGCACCAAAATGAGCTCAAATGTACACAAAAATAAATGCTATCTGCTGGTGCCAACCAATCTTCTCACAGATTTTTAGTTTTTGTATAATTGGCTTTAGATGCGACCTTAATGCACAGTTGAGCAGATATTGTCATTATTTTCCCTACGATGAAATTTTCTTAATATGGCTTGGACATGCACCAAAATGGGCTCAAATGTACACACAAATAAATGCTATCTGCTGGTGCCAACCAATCTTCTCACAGATTTTTAGTTTTTGTATAATTGGCTTTAGATGCGACCTTAATGTACAGTTGAGCAGATATTGTCATTATTTTCCCTACGATGTCATTTTCTTAATATCGCTTGGATATGCACCAAAATGGGCTCAAATGTACACAAAAATAAATGCTATTTGCTGGTGACAACTAATCTTCTCACAGATTTTTAGTTTTTGTATAATTGGCTTTAGATGCGACCTTAATGCACAGTTGAGCAGATATTGTCATTATTTTCCCTACGATGAAATTTTCTTAATATGGCTTGGATATGCACCAAAATGGGCTCAAATGTATACAGAAATAAATGCTATCTGCTGGTGCCAACCAATCTTCTCACAGATTTTCTGTTTTTGTATAATTGGCTTTAGATGCGACCTTAATGCACAGTTGAGCAGATATTGTCATTATTTTCCCTACGATGACATTTTCTTAATATGGCTTGGGTATGCACCAAAATGGGCTCAAATGTACACAAAAATAAATGCTATCTGCTGGTGCCAACCAATCCTCTCACAGATTTTTAGTTTTTGTATAATTGGCTTTAGATGCGACCTTAATGTACAGTTGAGCAGATATTGTCATTATTTTCCCTACGATGAAATTTTCTTCATATGGCTTGGATATGCACCAAAATGGGCTCAAATGTACACAAAAATAAATGCTATCTGCTGGTGCCAACTAATCTTCTCACAGATTTTTAGTTTTTGTATAATTGGCTTTAGATGCGACCTTATTGTACAGTTGAGCAGATATTGTCATTATTTTCCCTACGATGACATTTTCTTAATATGGCTTGGATATGCACCAAAATGAGCTCAAATGTACACAAAAATAAATGCTATCTGCTGGTGCCAATCAATCTTCTCACAGATTTTTAGTTTTTGTAAAATTGGCTTTAGATACGACCTTAATGCACAGTTGAGCAGATATTGTCATTATTTTCCCTACGATGAAATTTTCTTAATATGGCTTGGACATGCACCAAAATGGGCTCAAATGTACACACAAATAAATGCTATCTGCTGGTGCCAACCAATCTTCTCACCGATTTTTAGTTTTTGTATAATTGGCTTTAGATGCGACCTTAATGTACAGTTGAGCAGATATTGTCATTATTTTCCCTACGATGACATTTTCTTAATATGGCTTGGATATGCACCAAAATGGGCTCAAATGTACACAAAAATAAATGCTATCTGCTGGTGCCAACTAATCTTCTCACAGATTTTTAGTTTTTGTATAATTGGCTTTAGATGCGACCTTAATGCACAGTTGAGCAGATATTGTCATTGTTTTCCCTGCGATGAAATTATCTTAATATGGCTTGGATATGCACCAAAATGGGCTCAAATGTATACAGAAATAAATGCTATCTGCTGGTGCCAACCAATCTTCTCACAGATTCTTTGTTTTTGTATAATTGGCTTTAGATGCGACCTTAATGTACAGTTGAGCAGATATTGTCATTATTTTCCCTACGATGACATTTTCTTAATATGGCTTGGTTTTGCACCAAAATGGGCTCAAATGTACACAAAAATAAATGCTATCTGCTGGTGCCAACCAATCTTCTCACAGATTTTTAGTTTTTGTATAATTGGCTTTAGATGCGACCTTAATGCACAGTTGAGCAGATATTGTCATTATTTTCCCTACGATGAAATTTTCTTAATATGGCTTGGATATGCACCAAAATGGGCTCAAATGTACACAAAAATAAATGCTATGAGCTGGTGCCAAGTAATCTTCTCACAGATTTTTAGTTTTTTTATAATTGGCTTTAGATGCGACCTTAATGCACAGTTGAGCAGATATTGTCATTATTTTCCCTACGGTGAAATTATCTTAATATGGCTTGGATATGCACCAAAATGGGCTCAAATGTATACAGAAATAAATGCTATCTGCTGGTGCCAACCAATCTTCTCACAGATTTTTTGTTTTTGTATAATTGGCTTTAGATGCGACCTTATTGTACAGTTGAGCAGATATTGTCATTATTTTCCCTACGATGAAATTTTCTTAATATGGCTTGGATATGCACCAAAATGAGCTCAAATGTACACAAAAATAAATGCTATCTGCTGGTGCCAACCAATTTTCTGACAGATTTTTAGTTTTTGTATAATTGGCTTTAGATGCGACCTTATTGTACAGTTGAGCAGATATTGTCATGATTGTCCCTACGATGAAATTTTCTTAATATGGCTTGGAAAAGCACCAAAATTGGTTCAAATGTACACAAAAATAAATGCTATCTGCTGGTGCCAACCAATCTTCTCACAGATTTTTAGTTTTTGTATAATTGGCTTTAGATGCGACCTTAATGTACAGTTGAGCAGATATTGTCATTATTGTCCCTACGATGAAATTTTCTAAATATGGCTTGGATATGCACCAAAATGGGCTTAAATGTACACAAAAAGAAATGCCATCTGCTGGTGCAAACCAATCTTCTCACAGATTCTCAGTTTTTGTATAATTGGCTTTAGATGCGACCTTAATGCACAGTTGAGCAGATATTGTCATAATATTCCCTACGATGAAATTTTCTTAATATGGCTTGAACATGCACCAAAATGGGCTCAAATGTACACAAAAATAAAAGCTATCTGCTGGTGCCAACCAATCTTCTCACAGATTTTTAGTTTTTGTATAATTGGCTTTAGATGCGACCTTTATGTACAGTTGAGCAGATATTGTCATTATTTTCCCTTCGATGACACTTTCTTAATATGGCTTGGATATGCACCAAAATGAGCTCAAATGTACACAAAAATAAATGCTATTTGCTGGTGCCAACCAATCTTCTCACAGATTTTTCGTTTTTGTATAATTGGCTTTAGATGCGACCTTAATGTACAGTTGAGCAGATATTGTCATTATTTTCCCTACGATGAAATTTTCTTAATATGGCTTGCATATGCACCAAAATGGGCTCAAATGTACACAAAAATAAATGCTATCTGCTGGTGCCAACTTATCTTCTCACAGATTTTTAGTTTTTGTATAATTGGCTTTAGATGCGACCTTAATGCACAGTTGAGCAGATATTGTCATTATTTTCCCTACGATGAAATTTTCTTAATATGGCTTGGACATGCACCAAAATGGGCTCAAATGTACACACAAATAAATGCTATCTGCTGGTGCCAACCAATCTTCTCACAGATTTTTAGTTTTTGTATAATTTGCTTTAGATGCGACCTTAATGTACAGTTGAGCAGATATTGTCATTATTTTCCCTACGATGACATTTTCTTAATATGGCTTGCATATGCACCAAAATGGGCTCAAATGTACACAAAAATAAATGCTATCTGCTGGTGCCAACCAATCTTCTCACAGATTCTCAGTTTTTGTATAATTGGCTTTTGATGCGACCTTAATGCACAGATGAGCAGATATTGTCATTATTTTCCCTACGATGAAATTTTCTTAATATGGCTTGGACATGCACCAAAATTGGCTCAAATGTACACAAAAATAAATACTATCTGCTGGTGTCAACCAATCTTCTCACAGATTTTTAGTTTTTGTATAATTTGGCTTTAGATGTGACCTTAATGTACAGTTGAGCAGATATTGTCATTATTTTCCCTACGATGAAATTTTCTTAATATGGCTTGGATATGCACCAAAATGGGCTCAAATGTATACACAAATACATGCTATCTGCTGGTGTCAACCAATCTTCTCACAGATTTTTTGTTTTTGTATAATTTGGCTTTAGATGCGACCTTAATGTACAGTTGAGCAGATATTGTCATTATTTTCCCTACGATGACATTTTCTTAATATGGCTTGGATATGCACCAAAATGAGCTCAAATGTACACAAAAATAAATGCTATCTGCTGGTGCCAACCAATTTTCTCACAGATTTTTAGTTTTTGTATAATTGGCTTTAGATGCGACCTTAATGCACAGTTGAGCAGATATTGTCATTATTTTCCCTACGATGACATTTTCTTAATATGGCTTGGATATGCACCAAAATGGGCTCAAATGTACACAAAAATAATTGCTATCTGCTGGTGCCAACCAATCTTCTCACAGATTTTTAGTTTTTGTATGATTGGCTTTAGATGCGACCTTAATGCACAGTTGAGCAGATATTGTCATTATTTTCGCTACGATGAAATTTTCTTAATATGGCTTGGACATGCACCAAAATGGGCTCAAATGTACAAAAAAATAAATGCTATCTGCTGGTGCCAACCAATCTTCTCACAGATTTTTAGTTTTTGTATAATTGGCTTTAGATGCGACCTTAATGCACAGTTGAGCAGATATTGTCATTATTTTCCCTACGATGACATTTTCTTAATATGGCTTGCATATGCACCAAAATGGGCTCAAATGTACACAAAAATAAATGCTATCTGCTGGTGCCAACCAATCTTCTCACAGATTCTCAGTTTTTGTATAATTGGCTTTTGATGCGACCTTAATGCACAGATGAGCAGATATTGTCATTATTTTCCCTACGATGAAATTTTCTTAATATGGCTTGGACATGCACCAAAATTGGCTCAAATGTACACAAAAATAAATACTATCTGCTGGTGTCAACCAATCTTCTCACAGATTTTTAGTTTTTGTATAATTTGGCTTTAGATGTGACCTTAATGTACAGTTGAGCAGATATTGTCATTATTTTCCCTACGATGAAATTTTCTTAATATGGCTTGGATATGCACCAAAATGGGCTCAAATGTATACACAAATACATGCTATCTGCTGGTGTCAACCAATCTTCTCACAGATTTTTTGTTTTTGTATAATTTGGCTTTAGATGCGACCTTAATGTACAGTTGAGCAGATATTGTCATTATTTTCCCTACGATGACATTTTCTTAATATGGCTTGGATATGCACCAAAATGAGCTCAAATGTACACAAAAATAAATGCTATCTGCTGGTGCCAACCAATTTTCTCACAGATTTTTAGTTTTTGTATAATTGGCTTTAGATGCGACCTTAATGTACAGTTGAGCAGATATTGTCATTATTTTCCCTACGATGACATTTTCTTAATATGGCTTGGATATGCACCAAAATGGGCTCAAATGTACACAAAAATAATTGCTATCTGCTGGTGCCAACCAATCTTCTCACAGATTTTTAGTTTTTGTATGATTGGCTTTAGATGCGACCTTAATGCACAGTTGAGCAGATATTGTCATTATTTTCGCTACGATGAAATTTTCTTAATATGGCTTGGACATGCACCAAAATGGGCTCAAATGTACACAAAAATAAATGCTATCTGCTGGTGCCAACCAATCTTCTCACAGATTTTTAGTTTTTGTATAATTGGCTTTAGATGCGACCTTAATGCACAGTTGAGCAGATATTGTCATTATTTTCCCTACGATGAAATTTTCTTAATATGGCTTGGACATGCACCAAAATTGGCTCAAATGTACACAAAAATAAATACTATCTGCTGGTGTCAACCAATCTTCTCACAGATTTTTAGTTTTTGTATAATTTGGCTTTAGATGTGACCTTAATGTACAGTTGAGCAGATATTGTCATTATTTTCCCTACGATGAAATTTTCTTAATATGGCTTGGATATGCACCAAAATGGGCTCAAATGTATACACAAATAAATGCTATCTGCTGGTGTCAACCAATCTTCTCACAGATTTTTTGTTTTTGTATAATTTGGCTTTAGATGCGACCTTAATGTACAGTTGAGCAGATATTGTCATTATTTTCCCTACGATGACATTTTCTTAATATGGCTTGGATATGCACCAAAATGAGCTCAAATGTACACAAAAATAAATGCTATCTGCTGGTGCCAACCAATCTTCTCACAGATTTTTAGTTTTTGTATAATTGGCTTTAGATGCGACCTTAATGCACAGTTGAGCAGATATTGTCATTATTTTCCCTACGATGACATTTTCTTAATATGGCTTGGATATGCACCAAAATGGGCTCAAATGTACACAAAAATAATTGCTATCTGCTGGTGCCAACCAATCTTCTCACAGATTTTTAGTTTTTGTATGATTGGCTTTAGATGCGACCTTAATGCACAGTTGAGCAGATATTGTCATTATTTTCGCTACGATGAAATTTTCTTAATATGGCTTGGACATGCACCAAAATGGGCTCAAATGTACACAAAAATAAATGCTATCTGCTGGTGCCAACCAATCTTCTCACAGATTTTTAGTTTTTGTATAATTGGCTTTAGATGCGACCTTAATGTACAGTTGAGCAGATATTGTCATTATTTTCCCTACGATGACATTTTCTTAATATGGCTTGGATATGCACCAAAATGAGCTCAAATGTACACAAAAATAAATGCTATCTGCTGGTGCCAACCAATCTTCTCACAGATTTTTAGTTTTTGTATAATTGGCTTTAGATGCGACCTTAATGCACAGTTGAGCAGATATTGTCATTATTTTCCCTACGATGAAATTTTCTTAATATGGCTTGGACATGCACCAAAATGGGCTCAAATGTACACACAAATAAATGCTATCTGCTGGTACCAACCAATCTTCTCACAGATTTTTTGTTTTTGTATAATTGGCTTTATATGCGATCCTAATGTACAGTTGAGCAGATATTGTCATTATTTTCCCTACGATGTCATTTTCTTAATATCGCTTGGATATGCACCAAAATGGGCTCAAATGTACACAAAAATAAATGCTATTTGCTGGTGACAACTAATCTTCTCACAGATTTTTAGTTTTTGTATAATTGGCTTTAGATGCGACCTTAATGCACAGTTGAGCAGATATTGTCATTATTTTCCCTAAGATGAAATTATCTTAATATGGCTTGGATATGCACCAAAATGGGCTCAAATGTATACAGAAATAAATGCTATCTGCTGGTGCCAACCAATCTTCTCACAGATTTTCTGTTTTTGTATAATTGGCTTTAGATGCGACCTTAATGCACAGTTGAGCAGATATTGTCATTATTTTCCCTACGATGACATTTTCTTAATATGGCTTGGGTATGCACCAAAATGGGCTCAAATGTACACAAAAATAAATGCTATCTGCTGGTGCCAACCAATCCTCTCACAGATTTTTAGTTTTTGTATAATTGGCTTTAGATGCGACCTTAATGTACAGTTGAGCAGATATTGTCATTATTTTCCCTACGATGAAATTTTCTTCATATGGCTTGGATATGCACCAAAATGGGCTCAAATGTACACAAAAATAAATGCTATCTGCTGGTGCCAACTAATCTTCTCACAGATTTTTAGTTTTTGTATAATTGGCTTTAGATGCGACCTTATTGTACAGTTGAGCAGATATTGTCATTATTTTCCCTACGATGACATTTTCTTAATATGGCTTGGATATGCACCAAAATGAGCTCAAATGTACACAAAAATAAATGCTATCTGCTGGTGCCAATCAATCTTCTCACAGATTTTTAGTTTTTGTAAAATTGGCTTTAGATACGACCTTAATGCACAGTTGAGCAGATATTGTCATTATTTTCCCTACGATGAAATTTTCTTAATATGGCTTGGACATGCACCAAAATGGGCTCAAATGTACACACAAATAAATGCTATCTGCTGGTGCCAACCAATCTTCTCACCGATTTTTAGTTTTTGTATAATTGGCTTTAGATGCGACCTTAATGTACAGTTGAGCAGATATTGTCATTATTTTCCCTACGATGACATTTTCTTAATATGGCTTGGATATGCACCAAAATGGGCTCAAATGTACACAAAAATAAATGCTATCTGCTGGTGCCAACTAATCTTCTCACAGATTTTTAGTTTTTGTATAATTGGCTTTAGATGCGACCTTAATGCACAGTTGAGCAGATATTGTCATTGTTTTCCCTGCGATGAAATTATCTTAATATGGCTTGGATATGCACCAAAATGGGCTCAAATGTATACAGAAATAAATGCTATCTGCTGGTGCCAACCAATCTTCTCACAGATTCTTTGTTTTTGTATAATTGGCTTTAGATGCGACCTTAATGTACAGTTGAGCAGATATTGTCATTATTTTCCCTACGATGACATTTTCTTAATATGGCTTGGGTATGCACCAAAATGGGCTCAAATGTACACAAAAATAAATGCTATCTGCTGGTGCCAACCAATCTTCTCACAGATTTTTAGTTTTTGTATAATTGGCTTTAGATGCGACCTTAATGCACAGTTGAGCAGATATTGTCATTATTTTCCCTACGATGAAATTTTCTTAATATGGCTTGGATATGCACCAAAATGGGCTCAAATGTACACAAAAATAAATGCTATGAGCTGGTGCCAAGTAATCTTCTCACAGATTTTTAGTTTTTTTATAATTGGCTTTAGATGCGACCTTAATGCACAGTTGAGCAGATATTGTCATTATTTTCCCTACGGTGAAATTATCTTAATATGGCTTGGATATGCACCAAAATGGGCTCAAATGTATACAGAAATAAATGCTATCTGCTGGTGCCAACCAATCTTCTCACAGATTTTTTGTTTTTGTATAATTGGCTTTAGATGCGACCTTATTGTACAGTTGAGCAGATATTGTCATTATTTTCCCTACGATGAAATTTTCTTAATATGGCTTGGATATGCACCAAAATGAGCTAAAATGTACACAAAAATAAATGCTATCTGCTGGTGCCAACCAATTTTCTGACAGATTTTTAGTTTTTGTATAATTGGCTTTAGATGCGACCTTATTGTACAGTTGAGCAGATATTGTCATGATTGTCCCTACGATGAAATTTTCTTAATATGGCTTGGAAAAGCACCAAAATTGGTTCAAATGTACACAAAAATAAATGCTATCTGCTGGTGCCAACCAATCTTCTCACAGATTTTTAGTTTTTGTATAATTGGCTTTAGATGCGACCTTAATGTACAGTTGAGCAGATATTGTCATTATTGTCCCTACGATGAAATTTTCTAAATATGGCTTGGATATGCACCAAAATGGGCTTAAATGTACACAAAAAGAAATGCCATCTGCTGGTGCAAAACAATCTTCTCACAGATTCTCAGTTTTTGTATAATTGGCTTTAGATGCGACCTTAATGCACAGTTGAGCAGATATTGTCATAATATTCCCTACGATGAAATTTTCTTAATATGGCTTGAACATGCACCAAAATGGGCTCAAATGTACACAAAAATAAAAGCTATCTGCTGGTGCCAACCAATCTTCTCACAGATTTTTAGTTTTTGTATAATTGGCTTTAGATGCGACCTTTATGTACAGTTGAGCAGATATTGTCATTATTTTCCCTTCGATGACACTTTCTTAATATGGCTTGGATATGCACCAAAATGAGCTCAAATGTACACAAAAATAAATGCTATTTGCTGGTGCCAACCAATCTTCTCACAGATTTTTCGTTTTTGTATAATTGGCTTTAGATGCGACCTTAATGTACAGTTGAGCAGATATTGTCATTATTTTCCCTACGATGAAATTTTCTTAATATGGCTTGCATATGCACCAAAATGGGCTCAAATGTACACAAAAATAAATGCTATCTGCTGGTGCCAACTTATCTTCTCACAGATTTTTAGTTTTTGTATAATTGGCTTTAGATGCGACCTTAATGCACAGTTGAGCAGATATTGTCATTATTTTCCCTACGATGAAATTTTCTTAATATGGCTTGGACATGCACCAAAATGGGCTCAAATGTACACACAAATAAATGCTATCTGCTGGTGCCAACCAATCTTCTCACAGATTTTTAGTTTTTGTATAATTTGCTTTAGATGCGACCTTAATGTACAGTTGAGCAGATATTGTCATTATTTTCCCTACGATGACATTTTCTTAATATGGCTTGCATATGCACCACAATGGGCTCAAATGTACACAAAAATAAATGCTATCTGCTGGTGCCAACCAATCTTCTCACAGATTCTCAGTTTTTGTATAATTGGCTTTTGATGCGACCTTAATGCACAGATGAGCAGATATTGTCATAATCTTCCCTACGATGAAATTTTCTTAATATGGCTTGAACATGCACCAAAATGGGCCCAAATGTACACAAAAATAAATGCTATCTGCTGGTGCCAACCAATCTTCTCACAGATTTTTAGTTTTTGTATAATTGGCTTTAGATGCGACCTTTATGTACAGTTGAGCAGATATTGTCATTATTTTCCCTTCGATGACACTTTCTTAATATGGCTTGGATATGCACCAAACTGAGCTCAAATGTACACAAATATAATGCTATCTGCTGGTGCCAACCAATCTTCTCACAGATTCTTAGTTTTTGTATAATTGGCTTTAGATGCGACCTTAATGCACAGTTGAGCAGATATTGTCATAATTTTCCCGACGTTGAAATTTCTTAATATGGCTTGGATATGCACCAAAATGGGCTCAAATGTACACAAAAATAAATGCTATCTGCTGGTGCCAACCAATCTTCTCACAGATTTTTAGTTTTTGTATAATTGGCTTTAGATGCGACCTTAATGTACAGTTGAGCAGATATTGTCATTATTTTCCCTCCTATGAAATTTTCTTAATATGGCTTGGATATGCACAAAAATTGGCTCAAATGTACAAAAAAATAAGTGCTATCTGCTGGTGCCAACCAATCTTCTCACATATTTTTAGTTTTTGTATAATTGGCTTTAGATGCGACCTTTTATTACATTTGAGCATATATTGTCATTATTGTCCCTCCGTTGAAGTTTTCTTAATGTGGCTTGGATATGCACCAAAATGGGCTCAAATGTACACAAATATAAATGCTATCTGCTGGTGCCAACCAATCTTCTCACAGATTTTAAGTTTTTGTATAATTGGCGTTAGATGCGACCTTAATGCACAGTTGAGCAGACATTGTCATGATTGTCCCTACGATGAAATTTTCTTAATATGGCTTGGATATGCACCAAAATGAGCTCAAATGTACACAAAAATAAATGCTATTTGCTGGTGCCAACCAATCTTCTCACAGATTCTTAGTTTTTGTATAATTGGCTTTTAGTTGCGACCTTAATGCACAGTTGAGCAGATATTGTCATTATTTTCCCTACGATGACATTTTCTTAATATGGCTTGGATATGCACCAAAATGGGCTCAAATGTACACAAAAATAATTGCTATCTGCTGGTGCCAACCAATCTTCTCACAGATTTTTAGTTTTTGCATGATTGGCTTTAGATGCGACCTTAATGCACAGTTGAGCAGAGTTTGTCATTATTTTCCCTATGATGAAATTTTCTTAATATGGCTTGGATATGCACCAAAATGGGCTCAAATGTACACAAAAATAAATGCTATCTGTTGGTGCCAACCAATCTTCTCACAGATTTTTAGTTTTTGTATAATTGGCTTTAGATGCGACCTTAATGTACAGTTGAGCAGATATTGTCATTATTGTCCCTACGATGAAATTTTCTTAATATGGCTTGGATATGCACCAAACTGAGCTCAAATGTACACACATTTAATGCTATCTGCTGGTGCCAACCAATCTTCTCACAGATTCTTAGTTTTTGTATAATTGGCTTTAGATGCGACCTAAATGCACAGTTGAGCAGATATTGTCATAATTTTCCCGACGATTAAATTTCTTAATATGGCTTGGATATGCACCAAAATGTGCTCAAATGTACACAAAAATAAATGCTATCTGCTGGTGCCAACCAATCTTCTCACAGATTTTTAGTTTTTGTATAATTGGCTTTAGATGCGACCTTAATGTACAGTTGAGCAGATATTGTCATGATTGTCCCTACGATGATATTTTCTTAATATGGCTTGGATATGCACCAAAATGAGCTCAAACGTACACCAAAATAAATGCTATCTGCTGGTGCCAACCAATCTTCTCACAGATTCTTAGTTTTTGTATAATTTGCTTTAGATGCGACCTTAATGTACAGTTGAGCAGATATTGTCATTATTTTCCCTACGATGACATTTTCTTAATATGGCTTGCATATGCACCAAAATGGGCTCAAATGTACACAAAAATAAATGCTATCTGCTGGTGCCAACCAATCTTCTCACAGATTCTCAGTTTTTGTATAATTGGCTTTTGATGCGACCTTAATGCACAGTTGAGCAGATATTGTCATTATTTTCCCTACGGTGAAATTATCTTAATATGGCTTGGATATGCACCAAAATGGGCTCAAATGTATACAGAAATAAATGCTATCTGCTGGTGCCAACCAATCTTCTCACAGATTTTTTGTTTTTGTATAATTGGCTTTAGATGCGACCTTATTGTACAGTTGAGCAGATATTGTCATTATTTTCCCTACGATGAAATTTTCTTAATATGGCTTGGATATGCACCAAAATTAGCTAAAATGTACACAAAAATAAATGCTATCTGCTGGTGCCAACCAATTTTCTGACAGATTTTTAGTTTTTGTATAATTGGCTTTAGATGCGACCTTATTGTACAGTTGAGCAGATATTGTCATGATTGTCCCTACGATGAAATTTTCTTAATATGGCTTGGAAAAGCACCAAAATTGGTTCAAATGTACACAAAAATAAATGCTATCTGCTGGTGCCAACCAATCTTCTCACAGATTTTTAGTTTTTGTATAATTGGCTTTAGATGCGACCTTAATGTACAGTTGAGCAGATATTGTCATTATTGTCCCTACGATGAAATTTTCTAAATATGGCTTGGATATGCACCAAAATGGGCTTAAATGTACACAAAAAGAAATGCCATCTGCTGGTGCAAAACAATCTTCTCACAGATTCTCAGTTTTTGTATAATTGGCTTTAGATGCGACCTTAATGCACAGTTGAGCAGATATTGTCATAATATTCCCTACGATGAAATTTTCTTAATATGGCTTGAACATGCACCAAAATGGGCTCAAATGTACACAAAAATAAAAGCTATCTGCTGGTGCCAACCAATCTTCTCACAGATTTTTAGTTTTTGTATAATTGGCTTTAGATGCGACCTTTATGTACAGTTGAGCAGATATTGTCATTATTTTCCCTTCGATGACACTTTCTTAATATGGCTTGGATATGCACCAAAATGAGCTCAAATGTACACAAAAATAAATGCTATTTGCTGGTGCCAACCAATCTTCTCACAGATTTTTCGTTTTTGTATAATTGGCTTTAGATGCGACCTTAATGTACAGTTGAGCAGATATTGTCATTATTTTCCCTACGATGAAATTTTCTTAATATGGCTTGCATATGCACCAAAATGGGCTCAAATGTACACAAAAATAAATGCTATCTGCTGGTGCCAACTTATCTTCTCACAGATTTTTAGTTTTTGTATAATTGGCTTTAGATGCGACCTTAATGCACAGTTGAGCAGATATTGTCATTATTTTCCCTACGATGAAATTTTCTTAATATGGCTTGGACATGCACCAAAATGGGCTCAAATGTACACACAAATAAATGCTATCTGCTGGTGCCAACCAATCTTCTCACAGATTTTTAGTTTTTGTATAATTTGCTTTAGATGCGACCTTAATGTACAGTTGAGCAGATATTGTCATTATTTTCCCTACGATGACATTTTCTTAATATGGCTTGCATATGCACCAAAATGGGCTCAAATGTACACAAAAATAAATGCTATCTGCTGGTGCCAACCAATCTTCTCACAGATTCTCAGTTTTTGTATAATTGGCTTTTGATGCGACCTTAATGCACAGATGAGCAGATATTGTCATAATCTTCCCTACGATGAAATTTTCTTAATATGGCTTGAACATGCACCAAAATGGGCCCAAATGTACACAAAAATAAATGCTATCTGCTGGTGCCAACCAATCTTCTCACAGATTTTTAGTTTTTGTATAATTGGCTTTAGATGCGACCTTTATGTACAGTTGAGCAGATATTGTCATTATTTTCCCTTCGATGACACTTTCTTAATATGGCTTGGATATGCACCAAACTGAGCTCAAATGTACACAAATATAATGCTATCTGCTGGTGCCAACCAATCTTCTCACAGATTCTTAGTTTTTGTATAATTGGCTTTAGATGCGACCTTAATGCACAGTTGAGCAGATATTGTCATAATTTTCCCGACGTTGAAATTTCTTAATATGGCTTGGATATGCACCAAAATGGGCTCAAATGTACACAAAAATAAATGCTATCTGCTGGTGCCAACCAATCTTCTCACAGATTTTTAGTTTTTGTATAATTGGCTTTAGATGCGACCTTAATGTACAGTTGAGCAGATATTGTCATTATTTTCCCTCCTATGAAATTTTCTTAATATGGCTTGGATATGCACAAAAATTGGCTCAAATGTACAAAAAAATAAGTGCTATCTGCTGGTGCCAACCAATCTTCTCACATATTTTTAGTTTTTGTATAATTGGCTTTAGATGCGACCTTTTATTACATTTGAGCATATATTGTCATTATTGTCCCTCCGTTGAAGTTTTCTTAATGTGGCTTGGATATGCACCAAAATGGGCTCAAATGTACACAAATATAAATGCTATCTGCTGGTGCCAACCAATCTTCTCACAGATTTTAAGTTTTTGTATAATTGGCTTTAGATGCGACCTTAATGCACAGTTGAGCAGACATTGTCATGATTGTCCCTACGATGAAATTTTCTTAATATGGCTTGGATATGCACCAAAATGAGCTCAAATGTACACAAAAATAAATGCTATTTGCTGGTGCCAACCAATCTTCTCACAGATTCTTAGTTTTTGTATAATTGGCTTTTAGTTGCGACCTTAATGCACAGTTGAGCAGATATTGTCATTATTTTCCCTACGATGACATTTTCTTAATATGGCTTGGATATGCACCAAAATGGGCTCAAATGTACACAAAAATAATTGCTATCTGCTGGTGCCAACCAATCTTCTCACAGATTTTTAGTTTTTGCATGATTGGCTTTAGATGCGACCTTAATGCACAGTTGAGCAGAGTTTGTCATTATTTTCCCTATGATGAAATTTTCTTAATATGGCTTGGATATGCACCAAAATGGGCTCAAATGTACACAAAAATAAATGCTATCTGTTGGTGCCAACCAATCTTCTCACAGATTTTTAGTTTTTGTATAATTGGCTTTAGATGCGACCTTAATGTACAGTTGAGCAGATATTGTCATTATTTTCCCTACGATGAAATTTTCTTAATATGGCTTGGATATGCACCAAACTGAGCTCAAATGTACACACATTTAATGCTATCTGCTGGTGCCAACCAATCTTCTCACAGATTCTTAGTTTTTGTATAATTGGCTTTAGATGCGACCTAAATGCACAGTTGAGCAGATATTGTCATAATTTTCCCGACGATTAAATTTCTTAATATGGCTTGGATATGCACCAAAATGTGCTCAAATGTACACAAAAATAAATGCTATCTGCTGGTGCCAACCAATCTTCTCACAGATTTTTAGTTTTTGTATAATTGGCTTTAGATGCGACCTTAATGTACAGTTGAGCAGATATTGTCATGATTGTCCCTACGATGATATTTTCTTAATATGGCTTGGATATGCACCAAAATGAGCTCAAACGTACACCAAAATAAATGCTATCTGCTGGTGCCAACCAATCTTCTCACAGATTCTTAGTTTTTGTATAATTGGCTTTTAGATGCGACCTTAATGCACAGTTGAGCAGATATTTCATTATTTTCCCTACGATGACATTTTCTTAATATGGCTTGGATATGCACCAAAATGGGCTCAAATGTACACAAAAATAATTGCTATCTGCTGGTGCCAACCAATCTTCTCACAGATTTTTAGTTTTTGTATAATTGGCTTTAGATGCGACCTTAATGCACAGATGAGCAGATATTGTCATAATATTCCCTACGATGAAATTTTCTTAATATGGCTTGAACATGCACCAAAATGGGCCCAAATGTACACAAAAATAAATGCTATCTGCTGGTGCCAACCAATCTTCTCACAGATTTTTAGTTTTTGTATAATTGGCTTTAGATGCGACCTTTATGTACAGTTGAGCAGATATTGTCATTATTTTCCCTTCGATGACACTTTCTTAATATGGCTTGGATATGCACCAAAATGAGCTCAAATGTACACAAAAATAAATGCTATTTGCTGGTGCCAACCAATCTTCTCACAGATTTTTCGTTTTTGTATAATTGGCTTTAGATGCGACCTTAATGTACAGTTGAGCAGATATTGTCATTATTTTCCCTACGATGAAATTTTCTTAATATGGCTTGCATATGCACCAAAATGGGCTCAAATGTACACAAAAATAAATGCTATCTGCTGGTGCCAACTTATCTTCTCACAGATTTTTAGTTTTTGTATAATTGGCTTTAGATGCGACCTTAATGCACAGTTGAGCAGATATTGTCATTATTTTCCCTACGATGAAATTGTCTTAATATGGCTTGGATATGCACCAAAATGGGCTCAAATGTATACAGAAATAAATGCTATCTGCTGGTGCCAACCACTCTTCTCACAGATTTTTAGTTTTTGTATAATTGGCTTTAGATGCGACCTTAATGCACAGTTGAGCAGATATTGTCATTATTTTCCCTACGATGAAATTTTCTTAATATGGCTTGGATATGCACCAAACTGAGCTCAAATGTACACAAATATAATGCTATCTGCTGGTGCCAACCAATCTTCTCACAGATTCTTAGTTTTTGTATAATTGGCTTTAGATGCGACCTTAATGCACAGTTGAGCAGATATTGTCATAATTTTCCCGACGTTGAAATTTCTTAATATGGCTTGGATATGCACCAAAATGGGCTCAAATGTACACAAAAATAAATGCTATCTGCTGGTGCCAACCAATCTTCTCACAGATTTTTAGTTTTTGTATAATTGGCTTTAGATGCGACCTTTTATTACATTTGAGCATATATTGTCATTATTGTCCCTCCGTTGAAGTTTTCTTAATGTGGCTTGGATATGCACCAAAATGGGCTCAAATGTACACAAATATAAATGCTATCTGCTGGTGCCAACCAATCTTCTCACAGATTTTTAGTTTTTGTATAATTGGCTTTAGATGCGACCTTAATGCACAGTTGAGCAGACATTGTCATGATTGTCCCTACGATGAAATTTTCTTAATATGGCTTGGATATGCACCAAAATGAGCTCAAATGTACACAAAAATAAATGCTATTTGCTGGTGCCAACCAATCTTCTCACAGATTCTTAGTTTTTGTATAATTGGCTTTTAGTTGCGACCTTAATGCACAGTTGAGCAGATATTGTCATTATTTTCCCTACGATGACATTTTCTTAATATGGCTTGGATATGCACCAAAATGGGCTCAAATGTACACAAAAATAATTGCTATCTGCTGGTGCCAACCAATCTTCTCACAGATTTTTAGTTTTTGTATGATTGGCTTTAGATGCGACCTTAATGCACAGTTGAGCAGATATTGTCATTATTTTCCCTATGATGAAATTTTCTTAATATGGCTTGGATATGCACCAAACTGAGCTCAAATGTACACAAATTTAATGCTATCTGCTGGTGCCAACCAATCTTCTCACAGATTCTTAGTTTTTGTATAATTGGCTTTAGGTGCGACCTTAATGCACAGTTGAGCAGATATTGTCATAATTTTCCCGACGATTAAATTTCTTAATATGGCTTGGATATGCACCAAAATGTGCTCAAATGTACACAAAAATAAATGCTATCTGCTGGTGCCAACCAATCTTCTCACAGATTTTTAGTTTTTGTATAATTGGCTTTAGATGCGACCTTAATGTACAGTTGAGCAGATATTGTCATGATTGTCCCTACGATGATATTTTCTTAATATGGCTTGGATATGCACCAAAATGAGCTCAAACGTACACAAAAATAAATGCTATCTGCTGGTGCCAACCAATCTTCTCACAGATTCTTAGTTTTTGTATAATTGGCTTTTAGATGCGACCTTAATGCACAGTTGAGCAGATATTTCATTATTTTCCCTACGATGACATTTTCTTAATATGGCTTGGATATGCACCAAAATGGGCTCAAATGTACACACAAATAATTGCTATCTGCTGGTGCCAACCAATCTTCTCACAGATTTTTAGTTTTTGTATGATTGGCTTTAGATGCGACCTTAATGCACAGTTGAGCAGATATTGTCATTATTTTCCCTACGATGAAATTTTCTTAATATGGCTTGGACATGCACCAAAATGGGCTCAAATGTACACACAAATTAATGCTATCTGCTGGTGCCAACCAATCTTCTCACAGATTTTTAGTTTTTGTATTATTGGCTTTAGATGCGACCTTAATGTACAGTTGAGCAGATATTGTCATTATTTTCCCTACGATTAAATTTTCTTAATATGGCTTGGATATGCACCAAAATGGGCTCAAATGTACACAAAAATAAATGCTATCTGCTGGTGTCAACAAATCTTCTTACAGTTTTTTAGCATTTGAATAATTGGCTTTAGATGCGACCTTATTGTACAGTTGAGCAGATATTGTCATTATTTTCCCTACGATGAAATTTTCTTAATATGGCTTTGATATGCACCAAAATGGGCTCAAATGTACACAAAAATAAATGCTATCTGCTGGTGTCAACAAATCTTCTTACAGTTTTTTAGCATTTGTATAATTGGCTTTAGATGCGACCTTATTGTACAGTTGAGCAGATATTGTCATTATTTTCCCTACGATGAAATTTTCTTAATATGGCTTTGATATGCACCAAAATGGGCTCAAATGTACACAAAAATAAATGCTATCTGCTGGTGCCAACCAATCTTCTCACAGATTTTTAGTTTTTGTATGATTGGCTTTAGATGCGACCTTAATGCACAGTTGAGCAGATATTGTCATTATTTTCGCTACGATGAAATGTTCTTAATATGGCTTGGACATGCACCAAAATGGGCTCAAATGTACACACAAATAAATGCTATCTGCTGGTGCCAACCAATCTTCTCACAGATTTTTAGTTTTTGTATTATTGGCTTTAGATGCGACCTTAATGTACAGTTGAGCAGATATTGTCATTATTTTCCCTACGATGAAATTTTCTTAATATGGCTTGGATATGCACCAAAATGGGCTCAAATGTACACAAAAATAAATGCTATCTGCTGGTGTCAACAAATCTTCTTACAGTTTTTTAGCATTTGTATAATTGGCTTTAGATGCGACCTTATTGTACAGTTGAGCAGATATTGTCATTATTTTCCCTACGATGAAATTTTCTTAATATGGCTTTGATATGCACCAAAATGGGCTCAAATGTACACAAAAATAATTGCTATCTGCTGGTGCCAACCAATCTTCTCACAGATTCTTAGTTTTTGTATGATTGGCTTTAGATGCGACCTTAATGCACAGTTGAGCAGATATTGTCATTATTTTCGCTACGATGAAATTTTCTTAATATGGCTTGGACATGCACCAAAATGGGCTCAAATGTACACACAAATAAATGCTATCTGCTGGTGCCAACCAATCTTCTCACAGATTTTTAGTTTTTGTATAATTGGCTTTAGATGCGACCTTAATGTACAGTTGAGCAGATATTGTCATTATTTTCCCTACGATGACATTTTCTTAATATGGCTTGGATATGCACCAAAATGAGCTCAAATGTACACAAAAATAAATGCTATCTGCTGGTGCCAACCAATCTTCTCACAGATTTTTAGTTTTTGTATAATTGGCTTTAGATGCGACCTTAATGCACAGTTGAGCAGATATTGTCATTATTTTCCCTACGATGAAATTTTCTTAATATGGCTTGGACATGCACCAAAATGGGCTCAAATGTACACACAAATAAATGCTATCTGCTGGTGCCAACCAATCTTCTCACAGATTTTTAGTTTTTGTATAATTGGCTTTAGATGCGACCTTAATGTACAGTTGAGCAGATATTGTCATTATTTTCCCTACGATGACATTTTCTTAATATCGCTTGGATATGCACCAAAATGGGCTCAAATGTACACAAAAATAAATGCTATCTGCTGGTGACAACTAATCTTCTCACAGATTTTTAGTTTTTGTATAATTGGCTTTAGATGCGACCTTAATGCACAGTTGAGCAGATATTGTCATTATTTTCCCTAAGATGAAATTATCTTAATATGGCTTGGATATGCACCAAAATGGGCTCAAATGTATACAGAAATAAATGCTATCTGCTGGTGCCAACCAATCTTCTCACAGATTTTCTGTTTTTGTATAATTGGCTTTAGATGCGACCTTAATGCACAGTTGAGCAGATATTGTCATTATTTTCCCTACGATGACATTTTCTTAATATGGCTTGGGTATGCACCAAAATGGGCTCAAATGTACACAAAAATAAATGCTATCTGCTGGTGCCAACCAATCCTCTCACAGATTTTTAGTTTTTGTATAATTGGCTTTAGATGCGACCTTAATGTACAGTTGAGCAGATATTGTCATTATTTTCCTGACGATGAAATTTCTTAATATGGCTTGGATATGCACCAAAATGTGCTCAAATGTACACAAAAATAAATGCTATCTGTTGGTGCCAACCAATCTTCTCACAGATTTTTAGTTTTTGTATAATTGGCTTTAGATGCGACCTTAATGTACAGTTGAGCAGATATTGTCATGATTGTCCCTACGATGATATTTTCTTAATATGGCTTGGATATGCACCAAAATGAGCTCAAACGTACACAAAAATAAATGCTATCTGCTGGTGCCAACCAATCTTCTCACAGATTCTTAGTTTTTGTATAATTGGCTTTTAGATGCGACCTTAATGCACAGTTGAGCAGATATTTCATTATTTTCCCTACGATGACATTTTCTTAATATGGCTTGGATATGCACCAAAATGGGCTCAAATGTACACAAAAATAATTGCTATCTGCTGGTGCCAACCAATCTTCTCACAGATTTTTAGTTTTTGTATGATTCGCTTTAGATGCGACCTTAATGCACAGTTGAGCAGATATTGTCATTATTTTCGCTACGATGAAATTTTCTTAATATGGCTTGGACATGCACCAAAATGGGCTCAAATGTACACACAAATAAATGCTATCTGCTGGTGCCAACCAATCTTCTCACAGATTTTTAGTTTTTGTATTATTGGCTTTAGATGCGACCTTAATGTACAGTTGAGCAGATATTGTCATTATTTTCCCTACGATGAAATTTTCTTAATATGGCTTGGATATGCACCAAAATGGGCTCAAATGTACACAAAAATAAATGCTATCTGCTGGTGTCAACAAATCTTCTTACAGTTTTTTAGCATTTGAATAATTGGCTTTAGATGCGACCTTATTGTACAGTTGAGCAGATATTGTCATTATTTTCCCTACGATGAAATTTTCTTAATATGGCTTTGATATGCACCAAAATGGGCTCAAATGTACACAAAAATAAATGCTATCTGCTGGTGTCAACAAATCTTCTTACAGTTTTTTAGCATTTGTATAATTGGCTTTAGATGCGACCTTATTGTACAGTTGAGCAGATATTGTCATTATTTTCCCTACGATGAAATTTTCTTAATATGGCTTTGATATGCACCAAAATGGGCTCAAATGTACACAAAAATAAATGCTATCTGCTGGTGCCAACCAATCTTCTCACAGATTTTTAGTTTTTGTATGATTGGCTTTAGATGCGACCTTAATGCACAGTTGAGCAGATATTGTCATTATTTTCCCTACGATGACATTTTCTTAATATGGCTTGGACATGCACCAAAATGGGCTCAAATGTACACACAAATAAATGCTATCTGCTGGTGCCAACCAATCTTCTCACAGATTTTTAGTTTTTGTATTATTGGCTTTAGATGCGACCTTAATGTACAGTTGAGCAGATATTGTCATTATTTTCCCTACGATGAAATTTTCTTAATATGGCTTGGATATGCACCAAAATGGGCTCAAATGTACACAAAAATAAATGCTATCTGCTGGTGTCAACAAATCTTCTTACAGTTTTTTAGCATTTGTATAATTGGCTTTAGATGCGACCTTATTGTACAGTTGAGCAGATATTGTCATTATTTTCCCTACGATGAAATTTTCTTAATATGGCTTTGATATGCACCAAAATGGGCTCAAATGTACACAAAAAATAATTGCTATCTGCTGGTGTCAACAAATCTTCTTACAGTTTTTTAGCATTTGTATAATTGGCTTTAGATGCGACCTTATTGTACAGTTGAGCAGATATTGTCATTATTTTCCCTACGATGAAATTTTCTTAATATGGTATTGATATGCACCAAAATGGGCTCAAATGTACACAAAAATAAATGCTATCTGCTGGTGCCAACCAATCTTCTCACAGATTTTTAGTTTTTGTATAATTGGCTTTAGATGCGACCTTATTGTACAGTTGAGCAGATATTGTCATTATTTTCCCTACGATGAAATTTTCTTAATATGGCTTGGACATACACCAAAATGGGCTCAAATGTACACAAAAATAAATGCTATCTGCTGGTGCCAACCAATCTTCTCACAGATTCTTAGTTTTTGTATAATGCTTTTAGATGCGACCTTAATGCACAGTTGAGCAGAAATTGTCATTATTTTCCCTACGATGAAATTTTCTTAATATGGCTTGGACATGCACCAAAATGGGCTCAAATGTACACACAAATAAATGCTATCTGCTGGTGTCAACAAATCTTCTTACAGTTTTTTAGCATTTGAATAATTGGCTTTAGATGCGACCTTATTGTACAGTTGAGCAGATATTGTCATTATTTTCCCTACGATGAAATTTTCTTAATATGGCTTTGATATGCACCAAAATGGGCTCAAATGTACACAAAAATAAATGCTATCTGCTGGTGTCAACAAATCTTCTTACAGTTTTTTAGCATTTGTATAATTGGCTTTAGATGCGACCTTATTGTACAGTTGAGCAGATATTGTCATTATTTTCCCTACGATGAAATTTTCTTAATATGGCTTTGATATGCACCAAAATGGGCTCAAATGTACACAAAAATAAATGCTATCTGCTGGTGCCAACCAATCTTCTCACAGATTTTTAGTTTTTGTATGATTGGCTTTAGATGCGACCTTAATGCACAGTTGAGCAGATATTGTCATTATTTTCGCTACGATGAAATTTTCTTAATATGGCTTGGACATGCACCAAAATGGGCTCAAATGTACACACAAATAAATGCTATCTGCTGGTGCCAACCAATCTTCTCACAGATTTTTTGTTTTTGTATTATTGGCTTTAGATGCGACCTTAATGTACAGTTGAGCAGATATTGTCATTATTTTCCCTACGATGAAATTTTCTTAATATGGCTTGGATATGCACCAAAATGGGCTCAAATGTACACAAAAATTAATGCTATCTGCTGGTGTCAACAAATCTTCTTACAGTTTTTTAGCATTTGTATAATTGGCTTTAGATGCGACCTTATTGTACAGTTGAGCAGATATTGTCATTATTTTCCCTACGATGAAATTTTCTTAATATGGCTTTGATATGCACCAAAATGGGCTCAAATGTACACAAAAATAAATGCTATCTGCTGGTGCCAACCAATCTTCTCACAGATTCTTAGTTTTTGTATAATGCTTTTAGATGCGACCTTAATGCACAGTTGAGCAGAAATTGTCATTATTTTCCCTACGATGAAATTTTCTTAATATGGCTTGGACATGCACCAAAATGGGCTCAAATGTACACACAAATAAATGCTATCTGCTGGTGCCAACCAATCTTCTCACAGATTTTTAGTTTTTGTATGATTGGCTTTAGATGCGACCTTAATGTACAGTTGAGCAGATATTGTCATTATTTTCCCTACGATGAAATTTTCTTAATATGGCTTGGATATGCACCAAAATGGGCTCAAATGTACACAAAAATAAATGCTATCTGCTGGTGTCAACAAATCTTCTTACAGTTTTTTAGCATTTGTATAATTGGCTTTAGATGCGACCTTATTGTACAGTTGAGCAGATATTGTCATTATTTTCCCTACGATGAAATTTTCTTAATATGGCTTTGATATGCACCAAAATGGGCTCAAATGTACACAAAAATAAATGCTATCTGCTGGTGCCAACCAATCTTCTCACAGATTTTTAGTTTTTGTATGATTGGCTTTAGATGCGACCTTAATGTACAGTTGAGCAGATATTGTCATTATTTTCCCTACGATGAAATTTTCTTAATGGCTTGGATATGCACCAAAATGAGCTCAAATGTACACAAAAATAAATGCTATCTGCTGGTGCCAACCAATCTTCTCACAGATTCTTAGTTTTTGTATAATTGGCTTTTAGATGCGACCTTAATGCACAGTTGAGCAGATATTGTCATTATTTTCCCTACGATGACATTTTCTTAATATGGCTTGGATATGCACCAAAATGGGCTCAAATGTACACAAAAATAATTGCTATCTGCTGGTGCCAACCAATCTTCTCACAGATTTTTAGTTTTTGTATGATTGGCTTTAGATGCGACCTTAATGCACAGTTGAGCAGATATTGTCATTATTTTCGCTACGATGAAATTTTCTTAATATGGCTTGGACATGCACCAAAATGGGCTCAAATGTACACACAAATAAATGCTATCTGCTGGCGCCAACCAATCTTCTCACAGATTTTTAGTTTTTGTATTATTGGCTTTAGATGCGACCTTAATGTACAGTTGAGCAGATATTGTCATTATTTTCCCTACGATGAAATTTTCTTAATATGGCTTGGATATGCACCAAAATGGGCTCAAATGTACACAAAAATAAATGCTATCTGCTGGTGTCAACAAATCTTCTTACAGTTTTTTAGCATTTGTATAATTGGCTTTAGATGCGACCTTATTGTACAGTTGAGCAGATATTGTAATTATTTTCCCTACGATGAAATTTTCTTAATATGGCTTTGATATGCACCAAAATGGGCTCAAATGTACACAAAAATAAATGCTATCTGCTGGTGCCAACCAATCTTCTCACAGATTTTTAGTTTTTGTATAATTGGCTTTAGATGCGACCTTATTGTACAGTTGAGCAGATATTGTCATTATTTTCCCTATGATGAAATTTTCTTAATATGGCTTGGACATACACCAAAATGGGCTCAAATGTACACAAAAATAAATGCTATCTGCTGGTGCCAACCAATCTTCTCCCAGATTCTTAGTTTTTGTATAATGCTTTTAGATGCGACCTTAATGCACAGTTGAGCAGAAATTGTCATTATTTTCGCTACGATGAAATTTTCTTAATATGGCTTGGACATGCACCAAAATGGGCTCAAATGTACACACAAATAAATGCTATCTGCTGGTGCCAACCAATCTTCTCACAGATTTTTAGTTTTTGTATTATTGGCTTTAGATGCGACCTTAATGTACAGTTGAGCAGATATTGTCATTATTTTCCCTACGATGAAATTTTCTTAATATGGCTTGGATATGCACCAAGATGGGCTCAAATGTACACAAAAATAAATGCTATCTGCTGGTGTCAACAAATCTTCTTACAGTTTTTTAGTTTTTGTATGATTGGCTTTAGATGCGACCTTAATGCACAGTTGAGCAGATATTGTCATTATTTTCGCTACGATGAAATTTTCTTAATATGGCTTGGACATGCACCAAAATGGGCTCAAATGTACACACAAATAAATGCTATCTGCTGGTGCCAACCAATCTTCTCACAGATTTTTAGTTTTTGTATAATTGGCTTTAGATGCGACCTTATTGTACAGTTGAGCAGATATTGTCATTATTTTCCCTATGATGAAATTTTCTTAATATGGCTTGGACATACACCAAAATGGGCTCAAATGTACACAAAAATAAATGCTATCTGCTGGTGCCAACCAATCTTCTCCCAGATTCTTAGTTTTTGTATAATGCTTTTAGATGCGACCTTAATGCACAGTTGAGCAGAAATTGTCATTATTTTCGCTACGATGAAATTTTCTTAATATGGCTTGGACATGCACCAAAATGGGCTCAAATGTACACACAAATAAATGCTATCTGCTGGTGCCAACCAATCTTCTCACAGATTTTTAGTTTTTGTATTATTGGCTTTAGATGCGACCTTAATGTACAGTTGAGCAGATATTGTCATTATTTTCCCTACGATGAAATTTTCTTAATATGGCTTGGATATGCACCAAGATGGGCTCAAATGTACACAAAAATAAATGCTATCTGCTGGTGTCAACAAATCTTCTTACAGTTTTTTAGTTTTTGTATGATTGGCTTTAGATGCGACCTTAATGCACAGTTGAGCAGATATTGTCATTATTTTCGCTACGATGAAATTTTCTTAATATGGCTTGGACATGCACCAAAATGGGCTCAAATGTACACACAAATAAATGCTATCTGCTGGTGCCAACCAATCTTCTCACAGATTTATAGTTTTTGTATTATTCGCTTTAGATGCGACCTTAATGTACAGTTGAGCAGATATTGTCATTATTTTCCCTACGATGAAATTTTCTTAATATGGCTTGGATATGCACCAAGATGGGCTCAAATGTACACAAAAATAAATGCTATCTGCTGGTGTCAACAAATCTTCTTACAGTTTTTTAGTTTTTGTATGATTGGCTTTAGATGCGACCTTAATGCACAGTTGAGCAGATATTGTCATTATTTTCGCTACGATGAAATTTTCTTAATATGGCTTGGACATGCACCAAAATGGGCTCAAATGTACACACAAATAAATGCTATCTGCTGGTGCCAACCAATCTTCTCACAGATTTTTAGTTTTTGTATTATTGGCTTTAGATGCGACCTTAATGTACAGTTGAGCAGATATTGTCATTATTTTCCCTACGATGAAATTTTCTTAATATGGCTTGGATATGCACCAAAATGGGCTCAAATGTACACAAAAATAAATGCTATCTGCTGGTGTCAACAAATCTTCTTACAGTTTTTTAGCATTTGTATAATTGGCTTTAGATGCGACCTTATTGTACAGTTGAGCAGATATTGTAATTATTTTCCCTACGATGAAATTTTCTTAATATGGCTTTGATATGCACCAAAATGGGCTCAAATGTACACAAAAATAAATGCTATCTGCTGGTGCCAACCAATCTTCTCACAGATTTTTAGTTTTTGTATAATTGGCTTTAGATGCGACCTTATTGTACAGTTGAGCAGATATTGTCATTATTTTCCCTACGATGAAATTTTCTTAATATGGCTTGGACATACACCAAAATGGGCTCAAATGTACACAAAAATAAATGCTATCTGCTGGTGCCAACCAATCTTCTCACAGATTCTTAGTTTTTGTATAATGCTTTTAGATGCGACCTTAATGCACAGTTGAGCAGAAATTGTCATTATTTTCCCTACGATGAAATTATCTTAATATGGCTTGGACATGCACCAAAATGGGCTCAAATGTACACACAAATAAATGCTATCTGCTGGTGCCAACCAATCTTCTCACAGATTTTTAGTTTTTGTATTATTGGCTTTAGATGCGACCTTAATGTACAGTTGAGCAGATATTGTCATTATTTTCCCTACGATGAAATTTTCTTAATATGGCTTGGATATGCACCAAGATGGGCTCAAATGTACACAAAAATAAATGCTATCTGCTGGTGTCAACAAATCTTCTTACAGTTTTTTAGCATTTGTATAATTGGCTTTAGATGCGACCTTATTGTACAGTTGAGCAGATATTGTCATTATTTTCCCTACGATGAAATTTTCTTAATATGGCTTGGACATACACCAAAATGGGCTCAAATGTACACAAAAATAAATGCTATCTGCTGGTGCCAACCAATCTTCTCACAGATTCTTAGTTTTTGTATAATGCTTTTAGATGCGACCTTAATGCACAGTTGAGCAGAAATTGTCATTATTTTCCCTACGATGAAATTATCTTAATATGGCTTGGACATGCACCAAAATGGGCTCAAATGTACACACAAATAAATGCTATCTGCTGGTGCCAACCAATCTTCTCACAGATTTTTAGTTTTTGTATTATTGGCTTTAGATGCGACCTTAATGTACAGTTGAGCAGATATTGTCATTATTTTCCCTACGATGAAATTTTCTTAATATGGCTTGGATATGCACCAAGATGGGCTCAAATGTACACAAAAATAAATGCTATCTGCTGGTGTCAACAAATCTTCTTACAGTTTTTTAGCATTTGTATAATTGGCTTTAGATGCGACCTTATTGTACAGTTGAGCAGATATTGTCATTATTTTCCCTACGATGAAATGTTCTTAATATGGCTTTGATATGCACCAAAATGGGCTCAAATGTACACAAAAATAAATGCTATCTGCTGGTGCCAACCAATCTTCTCACAGATTTTTAGTTTTTGTATAATTGGCTTTAGATGCGACCTTATTGTACAGTTGAGCAGATATTGTCATTATTTTCCCTACGATGAAATTTTCTTAATGGCTTTGACATACACCAAAATGGGCTCAAATGTACACAAAAATAAATGCTATCTGCTGGTGCCAACCAATCTTCTCACCGATTTTTAGTTTTTGTATAATTGGCTTTAGATGCGACCTTAATGCACAGTTGAGCAGATATTGTCATTATTTTCCCTACGATGACACTTTCTTAATATGGCTTGGATATGCACCAAAATGGGCTCAAATGTACACAGATATAAATGCTATCTGCTGGTGCCAACCAATCTTCTCACAGATTTTTTGTTTTTGTATAATTGGCTTTAGATGCGACCTTAATGCACAGTTGAGCAGATATTGTCATGATTGTCCCTACGATGAAATTTTCTTAATATGGCTTGGATATGCACCAACATGGGCTCAAATGTACACAAAAATAAATGCTATCTGCTGGTGCCAACCAATCTTCTCACAGATTATTAGTTTGTTTATATTTGGCTTTAGATGCGACCTTATTGTACAGTTGAGCAGATATTGTCATTATTGTCCCTACGTTGAAATTGTCTTAATATGGCTTTGATATGCACCAAAATGGGCTCAAATGTACACAAAAATAAATGCTATCTGCTGGTGCCAACCAATCTTCTCACAGATTTTTAGTTTTTGTATAATTGGCTTTAGATGCGACCTTATTGTACAGTTGAGCAGATATTGTCATTATTGTCCCTACGTTGAAATTTTCTTAATATGGCTTTGATATGCACCAAAATGGGCTCAAATGTACACAAAAATAAATGCTATCTGCTGGTGCCAACCAATCTTCTCACAGGTTTTTAGTTTTTGTATAATTGGCTTTAGATGCGACCTTAATGTACAGTTGAGCAGATATTGTCATTATTTTCCCTACGATGAAATTTTCTTAATATGGCTTGGACATGCACCAAAATGGGCTCAAATGTACACACAAATAAATGCTATCTGCTGGTGCCAACCAATCTTCTCACAGATTTTTAGTTTTTGTGTAATTGGCTTTAGATGCGACCTTAATGTACAGTTGAGCAGATATTGTCATTATTTTCCCTACGATGAAATGTTCTTAATATGGCTTGGATATGCACCAAAATGGGCTCAAATGTACACAACAATAAATGCTATCTGCTGGTGCCAACCAATCTTCTCACAGATTTTTTGTTTTTGTATAATTGGCTTTAGATGTGACCTTAATGTACAGTTGAGCAGATATTGTCATTATTTTCCCTACGATGACATTTTCTTAATATGGCTTGGATATGCACCAAAATGGGCTCAAATGTACACAAAAATAATGCAATCTGTTGGTGCCAACCAATCTTCTCACAGATTTTTAGTTTTTGTATAATTGGCTTTAGATGCGACCTTAATGCACAGTTGAGCAGATATTGTCATTATTTTCCTTACGATGAAATTTTCTTAATATGGCTTGGACATGCACCAAAATGGGCTCAAATGTACACAAAAATAAATGCTATCTGCTGGTGCCAACCAATCTTCTCACAGATTTTTAGTTTTTGTAAAATTGGCTTTAAATGGGACCTTCATGCACAGTTGAGCAGATATTGTCATTATTTTCGCTACGATGAAATTTTCTTAATATGGCTTGGATATGCACCAAAATGGGCTCAAATGTACACACAAATAAATGCTATCTGCTGGTGCCAACCAATCTTCTCACAGATTTTGTGTATAATTGGCTTTAGATGCGACCTTAATGCACAGTTGAGCAGATATTGTCATTATTTTCCCTACGATGAAATTTTCTTAATATGGCTTGGACATGCACCAAAATGGGCTCAAATGTACACAAAAATAAATGCTATCTGCTGGTGCCAACCAATCTTCTCACAGATTATTAGTTTTTGTATAATTGGCTTTAGATGGGACCTTAATGCACAGTTGAGCATATATTGTCATTATTTTCCCTACGATGAAATTTTCTTAATATGGCTTTGATATGCACCAAAATGGGCTCAAATGTATACACAAATAAATGCTATCTGCTAGTGCCAACTAATCTTCTCACAGATTTTTAGTTTTTGTATAATTGGCTTTAGATGCGACCTTAATGCACAGTTGAGCAGATATTGTCATTATTTTCCCTACGATGAAATTTTCTTAATATGGCTTGGATATGCACCAAAATGGGCTCAAATGTACACAAAAATAAGTGCTATCTGCTGGTGCCAACCAATCTTCTCACAGATTTTTAGTTTTTGTATAATTGGCTTTAGATACGACCTTAATGCACAGTTGAGCAGATATTGTCATTATTTTCCCTACGATGAAATTTTCTTAATATGGCTTTGATATGCACCAAAATGGGCTCAAATGTACACAAAAATAAATGCTATCTGCTGGTGCCAACCAATCTTCTCACAGGTTTTTAGTTTTTGTATAATTGGCTTTAGATGCGACCTTAATGTACAGTTGAGCAGATATTGTCATTATTTTCCCTACGATGAAATTTTCTTAATATGGCTTGGACATGCACCAAAATGGGCTCAAATGTACACACAAATAAATGCTATCTGCTGGTGCCAACCAATCTTCTCACAGATTTTTAGTTTTTGTGTAATTGGCTTTAGATGCGACCTTAATGTACAGTTGAGCAGATATTGTCATTATTTTCCCTACGATGAAATGTTCTTAATATGGCTTGGATATGCACCAAAATGGGCTCAAATGTACACAACAATAAATGCTATCTGCTGGTGCCAACCAATCTTCTCACAGATTTTTTGTTTTTGTATAATTGGCTTTAGATGTGACCTTAATGTACAGTTGAGCAGATATTGTCATTATTTTCCCTACGATGACATTTTCTTAATATGGCTTGGATATGCACCAAAATGGGCTCAAATGTACACAAAAATAATGCAATCTGTTGGTGCCAACCAATCTTCTCACAGATTTTTAGTTTTTGTATAATTGGCTTTAGATGCGACCTTAATGCACAGTTGAGCAGATATTGTCATTATTTTCCCTACGATGAAATTTTCTTAATATGGCTTGGACATGCACCAAAATGGGCTCAAATGTACACAAAAATAAATGCTATCTGCTGGTGCAAACCAATCTTCTCACAGATTTTTAGTTTTTGTAAAATTGGCTTTAAATGGGACCTTCATGCACAGTTGAGCAGATATTGTCATTATTTTCGCTACGATGAAATTTTCTTAATATGGCTTGGATATGCACCAAAATGGGCTCAAATGTAGACACAAATAAATGCTATCTGCTGGTGCCAACCAATCTTCTCACAGATTTTGTGTATAATTGGCTTTAGATGCGACCTTAATGCACAGTTGAGCAGATATTGTCATTATTTTCCCTACGATGAAATTTTCTTAATATGGCTTGGACATGCACCAAAATGGGCTCAAATGTACACAAAAATAAATGCTATCTGCTGGTGCCAACCAATCTTCTCACAGATTTTTAGTTTTTGTATAATTGGCTTTAGATGGGACCTTAATGCACAGTTGAGCATATATTGTCATTATTTTCCCTACGATGAAATTTTCTTAATATGGCTTTGATATGCACCAAAATGGGCTCAAATGTATACACAAATAAATGCTATCTGCTAGTGCCAACTAATCTTCTCACAGATTTTTAGTTTTTGTATAATTGGCTTTAGATGCGACCTTAATGCACAGTTGAGCAGATATTGTCATTATTTTCCCTACGATGAAATTTTCTTAATATGGCTTGGATATGCACCAAAATGGGCTCAAATGTACACAAAAATAAGTGCTATCTGCTGGTGCCAACCAATCTTCTCACAGATTTTTAGTTTTTGTATAATTGGCTTTAGATACGACCTTAATGCACAGTTGAGCAGATATTGTCATTATTTTCACTACGATGAAATTTTCTTAATATGGCTTGGATATGCACCAAAATGGGCTCAAATGTATAAAAAAATAAATGCTATCTGCTGGTGCCAACTAATCTTCTCACAGATTTTTAGTTTTTGTATAATTGGCTTTAGATGCGACCTTAATGCACAGTTGAGCAGATATTGTCATTATTTTCCCTACGATGAAATTTTCTTAATATGGCTTGGATATGCACCAAAATGGGCTCAAATGTACACAAAAATAAATGCTATCTGCTGGTGCCAACCAATCTTCTCACAGATTTTTAGTTTTTGTATAATTGGCTTTAGATGCGACCTTAATGCACAGTTGAGCAGATATTGTCATTATTTTCCCTACGATGAAATTTTCTTAATATGGCTTGGACATGCACCAAAATGGGCTCAAATGTACACACAAATAAATGCTATCTGCTGGTGCCAACCAATCTTCTCACAGATTTTTAGTTTTTGTATAATTGGCTTTAGATGCGACCTTAATGCCCAGTTGAGCAGATATTGTCATTATTTTCCCTACGATGAAATGTTCTTAATATGGCTTGGATATGCACCAAAATGGGCTCAAATGTACACAACAATAAATGCTATCTGCTGGTGCCAACCAATCTTCTCACAGATTTTTTGTTTTTGTATAATTGGCTTTAGATGTGACCTTAATGTACAGTTGAGCAGATATTGTCATTATTTTCCCTACGATGACATTTTCTTAATATGGCTTGGATATGCACCAAAATGGGCTCAAATGTACACAAAAATAATGCAATCTTGTTGGTGCCAACCAATCTTCTCACAGATTTTTAGTTTTTGTATAATTGGCTTTAGATGCGACCTTAATGCACAGTTGAGCAGATATTGTCATTATTTTCCCTACGATGAAATTTTCTTAATATGGCTTGGACATGCACCAAAATGGGCTCAAATGTACACAAAAATAAATGCTATCTGCTGGTGCAAACCAATCTTCTCACAGATTTTTAGTTTTTGTAAAATTGGCTTTAAATGGGACCTTCATGCACAGTTGAGCAGATATTGTCATTATTTTCGCTACGATGAAATTTTCTTAATATGGCTTGGACATGCACCAAAATGGGCTCAAATGTAGACACAAATAAATGCTATCTGCTGGTGCCAACCAATCTTCTCACAGATTTTGTGTATAATTGGCTTTAGATGCGACCTTAATGCACAGTTGAGCAGATATTGTCATTATTTTCCCTACGATGAAATTTTCTTAATATGGCTTGGACATGCACCAAAATGGGCTCAAATGTACACAAAAATAAATGCTATCTGCTGGTGCCAACCAATCTTCTCACAGATTTTTAGTTTTTGTATAATTGGCTTTAGATGGGACCTTAATGCACAGTTGAGCATATATTGTCATTATTTTCCCTACGATGAAATTTTCTTAATATGGCTTTGATATGCACCAAAATGGGCTCAAATGTATACACAAATAAATGCTATCTGCTAGTGCCAACTAATCTTCTCACAGATTTTTAGTTTTTGTATAATTGGCTTTAGATGCGACCTTAATGCACAGTTGAGCAGATATTGTCATTATTTTCCCTACGATGAAATTTTCTTAATATGGCTTGGATATGCACCAAAATGGGCTCAAATGTACACAAAAATAAGTGCTATCTGCTGGTGCCAACCAATCTTCTCACAGATTTTTAGTTTTTGTATAATTGGCTTTAGATACGACCTTAATGCACAGTTGAGCAGATATTGTCATTATTTTCACTACGATGAAATTTTCTTAATATGGCTTGGATATGCACCAAAATGGGCTCAAATGTATAAAAAAATAAATGCTATCTGCTGGTGCCAACTAATCTTCTCACAGATTTTTAGTTTTTGTATAATTGGCTTTAGATGCGACCTTAATGCACAGTTGAGCAGATATTGTCATTATTTTCCCTACGATGAAATTTTCTTAATATGGCTTGGATATGCACCAAAATGGGCTCAAATGTACACAAAAATAAATGCTATCTGCTGGTGCCAACCAATCTTCTCACAGATTTTTAGTTTTTGTATAATTGGCTTTAGATGCGACCTTAATGCACAGTTGAGCAGATATTGTCATTATTTTCCCTACGATGAAATTTTCTTAATATGGCTTGGACATGCACCAAAATGGGCTCAAATGTACACACAAATAAATGCTATCTGCTGGTGCCAACCAATCTTCTCACAGATTTTTAGTTTTTGTATAATTGGCTTTAGATGCGACCTTAATGCCCAGTTGAGCAGATATTGTCATTATTTTCCCTACGATGAAATTTTCTTAATATGGCTTGGATATGCACCAAAATGGGCTCAAATGTACACAAAAATAAATGCTATCTGCTGGTGCCAACTAATCTTCTCACAGATTTTAAGTTTTGGTATAATTGGCTTTAGATGCGACCTTAATGCATAGTTGAGCAGATATTGTTATTATTTTCCCTACGATGAAATTTTCTTAATATGGCTTGGATATGCACCAAAATGGGCTCAAATGTACACAAAAATAAATGCTATCTGCTGGTGCCAACCAATCTTCTCACAGATTTTTAGTTTTTGTATAATTGGCTTTAGATGCGACCTTAGTGCACAGTTGAGCAGATATTGTCATTATTTTCCCTACGATGAAATTTTCTAATATGGCTTGGACATGCACCAAAATGGGCTCAAATGTACACAAAAATAAATGCTATCTGCTGGTGCCAACCAATCTTCTCACAGATTTTTAGTTTTTGTATAATTGGCTTTAGATGCGACCTTAATGCACAGTTGAGCAGATATTGTCATTATTTTCCCTACGATGAAATTTTCTTAATATGGCTTGGACATGAACCAAAATGGGCTCAAATGTACACAAAAATAAATGCTATCTGCTGGTGCCATCCAATCTTCTCACAGATTTTTAGTTTTTGTAAAATTGGCTTTAGATGCGACCTTAATGTACAGTTGAGCAGATATTGTCATTATTTTCCCTACGATGAAATTTTCTTAATATGGCTTGGACATGCACCAAAATGGGCTCAAATGTACACAAAAATAAATGCTATCTGCTGGTGCCAACCAATCTTCTCACAGATTTTTAGTTTTTGTATAATTGGCTTTAGATGCGACCTTAATGCACAGTTGAGCAGATATTGTCATTATTTTCCCTACGATGACATTTTCTAATATGGCTTGGACATGCACCAAAATGGGCTCAAATGTACACAAAAATAAATGCTATCTGCTGGTGCCAACCAATCTTCTCACAGATTTTTAGTTTTTGTATAATTGGCTTTAGATGCGACCTTAATGCACAGTTGAGCAGATATTGTCATTATTTTCCCTACGATGAAATTTTCTTAATATGGCTTGGACATGAACCAAAATGGGCTCAAATGTACAAAAAAATTAATGCTATCTGCTGGTGCCATCCAATCTTCTCACAGATTTTTAGTTTTTGTAAAATTGGCTTTAGATGCGACCTTAATGTACAGTTGAGCAGATATTGTCATTATTTTCCCTACGATGAAATTTTCTTTATATAGCTTGGACATGCACCAAAATGGGCTCAAATGTACACAAAAATAAATGCTATCTGCTGGTGCCAACCAATCTTCTCACAGATTTTTAGTTTTTGTATAATTGGCTTTAGATGCGACCTTAATGCACAGTTGAGCAGATATTGTCATTATTTTCCCTACGATGAAATTTTCTTAATATGGCTTGGACATGAACCAAAATGGGCTCAAATGTACACAAAAATAAATGCTATCTGCTGGTGCCATCCAATCTTCTCACAGATTTTTAGTTTTTGTAAAATTGGCTTTAGATGCGACCTTAATGCACAGTTGAGCAGATATTGTCATTATTTTCCCTACGATGACATTTTCTTAATATGGCTTGGATATGCACCAAAATGGGCTCAAATGTACACAAAAATAAATGCTATCTGCTGGTGCCAACTAATCTTCTCACAGATTTTTAGTTTTTGTATAATTGGCTTTAGATGCGACCTTAATGCACAGTTGAGCAGATATTGTCATTATTTTCCCTACGATGACATTTTCTTAATATGGCTTGGATATGCACCAAAATGGGCTCAAATGTATACAAAAATAAATGCTATCTGCTGGTGCCAACTAATCTTCTCACAGATTTTTAGTTTTTGTATAATTGGCTTTAGATGCGACCTTAATGCACAGTTGACCAGATATTGTCATTATTTTCCCTACGATGAAATTTTCTTAATATGGCTTGGATATGCACCAAAATGGGCTCAAATGTACACACAAATAAATGCTATCTGCTGGTGCCAACTCATCTTCTCGCAGATTTTTAGTTTTTGTATAATTGGCTTTAGATGGGACCTTAATGCACAGTTGAGCAGATATTGTCATTATTTTCCCTACGATGAAATTTTCTTAATATGGCTTGGATATGCACCAAAATGGGCTCAAATGTATACAAAAATAAATGCTATCTGCTGGTGCCAACCAGTCTTCTTACAGATTTTTAGTTTTTGTATAATTGGCTTTAGATGCGACCTTAATGCACAGTTGAGCAGATATTGTCATTATTTTCCCTACGATGAAATTTTCTTAATATGGCTTGGATATGCACCAAAATGGGCTCAAATGTACACAAAAATAAATGCTATCTGCTGGTGCCAACCAATCTTCTCACAGATTTTTAGTTTTTGTATAATTGGCTTTAGATGCGACCTTAATGCACAGTTGAGCAGATATTGTCATTATTTTCCCTACGATGAAATTTTCATAATATGGCTTGGACATGCACCAAAATGGGCTCAAATGTACACAAAAATAAATGCTATCTGCTGGTGCCAACCAATCTTCTCACAGATTTTTAGTTTTTGTATAATTGGCTTTAGATGCGACCTTAATGCACAGTTGAGCAGATATTGTCATTATTTTCCCTACGATGAAATTTTCTTAATATGGCTTGGACATGAACCAAAATGGGCTCAAATGTACACAAAAATAAATGCTATCTGCTGGTGCCATCCAATCTTCTCACAGATTTTTAGTTTTTGTAAAATTGGCTTTAGATGCGACCTTAATGTACAGTTGAGCAGATATTGTCATTATTTTCCCTACGATGAAATTTTCTTAATATGGCTTGGACATGCACCAAAATGGGCTCAAATGTATACAAAAATAAATGCTATCTGCTGGTGCCAACCAATCTTCTCACAGATTTTTAGTTTTTGTATAATTGGCTTTAGATGCGACCTTAATGCACAGTTGAGCAGATATTGTCATTATTTTCCCTACGATGACATTTTCTTAATATGGCTTGGATATGCACCAAAATGGGCTCAAATGTACACAAAAATAAATGCTATCTGCTGGTGCCAACCAATCTTCTCACAGATTTTTAGTTTTTGTATAATTGGCTTTAGATGCGACAGTTGAGCAGATATTGTCATTATTTTCCCTACGATGAAATTTTCTTAATATGGCTTGGACATGCACCAAAATGGGCTCAAATGTACACAAAAATAAATGCTATCTGCTGGTGCCAACCAATCTTCTCACAGATTTTTAGTTTTTGTATAATTGGCTTTAGATGCGACCTTAATGCACAGTTGAGCAGATATTGTCATTATTTTCCCTACGATGAAATTTTCTTAATATGGCTTGGACATGAACCAAAATGGGCTCAAATGTACACAAAAATAAATGCTATCTGCTGGTGCCATCCAATCTTCTCACAGATTTTTAGTTTTTGTAAAATTGGCTTTAGATGCGACCTTAAGGTACAGTTGAGCAGATATTGTCATTATTTTCCCTACGATGAAATTTTCTTAATATGGCTTGGACATGCACCAAAATGGGCTCAAATGTACACAAAAATAAATGCTATCTGCTGGTGCCAACTAATCTTCTCACAGATTTTTAGTTTTTCTATAATTGGCTTTAGATGCGACCTTAATGCACAGTTGAGCAGATATTGTCATTATTTTCCCTACGATGAAATTTTCTTAATATGGCTTGGACATGAACCAAAATGGGCTCAAATGTACACAAAAATAAATGCTATCTGCTGGTGCCATCCAATCTTCTCACAGATTTTTAGTTTTTGTAAAATTGGCTTTAGATGCGACCTTAAGGTACAGTTGAGCAGATATTGTCATTATTTTCCCTACGATGAAATTTTCTTAATATGGCTTGGACATGCACCAAAATGGGCTCAAATGTACACAAAAATAAATGCTATCTGCTGGTGCCAACCAATCTTCTCACAGATTTTTAGTTTTTGTATAATTGGCTTTAGATGCGACCTTAATGCACAGTTGAGCAGATATTGTCATTATTTTCCCTACGATGACATTTTCTTAATATGGCTTGGATATGCACCAAAATGGGCTCAAATGTACACAAAAATAAATGCTATCTGCTGGTGCCAACTAATCTTCTCACAGATTTTTAGTTTTTGTATAATTGGCTTTAGATGCGACCTTAATGCACAGTTGAGCAGATATTGTCATTATTTTCCCTACGATGACATTTTCTTAATATGGCTTGGATATGCACCAAAATGGGCTCAAATGTATACAAAAATAAATGCTATCTGCTGGTGCCAACTAATCTTCTCACAGATTTTTAGTTTTTGTATAATTGGCTTTAGATGCGACCTTAATGCACAGTTGAGCAGATATTGTCATTATTTTCCCTACGATGAAATTTTCTTAATATGGCTTGGACATGCACCAAAATGGGCTCAAATGTACACAAAAATAAATGCTATCTGCTGGTGCCAACCAATCTTCTCACAGATTTTTAGTTTTTGTATAATTGGCTTTAGATGCGACCTTAATGCACAGTTGAGCAGATATTGTCATTATTTTCCCTACGATGACATTTTCTTAATATGGCTTGGATATGCACCAAAATGGGCTCAAATGTACACAAAAATAAATGCTATCTGCTGGTGCCAACTAATCTTCTCACAGATTTTTAGTTTTTGTATAATTGGCTTTAGATGCGACCTTAATGCACAGTTGAGCAGATATTGTCATTATTTTCCCTACGATGACATTTTCTTAATATCGCTTGGATATGCACCAAAATGGGCTCAAATGTATACAAAAATAAATGCTATCTGCTGGTGCCAACTAATCTTCTCGCAGATTTTTAGTTTTTGTATAATTGGCTTTAGATGCGACCTTAATGCACAGTTGAGCAGATATTGTCATTATTTTCCCTACGATGAAATTTTCTTAATATGGCTTGGATAAGCACCAAAATGGGCTCAAATGTACACACAAATAAATGCTATCTGCTGGTGCCAACTTACCTTTTCACAGATTTTTAGTTTTTGTATAATTGGCTTTAGATGGGACCTTAATGTACAGTTGAGCAGATATTGTCATTATTTTCCCTACGATGAAATTTTCTTAATATGGCTTGGATATGCACCAAAATGGGCTCAAATGTATACAAAAATAAATGCTATCTGCTGGTGCCAACCAGTCTTCTTACAGATTTTTAGTTTTTGTATAATTGGCTTTAGATGCGACCTTAATGCACAGTTGAGCAGATATTGTCATTATTTTCCCTACGATGAAATTTTCTTAATATGGCTTGGATATGCACCAAAATGGGCTCAAATGTACACAAAAATAAATGCTATCTGCTGGTGCCAACCAATCTTCTCACAGATTTTTAGTTTTTGTATAATTGGCTTTAGATGCGACCTTAATGCACAGTTGAGCAGATATTGTCATTATTTTCCCTACGATGAAATTTTCTTAATATGGCTTGGACATGCACCAAAATGGGCTCAAATGTACACAAAAATAAATGCTATCTGCTGGTGCCAACCAATCTTCTCACAGATTTTTAGTTTTTGTATAATTGGCTTTAGATGCGACCTTAATGTACAGTTGAGCAGATATTGTCATTATTTTCCCTACGATGACATTTTCTTAATATGGCTTGGATTGCACCAAAATGGGCTCAAATGTATGCAAAAATAAATGCTATCTGCTGTTGCCAACTAATCTTCTCACAGATTTTTAGTTTTTGTATAATTGGCTTTAGATGCGACCTTAATGTACAGTTGAGCAGATATTGTCATTATTTTCCCTACGATGAAATTTTCTTAATATGGCTTGGACATGCACCAAAATGGGCTCAAATGTACACAAAAATAAATGCTATCTGCTGGTGCCAACCAATCTTCTCACAGATTTTTAGTTTTTGTATAATTGGCTTTAGATGCGACCTTAATGTACAGTTGAGCAGATATTGTCATTATTTTTCCTACGATGACATTTTCTTAATATGGCTTGGACATGCACCAAAATGGGCTCAAATGTATACAAAAATAAATGCTATCTGCTGTTGCCAACTAATCTTCTCACAGATTTTTAGTTTTTGTATAATTGGCTTTAGATGCGACCTTAATGCACAGTTGAGCAGATATTGTCATTATTTTCCCTACGATTAAATTTTCTTAATATGGCTTGGATATGCACCTAAATGGGCTCTAATGTACACAAAAATAAATGCTATCTGCTGGTGCCAACCAATCTTCTCACAGATTTTTAGTTTTTGTATAATTGGCTTTAGATGCGACCTTAATGCACAGTTGAGCAGATATTGTCATTATTTTCCCTACGATGAAATTTTCTTAATATGGCTTGGACATGAACCAAAATGGGCTCAAATGTACACAAAAATAAATGCTATCTGCTGGTGCCAACCAATCTTCTCACAGATTTTTAGTTTTTGTATAATTGGCTTTAGATGCGACCTTAATGTACAGTTGAGCAGATATTGTCATTATTTTCCCTACGATGAAATTTTCTTAATATGGCTTGGATTGCACCAAAATGGGCTCAAATGTATACAAAAATAAATGCTATCTGCTGTTGCCAACTAATCTTCTCACAGATTTTTAGTTTTTGTATAATTGGCTTTAGATGCGACCTTAATGCACAGTTGAGCAGATATTGTCATTATTTTCCCTACGATGAAATTTTCTTAATATGGCTTGGACATGCACCAAAATGGGCTCAAATGTACACAAAAATAAATGCTATCTGCTGGTGCCAACCAATCTTCTCACAGATTTTTAGTTTTTGTATAATTGGCTTTAGATGCGACCTTAATGTACAGTTGAGCAGATATTGTCATTATTTTCCCTACGATGACATTTTCTTAATATGGCTTGGACATGCACCAAAATTGACTCAAATGTATACAAAAATAAATGCTATCTGCTGTTGCCAACTAATCTTCTCACAGATTTTTAGTTTTTGTATAATTGGCTTTAGATGCGACCTTAATGCACAGTTGAGCAGATATTGTCATTATTTTCCCTACGATGAAATTTTCTTAATATGGCTTGGACATGCACCAAAATGGGCTCAAATGTACACAAAAATAAATGCTATCTGCTGGTGCCAACCAATCTTCTCACAGATTTTTAGTTTTTGTATAATTGGCTTTAGATGCGACCTTAATGTACAGTTGAGCAGATATTGTCATTATTTTCCCTACGATGACATTTTCTTAATATGGCTTGGACATGCACCAAAATGGGCTCAAATGTATACAAAAATAAATGCTATCTGCTGTTGCCAACTAATCTTCTCACAGATTTTTAGTTTTTGTATAATTGGCTTTAGATGCGACCTTAATGCACAGTTGAGCAGATATTGTCATTATTTTCCCTACGATGAAATTTTCTTAATATGGCTTGGATATGCACCTAAATGGGCTCTAATGTACACAAAAATAAATGCTATCTGCTGGTGCCAACCAATCTTCTCACAGATTTTTAGTTTTTGTATAATTGGCTTTAGATGCGACCTTAATGCACAGTTGAGCAGATATTGTCATTATTTTCCCTACGATGAAATTTTCTTAATATGGCTTGGACATGAACCAAAATGGGCTCAAATGTACACAAAAATAAATGCTATCTGCTGGTGCCAACCAATCTTCTCACAGATTTTTAGTTTTTGTATAATTGGCTTTAGATGCGACCTTAATGTACAGTTGAGCATATATTGTCATTATTTTCCCTACGATGACATTTTCTTAATATGGCTTGGATTGCACCAAAATGGGCTCAAATGTATACAAAAATAAATGCTATCTGCTGTTGCCAACTAATCTTCTCACAGATTTTTAGTTTTTGTATAATTGGCTTTAGATGCGACCTTAATGCACAGTTGAGCAGATATTGTCATTATTTTCCCTACGATGAAATTTTCTTAATATGGCTTGGACATGCACCAAAATGGGCTCAAATGTACACAAAAATAAATGCTATCTGCTGGTGCCAACCCATCTTCTCACAGAGTTTTAGTTTTTGTATAATTGGCTTTAGATGCGACCTTAATGTACAGTTGAGCAGATATTGTCATTATTTTCCCTACGATGACATTTTCTTAATATGGCTTGGACATGCACCAAAATTGACTCAAATGTATACAAAAATAAATGCTATCTGCTGTTGCCAACTAATCTTCTCACAGATTTTTAGTTTTTGTATAATTGGCTTTAGATGCGACCTTAATGCACAGTTGAGCAGATATTGTCATTATTTTCCCTACGATGAAATTTTCTTAATATGGCTTGGATATGCACCTAAATGGGCTCTAATGTACACAAAAATAAATGCTATCTGCTGGTGCCAACCAATCTTCTCACAGATTTTTAGTTTTTGTATAATTGGCTTTAGATGCGACCTTAATGCACAGTTGAGCAGATATTGTCATTATTTTCCCTACGATGAAATTTTCTTAATATGGCTTGGATATGCACCAAAATGGGCTCAAATGTACACAAAAATAAATGCTATCTGCTGGTGCAAACCAATCTTCTCACAGATTTTAAGTTTTGGTATAATTGGCTTTAGATGCGACCTTAATGCACAGTTGAGCAGATATTGTCATTATTTTCCCTACGATGAAATTTTCTTAATATGGCTTGGACATGAACCAAAATGGGCTCAAATGTACACAAAAATAAATGCTATCTGCTGGTGCCAACCAATCTTCTCACAGATTTTTAGTTTTTGTATAATTGGCTTTAGATGCGACCTTAATGTACAGTTGAGCAGATATTGTCATTATTTTCCCTACGATGAAATTTTCTAATATGGCTTGGACATGCACCAAAATGGGCTCAAATGTACACAAAAATAAATGCTATCTGCTGGTGCCAACCAATCTTCTCACAGATTTTTAGTTTTTGTATAATTGGCTTTAGATGCGACCTTAATGCACAGTTGAGCAGATATTGTCATTATTTTCCCTACGATGAAATTTTCTTAATATGGCTTGGACATGAACCAAAATGGGCTCAAATGTACACAAAAATAAATGCTATCTGCTGGTGCCATCCAATCTTCTCACAGATTTTTAGTTTTTGTAAAATTGGCTTTAGATGCGACCTTAATGTACAGTTGAGCAGATATTGTCATTATTTTCCCTACGATGAAATTTTCTTAATATGGCTTGGATATGCACCAAAATGGGCTCAAATGTATACAAAAATAAATGCTATCTGCTGGTGCCAACTAATCTTCTCACAGATTTTAGTTTTTGTATAATTGGCTTTAGATGCGACCTTAATGCACAGTTGAGCAGATATTGTCATTATTTTCCCTACGATGAAATTTTCTTAATATGGCTTGGATATGCACCAAAATGGGCTCAAATGTACACACATATAAATGCTATCTGCTGGTGCCAACTAATCTTCTCACAGATTTTTAGTTTTTGTATAGTTGGCTTTAGATGGGACCTTAATGCACAGTTGAGCAGATATTGTCATTATTTTCCCTACGATGAAATTTTCTTAATATGGCTTGGATATGCACCAAAATGGGCTCAAATGTATACAAAAATAAATGCTATCTGCTGGTGCCAACCAGTCTTCTCACAGATTTTTAGTTTTCGTATAATTGGCTTTAGATGCGACCTTAATGCACAGTTGAGCAGATATTGTCATTATTTTCCCTACGATGAAATTTTCTTAATATGGCTTGGATATGCACCAAAATGGGCTCAAATGTACACAAAAATAAATGCTATCTGCTGGTGCCAACCAATCTTCTCACAGATTTTTAGTTTTTGTATAATTGGCTTTAGATGCGACCTTAATGCACAGTTGAGCAGATATTGTCATTATTTTCCCTACGATGAAATTTTCTTAATATGGCTTGGACATGCACCAAAATGGGCTCAAATGTACACAAAAATAAATGCTATCTGCTGGTGCCAACCAATCTTCTCACAGATTTTTAGTTTTTGTATAATTGGCTTTAGATGCGACCTTAATGTACAGTTGAGCAGATATTGTCATTATTTTCCCTACGATGACATTTCTTAATATGGCTTGGATTGCACCAAAATGGGCTCAAATGTATACAAAAATAAATGCTATCTGCTGTTGCCAACTAATCTTCTCACAGATTTTTAGTTTTTGTATAATTGGCTTTGGATGCGACCTTAATGTACAGTTGAGCAGATATTGTCATTATTTTCCCTACGATGAAATTTTCTTAATATGGCTTGGATATGCACCTAAATGGGCTCAAATGTACACAAAAATAAATGCTATCTGCTGGTGCCAACCAATCTTCTCACAGATTTTTAGTTTTTGTATAATTGGCTTTAGATGCGACCTTAATGCACAGTTGAGCAGATATTGTCATTATTTTCCCTACGATGAAATTTTCTTAATATGGCTTGGACATGCACCAAAATGGGCTCAAATGTACACAAAAATAAATGCTATCTGCTGGTGCAAACCAATCTTCTCACAGATTTTTAGTTTTTGTACAATTGGCTTTAGATGCGACCTTAATGTACAGTTGAGCAGATATTGTCATTATTTTCCCTTCGATGACATTTTCTTAATATCGCTTGGATTGCACCAAAATGGGCTCAAATGTATATAAAAATAAATGCTATCTGCTGGTGCCAACTAATCTTCTCACAGATTTTTAGTTTTTGTATAATTGGCTTTAGATGCGACCTTAATGCACAGTTGAGCAGATATTGTCATTATTTTCCCTACGATGAAATTTTCTTAATATGGCTTGGATATGCACCAAAATGGGCTCAAATGTACACAAAAATAAATGCTATCTGCTGGTGCCAACCAATCTTCTCACAGATTTTTAGTTTTTGTATAATTGGCTTTAGATGCGACCTTAATGCACAGTTGAGCAGATATTGTCATTATTTTCCCTACGATGAAATTTTCTTAATATGGCTTGGACATGAACCAAAATGGGCTCAAATGTACACAAAAATAAATGCTATCTGCTGGTGCCAACCAATCTTCTCACAGATTTTTAGTTTTTGTATAATTGGCTTTAGATGCGACCTTAATGTACAGTTGAGCAGATATTGTCATTATTTTCCCTACGATGACATTTCTTAATATGGCTTGGATTGCACCAAAATGGGCTCAAATGTATACAAAAATAAATGCTATCTGCTGTTGCCAACTAATCTTCTCACAGATTTTTAGTTTTTGTATAATTGGCTTTAGATGCGACCTTAATGCACAGTTGAGCAGATATTGTCAGTATTTTCCCAAGATGAAATTTTCTTAATATGGCTTGGATATGCACCTAAATGGGCTCAAATGTACACAAAAATAAATGCTATCTGCTGGTGCCAACCAATCTTCTCACAGATTTTTAGTTTTTGTATAATTGGCTTTAGATGCGACCTTAATGCACAGTTGAGCAGATATTGTCATTATTTTCCCTACGATGAAATTTTCTTAATATGGCTTGGACATGCACCAAAATGGGCTCAAATGTACACAAAAATAAATGCTATCTGCTGGTGCAAACCAATCTTCTCACAGATTTTTAGTTTTTGTACAATTGGCTTTAGATGCGACCTTAATGTACAGTTGAGCAGATATTGTCATTATTTTCCCTTCGATGACATTTTCTTAATATCGCTTGGATTGCACCAAAATGGGCTCAAATGTATATAAAAATAAATGCTATCTGCTGGTGCCAACTAATCTTCTCACAGATTTTTAGTTTTTGTATAATTGGCTTTAGATGCGACCTTAATGCACAGTTGAGCAGATATTGTCATTATTTTCCCTACGATGAAATTTTCTTAATATGGCTTGGATATGCACCAAAATGGGCTCAAATGTACACAAAAATAAATGCTATCTGCTGGTGCCAACCAATCTTCTCACAGATTTTTAGTTTTTGTATAATTGGCTTTAGATGCGACCTTAATGCACAGTTGAGCAGATATTGTCATTATTTTCCCTACGATGAAATTTTCTTAATATGGCTTGGACATGAACCAAAATGGGCTCAAATGTACACAAAAATAAATGCTATCTGCTGGTGCCATCCAATCTTCTCACAGATTTTTAGTTTTTGTAAAATTGGCTTTAGATGCGACCTTAATGTACAGTTGAGCAGATATTGTCATTATTTTCCCTACGATGACATTTTCTTAATATGGCTTGGACATGCACCAAAATGGGCTCAAATGTACACAAAAATAAATGCTATCTGCTGGTGCCATCCAATCTTCTCACAGATTTTTAGTTTTTGTATAATTGGCTTTAGATGCGACCTTAATGCACAGTTGAGCAGATATTGTCATTATTTTCCCTACGATGAAATTTTCTTAATATGGCTTGGATAAGCACCAAAATGGGCTCAAATGTACACACAAATAAATGCTATCTGCTGGTGCCAACTTACCTTTTCACAGATTTTTAGTTTTTGTATAATTGGCTTTAGATGCGACCTTAATGCACAGTTGAGCAGATATTGTCATTATTTTCCCTACGACTAAATTTTCTTAATATGGCTTGGACATGCACCAAAATGGGCTCAAATGTACACACAAATAAATGCTATCTGCTGGTGCCAACTAATCTTCTCACAGATTTTGAGTTTGTGTATAATTGGCTTTAGATGCGACCTTAATGCACAGTTGAGCAGATATTGTCATTATTTTCCCTACGATGAAAATTTCTTAATATGGCTTGGATATGCACCAAAATGGGCTCAAATGTACACAAAAATAAATGCTATCTGCTGGTGCCAACCAATCTTCTCACAGATTTTTAGTTTTTGTATAATTTGGCTTTAGATGCGACATTAATGTATAGTTGAGCAGATATTGTCATGATTGTACCTACGATGACATTTTCTTAATATGGCTTGGATATGCACCAAAATGGGCTCAAATGTATACAAAAATAAATGCTATCTGCTGGTGCCAACCAATCTTCTCACAGATTTTTAGTTTTTGTATAATTGGCTTTGGATGCGACCTTAATGCACAGTTGAGCAGATATTGTCATTATTTTCCCTACGATGAAATTTTCTTAATATGGCTTGGATATGCACCAAAATGGGCTCAAATGTACACAAAAATAAATGCTATCTGCTGGTGCCAACCAATCTTCACACAGATTTTTAGTTTTTGTATAATTGGCTTTAGATGCGACCTTAATGCACAGTTGAGCAGATATTGTCATTATTTTCCCTACGATGAAATTTTCTTAATATGGCTTGGACATGCACCAAAATGGGCTCAAATGTACACAAAAATAAATGCTATCTGCTGGTGCCAACCAATCTTCTCACAGATTTTTAGTTTTTGTATAATTGGCTTTAGATGCGACCTTAATGTACAGTTGAGCAGATATTGTTATTATTTTCCCTACGATGAAATTTTCTTAATATGGCTTGGATTGCACCAAAATGGGCTCAAATGTATACAAAAATAAAAGCTATCTGCTGGTGCCAACTAATCTTCTCACAGATTTTTAGTTTTTGTATAATTGGCTTTAGATGCGACCTTAATGCACAGTTGAGCAGATATTGTCATTATTTTCCCTACGATGAAATTTTCTTAATATGGCTTGCATATGCACCAAAATGGGCTCAAATGTACACAAAAATAAATGCTATCCTCTGGTGCCAACCCATCTTCTCACAGAGTTTTAGTTTTTGTATAATTGGCTTTAGATGCGACCTTAATGTACAGTTGAGCAGATATTGTCATTTTTGTCCCTACGATGAAATTTTCTTAATATGGCTTGGATATGCACCAAAATGGGCTCAAAGTTACACAAAAATAAATGCTATCTGCTGGTGTCAACCAATCTTCTCACAGATTTTTAGTTTTTGTATAATTGGCTTTGGATGCGACCTTAATGCACAGTTGAGCAGATATTGTCATTATTTTCCCTACGATGAAATTTTCTTAATATGGCTTGGATATGCACCAAAATGGGCTCAAATGTACACACAAATAAATGCTATCTGCTGGTGCCAACCAATCTTCACACAGATTTTTAGTTTTTGTATAATTGGCTTTAGATGCGACCTTAATGCACAGTTGAGCAAATATTGTCATTATTTTCCCTACGATGAAATTTTCTTAATATGGCTTGGACATGCACCAAAATGGGCTCAAATGTACACAAAAATAAATGCTATCTGCTGGTGCCAACCAATCTTCTCACAGATTTTTAGTTTTTGTATAATTGGCTTTAGATGCGACCTTAATGTACAGTTGAGCAGATATTGTTATTATTTTCCCTACGATGAAATTTTCTTAATATGGCTTGGATTGCACCAAAATGGGCTCAAATGTATACAAAAATAAAAGCTATCTGCTGGTGCCAACTAATCTTCTCACAGATTTTTAGTTTTTGTATAATTGGCTTTAGATGCGACCTTAATGCACAGTTGAGCAGATATTGTCATTATTTTCCCTACGATGAAATTTTCTTAATATGGCTTGCACATGAACCAAAATGGGCTCAAATGTACAGAAAAAATAAATGCTATCCTCTGGTGCCAACCAATCTTCTCACAGAGTTTTAGTTTTTGTATAATTGGCTTTAGATGCGACCTTAATGTACAGTTGAGCAGATATTGTCATTATTGTCCCTACGATGACATTTTCTTAATATGGCTTGGATATGCACCAAAATGGGCTCAAATGTACACAAAAATAAATGCTATCTGCTGGTGCCAACTAATCTTCTCACAGATTTTTAGTTTTTGTATAATTGGCTTTAGATGCGACCTTAATGCACAGTTGAGCAGATATTGTCATTATTTTCCCTACGATGAAATTTTCTTAATATGGCTTGGATATGCACCAAAATGGGCTCAAATGTACACAAAAATAAATGCTATCTGCTGGTGCCAACTAATCTTCTCACAGATTTTTAGTTTTTGTATAATTGGCTTTAGATGCGACCTTAATGCACAGTTGAGCAGATATTGTCATTATTTTCCCTACGATGAAATTTTCTTAATATGGCTTGCACATGAACCAAAATGGGCTCAAATGTACACAAAAATAAATGCTATCCTCTGGTGCCAACCCATCTTCTCACAGAGTTTTAGTTTTTGTATAATTGGCTTTAGATGCGACCTTAATGTACAGTTGAGCAGATATTGTCATTATTGTCCCTACGATGACATTTTCTTAATATGGCTTGGATATGCACCAAAATGGGCTCAAATGTACACAAAAATAAATGCTATCTGCTGGTGTCAACCAATCTTCTCACAGATTTTTAGTTTTTGTATAATTGGCTTTAGATGCGACCTTAATGCACAGTTGAGCAGATATTGTCATTATTTTCCCTACGATGAAATTTTCTTAATATGGCTTGGACATGCACCAAAATGGGCTCAAATGTACACAAAAATAAATGCTATCTGCTGGTGCCAACCAATCTTCTCGCAGATTTTTAGTTTTTGTATAATTGGCTTTAGATGCGACCTTAACGTACAGTTGAGCAGATATTGTCATTATTTTCCCTACGATGACATTTTCTTAATATGGCTTGGATATGCACCAAAATGGGCTCAAATGTACACAAAAATAAATGCTATCTGCTGGTGCCAACTAATCTTCTCACAGATTTTTAGTTTTTGTATAATTGGCTTTAGATGCGACCTTAATGCACAGTTGAGCAGATATTGTCATTATTTTCCCTACGATGAAATTTTCTTAATATGGCTTGGATATGCACCAAAATGGGCTCAAATGTACACAAAAATAAATGCTATCTGCTGGTGCCAACTAATCTTCTCACAGATTTTTAGTTTTTATATAATTGGCTTTAGATGCGACCTTAATGCACAGTTGAGCAGATATTGTCATTATTTTCCCTACGATGAAATTTTCTTAATATGGCTTGGATATGCACCAAAATGGGCTCAAATGTATACAAAAATAAATGCTATCTGCTGGTGCCAACTAATCTTCTCACAGATTTTTAGTTTTTGTATAATTGGCTTTAGATGCGACCTTAATGCACAGTTGAGCAGATATTGTCATTATTTTCCCTACGATGAAATTTTCTTAATATGGCTTGGATATGCACCAAAATGGGCTCAAATGTACACACAAATAAATGCTATCTGCTGGTGCCAATCAATCTTCTCATAGATTTTTAGTTTTTGTATAATTGGCTTTAGATGCGACCTTAATGCACAGTTGAGCAGATATTGTCATTATTTTCCCTACGATGAAATTTTCTTAATATGGCTTGGACATGCACCAAAATGGGCTCAAATGTACACAAAAATAAATGCTATCTGCTGGTGCCAACCAATCTTCTCACAGATTTTTAATTTTTGTATAATTGGCTTTAGATTCGACCTTATTGTACAGTTGAGCAGATATTGTCATGATTGTACCTACGATGAAATTTTCACAATATGGCTTGGATATGCACCAAAATGGGCTCAAATGTACACACAAATAAAGGCTATCCGCTGGTGCCAACCAATCTTCTGACAGATTTTTAATTTGTGTATAATTGGCTTTAGATGACCCCTTAATGTACAGTTGAGCAGATATTGTCATTATTTTCTCTACGATGAAGTTTTCTTAATATGGCTTGGACATGCACCAAAATGGGCTCAAATGTACACAAAAATAAATGCTATCTGCTGGTGCCAACCAATCTTCTCACAGATTTTTAATTTTTGTATAATTTGGCTTTAGATGCGACATTAATGTATAGTTGAGCAGATATTGTCATTATTTTCGCTACGATGAAATTTTCTTAATATGGTTTGGATATGCACCAAAATGGGCTCAAATGTACACAAAAATAAATGCTATCTGCTGGTGCCAACCAATCTTCTCACAGATTTTTAGTTTTTGTATAATTGGCTTTAGATGCGACCTTAATGCAAAGTTGAGCAGATATTGTCATTATTTTCCCTACGATGAAATTTTCTTAATATGGCTTGGACATGCACCAAAATGGGCTCAAATGTACACAAAAATAAATGCTATCTGCTGGTGCCAACCAATCTTCTCACAGATTTTTAGTTTTTGTATAATTGGCTTTAGATGCGACCTTAATGTACAGTTGAGCAGATATTGTCATTATTTTCCCTACGATGACATTTTCTTAATATGGCTTGGATATGCACCAAAATGGGCTCAAATGTACACAAAAATAAATGCTATCTGCTGGTGCCAACTAATCTTCTCACAGATTTTTAGTTTTTGTATAATTGGCTTTAGATGCGATCTTAATGCACAGTTGAGCAGATATTGTCATTATTTTCCCTACGATGAAATTTTCTTAATATGGCTTGGATATGCACCAAAATGGGCTCAAATGTACACAAAAATAAATGCTATCTGCTGGTGCCAACTAATCTTCTCACAGATTTTTAGTTTTTATATAATTGGCTTTAGATGCGACCTTAATGCACAGTTGAGCAGATATTGTCATTATTTTCCCTACGATGACATTTTCTTAATATGGCTTGGATATGCACCAAAATGGGCTCAAATGTATACAAAAATAAATGCTATCTGCTGGTGCCAACTAATCTTCTCACAGATTTTTAGTTTTTGTATAATTGGCTTTAGATGCGACCTTAATGCACAGTTGAGCAGATATTGTCATTATTTTCCCTACGATGAAATTTTCTTAATATGGCTTGGATATGCACCAAAATGGGCTCAAATGTACACAAAAATAAATGCTATCTGCTGGTGCCAACTAATCTTCTCACAGATTTTTAGTTTTTATATAATTGACTTTAGATGCGACCTTAATGCACAGTTGAGCAGATATTGTCATTATTTTCTCTACGATGAAGTTTTCTTAATATGGCTTGGACATGCACCAAAATGGGCTCAAATGTACACAAAAATAAATGCTATCTGCTGGTGCCAACCAATCTTCTCACAGATTTTTAGTTTTTGTATAATTTGGCTTTAGATGCGACATTAATGTATAGTTGAGCAGATATTGTCATTATTTTCGCTACGATGAAATTTTCTTAATATGGTTTGGATATGCACCAAAATGGGCTCAAATGTACACAAAAATAAATGCTATCTGCTGGTGCCAACCAATCTTCTCACAGATTTTTAGTTTTTGTATAATTGGCTTTAGATGCGACCTTAATGCACAGTTGAGCAGATATTGTCATTATTTTCCCTACGATAAAATTTTCTTAATATGGCTTGGACATGCACCAAAATGGGCTCAAATGTACACAAAAATAAATGCTATCTGCTGGTGCCAACCAATCTTCTCACAGATTTTTAGTTTTTGTATAATTGGCTTTAGATGCGACCTTAATGTACAGTTGAGCAGATATTGTCATTATTTTCCCTACGATGACATTTTCTTAATATGGCTTGGATATGCACCAAAATGGGCTCAAATGTACACAAAAATAAATGCTATCTGCTGGTGCCAACTAATCTTCTCACAGATTTTTAGTTTTTGTATAATTGGCTTTAGATGCGACCTTAATGCACAGTTGAGCAGATATTGTCATTATTTTCCCTACGATGAAATTTTCTTAATATGGCTTGGATATGCACCAAAATGGGCTCAAATGTACCCAAAAATAAATGCTATCTGCTGGTGCCAACTAATCTTCTCACAGATTTTTAGTTTTTATATAATTGGCTTTAGATGCGACCTTAATGCACAGTTGAGCAGATATTGTCATTATTTTCCCTACGATGAAATTTTCTTAATATGGCTTGGATATGCACCAAAATGGGCTCAAATGTATACAAAAATAAATGCTATCTGCTGGTGCCAACTAATCTTCTCACAGATTTTTAGTTTTTGTATAATTGGCTTTAGATGCGACCTTAATGCACAGTTGAGCAGATATTGTCATTATTTTCCCTACGATGAAATTTTCTTAATATGGCTTGGATATGCACCAAAATGGGCTCAAATGTACACACAAATAAATGCTATCTGCTGGTGCCAACCAATCTTCTCACAGATTTTTAGTTTTTGTATAATTGGCTTTAGATGCGACCTTAATGAACAGTTGAGCAGATATTGTCATTATTTTCCCTACGATGAAATTTTCTTAATATGGCTTGGACATGCACCAAAATGGGCTCAAATGTACACAAAAATAAATGCTATCTGCTGGTGCCAACCAATCTTCTCACAGATTTTTAATTTTTGTATAATTGGCTTTAGATTCGACCTTATTGTACAGTTGAGCAGATATTGTCATGATTGTACCTACGATGAAATTTTCACAATATGGCTTGGATATGCACCAAAATGGGCTCAAATGTACACACAAATAAATGCTATCCGCTGGTGCCAACCAATCTTCTGACAGATTTTTAATTTGTGTATAATTGGCTTTAGATGACCCCTTAATGTACAGTTGAGCAGATATTGTCATTATTTTCTCTACGATGAAGTTTTCTTAATATGGCTTGGACATGCACCAAAATGGGCTCAAATGTACACAAAAATAAATGCTATCTGCTGGTGCCAACCAATCTTCTCACAGATTTTTAATTTTTGTATAATTTGGCTTTAGATGCGACATTAATGTATAGTTGAGCAGATATTGTCATTATTTTCGCTACGATGAAATTTTCTTAATATGGTTTGGATATGCACCAAAATGGGCTCAAATGTACACAAAAATAAATGCTATCTGCTGGTGCCAACCAATCTTCTCACAGATTTTTAGTTTTTGTATAATTGGCTTTAGATGCGACCTTAATGCACAGTTGAGCAGATATTGTCATTATTTTCCCTACGATGAAATTTTCTTAATATGGCTTGGACATGCACCAAAATGGGCTCAAATGTACACAAAAATAAATGCTATCTGCTGGTGCCAACCAATCTTCTCACAGATTTTTAGTTTTTGTATAATTGGCTTTAGATGCGACCTTAATGTACAGTTGAGCAGATATTGTCATTATTTTCCCTACGATAACATTTTCTTAATATGGCTTGGATATGCACCAAAATGGGCTCAAATGTACACAAAAATAAATGCTATCTGCTGGTGCCAACTAATCTTCTCACAGATTTTTAGTTTTTGTATAATTGGCTTTAGATGCGATCTTAATGCACAGTTGAGCAGATATTGTCATTATTTTCCCTACGATGAAATTTTCTTAATATGGCTTGGATATGCACCAAAATGGGCTCAAATGTACACAAAAATAAATGCTATCTGCTGGTGCCAACTAATCTTCTCACAGATTTTTAGTTTTTATATAATTGACTTTAGATGCGACCTTAATGCACAGTTGAGCAGATATTGTCATTATTTTCTCTACGATGAAGTTTTCTTAATATGGCTTGGACATGCACCAAAATGGGCTCAAATGTACACAAAAATAAATGCTATCTGCTGGTGCCAACCAATCTTCTCACAGATTTTTAGTTTTTGTATAATTTGGCTTTAGATGCGACATTAATGTATAGTTGAGCAGATATTGTCATTATTTTCGCTACGATGAAATTTTCTTAATATGGTTTGGATATGCACCAAAATGGGCTCAAATGTACACAAAAATAAATGCTATCTGCTGGTGCCAACCAATCTTCTCACAGATTTTTAGTTTTTGTATAATTGGCTTTAGATGCGACCTTAATGCACAGTTGAGCAGATATTGTCATTATTTTCCCTACGATGAAATTTTCTTAATATGGCTTGGACATGCACCAAAATGGGCTCAAATGTACACAAAAATAAATGCTATCTGCTGGTGCCAACCAATCTTCTCACAGATTTTTAGTTTTTGTATAATTGGCTTTAGATGCGACCTTAATGTACAGTTGAGCAGATATTGTCATTATTTTCCCTACGATGACATTTTCTTAATATGGCTTGGATATGCACCAAAATGGGCTCAAATGTACACAAAAATAAATGCTATCTGCTGGTGCCAACTAATCTTCTCACAGATTTTTAGTTTTTGTATAATTGGCTCTAGATGCGATCTTAATGCACAGTTGAGCAGATATTGTCATTATTTTCCCTACGATGAAATTTTTTTAATATGGCTTGGATATGCACCAAAATGGGCTCAAATGTACACAAAAATAAATGCTATCTGCTGGTGCCAACTAATCTTCTCACAGATTTTTAGTTTTTATATAATTGGCTTTAGATGCGACCTTAATGCACAGTTGAGCAGATATTGTCATTATTTTCCCTACGATGACATTTTCTTAATATGGCTTGGATATGCACCAAAATGGGCTCAAATGTATACAAAAATAAATGCTATCTGCTGGTGCCAACTAATCTTCTCACAGATTTTTAGTTTTTGTATAATTGGCTTTAGATGCGACCTTAATGCACAGTTGAGCAGATATTGTCATTATTTTCCCTACGATGAAATTTTCTTAATATGGCTTGCATATGCACCAAAATGGGCTCAAATGTACACAAAAATAAATGCTATCCTCTGGTGCCAACCCATCTTCTCACAGAGTTTTAGTTTTTGTATAATTGGCTTTAGATGCGACCTTAATGTACAGTTGAGCAGATATTGTCATTATTGTCCCTACGATGACATTTTCTTAATATGGCTTGGATATGCACCAAAATGGGCTCAAATGTACACAAAAATAAATGCTATCTGCTGGTGCCAACCAATCTTCTCACAGATTTTTAGTTTTTGTATAATTGGCTTTAGATGCGACCTTAATGCACAGTTGAGCAGATATTGTCATTATTTTCCCTACGATGAAATTTTCTTAATATGGCTTGGACATGCACCAAAATGGGCTCAAATGTACACAAAAATAAATGCTATCTGCTGGTGCCAACCAATCTTCTCACAGATTTTTAATTTTTGTATAATTGGCTTTAGATTCGACCTTATTGTACAGTTGAGCAGATATTGTCATGATTGTACCTACGATGAAATTTTCACAATATGGCTTGGACATGCACCAAAATGGGCTCAAATGTACACACAAATAAATGCTATCCGCTGGTGCCAACCAATCTTCTGACAGATTTTTAATTTGTGTATAATTGGCTTTAGATGACACCTTAATGTACAGTTGAGCAGCTATTGTCATTATTTTCTCTACGATGAAATTTTCTTAATATGGCTTGGACATGCACCAAAATGGGCTCAAATGTACACAAAAATAAATGCTATCTGCTGGTGCCAACCAATCTTCTCACAGATTTTTAGTTTTTATATAATTGGCTTTAGATGCGACCTTAATGCACAGTTGAGCAGATATTGTCATTATTTTCCCTACGATGACATTTTCTTAATATGGCTTTGATATGCACCAAAATGGGCTCAAATGTATACAAAAATAAATGCTATCTGCTGGTGCCAACTAATCTTCTCACAGATTTTTAGTTTTTGTATAATTGGCTTTAGATGCGACCTTAATGCACAGTTGAGCAGATATTGTCATTATTTTCCCTACGATGAAATTTTCTTAATATGGCTTGCATATGCACCAAAATGGGCTCAAATGTACACAAAAATAAATGCTATCCTCTGGTGCCAACCCATCTTCTCACAGAGTTTTAGTTTTTGTATAATTGGCTTTAGATGCGACCTTAATGTACAGTTGAGCAGATATTGTCATTATTTTCCCTACGATGACATTTTCTTAATATGGCTTGGATATGCACCAAAATGAGCTCAAATGTACACAAAAATAAATGCTATCTGCTGGTGCCAACCAATCTTCTCACAGATTTTTAGTTTTTGTATAATTGGCTTTAGATGCGACCTTAATGTACAGTTGAGCAGATATTGTCATTATTTTCCCTACGATGAAATTTTCTTAATATGGCTTGGATATGCACCAAAATGGGCTCAAATGTACACACAAATAAATGCTATCTGCTGGTGCCAACCAATCTTCTCACAGATTTTTAGTTTTTGTATAATTGGCTTTAGATGCGACCTTGATGCACAGTTGAGCAGATATTGTCATTATTTTCCCTACGATGAACGTTTCTTAATATGGCTTGGATATGCACCAAAATGGGCTCAAATGTACACAAAAATAAATGCTATCTGCTGGTGCCAACCAATCTTCTCACAGATTTTTAGTTTTTGTATAATTGGCTTTAGATGCGACCTTAATGCACAGTTGAGCAGATATTGTCATTATTTTCCCTACGATGAAATTTTCTTAATATGGCTTGGACATACACCAAAATGGGCTCAAATGTACACAAAAATAAATGCTATCTGCTGGTGCCAACCAATCTTCTCACAGATTTTTAGTTTTTGTATAATTGGCTTTAGATGCGACCTTAATGCACAGTTGAGCAGATATTGTCATGATTGTCCCTACGATGAAATTTTCTTAATATGGCTTGGATATGCACCAAAATGGGCTCAAATGTACACCAAAATAAATGCTATCTGCTGGTGCCAACCAATCTTCTCACAGATTTTTAGTTTTTGTATAATTGGCTTTAGATGCGACCTTAAAGTACAGTTAAGCAGATATTGTCATTATTGTCCCTCCGATGAAATGTTCTTAATATGGCCAGGATATGCACCAAAATGGGCTCAAATGTATACAAAAATAAATGCTATCTGCTGGTGCCAACCAATCTTCTCAAAGATTTTTAGTTTTTGTATAATTGGCTTTAGATGCGACCTTAATGTACAGTTGAGCAGATATTGTCATGATTGTCCCTACGATGAAATTTTCTTAATATGGCTTGGATATGCACCAAAATGGCCTCAAATGTACAAAAAAAATAAATGCTATCTGCTGGTGTCAACCAATCTTCTCACAGATTTTTAGTTTTTGTATAATTTGGCTTTAGATGCGACCTTAATGTACAGTTGAGCAGATATTGTCATTATTTTCCCTACGATGAAATTTTCTTAATATGTCTTGGACATGCACCAAAATGAGTTCAAATGTACACAAAAATAAATGCTATCTGCTGGTGTCAACCAATCTTCTCACAGATTTTTAATTTTTGTATAATTGGCTTTAGATGCGACCTTATTGTACAGTTGAGCAGATATTGTCATGATTGTACCTACGATGAAATTTTCACAATATGGCTTGGATATGCACCAAAATGGGCTCAAATGTACACACAAATAAAGGCTATCCGCTGGTGCCAACCAATCTTCTGACAGATTTTTAATTTGTGTATAATTGGCTTTAGATGCGACCTTAATGTACAGTTGAGCAGATATTGTCATTATTTTCTCTACGATGAAGTTTTCTTAATATGGCTTGGACATGCACCAAAATGGGCTCAAATGTACACAAAAATAAATGCTATCTGCTGGTGCCAACCAATCTTCTCACAGATTTTTAGTTTTTATATAATTGGCTTTAGATGCGACCTTAATGCACAGTTGAGCAGATATTGTCATTATTTTCCCTACGATGACATTTTCTTAATAAGGCTTGGATATGCACCAAAATGGGCTCAAATGTTTACAAAAATAAATGCTATCTGCTGGTGCCAACTAATCTTCTCACAGATTTTTAGTTTTTGTATAATTGGCTTTAGATGCGACCTTAATGCACAGTTGAGCAGATATTGTCATTATTTTCCCTACGATGAAATTTTCTTAATATGGCTTGCATATGCACCAAAATGGGCTCAAATGTACACCAAAATAAATGCTATCTGCTGGTGCCAACCAATCTTCTCACAGATTTTTAGTTTTTGTATAATTGGCTTTAGATGCGACCTTAAAGTACAGTTAAGCAGATATTGTCATTATTGTCCCTCCGATGAAATGTTCTTAATATGGCCAGGATATGCACCAAAATGGGCTCAAATGTATACAAAAATAAATGCTATCTGCTGGTGCTAACCAATCTTCTCAAAGATTTTTAGTTTTTGTATAATTGGCTTTAGATGCGACCTTAATGTACAGTTGAGCAGATATTGTCATGATTGTCCCTACGATGAAATTTTCTTAATATGGCTTGGATATGCACCAAAATGGCCTCAAATGTACAAAAAAAATAAATGCTATCTGCTGGTGTCAACCAATCTTCTCACAGATTTTTAGTTTTTGTATAATTTGGCTTTAGATGCGACCTTAATGTACAGTTGAGCAGATATTGTCATTATTTTCCCTACGATGAAATTTTCTTAATATGTCTTGGACATGCACCAAAATGAGTTCAAATGTACACAAAAATAAATGCTATCTGCTGGTGTCAACCAATCTTCTCACAGATTTTTAATTTTTGTATAATTGGCTTTAGATTCGACCTTATTGTACAGTTGAGCAGATATTGTCATGATTGTACCTACGATGAAATTTTCACAATATGGCTTGGATATGCACATAAATGGGCTCAAATGTACACACAAATAAATGCTATCCGCTGGTGCCAACCAATCTTCTGACAGATTTTTAATTTGTGTATAATTGGCTTTAGATGCGACCTTAATGTACAGTTGAGCAGATATTGTCATTATTTTCTCTACGATGAAGTTTTCTTAATATGGCTTGGACATGCACCAAAATGGGCTCAAATGTACACAAAAATAAATGCTATCTGCTGGTGCCAACCAATCTTCTCACAGATTTTTAGTTTTTATATAATTGGCTTTAGATGCGACCTTAATGCACAGTTGAGCAGATATTGTCATTATTTTCCCTACGATGACATTTTCTTAATAAGGCTTGGATATGCACCAAAATGGGCTCAAATGTTTACAAAAATAAATGCTATCTGCTGGTGCCAACTAATCTTCTCACAGATTTTTAGTTTTTGTATAATTGGCTTTAGATGCGACCTTAATGCACAGTTGAGCAGATATTGTCATTATTTTCCCTACGATGAAATTTTCTTAATATGGCTTGCATATGCACCAAAATGGGCTCAAATGTACACAAAAATAAATGCTATCTGCTGGTGCCAACCCATCTACTCACAGAGTTTTAGTTTTTGTATAATTGGCTTTAGATGCGACCTTAATGTACAGTTGAGCAGATATTGTCATTATTTTCCCTACGATGACATTTTCTTAATATGGCTTGGATATGCACCAAAATGAGCTCAAATGTACACAAAAATAAATGCTATCTGCTGGTGCCAACCAATCTTCTCACAGATTTTTAGTTTTTGTATAATTGGCTTTAGATGCGACCTTAATGTACAGTTGAGCAGATATTGTCATTATTTTCCCTACGATGAAATTTTCTTTATATGGCTTGGATATGCACCAAAATGGGCTCAAATGTACACACAAATAAATGCTATCTGCTGGTGCCAACCAATCTTCTCACAGATTTTTAGTTTTTGTATAATTGGCTTTAGATGCGACCTTGATGCACAGTTGAGCAGATATTGTCATTATTTTCCCTACGATGAACTTTTCTTAATATGGCTTGGATATGCACCAAAATGGGCTCAAATGTACACAAAAATAAATGCTATCTGCTGGTGCCAACCAATCTTCTCACAGATTTTTAGTTTTTGTATAATTGGCTTTAGATGCGACCTTAATGCACAGTTGAGCAGATATTGTCATTATTTTCCCTACGATGAAATTTTCTTAATATGGCTTGGACATACACCAAAATGGGCTCAAATGTACACAAAAATAAATGCTATCTGCTGGTGCCAACCAATCTTCTCACAGATTTTTAGTTTTTGTATAATTGGCTTTAGATGCGACCTTAATGCACAGTTGAGCAGATATTGTCATGATTGTCCCTACGATGAAATTTTCTTAATATGGCTTGGATATGCACCAAAATGGGCTCAAATGTACACCAAAATAAATGCTATCTGCTGGTGCCAACCAATCTTCTCACAGATTTTTAGTTTTTGTATAATTGGCTTTAGATGCGACCTTAAAGTACAGTTAAGCAGATATTGTCATTATTGTCCCTCCGATGAAATGTTCTTAATATGGCCAGGATATGCACCAAAATGGGCTCAAATGTATACAAAAATAAATGCTATCTGCTGGTGCCAACCAATCTTCTCAAAGATTTTTAGTTTTTGTATAATTGGCTTTAGATGCGACCTTAATGTACAGTTGAGCAGATATTGTCATTATTGTCCCTACGATGAAATTTTTTTACTATGGCTTGGATATGCACCAAAATGGCCTCAAATGTACAAAAAAAATAAATGCTATCTGCTGGTGTCAACCAATCTTCTCACAGATTTTTAGTTTTTGTATAATTTGGCTTTAGATGCGACCTTAATGTACAGTTGAGCAGATATTGTCATTATTTTCCCTACGATGAAATTTTCTTAATATGTCTTGGACATGCACCAAAATGAGTTCAAATGTACACAAAAATAAATGCTATCTGCTGGTGCAAACCAATCTTCTCACAGATTTTTAGTTTTTGTATAATTGGCTTTAGATGCGACCTTAATGCACAGTTGAGCAGATATTGTCATTATTTTCCCTAAGATGAAATTTTCTTAATATGGCTTGGATATGCACCTAAATGGGCTCAAATGTACACACAAATAAATGCTATCCGCTGGTGCCAACCAATCTTCTGACAGATTTTTAATTTGTGTATAATTGGCTTTAGATGCGACCTTAATGTACAGTTGAGCAGATATTGTCATTATTTTCTCTACGATGAAATTTTCTTAATATGGCTTGGATATGCACCAAAATGGGCTCAATTGTACACAAAAATAAATGCTATCTGCTGGTGCCAACCAATCTTCTCACAGATTCTTAGTTTTTGTATAATTGGCTTTAGATGCGACCTTAATGCACAGTTGAGCAGATATTGTCATTATTTTCCCTACGATGACATTTTCTTAATATGGCTTGGATATGCACCAAAATGGGCTCAAATGTACACACAAATAAATGCTATCTGCTGGTGCCAACAAGTCTTCTCACAGATTTTTAGTTTTTGTATAATTGGCTTTAGATGCGACCTTAAAGTACAGTTGAGCAGATATTGTCATTATTGTCCCTACGATGAAATTTTCTTAATATGGCTTGGATATGCACCAAACTTGGCTCAAATGTACACAACAATAAATGCTATCTGCTGGTGCCAACCAATCTTCTCACAGATTTTTAGTTTTTGTATAATTGGCTTTAGATGCGACCTTAATGCGTAGTTGAGCAGATATTGTCATTATTTTCCCTACGATGAAATTTTCTTAATATGGCTTGGACATGCACCAAAAGGGGCTCAAATGTACACAAAAATAAATGCTATCTGCTGGTGCCAACCAATCTTCTCACAGATTTTTAGTTTTTGTATAATTTTGTTTTAGATGCGACCTTAATGTACAGTTGAGCAGATATTGTCATGATTGTCCCTACGATGAAATTTTCCTTATATGGCTTGGATATGCACCAAACTGGGCTCAAATGTACACAAAAATAAATGCTATCTGCTGGTGCCAACCAATCTTCTCACAGATTTTAAGTTTTTGTATAATTGGCTTTAGATGCGACCTTAATGCACAGTTGAGCAGATATTGTCATTATTTTCCCTACGATGAAATTTTCTTAATATGGCTTGGATATGCACCAAAATGGGCTCAAATGTACACAAAAATAAATGCTATCCGCTGCTGCCAACCAATCTTCTGACAGATTTTTAATTTGTGTATAATTGGCTTTAGATGCGACCTTAAAGGAATATTCCAGTACGATTTCAACTTAATTCTAGCAAAAGTTTGAGTTATAAAAGACGTTCTCACAAATTATTAAATTTTTCTGTCCACGAGATAAGTATTTACAGAATTTTAAACCTTCGTCTTTGAGCGATGACGTTGGTCGCCATTTTATTTGAAAATGTGACGTCATCGACACACCACAAGAAATCGATGCAAGGAGCTTACATTATAAACTCCGTACATCTTTGTGCAGTGGAGTTTCCATGATTTGACTAGTATTGCTGAATGTGTGCGCTGCGCACTTTGTTAACGTAAAACATTGTTGTGCCTACAGAACAACCCAGTCGTCGAACAGATTATTCAACAAGCAACTACGACTAAAATACGGTTTTGTCTAGAATTATTAACGATATATGAATTATCTAAAAGAACACAGAAAATAAATAAATAAATAAATAAATAAATAAATAAATAAATAAATAAATAAATAAATAAATAAATAAATAAATAAATAAATAAATAAATAAATAAATAAATAAATAAATAAATAAATAAAAACGAGCAAGAGTATAATATTTTGATGTGTTCTTTGCATTTTTTTCTGATTAAAACATGGTACAAGTTTAATGTTTACCTGAAATATGTTGCCGTACTGTATAAATACTCCTTCTTTTATCTAAAATTAACACTTTTAAAGTAGAAAATGTTGATTGAAATTTGATACATCAAACGTGCATGGTCATGTCAATGATTTACCTGTTATATGCATATTATCAATCACTTTTGCATAGCATTTTTATATCTTTCCGAAAATGATCGCTTAATAACATTTTATTTTCTCAAGAATTACTACGATAGGATTTTTCAAAATCTGGTACTCTTTCACATTCAATCTCTGGATTTTTAAAAAGCCTCTATAGTCAGTTTGAAAAGGGAAAAAATAATTCAATAAACGTGTTAGAATAATTGTTTTTAAAATATATAAAAGGAAATATTCAATGTAAAGCATGCATAAATTACGTAAATATAGTATTTTGTTAAAAAAATTAAGAGTTTAAGAGACATACGTTGTGATAATTTGTGCATTGTTGTAATTAAAATCACATCCTTCTGTTAAATAAAAAAAAAAGATAAATTATTTTATTTAACAAATATGGAATTTTCAGCTTCATCAACTAAAAGCAACTCAAAGAGAAAAAACACTCGATGATATAAAGAAATTTTGTGAGTATAATATTATTTTTTATTCCTTGCTGATGAGTTGATAGATCTTTAATATTATTAAAAACACCCTTCCTTACTGATCGTTTTAGTATACTAATGGTATCTCATGATTACATTTTAATTTCTTTATGTATTGTTTAGCTGAAATACCTTTGGAAAATAATCAACATGGTATGTGAACATAACAAGAATCGTAACAATATCATATGTCGTGCGCCTAAGTGATTCGTAATCAAAATTGGTTTCGTACGGGCGACAACTAAATAAATAGAAAAATATTTTCGTCCTCAAACAAGCCAAGATTTATATGATAAAACGTGAATTCCATATCAACATAGAAAATGCCATCTTTCAAATTAATCAATCGTGTTTTGATTGATATAAACAATTTCCTTTTGATTACGAAACCATATCACCATCATCGCGGATTCGCTTTTTAGGATTCGCTTCGACAAGATCACATTATAAGGTCTATTTTTTTTAGTGATATAATTGATAAAAAATTATTCTAAGTTACGTTTTAATTTTTTTACAAATGCACTTATTTCAGTAAAGTCATTTAACACTTTATTTCAACCTAATGAAGATGTCTCAAGCTTATAAAAATTATAAAAAATGTCAGTGAGTGTCAGTGTTCAAACCTTGTGACGTCCGCACATGGGAGATCTTTTGAATCTGTACTGAAGTTTTGAAGCAGTCTGCTGGTCAGAAATATTTATTTATTACTTTGGGCATCATAGAAGTAGAATATTCTGGATTCAGCACGTCTCTACTGAAGTCGTGACGGTTGTTACAGTCTCATGTTAGACGGGCCGTCACCGCCCACCATTGAATCTAACGGCGTCTCCTAATTTTGTGGTGTGTCGCTGACGTCATATTCCCGGTGTTTCTCGCTCTCGTTTACCGTTCGAGATAGCAATATGGCGGCCCCATCGATGCCGGTAAACTTGATTTTTCCCAACTTTGATTTTTTATTGCAGATTTGGTGATTTAGCTAAAAATTATTAGCCAAAGTTGAAGGATTTATCCATAAACATTGTTTTAAAAGGCTCTTTTTCATTTTTCACTGGAATATTCCTTTAATGTATTTTCTTAATATGGCTTGGACATGCACCAAAATGGGCTCAAATGTACACAAAAATAAATGCTATCTGCTGGTGCCAACCAATCTTCTCACAGATTTGTAGTTTGTGTATAATTGGCTTTAGATGCGACCTTTTTGTACATTTGAGCATATATTGTCATTATTGTCCCTCCTATGAAATTTTCTTAATATGGCTTGGATATGCACCAAAATTGGCTCAAATGTACAAAAAAATAAATGCTATCTGCTGGTGCCAACCATTCTTCTCACATATTTTTAGTTTTTGTATAATTGGCTTTAGATGAGACCTTAATGTACAGTTGAGCAGATATTGTCATTATTGTCCCTACTATGAAATTTTCTTAATATGGCTAGGATAAGCACCAAAATGGGCTCAAATGTACACAAAAATAAATGCTATCTGCTGGTGCCAACCAATCTTCTCACAGATTTTTAGTTTTTGTATAATTGGCTTTAGATGCGACCTTATTGTACAGTTGAGCAGATATTGTCATTATTGTCCCTACGATGAAATTTTCTTAATATGGCTTGGATATGCACCAAAATGGGCTCAAATGTACACACAAATAAATGCTATCTGCTGGTGTCAACCAATGTTCTCATAGATTTTTGGTTTTTGTATAATTGGCTTTAGATGTGACCTTATTGAACAGTTGAGCAGATATTGTCATAATTGTCCCTCCGATGAAATTTTCTTAATATGGCTTGGATATGCACCAAAATGGGCTCAAATGAACACACAAATACATGCTATCTGCAGGTGCCAACCAATCTTCTCACAGATTTTTAGTTTTTGTATAATTGGCTTTAGATGCGACCTTAATGCACAGTTGAGCAGATATTGTCATTATTGTCCCTCCGATGAAATTTTCTTAATATGGCTTGTATAAGCACCAAAATGGGCTCAAATGTACACACAAATAAATGCTATCTGCTGGTGCCAACCAATCTTCTCACAGATTTTTAGTTTTTGTATAATTGGCTTTAGATGCGACCTTATTGTACAGTTGAGCAGATATTGTCATTATTGTCCCTCCGATGAAATTTTCTTAATATGGCTTGTATAAGCACCAAAATGTACACAAAAGTAAATGCTATCTGATGGTGCCAACTAATCTTCTCACAGATTTTTAGTTTTTGTATAATTGGCTTTAGATGCGACCTTATTGTACAGTTGAGCAGATATTGTCATTATTGTCTCTCCGATGAAATTTTCTTAATATGGCTTGTATAAGCACCAAAATGTACACAAAAGTAAATGCTATCTGATGGTGCCAACCAATCTTCTCACAGATTTTTAGTTTGTGTATAATTGGCTTTAGATGCGACCTTAATGTACAGTTGAGCAGATATTGTCATTATTTTCCCTACGAAAAAAATTTCCTAATATGGCTTGGATAAGCACCAAAATGGGCCCAAATGTACAAAAAAAAAATGCTATCTGCTGGTGCCAACCAATCTTCTCACAGATTTTTAGTTTGTGTATAATTGGCTTTAGATGCGACCTTATTGTACAGTTGAGCAGATATTGTCATTATTGTCCCTCCGATGAAATTTTCTTAATATGGCTTGTATAAGCACCAAAATGTACACAAAAGTAAATGCTATCTGATGGTGCCAACCAATCTTTTCACAGATTTTTAGTTTGTGTATAATTGGCTTTAGATGCGACCTTAATGTACAGTTGAGCAGATATTGTCATTATTTTCCCTACGAAAAAAATTTCCTAATATGGCTTGGATAAGCACCAAAATGGGCCCAAATGTACAAAAAAATAAATGCTATCTGCTGGTGCCAACCAATCTTCTCACAGATTTTTAGTTTGTGTAAAATTGGCTTTAGATGCGACCTTTTTGTACATTTGAGCATATATTGTCATTATTGTCCCTCCTATGAAATTTTCTTAATATGACTTGGATATGCACCAAAATTGGCTCAAATGTACAAAAAAATAAATGCTATCTGCTGGTGCCAACAAATCTTCACACAGATTTTTAGTTTTTGTATAATTGGCTTTAGATGCGACCTTATTGTACAGTTGAGCAGATATTGTCATTATTGTCCCTACGATGAAATTTTCTTAATATGGCTTGGACATGCACCAAAATGGGCTCAAATGTACACACAAATAAATGCTATCTGCTGGTGTCAACCAATGTTCTCATAGTTTTTTGGTTTTTGTATAATTGGCTTTAGATGTGACCTTATTGAACAGTTGAGCAGATATTGTCATTATTGTCCCTCCGATGAAATTTTCTTAATATGGCTTGGATATGCACCAAAATGGGCTCAAATGTACACACAAATAAATGCTATCTGCAGGTGCCAACCAATCTTCTCACAGATTTTGAGTTTGTGTATAATTGGCTTTAGATGCGACCTTAATGCACAGTTGAGCAGATATTGTCATTATTGTCCCTCCGATGAAATTTTCTTAATATGGCTTGTATAAGCACCAAAATGGGCTCAAATGTACACACAAATAAATGCTATCCTCTGGTGCCAACCAATCTTCTCACAGATTTTGAGTTTGTGTATAATTGGCTTTAGATGCGACCTTAATGCACAGTTGAGCAGATATTGTCATTATTGTCCCTCCGATGAAATTTTCTTAATATGGCTTGTATAAGCACCAAAATGGGCTCAAATGTACACACAAATAAATGCTATCTGCTGGTGCCAACCAATCTTCTCACAGATTTTTAGTTTTTGTATAATTGGCTTTAGATGCGACCTTTTTGTACATTTGAGCATATATTATCATTATTGTCCCTCCTATGAAATTTTCTTAATATGGCTTGGATATGCACCAAAATGTACACAAAAGTAAATGCTATCTGATGGTGCCAACCAATCTTCTCACAGATTTTTAGTTTTTGTATAATTGGCTTTAGATGCGACCTTATTGTACAGTTGAGCAGATATTGTCATTATTGTCCCTCCGATGAAATTTTCTTAATATGGCTTGTATAAGCACCAAAATGTACACAAAAGTAAATGCTATCTGATGGTGCCAACCAATCTTCTCACAGATTTTTAGTTTGTGTATAATTGGCTTTAGATGCGACCTTAATGTACAGTTGAGCAGATATTGTCATTATTTTCCCTACGAAAAAAATTTCCTAATATGGCTTGGATAAGCACCAAAATGTGCCCAAATGTACAAAAAAATAAATGCTATCTGCTGGTGCCAACCAATCTTCTCACAGATTTTTAGTTTGTGTATAATTGGCTTTAGATGCGACCTTTCTGTACATTTGAGCATATATTGTCATTATTGTCCCTCCTATGAAATTTTCTTAATATGACTTGGATATGCACCAAAATTGGCTCAAATGTACAAAAAAATAAATGCTATCTGCTGGTGCCAACCAATCTTCTCACAGATTTTTAGTTTTTGTATAATTGGCTTTAGATGCGACCTTATTGTACAGTTGAGCAGATATTGTCATTATTGTCCCTACGATGAAATTTTCTTAATATGGCTTGGACATGCACCAAAATGGGCTCAAATGTACACACAAATAAATGCTATCTGCTGGTGTCAACCAATGTTCTCATAGTTTTTTGGTTTTTGTATAATTGGCTTTAGATGTGACCTTATTGAACAGTTGAGCAGATATTGTCATTATTGTCCCTCCGATGAAATTTTCTTAATATGGCTTGGATATGCACCAAAATGGGCTCAAATGTACACACAAATAAATGCTATCCTCTGGTGCCAACCAATCTTCTCACAGATTTTGAGTTTGTGTATAATTGGCTTTAGATGCGACCTTAATGCACAGTTGAGCAGATATTGTCATTATTGTCCCTCCGATGAAATTTTCTTAATATGGCTTGTATAAGCACCAAAATGGGCTCAAATGTACACACAAATAAATGCTATCTGCTGATGCCAACCAATCTTCTCACAGATTTTTAGTTTGTGTATAATTGGCTTTAGATGCGACCTTTTTGTACATTTGAGCATATATTATCATTATTGTCCCTCCTATGAAATTTTCTTAATATGGCTTGGATATGCACCAAAATGGGCTCAAATGTACACACAAATAAATGCTTTCTGCAGGTGCCAACCAATCTTCTCACAGATTTTGAGTTTGTGTATAATTGGCTTTAGATGCGACCTTAATGCACAGTTGAGCAGATATTGTCATTATTGTCCCTCCGATGAAATTTTCTTAATATGGCTTGTATAAGCACCAAAATGGGCTCAAATGTACACACAAATAAATGCTATCTGCTGGTGCCAACCAATCTTCTCACATATTTTTAGTTTTTGTATAATTGGCTTTAGATGCGACCTTTTATTACATTTGAGCATATATTGTCATTATTGTCCCTCCGTTGAAGTTTTCTTAATGTGGCTTGGATATGCACCAAAATTGGCTCAAATGTACAAAAAAATAAATGCTATCTGCTGGTGCCAACCAATCTTCTCACATACTTTTAGTTTTTGTATACTTGGCTTTAGATTCGACCTTAATGTACAGTTGAGCAGATATTGTAATTATTGTCCCTATGATGAAATTTTCTTAATATGGCTTGGATAAGCACCAAAATGGGCTCAAATGTACACACAAATAAATGCTATCTGCTGGTGCCAACCAATCTTCTCACAGATTTTGAGTTTGTGTATAATTGGCTTTAGATGCGACCTTAATGTGCAGTTGAGCAGATATTGTCATTATTGTCCCTACGATGAAATTTTCTTAATATGGCTTGGACATGCACCAAAATGGGCTCAAATGTACACAAAAATAAATGCTATCTGCTGGTGCCAACCAATCTTCTCACAGATTTTCAGTTTGTGTATAATTGGCTTTAGATGCGACCTTTTTGTACATTTGAGCATATATTGTCATTATTGTCCCCCCTATGAAATTTTCTTAATATGGCTTGGATATGCACAAAAATTGGCTCAAATGTACAAAAAAATAAATGCTATCTGCTGGTGCCAACCAATCTTCTCACATAATTTTAGTTTTTGTATACTTGGCTTTAGATTCGACCTTATTGTACAGTTGAGCAGATATTTTGTATTATTGTCCCTCCGATGAAATTTTCTTAATATGGCTTGTATAAGCACCAAAATGTACACAAAAGTAAATGCTATCTGATGGTGCCAACCAATCTTCTCACAGATTTTTAGTTTTTGTATAATTGGCTTTAGATGCGACCTTGATGCACAGTTGAGCAGATATTGTCATTATTTTCCCTACGATGAAATTTTCTTAATATGGCTTGGATATGCACCAAAATGGGCTCAAATGTACAAAAAAATAAATGCTATCTGCTGGTGCCAACCAATCTTCTCACAGATTTTTAGTTTTTGTATAATTGGCTTTAGATGCGACCTTAATGTACAGTTGAGCAGATATTGTCATTATTGTCCCTACAATGAAATTTTCTTACTATGGCTTGGACATGCACCAAAATGGGCTCAAATGTACACACAAATAAATGCTATCTGCTGGTGCCAACCAATCTTCTCACAGATTTTGTGTATAATTGGCTTCAGATGCGACCTTAATGCACAGTTGAGCAGATATTGTCATTATTGTCCCTCTGATGAAATTTTCTTAATATGGCTTGTATAAGCACCAAAATGGGCTCAAATGTACACACAAATAAATGCTATCTGCTGGTGCCAACCAATCTTCTCACAGATTTTTAGTTTTTGTATAATTGGCTTTAGATGCGACCTTATTGTACAGTTGAGCAGATATTGTCATTATTGTTCCTCCGATGAAATTTTCTTAATATGGCTTGTATAAGCACCAAAATGTACACAAAAGTAAATGCTATCTGATGGTGCCAACCAATCTTCTCACAGATTTTTAGTTTTTGTATAATTGGCTTTAGATGCGACCTTATTGTACAGTTGAGCAGATATTGTCATTATTGTCCCTCCGATGAAATTTTCTTAATATGGCTTGGATATGCACCAAAATGTACACAAAAGTAAATGCTATCTGATGGTGCCAACCAATCTTCTCACAGATTTTTAGTTTGTGTATAATTGGCTTTAGATGCGACCTTAATGTACAGTTGAGCAGATATTGTCATTATTTTCCCTACGAAAACAATTTCCTAATATGGCTTGGATAAGCACCAAAATGGGCCCAAATGTACACAAAAATAAATGCTATCTGCTGGTGCCAACCAATCTTCTCACAGATTTTCAGTTTGTGTATAATTGGCTTTAGATGCGACCTTTTTGTACATTTGAGCATATATTGTCATTATTGTCCCTCCTATGAAATTTTCTTAATATGGCTTGGATATGCACAAAAATTGGCTCAAATGTACAAAAAAATAAATGCTATCTGCTGGTGCCAACCAATCTTCTCACATAATTTTAGTTTTTGTATACTTGGCTTTAGATTCGACCTTAATGTACAGTTGAGCATATATTGTAATTATTGTCCCTATGATGAAATTTTCTTAATATGGCTTGGATATGCACCAAAATGGGCTCAAATGTACACACAAATAAATGCTATCTGCTGGTGCCAACCAATCTTCTCACAGATTTTTAGTTTGTGTATAATTGGCTTTAGATGCGACCTATTTGTACATTTGAGCATATATTGTCATTATTGTCCCTCCTATGAAATTTTCTTAATATGACTTGGATATGCACCAAAATTGGCTCAAATGTACAACAAAAAAAATGCTATCTCCTGGTGCCAACCAATCTTCTCACAGATTTTTAGTTTTTGTATAATTGGCTTTAGATGCGACCTTATTGTACAGTTGAGCAGATATTGTCATTATTGTCCCTACGATGAAATTTTCTTAATATGGCTTGGACATGCACCAAAATGGGCTCAAATGTACACACAAATAAATGCTATCTGCTGGTGTCAACCAATGTTCTCATAGTTTTTTGGTTTTTGTATAATTGGCTTTAGATGTGACCTTATTGAACAGTTGAGCAGATATTGTCATTATTGTCCCTCCGATGAAATTTTCTTAATATGGCTTGGATATGCACCAAAATTGGCTCAAATGTACACACAAATAAATGCTATCTGCAGGTGCCAACCAATCTTCTCACAGATTTTGAGTTTGTGTATAATTGGCTTTAGATGCGACCTTAATGCACAGTTGAGCAGATATTGTCATTATTGTCCCTCCGATGAAATTTTCTTAATATGGCTTGTATAAGCACCAAAATGGGCTCAAATGTACACACAAATAAATGCTATCTGCTGGTGCCAACCAATCTTCTCACAGATTTTTAGTTTGTATATAATTGGCTTTAGATGCGACCTTTTTGTACATTTGAGCATATATTATCATTATTGTCCCTCCTATGAAATTTTCTTAATATGGCTTGGATATGCACCAAAATTGGCTCAAATGTACAAAAAAATAAATGCTACCTGCTGGTGCCAACCAAACTTCTCACATATTTTTAGTTTTTGTATAATTGGCTTTAGATGCGACCTTATTGAACAGTTGAGCAGATATTGTCATTATTTTCCCTCCGATGAAATTTTGTTAATATGGCTTGGATATGCACCAAAATGGGCTCAAATGTACACACACAAAAATGCTATCTGCAGGTGCCAACCAATCTTCTCACAGATTTTGAGTTTGTGTATAATTGGCTTTAGATGCGACCTTAATGCACAGTTGAGCAGATATTGTCATTATTGTCCCTCCGATGAAATTTTCTTAATATGGCTTGTATAAGCACCAAAATGGGCTCAAATGTACACACAAATAAATGCTATCTGCAGGTGCCAACCAATCTTCTCACAGATTTTGAGTTTGTGTATAATTGGCTTTAGATGCGACCTTAATGCACAGTTGAGCAGATATTGTCATTATTGTCCCTCCGATGAAATTTTCTTAATATGGCTTGTATAAGCACCAAAATGGGCTCAAATGTACACACAAATAAATGCTATCTGCTGGTGCCAACCAATCTTCTCACAGATTTTTAGTTTGTATATAATTGGCTTTAGATGCGACCTTTTTGTACATTTGAGCATATATTATCATTATTGTCCCTCCTATGAAATTTTCTTAATATGGCTTGGATATGCACCAAAATTGGCTCAAATGTACAAAAAAATAAATGCTACCTGCTGGTGCCAACCAAACTTCTCACATATTTTTAGTTTTTGTATAATTGGCTTTAGATGCGACCTTATTGAACAGTTGAGCAGATATTGTCATTATTTTCCCTCCGATGAAATTTTGTTAATATGGCTTGGATATGCACCAAAATGGGCTCAAATGTACACACACAAAAATGCTATCTGCAGGTGCCAACCAATCTTCTCACAGATTTTGAGTTTGTGTATAATTGGCTTTAGATGCGACCTTAATGCACAGTTGAGCAGATATTGTCATTATTGTCCCTCCGATGAAATTTTCTTAATATGGCTTGTATAAGCACCAAAATGGGCTCAAATGTACACACAAATAAATGCTATCTGCTGGTGCCAACCAATATTCTCACAGATTTTTAGTTTGTGTATAATTGGCTTTAGATGCGACCTTTTTGTACATTTGAGCATATATTGTCATTATTGTCCCTCCGATGAAAATTTCTTAATATGGCTTGGATATGCACCAAAATTGGCTCAAATGTACAGAAAAATAAATGCTATCTGCTGGTGCAAACCAATCTTCTCGCATATTTTTAGTTTTTGTATAATTGGCTTTAGATGAGACCTTAATGTACAGTTGAGCAGATATTGTCATTATTGTCCCTACCATTAAATTTTCTTAATATGGCTAGGATATGCACCAAAATGGGCTCAAATGTACACAAAAATAAATGCTATCTGCTGGTGCCAACCAATCTTCTCACAGATTTTTAGTTTTTGAATAATTGGCTTTAGATGCGACCTTAATGTACAGTTGAGCAGATATTGTCATTATTGTCCCTACGATGAAATTTTCTTAATATGGCTTGGATATGCACCAAAATGGGCTCAAATGTACACACAAATAAATGCTATCTGCTGGTGTCAACCAATGTTCTCATATTTTTTTGGTTTTTGTATAATTGGCTTTAGATGCGACCTTAATTTACAGTTGAGCAGATATTGTCATTATTGTCCCTCCGATGAAATGTTCTTAATATGGCTTGGATATGCACCAAAATGGGCTCAAATGTACACACACAAAAATGCTATCTGCTGGTGCCAACCAATCTTCTCACAGATTTTGAGTTTGTGTATAATCGGCTTTAGATGCGACCTTAATGCACAGTTGAGCAGATATTGTCATTATTTTCCCTACGATGAAATTTTCTTAATATGGCTTCGACATGCACCAAAATGGGCTCAAATGTACACCACAATAAATGCTATCTGATGGTGTCAACCAATCTTCACACAGATTTTTAGTTTTTGTATAATTGGCTTTAAATGTGACCTTATTGTACAGTTGAGCAGATATTGTCATTTTTGTCCCTACGATGAAATTTTCTTAATATGGCTTGGATATGCACCAAATTGGGCTCAAATGTACACAAAAATAAATGCTATCTGCTGGTGTCAACCAATCTTCTCATAGATTTTTGGTTTTTGTATAATTGGCTTTAGATGTGACCTTATTATACAGTTGAGCAGATATTGTCATTTTTGTCACTACGGTGAAATTTTCTTAATATGGCTTGGATATGCACCAAAATGGGCTCAAATGTACACACAAATAAATGCTATCTGCTGGTGCCAACCAATCTTCTCACGGATTTTTAGTTTGTGTATAATTGGCTTTAGATGCGACCTTAATGTACAGTTGAGCAGATATTGTCATTATTGTCCCTCCGATGAAATTTTCTTAATATGGCTTGTATAAGCATATAAATGGGCTCAAATGTACACAAAAGTAAATGCTATCTGATGGTGCCAACCAATCTTCTCACAGATTTTGAGTTTGTGTATAATTGGCTTTAGATGCGACCTTAATGCACAGTTGAGCAGATATTGTCATTATTGTCCCTCCGATGAAATTTTCTTAATATGGCTTGTATAAGCACCAAAATGGGCTCAAATGTACACACAAATAAATGCTATCTGCTGGTGCCAACCAATATTCTCACAGATTTTGAGTTTGTGTATAATTGGCTTTAGATGCGACCTTTTTGTACATTTGAGCATATATTGTCATTATTGTCCCTCCGATGAAAATTTCTTAATATGGCTTGGATATGCACCAAAATTGGCTCAAATGTACAGAAAAATAAATGCTATCTGCTGGTGCAAACCAATCTTCTCACATATTTTTAGTTTTTGTATAATTGGCTTTAGATGAGACCTTAATGTACAGTTGAGCAGATATTGTCATTATTGTCCCTACCATGAAATTTTCTTAATATGGCTAGGATATGCACCAAAATGGGCTCAAATGTACACAAAAATAAATGCTATCTGCTGGTGCCAACCAATCTTCTCACAGATTTTTAGTTTTTGAATAATTGGCTTTAGATGCGACCTTAATGTACAGTTGAGCAGATATTGTCATTATTGTCCCTACGATGAAATTTTCTTAATATGGCTTGGATATGCACCAAAATGGGCTCAAATGTACACACAAATAAATGCTATCTGCTGGTGTCAACCAATGTTCTCATATTTTTTTGGTTTTTGTATAATTGGCTTTAGATGCGACCTTAATTTACAGTTGAGCAGATATTGTCATTATTGTCCCTCCGATGAAATGTTCTTAATATGGCTTGGATATGCACCAAAATGGGCTCAAATGTACACACACAAAAATGCTATCTGCTGGTGCCAACCAATCTTCTCACAGATTTTGAGTTTGTGTATAATCGGCTTTAGATGCGACCTTAATGCACAGTTGAGCAGATATTGTCATTATTTTCCCTACGATGAAATTTTCTTAATATGGCTTCGACATGCACCAAAATGGGCTCAAATGTACACCACAATAAATGCTATCTGATGGTGTCAACCAATCTTCACACAGATTTTTAGTTTTTGTATAATTGGCTTTAAATGTGACCTTATTGTACAGTTGAGCAGATATTGTCATTTTTGTCCCTACGATGAAATTTTCTTAATATGGCTTGGATATGCACCAAATTGGGCTCAAATGTACACAAAAATAAATGCTATCTGCTGGTGTCAACCAATCTTCTCATAGATTTTTGGTTTTTGTATAATTGGCTTTAGATGTGACCTTATTATACAGTTGAGCAGATATTGTCATTTTTGTCACTACGGTGAAATTTTCTTAATATGGCTTGGATATGCACCAAAATGGGCTCAAATGTACACACAAATAAATGCTATCTGCTGGTGCCAACCAATCTTCTCACGGATTTTTAGTTTGTGTATAATTGGCTTTAGATGCGACCTTAATGTACAGTTGAGCAGATATTGTCATTATTGTCCCTCCGATGAAATTTTCTTAATATGGCTTGTATAAGCATATAAATGGGCTCAAATGTACACAAAAGTAAATGCTATCTGATGGTGCCAACCAATCTTCTCACAGATTTTTAGTTTTTGTATAATTGGCTTTAGATGCGACCTTAATGTACAGTTGAGCAGATATTGTCATTATTTTCCCTACGATGAAATTTTCTTAATATGGCTTGGATATGCACCAAAATTGCCTCAAATGTACACACAAATAAATGCTATCTGCTGGTGCCAGCCAATCTTCTCACAGATTTTCAGTTTTTGTATAATTGGCTTTAGATGCGACCTTAATGTACAGTTGAGCAGATATTGTCATTATTTTCCCTACGATGAAATTTTCTTAATATGGCTTGGATATGCACCAAAATTGCCTCAAATGTACACACAAATAAATGCTATCTGCTGGTGCCAGCCAATCTTCTCACATATTTTTAGTTTGTGTATAATTGGCTTTAGATGCGACCTTATTGTACAGTTGTTCAGATATTGTCATTATTTTGCCTACTATGAAATTTTCTTCATATGGCTTGGACATGCACCAAAATGTGCTCAAATGTACACAAAAATAAATGCTATCTGATGGTGTCAACCAATCTTCTCACAGATTTTTAGTTTTTGTAAAATTGGCTTTAGATGCGACCTTAATGTACAGTTGAGCAGATATTGTCATTATTTTCCCTACGATGAAGTTTTCTTAATATGGCTTGGATATGCACCAAAATTGGCTCAAATGTACAACAAAATAAATGCTATCTGCTGGTGCCAACCAATATTCTCACATATTTTTAGTTTTTGTAAAATTGGCTTTAGATGCGACCTTAATGTACAGTTGAGCAGATATTGTCATTATTGTCCCTACGATGAAATTTTCTTAATATGGCTTGGATATGCACTAAAATGGGCTCAAATGTACACAAAAATAAATGCTATCTGCTGGTGCCAACCAATCTTCTCACAGATTTTGAGTTGGTGTATAATTGGCTTCAGATGCGACCTTAATGCACAGTTGAGCAGATATTGTCATTATTGTCCCTCCGATGAAATGTTCTTAATATGGCTTGTATAAGCACCAAAATGGGCTCAAATGTACACACAAATAAATGCTATCTGCTGGTGCCAACCAATCTTCTCACAGACTTTTAGTTTGTGCATAATTGGCTTTAGATGCGACCTTTTTGTACATTTGAGCATATATTGTCATTATTGTCCCTCCTATGAAATTTTCTTAATATGGCTTGTATAAGCACCAAAATGGGCTCAAATGTACAGAAAAATAAATGCTATCTGATGGTGCCAACCAATCTTCTCACAGATTTTTAGTTTTTGTATAATTGGCTTTAGATGCGACCTTAATGTACAGTTGAGCAGATATTGTCAATATTTTCCCTACGATGAAATTTTCTTAATATGGCTTGGATATGCACCAAAATTGGCTCAAATGTACACACAAATAAATGCTATCTGCTGGTGCCAGCCAATCTTCTCACAGATTTTTAGTTTTTGTATAATTGGCTTTAGATGCGACCTTATTGTACAGTTGAGCAGATATTGTCATTATTTTCCCTACGATGAAATTTTTCTTAATATGGCTTGGATATGCACCAAAATGGGCTCAAATGTACACACAAATAAATGCTATCTGCAGGTGCCAACCAATCTTCTCACAGATTTTGAGTTTGTGTATAATTGGCTTTAGATGCGACCTTAATGCACAGTTGAGCAGATATTGTCATTATTGTCCCTCCGATGAAATTTTCTTAATATGGCTTGTATAAGCACCAAAATGGGCTCAAATGTACACACAAATAAATGCTATCTGCTGGTGCCAACCAATATTCTCACAGATTTTTAGTTTGTGTATAATTGGCTTTAGATGCGACCTTTTTGTACATTTGAGCATATATTGTCTTTATTGTCCCTCCGATGAAAATTTCTTAATATGGCTTGGATATGCACCAAAATTGGCTCAAATGTACACAAAAATAAATGCTATCTGCTGGTGCCAACCAATCTTCTCACAGATTTTTAGTTTTTGTATAATTGGCTTTAGATGCGACCTTATTGTACAGTTGAGCAGATATTGTCATTATTTTCCCTACGATGAAGTTTTCTTAATATGGCTTGGATATGCACCAAAATTGGCTCAAATGTACACACAAATAAATGCTATCTGCTGGTGTCAACCAATGTTCTCATAGATTTTTGGTTTTTGTATAATTGGCTTTAGATGTGACCTTATTGAACAGTTGAGCAGATATTGTCATTATTTTCCCTCCGATGAAATTTTCTTAATATGGCTTGGATATGCACCAAAATGGGCTCAAATGTACACACACAAAAATGGTATCTGCAGGTGCCAACCAATCTTCTCACAGATTTTGAGTTTGTGTATAATTGGCTTTAGATGCGACCTTAATGCACAGTTGAGCAGATATTGTCATTATTGTCCCTCCGATGAAATTTTCTTAATATGGCTTGTATAAGCACCAAAATGGGCTCAAATGTACACATAAATAAATGCTATCTGCTGGTGCCAACCAATATTCTCACAGATTTTTAGTTTGTGTATAATTGGCTTTAGATGCGACCTTTTTGTACATTTGAGCATATATTGTCATTATTGTCCCTCCGATGAAAATTTCTTAATATGGCTTGGATATGCACCAAAATTGGCTCAAATGTACAAAAAAATAAATGCTATCTGCTGGTGCCAACCAATCTTCTCACATATTTTTAGTTTTTGTATAATTGGCTTTAGATGAGACCTTAATGTACAGTTGAGCAGATATTGTCATTATTGTCCCTACCATGAAATTTTCTTAATATGGCTAGGATAAGCACCAAAATGGGCTCAAATGTACACAAAAATAAATGCTATCTGCTGGTGCCAACCAATCTTCTCACAGATTTTTAGTTTTTGAATAATTGGCTTTAGATGCGACCTTAATGTACAGTTGAGCAGATATTGTCATTATTGTCCCTACGATGAAATTTTCTTAATATGGCTTGGATATGCACCAAAATGGGCTCAAATGTACACACAAATAAATGCTATCTGCTGGTGTCAACCAATGTTCTCATAGATTTTTGGTTTTTGTATAATTGGCTTTAGATGCGACCTTAATGTACAGTTGAGCAGATATTGTCATTATTGTCCCTCCGATGAAATGTTCTTAATATGGCTTGGATATGCACCAAAATGGGCTCAAATGTACACACAAAAAAATGCTATCTGCTGGTGCCAACCAATCTTCTCACAGATTTTGAGTTTGTGTATAATTGGCTTTAGATGCGACCTTAATGCACAGTTGAGCAGATATTGTCATTATTTTCCCTACGATGAAATTTTCTTAATATGGCTTCGACATGCACCAAAATGGGCTCAAATGTACACCACAATAAATGCTATCTGATGGTGTCAACCAATCTTCACACAGATTTTTAGTTTTTGTATAATTGGCTTTAGATGTGACCTTATTGTACAGTTGAGCAGGTATTGTCATTTTTGTCCCTACGATGAAATTTTCTTAATATGGCTTGGATATGCACCAAATTGGGCTCAAATGTACACAAAAATAAATGCTATCTGCTGGTGTCAACCAATCTTCTCATAGATTTTTGGTTTTTGTATAATTGGCTTTAGATGTGACCTTATTATACAGTTGAGCAGATATTGTCATTTTTGTCCCTACGGTGAAATTTTCTTAATATGGCTTGGATATGCACCAAAATGGGCTCAAATGTACACACAAATAAATGCTATCTGCTGGTGCCAACCAATCTTCTCACAGATTTTTAGTTTTTGAATAATTGGCTTTAGATGCGACCTTAATGTACAGTTGAGCAGATATTGTCATTATTGTCCCTACGATGAAATTTTCTTAATATGGCTTGGATATGCACCAAAATGGGCTCAAATGTACACACAAATAAATGCTATCTGCTGGTGTCAACCAATGTTCTCATAGATTTTTGGTTTTTTGTATAATTGGCTTTAGATGCGACCTTAATGTACAGTTGAGCAGATATTGTCATTATTGTCCCTCCGATGAAATGTTCTTAATATGGCTTGGATATGCACCAAAATGGGCTCAAATGTACACACAAAAAAAATGCTATCTGCTGGTGCCAACCAATCTTCTCACAGATTTTGAGTTTGTGTATAATTGGCTTTAGATGCGACCTTAATGCACAGTTGAGCAGATATTGTCATTATTTTCCCTACGATGAAATTTTCTTAATATGGCTTCGACATGCACCAAAATGGGCTCAAATGTACACCACAATAAATGCTATCTGATGGTGTCAACCAATCTTCACACAGATTTTTAGTTTTTGTATAATTGGCTTTAGATGTGACCTTATTGTACAGTTGAGCAGATATTGTCATTTTTGTCCCTACGATGAAATTTTCTTAATATGGCTTGGATATGCACCAAAATGGGCTCAAATGTACACACAAATAAATGCTATCTGCTGGTGTCAACCAATGTTCTCATAGATTTTTGGTTTTTGTATAATTGGCTTTAGATGCGACCTTAATGTACAGTTGAGCAGATATTGTCATTATTGTCCCTCCGATGAAATGTTCTTAATATGGCTTGGATATGCACCAAAATGGGCTCAAATGTACACACAAAAAAATGCTATCTGCTGGTGCCAACCAATCTTTTCACAGATTTTGAGTTTTTGAATAATTGGCTTTAGATGCGACCTTAATGCACAGTTGAGCAGATATTGTCATTATTTTCCCTACGATGAAATTTTCTTAATATGGCTTCGACATGCACCAAAATGGGCTCAAATGTACACCACAATAAATGCTATCTGATGGTGTCAACCAATCTTCACACAGATTTTTAGTTTTTGTATAATTGGCTTTAGATGTGACCTTATTGTACAGTTGAGCAGATATTGTCATTTTTGTCCCTACGATGAAATTTTCTTAATATGGCTTGGATATGCACCAAAATGGGCTCAAATGTACACACAAATAAATGCTATCTGCTGGTGTCAACCAATGTTCTCATAGATTTTTGGTTTTTGTATAATTGGCTTTAGATGCGACCTTAATGTACAGTTGAGCAGATATTGTCATTATTGTCCCTCCGATGAAATGTTCTTAATATGGCTTGGATATGCACCAAAATGGGCTCAAATGTACACACAAAAAAATGCTATCTGCTGGTGCCAACCAATCTTCTCACAGATTTTGAGTTTGTGTATAATTGGCTTTAGATGCGACCTTAATGCACAGTTGAGCAGATATTGTCATTATTTTCCCTACGATGAAATTTTCTTAATATGGCTTGGATATGCACCAAATTGGGCTCAAATGTACACAAAAATAAATGCTATCTGCTGGTGTCAACCAATCTTCTCATAGATTTTTGGTTTTTGTATAATTGGCTTTAGATGTGACCTTATTATACAGTTGAGCAGATATTGTCATTTTTGTCCCTACGGTGAAATTTTCTTAATATGGCTTGGATATGCACCAAAATGGGCTCAAATGTACACACAAATAAATGCTATCTGCTGGTGCCAACCAATCTTCTCACGGATTTTTAGTTTGTGTATAATTGGCTTTAGATGCGACCTTAATGCACAGTTGAACAGATATTGTCATTATTGTCCCTCCGATGAAATTTTCTTAATATGGCTTGTATAAGCATCAAAATGGGCTCAAATGTACACAAAAGTAAATGCTATCTGATGGTGCCAGCCAATCTTCTCACAGATTTTTAGTTTTTGTATAATTGGCTTTAGATGCGACCTTAATCTACAGTTGAGCAGATATTGTCATTATTTTCCCTACGATGAAATTTTCTTAATATGGCTTGGATATGCACCAAAATTGCCTCAAATGTACACACAAATAAATGCTATCTGCTGGTGCCAGCCAATCTTCTCACAGATTTTCAGTTTTTGTATAATTGGCTTTAGATGCGACCTTAATGTACAGTTGAGCAGATATTGTCATTATTTTCCCTACGATGAAATTTTCTTAATATGGCTTGGATATGCACCAAAATTGCCTCAAATGTACACACAAATAAATGCTATCTGCTGGTGCCAGCCAATCTTCTCACATATTTTTAGTTTGTGTACAATTGGCTTTAGATGCGACCTTATTGTACAGTTGTGCAGATATTGTCATTATTTTGCCTACTATGAAATGTTCTTCATATGGCTTGGACATGCACCAAAATGTGCTCAAATGTACACAAAAATAAATGCTATCTGATGGTGTCAACCAATCTTCTCACAGATTTTTAGTTTTTGTAAAATTGGCTTTAGATGCGACCTTAATGTACAGTTGAGCAGATATTGTCATTATTTTCCCTACGATGAAGTTTTCTTAATATGGCTTGGATATGCACCAAAATTGGCTCAAATGTACAACAAAATAAATGCTATCTGCTGGTGCCAACCAATCTTCTCACAGATTTTTAGTTTTTGTAAAATTGGCGACCTTAATGTACAGTTGAGCAGATATTGTCATTATTGTCCCTACGATGAAATTTTCTTAATATGGCTTGGATATGCACTAAAATGGGCTCAAATGTACACAAAAATAAATGCTATCTGCTGGTGCCAACCAATCTTCTCACAGATTTTGAGTTTGTGTATAATTGGCTTTAGATGCGACCTTAATGCACAGTTGAGCAGATATTGTCATTATTTTCTCTACGATGAAGTTTTCTTAATATGGCTTGGACATGCACCAAAATGGGCTCAAATGTACACAAAAATAAATGCTATCTGATGGTGCCAGCCAATCTTCTCACAGATTTTTAGTTTTTGTATAATTGGCTTTAGATGCGACCTTAATCTACAGTTGAGCAGATATTGTCATTATTTTCCCTACGATGAAATTTTCTTAATATGGCTTGGATATGCACCAAAATTGCCTCAAATGTACACACAAATAAATGCTATCTGCTGGTGCCAGCCAATCTTCTCACAGATTTTCAGTTTTTGTATAATTGGCTTTAGATGCGACCTTAATGTACAGTTGAGCAGATATTGTCATTATTTTCCCTACGATGAAATTTTCTTAATATGGCTTGGATATGCACCAAAATTGCCTCAAATGTACACACAAATAAATGCTATCTGCTGGTGCCAGCCAATCTTCTCACATATTTTTAGTTTGTGTACAATTGGCTTTAGATGCGACCTTATTGTACAGTTGTGCAGATATTGTCATTATTTTGCCTACTATGAAATGTTCTTCATATGGCTTGGACATGCACCAAAATGTGCTCAAATGTACACAAAAATAAATGCTATCTGATGGTGTCAACCAATCTTCTCACAGATTTTTAGTTTTTGTAAAATTGGCTTTAGATGCGACCTTAATGTACAGTTGAGCAGATATTGTCATTATTTTCCCTACGATGAAGTTTTCTTAATATGGCTTGGATATGCACCAAAATTGGCTCAAATGTACAACAAAATAAATGCTATCTGCTGGTGCCAACCAATCTTCTCACAGATTTTTAGTTTTTGTAAAATTGGCGACCTTAATGTACAGTTGAGCAGATATTGTCATTATTGTCCCTACGATGAAATTTTCTTAATATGGCTTGGATATGCACTAAAATGGGCTCAAATGTACACAAAAATAAATGCTATCTGCTGGTGCCAACCAATCTTCTCACAGATTTTGAGTTTGTGTATAATTGGCTTTAGATGCGACCTTAATGCACAGTTGAGCAGATATTGTCATTATTGTCCCTCCGATGAAATTTTCTTAATATGGCTTGTATAAGCACCAAAATGGGCTCAAATGTACACACAAATAAATGCTATCTGCTGGTGCCAACCAATCTTCTCACAGACTTTTAGTTTGTGCATAATTGGCTTTAGATGCGACCTTTTTGTACATTTGAGCATATATTGTCATTATTGTCCCTCCTATGAAATTTTCTTAATATGGCTTGTATAAGCACCAAAATGGGCTCAAATGTACACAAAAGTAAATGCTATCTGATGGTGCCAACCAATCTTCTCACAGATTTTTAGTTTTTGTATAATTGGCTTTAGATGCGACCTTAATGTACAGTTGAGCAGATATTGTCAATATTTTCCCTACGATGAAATTTTCTTAATATGGCTTGGATATGCACCAAAATTGGCTCAAATGTACACACAAATAAATGCTATCTCCTGGTGCCAGCCAATCTTCTCACATATTTTTAGTTTGTGTATAATTGGCTTTAGATGCGACCTTAATGTACAGTTGAGCAGATATTGTCATTATTTTGCCTACGATGAAATTTTCTTCATATGGCCAGGACATGCACCAAAATGGGCTCAAATGTACACAAAAATAAATGCTATCTGATAGTGTCAACCAGTCTTCTCACAGATTTTTAGTTTTTGTAAAATTGGCTTTAGATGCGACCTTAATGTACAGTTGAGCAGATATTGTCATTATTGTCCCTACGATGAAATTTTCTTAATATGGCTTGGATATGCACTAAAATGGGCTCAAATGTACACAACAATAAATGCTATCTGCTGGTGCCAACCAATCTTCTCACAGATTTTGAGTTTGTGTATAATTGGCTTTAGATGCGACCTTAATGCACAGTTGAGCAGATATTGTCATTATTGTCTCTCCGATGAAATTTTCTTAATATGGCTTGTATAAGCACCAAAATGGGCTCAAATGTACACACAAATAAATGCTATCTGCTGGTGCCAACCAATCTTCTCACAGATTTTTAGTTTGTGTATAATTGGCTTTAGATGCGACCTTATTGTACAGTTGAGCAGATATTGTCAATATTTTCCCTACGATGAAATTTTCTTAATATGGCTTGGATATGCACCAAAATTGGCTCAAATGTACACACAAATAAATGCTATCTGCTGGTGCCAGCCAATCTTCTCACATATTTTTAGTTTGTGTATAATTGGCTTTAGATGCGACCTTAATGTACAGTTGAGCAGATATTGTCATTATTTTGCCTACGATGAAATTTTCTTCATATGGCCAGGACATGCACCAAAATGGGCTCAAATGTACACAAAAATAAATGCTATCTGATGGTGTCAACCAATCTTCTCACAGATTTTTAGTTTTTGTAAAATTGGCTTTAGATGCGACCTTAATGTACAGTTGAGCAGATATTGTCATTATTGTCCCTACGATGAAATTTTCTTAATATGGCTTGGATATGCACTAAAATGGGCTCAAATGTACACAAAAATAAATGCTATCTGCTGGTGCCAACCAATCTTCTCACAGATTTTGAGTTTGTGTATAATTGGCTTTAGATGCGACCTTAATGCACAGTTGAGCAGATATTGTCATTATTGTCCCTCCGATGAAATTTTCTTAATATGGCTTGTATAAACACCAAAATGGGCTCAAATGTACACACAAATAAATGCTATCTGCTGGTGCCAACCAATCTTCTCACATATTTTTAGTTTGTGTATAATTTGCTTTAGATACGACCTTTTTGTACATTTGAGCATATATTGTCATTATTGTCCCTCCTATGAAATTTTCTTAATATGGCTTGGATATGCACCAAAATTGGCTCAAATGTAAAAAAAAATAAATGCTATCTGCTGGTGCCAACCAATCTTCTCACATATTTTTAGTTTTTGTATAATTGGCTTTAGATGAGACCTTAATGTACAGTTGAGCAGATATTGTCATTATTGTCCCTACTATGAAATTTTCTTAATATGGCTAGGATAAGCACCAAAATGGGCTCAAATGTACACAAAAATAAATGCTATCTGCTGGTGCCAACCAATCTTCTCACAGATTTTTAGTTTTTGTATAATTGGCTTTAGATGCGACCTTATTGTACAGTTGAGCAGATATTGTCATTATTGTCCCTACGATGAAATTTTCTTAATATGGCTTGGATATGCACCAAAATGGGCTCAAATGTACACACAAATAAATGCTATCTGCTGGTGTCAACCAATGTTCTCATAGATTTTTGGTTTTTGTATAATTGGCTTTAGATGTGACCTTATTGAACAGTTGAGCAGATATTGTCATTATTGTCCCTACGATGAAATTTTCTTAATATGGCTTGGATATGCACTAAAATGGGCTCAAATGTACACAAAAATAAATGCTATCTGCTGGTGCCAACCAATCTTCTCACAGATTTTTAGTTTTTGTATAATTGGCTTTAGATGCGACCTTATTGTACAGTTGAGCAGATATTGTCATGATTGTCCCTACGATGAAATTTTCTTAATATGGCTTGGATATGCACCAAAATGGGCTCAAATGTACACACAAATAAATGCTATCCGCTGGTGCCAACCAATCTTCTGACAGATTTCATATATATGCCCCCTGTAATAAATGACCGGTCCCTTAAATTAGGCTTTTAATCAGCATTTTATACCCGGTTTTTAGAACGCCGCCGAAATTAACAGGCGAACGTTTTGAAAACTCATTAGAGCGTGACGCCAAGCCCACCGGGCCTGTCTCCATTTGCGTCTGGAGACAAACCTACTTCAAACCAAACGATTTATGTGTTAAATTCTGATTTATAAAAGAAGGCCAGAAGCAAGTACGATTATATCTAAGAAATACTCTGTACTACTTTTGTTGTTGGAATCACTTTGATGGATGTGACTGTATCATTGTGCGGAATGTTATATGCAAAACAGTGTGATCCCAAAAATAAAATTGTTTCATTTCAATACGAATTGAAATCTTATATATATTGAATAGATCAACCATTGGTAAATAATGTTCAACTATTTTATTATTGATATGTGGAGATTGATCATAACGTACTATAGATTATCCATTATCATAAGAGAAAAAATATAATAAACAACATATAACCTCACCTATAATTCACACTTTTCCATTCCTTTCAAACCACTATGGTAAAATTATCCACCGTATAACATATCTTTATATTGCAATAAACTCACAAAAAATTAACATTTTAGGTATTCGATTGTGGAAAATATTTGGTTTGTTCACTGTAAATATAAACGATTTGTTATTTGTCACCGTTGGAAATAATAGTCAGTGTATGTTATGTAAGATTCAGCAAACAACAGACCATCAGATTATCACTTAAAACGGACATGTCTAGCCATAACGGCGCCAATTTAACGAGGCAGTCGCCGTTTTGCGTCATTTGATAGGGTTTTGAAATATACGATGCTACATGTTTATACAATAATTATTGGCTTGAATAAATCGTTATTGAGTCGTCGGATAACTAAGCTTTCGGAATATACAAAAATATTTGTATGTTAAATGAATGATTAAAAGGTGCCATTTCCCGTTGAAACATGATCATTAGGTGAAACTACTCGCCTACTGCTACGTCACATTGGTAGACACGCTCGGGACACGCTTCAGTGACCACAGATTCTGTTCGCCGGGGCTAATTAGGCAGTGTATTTTAAAACCCGTATTTAGGCAAGTTGCCGTCCGATTTCGAAAATTCAAAATTGACTCTGATTCAAATTACATGCCGCTCTTTATGAATCCCGAAAGTGGCCATAGACCATTTCAGTAGACCTTTAAGTATCGGTCTTCCCGACGTGACGTCACACGTGGTCTACCTGTACGCCATCTATCTAATGTTTATCCCGTGTCCCTATAACGTTTCACCAAATTTTCGATGGTTTTTCGATGACAGCCGAATGTTCTTGCAATAAGAACATTTGAAACACCCATGTCCTTCATACCCAAGGCCCTGCCGCGCTGTTCTGGGGTCAATCTAGGCATTTTAAATTTGGTTTTATGACCTGGCTCACATGTGAATTGATAGCTGAGGACTCGGCCCAGCCCATACGTCACACACAGACCAACCAGGTGGTACGATTCCTGATTTCGAACCTCTAATTAAATATGTAATATGGAACATTGAAGGGTTTTTATCAAAAATAGATGATATTGATTTTATCAACTATCTTTTAAACTTCCAAATCGTTTGTCTGGTGGAAACCTTTTTAGATAAAATCATCTTAAGATTGCTAAGGTTGGTAGACTTTCAGGGGGTGTCATGATACTTGTGCATAATGCAATATCTGGTTTCTGTCACCAACTCGAGATCAACATCCCAAATACAGTCTGTCTAAAGATAGACAAATGTATCTTTATCTTTTCTATTTTTTGGAATGTATACTCCTCCGGTTGGCTCCACCTTTTATGTTACAGCTGAGAAAACTACAGCAATAGAGCAGCTTGATAACTGGTTGAGCGACAACACTGATCTCGACTGTGACGTGTTGATATGCGGAGACCTTAACGCACGTGTAGGCGAGTGTAACAACCCGCCAGAGACACTGTACAAGCCGGAACTAGACTCAGCGGCCTTTCCTGAAGAGTCACCCGTCTGCATAGAAAATAGACAATCTTGTGACAAAACCAATAACAGATTTGGTGAGCAGTTGGTAAATTTGTGTTTTACTCACAATTTATACATTTTCAATGAAAGAACAATCGGTGATAGTTGTGGCAACTACACGTATATATCTCAACAAGGTTGCAGTGTTGTAGATTATTTTATTGGTTCGGTCAATATGCACTTATTGTGCCACTCCATGTTAGTTGATTCCAGGGTAGAATCTAAGCACATGCCAGTATGTTTACAGTTAAAGAAAGCTACAGTTGTTAATGATACAGATAACAACTGGGAGGACTCTAACGACTCCCAACAGTATATGTATAGATGGAACGCTTCTCTGTCTGATATTTTCTTATACAATATATCGCAGTCATGTCAGTCACTGACAGAGTTGACGTTGCTTGTACATTCAGATCTAAATCTCGCTGTTAGGAAATTTGCAGATATTGTTTTAACCTCTGCAGACTGTATGAGGAAAGTTTATGTTAATGAAAGTGATAAAACTTATAGAACGTTCTATAACAGCAAATGTGCACAATCAAAAAAGGCAGCTCATAAGAGTTTGAGAACCTATCGAAAAAATAAAACTCATCTAAATAGACGGCAATATTGCAAGTTGAGAAATCACTATACAAATACTTGCAGAACGAGTAAATTGAACTATCAACATCAAGCACAAAATAAGTTGAAATCAACTTTGTCTAACTCTAGTATGTTTTGGAAAGTTCTCAGGAACATTTCTCGAAAACAAAGTAAAACAAATAATATAAGGGGAGAAGTCTGGTTAAAACATTTTAGTAACGTGTTTAAATCTACCTTGACAGAGACTTATACATTTATTGAGGGTGATGATGTAGCTATTGATGAGACTACTGTGCCAGATGAGATTGATAATATTGTCTTGGAGTCAGCCATTACTGACAAAGAAATTCAAGCAGCTCTTAATCATCCAAAGAATGGTAAATCGCCTGGTAATGATGCTATCATATGTGAAATGCTTAAATGTTGCGAAACATATATCTTGCATTTCTTAGTTTCGTTAATGAACTTTTTAATACGGGATCTTTCCCAGAAGATTGGACAAAAGCCATTATCATCCCCCTTCATAAACAAGGAAACATAAACATTCCCGATAACTACAGAGGTATATCTCTACTAAGTGTAATTAGTAAAGTCTACACCAGTGTCCTCAATACAAGACTAACAAATTGGGCTAATTTAAAAGATAAAATTTCAGAAACACAAGCTGGTTTTAGACAGGGCTACTCTACTATTGATCATATTTTCACTCTTAATGCCCTCATACAGAAATGCCTATCCAAGAAACGTAAGAAATTATATGTTGCCTTCGTCGATTTTAAAAAAGCTTTTGATTCTGTAAATCGTTTTAAATTGTGGTCATGTCTTAGAAATACAGGTCTATGTGGTAAAATGTTAAAAGCTCTCCAGGGAATATATAAATCAGTAAAAGCATGTGTTAGAATGAACAATAATCAGTGTACAAATCATTTTGACTGTCCTGTTGGTTTGAAACAGGGATGTATACTAAGTCCTATTCTATTTTCTTTTTTCATCTATGAATTGTCCAATGATATCGCCTTGAATGGAAAATATGGTGTTCAGTTATTTCCTGATATGATCGAATTGTTATTACTCATGTTTGCTGACGATGTTATTTTAGTATCCGATGCTATCTCTGGATTGCAGAGACAGATAGATATTTTAGAAAAGTATTCAGACACGTGGGGATTAAGTGTAAACTTAGATAAAACAAAAGTTGTTGTGTTCAGAAGGGGTGGCCGTTTGGCGAAATCGGAAAAGTGGTTTTTCAAAAATGAATTAATCACAACTGTGAATACATATAGATATCTTGGTGTTATATTTTCCTATACATCTAAAATGACTTTATGTGCAGCTGATCTAGCACTTCGGGGTAAACGTGCATTGATGGAAATTCTCCATAACTTAAATAAGTTGAATATTGTTCACCCATCAGTATTTTTTAAAATATTTGATTCCCAGGTTCAACCTATCCTATTATACGGTTCCGAGGTGTGGGGTTTTAACAGATTTGAAAACATTGAAAGTGTACATATCATAGCATGTAAAAGATTTCTTAATGTTGGTAAACAAACGCCAAATGCTATTACTTACGGCGAATGTGGCCGATATCCATTATATATCAACGCTTTATGTCTGGCTGCTAGATATTGGTTGAAATTAATTGAGATGCCCAATCATAGAATACCTAAAAAAGCATATGAAATGTTGGTTAATTTAGACAACTTTGGATATTCAAATTATGCATCATCGATACGTATAATGCTGTTCAGCAATGGATTTGGTTTTGTATGGATCAGCCAACCAGTTGGTAATAAGTTTGTATTCTTACAAAGATTGAAAGATGTTGCTATAAATATGTTTTATCAGTCTTGGAATAGTATTCTACATAATAGCACAAGATACAGATTATAAACTAAAAGGCAAAAGAAAGTATAGGTTCGAAAAATCTATTTTATTTTAAAACTTTGTTAAAAGGTGAACCAAATTTGTTCACAATGTCATTAACCGAGTACAATACGGAGAGAAACACATCGCTGAAACGGATCCTTATTCATGGTACCAAACCTCACGTGAAAATGGTAAAACATGTTTTAAGCCAATAGCTAAAAATGCACGTGCTGAAGTAGAGTATAAATGTGCGCATACAAGAGGTTGGAAACACAGCTGATGAAAGCACAAAAAAGAAATGCCAAGATTAACAGAAGCGGAGCGAGAGCGAGCTATTGGAATGCACGAGATTGGGGCAACACAGGTCCAAATTGCAAGAAGGTTCGGTTGCACACTATTAACGGTGACCAGACTCCTCCAACGACACCGGCAGACAGGCAGGACCCGGGACAGGCCCAGAACAGGAAGACCACGCGTGACAACACCGCACGAAGATCACCGTATACGAACCATTCACCTTCGTAACAGATTCGTAACTGCGGCGGCAACGGCGGCAACGGCTCTGGGACGTCGCATCAGTCCACGTACGGTCCTACGGAGACTACGTTCTGTAGGTATCAGACCTTACCGTTCCTTCCGAGGAATGTTCTTGACCGCCCAACATCGACGTGAGAGAGTACGATGGGCGAGACGAGTTTGAGTCTGGCAAGTCCGGGAATGGCGCAGAGTGTTGTTTTCCGATTAAAGTCGTTTCAGGTTGTTCAGGAACGATGGCAGACAACGAGTTTTCCGACGTAGAGGTGAACGGTTGGCTCCAGTGTGCGTACAAGAGCATCATCAATTCGGTTGGGGGAGTGTAATGGTCTGGGGAGGCATTTGTGGAGAGCAGAAGACTCCACTAGTGATTGTGCATGGGAATTTGAATGCTGCGAAGTACCGAGATGACATTATACGGCCAGTAATGCTTCCATTCCTGCAAAATCAACCACAGGGAACAGTATTCCAGCATGATAATGGCAGGCCTCATTCAGCACGATTGACAAGGGACTTCTTGAATCAGCACAATGTTCACGTTCTGCCATGGCCTGCCTGTTCCCCGGACATGAACCCAATAAAACACCTTTGGGACCATCTCGACAGACAAATAAGGAACCGTCAGCAACCACCTTTGACCATAAATGAACTGGAAATTGCTCTCAGGGAAGAATGGCAAAGAATTTCACCTAACGTCATCAGACGTCTGACGTCATTGATGAGGAGACGTATCACTGCCTGCATTGATGCACATGGTGGACATACACGCTACTGATACCCGTGCTGTGTAGGTTTGAGAACTTTTGCAATCAAGCATGTGGATTCAGTAACCGCTGAACAGGACTTATTTTGACCCCACCACTGTTCAATGAGATCCCACGTATCATGTATTTTGTGTTTGCTTATGATATTGTGCCACAATGATGATATGAAACCCGTCTTTTGTATAAACCAAACAGTGTACTGATACGACTTGTTTTGTTGTCATTATTATCATTTTAACACGACCTATACTTTCTTTTGCCTTTTAGTTTATAAGGAGTATAAAAGTCTTTTGTCCCCAGAAAAATACTTAACTTTAATCACTGTTAGGAAATATCGAAATTTGTATATAAGATTAAGATCTGGTTTATTGCGATTGAAAGCTAATGAGGGAAGGTGGTCCAATATTGATTATTGTTTAAGAATTTGTCCTCTCTGTAGTTTAGACGTTGAAAACGAATACCATTTTTTACTTGTATGTGAACATTATAATGAATTGCGAAAACTTTATTTTCCAAAATTGTATTGTATTGCTCCAAATATGTTGAAGTTTAAATGTCTTATGAATACGGAAAATGAAGCATTGATGCTTGATTTATGTAAATATGTTACTCATAGCCTTAACATAAGGCAATCGTTACTCTAGTTATAATCATTGTAAATATTGTAGATGAAATATGTTTCGAAATGTACATGTATATGGGCTTAAGGCCTACACACATGAATAAACACACATGACTTGAAAAAACTCACTTTCAATAATGAATGTGCGAAACAATGATCAAAGAATAACGTGTTTTCTCAGTTTTCAACAAAAGTCATGAAAATCACGTACCTAATCAATTTCTGAGATGAACAACTTAACTGAAATGTTATGTTTTGGCGACCTGTTTCCATAAAACTTTACATTTACATAAACTAATTTAAGAATATATTTGAATTCTAAAAATTGATAGTTTCTTTTGGGGTTTAGTGTACTGTACAATCTCGCAAGCTCGGTTTGAAATTATATTTAGGGGTACAGAATGCACGACATACAACCCCAAAATAAATAACAGAATGTATTTTCCCCTTCATCTTGAGTAACGCCATAATTACATTTTGTACATTAAAGTAGATCAGTATTAACACCATATCGATATTGCTGTATATTAAGTGTGTAACATCTGAACTGACACAGTGTATGTAGAAAGTCACTATTTGAAATAAGCTTCAAAATGTAAAACTATGATTCCAGAATTTTCTTGTAAGAACATATTATGATGCAGATATGATGAACATAATTTACTGAATATTTTGACATCATTCATCATTGTCCGTTTCTAAAACAAAACTCAAAACTTACCTATTTCCATATCATCTGTTTGACTGTAATCGTGTAGGGGAGACCGGGACGCCCCCCAACATGTAAGGGCGTCTCGAGGAGCCTAAGGCCTAGAAAAAAGGAATTCGTTTCTGATTTCCGCCCGCGTCAGTTTCAAACCCCCGCATTGGCCTTTTTTCAAAAAGTTGACAAGGGAAAAAATGAAAATTTCATTCCGTTGTCTATAAAAAAAACTAGAAACGCGTGCTCTTTAAATGTTACTCGTTTCTGTCCGTGAGTGCCCCCAAAGACGCTGTGAAAAAGTTATTCATTGGTTATGTTTCTTAATCTTTTGTTCATGTTCAATAAAAAAAAATGGAAATTTAAAAAAAGAATCCGTGTCATAGCATAATTTTTTCCTGAATGTAAAGACCAGAAAAAGTTGGGGTTTTGGGGGTTTTTTTGGGCATAAACATAATTCAACCTGCACATATCTCGCATTCTTATCACATAGACTGTCACATGACATATGCTTTTTAGCCTACCATTTCTGCATAATGATGTGTTTTTGTACATGTATTTTCGTCAAGACTTAGTGGCGCTTTTCCGTGCAGTGTTAGGCAAATTGCCCATTTGCCCATGTATAAAGAATGATAAAATGTAGTAAATATTTCACGCGTATAATCAGCCAATACTATTCAAAAACTTTCGTCTTTATAACGCAAGGCGACTTATGGAGGAAGGTCCATAATGAAGGAAAGAAATAACACAAATCTTGGTTACGCAAGGAAGTACATGTCTTTTTTAATGTCATGGATTATTCATCGTTTAGGATTAAAAGACAATAACTATAAACTTAAAACTCTTTTTTTTTTAAAAACAGAAGGTTGGTCGATTCTTTTCAGACTATAACAATCCATTGCCTGTGATGTCATAAAGCAATAGTTTGTGACGTCATAACAACGGAATATTCTTGATACCATTGTGTGTACCATTGTATTCAATGGAACCTTTTATAAGTTACCGAAAGTGTGCACATAACGTAACTTGGAAATCAGGGCCCTTTTTCACAAAGCACTAAGGTGATCGTAAGATAACCATAGCCCAATGTTAAAGAATGGGAGTAAAGATTAACCTTAGTAAAGGTTGCTTTGTAAAAGGGCCCCCTTCGATGGAAGCGCCTGTAAAATCTCCAAATTCGACGTGGATTCATTAAGTTTTGCAAGCAATTTAATTTCTTTTAAAGTGTCTACGTATAACAGGTGCCGGTCAGGCAGGCCCTCATAAGTCGTCAAACCGAAAATTATTCTCACTACCGAAAGAAGAATTTTAGCCGTGTGTAAGTGACTAAAATTTCTTAGGAATTTCAGATATCAGAAGATTATGACTTTGGTAGCCCAACTGGCTAATATGATGTAAGTGATCATGTCTAAAACAACTACGTGCAAAAAGAACGTAATAATTTATCTCTAACCGCTAGAGATAAATTCAACCCACTTTTGCAAACAAACTTTCGGTAATTGCTGTTTTGCTTAAAATAAAGTCATGTACATTAAGTCTTGTAACATGCAAAAACTAACGTTGTTCCCATCCATTCACGTCTAATAGTGCAAAAATATAATTTTAATCATGTCAAACTTATCTCTACGATCTCAACTTTGCAAACTCGTAAAGTTATTATGGATACTGATCATTTCTAATATAGAATGCTACAAGTTATGTTTTCATTTGAAAAGTTGTGAATTCAATCTTGTAAAAATAAGTCCGTTTTACATGGCTTTCTTTACACCTCTTCATTTAACCTTGGGAGGCATTTAGAAGTTGGAATGACAATAATGCAAAGGAATATATGGATGACAACTTATTTGTTCATTGTATGCGACGTTTCGACACAGATTCTTGTGTCGTAAGGAGAGGGTACCGTATTTCCTCTAATAAGCGCCGGGTCTCCAATAAGCGCCGGGCCTCTTATAAGCGCCGGGTCTCTAATAACCGCCGGGTCCTAATCATTAGATAAATGCTCCCTCAGGAAATATTTTACAGGTATTCATGGTAAAATAAGACTTAAAAAAAGTTCAATTCTCTTTGAAAGAAATAAGCGCCGGGTCTCCAATAAGCGCCGGGGGGTAAAAGGGTGCTGAAAAAATAAGCGCCCGGGCGCTTATTAGAGGAAATACAGTACTTTAAGTTGGATAACTTGTTCCCAATCCTTTTCCAAGTGAATAAAATATGTTTAAACCAAGCCAATCTGTGTCGAAACGTCGCATACAATGAACAAAGAAGTTGTCATCCATATATTTCTCTGCATTATAACTCTCCATTTTCCATTTTTAATTTGTAAAACGTATCTATGAATGCTAAAATTGTGTAAATCAATAAGGTTTATACTTAAAACGTTAACTTTTTGACTTTGACAATTCTAGAATAAGTTTTGTAAACCGTTTTGTGAACGGACAGTCAAGATTGATCGAAATGTTATGTTTGCATGGTTGGACTTTATTTCGAGAGTTAGTTAAAAACAAAATATCACATTCTGCTAGTTACAAGTCTACATAATATTATTTTTGGCATCCCCTCAATGTCAGCTAAATTTTAGACGATCTCTGTACACTTATGTGTATGCAAACTTTAGCAACAATTTATTTGATATATATTTGCTTCAATAATATCTTCCAGCAGTCGACAAATTTCAAGGTATGACACTATGTGAGTGTCAGTCTAAATAAATTTAGATCAACATGTTTATCAGTATGGCCAAATATTAAACCTATTGATATAAATTTATTTAGATTGTGTGAATGTTTAATTATCTGTTTTCAAAGTTGCCTCTGATATTATGTAACAAGAACAGTTTGAACAAAGCCGGCTGTCTTACTTTATTTCGCATTTTTCTTGTGGACTTCTTGAAGATGATCAGTAGAGCAGATGAGTTATCTCCCTTTGACCAAAACAGACACAAACATTTTATTGACGATGATTTATTTCTAAGTTAAGTCATATGAATAGAAATATATTTGTAGTTTTCTAGTTTTGACATGTTTTGATTAAAAACTTTATTTCAAGCCTCTATGAATCATATTTGAAAGTTATGTTAACTATCTACAAATATGAGCATGTCAAAACGACTACTTTGGACAAACGGAAATATGACTTTGTCAAAACATTCAATAAATATCTAAAAAATGTCAACAACAGAAAATATAGTGTTCTATGTTGAGGTACATTTGACTTTAATTGCGCATTCTTAAAAATCAAAAGCAAAATTCTTCCTTTAAGAAATAACGTTCTTAAATTATAAAAAAAAACCAGATGCATAAGGTAGTGCTAGTAAACTTGTAAACTTAGTCAAAATAACTACAAAATTAAGATATCTATGTTACAAATTACACGATATATCATTTAACATGAAACATTCTCAATAAAAAAATAAGATCCATCAAATTTTATATATTGAAACATCAGAATACTAGGTGCAAATTTCGTCGAACAATGCACAATCACTCTTTCATCAAACTCAATCATAAATAAATTAAGATAAACATTTTTTATTATGTTATATTTAGATTGGCAACAAATAAAGGTTACCGTAAGATTCAGTTACATCATTGTTCATACGCTTCACATATCATTGATTCACAACACTTCACTGATTTAAAAAAAAGGTTTATTATCAAACCAATTTACAGTCGTAATTGGCAAAGTAAAGGTTGGATAAGTAAAAACTATTGTCTACCATCATTACTTGTAAACAAAACTGTTGTTTGATAAGAAAAAATGTTGAAATCGTAATGACTTTTTCTTGGTCCTGTTGCAATTAAACGATTTGCGACTGGATTAATTTATCGACTAACCAATGGTCACTTAATAAATACATTGTTGAATAAGGTCAAAATGTGTTCGTTTTTTTTAATTTGAACACCCGAATGTGCTGAAAACATTTTCACGTTAAAAGGGTTATCTTAAATTCAAATACATCAAACATGCAAACATTTATAAATCACGCAGGGAATTTTCAACAATTACTTGAGACCACTACATAATACATGAAAATAAGCACAAATGGCTGTATATTAGCAAAACCTTCCGAATTACATTTCTAAAGCCTGGTATGTGCAAATATTTTTAAATCACGCAGGGAACTATCATCAATGACTTTAGAGCACTACAAATATGAAAATATGCACTATTGGCTGTTAATTAGCAAAAACGTCGGAATAACATTTTTAAAGGGTTGACTTAAATTCAATTACATCAATAAACTTTTGTTTTGTCGACTGGGTACCCGTGCTATCATTTATAAATCATTAAGGGAATGACTTTAAAGCACTATATATAAAAATAAGCACTAATGGATGTTTATTAGCAAAAAAATTCGTATCTGCTGAATAACATTTAGAAAGGGTTATTCTAAATTCAATTACATAAATTAACTTTTGTTTTCTCGACTGGCCTGGCCTGTACACCATTTATAAATTATGAATGAATAATCACCAATGACTTTAAAACAATACACATAACTCATTAGCACTAATTGTTGCCAATTAGTACATAAACATAAAACAAGACTTCTCCTGAACACGCCAGGCACCAATAACACAGGCCTGTTCAACAATGTCAGCGCTTCAAGGCGCTTTTAAAGGCGTTGTTATAGCCTAACGAGTAAATTTCGACCCAACTTAAAAGCTTGCTTGCCTTTGTGAAAATATGTACTGAGTCAGATTGATGACAGGTGTAGGGCATATATTCATACATATTTATATATTGTAACTATATACAGAAAGTGACATGCAAACAATTTTCATCAGACAACATTTTGACAAATATGAACGAAGACTTCTTGTTTAAGAAAGCTGATGCTTTTCCAAAACAATATATGTAATAACAAACAATAACAAACAGACTTCGGCATACAGAGTGACGATATAATGATTATGAAAACAAATCATACAACCAATGAACTATATCAAATATTCATCATCTTAAAGACATTACACAATACACAACTAACTTCAAACTTTAAAATCCACAAGACTTCGACTAAAACATAAGTACAAAGTAAGGTAATAAAGCCCCCCCCCCCCCCCCCACACACACACATCATCAATACAGTAGCGTGTATAGAGGATCTAAGGTTTTGTTTGGTCGCTGTTTTCAAGAGAATTCTTCCATATTTGAGAAAAATTGATGATATATTATGATAAAAGTCATAAGTAATCTGATTTAAATCAACCGTATTCAAAAGAAAAGCCTTTTTTTAAATACTGACTGTACAGAGATATGGAAAAAAGGTTGTAGAGTGGAAACCCATGTAAGAACGAGTTCATGTCCTGCTAGGCATTTTTTCGAATTTTATATCTCAGAATAAGGTTGATTTTAACTAGACTTCTGTTTTTACCTAAATCTTGACTCTTTGGTGATAACAATACAGTCAACAAAACATCAAACTCAACATCAATGGTACGAGCAAAAGTGATAACGAAATTTCACACACGCAAACGTTAGCATACATCTGCACACATCCATATCAATGAAAATGAAATTTGTCGATGGTCCTCAATTGAAACCCTCCAATATGAGAATTATTCATAGCTAAAAATCCTTTTATTTAATGGTCAACGTCGACATCTGCAGTGAAGAAGCTCTGAACATCTAGGTATGTTCTTACTGGCCAAAATAGTGATACAGTACCAGGATGCGGTTTTCCTGGAATTGCTTTATCATTATATTGTTACAGTGACCCCCTTTTTCTAACAAACTTTGATAATGATCAGAATGAGTGAAATACTCAAATTAGAGATTGTCTCGGTGTTGTGCAGATGGCAGTCGGTTTGAGTAAAACTTTCCCAATGATCTATAGGCCTACTATATAAACACAAAGCAAATGGTCGCAAATGACCGGAAACAACACCAAAGTTGATAGACAACTCTGAAAATGTTCATGTATTTGGTCGACGAAATAAAAACTTATCTGAGACAAGAGCCAGCACTTCCATGATTAATCGCCCTTGATGACCCTGACCTCGAATCAAGAATTGTGGCAAAATGCAGCAAGGCTGAAGTTATAGCGAACGATTGAAGCTTGCATAATTATACATAGCGGGGGAAGTTGATATTGCGATGGAGTATTGATTTTACTTTACTAAATAAGCACAAATTTAGGGTAGTAGGCCTACTATTTCGACGCGTGTCCCGGATGTAATGACCTCACATTGCTAGCTTCATCCGCATGGGACATGACAAATGATTTGACAAATGACTTGTAAAATGAACCGTGCCTTATACTCTACTATGTGAAATTCTAAAATGGTTTTAGATTAAATTCGATTCAAATTCCTTAGGAGACATCTAAGGACAAAAATATATTGATGAACACAGTTTTCTAAATTATTTGATGATAACAAATGAAAAGTAATTTTGCCACAATCTAATGTTCTTGGACACCAACGCAACCCCGGGTAACCTGCCCCTGATTCAATTCTTTGCCGCAAGGAGTCGTCAGGTCATCATATCAAGCGCCATTTGTGAGGTTGGGCAGGAAACCCGTCGGAGCATATTTTAGATCTACACACGAAGGCGCGTCCCTCCATGAAACCAGGTGCCAAACCGCTGCAGTGCCATTTCCGCTACTGGACAACACACAACGTTCACCACGGTCAAGTTCTCAGTCTCTGACTTCAATGAGTCTATAAGATTGCTTAAGCGATTTCCAGGAATGACACCCTTGATCAATATCGTTCCTGAGAGTCTGGTGACAAGGGGTGCCTGTCTTCCGTTGACCGAGGATCAGGGGTCTTCTGCTCACGGTTCCTGCGCAGCTCGTCCAGCCTCTCTTTCACATTCTTTGTCTGGCGTTGCTTCTCTGATGCGTACCTGAAAAGAAAATATTGGAAATAATTAAAAACGTAAAATGCAATTTCTTGGTGTCTCTTAGAATCAATGATAACAGTCTGATAACAAGTGAAAAAGCGAGCAGAGCTCACTTACCCCTGGTTCCCAATCTGTTTAAAGGATTTAGAATAGTAAAATTGATAAACATTGGGTAAAGTTGCATGATAATTAAGTATAGGCCTACAGTTTTGTGTAAGTCATGTTTCCACAGACACCACAAAATTAAATTCATTAAAAGGTTTTAACATAACAACAAGGGCCAACATAGGGATAGGCTAATGGTTGATCCTTGTTTCAAGTTTGAATATTCTAAGAGATGCTGAGGAAAATATCATTTTTATTGTGCCAAAAGGACGATTTGAGAGGCATTGTTGAGCTATTAAAATGCTCAATTTAATATATTTTACGTGAATTAATGAAATTTCTGATGTTTACTAAGAGAGCAAAACATATGAAGACATTAATTTTTGTCTTTATTGAATTTTTGGGGAATAAGTTTTGACACACCAAAGTTATTTTGATTCCAGGCGAGAGAAAGTCGTTGCCACCCTTTGCTCACTTCGTTCGCACACCGGGAAAACTGGTTACTTTTATTATCAGTGCGCAAACGCTAAATTTGCCCTTTGGTTGAATCTAAATCATCGAAATTGTTTTTTACTAAACTAAGATGCGACATAACACATAACCTTGACATTGCAAATCATGTCCTATAACGGCTCTAATGTAGAATGTTATAACCATATTTTTATTCTTATTAGAGAAACTCAAGAAAAGTTCAAGATTCACTGCAACGTTCGAAACACTTTAGAAAGAAAACACGTTTTAAGAAAATTATTTGCATTCATTGCACTATCGCAAAGCACGCTTCCGTTTCAAAGATTATGTACATTTTTTTATAAAAAATTTGAATATTCTTCACGCTTAACCGACATTTGAGAGTAATCGATGCAATCGGAATAACGAGATACGCGAAGTCAGAAATGACAGTTCCGATTGATTTCCTCTGTGACGTCAAAGGCATTCCTTGAATTGTTTTCATCTCGACAAAAGCTACTTAGCGACTTAGGGAAACAATTCAGTAAACAGGATGGGTCAAACAACTGAAGAAAAACAAAATATCACCTTGAAAACAAAAGAAGGTGTTGTCTGACGAACACATCACAGTTTACTGAATTATACGGTATATTATTGAAAAAGATAAGTATGGGCATAAGACCTGTCTATTTCACTTGAAAATCGATCGCGGGCTGAAATGTAAGTACTTTATATACAATCGATAAAAGAATGAATCAGTCATCAATAAAATCACCTTAGAGATACATTTCATTTGCATGGTAGAAATAGCAATTACTTAGGATTCGCATTGAATTTCTTTGAATGGTATTTCATTAATATTTTACCATTAAGATCAATATAAAACTTACCAAATGCATTATTAATTGCCCTTGTATTTAATTGCCCAACTGTATCATATACACTTTTATAGTGTCTTTGAACTTGATAAATTGTAAATTGTGTGTTGACTTAATCAGAATACTATATGCAAAAATAGAAAATGTTTGAAAAGAATTACTCGATGATTGTTTTGATGTGATATATACAATAGGATATACAACAGGGATTATCACTAAAAATGAGTGTTGCTCTAATTAGATCAAGCTGATGGTAAAACTATTTCATACTGACTGACAGATTCCGTTTTGTGTTGAATTTCGATCTAGTTAAAACTAGCTGTAATGTTAACGTCCCATAAGTCCCACGTTACATCTAGCAACTTACCCACTATCCGTGTCGAGCATGCGCGGAAATCAACCAATGAAAAATGAACTGGCTGAGCTCTTTGAATTAGGCGTCGTAAGGATTTATATTGCACTTTTCACAAAATGTAACTGTTAATATCTATTATTTAATGATGGACTGATGGGACAGAAACATTTCAGCTAGTTTTAACTAGATTGCCAGTTATAAGAGCATAGCCAGGGAGTTTTTCTGGTTGATTACTGCGCATGCTCGACAAGAACCTAGTGGGTAAGTCGCTAGATGTAACGTAGGACTTTTTGAACCTATACATTACAGCTAGTTTAAACTATAGATTGTTGGAACAATGACGAGCGTTTTGAAAAATAAACAAACTGATGTCCAATAGTTATTCAGGAAAAAAGGATCCAGCGAAAATAACCAGGTCATAATTAAACAAGAATTGTTACGGTTATAATAGTCATCAGTCAGTAGCATTTACGGCTACCTAAGAAGTTTTTCAATCCCATTGAAACCATATCGACCTTAGCACTCGCCTAAGGAAACCAGGGAGATACAAGTGGTGTTTGTTTCTGATATAAATGAGATTGAGCTCTAAATCGAGGCCGGAGATTGAGCTCTAAATCGAGGCCTGAAATAACTAGTTCTCTGATGCAGCAGCGCTGCGCTTCATGCTTAGCGCAGCGTTACCGACGCAGAGAACCGGGCTGCGCTGAAAGACTGAAGGGAAAACGATCTTTTACGGCTTATATTGTCAGGGCAATCGTATTAGCAGTTTATTTGTGAACGTCTCTCCTTCAAAGGATACCCCACTATTGACCAGTTGCCAACATTGTGTCGTAATGAGTTCCATCCGCCATTGTTCAAGGAGCAGACGACATTGAAGGCATTGTCAATTTGGAGGGCGATAGTTGTTTATGATGTCGTGTTGGTAAATCATGTTTTCACATAACAGTTGTTCATGAACACAGATTGAAATCTTCAAAATCAATACCATTGTCGCATCAATGACAATCAATATCATTCTATTGACGTAAAGGCCCTCTCCTGAGGCTTTTTGAGTAGATGACTTTCGAATAGGTCATACAAAATCGACTGGCAATTGAAAATTGTATGAACAGAAAATAATGGTGATATTTTTTTACAGATTAAATTGGTTATAAATTATTAACATGAAGCAAATACTGGAATAGACCTAGAAATTGTGCAATGGATCGTCCTCTGTAATGATCGTTTTGACGTCAAACGAAATTGAAAACAAAATTAATTGAGAGTATAGGCCTAGCTTGTTCGTGGTAGAGAGTTTGATACTCAAATCGCACGTGTAAGGACACAACCAACCCACCTTGTTAAGAACTTGAATAAGTTTATTTATCATAATTTGGGAGACTCATTCTCATTTCGTTTTAATTTTTGAATTTATGCCTCGTACACAGTTTACCACCAATATGAACGGTAACCATTTTAGCAGAATTTCTGCTTAAATATAGGCCTACTTTCTTTCTATGCATAGAAAACGTCAGGCTGAAAATAGGTTTTATCATTTATTCTATGAAAAATCGTATCTTAGTAGTAGATCCTTGAACATGACGGCTGATCTTTGAATCTGTCAGCTAAACCATTTTGCCAATAGGCCTATATTGCACGTAAACGCACACAGTTGAATAAAATGATAGATGGAACACACATATGAAACTTGAAATATGTGCATATGATGAAATGTAATGTCCCCGCTCCAACTTTATATCACATCTCATCTGAGCCTTATATGTGCAAGTGAAGCCAGAGACATTCCACAGAGATTATTTTAAGAAATGAAATAAGTGGCCCAAGGAGTAAACGGGTCCAATCCATTAATGGGTTTTACTACTTTCTAAGTCTCATTTTATCATAATAAAAGACTTTAAGATAGAGGCCATTTTGTCTCCCCACAGAGGTAGATCTAGTCATGAAATACAGTTGATACAGCCTCTGTTCTATTAAGCCGAAATCCGTGGGTTCCGACAGTTTCCCCTGGCGGAAAAAAATTGCACCATAATCCATTGGAATTTCTTATCAAATGACAATGCTTCTCGCATGGAAAAGGTGGTTCATATCACAATGCCATTGCCATTATTCAGTAGCCAAAATAATGATAAAAGAACAGCGTCGCTGATTGCACAACTAACTTTGATTGCCTCCAATCAGGCATCTCCCATTCTAGCCCACAAAGTCGGCGTAATAGAACAGAGACTGTATCAACATTTCATGAATTGAGCTGTGAGGAAAGAATGGATGAAGGCCAGAAAATGACCCATAGCTTTGAGGAAGGCATAAGATTTGACTGAGGAATACCCCCGAGACTACTCACATGCCGTCCATGGCGATACAGTCGTCCAGGAGTTGCATGGCGCGTCTCATCCTGTCCTCTTGAAGTCGTCTGCGCTTGTTCTCCAGATTCTCCTTCTGTCGTTCTCGCTCGTGCTCCATGTGATTCTCCGTCTGCTCCAGGTCGGTCAACATCGCCCGCGCCTTGTGCATGTGTTTCTGTGAAATAGTGGGGAACGCGTGAACACTTATAGTCATAACTATCAGTATGCTGGCATCGATTGTTTTCATATTGGTCCTAAATTTGGTGTCTAAATTGAGAGGTTGCCATAAAGTGCAAAGCATATACACCATTTTTTAATTCCTCATAACTGTTATTTTCATATTCGACAATTATATAGCAGACACGTTGTGCCTAGAATTGATTTTGGAATCTGAAATGAAGAACTTCTGTCAATGAATGGAAAATAGAAAATATTAAATAATGAAATGAAAAGACTTCTTTTTTATTCTTCAAATAGTTGCTTAAAAAGAGAAAACTGGTTATTTAACCCGGAAGTCCAACAACGTACCTCTTGTTCCTCGTCTGTCACCTGCCTGGCGGGCGATACGGAGCGGTTTCGGTTAAAAGGATCGGCTGCGGACAGTCCGCGTTGTCCGCCCATCCCGACATTACCGCTCCGCGGGCCGCGACTGTCACCACTGCTACGGCCTTCACCCATTCCACGATTTCCGCCCATGCCGCGACCCTCTCCCATGCCACGCCTCTCCTCCGAGGGGGAGTATGTGGGACTGGGAGTGAGCGACTCCTCCTCGATCTGTCTCCTCCTCTCCCGCCTCCTCCTCCTCTCCGCGTCTTGTTCCTCTTCGTCCACCAGCACCATCTCCGACGGGGCGCGGCTCGCCCGAGACGCCCTACTCATCCGGCTCCGTCTATTCCGACTTCCGTTCCGACTCTCCGCTGAAAGAGAAATCATCAGTAAGAGCTGAAACTCTATATATATATGTTATAAAATGTCCCTGATAAGAATATTTAACGCTCCTAGCTGCATGGTATACGAAAAGAGCTACTAATTCATGTATTGTTCCATAAGTTCATCATTCAGCAACTTGCTCATTGCCCTTCCGGAGCTATGAGGTATTGGAAATAATTGAAATCAATTTGATCTACTTTCAAGTTTTGTAAGTCATACAATGTAGTTACTAGCCACCGTTAATCGAGATAACGGTAATTTGCATTGCTTGAAATATGCTCTGAATGTGCTATAGTTCTTGTGAGTTATAGTTATAGCAGTGAATTGTAATGTGATATCATGAATATAAGCTTTAAACCTCTGTAATACTTGTTAATTTTGTATTTATTCTCTATTTACAATCAAATATCTCATAAAACTTTCACGAAATTCATGCGAATTTGTTAATTAAACTCGCTATCGCTCGGTTAACCTGTTGCGCAAAGGTCTTATCGGATAACATTTTATGCATTTATCAGGTGTAATAGAGTTACCGTATAGTCTGGACTCCTGCCTAAGAGCCGCTATGTCCATCTTGAACTGTTCGAACTCGTCGTTGATGTCAGCTCGACACTCCGACAGCTGGTTGGCCATCTCCTTCGAGTTCTGTAGCGACTCCTCGATCATCTTCTCCAAGAAGATCCCCTGGAAGACACAGGGTTAATGTCATATTTCATAGTTAAATAAGTAATAGTAAGAAAGGGTAATAAAATAAGATCAACAGGTGTTTATATTGGGTCACTCTGTCAACAAATATGGAAATGTCGTTCTAAATTTATGTATATTGCAGTAAGAAAAGGGGATATTTTTAAATATTATTAATAAAGTAAAGTTAGTAAGCGAAAACATTAGGCACTCATGGAGTGCCTGCTCATAGCGCTACTTTGTTTGAAACGGTGTAGTAGAATGCATGATTTATCTTGTTATTTTAAAGATTGTTAAAAATTTTAAACATATATAAGATTATTTTTTCGAAATATCGTTAAAGCACTTTTTTCAGATAAGACAAATGAAGAGAAATCGTTGCAAAATCGAAGACTTGAAATAATAAGAAATCCTTGTATTTGAACAAAAATAATTTAGAGGTAGCTTAAGTCATAAATTCCTAACCAGGACTGTTTTACTTGAGCTCACGTTGTGGGAGACAGTGTGAAATGAGGGACCATGATTTTAAACTTCTTATTTTGTTCATAATCATGTTTTAATAATGCAACTGACAAAGAAAGTCGGTGTATATAAGCTTGAGCTATTTCTGACAGAGTAAGAAGTAAACTAATTTCATGAGATCCAAGGTATTTTTACTATTGACGATTTATGAGGGTTATATAATTAAGAATGTAACAATGTTGACATTAATTCATGAAAATTACGGCATATGATTACTGAATTATTATCATGAATGGAAACGGTTTTGAATCAGTGACTTGAAATACCATTACATTAACTATCAATATAAATACATGTACGAAACTAAAACTATAAGCTTCTTATAAGGGCGAGTGTCTTAAAGGGGCAGTAGCACGTTTTTTGATAGTTTTATATTTTTAAAGTTTCACTCAGAATTGTACGTTAATGCTAAATGTATTATTTTGATAGTGTCAAAAAAGTCATAACACATACCAATTATCCATAGTCAGAGGACAAAGTATGAAGATTCACCTAAAATCCATGGGCGGCCATTTTGTGTAAACACCTTTAATTTAATTTTGAGTAAGAAAATGGAATTGCAATCATGCTAATCTTTACATCATATACTTGAATTATTACTGCTCAATTTAGTTTAAATGTATTGTCTTTCAATTTGAACCATTAATTTTCATTTTCCTGACATCACCTTATATTCCCCCTAAAAAGTGCTACTGCCCCTTTAAGACCTTTTGCAATAGTTGATGAATCAGGAAAATATCAAGTGAAGTGTTGGACTAAAGTTATACGATCTCCAGGGGAAGGAAAGAAGAGAAGAGTTTCATGTCTTCCAAAACACAACCAAGTTAAATCTTTTTGAAATATTTCTGTTTAGTTGTTGATTCTTTGAAATAGTTCAACTTGCTGTGACTTTGCATGTTGTTGTTGTTTGAGCATGTTGTCGCTATCAGTCTACAGACAAACATTTACATGAAGATACCAATGCTCAAAAGTCACAAAGACAACATCAGTCACCAAATTTGATCGAGACCAGCATTTTCCAAGAGTTGTAATAATCACCGAATCCAATGGACCTATTTTGAGATATATTGCTAGCAAACTTAACATGCCGACATTTATTATCTACTGAGTTCTTGAAAATGAGGTCACTATGACATAAAATGTCATAATCAATTCACCTGTTCCATTGTACTACACAGGCTTTACGGAAATGAAGTGTGATAAATTGAGCAAAGTTTCAAGCTTTAGCTACCTTATGATGTAATAACAAAGTTATCATTCGTTACGACAATCTCAAAATCGATGTTTCAGCAGTTCAGATGCCAAAAATATCATGACAGAAGTCATAAGAGTTAGTCAACAAGATTGTAAATATTGACTACTGAAAATTACGAGTTAGGTTATGGAAATCAAACAGAAAACCTAAAATAAACGTGAAGAAATGTTTTAAAATGTTGAAATCACTTCAATATGGCAACAGCCATAAGCGTATTATAAAATAAAATTTAATTGTTGGTAACACGTTTTTCGCCCCTGAATGTACATACAACTGATATCCTGTAACGAGGAAACATACTTGTAATAGAACTTAATGGAAAACACTTTAGAGAATATTGAATGTAAACACAGCGTGTCCAGTAGGAGATGTTATTTATACAGCACGGATCCTTCAAATCAATCGATCGATCGATGTCAGCGTTGTGATCAAGGGTATGTACAGAACTCAAAACTGTCACGTATTATCGACCCATCAGAAAAACGCTTCTCTAGGAAGGAAAGTGATAGCTTCTAAGGGTTTATCTACATCAGGGGTGACTTGACTCACAATCAATATATACAAGAGACCTTATTGAGAACTGTTTAAACATTCACACAATGAAAAATGTCTTTAAGGCAGCGTGGCACGTTTTCTTGGTAAAATATGTGAATCTCACGAAAAATTGAAACTTTACCGTTTGCAAGGCTATCTTTTTTAACAATGTAAGGAATCCTTAAACCGTGATACGAAGGTACGAAGTACCGGTTGAGTTATGCAAATACATTTTCCTAATACAACTGATACTTGAGGTGTTGGCCCCAGCAGTTTTGCTTGATACTTGATAATCTCTTATCGTTTTAAAGTTGGGATGCATGAACCTCTGAGTATAATAGTTTGTTATAATCTTCTATTATCATAGAATTTTAAAAAATATAAATGCCTTTAACGTGATTCTACCACTGCCACTTTGTCGGATTTTGATCGACTTTAATAACTTGCACCTCAAGGCATCCCATATATTCCATTTATTTATATGAATACCTACTATCTATCCTTTCAAAGTCTATCCTCAAAATGAATCTTCCGCCTGCTTAAGATCAGTTTTCATAATTATGTTTACCACAATGATGCGCGTCCGTGTCCGGTTTTCGATCAGATTCGCGACTCAATAACATGACATCATTGATAAAGTTTGGTAATTGTGACCACAAAAACTCACGGAGTGTTTGTCCTAAAGTCGCACTTGTTGAAACTCGTTAAACTATAGGATCTCGCTAAATCGGAAACAAATCTTAGCAATTGAAAATTCTGTTGTTTTGTAATCAAAAGTGGTAGTTTTAGAACTAAAGGGGCTTAAATGGTTAAGCTACATAAATTTAGAATCATAAAAGGTGTTCAACGGCAGTTTTCTATAAATACTTGATAATGTTTTCTTCACATTGACGCCAGTTGACTAAATTTTCAAATTAGAGAAAAAATCCCACCAGAGCTTGTGGCCATTGTTTCAGAATAATTATGTATATTGTATTGTGACGTCACGCTCTTGGGATTGTACTAGTTAAGAGACGATTTGCGTCAGGTCACTGAGTACATAGTCACAGTTCATTGGAGGCTTAAAGCAACACATTATTGTTGTTGCATCACGCCTATTGACAAACCTTATGTAAATATACCATATGAATGAAGCCACAAATGCGTATAACTTCAAATGGAATTCATATCCGTGAACACAATGAATCTTATAACGGTACGAAAGTTGCAGCAAATCAATGTTTGTTACGTCGACATTCTTTTAAAGAAACAAACAAAAAAAATGTTCGTGACAGCACTTAGATGATTGGTTGTGTTTTTAAACAAAGCTTTTAAAATACTAACTGTTAAAAAAAAGGTCATGGTTTTTTTTCGCCAATAAAATTTCGCCAAGGGAGGTAAATGGGTTTGAGATTAAACCCCGTAAAGTTTTCCAGGGCTTGTAGTGTAGATTTATCGGAACAAAAGTGCTGGATTATCGAGGATGATCAAACTGAAACCCGCTAAAATCGAGTTGAATGGCTCCTCAGCCTTATCGCTGATTGACTGCAGTGCTTAGGCAACCTGTCTCGTCCTCTATGAAGTACTGAGCTCAAAAACGCCTAGAGAACAATGGATTCGATCTGGTTTAAATGAGATTGGTATTAGCTAGATTGCTACGACCCCTACAGTTAATATACCGATATATATGTATTCGTGAGTTAAGAACATGAGATACTAATCATGCGTTCAACATGCGATATTGTGCGTGGTTCTTTGTCTATCTGTTTCCATTTCAAAGACCTATAAACAGAACGGATATCACACTCGTGTAGTTCAACCTGCATCTGACAATAAGCCCACAGGGGTTATCGAAAAGTTGAACTTATGAAGGGGCAGATACGTTTTATATTATTTGTGGATACGAATCTGTAGGACCTACCAACTTGCGCAATCAGGTGATACACATTAATTAGACCAACAATCAAGGACTTTCATCCCGATGTAGCTGTGCAATTGTCTAGTTCTAGCTGTTGTTTATAGATGTTCATGTTGGTTTCCCTTAGATTGCGTGCTTTCTGTTTGAACTTGCTTGTACATGAATCTATTTCGATAGCAATTGCTGGCAACAGCGGATATTACACTCGTGTCGTTTTTTTCTGACAAGTCCACAGAGGTAACTGCCAAACCGGTATGTTGACATTAATTAAACAGACTGTGGCATTTTGCGAGAAATTACTCGAGTTTTTATACTGTTTATTCGAACTCGTTCGCTAGAATACCACGGGACCATGAAATGGCACATCTAACATTTTTAACATTTTAAAATAATAACGAGACAAACAGTTTTTCACTACATCAAGGTTTTTAACATAGCGATTTGAGGTTGTAATTTCGAATCATCTTTCTGATTTGACATGACATGATATTAGCACATGGGCTTCTAAACGAGAGGGCTTGCTTTCGGACAAATATTCTTAGATATTCCGGTTTTTCATGGACGGCATGACCGGTCGTAATCGAGCAAAGCTGATGATTCATTACTTCACTAAACTAATGGTCAGCTATAAGGGCAAGGTTGGACCTTAAATAAAATGTTTCTGTGTATTGATAACTGTCAACAGGGATAGCATATTAATTATTGCATGTATTTAACAAATGTACTACAGGCCTGTGGCCTTTAAGTATTGAATAAAGATTGAAGTATTGCATGGTATCCTTAACGTGTTTAGATAGAATGATCATTAAGTGAAAACTATACGAATTTTTTATACTTCATTTCAATTGTTGAAGCAAATATAAACTGTTCTGCCGATAATAATTTGATCATGCTAGGAAGAACTTTGAAAGAGCCGTGGAGTCCTGAACCGCTCAGACTTTACATGATACCGCCTTTACTCCTTGAAAAAGTCTTAAATCGGTAACATATTACAGCATGATTTTTAAGTTGATTTCATTGCGAAAGAGATTGGTCACTAATTATTTGCAAGCTAGCAGCATGGAAATATTTCAAGTGTCATGCGTCACAATCTGCGCATGCGCGAAGTCAAACTTGGAATTTGCGCTTATGTTTGCATACTGTAAATTGACTGAGTTAACACTCATGATGAAGCAAACATATGACGGCCAGAAATGAAATAATGGATTTCTTAGTTACGTATCTGTGTTACATCAATTGATTACCTCTTCAGTTGCAAATACTCACTTCGTGCTTTCTATTTATTCATGTCACATCAATTGTGTTCCATATTTAAAGTGAACACGTTTCCTAGCGACTGGACAAATATTTTCAAAAGAAACAATGTAAAATTACACAGCTAATACCTTCACTGAAATGAATAAATGGGTTTCACCTCAGACCATCGAAGAATTGGTTATCAAGTAATAATGATTAATTCAAAATTTTCATTTGCGCTTTAATTTGCTTCATTGTTGTAAGCGCTAAATTATATTTGCAAGGACAAAAAGGTTGGAGATGAAATTACTTACTTACTAACAACGAAGTATTTTCCATGAAGACTTTAATGTGAACTGTTTGTTATCAAATGCTGATATACAAATATATAATTATGAACATTTTCCGGCTACTTGTATTTATTTCTTTAAGGTGTATTTAGGAGATGAACAAGGAAAAGTTCAATGGATTGACAACTCTTTATGCTAAAGTGCGATGTTTATTTTTATACCATTGGCTTGATAATGTTTAGATCAACACCGAAACGTCGTAATCTACAATTAAAGAATTACAGAAGTCTTCCCCATATTTCCTGATATTTATGTGTGTGTTTTTTGTTTTTTTAATCGAACAAAAAAGATTTTAAAATCAATTGTGTTAATAATTTTTTAATTCATGTGGATTCGCGGTATATTTCATAATTACAAAACTATGATGGAATTATGCTATTATTTTAAATATTCTTTTACTTACAAATATTCCCTTACTTCACAGATTATAATTCCTATGGATTTTTTCCATTTGGTGAGTTCCCATGAGTAGTTTTTGTGAGACGTTAAAGGCTGTTATCAACTGACAAGATTTATTATCGACATTTATATTGCTCACCAGGACTTGTGAATTAAAGCAGCCGTATTTCAATGTTGATATAACATTTGTATTCAAAGTCACTCGGTCAATAAAAAGAACCTTTGAATGCAAAACAGAAAGAAAACAAAATAAATAAAAGTATTGACTTCAAGCGGTTCATAAATAAGATAAAAAGTATTTTCATCGTATTTTACAAATCAAACAGGTCAAAAAGGGACCCATAAGATTTCATTGAAAGATTACGAAAATTCCCAGCGGATATCTCTTACACCTGAAATCTGTGTTTTAAAGAGTTGTAAACGCATTTAGTGAGCAGGTAAAAACTGATCAATCGAAAGAACTTGACTTTGATTGTAAATAATCTTCCTAATTCAGAATTAAATAATATGAATATAATTATAGACATGTATAATGAATATTTCTTTTCATTTCACACGAAACAGAGATCAAGGGGTATCACGATGAGTATCCAACTGGCTTTATCTCATATTTATCAACATTAGACACTTTTGAAATACAAATCGAAAAATGTGGAGGTTGGAATAGTAACCTGGGCTTTATTCTTGAAATAAACACAAATCAGAGAAATGTTTGCAGACAAATACTGAAACTGTTCTAATTTTTATGAGGATGTTTTGATCTGAATCGGGTGAATCAAATGCAGTCACCATGGTTTCTCAGCATACCATGAACTTTCAACAAATGAATTCTCTAACTTTATCTAATAAGTAATTCCATAAGTGTGATTAAATAAACAAAACTTTGGGCTATATTGATGCGTAACAAAAGAATGACGTCATGAGAGTAGATTTAACACTTGTCAAGCTACGAAGTCTTATATATATCACTTATTTTTTAGTTTTCAACATCTTGATCTATTTTTATAGTACCATTTAGGATTCAGAAACATGGGTTAAACTTGTCAAATGGCTGTTAATTAGACAACTGATAATTAGCTAATGGAATGAACTAACTTCTGTGGAAGAATGACTTTCTGGTGAACACCCTTTTTAAGAATGATTTTTTTTGTTTTAAACTTTGGTTTTCATGAGGATTTTACTGGATTTGATTTCAAGAATCAGAATATTTATGTCCAAATTCAACACTTGTCCTGTTTAGATAGATGCAGAAAAGTTTGTTGAGATTACTTTGTTGTGTGCTAAAAGCCATTGCCCCTTAGATGTTTAATGTTAATGTCCTTTCCAATTTCCGCATATTCAGAAAATTTAACTCAATGTTCGTCTCTCAGTATTTTTGAGGAATGGCTTGTGTTCATTGTACAGTAAACCCTGGTTATAATGCCTCTGGTGATAATGTCAAACTGGATATAATTCCATGTTTTTGCCAGAAATTCCTGCCCTTATAGCTCACTGGGTATAATGCCAAACTGGATATAGTGCCATTTTTTTCTCATGGTCAAATGATGGCATTATAAAAAGGTTTTACTGTATTTCTATGTGAAACATACGCAAGCTTTCAAGATTATTTCAAGGGGAAATCACTCATTACCTAATTTGTTGTTTACTGCTATGAAACCTGTGAGGTAACTTAGTAAAACTTATCCTGTTTGTTACTATGGAGACATATGTAGTGTAGCAAACATTTTATTACTTTAAAACAATTTCAAAATATGATATCAGAATTTGTAACAATGCCAATGGAATATATTTCCTTTGACATCAAGATGTCAATTCCTATAAATAATATGTTAATATGTTCTAGAATCCCATCTTTAAAGCTTCTGTTCATTGACTTAATTTGGTGAATATCAATGGATTTTAGATGCAATTTATTCTGTTGTTTTTCACATTCTACAATTAAAATGTTTACACATAGGATTACAAGTAAATCATGTTTATAGCGAGTTTACCTAGCATTTTTAATGACTTCGTAGCACTATAAGAATACCTATCATGACTGCAACCGACAAGGGTGTCGAGCTCAAGGTATGATTCGAACCACGAACCTTGTGATCCGAAGGCGAACGCGCTTAACTCTTTGCTTCTCTGAAGATTAACCTTAGCGCTGCACCTTAATTTCACTTAAAACGTTTGAAACAAAAACAACCTTTACTGGTTCATATACATTTAAGAAGAAAAATCTTTTTGACTATGTTGATGATATGGATGAATAACTAAATTGTCTCTTTCCGAAAAAACACATATTGTATTGTGTTTGTAATGGACTACTTATAAAACCAATCCACAGATACCGGTACCTTATATACGTTTTTGAAAGAAAGGCCATTTGACCTATTGTAATCACCAGGGATTGATGATTGAATAATTTAAGGTACTTTTACTGAAATTGCGGTTGAATTGTTATGTCTGTACTGGGCTAAATGCAACAAATACACAGATAAATGGGGAAACAAACACCACCAACTTTTTTATATACGTTTTTGAAAGGAAAGCCATTTAACTAGTTGTATACGATGTGGGTGAATAACTAAACCATGTTGATATTGTCCTCTTTTTGAAGTTGCAGTTACCTTGTAATGGTTTTAATGAACTACATGAAAAACTGATCAAAGATATGGGGAATCCGAAACACAAGAGCTTGTCGTTATCACATACTTTTTTTAACAAAGACAAACATTTCACTTCTTGTAATTGATAGGGGTGAATAACTAATATAAGTAAAGGTCGGTGTTGTCTCTTTCGGGAATTGTAGTTTTCTAACAATGCTTGTAATGGACTGCATACAATAATTTAAATATCTGCGGTAACAAAAACAACCTTAATGTTGTTATTTCAGTTTTCGAAAGATAAGCCATTTATCTTATTGAAAGTGCTATGACTGAATAACTAAATTTTGAGTTCTAAAGTTAGATATTGTCTCTTTATATGTTGTTAAGTGTTTTAATGGACTAAACAATCGTTCACAAATCTTTAGCGAAACAAACACTCTTTAGTCATTGTTCTAAGAAATGACTAAATGAACTTTTCAGCCAGCGATCAATGACAGGGATGAATGACTAAACCATGCGAACTATTGTCTCTGTAGGTAAACTGCGGGTATCTTGCTCAGTTTAAATGGACTATTTGCATTTTAATGAACATTGATTTTCTTGTACTGGTTGATCCCCTTTAGAAGGATCGAAATGGGCGAGGACCTATTTCTACATTGAGATAAATATGACAAGAACCTGTTTTCGAAAGATTTGTCTTTTGTATTTTGCGAAGAGTCTTTTAAAAATAATTCGCCAGAATGATTTCTTATTCAAAGATAGATTTGGTACAAAGAAATAACATCAACTAGAAAACATGTCATTTGATTGAAGCAATTGTGTGTTGTTGTGGTGGTGCCAGATTACAGTAGAAAAGAGATTTTGTCAATATGATCAATTTTAAGAGAATGACAATCGTATGAAGTCTAGAATATGACACATCCATTGAATAGTTTTATGGAAATTTGTATGAACTAAATAGACTATGACGTCACGTCAAAATCCAATACCAGTTTTTAGGGATGAGTCAACATCTAAGTTTTGAAACAATTGAAATAAAGTCTTTTTGTGAGAAACATGATATATTTGATCAACTACAGATCTGAAAACAACAAGATTGCGTAGTTATGAATGAGTATAATTATCTAAATTATTAGAATTTTGTCAATCCATCATATAAACATGTATCAAAAGGGGCAGTAGCACGTTTAAGTGGGAAGAAAGTTGATGTCAGGAAAAGTGTTCCAATTGAAAGACAATGTATTTTAACTAAATGAAGCTGTGTGAATCAAATAAACAATAAGTTCAGCCATAAGATTCCTTTTTCTTACACAAAATGATTTAAATATGTTCACACAAAAATTGCTACCGATGGGATTTGTGTGAATCTTTATGATTTGTTCTCTGACTATGGATGATTGGTTTGTGTAATAAATTCTTGACACTATCAAAATAATACATTTAACATTAACCATTTATTATCAGTGAAAATTGAAAGTATAAAATTTTCCAAAAACGTGCTACTGCCCCTTTAAAACCTGTGTAAGGCGCGTAGTGTAAACGGCAAGTAAGGTTAGGGGTATTGTATTTTTAATGATTAATATTCCATCAAGTGGTCATTGAAGAAAGACACTGATATTTATTATTTCAAAATGCTCATATCTATTCCTAATTAGTTTAGTTCAGTATAGGTTACGCAAACATTCATAAACCAACAATTGTCGTAAATGTTTTGTCGATAAAGTTTATCATATTATGTACAAAAAGTACCGGGAATATAGTAAGGTTACCAATAGGTTCTGCAAAAGTTTAAAAAAAACGATATTATTTGGTATATAATATTGAAAGAAATGCTGATTGTGTTATCCTTTCCTCAATTCGTTGAAGGCTTTGGTCTTTCATAATTTCGTGTGTGACAACGGTTTTCCAAAATACAGTTTGGTTCAATATAAACCATAAAGTCTACTTAGCATTACCACTTTACTTATATGAGACTAAAGATGGGTGTCGTTCTTCATCTCTGTATTGCAATATATGTAGGTACTTTTTAGATTCAATCATTTGCATGCTATCTTGTCTAAATATTAGCGTTGAAAATAATTTCTAAGTTAGCAGCCGTTTTGGAAATAGAGATTTTTCAATCACTGTTTTATGACCTGTACATACATAATCTAGCTACTTTCAGAAACCACCTTCCAATTGTTAAGAATCCTCATTACATAATGTTTCATTTGGTTGTGTATTTATGCAATTTTAGATGAAATTGCTCTTGTTAAAACGTTCGATATAATGGATATTTCGTATCCGTATCCGGATTCGTAGAATGTTGATCCTGTATTGCAATATACCGATATATCGATAATACAGCGCACCCATATCTGAGACACATACGATTTATTTAACCTACACATTCACAACGGTATCTTGCGACGAAGATATCAAAGATAAAAACGTAAGGATACATGTAGATTTATGGACGAATGTATTTCTAACTGCTCTGACATTTGACTGTGAATAGTCAATTGAACATCCTGACTTCGTTATAGCGACAACAGCCTACGTGTTAAGAAACCGACTCACCACAATGGGTATTTTTAATAAAACACAAAAGACAATATAGCTAGGTAACCAGCGTCCATAACAATTACAACGCGTCAATCGATTGATTATTTCCAGTCAATTAATTTAAAAACAATTCTACCAGTGTTTAGATTTCTCGATATTGGGACGATATTATAACTTTTAACCTAAAAGAAATGGCTAGGTGATAACAGATGTTATAGAACAGATGAAGATATGACAGGTCACGTGACTTACCCTCATGTCTTTGCTCAGCATCTTCACCTTCTGTTTAATCCGATCATTTTGTAATATCATTACAAGATCCATCTTGGATTTTTTTGTCTACCCTCCCAACAAAAACTGTTATGGTAACTTTGGGTCAGTATTCCTGCTGACCACTGCCTATAAAGTACTCCGTTCCAACTAGAAGCTCCGTTCACCAACTATGTCTTGTGTGTACAGCACTGGTACCAACGTCACGGCTTCCTTGACTTGCCTGTACACAACCACCCGTCACATTCCGGATCCTGTCAACCAAACCGGTTTGACACAATCAATGTCCCATGACGTTCATTCTGAGGGGAATATCTCCTTCAGGACCAATCGATTACCAAACCGGTTATGGTTTTGCGGTTTTAAGTGCAATATTGTAAGGGTGGATTATTGACATTCTTCCATGGCTGTTTCTTTTTGTTTGTCTCGATATATATGTTTATTGTTGCACGCAGATCGATGTATTGTTTATTATTAATGGACAGATGACAACACGAGCGTCTGACGTCTCCATTCATCCATCGCTTAGCCTGAAGAACACTGGCGTTGCGTGTGGGACAGCAAGACTTTCAGGAACTGGGTGCTTGGGTGCCGTTCCATTAAGTAACTTTGGCGCTGAGGTCTATCAACCGACGAGGATTTCATGGAATGGTTAAAAAGATCGTGGGTTGGGTCGACTTGCATGTGGTTCAGGATGTTTGGAACGTTGAAATTAGATTAAAGTTTAGGAATAGAATTCACAGGAAAAAAATATATATTGCAATTAGATTGTGAACTTCTTTGACAAGATAATTTATATCATTTGAATATCATTATTTTTTAGACGTCTTTGCTGCAATGGCCCAACTTATCTTCCTGTACTTTTCGGATCGATTCCCTTTCATGAGGATACACAAATAATAGAAATTAACAACAAAATCAAGAGGAAAGAATTTCTAAATTTTTGAAGTTTAATTACTGTAAGATATATGACATTCAAAAGCATAGGTGCATTTTGGAATTTTGGTGAAGCTAAAAATGTTAAATTTTTAAGGTATTATCTAGAATGAATTGTTATCAGAAAGTTCCTACGGCGCTGTTGTATGATATTGCTAAACAACTTGCCAACTTTGAAGACAAAGCATGCGGTTGATTCATAAGTTTAAATTGATCTTATTGAAATATTTAACACTTGGGCTGCATTTTTAATGGTCGATCTCTTTTTCGCCTACATCTCGCTTCGCCTACAGCCTTAAAGTCTTACAACGTCTTATCGACCATTGATTACGAAATGATGAAGAACTTTCCCGAAACCCCTTTGACTTGAACATGGACTCTTCTAAAGAAAAATAAACTATCCCGTCATTCATATTACGTAATAACGAAAACTTCCCTGTGTCATACTTTACATCCCAAGGGAAGTAACTGCTGTAGTATTCTCCAGGGATGGGAGAAGTAGGACGGAGTACTATTACAACGTCACTATGGTGTCTCCTGCCTACTGTCACAGATCGATAGCACAGGTGTGTGTCGTAATTGCCATGACAACCAGGTGAACTACGGACGCTGACAACCTATTTGAAGGCCACAAGGGAGACATATCGTCCATTATTCCCAATCGTCGTTTAATCGTATAATCAAGGAGTTACCTGATCATATTACCCTTGTCAGCGGTATCCCCGGGTTATTGACGCTTTGTCAATGAGAATGGGCCTCACAATATTGATTTGCAGCTGAAGTCATTTATAAGCTGGACGCAGACAATTCTGATTTTCATTGGAGTGAATCACCGAGTCCTCAGTATTATTCGATCTAGCCTTGAGCTTCAACCTCAAGTATATATCAAGTAGTATCCAAAGTTGTATATCCTCTCGAGGCATTATATTTTTATATATGAACGTTATTCAATTGGTCATGAAAAACATCATGTATGAACCTTGATTAACTCAGTATTATTCGATCTAGCCTTGAGCTTCAACCTCAAGTATATATCAAGTAGTATCCAAAGTTGTATATCCTCTCGAGGCATTATATTTTTTTATATGAACGTTATTCAATTGGTCATGAAAAACATCATATATGAACCATGATTAACTGGTCATAAAAACAGTATATATGAACCTTAATCTTCTGGTCATGAAAAACATCATGTATGAAAATTAACTTTTCATTGAAAACATTAAATATGAACCTTTTAACAACTTTTCATGAAAAACATCTTGTATGATCCTTAATCATCTGGTTATTAAAATCATTATGTATGAACCCTTAATTAACTTTTCATGAAAAACATCATATGTGAACCTTTTAACAACTTTTCATGAAAACATCATATGTGAACCTTTTAACAACTTTTCATGAAAAAATCATGTATGAACTTTAATCAACTTTCCATGAAAAAAAAACATCATGTTATTTATACTGGCATAATCGCTGTAGATATGGCATTGTCAAGAGGCATGAAACCAACAAGACACACATTTGTACGGAAGGTAGTACGGTTTTAAAGGAAATGCGGGTAGGAGCTTATCTCACAAAAAGTAGAACAAATATAAGCAATCACAGGATGTTTGAAGATAATACAATGATATTCCTTCATGTGAATTAATTGAAAATTAAAAACATTAAAAATGCAATATCCTTTTGATAATTGCTGTAGTTCCCACGAGAGGTACTGGCTGTGAAATGAGGCTGAGAGTTATTGTTTAGTTAAGTTATTGTTCTACATTAACGGTCGATGTGTTTAATCTATATGTTAATAATTTGTAAGCGACGTGTCTGGTTCATTTGATGCGCCCTCAGTAATTAGTAAGTGATTTCATTAATGATGTTAAAGTACATGCTTGAATTGACATCGATCCGCTATATATATATACTCATTTACAATGATAAAAAATACATGATGAAATCAGTGAATAAGTGGAGCGCGAATACTTGAGACAGTCCTATTTTTATCCAATTATTCATCGTCTATCCAATCATATATTCAAGTTTGAAAAACAGTTAAATCAATCAAAGTGCATATTTGTAAAGCGATCAAATTCCCTCTTGTACAATTTCAAGCGAAACAAATTTCGCTGAGTAAGGTCAAATATCCATTTAAAGGGGCAGTAGCACGTTTTTTGATAATTTTATATTTCAAAATTTTCACTGATAATTGTACGTTAATGCTAAAGGTATTATTTTGACAGTGTAAAAAATCTCATTACACAAGCCAATCAGTCATAGTCAGAGGACAAAGTATGAAGATTCACATAAAATCCATTGGCGGCCATTTTGTGTGAATACCTTTAATTCATTTTATGTAAGAAAGAGGAATCGCATGGCTAAATTTCAAATTATATATATGAATTATTACTGCTCCAATTAGTTGAAATAAATTGTCTTTCAATTGCGACCATTGATTTTCATTTTCCTGACATCACCTTATATTCCCCCTAAAAACGTGCTACTGCCCCTTTAAAGGGTTACAGGGAGGCCTAAAATGCTTTCTTCTTGTTTTTTCTTTCAGGATTAATTTTTATTTACAAATTATTAACATTTTCAATTAAAAGGGATAGTGTTACGTGTTACCCCATGCTGAAGGCAAAAGGTACAACAGATTATGACGTCACAAACTAAATTTGACGTCACAGTTTTATTGCTATATAGAGTGGTTTTAATTTACCATCATATTAAAAAAAACACTGTCATTAAAATAAGGTATATTTAAGTAAACATAAATCAATAAATCTAAATTGTCTTTTATACAACGTCTGTGAAATATTTTGATTTCATAAAACGTGGTAGTGCCGCCGAGTCAATTTCAGGAATTTAACGAATTGTTTTAGAACGTCATAAAATCACAATAGATAATCGTCCGGTTTTCAAAAGTGTGAGGCGTGTTAAAGTCTTCTGTGTGCGTTCTGTTCCTGTATTTATAAGGGGATTTACGTTAGTTGAAAGTCCTTATCAGTTTCTGTAACAATACGTTTCACATGTTTCTCCTTCAGTTTCGTCCCAATAGAACTGTGTTGAATATTAGATGAATGTTTCGTTAAGTTATTTTCAAACAAGTTTCAAGTGTATAAACAGTTAACATCGTAAAGTCAATACGCACTTGACAACCGAATATGTAGAGAAAATAAACAAACACGTGAAACGCATCCTCATCATAAAACACAACGGGGACATTATTTTGAGAAAATTGATACAATATGTCGACTTCAAAAGGAGTATCAGTGAGCTTCAGTGATATATAATGAGGTGTAAAACGTTTTATTGTATTTTTTCTTTAAAGTTATTTGTCTCAGGACGGTTTGCCTTACTTTCGTTGTTCACAAATCTTTCTTGTTTTATCAGAATTACAAGTACAGTTGTTTGAGTTCATAAACAGGGTGTTAATGAGATAACCAACTTTATGCAACCCTTGCATATTGTGCTTGCGGTATATCATATCAGATCAGATAAGACTTTACTATCCCGGAGGAAATTTTTTAACATCAAAACGGCCTCATATATATATGGCTCACATTGTATAGGCCTACAACTATAAACAAAACATCATGTAAATAATATGACACATTAATAAAAGCAACATAGAGCTTACAGTAGCATTTAAATATATATTCAGAGGATAACAGGCTGGATTATGTTAATGCTTACTTTTATTAATTTCACGAATACTTGCTGGTATGAAGATCGATTGACGGGCTCTGATCGTTTTTACGAAGATAGCCGAAAACGGCGTCGAGAAGGAAGAATTTAAAGGGGCAGGAGCACGTTTTTTTAAAACATTTATTTTCAAATTTTCACTGATAATTGTACGTTAATGCTAAATGTATTACTTTGACAGTGTCAAAAATCTCATTACACAAACCAGTCATCCATAGTCAGAGGAAAAATTATAAAGATTCACAAAAACTCCATTGGCTGCCATTTTGGTGTGAACACTTTTAGTTCATTTTGTGTAAGAAAAGATAATCGCTGTATTTACACTGTATTTTTGATTTATTACGAACCATTTATTTTCATTTTCCTGACATTACCTTATATTACCCCTAAAAATGTGCTACTGTCCCTTTAGGAAAAGAAGTAACATTCGAACTCATATAATTTTGAGCATTGAACTGTTATATGATAGAATCGCAACGACCTCTATTGAAAGAAGGTTTCGAAATCAAAAATACTTTTTTCCATTAAATGTTTCTCGTTTTGTCGCCCTAATTTTTCTAAGACCGAGTTTTATTTACTCGACTTTTCAACAAACAACAAACACATAGGGAATGCTGTTAATTAAATTTATTCATGGTCTTTTAACCAATGAAATTTAATTTAAGCACTTAAGGGTGGGTACGCTGACAGATGTTCTGACACTGCGGAGAGAAGTCCAGCATAGAACAGAAGCTGATGTCGCACTTAACATACAGGTTGTCGTGGGGTTGATTCATCTCAAACACGTCGAAGTAGAAGCGGGCCAGTCGGGGGACGGAACCCAGTATGTGGGTGAACTGGTTGGCCTCACATCTACAAGTACATGCAGACACTTAATACACAAACAACTTGGTTCCCTGGCCTCGTTCCGCGTGCGCTGATTAACAAACGTAGAGTTATCCCCCTTTGCATGATTCATACTTAAAATTTAAAACGACTGTTTCCGAACTATACATTTAAAAATACTGGCATTGAAATATATTCATTTACATGAATAGATACTATTTGAGCCTACATGAATAGGTGATGTTTAGGTCTTAACGTGTTTTTCAACAGATTTGCAAAAGTTATGTTCTTTCAAAAGACTCTTGAAATCATGAAAACTGATTCTGTCTGGTGTTTTCTACATTCTTCTATGAGGAAGATAACAACTCTTCGCTAAGGATAAGCATTTTCTTTAATACAAATGTAATTAAAAAAGGACGTTTCAATGTCAATCTTCTTTTCATTGTCGGTTTCATTTCTTCTAGTTCATATAAGAGACGATTTAATGACATAGGCCTACTATTGGCAAACTAATATTCGTGCTTATCAAAGGTCAAAGTTACTTTGTTTTCATAACCCTTAGGATGCATTTGTCATATTTTGATCGATCGATCAGTTGATATTTTGACAGCTGCATATTTTAAATCGGATCACCGGCGAGCTTTTCGACATTGTTGGCAAATTATAACAAACGTGGTAGAAATATTGGTACCCGGGGATTTCCGAAAGCAAGCCCAGGGCTTCTATACGGAATATAGGGTTTTTGACAAGTGAACTTTGGGGCTAAATAGAAGTCCGGGCTTATATTCGGAAACATAGGCTTGTATTCGGAATATTTTAGATTAAAGATTGACAATCATACTGAATAAAACTCACAAAAACATGGCATGGCATTACGTTGATAAATTTAACAGAAATATGACTTTTGCAATTAGTTAAGAAAAGGTAGCGCATGGGAACTCTCGTAAAGAAAAACTATACAGTTTAAGAATTTAATGACTATACTCGTCCCATGAGAACCACGTTGTTTTAACTTTAAAAAGTTAGGTTTCGAGATACAGGGGTTCGAAAGTTCATATGTTGTATTCGTTTATAAACCGATTTGGCATGCATGTATACAAGTGGTTCGATCAAGTATTAAAATAAAACATAAAAACTTATATCTTGTCAAAAATATACCACTAAATAGACTTTGGACAATGTTTTCCAAAAAAAGAGATCGAGATTACAAGTGTTATATAGATTGTATACACATGAAATTTCTGAACATTGTAATGTTGCTCTAGTGTTGATTAAATATCCTGCGTAGAAAGATGTAAATGGAAATTAAAGCTGTTTATTGTTATTAATTCCTTAGTTTCACGCTGTTCTGTGGGCATCTCACATGATCATATGGACTCAAATGATTGGGAAAGACAAATGGAACAATTTGCATCTAAAACGTTTAATGAATATGTTGGAGATAAATCCATACAATAGAAATACAAATACTTTATAAGCTATATTACGCCTTGAATTCTCTTCTGAAAATAGAAAAGAACCTCTGAAATATTGAGAACACTCAATCTTGATCAAATTGGAGTTGAACCACCTAGTTCCCATTGGACGAACTATCTAAATGTTCTTTGTACTTGAAAACCGCTGATAACTCTTTCCACAGAGCAAACAGATACCATTTGTAATGTCGTATTACATATTTTTTATAATGGCAAAAATCTATACCAGCGATGTGTAGGCATATCATGACATTAACTATTGGTGTTGTAGAAAGGGAAGGCCACTTTCGTTTGACGCACTTTGGAATATAATAGAAGCCCATGGGCTTCTATATGGAAATATTTTCCAAATAGTAGCCCATGGGCTTCTAAACGAGAGGGCTTGCTTTCGAAAAACCCCGGTAAGAATTTTCTGTTGTAACAAATTATTGAATACTCGCAAGAAAACATTTTAAGCGTTTTACTGTTTAAGGATTCAAGATTTAAGCAGCAGATTCAAGAAATTCAATCGGTTCTTTCTGGGATGGTACCTGTTTTGTATGAGGGGCACACTGGTACTGTTAGCATCGTTGAGATCTCCGCTCACATCACAGCTGTTGACGATGAGCTTTATGTTGTCAGGAAGATTAGGTTCTTCTACCTGCACGTAAACCCTAGTTCCCAGGGCCACTTTGAGAGGGTTGGCCGTCATAGGGTGGATGTAGCCCGCATCCGAGAAGAACTTGATAACGGCCTGGTGGGTGGGTACCTGGTCGGTTGTCTTGAAAACCAAGGTGTTTTTGTCCACAGGCATAAAGGATAGGCTATCAGTTTCGTTCTTGTGCAGATAACAGGACAGATCATATATCCACTTGGAACCCGTGATCAGCTGGGTGTGGTTGTCACGAATGTATTCTATCAAGTAGTTATTCATGATCACCGAGTTCTGAGAATCCTGTGATGTAATAAAACCGTAAGGTTATGTTTTATATAAATCAGTATTTTTTTGTTCATTCTGCAGCATTGGCGTTTTTGAATCGGCGTAGCACCCATCTTCCTACGCAAAGCCTAAAACGCAACTGTCAGTTTTATGCCTTGCTTCCGACCCTTGAGTTTTGTGTGCCTTGTGAGTTTTCTTATATTAGCGCTACAGGTGATTATTAGCAACATCCAGGTACTTTCTGATTGGACTGTGGATTTATGTCATAGTAAGCTAGAGAACGGGCACAGAAAAGTCAATGATCTGCGGCAAGGCGTAGAACTGACAGTTCGGAAACTGGCGTTTTAGGCTTTGCGTAGGAAGATGAGTAACACCTATCTAATATTGTTTTCCTAACCCCGTCCAGCATCAAGGGAATATAGGGAAATATAGTAGTCTGTGTACAATTATGAGTCTATGTTTGAGTAGATCATATGGGGTATCAACAAAATTTAGAAAAGCAAACATACCGATTTTAAAAATTAACAACATATTCCTTATGTATGGATTTGTGTAATGAGATTTTTAAACTACCAAAATAATACATTTAGCAATAACGTACAATTATCAGTGAGAGTTTAAAAAATAAAAATTTCAAAAAACGTGCTACTGCTCCTTTAAAGAAAATAATGGCCCTGTTATTCACATCAAGCTTTCATCCCCTGAACTGAGAAGATGAAGTATTCATAACAAAGTAAGTTGGGTTTGATTTCAATTATTCAACTCGCCTTCAACCCCGTGTTACAGTCGGAGTAGGAGTAGTTGAAGAACAAGAGGTCTCCTTGCACGTCTCCCGTGCAGAAGTGGTTGGACATGTAGATATTGTTAACGTCCGTGTCGGGGAATTGCGACGTAAACGTTGTCACGTTCAGCTCTGCCAACCACCCGACAGTTGTGCATTCAAGTTTCACGGCTTTTTGAAGCAGCTTGACTCTGGAACCTTAAGAAAGAAATAAACATATGAAATAATCTTATTATCATTTTTAAATATTACTATTTATTGTTTGAAATTAGAGGTTTGATAAAATACAATCTCATTAAAATCAGATCGAAACTTTCCCTCCTACGTCGCTACGTTTCTTGTAGCGACGTAGGAGTGCCATTTCGATCTGATTTGAATGAGCTTGGATAGTAAGTTCGTAATACAATATGAATTTGCATCTAAAATATGTCATGTTTGAATGTCACAAACTATTGTAGATTGGTGATGTTACACTTTTGATTAAAGGATTGAGGTATTTGCAAGTGGAGACTGAATATTTATCAATCAGTATTTCAAACACCTATCATGCAGAAGTTACCGAAATTAATTGTTGCATGATATGAAAGTATAGTGATAAAGAAAGTTCGTAATACAATGTGTAACGACATTCTCGTATGCTTTGATTTCAAAAAGTGACAACATGCTAATTGTTATATTTAGATGTGACATTCCAATATATATGTCGAATATAGTCCTATACTTTAAGAGAACTATAAAGGAAGATAATATTGTAACTTTTTTTCTACTACTAAATACTGTGAGGAATCAGATTTCCCCGTTATTTCTTATCATAAACTTTTCGGCCGTAACATGAGTTTTGCAAGGTTTACTTGCGTCTATTTCAAAGTGTCATTTTGCTCCTATATATATCAGCCCTCCTCATATATTTTTATTTATTCCAAACAATTTCCTATCATAAACTAACGTAAATACTTCATGATTATCTCACAAATCTCTCCATGTGTGCCTATCAGTGACATTGTAAACATTGTAAGCTGCCTTGACCCCCGACCTAGGTCAATATTGGTGTACACATCCGGCCCCCGGGTCATTGAGCAATCATCCCTTTTAAACTTTAAAAAAATATAAAAAAAAAAAAAAATTGGAGATGACCCCTGTCACATCTGGGGGTCATCTCAAAATTATTTTTTTGTTTTGTTTTTTAAAGTTTAAAAGGGATGATTGCTCAATGACCCGGGGGAGTGTGGACGTCACTGCTTCCGCTGTAAGCTTCAGTACTGTTTTGAACTGTCATGATTACATTTCTCTAAATGTTTACTTTTCATGATGTTATGTTTCATTATGGCCTTCAAGTATACTGTTGCTCTTCCAAGATAAGTTTCATAGTTTTATCTTGTGTTGCTGATTCTGCTATACTTTGTAGGTCTATTGATTTGACAGGTCGTCGATTCTTGGTTTCTCGTCGGTTTTTCGTTGATTTTTGTGGGATAAACCGACCTGTCGGTTCGTCAGTTTCGCCGGTTTGTCGGCTCGTCGGTTCTCGTCGGTTTTTCGTTGGTTCTTGTGGGTTTCTTGTTGGTTTTCGTCGGTTTTGGAAGACTATAAATAGAGGCTGCTCGCAGTCGCGCGCCAGTCTAGCTTTGATCTCCGTCTTGACAGGTCATATCGATAGGTTAGTTGGTATCTACTTGAAATTTTAGGGGTTAGGGTCTATATTTGTCAATGTACTAGTACTCATAAGACTATCTGTAGGAGAGAATTAATGATATTTTGATCGATAATGTAGAAGCAGACACTCATCTTTATAGGTAAAGTTTTACGATAGTGTTTGGGGGATTTTTCTCATAAAAGTTTACGATTACAAAGCAAACTGAATAGTTTTCAAGGTGCTATATTTGTATCGTTGTAGTTTCATGAACATTTGATTGTGCTCCAGTTGTAGTACGTAGAGTTGATAATCGTTCAGAGTTGTAGTGCTGTGTCCATTGTGTAAATGGAGACATATTGTTGTCAGTATTGACATGCATTTCAGTATTTGAGAGTTATACTACAGTGAAGGTTTATGCTGTAGATACTTGTTATAAATATTGAAGTTCAAGAGTTAGTGCTATTTGACATTTGGCACTTCGGCTCAAGATTGTGGACATTGGGATATTTTGTCTTGACGTTCCATGGTTAGTTAAATCATATATTAAGATCTGGATTTAGTTCTGCATTATCTATATTCTCTATAATGTAATATACAGTTGATAGGTCATTTACTGGTATTTCCATTGCTATTTCTTAATCAGTAGGCTGAATAATTATATCTATATCTATAGAATTATATCTGACAAATATGAACTTATTCATTGTTGGTTTATCATCCTTAGCCATCTGTAGGTATTTCTTTATACTGCTGAGTAGCAAATTCGCAAATATGTTACTGTAATATTTGAAGTTTATTGTTTTGTAAGATAGTAAATATAATATAATAATATATTTCTACTTAGAAATAACATATATTTACATGCCATTACTTGTTGAAGTTTCCTTCTGTTGTTACTGAATAAACTTTATTTAACTTTAGGAACTTGTTGAATTGACTTTTGCCTTGAATGAGAATGAATTGAAAAAGATTAGCCATCCTGACAAGAGGCTATTTCACATCGTCGTCACATCACATATATTTAAAACTATTTCGCTTGATTTTAAACAGAAATCTTGCAACCTTAATAAAGATGGTACATGTGGCATGATGATTGTAGATAATTACGATGTATAGATAATCTGATGAGTAACACTTACTGTATGTTTCATATGCCTTCAAGCGAAAACCTCGAAAAGACTTGGTTCCATCACTGTGGAACCGTAAGGAAGATGATGAAGTGTTTAAGGAAATAGCGCCCGTTTGCTGCGGCGAACAGAACTTTCCTCGATTTGGTCCTGTTAAACATTAAAACTGGCGTTTTAGCTTATTAAGCTCTAAAATATATTAACATTTGAAAAATAAACATAAAAAAGGAGCAATACACACAGTCATAATGTCTCCTGTCGTTTCATTTTCGTATTACAAAAAACATTTTTACAGAAACTTAGATAGTTCTTCCATCTTGCTAAATCAGCGTATATGTCTATAGGTTGTAGCATAACGCGGAGACATATACGCTGATGTAGTAGGAAGTAGTTCTTCAAACTAAAATCTGTCTTGGTTTTTACCATGAAAGATTTCCAGATAATCGTAAGGACACGTCACGGTATGCTCCATGGATAGAACTTCGATTTCGAGTGTGATGGTACTGTCTCCATAAGTTGATGTCAGATTCCACCAACATTCCTCATTCCTGAATAAAGAAGACGTAAATGAGAAGAATGGCAAATAGTTGGGCTATCTCCGTCAAGTTGGAAAAGTGTAAAACAGAATGAAAGAGTGGAACCAGAACTCACGGATATAGAATGATTTTAGGCGATCATTTCTTATCGTGATACAGAATGTGAATTATCAAAATGTACGTCTCTGATGCAAGCTAATGAAGCTATAGTACGTAAATGAGCTTTACTCTCACGGAAAATTTTACATATAATGGACTATACTTATCTATTATATGTCGTTTATATGTTTTAGGTTAATATCAAAATACACGAAAGATTAAAAAAGTCACGCTGTCTTCCAATGTTAATACAGTCCCAGAAAAATGTTCCAAATACTTCATTCATAGCTTTTGTTGTCCTTTGCACAGTTGCTGAGGCAACGCACGTCCAAACTGCACCCACACATGCTAAATACTTTGCAGGTTTATTTTATAATTCATTGTTTCTACAACTTGTTTCTAAATGGTTCTGGTACTCTTGCATTTACAAGACCTAAACAAGACATAAAACTCGTTATATCAACAATTAATGAATGTGGGAATTGAATTGATTAGTTGAGAAATACAAATATTAACGCAAAACAGCATGTTCCCGTGACTGCTCAAAAGCGAATGCTGATGCAGCTATTGCAATTGGTTAAAATTCAACGTAAACTGAAGAAAAAATATTCAAGGTCCTACAAATCACACGTTATGAAAAAGGTTGACATATCTCACGTTTCAAAATTAGTAACATCTATATATCTTTTTCGAATCTACTTTTTAGTCATATATGGTTAACCTGTAAATATGAAGTAGCACGTTTTAGGGGGAATATAAGGTGATGTCAGGAAAATGAAAACTTAAACCAAATGAAGCAGAAATAAATCAGATATGTAATGCAAAGTGTCAGCCATGCGATTCCATTTTATTACATACATTGAATCAGGCGTTAACACAAAAATGACTGACAATGAACGTTATGTGAATTATTTTTAAACTATGGATGATTGGTTTGTGTAATGAGAGTTTTGGCACTTTCATAGTAAAACATTCAGCTTCTGCGAACAATTATCAGTGAAACATTGAAAATGTAAAATTCTAAAATAAAGTGCTAATCCCCCTTTAAAGTTTTCTTATTTTGGATAAAAATAGGTTTATAGCCTTCCTTTCAGCAGCATTATCAGTTTACTTACATAGGGTAGTTATTCGGGTAGTTAGGAGATGTGATGGTAGTCGGTTCGGTCGTTAGTCGCACGGTAACATTGCAGGATGCTAGAAGAATAATTCACAAGGATTGTTCATAAACAATTTCGTGTTAATTTCATAGATAAAAAAGACCCGTAGCACCAATTTCAGGATTGCGGGACCAAACTTTCCCTTTTTATAGCGCAGTTTGGGGAGGGGGTGAGGGTGAAGGGGTTTGGTGTTGGAGGAAATGATTTAATTATCTGCTTGGGATAGATCTCAAGTAGATCTTGTTTTTAGACAGTCCTATTTCCAAATTTTAATCCTGAACAATGTTTTGGACTTATTCCTTTAACTGTAACCAAGTTTTCAAAGAAATTTGGTTTTATTCTTGTCCATTTTGGAATGACCCTTCCCCAAACTCTTATAACCTTTTCCATGAACCTCCCCTGACGGCTGTATACATTTTCTGACTCTCCCACGAATCCCCCCCCCCCCAAAAAAAATACCCCCCCCCCCCCCCCTCCCTGCATAGATAAATAGCCGTCCCTTACCAGACAAAGAAGAAACGTGTTATTTGAGATTTCATGTATTGACCGTTTGACGAATCATACATTTTAAACATCAAATGTTGCTCGTGAGGATACCGTGAAATGTTAAGAGTTTAATTACCTGAGATTGTCGCTATTAAGCAAGAGAACAGAAGCCAACTCATTCTGGCCTGCATGCGTCGTATAGAAACTGCATGGGAAATCAACATATGTTATTTTCAAGATAACATTTTCCATTTTTATACGACTGATAACAAGGTTTGGTCATCATTTCTGACAATCAAAAAGGGAAATAACAAACTTTGTCTTTAAAATGTCTTTTCGCCAATAAAGCCGTTTTGATAAACATAAGTGTGAAATTATTTATACTGATGTCTAAAGAAAAATGATTATCATTAAAGGGAAGGTAGCACTTTTTTTTCAAAATTTTATTATTTCAAATTGTCACGAATAAATAACAGTTAATGACTTATGTAGTTTATTCAGACGGGCAAATGTCATTGTCATCGGTTTTTGTCAGATGTGGTTGAACAATGTATCAATAACCAAGCAAAAAGCTTTAGGGCCATGTTTTTGTGAATACCTTTTATCATTTGACGATAGTAATGATGATGAATATTTGTAAAACGCTATATTAAACACACTGTTCGTATCATTCAAAGTGCATTGATATGTTAGAATAAAAGTTAATGATTGAATAAATAAGATGAAATAGCTATTTCCGAAAAGGTAATGGTGTAATCATTCATATGTTATCATTCATGCCCTTTCCATATGAATGATTACACCATTACCTTTTCGGAAATTGATTATCGCTATTTGTTCGTTGAAAGAGCAACTCCTTGATTTTCATAATATACCCCTTAAAAATAAGATTATCAAGATTGTATTAAACTATTTTTGACTTTAAGTTAATGTTATATTGCACCTCTAAAGAACCAATTCCCCATAGCAACACATATTTTCCTAACTTGATTTGATTCTAAGACAAAATAAAATATTTCTTTAATTGTTATGTTTCAGAATATAAAATTAACTTAGAAAATTTACGAGAATAATAAAAAAAAAATTTAACTTGAAATGTCTTCTAGAATTTCACAAACTTTCAACAAAAACCGTTTACGATCTATAACATAACAGACCAGAATGAATCTGATTGACTATAAAGCCTGTGCATAAAGTAAATTTGTATTCAAAGTATAACGTCGAGTATATCTTCATTTGTGTAAACTCATGAATTATTATAGAATGAAATTTTAAATTTAATCGTTTATGACAATGAATATATTGAACGATTTATATGCATAAGCTGCCTTTTTAAGCTAATAACCAACATATGCAACACTATTGGGGCACAGTTTGTTTTGAAAAAAAATCTTTTATAATAATATCAAATATTTATGAAATAATTTATTATGGTGACGCTTCTATGGGTATAAATATATAAATTAAAATTAATGAAAAATTACTTAGATAAAGTCAATCACAAAAAAATAAATAAATTAATCCCAATATTTCAATTATATCTTTTATAATAATAAAAAAATCATGCACGGACCACCTTCATTACTTAGATTTATTTTCGATTTTTTTTCTAAGTCCAAAGATTTCTAAAAATAGAATATTTGCCAGTTTAGTCCAAAATTCTAAAAATAGAATCTTCTGGAACCTTCGAGGTCAAAGGTAACGGCGTCACAGGTAGGGTTACGCAGTGCAAAAGGTACGACGTTACTAACGTCGGTCGCTAGGGGGTCTCTTCGACGTCCGCACTCGGCCAATAAATAGCGTTGTAGCTGCTGTCATCATCATTCAATCACAGCTACCTGAGTTGAATAACTAAAGATGGCTCGTGCAGCAAAGAGAGGCCGTGCTCGTTCCCGATCTCGATCAAGGAAGAGCCGATCCCGCTCCCGATCGGCCAAGCGCTCGGCCTCCCGCCGCCGATCCCGATCGGCAGGACGCCGTCGCCGAAGAAGGACAGCATCCCGTCGTGGTCGCAGGTCTGCCTCTCGTAAGAGGAGCGTCTCTAGACGCCGCAGACGCCGATCCAGGAAGTCCAAGGCCGGAAAGAGGAAGCGGGGCAGGAAGGCCGGAAAGCGCAGGGTTAAGAGAGCCGGCCGCAAGGCAGGCAGGCGCCGACGTCGTCGTGCCAGGCGTTAAGTGCACAGTCACCATGCTTCAGTGAAGCTTGTAACATCGGCCCTCTTCAGGGCCACCAAATCTCCCAAAAGAGAACTCGATCAATGCTGTCAATTGAAAAATAGAACCCATTCCCCATAGCAACAGATATTTCAGTTCTTCAATTTTAAGACATTAAAATATTTTTTTAACTGTTAAGCATATGTAAAAAAAATATAAAAAAGATGTAGTTCACAATTTCAATTTTGAAAATTCATTAAAAAAAAGATAATTTACAAATTATGATAATAAAAAAAATTAAAGATACGATAACAAAAAAAAAAATTTCCACAAGTTTTTTAGACAAAAATAACTTAGAAAAATTACGAGAATAATGATAAAAAAACTTCAACTTAAAATGTCTTTTTGAGTTTCAAAACGATTTAACAAAAAATGTAAAAGAAATCTTTATTCCCGCGACAAGTTTTTAAGAATAAAATTTTAGCTTATGAGAATAATCAAAAACTCTAACTTAGAATTTTTTTTTTTAATTTCACAAACCTTCAACAAAAAAAACTTTAAAACAAATACGATTAGACAAAACCGTTATTCCCATGACAAGTATTTCAGAATAAAAAAATTTAACTTGAAAAATTATTAGACTAATCAAAAAGATTTCACAAACTTTAAACTAAAACTAAAAATGAAAACTTTAACTTAAAAAAAAATATTTAATTAATTTTTCAATTTTCAATCAAAACTTTGAAATAAATACGATTACATAAAAAAAACTTTATTCCCATGACAACACCTTTCTGATCATACTATTTTGACTTAGAAAACTTATGAGAATAGTCAAAAATGCTAACTTAAAAACTTTCAACAACTTGTTACAAAAATGCGATAACACAAAATGTTTATCCTATGACAACACCTTGTTGAGGATAATTATTCAACTTATAAAAAATATGAGAATAATCAAAAACTTTAACTTAAAAAAGCTTTCAACAAAAAGAAAATTCAATTACACAAAATGTTTATTCCAATGATAATACGTTTTTTTGATAATATATTAACTTAGAAAAATAGTCAGAATTATCATTAGTTCTTATTACACATTTATATAAAAAAAATAGAAAAAAATAAAAGTTATCAAAGTGTTAATTTTCAAGAAAGCACACACTTTAAAACAATATAAATATTTATTTCAATTACAACACATATTTCAAATTATCAATAATCACTTATAAAGTTTAAGAATTATCAGGAATATCATTTAAAACTTAATTTAAATGTTCATTTCCATGATGACAGGTCAATCTTCAAAAAATGATAATTTATAACAAAAATTATTGTGTCATTCCCATGACAACACATACTTTAAGATAGAAAATAAAAACATAGATGAATCAGAAGAATTGTCAAAATTGTAATTCCTAACATATACTATAGATAATAATTATATTATAGGAACTATTTAGAAAACTTAATACCCCAAAAGATGTCTAAACAAATTAAAACTATATATAGCAAACTTTCTTAAATAATTTTCTTCACTCATGTCAAACTTTTAAAAGTTTTAAATAAATTCACGAACAAATCTAAAGTTAACTTCTATATCACGGTAGACTTTAAAGGGGCAGTAGCACGTTTTTAGGGGGAATATAAGGTGATGTCAGGAAAATTAAAATGTATGGTAACAATTGAAAGACAAAGTATCTTAACTAAATGAAGCGTAATAAATATGATATTCAATTTAAAGTTCAGCCATGCGATTCCTTTTCATAAAAAAATTAATCAAAGGTGTTCACACAAAAATGACCGCCAATGGACTTTATGTAAATCCTTATAATTTGTTCTCTGACTATGGATGATTGGCTTGTGTAATGAGATTTTTGACCTTATCAAATGTTTATATTTAGCATCAACATACAATTATCAGTGAAAACTTGAAAATAATTTTTTTTCTTAAAAAAACGTGCTACTGCCCCTTTAATTGTTACTCTATATTATGAAATTTGAAACTTTATATTTATTTGATACTTTTAAATATACCCAAAAATAAAAGATGAAATCACAACTTATTACACAAATCATTTCTATTTTATTACTTCTAGATTTTAGGCAAATGATGAGAACTTATTCATTTCAAAACCAAAACACTAAACTGACTAAAACAACTTTAAAGATGTAATTCTAACATATTCCCTTTAACGACAAAAAAAACTTTAAAATATAACAAGGTTAGATAACATTATTAACTGGTAACACAGCACTTGTTTCAAATCAAAATTATCGCATGAAGATATTCAAGATATAACAAGATTGTAATTATTATCAATATTTAAAATATCGATTGAACATGTCACAATATATTAAGTATATCTTTTAAACATAGGATACGAAAATAAAGTTACTAAATTTTTAACTTGATTTTAAAAACATAAAGTTGTTAGTTTACCTGCACATGTTGTAACAATAATATATATTGTAAGAGTAAAAGTAAACATCTTTTAAAAACAACATCACTATCAAACAGCGAAAATATAAACCTGAATAGGGTCAATGAAATAATTACACATATCAAAACCAAAACCTTAAAAAACTTGCCGGCGTGACAATATAAAATAACAACTGATAGATCTTTAAAATAGTTTAAAACAAAACAAAACTTTAAGTTTTTGTTACACATCATTTAAGGGGCAGTAGCACGTTTTTAGGGGGGGGGGGGGGGGGGGGATATAAGGTGATGTCAGGAAAATGAAAATTGATGGTTCCAAATGAAAGACAATGTAATTTAACTAAATGGAGCAGTAATAATTCAAATATATAATGTAAAATTTAGCCACGCGATTCCTTTTCTTACACAAGATGAATTAAAGGTGTTCACATAAAACGACCGCCAATGGGCATTATGTGACTCTTTATAATATGTTCTCTGACTATGAATGATTGTTTTGTGTAATGAGATTTTAACACTATAAAAATAATACATTTTGCGTTAACGTACAATTTTCAGTGAAAAATTGAAAATATAAAATTTAAATAAAAACGTGCTATACTGTCCCTTTGATTTGGAACGGCGAAATGGTGTCATTAGAATAAAAGCTAAGATCTAAACAAACTTTGTTGGCGTGACAATAAAACCTTAAAACTGATGGATCTTGAAACTAAACAAAACGAAAACTGGAACGTTTTGTTACACATCAAATCAAATATTAATGAAATTGAGTTTACTTCAAAATTCATTAAATTGATGCAATCCTGATGATAGGCCAGGATATGAATAGCTAATGTAAAACATTAAAACATATTCAAAAGTTGCAAATGAAGTTTCATCGCGGCATACATACAATAATTCGTAAACCAATTTTAAAAGAGGTTAAAGTAATTTATGAAATATAGTATATAGCATTATGTATCGAAATGCATTATAGATTAACCAATCACCACGATCGGTATTTCGTCAAATCCCTTATATAAAATATTACGATGGCGGCAAGCGAAAATTGACGTTTGATATACATTAATTTTTCACCAATTTGTACTCTAAAAGAATTAAGAAATAAGTTTCACTATCCTAATACAAGAAAAAGGGAAAATACTGATAAAACAGGTAGCTATTACTTGTCTAGAGTTGTCATTGATCCAAAGAATCTACATCTGTGACGTCACGCTATTGTTAGATATATCGTTCCCTTATATTTTTTTGCAGTAATGCCCGGAGGGTTATTATAAAACATTAAATCTCTTTTTCTATAGAAAGTTAAAAAGGTTTAAACACTTCGTTATTTAAACAAACAATCACTCGGACGCAAATAAACGCTATGTTTATTTTGCTTATAATAGTGAGTCGTTCGAAAAAAATCAACACTTTTAACATTAATATGATAATGTGCTTTCAATTTTCGATACGAAATATAAACATTCTATAGTTATAAAATGTTTGCTTTGACAGACATGCATGTAAACCCCTCTTCATATATATATTTGGTAAATTCAATAAACCACGATTAGTTGAATGAATAAATGTATTGATATGTTAATTCTTTATATACCAGTATAATATTTATCATAGAATGCAGTGATCATTTGCTAGTTACTTTAATTATGATTTACAGGCGTTTTCAAACGTAGGTCGTATAAAAACAGGAAGGAAGCTTTTTTTTAAATAAGGAAATTCCATATTATATTTATATTGATATATAATTGATGTGGAGATCGGGGTGACAAGGTTTTTAATATCGAGATTTCAGGTCTTGAAAATTACAACCTGCTAGATCATTAAACAAAATGAAATAATTTGTTATTAACACTGAAATTTATTTGATTACAAAATCAAATTGAGTGCCAAAATTATTTAAAAACTTTAATGCAGTTCAGCCTCACAAAATTACAAAATTATAAAGTGTTTTTTGAAGTATCAACAATAAGACTTTAATTGGCTTACAAGCCAAAATATATATTTAAAGGCCCGGTTCGAACGGGTATTTTTTGTTCCACAAATATTCGGGAGGGAATTCCCGTTTTGCACACGACACGTCACTCTTTTATATATCAGATTTGTTTTCTATTTTATATGTTTGTAACTATGTCAGGTTTTGAAATTAGTTCTTATCCGCCCTTAAAACAAAAAATAGCGAAAATAATCAAAGCCACTGACAAGCACTAACAGCGTCAAGGGAATTTCGTCTGGAGTAAATTTTAAGGAATTCAGAGCTGTCTTCACTCGCGATTCTTGTAATCTCTCTAAATGATATCATGATTTTGCTTTACTACGCTACTTAAATTACAAGCAATGCGTAGCGTGCCATTATGATCATATTATTAAATAAAAGTGAGTGCCATTCATGCCATGGAGTCTTGTGAACAGTCGGGATAAAGACCATCGCGGTGATTACTAATCATTATGATGACAGGAATAGACTTAAATTGTCCTTTATAGCGTTTATTTCCGTGTGTCCAGCCTAAAAGGTTATGGTTACACAAAAATAGAATTGATTTATATGAGTGAAAGGACTTAAGTTATGAATGGGAATTGATGTGAATGTTAGTTTTAGTTTATCTTAGTTAAAAATCTATTTAAAAAAAATAAAATTGTAACATTTCAAAACCAACCATTTACAAACCCCAAAGAAACGTGTTTTTTAGTGTGACCTAAACCTTTAAAACACTCGTTTATCAATCGGAGTTCAATAAATTTCAATTTCTCGCGATATCATCCTGAGATGAACAAATGCGCTCTTTTAATAAAAAAAACCCAAACATTATTACTAATGTCGGTAAAGACTACTGTGACATCGAACGAGAAATTTGAAAAACCATTCGAAGAATCATCCTACCGCTCATTTAGTAAATTTATCATGTACACCATAAGAGTATTATGAAGTTTTAGAACCTTTAAATTCTTCTTACTAATATACTCTGTCCATTCTACAATTTCCTGTCAAGTACCATGTTGCCGATGTTTTGTTATTGGTTAATATACTATATTTTCTTGCGTGTTTGAATTTGTATATATACGAACAACCACGAAAAAAGTTGCAAAACCATTTTCTAAAATGTGACTCGAAATATAGTTATTTGATTTGTCACCGATATAGCTATCGGACCTGCAACATTTTACCGAGGATTTATTACTTTTTAAAACGAAGTTATTAAAATAAGTTCTGTCAAGTCAGATTAACTAGCTTTTATTTGTAAAAAATCATATTTGAAAGGTTGGATTTTGTTTGTGTGAATCTTTTTACAAAAAGAAAAGGAGCCTTTTAATGAACTTAATTAAGCTGGTTTTGATTAATATGTTTTTCATATATGCCCCAACTGATTGAAATACTTATCTTAAATGCATGTACTTTGAACATCCAATGTGTGATGGTGGATAATGGAATCGAACTCCCTTCTCTGTCTTTTCCGCATCGTTCTGCAAACCCAAATCTAGATGACATTAGAGTTACCTCCCTTGGTAGACTAACCTGAAGCAACTCAAATTTAGGCATTATTGGTCAATATTTGCTTACTGAAGCCAAATATTTGTGAATATCGAGGTGCATCAGGTACGTACTGTACGGATTTATTTATTTGAAATCGACATTATAACTGTCACTGATGCATCTTGGAAAACACTAACAAAATTAGCACCAAAAAAATTAAATTTGAATTTAATTTAAGATTACACAATCATAGAAAGTGTACATGAATTTTAGGAAATCAATACAAAAAGAAACAAAAACCGACAGGATCTGTGTAACATGTGTTCAGAATGTTACAAAATAGTCATACTGCGGCTGAGCCTGGTTCGCCACCCTTTTTCATAATTATTTGTTTTGCTAAGTAAATTGCTGTTCTTACGTTAGGGTTAGGTTTTGTTTTAGATTTATGGTAAGGGACTTACTTAGGGTTAGTGTTAGGGAAAGGGTAAGGATGAGTTTAGATTTAAGTATTTGGTCAGGCGAACCTAAATTCTAAAGTTGCACCAAGTTAGTTTGTATGTACAAATTAATTCAGGTTAACAGGATGAGCTGCTATGTTGGTGTTGATGTGGGGACGTCAAGTGTGCGAGCAGCCATCGTGAGTGAGAGCGGAGAGATCTTATCTACAGCTGTCGAAGAAATCAAGATCTGGAACCCTCGCACTGATCACTATGAACAGTCTTCTCAGAATATCTGGGCTGGTGTGTCCAGTACAGTCAAGGTACACAACAATCTCATTAAAATCAGGTTCAATCTCATTAAATTAGACCACTATGAACAGTCTTCTCGGAATATCTGGGCTGGTGTGTCCAGTACAGTCAAGGTACACAACAATCTCATTAAAATCAGGATCAATCTCATTAAATTAGACCACTATGAACAGTCTTCTCGGAATATCTGGGCTGGTGTGTCCAGTACAGTCAAGGTACACAACAATCTCATTAAAATCAGCGAAATCTCATTAAATTAGACCACTATGAACAGTCTTCACGGAATATCTGGGCTGGTGTGTCCAATACAGTCAATGTACATAACAATCTCATTAAAATCAGGGAAATATCATTGAAAACAGCGTCAGTCTCATGAAATTAGATCACTATGAATAGCTTTATTAGAACAACTAGGCAGGTCAAGTGCAGTCAAGGTACAAAGCAATCTCATTTAAAACAATGTAAAACTCATTGAAATAAGATCACTATATATAGCCTTCTGAGAACATTCTGGCAGGTTTATTCCGTAGAGGTACGATACACAACAATCTCTTTAAAATCAAAGTCAATCTCATTAAATTAGACCACTATGAACAATCTCCTAAGAATATCTGGGCTGGTGTGTCCAGTACAGTCAGGGTTAGAAATAAGCACTAGTCCGGTAACTCATGGCTAGTGAAAAAGAGTGTACGCTAGTAAAAGACAAATGTGTCAAACATGCATTAGTCAAAAGGCTAAGTACTGCAGTAAGACTAATTTCAACCCCTGCACACAGAGGAAATCTCATTCAAATCAGAATCAATCTCTTGAAATTAGATCAATATGAATAGTCTTCTCAGAACATCTAGGCAGGTATCCAATACAGTCAAGGCACACAACAATCTCATTAAAGTTGAAGTCAATCTCATTAAATCAGATTGCTATGATAATGAATAGTCTTTTCAGATTATCTTGGTTGGTCTACCTTGTACACAGTCAAGTTAGTAGGTACACAATAGTCATATTGAAATTTTTGGAAATCTCATTTAAATCAGGGCATTTAAATCGGATCACTATGAATAGTCTTCTCTTCTCAGTTTGTCCAGAAGAGTCAACACAACCATCTCATTTAAAAAAGGTTACTATGAATGTTTGCTCTGACAAACTGGGCTTGCTTACCAGATTAGTAACATACACATTTCGAGCAATCTCATTTAAATTGAATCATTATAAACCGTTTTTGTTCAGAACTTCTGTTCATGTTTGTTCGGTACAGTCAAGTCACACAACAATCTCATTAAAACCAAAGCCATCTCATGAAAATCAGTTCAAACAAACCAACAGTATCTTGTTTTTTATTTCCAAATGCAGCAAGGAACAACAAGGTGACAGGTTTGAACTGATACATTGAGATTTGTTTATCAACCTGACTTGAATTTACAAGTAACCTGTTGAGGTCCATCCTGTCTCGGGGTACGAACATTACGCTTACTCCACTAATCTGTAACCTGGATTTAGAAGCTGGCGCGGCCCGACTTGGGATATAGCCAATCAAATCATTTTCTCGTTGAAATTTTTTTTGAGAAGGTGGCGAAAAAATTATTTGATTGGCTATATCCCAAGTCGGGCCGCGCAAGTGAATCTAGCTTCTGAGCCCAGGGTACAGATAAGTGCAGTTAGCGTAACGTTCATACCCTGAGACAGGATGGTTGAGGTCCAGGGAATATTGGTTGCGTAAAGCCCCATCACACTAAATCAGTTATAAATGAAGTCCATGTCCTATCTTAAGACGGATCTAATGTATTTAATGTGCTGTAAAGCATAGAGAAAAAAATACTGTCTTTGGTTTATATATTTAGATTTTTGGCACACTTGAAACAATTGTTTGTAAAAGACTCTTTAGTGCTCTGGTTAGCCATGATTTGATAGGATTTCAATGGCACTTAGAAACATCCTATGCAGTACTGTACAATTTTGTTTCTTATTTTTAAAAAAAAAAACCCACTGCATTTATTTATTAAAATGTTGCATTAGTTAATGAGGATGGATGTTTTTCAAAAGGTTGATATGTAAGAGCTTGGTAATTAGGTTCAATGTGAGATTATATGTTTGTCAGGCAGCATTACAGAGCTCCGGAGTTTCTAAAGATAACATCAAGGGTATTGGATTTGACGCTACATGTTCCTTGGTGGTCCTTGACAACCAGTTTCAACCAATCACAGTCAGTGAAACAGGTCAGTTTGAGGGCATTTTTGCACACCAATATTTACAAAATATAATAAAGGATGACCACTTTATGATTTTTTAAATCTTCACTGAGATAAACTACCACACAAGTTATTATGTCTCCCTCCGAAGGGTCGGGAGACATATTCGTTTTAGCTGAGTTCCCGTCGGCGTCGGCGTTCCCATTTCGTTTCCTGAGCATATCTCTAAAACTATGTGACCGATCATCACCAAACTTGGTATACTGTCTCTCTCTCTCATGTAGATGTGCCTTTTGGAGGTTATAGATTTCTTAAAATTTAATTATTATTTTTATTTCCATGGCAACAATTTTGACTTAGTCTTTTTCAAGGGTAGTGTTCGTTTCCGGAGCAGATCTCTAAAACTATGTGACCGATCATCACCAAACTTGGTATCCTGTCTCTCCATATCATGTAGATGTGCCTTTTGGAGGTTATAGATTTTTAAAAATTTAGTTTTTTTAATTTCCATGGCAACAATTTGGACTTTAATAGTCTTTTTCAAGGGTTTCAGCATCAAATCATTTAGAATTTTGAATATTTTGTTTGCTACAATTGTGGAGTTGATAGGTTATTTATTCAAGTTGAATTATACAGAGAACATTAATGGTGCTTATGATAGTATTGTTTAGAGGTTTGGAGCATTTGAGGAAGGGGGAGACATCTGTTTTTACGGGTAAAAACACTTTTTGTTTGGTTTAAAAGCTCAAAAGACAGGTGGATTTGAATTACGATGAAGGAATCCTATAAAAGAATGACTTATTTTTATGCTGATGACAAACCAGTCACACACCTATAAATCATCTTCCAGAAACCTTAGTTTAGATAAGATAAGATAATCTTTATTGTCCCAAAAGGGAAATTTGTTTTGTATAATTACAATTCTCCAGAAATGTGATGACAACTAATTACATAATATTCAAATTACCAAATTTCAAGCTGCTGGTGGATTGGTGTTATTTTATAAGCTGCTATTGATGAACCCAATTTGATTTGATGAACCCAGGTAAACCTGAGTGTAACGTAATATTATGGATGGACCACCGGGCAGAGAAACAGGCTGCTGAAATCAACCAATCAGGGAGCTCCGTTCTCCGGTATGTGGGTGGGACCATGTCACTAGAGATGCAGATGCCTAAACTACTGTGGCTCAAACAGGTTGTTGAAAGAAGTTTTGCTTCATCATTTATCAAGCTTTTATTGCATGGTGGACTTATCATTACAAAAAGATTTTGTTACGCTTTCTTAGTGATTTGGATTGGACAAGAAATCTCAAAAACATGCAACTATTTCATGCAGAAAAATTGGGCAAATGATTCTGTAACTATATGTCAATGTATTTTACAGAATCTTCTCGACTCATGCTGGAAGAAAGCCGACCATTTATTAGACCTGCCAGACTTCCTTACATGGCGAGCTACGGGGTCTCTGTCACGGTTGGTACTGGCATTTATCTCCATCCATCATCATAGGCAAAACAAACTGTGAAAATTGGAGCACTAACGATTTAGTGTTGCGAAAAGGTCCCTGATGCTTTCTGAATTACTTATCTTTATAGGTCTTTCAAGATGTCACCTTTCCAGAGTAAACATGTTGTATTTCCATAACATTGCCTTCAACTAAACTTCTAGTCTGTTATCTCTAGAAAATGTTGGCAAGTAAAACATTCTCAGCTATAGGTTTTTAAATCAAAAATTAAAATAAAATAAGTAATATGCTATATTTTGTCCGGGACTTTATGTTAGCCTAGTAGTTGTAAACTTCTAAAATGCCGACCACAGAAGGAATAATCAAATAGACACTTTAGCCCACTACCATTATGCTCTTCATTTTGGTCAAAATTGAACCTATAAAATGTTCAAGTTTTTAGTGGTATCTAGAGAATCAAAGGTTCACTGGATGGAATTGTAACCGCAGTTACCTAGTAAACTGCTAAACCTCAAAAACATTTTCACTTCAAGGGCAATAAGTGAGTGGCTATGGAATTAAGTATCACTGTTTGAAGCACTCATAAAATATTTCACAAATTATGTCACATGTTGTATTATGAACCCTGATGTGTGAGTGATGTGTGTTGCAGGTCCCTATGTAGCCTCGTGTGTAAGTGGGGCTATGTGGCTGGATCAGGGAGTCACTCTGGATGGAACAATGAGTTCCTGAAACATATCGGTTTGGAGGATCTGATCAGCGACAGTTACAGAAAGATAGGTGAGTCCTACAGAAACATGACTATGTTGTTCTCCATGGAGTCTCTTGTCAGTGATTTGAATAGGAAGGGGCCATGGGCCATTTTGCACATTGGATGAAAAAATGGCCAATTAAAATTTGAAGTTTAATATTGATATAATGGGCAACGGCCCATTTAAAAATCAGAAAATTACACACAAAAAAACATGAAAATGTCCAGTTGACTTAGATGTCTTTCCCAATCGGTGTCTTGTGATGAAATATTTGATCAGATATTTAGTAGGAATAAAATTCAATTGTTCATTTATCTTTTATTATCTTTATAACTTGGGTGTTTCTTAATGTTAATAGCTCATTAAGACAGTCTTTATGTCTTTTTGGCTGGCGTGGATACACTGGAGATAACAATGCATTTGAGTTATGGCTAGCTTATTCGCACCTCAAGAAGATAAACCAGTTTCAGTGTCTGATTTTGAAATTTGAAAGGGGGTTCACTTAACAAAGGGGTTGAGATCAAATCCACTGACAAACCCCCCACTTCTCTTATGCCACTGACTGTCACATCACATAAAAACTTCTTTAGCATTGTTTTTAGTGATTTGAGTTTTGGATAAAGAAGTTATTGTTGAACATCGAAACTTTTCTCCTACAGGAAATGATGTTCTCGCACCAGGAGAGAATTGTGGGAAGGGTCTGACACTTGAGGCAGCCGGGGATCTGGGTTTGAACCCAGGAACTCCAGTCGGTACCTCAATGATTGACGCACACGCCGGGGCTCTTGGTAGGTTTACAAGATTTTAAAGGGGCAGTAGCACGTTTTTTGATAATTTTATATTTTAAATTGTTCACTGATAAGTGTATGTTAATGCTATATGTTTGATTTTGATAGTGTCAAAAATCTCATCACACAAGCCAATCAGCCGTAGTCAGAGGACAAAGTATGAAGATTCATATAAAATCCATTGGCGGCCATTTTGTGTGAACACCTTTGATTCATTTTGTGTAAGAAAAAGGAATAGCATGGCTTAACTTTACTTTATATATTTGAATTATTACTGCTCCATTTAGTTTAAATACACTGTCTTTCAATTGGAACCATTAATTTTCAGTTTTTTGACATCACCTTATATTCCCCCTAAAAACGTGCTATTGTCTCTTTAAGTCTAGTTCTCTCCACAGTCCTTATTCTTAGTCAAGAAATCAATTTAGGTAACAGGGTAATATTAAGAAATTAATACAAACAAACTTCTGATGTGTTTGAAGTAAAATATGTTTGATATTCTAATATTTCTTGAGACTCAATGATAAAATAAACTACTTGTAGTGTTAAACTGAAGTGAAGTCTCTTTGAAGATAATTTCTGTAAATCAAAACAAGTATACAAGCAGCTTCCAATGATGACTAAACATTCTTTCTCACTATGCAAATTGTATCATTTAATATTCATATTTTCAAATAGTAAGGTCTACTTTAATAAACAGTTTGCATCGCATGTTCGTAATTAAATCTTTAATATTTTCATCCTAGTACAAAAATAATCTATTATATTTAAAAACCATGTGATTAATTGAAGGTTGTAAAGGTTGCATCCCAAGGACAGCATACATCTCAATTCCACCAATCACAGACCGGCTTGTGCTTATCTGCGGAACATCAAACTGTCACATGGCTGTAAGTATTAATTTTAATCCTACCTCAACTTAACATAAGTTGCTATACTCACGTACTCGATGAGAAATGGACAATAACGCGAGAGTTTTCGAAAGAAGTCCCAGTAAGCTGCCCCAGCTCACTACGCGCGAGCGGGATTGTCCTATCCATGGAAAGAAAGTAGTCCAAAATCACTTCTTGCTACTCACATGTTGTGTCAACACGTGTTTTGTTTTCGTACACTTTTCCATAATTCAAGGTTTGGTTTTGGTTCTTTCTTCCTTCGACCCTTTGCCTTGTTGTTTTGCTGCCCCATAATGTCCTTATTGCACTTTTGATCTTTCCCAATCATTAATTATCACCTGAATCTCTCGCGTAATTTCGCGATCTTTTTCACGGTCAAAACAAACATGGCGTCGCACCACTCCCCTCTTGCGATGTCTGGCCTTCAATCTGGGTTAATTACCTTCTCCCAACTTGCATGGCTTGTTGTTATGGGCGACTTTCACACCTCTGATGTTTTCCCCTGGCCTACGTGCAGTTTGGCACGTACGCTTTTTTCACTGCACCAAATGCGGTTCGTTACAACTTGGGATATTTAAGGAAACCCTTGGTTTTTTTTCTCTTTACGCTTTTTTAATTATAATTCCTATTATAATTAATTCGTAAATTCCCTCATTCTATATATAATATCTTTGCATTTATATATAAACTTTCTTACATAATTCTATGTAATTCTCTTAAAGCTACACAACCAAATCTTATAAAAAAAAATTTCTATACATTTTTTTCTATTTTTGTTGTTGTTTCTTTACCTCTTGCATGTTCCCCTCTAACCTACTCCCCTCGGGGGTTTGTGTTTTACATGCATGTACCTGCTAATTTTTATATAATATCTATATATAAAAATTTTCTCATCTCTTAAGGATACACAATCAAATCTAAAAATAAATTCTTTCTCCAATGAAACTTTTTTATTTATTTTTGCATTGTTATCTCCTCTTTTTCATGCAAGCTTCTGCTTCAATTTATTCCCCTCCGGGGGATTATTTTTAAATCAAAAAAACAAAAAAACAAAAAAAAATTCTTTTTTCTGCTTGCTTATCTATTACCCTCTTGGCATTGTTTTGCTTGCCTTTGCAGTGATTTATGCCCAGAGTGATCTGCAGTGCGTGCCCCTCTGCTAAGTCAGCCAGAGACCCTCACGCTCGCTGTCCAGACTGTCTCCCTTGGACGTGTTCCATCGCCTCTCGGTGTGACGAGTGCCGTCCTTTCTCACCCTCGGACTTCCTGCTCTTCGCGGCTGCTCGCCGGAAGCGTTTTCTTCAGCGCCTCCGCCGCACCTCGATGTCGTCCACCTCCCCTCGCCACTCGCTGACGCCTCCACCTCCTGTGCAGGATCCCCCACGAGCTCCCACGCCTCCCAGGGATCCTACACCCCCGAGGGACCCTACGCCTCCCAGGGATCCTACGCCTCCCAGGAACCCTACGCCTCCTCCTTCTGATGCCGTCCCTCTGGGCCTGGAACAAGCCGTCCTCTCCATGCTGGACAAGGCCTTGGCTGCTCGTCTCCCACCTCCTTCAGACCAGCTTCAGGACCAGCGCCAGGATCAGCGTTCCTACCACCGCCAGGACCAGCGCCAGAACCAGCGCCAGGACCAGCGCAACGACCAGCGCCAGGACCAGCGCCAGGACCAGCGCCAGGACCAGCGCAACGACCAGCGCAACGACCAGCGCCAGGAGCATCGCAACACCCAGCGCCAGGACCAGCGCCAGGACCAGCGCCAGCGCCAGGACCAGCGCCATCGTGACCAGCGCATCGAGCACCAGCGCTCAGACCAGCGCCAGCGCCGGCGCCCTGCACCTTCACCCCCTAGGGGACGCTGTCCCTCCAGACACTCCAGGTCCCCTCTTCGTTCCCGGAGCAAATCTCCTCGCCGTCAGCGGCGCCGCATACGCTCCTCTACGCGTGGGAGCTCGTGGGGGATCCTGTGCGTAGGCACTCCCGCTCGTCCTCCAAGGAGACGTCGTCGTCCCACCGTTCTCGGCGCCAGGACCCTACGCCTCCACGTACGCCTCCTAAGACTCCCAGGTCGTCCAGGAAGAAGCTTCCCCCTTCAGACCCGGACAGAGAGGAAGACTTTAACCCCGACTACGACGAGGAGGAGGATGACAACGCCACCTACCTTACTCTGCGGTTGATCCCCGAGTTGATCGCGGACCGGCTTCCTCAGTGCACTTCCCCCGGCGAGTCTGCCTCCATCCACACCGTACGTGAGGACCCGGATGTGATGCTTCCGCCAAACCCGGACGTCCTAGATGGTGTCGCCTCGTTGGAGGACGACTTCTCTAAGCTCTCCATCTCTTCCTCACTCAAGTCTTCCAAGCCTGCAGCTCCTCTGCAGGTCCACTCCTTAAGCAGGTACGACAAGGCCGCCTCTTTGGACGACGCCATCGGCCGCCTCGCCTCTCCTCTGGCCCATGCCTACAAGGTGCAGGACGCCAAGATCGCTGCGATGGAGGCATCTTTCTGCAGGACCTTCAGACCCCTCTCCATGCTCCTGTCTTCTACAGAGGCCCTTCTGGCTGACTTGGACCTGGACAACCCCTCAAGGCTTGACCACCAGACCACAGTCTTCCAGTGGCAGCGGCGTACCCTCCGCAACATCTTTGATACCGTCCGTTGCGGTTTTGGTTCTGCGGTGCACCTCAGACGGGCTGGGTTCCTGGACCAGTGCTCCTGGGAGACCGAGTTTAAGAAACCTCTTCTTCAGGCTCCCCCCACCGCGCCGACCCTCTTCGCTGGGAAGATCCCAGATGTCTTCAAGGAGCCAGCCGCAGTGGCGCAGTCCGAAGTCGCCTTCAAGACCTTGATGTTTGTTAACAACCAGGTGTCTTTTCGTCGCCAGACCTCCTCCACGCAACCTAAGCTCTACAAGCGCCAACGCTCGCGGCAACAGCCCTCCCGTTCCGGCCCCAGCCAGTACCAGCGGCAGGGCTCCAACGCCTCTAGAGGGAAGGACAACTCCAGAGGCCGTGGAGGTAGAGGCAACAAGCGCCCCTACTCCAGACGTTGATACCGACGCCTTACGCGACTGGGCCCTCCCGCCCCCAGTCGTGCCGGTGTACAGCACTCCGGTAGGCGGGAGACTGGGGACCTTCTGGCCCAACTGGCAAGTCCTAGAAGATCCCTACGTGACCAACATCCTGAGGACAGGCTACAAGCTACCACTGTCCTGTCCTCCTCCCGTGACCTCTACTCCCCTGGCACGAGAGTATACCGAAGCCCAGAGTGTTCTTCTAGCCGACAACATCTCGACAAGAACGCTCTGGAGTTGGTGCAGCGACCCGAACACGCCCCAGGGTTCTACTCGCCAATCTTCCTGGTACCGAAGAAGAATTCCACCAAGCTCCGTATGATCCACAACATGGCGGCATTCAACGAGATGTTCATGGAGCCCCCGTCTCACTTCCGCATGGTCTCCATCGACACCCTTCGTTCGAAGCTGTCCCCCGGGGATTGGATGATAAGCCTCGATCTGCAGGACGCATACCTCCACGTCCCGATCTATCCACCTCACAGGAAGTTCCTCCGGTTCATCTTCCAGGGCCAGCACTATCAGTGAAGCGTCCTCCCGTTTGGAATTTCCTCGGCCCCGTGGTTATTCACACGGATCACCACTCCCATCTGCCGATATCTCCATCTCAGAGGGATCCATTTCGACCCGTACATCGACGATTGCCTCATGTCCAACCCGTTGTCACACGTGCTACACAGACAGTCAGCGTTTGCACTCCGCCTGCTTCACCAGCTGGGTTGGCTCGTCAACAAGGAGAAGTCCCACCTCACGCCTTTGCAGGACCTCACCTTCATCGGGGGACGCTTCAGGACAGACCTAGGCCTCTTGTTTGTCCCTCCAGACCGGTGGGTCAAGATCCAGTCCTTCGTCCACCGAGCCCTGGTGTCTCCTCTACGGCTCAGAGAGTGGCAGGCGCTGCTAGGCCTCCTCACCTCTGCCCAGGCCCTCACGCTTCGAGGTCGGCTGATGATCCGCCCGCTCCAGGTGTTCCTCAAGCCGTTCATCCAGTCGGACGACACGTCCTCCAGGATTCCCTTACCAACGCACCTCAGCCAGTATCTTCGATGGTGGACACTGCGATCGAACGTCTGCGAAGGCGTCTCTTTGCGCGAGCTTCAACACGACCAGGAGCTTTTTGTGGACGCCTCCCTCCAAGGCTGGGGAGCCCACCTCGGGGAGCAGACCACCGCAGGCATTTGGACGCATCCTCAGACGTCCTGGCACTCCAACAGCCTAGAGATGCAGGCAGTCATCCTAGCCGTGTCCCACTGGCTTCCGGTTCTCCGAGGCTCCCGCCTTCTCCTGGCCTCGGACAACTCCACAGTCGTTTGGACTATAAAGAACCAGGGAACGACGGGCTCTCCCCTGCTCCTAGATCAAGCCCTCCAGCTCTTCCAGTTGCTGGACGACAATCAGATCCTCATCCGGGCTCGTCATATTCCAGGCTGCAGGAACGTCCTCGCGGACGCCCTCTCAAGACCAGACAAGCGGTCGCCCACGGAGTGGATGCTCAACCCGGAGGCCTTCGCTCTTATCGGCGCTCAGATCCACCGCCCTCTCATAGACCTGTTCGCCACGAAGCAGAACCACCAGCTTCCGGTGTACGTGTCCCCTCTCCCAGACCCAGCAGCGTGGGCCGTCGACGCAATGTCCTTGTCGTGGGAGAGTCTGGACGCGTACGCTTTTCCACCTCCGATTCTCCTGTCCAAAGTCATCGCAAAGATCAAGAACACTCGTCGCCTTCGACTGACTTTGGTCGCGCCCTACTGGCCAGCGAGAGGGTGGTTCCCTGATCTTCTTCAACTCGCCGAAGGAAGTCCTCTTCAGCTCCCTCAGTGGCGAAACCTACTCCTACATCCGCACAGTCACCTGTTCCATCCGGATCCAGAGAGGTACGATCTACACGTCTGGACCATCTTCAGAGATCACTCCGCGCCAAGGGATACTCCAGACGTGTAGCCAACGCCATTTCCAAGGTCCACAGAGTATCCACGAGGTCGCTCTACGACGACAAGTGGACGTCCTTTGAGACTTACTGCAGGGACGTCGGTCGGGACCCTATGTCTGTGGATCCTCAGTTTGTTGCGAACTTCCTTCTTCATCTGCGTCAGAAGCGTCACCTGAAGGGCGGGACCATCGCTACTTACCTGTCAGCTCTCAACTCGGTCCTCGCGGTGAAGACGGACAGGAAATTCTTCAAGGTTCCTGAGTTGGTGGCCCTCCTCAAGTCTTTCAAGCTGGAGGACCAGAAGCTGAAGTTCCGTCCGCCAGCCTGGGACCTCAACGTCATCCTTAAGTATCTCCGAGGAGCCCCCTTCGAGCCCCTGGCTGAGGCCTCCTTTCAACACCTCTCGAGGAAGACTGCGTTTCTCCTCTCCTTTGCCACGGCTGCTCGTGTCAGCGAGCTCCATGCTCTGGATGTCACCAGGATCCGCTTTGAGCAGTCCAGGAAGGGATCCGTGCACCTGGGACTGCTTTGGGACTTCGTCGCCAAGAACCAGCTTCCTGGTCAGCCTGGCAGGACCTTTATGGTCCCTCCTCTCTCCAAGATCGTCCATTCGTCGGAGGCTGAGGAACTCTCCCTGTGTCCCGTGCGTGCCCTTCGAGAATATATCAGCCGCTCCGCTTCTCTTCGTGGCACCAGGAAGAGACTTTTCATCCCCTTCTCACCGGCGGTGGAAGGCGAGGTGACCAAGAACACCCTCTCACTGTGGCTCCGGTCCGTCATCCTGGCTGCATACGACGCTTCCGGCCTGCCTCATCCTGTCGCCAGCAACCCTCACGAAATCAGAGCACTTGCGTCTACGATGGCCTTGCACCGTAACTGCTCTGTTTCAGCGATCATGGAGGGCTGCTTATGGAGATCTACCACTGTCTTTGCCTCCCACTACCTCCGGGACCTAGCCGTCGAGGACGTGGAGGGCCTGCAATCCTTTGGACCGTTGGTGGTAGCCCAACAGCTAGCTGCCCCAACGTCCAAGTAGGGTAAGCTGAACGCTTTTACTTCGTTACCAGGAGTCTCACTAATGCACCTGTTGAGTTGTTTCGTTGTTGGCGACACTATGGGGTTCACCGTCTGCTTCTCTGTGCAGCTGCTGCTCGGACGCCCCTCTGGGAGGATGTCTCTGGGGACCTGCTGTTCTACGCTTGACTCGTCCTCCCTCCTCCCCGCTGTCGGATCAGTAGCAACTTATGTTAAGTTGAGGTAGGATTAAAATTTATTAAAATCTAAATATTTTAGATATTTATAATACCTACCTCAACCTAACGTTAAACTCCCGCCCGGCCTCCCCTACGGACTTCGTTGGATTTCTGCTGTTTGGTTCATACCAAGAAGTGATTTTGGACTACTTTCTTTCCATGGATAGGACAATCCCGCTCGCGCGTAGTGAGCTGGGGCAGCTTACTGGGACTTCTTTCGAAAACTCTCGCGTTATTGTCCATTTCTCATCGAGTACGTGAGTATAGCAACTTATGTTAAGTTGAGGTAGGTATTATAAATATCTAAAATATTTAGATTTTAATAAAATTGATAAATCTTGCTGATGATAACATATATATTTCATCCTTGCTTCCTTTTACCTGAAATGATTAAAGTCCATGAAAGTAAAATATTCATTCACCATCGCTTATTCTTTTACCCTATTGATATTTATTATCTTCAGGACAGTGAAACACCAATATTTGTCGATGGTGTATGGGGCCCCTACTATTCGGTTGTGCTGCCTGGTCTTTATGCAAATGAGGGAGGTCAAAGTGCAGCAGGCAAGCTAGTAGGTAATTTGCAATTGCCTTGATCTCTTTACATGACAACTTTTTTTTAAAATGTTGCAGGGTTCTTTTGTTGTAAGGGGAAAAGTTTCATCAACACTTATTATACCATCAAGTCACGCCATTACAAGTCTATAAAAATGTCTTTACCAAGGTGGACTGAAAATTTTTGAATGTTGCCAAATATTGGATACAGCGGTATTTCCACAGAGTTTTGTCTTGATCTCGGACACAGTATTCAAAACAGATTAAGTCCTTCTGTCAAGCAGAGCTTACAACTTTAAAAACCGACCAGCTGTTCTGCAAAGTTGACCTCTTATGAATAGACCTTCAACATTCTAAAATTACACAAGATTTCTCTTCTCTTATCCAATAAACCAAATCTGGAACTAATCAGTAGCCATTAAAACACTTGAAACACGACACATTCTAGCTGAGAGCAGAACCCTACCCTGTGATCAAGAGTTAACTATGTTTCTTTTGAAATCTAGGGGATGGATTTGCGCAGTGGTAAATTGTTTTTGGCTTTGGATCAAGAGGTCCGGGGTTCGAACACCGTCAGGGGCTCGACAATTTTGTCTGTAGTAGATAATTGCTCCACATCCAATAAGGTTTGGGTGCCATTCTACACAAAGATCAGCTCAGTAGAGGGGAATATTGTTGAGCAGACAGCTTTGTGTATAAATGAAGTGATCTACCAGTCACACCTAAGAAACCAGTCACAAATATGTGGCTGATTTCTTGCAGTTAGGGTGAAAGAGTTAACTGCCATTTTGTTTCAGATAGATTTTGTTGTTGAGACCCACCCGGCCTACCAAGAAACAGCAGCTGCGGCAAGGAAAAGGTGAGTCGAAGCCTTTATATCCACATTGAGAGAGTTCATTCCTTCTTTCTTATGGCACAAACTTTGACAGAATAGTTTGAATCTCTTGGTTGTTTCCTTATCTCAACAGGGTTAATCTTGGAGGCAATCTTTTCTGGTTTGACTTTAAAAAAAAAGATACAAATGAATTACAACTAGCCAACAATTTCCCAAATGCAGAGATGGAAATTTTAATTTTGCGGCTCAGTGTGGTTTTGTGTACTGTGATAAATCTTAAGCAAGGAAATTTGCTGGTAGTGAGGTGGGTTGAAGCCGGCAAGTTTACAGTTTTTTCTCCTGATACCCAAAATAACCTCACTCGATATCTTTGAGAGCAATTTCTCTCCACAGAGGTAGCACAAGTAGTTCTTGTGTTTCTGGCACAGTCTCCAAGCAGCAAAACTTTGTTCCACGAACTATCTGAAATGTTTCTGCCAAAGAAAACACTCACATAGAAAGCTTGACTGTGATCACAGCACCCTCTGCCAAGAATCAGTTGCCAAATTACACAACCCTTTTCTATCAAGAAGACCAAAACTGTAAAGTACATATCAGAAAAGTTGCTGCCTCTTTTGGGAGAGAATGCTATAAAAAAACATTAATGCAAATATTTCAGAAACAAGATTTGTCTCATCTTGATCTGTTTTTACTAACTTCACTGACATTTCAGTGGCACGCACGTCACGGAGTACCTTAACAACCATCTGGAGAAGATAAGGAATACCAAGGGGAGACAACACCTGTGTGAACTCACTGCAGACCTCCATGTATGGCCTGATTTCCATGGCAACAGATCCCCAGTAGCTGATCCATCTTTGAAAGGAATGGTGGGTTGAAATTAACATGATAGCAGAATATAGACTTTTAATAAAACAACACTTTATTGTCATCAGTACCAGTATACAGTAGAACATGGATATAGTGAACGCAAATTTAGCGAACAATCGGATATAGTGAAAAAATTTATAGGTCCCCTCAAAACACCCGATATAGCGAACTAAATTCGTTGGTCCCTTGGAGTTCGTTATATCCGTGTTCTACTGTATATAAAAATTTGTTTTGTGTTAACGCACATGGCAACAGCTTAGTTAATGCGTTGTTTGGTTGTTAAATACTAAGTGTCATTCAAGGAACCAACAACTCCTATCTTGTTAAATCTCTTGGTATGATGTTATTCGGAATCCACTCTACCAACTTGACTATGTTAAAAGATTTTATATGTATGTTGTTGTATGAAAGAGTTAATTCTATACTGTGGATACCAGGAGCTCGATTCTTGAAGTGCTAAGATTGTTGTAGGTACCAAACATCAACATTGATTTTTGACTATCTTAGCACTTTGTGAGCAATCGAAAATCTAGGCCCAGTAGCCCATTTCATGGAAGTCTCATGGGAGTAATGATTCGGTAGCCGGGAGACTTTCATGGAACAGGCTCCAGTAAGAACTGGTAATCAAGGGGTGTTGAATATCATATAAATCAAGGATGTTTTCAATTTGCCTTTGCCTTGGATGTAGCTCAGTGGTAGAGTGTCCGCTCGTCACCTGGAAGACCAGAGTTTGATTCCCGGTCGTGTCATACCAAAAGGTTAAAAGGTGGGAGTTGTTGCTGTCTTGCCACTCAGCATTGTAAAGGCAGAACGATTTAACTGGCTCTGATCCATTGCGGCCGGGTGCTTTGGCACAAAACAAATTTCCAACATGTATAATTGTACTGAGGACAATAAAGTGTTACTGTGAAGAAGACAAGACGGTGATGCTGTATGCATCAGCTTATTTTCCTGAGGACAAGTACTCACTGAATCAAAGTGAGAGTTTTACTTGCGACACCAGTATGACTCTCTCCTCCCAAACAACAGTCTAAGTAGACCTAGCCTCAATATTACCCGTTTCACTCTGATATTGAGTCTAGTAGAAGGTCGCGTCAGCCGACCTTTTTGCGACCTATGACCCTCCAACGGTATATGTGTGAAAGCAGAGTATTGTGGCTGGGTAAGATGAATTCGGATTGGTCAATTGATCCGTGGGCTGACTAAGTAAACCTAGCCTCAATATTACCTGTTCCACTCCTATGTTAAGTCTTGTGTCAGCTGACCTTTTTGCGACCTATGACCCTCCAACGTTATACGTGGGCTGACGAAACCCTCTACTAGACCTATTTCTACCTACTTGATATCAGAGTGAAACGAGTAATATTGAGGCAAGGTTTATTTAGACTGCCCAAACAAAGTCATGTGGATCAAATGTTTTTTCAGGTGTGTGGATTGACCCTGTCGTCGGGTGTGGACAGTCTGGCTCTTCTCTACCTAGCAACCGTACAAGCTCTTGCGGTGAGTCTCCTTTCAAGGAAATATTTTACATTTTTCAAAGGAAATTTAGATAGTTTCAGTCCTACTCATCCTTGGTGACCGAGGGTTGAACATGCTACACTTTTCTACCCCTTGGATCTTTCCTCATAAAAATATGTATTGAAGATACCCATCCTTGATTTAATGAGCCAATTAAACTTTTATATCCTTTTTGTGATGTGAGCATCTCAAAAGACATACATACATAAAAATACTTATATAGCACTAAAACAAGAAAACTGCCCTGAAGCTCTGTAATGAACACATGAAAATGTCAGGTAGTCAATCAAATGCAAATACTGAAATAAGACATGTAACAACATGCATTGCTAGGTGGTGAGAAAATGGTTTGAAATACTAAATAGTTGAAGTCCTAGATCATTAACAAGATATTACATGTAAGAAATAATTGGAAACCTGTTTCAGAAAGTTTTCTCATTTCAGTACGGTACACGACATATTGTATCCGAGATGAACCGTAGTGGACACAACATTTCCCTGGTGTATCTGTGTGGGGGGCTTCACAACAACAAGCTGTTCGTCACAACAACTGCAGATGTGTTGAGTAAGTTATTTTATTTAAAGCCATCTATTGTAAATTATATTTTGCAGCAGGATTAAGGAGGTTGGATACCTTTGTTACTGCACATCCGCAACAGTCAGATTGTGCTATTTTAAAGTTTATGCTGTTTTGTTTATTTTTCACTGAAAGTGTGAGATAAAAAAATAAAAAAATAAAATAATGATTTAGTTTAATAAAAACAATGACAATGTTATATTTGTGAACATAAGTATTTGTTTTATGATAAAAGTTATTTCACTAATTAACCTTAAGTACTAATGAAAATTTCTAAAAAAGGGTAATGTTGACAATGAAGAGTTATCTCCCCTGGATGTTAATTTTCATTGATGTGGCAAAATTGAATGTGAATATCTGTTATCCCCTGGTGACATATTGTTTTTTCTTTTTAATCTTATTCTAGTGTGTATTAACTATAAAATATATAATTTTCAAAAAAGTCTTAATACAAGAAATCGATTTTTTTCATAAAAGAATAATATTTTACAAAAATAATCATACAAAAAAAAGGTTATTTGTATGAATTTACTTCATATTATTTTCAAGTTCCTTTTTTTCTGACTTAGTTTATTTCCATACTGCAATGCCTTAATAGAAAAACATTTAAATAACAATTATATTCAAAAGTTATCTTGAAAAGGAGTTTTTAAATTATTGTATTTTCATCATTGGGTGCCCTAACGGATGGGCCCTTTTTCGAACAAAAACTGTGGTGACATGGTATTTTTATGACACAATTTGATTCAAGACATATTTTTCAACAAAATAAGACCAAATTTAGCTATTTCTTAACACCTCGATATTTTGTATCCAACCTCCTTAAAATGAAAGCTGAGCTGCAGGGTTGGATGAAAAACATTTGCTGCCCAAAACAAAACCGAAATAGTGTTAAATATTTCCTGTTATGACGCCGTCAAGGCAAAAACCTAACGACAATTGCAGTTGACAACATGTGCTTTTATTCCATTTCCCAACTTACAGTAAAGAGAGTTCTTCAAGGGGCACAACTCATGACGGACTACTTGTCAAGCTTGGCGCAACTGTTACACTATGATAAACGTTAAAACACAACATCAATCAGTTTGCCTTTTGCTGCTGAATTCATTTGTAGTTGTCAATTCATCCAGTGGAATAACCAAACATCTTGTACTCTTTTTAGCAAGAGTTCTGAAAGTTGTGATATATTGTTACCTATTGCAGACATGCCCCTAGTACTCCCTGACACCCCTGTATCTGTTCTTCTCGGAGCGGCAATCCTCGGGGCTCGGGCTTCCGGCAACTTCACTTCTGTTCAGGTGGGCCTCAATTTCAAAAGATTCTCAGCCAATTAAAATTAACCCTAATCCCTTTCATCAAATAAGGAAAATAAAAATAAAGAAATGAAATCAATAACACTGAACCCATTTAATACAGCCATTGCTTTAGAAGCTTTGCAGTATTTCTGTAATTTCCCAGGCCCTCTCTATAGTCTACAGCAGATCATTTTGAGAAAGAGCAAAAATCGGATCAAAATTTTTATATCACAATCAATTATTATATCAAGGCTTGAAAAAGCCACTGACAAAGACTAGTGTGATTTGTGACTTGTAGGGGCAGTTAACTGATAAAGTGTTAGTGTCAACATTCTGACATTGTATTATTGTGTAAAACTTGACATTGTGTTTGAGTTTCAACCAGTCTCATTAAAATCTGCCTAGTTCCGAGGAATAAAAGTTTAAAAATATTAACTCTATGGGAATCGAATCTAATTTCGATAGGCAAAAGCCTTCGGTATCAAGCTAGAGGCAAGTAACTCCAGTTAACCATGCTTTGAACATGATTTCCGCCAGCGGTGTTATAAGCGAGATAATGTGATTGGTCTGCTAACGACTGGGTTTAAGCTGCCCTTTACTGGTATAAAACATGCGAGGTACAGGGTGCGGTCAGACCTAGTGTAAAGGATTCTATATCTCTGTGCAGTTAATAATTTGAATATCTTATTCCTTGGAACTAGGCCGATTTCAATCAGTTTTTGAGTTTCAACAAACACACACTTCATCATATCAACAGATATGGCTAGTTTATCTTTCTGTTTTACAGGCACCCCCATTTCAATTGATGTTAAATTGATTAAAAAAATTACATTTTCAGAATGCCATGGAGAAGATGGGAGGAACTGGTGATGTTGTTAAACCTAACAAGGATACTCACGAGTAAGATTTCATAAAATCAACTTCTCAGTTTAAAATAGTAACTTCTCCTATTTGGTAATATAATCATTTCATCATGGGTTTTCTTTCGGATATATATTCCGTATTTCATGTTTGAGGACAAAAACTTTATTAATTGGAGATGAAAGTTGAGAGTGGATGGCGTTAAGATTTAATTTCTTGTAAGAATCCTCTTTTTTGCTCTTCTTAAAGTTAGTACCACAATCATGCTAAGATCATAAGTAAACTTCCCTTTTTCAATGAGAATTTTGAGTTTAAAATCCCCTCAAGCCTCATAAGCAGCCCCATTGACCTTAAACCCTTCACATTATTTTTAGGAAGGTCAGACTTCTACTTTGAGAGAAACTCATATTAAATATTTTAATTATCATTTCAGTTTCCATAACAAGAAATATTCTGTGTTCCTGAAGATGTTGGATCACCAGAAAGAGTATCGGCACATCATGTCTTCTTGAGACCTCATTATCAACTCGACTTCAATTCAATGGGCTGTCAATATTCACCGATTCCCCACTACGAGCCAGACTCTTCTTTCCACTAATCTGTACCCTGGGCTCAGAAGCTAGATTCTCTCGCGGCCCGACTTCAATTCAATGGGCTGTCAATATTCACTGATTTTAACCCTTTTACCACTACAGGCCTGACAACAGGCTCAAAACTGCTTTTAGGTCAAGTGAGTGAGTTGGGTTTAATGTCAAAAACTGCTTTTAGGTCAAGTGAGTGAGTTGGGGTTTAATTTGTTGTCATCTTTAGGTCAGAGCAAATTTGTAGTTTGAAGAACATGCTCTTACACTGCCGTTGCAAAAAGCTCAAAATATTGCATGTTACATTTCAGTGTTATATATTAAATATTTAATAATATTTATCACAATTTCATTGAATGAAGGCATTTACGAAAAAGAAATTGAAATCGATTCTTAAGCGAGAAATTACAGTTTTACCATATAATGAGAGAGTCAAGCCTTCACCTTGAAGTTTGGAAGCATGAAATCTTTTGTGTCATGGTCTGATGCCCTTTTTTCACTATAAACCAATTATACGTTGTAATTCTCTCTAATATACCAGGGTAATTTCTCTAAACTAAGCCAGCTCTCTTATAAGGGTGGGTCAGGGTAAAGCAAGTAAACATTTTTTCATGTTTTCAATTACATTTTCAATCCATCCCTGTCTATTGATGCTGTATGTTGACTATCAAAGGAAATGTGGTTACCGATGTCCTGTATGCAAAAAATAGTATTGGATTTTTTTTTCAGTACAGAGCATGTGGTCAGGTATGAAAACAACAAAATGTAATGTATGTATATTCAAGAGCTGTAAAGGCTTGAAATTAATGTTTCTGATTTTCTTGTGTTCACTGCAGCAAGCATGTGTATGTCTGGAAACTATTATTGTTATGTATGTTCATGTATTATTCAAGAGTTAAGACTTTGTCAAAATGAATGTTTTTATTTTCTGGGGTTCTCAACTCTGTATGCTATTCTCAATTTATCAATTGTCTAACTCAAGAAATGAAGACTCATGTTAATGAAATGATTGTTAATGATTTTATACCATTTTTGCAATAACTGCCAATTTTTTAAGCCTTTTACAGCAATATCTTATATATGTATATTTATGAAATAAAACGATTATATCTTTGTGTTGTACTGATGTTTTTCACTTATTGAGGTAATTTTTGCAAAACATCTTTTTTTATTAAAGTAATCCAAGATTTGTCCCTGTCTTCAATAACATTGTGGTCATGAATTGAAGTGATGCAATGCATTTTGAATAATTTCAAACTGGTTGTAATTTTCAACTGTTATTTAAAGTTAGACGTACAAAATTGTCATTGGAACAATGTCATGATAGTTTGAAAATATCACCAATCATTTAAATAACAAAACTATTTAGATTTTAATGTCAGATGATTGTGCCATGTATTTCATATCATAAGATCCTTTTCCTTTCCCTGTTGGAGTGTTAAAGAAGAATCGGATGAATGTCTTGTGTGTTGGTTTTTTTTCACTTTCTAAATTTCTTTGTATTCTGTTCTCTTTCTCTCAACAAGCCAAAGAAAATTACCAGTTCTTCACACAGAAGATATCTTAATAATTTCTTTGCATAAAAACCTGTTATGAGTCGGCCATATCCCTTCCCACTACTTTTAAGTCAATTAATCATTTATTATCATACATCTTTGATTTCATAACTTGAAAAGAAATGTGTGTGTATCGGGGACACACATTTTTGTTACTCAGTTCTCAACCTTAAAGGAAACAGACCGATTCTAAGTTTGAAACTGATCGCAAAACTCACTGCGATTTGATTGAATGTTGCTGAATGTGATCTGGCTTAGAACCATGTCCACTTGAAACAGCAACTATTTGGGAAAATTACTCGAGGGGAGAGAAAAGAAAGATATTCAGTCTTACAAGGAAACTGACTGATTTTAAGTTTGAAACTGGTTGCAAAATTCTATGTGATTAAATTTATCGATTGAATGTTGCTGATTGAGATCTGGAATCTGTATTCTGAGCTGGAAGAGACAGCTGGGGAAGAAATGACTCAAGGAAAAAAGACTTTCAGCCCAAATGTTCTGTTCCCTTATCAAAAGCAAAACAAACAAATCTTTATAACTACATGTATTTATTGGTGACTAAGTTATGTACATTTATGTAACAATGGCATCAAAGGTCGTGAATGTAAAGAAATTATAGTTTCTCCCGTGAAACTTGTTCTTTGTACACTTTTGTCAAATTCCTAGACATCGAAAGTTTTAATGAAAATGAACACAAAGAGTGATTTGAGAATTCTTTCAATGTGAAAATTCAGTTTGAGATTAGATATTCTATTGAAGTTACGACACAAAGATTTCTGTTTTCATTGTTCTTGTAGGAGATTGACATGACTTAATAAACAACTATTTGTCAACAACTAACAAACCCATAATTTGTATAGCGTGACTCAAACACTTCTTAGACAATTAATAATTAGTATAGTATGACTCAAATAATTCTTTATCAATATTTGAGCTTTTAATTGCCGTGGACATATTTCCACTTTGCGCATAACAAACCTTGGGCAAATGAAAACATTAGCACTTCAACAGACGCATGCCCAGTACAAAATACAAAGCACTTTCTGACAAAACTTTAATCGGTATTTTACAAGGACATTTGAGTTAGGATAATGACGAAGAAATTCAGTTTTTAAAGCAACTTAAAATGAATTGAGTAGGTCATTCAATGTTCAACAATGAATTTGTTGCCATTATTGACATCATATGCATCTCAAAACATATTTAGAAGTGAATACAAAAGATAGCAAAATGTCTGAATTGCTAGAACTTTTTTAAGGTAGCAAAATTTCGAATTGCTAGAACTTTCTTGAGCAAAAACTGCACAATGGGGCTCCATATCAACTGTCATGTTTTTCACAACTATGCGTCTTTGAAAGACGTAGAAAATAGAAATGGTACCCCATTGTGATGCCAAATCTTCAAAGAGTTGCCTAATCTAGGCTTAGGCATAGAGTTGCATTTCCAATTAGAAAGATTTGTCACTTGTAAATTCAGCAATAATAGACAACTGCACATACTGTATGGAACAGACCAAGGCAAGGAATTGTAATGCACTTACGGTGCCTGTGCACAATCTGCATAAAATCTGCATAAGAGTTATCTCCCTTTCATAATCCTTGGCATCATGTTATTTCTAAATGAATTAAAAATAACACTCGTATCTCGTTGCAAAATGTTTAATAGGGGTCAAGAGCTATCCTAGACCTTTCATCTTCCACAAATTATAACAATAACTGTCTGATGAAATATTAAATTCTTACGATTACCAAGCCTTGTCACCGATTGGATACCGAGGCTAGATATCTTTAAGTCCTAGATCACTTAATAGCAAAGTTTTGCCTTTGATTATGTACCTGAAATATAACTGATCATTCATTTCTCACTAATTGTTTTAATGAGTTACCATTGAAAGGTTAGAGTTTTGGACAAAGTTCTGATACTTAACGTTAACACTGCTGTATGTCAATGACCATATATAACCCTTTGAGTTGAAATTAAAAGGCCACTGAATTATACCTTTATGGAAAAGTTCTTGGATTATAAACACAGCAAGGAACAAGTGAAAATTTCTCTGGCCAATGATTTTAAACATATATAGGCCTTGGCTGTCTGACAGATGACGACTTTAACTGTTGCACTGATCCGCTGTTGCGTAGCTCAGACTATGAATGATGTCTACAGCTTAACTAGCAATGATTACTTCTCACGGTTAGAATTGTTAGATCAAGTAACAACCCTTATTGACATTTCTAAGAATATGAAATTAATTCATTAGGGTCTAAGTAGCCTGACTAACATCATCAAAATCCTTGATGAAGATAAGATTCAGATTGAAAACCATTAACATCTTAAGAGCTTGACAAGTCAAATTTTAGATGAAAATAATTTTAAGAAATACTGGCCTTAAATCTTAATTTCCTTTACAAAAAGTGCAAACAATAACATGTTGAAAATAAATTTTCCCTTTTGAAGAATGTATCTTGATGCAACATTTAAAGAAATAATTATAGAATCAATATCTTTTTTTTAATTATTGTCATGTTCTCAGTATTGCCCACAAGTTTCATGACTAGTTTTTCACATTTTCAACAAAAGTTTTTAACCATTGGAGGTATAATTTTTAAGTTCTGATGTCTATTGCATAATGATAATTGATATGGGTAAATTAATTCATTCTTTATCATAGATAATTTAATAAACTTATAAATCTCCATCTCTAAAAGATATAACATCATATGATAGAGGTTGTGAAGGTGGCCAGATATAACTTACCAATTCAACTTCTAAAAGAAAGTTTTTATGCCTTTAAGAAATGGTTTTTAATAATCAGAACAAAATTGTTGTAATAAAGGTTTTGTGACCTGTGTCTTATCAAGTTACGGCATATCGTAATTGAGATATATATATTGACATAAAATTACTATGTCAAAGATCTTTAAACGGGCAGAAGAATGTTTCTTGAAATTCTATATTTTCAATGGCTCTGATAATTGTATGTTAAAGCTAAATTTATTATTTTGATAGTGTCTTAAATCTCTTTTCACAAACCAATCAGCCATATTTAGAGAAGAAATTATAAAGATTCACATAAAGCCATTGGCAGCCATTTTGGGGTGACCACCTTCAATTCATTTGTGAAGAAAAAGAAATTACATGGCTGAACTTTTCATTATATATTTGATTTATTACTGCTTGATTTAGTTTAAATACATTGTCTTTGAAATGGAACCATTAATTTTCATTTTCCTGAATTACCTTATATTCCCCCTAAACAAGTGCAACTGCCCTTTTAATGTGGATAAGACATGAAACATAGGTCAACATTATCTTTATCCATTGAAAACCAAACATTAGCTCTTTCTGCTTCATTAATGTTCGTCAAGAAGTAGTTCACACATGACAAAACATGAATGATAAATGACTACAAAATGATGTATGAACTTAGAATTAGAAAACATGATTAGTTGGAGAGATAATCCTCACAGGAGCCATTTTTCCTTGATGCTGATGTCACGGGGATCTGTTAATGAATCAATATTTCACTCCATAACTCCAAAAGAAATTGCTGTTCACCTTCCTGGTTGCCTCCGGTCTGAAAAACGCCTTCAGATTTGTTTCAAATTCACGGAATTGAACAATGAGTTTCATTCTCCACACCAGTTTTCCTTGGTTAAACAAACCAACTGAATAGAATGAAACATGAAATTGTCTGTCCAAGTCACCCAGACTTTCGTCGGTTAGATTGGACACAGTTTTTCCAAAATGCCCATGGCCTTGTATTTGATGTTGCCATGGAAACATGGTATCCCGTTGCCATGGAAACGTGGCATATCGTTGCCCTGGTAACTCAATCTGATTCGGATCGTACTGTAAAGGAGGATGAGAAGCTTTCACAGGATGCTGTCAACGAGGAAGAAAAACGGAATTACTCGCATTTTGAGCCGCAAATTGATAATGTAAAAAAAATTAATAATAAACATAATGCATTTTGCTTTAAAATTCTCATATGAAGTTTTCCAATTTTGTTCTTAATATTTTTTCAATTTTGAATTTCACTCAGTTAATCCCGTAGAGTTATTCCCCTTTGACAAGCACAGAGAGATGAATTTGCTGAATGACATGACGACATGTAAATGATGTTTGACAATATGAACTTGAATAGAAATGAAACATGTAAAGTGTAACACATAATTGTGGTTTTATATTGAAATCACTTTATGAAGGACAACATTTTGTGATTACTTCATTCTAGTTGTTTGATTTCTTATCTTATAAACAAAATAAATTGCATACTGTATCTCACAATTCATGTTATGTGAAAAATCACACACAACTCCTAACCTTGCATTATGAAAAATACAAAAGACTCCTAACCTTGCATTATGAAAAATGCAAAAGACTCCTAACCTTGCATTATGAAAAATGCAAAAGCAACCCTTTGTTTACAGTGAAAAGATCAGGATATATTAAAAAGCAGTCCATCTGTTTTCAACAATCAATTTATTTAAATTTTCAGGCATAGGCTCTCTGATGCTCAAATATTAATTATTTGAGCAGTAAATTATGTGCTACAACGCCTTAAAACTAAGATAAGCCATAAAGACACCTTTTGAAAGAGGATTTTAGACCAAAAATCGTTTTACAAAATAACTTCTTTAACACCATTATCCAAAGTAAAAAATCCTTTAATAACTCGTCCCAAACAATAAATTGTGTGAAACACGTACCCTCTGTTTCTGGATCTTGCACGCTACTGTCTGACTCTTCACGGCGGAGGCTTGCAGTGGCGCCCTCTACAGGGTGTGGGACTGTCGGTTTCCTGCAAACAGTGACAAGAAGTTGTGTCTCAACATTTTACACGCCAAAAAGGACTTTAAGTGGGCTGGCATGGTTACTTTAAGATCCCCTTCTCAATTTGGGACACCTTTGACAATTGGCAATTTTCAGGGTTTTAAGTAATTTTCCGAATTTCTGAAGTGGGCTATGGCTCTCATGTCAAAAGTAAATTTCGAAATTTCAATAGGCCATTTTTTCACTTAATAAGTGAAATGGCCGATGGCCCCTGCCTTTCCTTATCCCTACAGTCTGCTTAGACAGACATAAAGGTTTCAATATATTGATTCTCCTGGGATACAAACTTGTTCCACCAGAGAGTTTCCTCTCTAAACAGTCTAAAGCCCAATTCGTAACCTAGTCATTAGCGAACCACTGGATATTGATCATCATGTACAAAGAATCATACAGTAGTTACCTGCATCTAGCTATTGACACTTATGGTGATATGTATACCTCAAAATGGTATATCATGAACCATGCATCATGATACAATGCCGTATCACTGTATGTTACACCTCCAGCTATTGACACTAAAGCTTGCTGAGCTAAACTTGCAACTTACTTGTTGTTTAAAGAACATGTTGCGTATATGTAATAAAACAAGTTTGAATCCTGACAGCATCAATATCATAAAACTTATATCCTTAAGGTTTGATTATAATCAAATCATAATTGTGAAATTGAAAAGCAGAAACTTGTTCACAGGTGATGTACTAAAACTTTTAGGCTGGAAGAGAAGTTGCAGAGATACATGTATGAAAATCATCCTCAACATACTTTTGACGTTTAAGTGGGGAATCTTGAGCATCTGTTGAGTCAGCTTTCCTTTTCTCGGATACTCGGTCTTCACATTTTGTCTTCTCCTTATCCTCGCACATTTTCAACCTCTGAACTCTCCAGTCGATTGCTCGTAGAATGTTCTCACTGTCCTTGGGGGCACCCTGCAACAGCTAGAACATTTGTAACCATTGCTCTAACAGATGATAATGAATCCTTCGTGCAGATACAAAAATCAAGAAACCGGCTATTTCTGAGAAAATTCAGTGAAACCAAGGAATTGTAGGAGCCTGGATATCATTATATCCAAACTAAGCAATATTTCCTCCAAATTTTCTGTTTAAGGTAAGGTTTATAAACCTTATGTTTACATACCCTAATAATTATAACTGCTATATCTCGAAAAAGGTCAAAATTCAAGACTGATTTGCACACAATAAGTGAGTGAGTTTGTATATCACCGCAATATTCGAGCAGTTATTTGCGTCTAAAGAAGATGTACATACTTTGACTCCCTCAAATTTAAAATGCTAAGGAATAGGATGATGGGAATTGTCAAGCCCTGCTTGGTAATAGTTCTAACCAGTAGGGGCATCACAAATGAGTTATGGTTTAGCGCAGCTTGGCCATTATTGCACTTAGGGGTGATGAAGCATCACAAGAAATTATACTTACAGTCTAAGTAAACCTAGCCTCAATATTATCCGTTTCACTCCTATACTGAGTCAAGCAAGGCTTAGTAGAGGGTCGCGTCAGCCGACCTTTCTGTGACCTATGACCCTCCAATGTTATACGTGTGAAGGCATACTATTGTGGCTTGGTAAGATGAGTTCTGATTGGTCCATTCGAAACGTGGGCTGACGCGACCTTTTACTAGGCCTTTCTAGACTCAGTATAGGAGTGAAACAAATAATATTGAGGCTAGGTTTACTTAGACTGTTATACTTACGGTGATTAGGAAGACTTTGACCCCCTCCTCTCCATCTGCTGCCGTGATCCGCAGACTCTTTGGACTGGCTCGCTCTACCATCATTCCTGCCCAGATCTTCGTGTTTAGGATCAGTCGCAAACTCCCCGTTGTTCGCATGACTGGCAACAGGACAGACATAACTAGTTTCAGGGATCATTTACGAGGGTCTTTTAGATATTGTAGTGAAAAGGGTCACCTGCAAACACTATAATTTGAGGGATTGGCGACAGATGAATTTTTACATTATTAGCTTGTCTAGGATTGTCAATCACAAAAAAGTATTTTGTCTTTTCATAAATTACTTGCCACCCTAAGTAATCAAGTCCAAAGCATTCAGTCCAAACCTTATACTACCACAATAAAAGAAAAAATTATCTCGAAACAAACACATCAATATCATTGATAAAGAGTAATAGTAGAAATGTAACAGTGAAAATAGAAAGAAGTAAGTTCTGTTTGTAAAGTCATTTGTAATTTATCTAAATTCTTGGCCAACTTAAGATTATGCCTTTTTTTCAAGTTCAACTGATCAATGCTACTGTGTTACTCACTAAGTCGAGAGTGGAATTGTTCGGCGGGATTTGAGGGAGACATGTCGTTTAGTTTCAGGACACCTCGCCCTCTCTCACTCCAGTTCTGTTTCTCTCTATCGAATAAAAATAATTTACAATTTGCCTGAAAGAAAAAAGAAAAGATTGTTAATGTGTGAGATATGATCTCGGAAGAAGATTCATAATTGACAAATTTGTATCTAGTTTCTTAGGGCTAAAGCCAACATCACTTTACTTTTTATGATCCTTTAATTAATTCCATTTTCCCGTTATGTTTTGCTTTATGCAATGTTACGATGTTATGTCATTGGAAGGCTGACAGGATACAAATCTTGACTTCTAAATTTCTGAAGAAAGGGAGATAACTGGTCCCGACCTGCAAGACATTTGACTCTTCCTCCTCCCCTGTGACAATCTCCACCTCCTTCAAGTCGGGTTTCAGATCGTGTTTGGCTTGGTACTCTCGCGCTGACTCCTCCAGTGTCTGGCCTCCACCTTCTGTAAACATACAAAAACATCATACATCATAAGTGCACATGTGGATTTTCCAAATTTGGAAATGTATGGCTGACTCCAATGTCTGGCCTCCCACTTCTATAAAATAACAAAGTGCACATATAACATACATGAATATGACTTAATCTTGATGAACAACTCATCTAATTTGACAACTTGGCAGGTTCTTCAAGTTATGTACTCTCTCGTCAACTCCTCCTCTTCGGTAAACATAACCCAGTCCGCATATATCATATGTGCACATGTGAGAAATAACCTATTTTGGTTGCACATATCATGACATAATTTGACACCTGCGCAACTTCTTTAAAGTTTGGTACCCTCTCATCAACTCCTTCAACCTCTAGCTCTGGCTACAGACTTACACAACATCAACTTTACTAGCCATGGGCTACCTTACAAGCGCCAATTCAAACTCTGATGAGGACTGTAATCTTTGAAGAAAATCTATTCAATCTAATCCTTTTAAAACCTAAACACCGAAAGATATTTCCTAAATAGCTAACCAACATGAAACTCATTTCTTCAATTTGAATCTACATGCAGCTTGTTGAAAGATTTAAGATTTAAATTTTTAGTTCCCAGACCTGGACTTTTCTCTGCATCCTTCCCGTTAGTTTCTGCGTCGCTACGCGGCGAGCCCGGGGCTGAATGTACGACTCGGTCTGCGAGGTTCTGTCCGAACACAAACCTGGTAGCAGACTCACTGGAGGCTTGTGATGAAGACACTCCCTGAAATACAACTTGAACTGAGGACTTGGGACAAAATTAAGGTTTGATTTTAATTTGCTCATTCGCAATTACTAGGATGTGAAAACTAACAAGATTAATTGATATCAATCCTTCCCATTTGGAATTGGTTCTCATAACAACCTTTTAGAAAAAGTCCTATATCTATGAAACAAGATGTGCACCATAACCCTTGAAATATAATTGCTCTCTTCTGAGTATCAAACTCATATCAAGATATTGATACCCTGAATCCTATTTTTGGCAGTTTGTAGCTGCAGATATTAGTGGGGATAAGTAGTTTCAAATACCACTTTTGTTATTATGTTGAAGGAAGCATAAAAAAGAAACATGACAAAACAATTTTTCATGGGAATCTTTAAGAGAGCACTTACAGCACCTCATGCATACAGTTTGCAATCTCCGCATATAATTGTTGAAAGGGAAATTTATAGTTTGTATTGATTGTAATTCAGGAATTAATCTGTAGAAAATGATTCAGTTTCCATACGTTATTTTTGCATGACACTCATAGTGTTCAGTCCATAAATGACAACCTCAGATTTGATTCATATCAAGATAATAAGTAAAGCATTAATCTTACCGTCACACGTTCTGTTAAATTTCGACCAAATATAAATTCTGATGACTCGGCTCCGGAATTTGGTTTGGAAGTTGAATCAACAATACTGAAATACAAATATGCTAAGATGAGAATAAAAATTTTACAATTTTTATCAAACATGGATCACAAAAATTAACAAGTTAAGCAAGTCATAAGATGATTTTGTATCTTAATCTTTAGACACCGAGTTTGACTTGGTGATAAGGGTAACAAATTCGCAAATCGAATATCGCGAGAAGAGCTAAATTGAGTCCACCAAATTCACAAGAGGGACTAGGGTAACGCCATAGGCATGTAAGTGCACTATCAAATTATTAATTGAATCAATAGAATGGGTAAACTAATAATAACTAGATTAGCGTTTGCGGGATACCGCAAAAGCAGAGCAGCCCCTGAACTTGGGGTTTCGCCTTACCCTGTTCCGCCTTTTACAGGCCTCACCAAATTGGGAATTTTCTCGTGACCTTGACCTTTGACACTCAAGGTCACACAATCAATGAACACATTTCATTGAGTATAACATTATTGTAATGAAATAAAGTGTTAAAATTTAAATTAATTCATTTTCTCCATATATGTTGACCTTGCTGTGACCTTGACCTTCGACAGTTCGTACCCAAAACTTTTTGAAAATTTTGTACTTCTCAAGAGATAATATATACAAAATCTAAACTTCATAGCACAAAAACTTTTCAAGTTATTGTGTTTACAAGGAATTGCAATAACTCATATCTCATGACCTTGACCTTTGACCTTCGAGGTCACACAATAATTGAACACTTTTTATTGAGTATAACAATCATGTATTGATTAAAAGTGATCATAGTTAAAATTAAGTATTTTCGCTAAACCATGCTTAAGTCATGACCTTGCTGTGACCTTGACCTTTGACTGATTGTAGCCGAAACCTTTTCAAAATGTTTTACTTTTCCAAGGATGATATATACCAAGTAAGAGCTCCATAGCACAAAAACTTTTCAAGTTACCGTGTTTACAAAGAATTTTGCGGTGATTTTATAACTCGTGACCTTGACCTTTGAACTTGAAAGTGAACATGTCATAATGATTCCCTGGAAGTATTAACATTTAGACATGTTCATGAGTTCTGAAAAGCTAAATGGGATAAAGTTATACCCAAATTTAGTGCATTTTGTAATAACTCATATCTCATGACCTTGACCTTTGACCTTCAAGGTCACACAATAATTGAACACTTTTTATTGAGTATAACAATCATGTATTGATTAAAAGTGTTCATAGTTAAAATAAAGCATTTTCACTAAAACATGCTTACATCATGACCTTGCTGTGACCTTGACCTTTGACGGATTGTAGCCAAAACCTTTTCAAAATTTTTTACTTTTCCAAGGATGATATATACCAAGTTAGAGCTTCATAGCACAAAAACTTTTCAAGTTATCGCGTTTACAAGGAATTCTTAGAGTGAATACATATCTCGTGACCTTGACCTTTGACCTTGAAAGTGAACGTGTCAAAATCGTTCCCCCGAGGTATGAGTAGTAAGGTATGAATAAGAGTTCTGGAAAGCTTAGTGGAAAAAAGTTATAGCTATCAGTACGAGTGCAGCTATCAGTACGGCGGCGGCGATGGAAACTTCACAAAAACTGATAGCAGCCCCGTCCTTAGACGGGGCTGCTAACAAGTGATAAGAATCAACTGAACTGGAATGGTAAAAGTAGAAATGCAAATGGGAGTTGAAAATTAATAGCCACAGTATACAAATAGACACCAGCCAAAATATCTAATATCAACTCTCCATTTGAAAGTTCTAAACCCTGATTGTGGGAGAAATATAAACGAACTACAACACACACGCTGCGCATCATCAGATTTCCCAGTAAATCATACTCAAATTTAATCTTCTACAGTATTGCTTCTACAAGGTGTCCCTGAAAATTTTCCCTCACATTTGGCTCAATGCTCCCTAAAATTTTGCCAACTGAGTTACCCAATATTGAAAAGAGACACAGCACTTCAAAATTTGCCAAGCCAGCCCCCTGATCTGCTTCTTTTTTTTAATCAGTTAAATTAGTCAGTCATTTGAGGGGTCAATTTCTTTTTGGAGGGGCCAGAGAAAAATAACATAAATTTTCCTGGCTCCTTAAATAAACTAATAAAAGTACCGAGGGTACAGAAGCTCACCTTAAAATGAATGATGTGGTAATATAGTTTAATTGTGTAACCATATTTTATATGATAATTGATTATGGCTGCCATCATGATTTTTGTATCTTTTAAAATGCTAGTCTTCTTTTGGAAAAAATTAGAGCACGAACAAACATTAATACAAGAATGTTAATAAATCATGATTTGTTAACAAGCAGTAGGTTTTTGTATAACTTTTTTGTATATCTATGGCTGAATTGGTGACCATCTTGTATTTTTTAATCTTCAAAATGTAACTTATATGTGGGCATCCATATTAATTTCATTATCTTGATTGGTTTAGGAGTATTCATTTAAATGTCAACTAATAATAACAGGTTTTGTGACTCTTGAAGTCAAGAAATAGTCCCGAAAATCTCAAGAATTCTTTCTTAAAAGTACTTGTACAGTACCAAAGTTTTCAAACACAATCACAAAAGTCAACAAACTGGTTAATCCAATGTTAGATTAGTCACACTCTCAACTTCCAAAGAACTAAAAAAAGATGCACATAAACATTTGGAATATATCCCTCTGACACAAATCACAAATTCAACTAGTGATAAGTCCAATTGCCAAAGTAAACTGTCCAGGTCAATGTCTCATGTGATTCTAACTGAAGATTTCTGAATATCTTAAATCTTGACATATGTTAGTGCAATCTGATTGGTCAGAATAGGCTAGCCACATGGGGAGGTAGAAGAGAGGTTTGCAATGGAAGGACAGGAGAGGAAAGGGGAGGAGGGGAAGGGAGGATAGAAGGGGTGGGGGTAGAAGAGAGGTTTGCTATAGAAATAATCTGGAGGTCAACTCAGTAATATGTTTATTGAAGTATTTTAATATTAATTGCATGGAAACAACAGTTAGTGTTGAGAGTGAACAAATTTAATCATTTTAAATGCTTTTGAAAAGGATTTGTTTGAATTGAATGATCATTATAATTATCTAGATAATCATCGTTCAGATCGTAATCAGATCCCTCACTGGCTATGTTATTTGGCCTTTTATGAAGTGTCAGGAATTATGTAACCCACTGATATCATTAGATGTTTTATTTAAAAGGATTTATTAAAACACTCATGGTTCAGGCTGTTCGCAGATAAAGATGATTCATACAGTTTTTTGTAACTGTATTTATAGTGTTGATAAATATTACAACAAGTGCATCAATACAAATATAAACACATTCATTTGATTGACCAGGAAATGTATTCTTTTCAATGAATTTTATGAAATCTAATTGAAAATTCAATATAAATGACATATTGACCATCTTGGATTCTTGATAATAAAATGAATGCGTCTTTGTCAGGAATCACTATATAAAAAAATACTCACTTTTCAGAATGATATCTTAATTGATTTAGTAGGAGAAGTACTTGGCCTGAAATCTAATTGAAAAATAATGACTTCTATGTTGACATGTTGTTCCCAGAGCCCCTTCAGCATGATACAATTATCATTTAGTTTTACAGGTTTTCATAAAACATATGGTATGGGAACTGGAACCTGATACAAAATACCTCTATTATTAACTTATCATGTAGATTACTGAACATAAAAGCAGATTCTTAACTTGTTAATATTAACTCATCGTGCAGATTGTTGTACACAAAAACCTGATTCTTGACTTGTTTAAATTGTTATTTGTAAAAAGTATTAATTTTAATAGAATACAAGTATACTTTTCATAAAGACAATTTATATACTTTCCATAAAGTCCATTATGTTCTAATTATCAATTAGGTCAGGATTACTATGCAATATACAAGCAGGCAGGGCTGCTAGCCCCAGATCCTTAAGGAGAGTGTAGCAATTTGTGTATTTGGCTTTGTGTACGTATATTTAGAGAAGCATCCTAGTGTGCTAAGCATGTAAACCTGAACTCTGGGTAAGCCCTTATGTGTGGTATTAAAAGACTTGACGGGAGAGAACATGCATTGTTGTGAAAAATATATATAATTTCACAAAACATAGTTAGCTTATGTCCTAAATTGATTTTGTGTCAAGAAGAACTTCTGTTAGATATAGAAATGGTAGAAATATGAGTAAACACAGGAAATGGAACCTGATACAAAATAACTCTTTCCACATCAACTTATCATGAAGATTGCTAAACACAAAACTTATTGATGACAACTTTTGTGTAAGTTGTTATTCTTAGAAAGAACATATCACTGTCATGAGATTACAAGTCTAATTTCCATAACTCTTATTGTATACACATGGCCATAAAGCATATTGCTCTGCAATATCAATTGGGTCAGATTATGCAACAGACTAGCAGCTGACACTGTGATGCTTGCAGCCTGTATCAGGATGTGTATTAGACTCAACAGGAATATCTGAACTCTGGTTGACCCCTTTTGTGTGGTATTTAAAGGAATATAACGGTTCAAAATTCAACATGATGTTTAATGTCATTGGGTTTTTGCAGCTAATTCCATAAATCTTCTAAACAAATTAATTAATTATGTTTGTCTTTCATCTTAATGTTTTAGAAACACTTAAAAATAAAGAAAAACTTGCATGACAATCTTAAATATTCCATATTCAAGATAATATTATGATTAGTAAGTTCAAATTAGAGAATTTATATAGTGCGAGTGATCACTTGATGAAAGCTTAAAATTTAGTAATAATGATGCGTCATTTGCAGCTGAAAAGTCAATATGGATGCTATCGCGGCCATCTTTGGTTCTCAAAACTGAAACGTCTACCTTTGTGGGAGGAATCACTATAGGTATAACATACTACAATATGAAAATGATATCTAGATTGGTTTAGGAGAAGTAGTCATTTTCATGAAATCTCATTGAAAATTCAATATGGCTGCTATTGCAGCCATCTTGGATTCTCAAAACTGAAACGTTTACCTTTCTGTGCGGAATCACCATAGTTATAACATACTACAATTTCAGAATGATATCTAGATTGGTTTAGAAAGAGTAGTCTTTTCATGAAATCTAATTGAAAATTCAATATGGCTGCCATAGCGGCCATCTTGGATTCTCAAAACTGAAACGTCTACCTTTCTGTGAGGAATCACCATGGGTATAACATACTACAATTTCAGAATGATATCTGCATTCGTTTAGGAGGTGTAGTCTTTTTCGTGAAATCTAATTGAAAATTCAATATGGCTGCCATGGCGGCCATCTTTGATTCTCAAAACTGAAACGTCTACCTTTCTGTGAGGAATCACCATGGGTATAACATACTACAATTTCAGAATGGTATCTGGATTGGTAAAGGAGGAGTAGTCTTTTTCATGAAATCTAATTGAAAATTCAATATGGCTGCCATGGCGGCCATCTTGGATTCTCAAAACTGAAACATCTACCTTTCTGTGAGGAATCACCATGGGTATAACATACTACAATTTCAGAATGATATCTGGATTCGTTTAGGAGGAGTAGTCTTTTTCGTGAAATCTAATTGAAAATTCAATATGGCTGCAATGGCGGCCATCTTGGATTCTCAAAACTGAAACGTCTACCTTTCTGTGAGGAATCACCATGGGTATAAAATACTACAATTTCAGAATGATATCCGGATTCGTTTAAGAGGAGTAGTCTTTTTCGTGAAATCTAATTGAAAATTCAATATGGCTGCCATGGCGGCCATCTTGGATTCTCAAAACTGAAACGTCTACCTTTCTGTGAGGAATCACCATGGGTATAACATACTCCAATTTCAGAATGATATCTGGATTCGTTTAGGAGGAGTAGTCTTTTTTCTGAAAGTTTACGGACGGACGGACAGACAGACAGACAGACGGACGGACGGACGGACGGACAGACAGACGGACGACGGACGAAGCGCCATGACATAAGCTCACATTTACTTTGTAAAGGTGAGCTAAAAATTACAAATACATTTGCATAATCTAACAAATAATTAACTAAATTTTCCTTTACAAAAGATATTTACACAAACAAAAATTTCTTTTAAAAAGGTTTGTAGCATATATCTTAAAACTTGACATGGGCCTCTACAACCCCTGCACTTCAAAAATGAAGGGCCATTTATAAAAATCATGGGGGAATGACCCGGACCCACTGTCAATCTGAAAGTCTGTGATTACCTCAAACCAACAATGCTCTAGCCGTACCTGTTTTCTGGTGGGTTAGCAGCAGCAGCTGCTGCAGCAAAGAGTCCGTTATCGGTCGAGTTGGAAGTCTGAGCAGCCTGGGGTTTGTCGGGCGAGTTGACGGGCAGCGACGTGGAAGATACTTCCTTGTCTTCACCCGTTTCAACACCTGGATACATATTTCAACATTTTAACATTCAGTAATAAATTTTCTCTTGGAGTCCTGCATCAAAAAGATTTGGAAAGGACCCATCAAAATTTAAATTGTAAGTCACAGAATGCAAAGTTTTGTTGGTACTATTTGTTTTGTGATTGAGGGATTAAGTTATATCTGATCAGGCTTACATGATCCTGATAGTGAGACCCTAGATTAAACAGGTCATGTATCAATTTGTTAAATTTCAGAAGTGAGAACATTCAGAGTTCTGAATTGCCTCCCTTTGAACAACCACTGATAAAGTGATACTGAGGAGGAAGTAGTAAAAACAAAGTCTCAAGCAATACACACATCCAAATCCCTTCTTGAAACTTTGAAAGTTATATTATTGCTTTGGTTGTACGCTATATTTGAGAAATAGTTTTTTGGCAATGAAGCACTCACCTTTAGTGTCTGCAGGTCTGGTGGGATCTGGAAGGGTGGCAGGTTTGAGTATTGATGAGGACTGCACAGCGGGAGGAGAACTGCCACCTGGTGGATAAATCTCTCATCATCATGCGTATTGGATAAATCTCATATCATCATGCATGTTGGATAAATCTCTCACCATAAAGTGTGTTAGATAAATCTCATATGATGTGTGTTGGATAAATCTCTCACCATCATGTGTGTTGGATAAATCTCATATCATGTGTGCTGGATAAATCTCATATCATCATGTGTGTTGGATAGATCTCATATCATCATGTGTAATGGATAAATCTCATATCATGTGTGTTGGATAAATCTCTCATCATCATGTGTGTTGGATAAATCTTATATCATGTGTGCTGGATAAATTTCATATCATCATGTGTGTTGGATAGATCTCATATCATCATGTGTGTTGGATAAATCTCATATTATGTGTGTTGGATAAATCTCATATCATCATGTGTGTTGGATAGATCTCATATCATCATGTGTGATGGATAAATCTCATATCATGTGTGCTGGATAAATCTCTCATCATCATGTGTGTTGGATAAATCTCATATCATGTGTGCTAGATAAATCTCATATCATCATGTGTGTTGGATAGATCTCATATCATCATGTGTGATGGATAAATCTCATATCATGTGTGTTGGATAAATCTCTCATCATCATGTGTGTTGGATAAATTTCACATCATCATGTGTGTTGGATAGATCTCATATCATCATGTGTGTTAGATAAATCTCATATCATGTGTGTTGGATAAATCTCTCATCATCATGTGTGTTGGATAAATCTCATATCATGTGTGTTAGATAAATCTCAAATCATGTGTGTTGGATAAATCTCAAATCATCATACATGTTGGATAAATCTCAAATCATCATACATGTTGGATAAATCTCATATCATCATGCGTGTTAGATAAATCTCATATCGTCATGCATGTAAGATAAATCTCTTATCATGAGTGTTGGATAAATCTCATATCATGTGTGTTGGATAAATCTCATATCATGTGTGCTGGATAAACCTCATATCATCATGTGTGTTAGATAAATCTCATATCATGCGTGTTGGATAATCTCATATCATTATGTGTGTTGGATAAATCTCATATCATGTGTGCTGGATAAATCTCTCACCATCATGCGTGTTGGATAGATCTCATAACATCATGTGTTGGAAAGATCTCATATCGTCATGCGTGTTTGACAAATCTCATATCATTATGTGTGTTGGATAAATCTAGTATTTCACATGTGACAAAGAGGATATAAAAGAAAATAGCATATTAGTGCTGTTCCTTCAGGGGATTCTTGGGAAATTTGCTCTACATTTTAGTTCTGTTCCTTGAAATATATCACTTCTTCTCTCTTCTTAATTTGCTCATTGCTTCCTACTTTCATTTTGTATAATGTTTTGGAAATGAGTTTTTGCAAACACTTGAAAAGTCCTCTGAAATATTTGTGAAACTATGGCCTATTTTCATTCTATGCAAATAAGGAGATAGGGCGGTACCCACCTTTGTTCTTGAGAGTATCCACCTGGTTGCTAAGCGACGACGGACGCAACTGAAACTTCCGGTCTCCTGCCGCTGTGAATGCAGTAAATAACATGTCTAAGAGAAATTGTCATGTCAAGGGAGGAATACATTTTTCTGTTTTATCTGACAGAAATGACAACAAAAACAACAACAATGACCATTTTTATGTGTATGCAAGTTAGATTACAAATTGTGAACATAGCTAGGACCAACCAAAAGAATCAAAAGTAAGCTTAACAGTGAAGAAATCAACCAATTTGGTGGAAATTTCAAAAGAAGGATTTGTAGCATCTTCCATTTGATCTAAGCGACAAACATTACTTGTTGAGATGGTAGAACATACAGATTTTGAGACATATAGTTTACAAGTTATCATTGATTTAGAAAAGATATTGTTATTTCAGATGTATGGACGTAAACACTGATTTCCAAATCTACTAGGTGATACCTATGATCTTTAGAAAGATGAAAGCTCATTATAATGGGACACACAATGGCTGCTTGTCTGTTCCAAATATACTAGGTGATACCTAATCATCATCAGTGTTGTTTCCAGAGAGGGTCCAGGGGACATTTGCCCACCCGTTTGGTTTGGTGTCTCTCAAAATATTGAGAGGGAGGATACTTTTACCATTGCAGAGGGTCCCATGTGCTCTCAATATGCCAAAATAACCCCTTTAGCTGAACACCTAGGAACAACACTGATGAAAGCTCATTATTATGGGACACACAATGACTGCTGGTCTCACCTTCTGCGTCCGAGTCATTGTCACTCTGAGATTTGGTGTCATGGGCGAGGAAAGGATTGGCCGAGAACCTGCTTGGGGCAATTAGACCTGAAACATTGACATCACATGTCACCATTGACTGAACATAAAACTTTTTATATTTGATAAGCCAAATTTCTGGCCTCATACAATTTGAAACATGTCCAATACTTACATAGTCAAATAACAACTGTGCATTCTAAAAAAAACATAAACATAAAAAATAAACAATTACAAAATATATCTAAATTGTTTGGCTCAAATATTCAACTTATCTACGCCAGCTATCTTTCCACCATCTTTACTTGTTTAAACGGTGATGGAAACTTCAAACTTACAGCCAGCTATCGCTAATTCACTACAGAAGAAGTTGATAAATCTGCATATTTTGCATGATGATCTTTTTATGAATTAACACTCTAACAATAGGCATTAGTTTTGAAATGAAAGTATTCAGTTTAGTTTCCAAAGTTTTTTTTGAAGATTTGCTCTCCTTTTTTACTTTGTTTCCCTTAAAACAGAATCTGATAACCATGGAATAACACTAGGCATCGCAACAATCAGATAATAAAGGACATTTCAAAGAAAGACTAGAGGAGGCAAAGGGAGACAACCAACCTGTACCTTCGTGAGGATGCGGATGAGCGGTTCCGGTGGAGACAACGTCCGACTTGAGGGGGGCTCGGGGAGCAAACGGGTTAGAAGAGAAAGCACCTGAAGTGAAATACATTGTCATGAGGATCATGATTCACAAGCATATGAGTGGTTTTTTTATCAGAACTTATATTTTTTATCTTTATAGTTTACGTAGGCACTTTAAACAGACTACAAAGAGCAAAAATATGATTGTCCACTCACTTCATCTAATTGTCATTACAAATATTAAATAATTCACATAAATTGTTAAATTGAAATAAAGAAAACAGTAGAGTCCAGAATGTTACGACTCAATAACTAACCTGCGTTGGTTCCTGAGCCTCCAAAAGCTGAAATATTTAACACAAATTATCAAAACACTGGTGCACTTGTTGATAGTTATTGTTCATCAAATAATATTTTAGTTCAATATGTACCAACCATGGTTAAATAATATTTACCATTTAAACAATAGAGTTTGGTTTTGCGCCGACATGAATCTTGTTCTGCCAATGTGTAATAATTGTGTCTTTGAGAAAACCCCTTAGAAATATACTTATGGCAGGATCACAGAGGCTTAATAAATTGGCGATTAAAAGAACTATTCTCAGATTGTCTACAATATCAGCATCTCTTTTATCGACCATAACATACCAGAAAATCCAGGCCTCAAGCCGCCAAGTTTTGAAGGCTGGATAAGAGAGGCTCCATTACGATGAGAAGGCTCTACAACAAACAAATATAATCATAATAATATTGGTAGACAGCTAAGAAACAACTTAGGATTACTGAGAATAAATCATGGTCTCTGCTTCCCATGGTGCCACAGAAGCTTCAGAATGTAGGTGGCGGCAGGGAGGTCGAAAGTATGAATATTTCAATGTGATTATGTAAGTGATGATTTCCCGTATAAGAGGGTATATATACTAGATGTGTAACGATACGGCAATACACTATCGTATCGTGATACATGGGCCACAATATATCGTATCGTATCGCAGGGTGTGTATCGGGATACATAAAATAATAATAAATTCTCAATGTAAGTGCTCAAAACTGAGATATACATTAAAAAGATACTTCTTTATGCACACAAGAATTTTACCTCTTCTAATATTTGCAAGTTTGATTATATTACAATAACATCAAAAAAGCTTCAAATATATTCTTAATCAAGATTAACTGACTCCAAAAGTTTATGAAAAGATCATTATGTCAGGAGATAATATGTATCGGGATACCTATCGTATCGTGACCAACATATCGGGATACGTATCGTATCGCAACCCTCCTGTATCGTTACACCTCTAATACATACTAGAACAAATCGTGACAATCACATTAAATGGAATTCAATGATAGACTGTTGTGGTAAACCAAAAGGACAACAAGAGTAAGGAATCGATGGTTCTTAAAACAACAAACACAAGATCATGACCCCCATTAGCTGATTGCTATATACTACGACTCAGATGTAGCATGGTTATAAATTTTGAGATAATTTTCTCAGAAAAGATTTTAAAATTCATAATTTCTAAGGTATTGGTCCCCTCTACTCTTAAAACAAGCAAATTGTGGAGTCACCAAAAGAGGGTCCAGATTTGTTGTAATAAATGTATTTATTAAATCAGTTGTTTCAAACTTGGAATTCCACTAACTGTTTAGAAGACAATGCTTTCCGCTTCAAAGGTACATATTCAAGACAACAGTAAGCCAAAATGTAAATGAATGACTTTTGAAAGAATAGAAGAGCAATTGCTGTGATGAAATTCTTTTACATTTTCATCAAAACGAAATGCATGGTAAATATGGCCTAATTCCAGATTATTTTCAATTGGATGATAAAATCCTGGCAAATTTCGCAATGTATGGGTAAAAGTCAGGTACTGAAAACATATCCTTGTTGAAATACCTGCTGCCGCTGCTCCTGATGATTCTGTTGATGTTGTCACCTGCAATAAGATGACATGACGTCAATAATATCAAAGATACAGCCTCTGTTATATTACGCTGATTTAAATACTTCATGTGTCCTTTTAAACTTTACTGTTTTCAAGTACTTTTGCATGAAAGCTTTATCATCTTTGTGTCAAAAAGTCATTTTCAACAAGTCATGAAAATCACAAATCTGTCCTTACAATCAAATGATTTTATTTTACAATTTATTGATATAAAAAGAAAAGAAGGCATATATCATTAAGATTTTGTTCAGGGAATGAAATGTAGAATATGCAAAGAATCCTCAAACTTGAACAAATTTTAACAAATCTGATTAGCCTACCTTATCAGTACTGTCTGTACTGTTTTCTCCTTCTTCACTCTTTGTAGAATCTGTAGGAATGAAAACAATTTTTTTTATGATTTTACATTTTCAAATATATGTATATTTAATCCTACAATTGGCAAAGGCTCTACCTGCAGCCCCATTGGTTAACATGCTGTTTGCTGTGCGAGAAAGCCTTTTTGGACAGCAACAAAGTGAGTATAGTCAGTTGTTGCGTAGTATCAAATTCCTGCACTCACGGAAGCTAAACTTGCCCGGCACAGGTTGAACCTCTAAGCAATCTCATTGAAATCAGATAGAACATTCATACCTTGCTGATTTCCGATCTGAGTAATGCTCTATAAGGGCCATGTCAGTTGTATGACCCACGAACCCTTCCCCTTCAATCTATTCAATCAACTGCTTCATGAATAAGTTATCAAACCATGCCGATTGGTTCAAAGACCCATGTTCAAACTGCAGTATTTTAACAAGTAGTTTTACTGTATTTGTTGTATTCTTAGCAATATTCATCCTGCTACATCAGCGTATATGTCTCCGCTAATGGTACAACCTAGTATCCCCTGATATCCTCCTATGGTCTTCTGTCATATCGCTATATATAGCAAGCCAATCAAATGATGCCCTTTCAGCGATAGCGTCAAACTAGTTTCTTGGCTTTGTTCCGCGTGCTCACCTCGTGATTCAAATTAACCAATAGGAGTGCTATTAGATAATAAATCTGATTCTCATTGCAGTCTCCCACTAAGCTCCAAATCGCACGTTCTTAGATTTCCACGTGCGACATCACTAGACAACAGTGTATGGAGTTCAAAATAGTTTGACTGAAAACAGACAGGCTATAGATAGCGCTGAACAACCACCCGTCAGCGATACGACAGAAGACTATAGGAGGATATCAAGGGATAGGTTGTAGCATTAGCGGAGACATATAAGCTGATGTAGCAGGATAAGCAATATTTTGTGACCAGCCCTGAGAGGATAGGACCAAATTTCATTAAATACGAGACAGTTTACCAAAATGACCGACATGTCACATAAGCCCCAGGATGTCGACATGAAGGCGAATCAACTGTGGCCATCTTACAATTTCTGGTTCCTAAACGGTATACGTTTAAAAGCTGTCTTTGTCGCGCACGACTAGATTTTCTTCTGTTTTTCTCTGAATCAGGCACTAGTTGCCGCCTAAGTTGATACCACTCGAACGCAATTGCGATAAATGAGACGCGGTGTAAAACCTACACACATAATGATGTCACCGAAAGCTGGTTTGTTAAAAGCTTTGACACTTTTCCAGTGTACTTTGGACGTCAATTAAGTATTCTATTTTTGATTAGAACATGTAAATATGATTTGAAACTTTCGACAAAAACGTATTCTACTGAGTGATGTATTTCTTTTCTCAATAGCTAAATTTCATTGCATGCAAGTATGACAATGGGGCTTAAAGTGCAAAGCAGTGTCGTTACACGATGATCAGCTGATGAGATCATTTTGGAATATTCATTGCATACTGTACCCTTTGCAATGGTTAAAGTATCCTACTTCCAGTGTTGTTCCTAGGTGGTTAGTTATGGGGGTCATTTTGGCCTTTTCTGAGCGGATAGGACTCCTTGCAATGGTAAAAGTATCTACTTCTCCAAATTTAAGGGACCAAAAGTAATGAGGGTGTGCAAATTTCCCTAGGAGCCCCCCTAGGAACAAACTGCAATGGTTACCTGACATTTCTCCAATGGAGAAATGCCCAATGGTCAGGTGACAGACTAGTAAAGTAGAGTTGTAAGTTGTAAGAGTGATTGGTTTGATCTAATTTGAAATTTAACTTCAAGCAGGTTACATCTTCAGCTGAAGAAATTGCTTAGATTGAGGATTGATCAAAATGATTATTAAAATATATATATGTCAATCAACAATTTAACTGCATTTTACAATGAGGATGAACAAGGCTTAGTTTCTTTGGTCATAAAGTCTTCCATAAACAAGGGTTTTAAAACTTCTGTTTAATGCATAAAAGTAATTTTATATATATTCTAAGAACGGCAATAGCTAGGTTGTGATATCTAAGCATCTTCGAAAAAGATGGGTTATCAAGAACATGAACTTGTTATTTCAAATAAATCATCTTAAATAGGCCTATTTCAAAGGAAACACTTTACGTAAATGTCATCCCATTAGGGAAATGAGAATTCGAATCCAATCAATTTTATCATTTCATCAAATTGGGGCCTAGAACTCAATTTTTCAAAATGTATTCATTTGAAAAATACCAGGTTCCAAGGTTTATCATTTCCCACTCGCAGAAAACTGACTGTGTCTAACTGTTTATTGGTTTGAATATCACCATGACTGGTACATGGGTGAAATAATCAGATCCGACTTGGATGGTCCAGATTAAACAAGTGCTTGTTTGAGTCCCATTTTCAATTTATTTTCACATTCTTAGCAAATGCATGGTCTCATTCAATCAAAAACGCAAATCATCAATGTAAACCATAACCCCTGACATGTAATTCCTGTAATTATCGATTGCTATCAGCTGCATTCTTAACTTTTTTCCCGGCAAACATACCTGCAACTGAGTCCGCCATCTTGCCTGTTGTGTTTAGAGAGGTCACGTGACATAGATGGCGCGGCGAAATGTTTTCATATTTGGCTCGGAATTTAAAGGTGCATTGCTACAGACACTTTCTATCAAGAAAGATCGTCTATGTTGCCAGTAAAGTAATTCATCTACTGAAAAGTTGAACGAAAATATTTGATACAAAAGGAAAAGATTATTTTTTTAAATGGATTAAATAATAAACGTACTGCATAATTTCAGCATGATCACATTTTACACATTTTTTAAATTAACTACACATTTTAACAAAAATCACAAAAAATACTTGTTGAATCTCCTTTATAAATATGGGAAAATATTTGCACCTCCAAAATTCAGTGATACTAATTGGGAAGTTACGATTCTGTGAATGGTTTTTGAAAAGTTTGTTTGGAAGAACGGAATTCCTCACACTACAACCCATTGGGGTATTTATTTTCATTTCTAATGATAACGTTACCTGTTTTTACTTAAATATTAACCAAAGTTTTGTAAATGCGAAAACATGTACCAAAAACATGCGAAACGATATATGAATGACACATACACATCACATTATACAAATATTTTCTAATAACATATTGTCTTTCTTTTTATCAGAAAACTTTCATTAAAGTGAAAACGTTCTAAACGTGTTTCTTTAAACTCCTATATTTATATTTTCAGCAATCAAAAACTCTGATCCGGACCTAAGATGGTCAAGCAACCCTATAATCTGGGCTCAAATGGTGACCACGTTTTATCATTCTACGATGACAAAAGAAATGCGAGACTTGAAACTTAAAATTTTCAAACATTACCTCGAACGCGATCAGTGTTTTATTTTATTTTATTTTTTTTACATATTGGAAGTTTCACTGCAAGGGGAAAAGATATTTTCATTAACTATTGCCCAATTCATGTTTAAAGTGGGACATTATTTTAAAGAAAAAAAACCCGCGGTACTGCATATTGAAATTCTGGCGTTTCTATGTATTTAATATCCGTAATATATATCTATGTCTTAAGACAAATAAATTTAACTCCGGTTTGGTCAAAAAATGTTTTGGAAATTCTTTATTTCTATTTCAACCTCATGTAATTTCTTCTCTTCCATAGATTGATGACAGGGCGAAAACCAATGTGGACCAATTTGGTTTAGTATTAAAGCTTGGCATGGAGCTTTAAAAAAACAACCTTGGTTCAAGCAGGTTTGTACTCAAGGACTTCAACATTGAAAAGGTAACCTCTTCAAACAAGATCTATGTAATTTGCGACAATTCATGCATGTATTGTGAATACAAAACTTACAGTCAAGGTAAAACACTTTTAAATTAAATTGCATATTTCGATGGCCGTAGTCAGCCCAACAAAACAGAAGTTCTATAGAGCATTTTATCAAACTGAGGTACACCGGTAAAATAAATATATACATCAATAAACAAATATTTACAGAAAGTCAAAGGCAAGTGAAAAACAAGTACTCCCCTATACTATGTGAAGCTTTGATTTCGTATTTGGGATTATCTTTGTCAAAATTCACCCTAAAGGCATAAGTCGTGCCATTCTTGATCATAGGCGAATTTAACCCTTACAGCTCTCCCCTTATTTTATCTGAAAACAATGCAATTAACGGAGTGTTCTCCTCATCCGAAAATTTCGGATATGTCAGTGATGATGACAAGCACGGGCCATGCATTCCTTTCGGAGTAAGTTTATTTTTGTCGTGCTCTCAGGATATAAAATCATGAAATTTCTGGTCATGATATACTAGGTGCATCATCCTACACAAAGCCTAAAACACCAGTTTCCGAACTGTCAGTTTTATGCCTTGCTGACGACCCTTCAGTTATCTGTGTTTGCTCTCTAGCTTACTATGATAGAAGTAATAGTCCAATCAAAAAGTAACTAACTAATTTTTGCTTACAATCGCTTGAAGGGGCGCAGACATCAGTACAGAAAACTCAAGGGTCGGCAGCAAGGCATAAACTGACAGTTCGGAAACTTGTGTTTTAGGCTTTGTGTAGGAAGATAATGCTAGGTGCGGATACAGGATTTTCGTTTTGGACTGGTGCGCCCACTGGGTGTCATAAGTACATTTTGAATTAAAGAATAATGTGTATACACAGGGAAGTCAGCTTTTTAACAGAAGTCCAATGCCCTTTACACGTGATATATATTTATACATGATGCTATAATATTTGTAACTGTCAACATTTACCCGCCCCAGTGTTCACCTTGCGGATTTCAATCTATTCTATTGCGTTTTGTGTGTAGACCTCGACCGTTGAATCAATAGGAATCATTTAATTATCTTGAATTTATGTAGATCTACATGTGTATGTACGTTTGTTTATGTACGTCTGGATAATTTCTGCTTGTTTACACTTGATATACGCCAAATATACATAATCGTAATGGAATGTGGTTTCAAATATGAATTTTGTTTGCGTTTTTCTTTGATAATTTGATTACATTCCTAGAATTTACGGTTTGATCAATTTGTAAATGAAAGAAAATGACAGGTTGAAATAAATTAACCTTTTCATATCCATTAATCATTACTTTGACTAAATGTCGTTTTGGCAATGTTTTGTTGAAGTTAATTTTTTAAGCTAAATCAGTTTAATTTGTTTAACTAGTTTTAAGCATATAATCTTGTCTTACTTCCAGTCTAAATTTTGTTCACCGAAAAGCAAGGACTTACAGTTAATTATAAACGTTTTGTCTGGAAGGTAATCACTGAGCAAGTCTAGATTTTTAAATATGAAATTCCCATATCTCTAAGGCTCCTTTTCAATATTTAAGAAACGTCTATACTGCAGGGCTATTGCTATCTGTCACATAAATTGTATAATAACAAAGCATTTTTTGGTTAACATTACTGTATAATGCTTTTATTGTCTACTCCAAACTACGTAATGATTTATTTTTAGTAAATCAGATTGGACGTAAGAAGAACGAATCGCACTCGATTAACTGCATCTACTCAATATACTTTTGAGTGGTTAAATGGGGCTAACCGGAAGTAGAATTACAAGCTAACAAAATGGCGTCCGAAGATGCCAGTGAGAAGAAAGCAGGGTTTTCTTTCGGGTTTTCTAAGAAAAAAGAAAGCAAGGTACTTCAAAAGTCTGTAGCCAGTGATGTTGGACTTAAAAAGGAAGAGGAGACTGATTTTGTTTATTCTTTAGAAGGTACGGAAGTTAAAAGTTCCAAACCCGTCGAGTCAAAAACTCCAAAACAACTTGTGATCCCCTTGATCAAACAGAATAACTGGAGAACCCCTTATTTAGAAAAGATAGCAGAGTCTGAAGAAAGTAAGAAAAAATCTCAAAAACAAGATGAAAAGGAAGAAAAATCAGGAAATAGCTCAAATGATTTAACAGCACAGGCCGCAAAAGAAATACTTGAAAGTACTGCCCTCCAAAATCAAAACTGGGAGGAAAGAGGGATGCCAGATACCAGTCTGTCTGTCCCACTTCTTGTGAGTAACAAAGTACCCGATGGCTTCGAGGCAGATGACGGTAGGCTGGACGTTGCTCTGAGGCCTGACGGACCACAAGATGCCAACTATGAAGAAATTCCAATAGATCAGTTTGGATTTGCAATGCTGAGAGGAATGGGATGGAAGGATGGAGAAGGTATCGGAAAGAACAAGCAAGTTGTAGCACCATTAGAAGCAGCATTACGTCCAAAAGGACTTGGGCTTGGCGCAGATAGGAGTAAAGCTTTGCAGGCAAAGAATGGGAATGTATCAAAATCAAGCACGGCAAATGGCGAGGAAGAATCGATGGTGTTAAAGAAAGGAGCCTTCTGTCTTATTACGACAGGAAAAAGTGAAGGTTTTTACGGGATCATGGAAGGAATTGATGAAGATAATGCTAGAGTAATGTTAAAATTGACGCTAAGTGGGAAGACTGTTACAGTGTCACAGTATGCAGTTGAAGTTGTGTCTAAAAAGGACTATGAAAAATTCTCAAAGTACCTCAACAAGGCAAAAGTAGACAGATATAAAGAAGAGGAGGAGAAGAAAAAAGAGAGAAAAATATCACGTGACCGAAGCAGAAGTCCTAATGAAAAAGACAAAAAGCAAAAATCACATCGCAACAGAAGTAGAAGTCCTGGAGACAGACAGAAACATCATAGACGAAGTGAAAGCCCAGATGAAAAATACGATCGCAAGAGAAAGCACAAGAGTGATAGATCTGAACACAAACGTGAAGAAAAGAAAATAAAACATGAAAAACAGTCTCACAAAATTTCAAACTTTTTGTGGGTGAGACCTGATATACGAGTGCGGATTGTTGACAAGAAGTTCAAAAGTGGTAAATACTACAAATCCAAAGTAGTTGTTATTGATGTGGTGAGTGCAGATAATTGTGTCTGCAAAACAGAAGAAGGGAAAGTTCTGGAAGGATTGTCACAGTCAGTCCTGGAAACTGTTATACCTAAAAGTGATCACGCTCATGCGCTGATAGTTTCCGGTCAGTACCGGGGACAAATTGGTGAAGTTATCAGGAGAAGCAAAGAAAAGTGTGAAGCTTTTCTTCAGCTACTTAGCGACAGAGACACAGTGCTCAAGTTAGGTTATGATGATATCTGTGAATATGTAGGAAACATTGATCATGAATTTGACTACTAGTAATTCCAGAAATTCAGGAACATTAGGTGAAAGATATTTTAGAAAGATGATTTACAGCATATTTTAATATTGCCTCTGTACAGAGAGTCCTATGATCTAGTTATCCTGTGAATGTCATTCTTAGATTATCACCAAATGTACATGAGAAAGTATTTAAATAAAACAAATCAATTTGTAAGAATATTTTAATCTGTGTTTTTTAAAGAATCGTAAAAATAACTTTTTTTTACAGATCTCCGGAAAAGCAATATTTTGCATTTTATAAACTATATGAAAGTTAAACCGTGCAAGAAAATTTAATGCCAAAGAACACTAATAATGTATGTAAATGATATGACAAAATAACTATTCGTTTTACTAAATAGTTAGATTAAAATGATGATGCATATCATATCAACTAAGGAGGTTGGATTCTTTTGTTCGTGAACAGCCTTACCAATCAGATGTTGATATGGAAAAGTTTCTACTATATTGCTGTTGATGTTCACTGACAGTGTGAAAGTAAAATTTAAAAAAAACCATAAGAAATAATGACTGTATTATCACTGTTCACGTAAGTGTTTGTTTTAGATAAAATTTATTTACTCATTACTGGTAACCTTAAAAAGCTAGTGAAGAGACAATAAAAGGGCAATATTTTCAAAGAAGAGTTGTCTCCCCTGGATCTTAAATTTCTTTGATAAGGCTACCGTAAATTGACTGAATATCTCGGTTATCCTCCGGTGACATATAATTTTTACTTTTTATTTTATTTTCAACACAATCTTATTACAAGAATTTTTTTTTCATATAAGAATAAATATTTAATAGAAATCATAGTGGTGTAGTGGTTAGCGTGTCTACCTCTCACGCCAACGACCAGGGTTCGAATCCGAGTGGAGACACAAAAGACTGTGTTGTGTCCTTGGGCAAGGCACTTCATCCACATTGCACTCAGTCCACCCAGCTGTACAATGGGTGCCTGGTTATATGGCTGTACTGTCCGAAATGAACTCTCAGCGCAGGCTAGCAGCTTTGAAAAAGTACAATCCGTCAGGGTAATAATGTACATTAGTGAATCGTCGGTGAGCAACTCGCCAGGGATGGATACTTGAGGTTAAACTTATCATTATTATTATTATTATAGTTGTTTTAAAAAGCAGCATACTTTAGTGCTCCTTTTTTCTGCGTCAGTCTGTTTCATTACTGCAATATGCCTTAATAGAAAAACATAAAATTAAGTATGAATTGATATTCAAAATCAAACTCTTAAACCAGTTTGTTTAATGTGTGGATGGTGGGAAGGCACTTCTAGAACAAATACTGTGGTGATATGGTATTTTTATGGCATAATTAGATTCAAGACATATTTTTCAACTAAATAAGACCAAATTTAGCTTTTTCTTAATACATCAATATTTTCTATCCAATCTCCTTAATCCAGTCACATAAAAACATAAAAAGTTTGAAACACTGATAATATTAACACTTTCAATACTGTTATAAACCTCAAAGATCATATTTTATATAGTGTTGTTCATAGGGGGATCTTGGGAAGAATTTTTCATCCTTTTCGCTTGTCCAAAATATTTGGAGAAGTTGAATGCTTCATGCCTGTACCATTGCATTTGGGCCGATTTGGCCCCATCTTTTTATGAAACGCAAAAAATCACCCCTCTGCTGATCACATAGGAACTATGGTGCGTTTTAGATATTTAAATCATTAGGAGTGTTATAAATAGAAGTGAATTCTTGGTCTACTCTGAACCATCTTCCTACGCAAAGCCTAAAACGCCAGTTTCATAACTCTCAGTTTTATGCCTTGTTGCTGATCCTTTGAGTTTTCTATGTTGATATCCGCGCCCCATCAGGCGATTGTTAGCAACCTCCAGTTACTTTTGATCGGACTAGTGCTTTCTCTCACAGTAAGCTAGAGAGCAAGCACAGAAACCTCAAGGGTCAGCAGCAAGGCATAAAACTGACAGTTCAGGCTTTACGAAGGAAGATGACTCTGAATATCAATTTAGAAATTGCTCTTATAAATTTCCAACTTAGATACTGGTTTTGTGAGGAGTGTGACAATAGTTTGGGTTTCTGAAATTCAGTTGCTGAATTGTTTATGAGATTACCTAAATCCAAAATGAAATATTGTTCTACAAACTTTTTTATTACAAGGTATATAATGCAGATTAAGGGTTTTACAAACTCAAAAAGGTTTGAAGCCATGATTTTTTAACTTCAAACTGTGTATGATTTATCTTTTGACAGTTACACGTCAACACATATAATTTATTAATTATGTCTTTGGTTTAAAATGAATTATATGTCAGGAAAGTTAGGTTTGTTAGAATGGATTAGGAATAAATTTCAAAATTTGAGAAGAATACACACTTCCACGGTATGAGTACTCGAGCAAGAGTTCGGTCGAGCTCAGTCTGATTAAATTGACCGTACTTTGAGGAACAAACTTGCATAAACAAGAGTCATCAGAAGATGACATATCCCACCGGTTCCACATGATCGTAAGATGTAAACCTTTGAAAGATAATTGTAATTTTTTCAAGCAAGGTTCATAATAGTATAAGCTTATATATATAAAACGAAACCTTTCATGAACAGAGTCCAAAAAGAGCAGTTTCCATGGAAATAATAAAAAATAAAATTTTCAAAAATGTGAAAATATCAAAAGGCACCACTTCAGTAGGTGGGCAATACACATGTAAAGTTTAAGAAAGATATGTGGACCGGTTTTATATATATGAAACAAATCCTTTCATGAACAGAGTCCAAATAAGAGCCGATTCCATGGAAATAATAAAAAATAAAATTTTCAGAAATGTGAAAATATCAAAAGGCACCACTTCAGTAGGTGGGCAATACACATGTAAAGTTTCAGAAAGATATGTGGACCGGTTTTGGAGTTCTGCTCCGGAAACGAAACCTTTCATGAACAGAGTCCAAATAAGAGCCGTTTCCATGGAAATAATAAAAAATAAAATTTTCAGAAATGTGAAAATATCAAAAGGCACCACTTCAGTAGGTGGGCAATACACATGTAAAGTTTCAGAAAGATATGTGGACTGGTTTTTGAGTTCTGCTCCGGAAACGAAATGATTACGGACGGACAGACTGACGGACGGACATACAGACGGACAGGGCGATGACTATATCCCACGGTATTACATACCGGTGGGATAATAATGTCTTTATCAGGGTTCGAACCAGTCAGGATATCTTCTCCCAACCACAAGGCGGAAAGCAAAAGCTTACGATATGATGCTAGGATACTCTAGTGTACCATTCGTTATACATAATCGCTGAAATTCGTTTTTTCTCAGATTTGTCATGCATGTGTTTTATGTTTTACGTCAAAACAAAGTGTCACATGGACCAGTCTTCACCGTTGTTATTATTGCAGTTCATCACCTTTCGACTTCTATAGCTACTTCATTGATCTTCCTTTATTTCATCCTCTGTATGTCTTTTATCATATCATTGTAAATCTGTAACAGGTATAACGATTAAAGTAAAGTATACGATAAGCTAGTAATCCAAAACATGGTTGTGTGAGTCGGGAATATGAACTGTTTTAAAGAATATGAAATTCCACCAAGGTAATGCAGAAATGAAATATGTTTCGATATACTCTATGCAAATTAATGCGTCTAGGTTTTCATGTAAAGGAGAACAGGAGAACATAATTATGGTTCAGGGTCTTCGCCTTTAAAGACCGAGGAAGGGTCGTATTCTACCCCAAGAGGCCTTATTCCTAGAGCAGAATAGTGATTGCCGAGTAGTGTTTTCTACAATTATAAACCGAGCATATCTTTTTGTATCGGTATATTGAGGCAGCAAAGATATGACCACAATTTAAGAAAATCTCAATTCTTATTCTCAAAAGCAAGTTGTCATACGAGATCATTAAAAAAGTCACACTAAAAATAATACGCAAACGTATAGATACGTAATTTTATACGCCAACCTTGTTTTATTGAGAAATTAGACAATATTCAATGATTCACTCAGAAGAGATCATTTAAAAAAATTCGCACTAAAAATAATACGCAAACGTATAAATACGTAACTTTATACGCCAACCTTGTTTTATTGAGAAATGAGACAATATTCAATGATTCACTCAGAAGAGATCATTAAAAAAAAGTCGCACTAAAAATAATACGCAAACGTATAAATACGTAACTTTATACGTCAACCTTGTTTTATTGAGAAATTAGACAATATTCAATGATTCACTCAGAAGAGATCATTAAAAAAAGTCGCACTAAAAATAATACGCAAACGTATAAATACGTAACTTTATACGTCAACCTTGTTTTATTGAGAAATGAGACAATATTCAATGATTCACTCAGAGGTGTCTAGATTATATTAGCATTGCAGCAATTGTGATAAGAGAATGCAACGCGTACACACATAGATAACGCGAAACATGCTTGTTGGTAACTAATTAGTTGTTGGGGAACCACCGAGTGTCAGAGTCAGTAATTTGATATACTTCAACACTTACCAGTTGAACAGACCCGTGTAACTCACAAACAGCGTCGTCTCAAAGGTAAACTCTAGATTTTGTAATTACTTTATCAAATCTTGAGATATTCATTTGATTTCATTCACTTTACGATTACTAATTCGTATTATTAACCTACTGTTTATTTAACCAAAGAATGGCATTTTTATTTAGATCTTGATAGTTTTGAAATATAGCATTGGATGTTTTTAATTGGTCCTTTCAGCATGTCAAATCGTAGTAAGGTTAATAGCCCCGATGTAACGCACTGGTGTAATCAAATATAAATCTGCCACTTTTTAATGTTTATATTTAAATCATATGAACCTAAGTCAACTTTAATAGCAGTTTCCATGAAACCATGCATATCACAGCACATGGGCACATAAGTACAATTGCGATATAGCGAGGGTTGATTGTGCAGTCACGTGACTCTAATCATTCTCCCCGAAACGATAGATCGATCGAGACAAGTAAGGATCACCCTGGCACGAGATTTAGATTAACCTTATCTATATTTACTTACCAACCTGTCTGCACTTCTATGAGCGAGGTGAGAATATTGAATATTCGTTTAGGTAGAAAAGTTGAACTTGTTAAAAATCATTGAATGAATTCAGTGGACACAAGGTGTAATATATATTTTTGGTAAGCACAAAGCGCCACACACAGATACATGACGTATAATGCAACCATTGGTGGTCATATAAGGATATATGCACCTTCAAACGAGGCATTAATAGGTGATATACTATTAGTTTAGGCGTACATGTCATTTAAGTAAGAAACAAATTTTGGATAACGCAATCTGCAATTGTTCAAATTCATGTTTAAACCTTTGCGGGATTCGAACCCACACTCTCATATTCAAGCAACATCGCTATCACTGACTGTGCCAGAACATGCCCTTCGACTAGTAACCTGTGAGAATGTGTACGATATGCAGATATTTCCTTCCATCAGGGGTTGTTGTCAAATGCTTATTGTGGGGAGAAATGCATTGCAAAAAGTGAGATCCAGTTGAAATAATGTTATAGAATCATTTATACTTTTATGTTTTTATGGTCAGCAGTTCTCCAAAAAAGGAAAAAAATATTATGTGATTCTTCCCATGTGCATACTCTTTTTTTATATTCGACATTACGCCGCTGCTTATGCAGACTTTTCGATAAAACAGGTTCCGCCATTCATTCATTCCGCGTGGCATTAGAGGAAAAGTTCTGACTAATATTGCACGATGCTTTTCATGGATATGTAACTGATCTATTCTGTAAACTGTGTTGACATGAATTGTTTTTAATATTTTGTTATATAGTTATCACATTGCTGGAAAATTTTAATTTTTACAAAATAAATTTCCCTTTTGTGACAATAAAGTTTTGGAAAGAACCGTATAAAAGAGTTTTTTTTTAACTTCCTTTATTTTAAATGATGCCACTGCCGTTATATAAATAGTGAACTTTTTAATTTGAATGGGTTACCTTTTCTTCAAACGTGTTAAAGTTGCCTTTCTCAACCATTTTACAACCATTGAATAAACACATATATTAACTTTCAATCTTAAGAAATCATCGATGCAATATTAACTTTCAAACCCGAGAAATCAAAGGATTGTTACATTAAGAATGAGAATTTCCTCCCTTTTTTTAGCTCATCAGGTCTGAAAGACCCGATAGGCTTATGGCATGGTATGCCGTCCGGCGTCTGTCCTTAAAGTGACACAGAGTATCTTTCTTAAATTTGTATTTGGTTTTGATAAGCTACAAAATATCTAATATGCTGATTGAAGTTCATATCTCATTACTGGTTTTGCAAATATATCCATTTATGTATAATATATCTATAATGCTTGATTTTATGGAAAAATCAAGAAAACATCTCAAATACGTTTAATATTCGAAATTATGCATCCAATTAATCTACCAATTAGTTAAAATACCTAATAAACACTATGGAATCGAATATATCTTCCTGTCAGCTTATGACAAGGTTTCAAAATTACGTTTGCCGAATTTGCGCGCGCCACTCTAGCTACATTGTTCGGTTTTCGATCAAAATCCCGACTTTGAATGGCCGTATTTTCGCTCTAACGTACTGATTGACCTTTAACTTGTTATTTTCAGTAACAGTTAGTGGTTCCCGATGTAATAACATCGATTTCAAAATTTGACATATGTGATCCTATCAACATACTCTTTGTCTCTTTAAACTTTTCACTTCTTGTCCAGAACCAATGACTCTAGAGAGCTGAAATTTGATGTGCAGACTCCTTGGCAAATGGGGATTCTAAATTGTAGATTACGTGACCCCATGACCCCAAATGGGACCACAGGGGTCTAAACCTTAAAAATCTATTTGAATCTTCTCCTTCAGTTCAAAATGGTCTAGAGAGTTGAAAAGTTGTGTGTAGACTCCTTGGCCAATGGGGATTCTAAATTGAAGATTTTGTGAGCCCATGACCCCAAATGGGGTCACAGGGATCAAAAAGCTGAAAAATCTTTTTTCATCTTCTCCTACAGTTCAAAAGGTCTAGAGAGCTGAAAAATTGTGTGTTGACTCATTGGCCAATTCGGTTTCTATATTGTATGTTTGATGATCCCATGACCCCAAATAGGGTCACAGGGGTCAAAACCTTAAACACCTATCTCCATCAAAAGTCTGATGAGCTACAAAGCCCATGGTTATATTTTTATTGAGAATAATAACACGATTCTCTGTAATCATTTCAGTATGAGAAGAGACTTTGAAGGCATGTAAATGGCCGAATCCCGATCAAAGGTAAAACAAAACTGTTTATTTCTTATTGTATTGCAACCCAGTAAATTAAACTGTTTTGATTAACGTACACATTGATAATTGTTAAGCTTGTTTTAACAACACTGAACAGCAAAAGAAACGTTGCCCTTATTGATTAATTTCAGTGACTTTTATATTTTATTTTAACCAAATCTGATTAATATATATCTCAACCTGCATTATCGTCAAATATTAGTTTGACATTAATTCAATATGAAACATGTCTGAAATCACTTTTGAAAGGCGATGTTTCTTTTGTTTCTCAGTATATGTTTATTGTATTTTTATGCCGATAGTGACAGCTGCAAATCTTACCATTTGACTGCTTTTTATACCATGAATCCGTTGAGATGGCTTTGTCATTTCACTGTCACTGCGAAGAATTCATATTTGCTGCATAGGATCTGCATGTCAATCATATCTGCGCGAAAACCCAAAAATGGTTTACTTGAATTAAATAAATTTCCACAGAACTTTATTGCCCCAGGCAACCACCTTATAGTAAAGCAATTACTTTTTAGCTCATCTGGCTTGTAAGGCCCGATGGGCTTATGGCATGGCATGGTGTCCGGCGTCCGTCCGCCCGTCCATCCATCCGTAAATGTGGAATTTCTACTTCTTCTCAAGAACCATAAGGCCAAGAAAGCTGAAACTTGGTGTGCAGACTCCTTGGCTAGTGAGGATTATAAAGTGTAGCTTTGGTGGCCCTGTGGCCCCTAAAAAGGTCCGAAGGGGCGACACCCTTAAAACCTATTTTCATCTTCTTCTCCAGAACCATAGGGCCTAGAAAGCTGAAACTTGGTCTACAGCCTCCTTGACTAGAAAAGATTATAAATTGTAGCTTTGGAAGCCCTGTGGCCCCAAATAAGGGTCACAGGGACTACACCCGTACAACCTTTTTTCATTTCTTCTCCAGAACCATAAGGCCTAGAAAGCTGAAATATTGTGTACAGACTCCTTGACTAGTGAGGATTATGAATTGTAGCTTTGGTGGCCCTGTGGCCCATAATAATGGCCACAGGGGCCACACCCTAAACACTTATTTCCATCTTCTTCTCCAGAAGCATATGCCTAGAAAGCTGTAACTTTGTTTACAAACTCCTTGACTAATGAGGATTAATAATTGTAGATTTTGTGAGCGTCTGGCGTCTACCAAGGGGGGAACCACATTGGCCACACCCTAAAGCAAAATCAAATGTTAAGCCTGACGAGCTACACAGCCAATGGCTCTAATTTTTATAATCGAAAAATGAATGCTTATCTTTTCAGTGTGAACGATTTTTTTGCTTCAATTTTATTTTATTATACTCACAATGCAAGTTCAAGCCAATGTTTAGTGACCTTGACATCAAGCTCGCGTTGACATTCATATTTTCGTCATTAACATATAATAACTATGACCCCTTCTTCGTTTCTCTTTTATTAATAATTTTGATATAGCGCTAGGGATCATGTGACCTTAGTAACAAATACATGTTTATTGAGGTATAGATTTAAAAAAAGTTGCAGTCCGTAATAATAATGAGTTTTTTCGACTCAGGATGTTAATATATTTTATCAACGCTTATGGTTGAATCCGGAACTATCAGCTTCTATTCTCCATAACTCCAATATAAAAGCGAAAATCGAGCGCGAAAATACGTGCTACATTGTTATTAAAATGGAATTTATGTTTTTGCAAAGAAAATCTTTTCTTTGCAAAATCATAAATTCCATTTTAATTGAGCAAACATCACTCCTTTACCAGAATGGAGACCAGTTTGTATATCAATCTTGTAAAAATAAATAAATCAAACAGATATTATCTTACTGTCAGCTAATTTTGACATATTGAAATGTTTCAGAACGATGGTCCAAAGATCAAGGTGTCAGGACAGTCCCTCGGTTCTCCATCTATATGTGTATCAGACGGGGACAATGTCTCTGATTGTCCCACCTCGGGCTACGCCTCGAAAGTGCCCAGTTCGGACGGGCAGGCTTCTGGAGGAACCTCTGACGTCACCAGTGAGTCGGGAGAGTCGGGAACAGACGACATAATGTGTCACGTGATGGCTGTTAACACCAATCTTGTACAACAGATTGATGCCTTACGCCTTCGTCTTGAAATCGACTTCAAACACAACCTGGAACAACGGAGTGCTTGTCTTACAGAAGCGGAGTCCAAACTTCAGAAACGAGAAGCAGAGTTGTCGAACCTTAAGACGAAGGTCACAGAGAGATCGGATAAACTGACGAAGCTCACCAAAGACAATGCTGAAAAGTCGCAAGAAGTCGAAGAGATCCAGAGACAAATTGACGAGTTGAGGAACGCTGTTGGCGACACGAAGCACTACGCAGACGAGCTGGAGTCTGAGATGTCCAAGCTGAAACTGGACAAGGGAAAGCTCCAGACCGGGACAGCGTACCAGGAGAAGGAGGAGGAGATCAGAGGACTCCATAGGGAGATCAGCTCCCTCAGGAAAAATCTTCTGCGCATGGAGAAGGAACTAACCAGAGCTAAAGAGCTGATTTGCCAACAGGGAGGGAGGATTCGGTTGATGGAGGGAGAGAACAAGAACATGCTGTCCAAGTTTAAAGGGGAACTAAACAAGATCTCCCTCAACATGAGGCTGGAGGTTGGTAAGATGCGTGACGTCATGCAAGGCCAGTGGCAGGAGATGAAAGACCTTCGGGAGCAGAATGAGACGATGGGGAGAGACATCAGAGACATTCGCACGCTTCTGCTTGAGCAGAATCAGACCAAAAGAAAAATGGCGGCAACTGCCAAATCTTCACCGGGCGCACTTCCGGTAAGGGAGCCAAGCCATTTGATCAGTATGGCTTTCAAACCAGCATTTCCGGTCAAAAGTAAGGACAAGGGACACATTAAGTTTAAAAAACCATGACTGTTTATAGCAAGAAGAATATATTTTAAATGACAACATGACACTTTCATGAGTTCCAGCAACTCCAGTCAACGAATAGACGGGAACAAACTTTAATTTTTCTTTACATAATGTTGATGTATTTACATTGACATTATTTAAATGATTGAAAGATTTACTGGAAGCAATTTTTTTTAAATAACTTCTGGCGAGCCCGGCCCGTATATATGGGTTCAAGCGATTCATTCTGTCAGTCCATCTGTGTTTTGTCCAACTTATTGCAGAAAACTATCTGACTCAGATCTGATCGGAATATGTTCACACATCTTCTATCCTTAATAAAGGGATGCAGTGCAAAATAACGAGATTTTATGAATCTTCTGACACTTCTATTCTTATAATTAGTCATTTGATGAATCACACATTTTAATGATGTCAAGTAAAAATTTTAATAATTCATTGATGCATGTTTATTCATAGTGTTCATCCAAATGGATCTCAGAACGAGTTAAAATAACTGACGAAGTTCTGTTCGCATTTTCTCAAAAGGAAATCATGATTAATTATCATAAATATATCCCTCCTTTGAACGATTTCTCCTTCTACTAAGGTTATATGCAAACTTTAAAAACTAAGGAGTAACTATAACTTCCCAGTGAGGATAGAACATGCCTTCTATGCGACTCCCCAGCATATCGTCATGAAGGTGAATCAAGTGTGGCCATCTCACAATTTCCGGTTCCTATATATACGCTTGAAAGCCATCTTTATCGCACTCTACTACATTTTCTTTCCTTTTTTCGAATCAGGCACTAGTTGGTACCCATCGAACGTTATTGCGGTAACTGAGACGCGCTGTAAAACCTACACACATATTGAATCATTTGATGATATCACCGAAAGCGGGTCCGTTGAAAGCACTTTTCCAGGGGGTACTCTACTTTGAACATCGAATCAAGTATTTTATTGATGATTAAAACATGTACAAATATTATTAAACTTTCTACGAAAGATTTTTCTACCGAGTGATTTCTTTCTCAATATGAACCGCATGCAAGTATGACAATGGGGATTTGAAAATATTTTTGAAAATAAAATTTTAGTAATGCGTTTCTTTTTTGGGGTCAGTATATTTACGTATTGTTTATGACAAATTGAAATGACTGTTATCGTTGGTGTCAGCATTTCTGTCTGTTAATTACTAGTATATATTTATAGCATATACGGACATATTCCTCACTTCTTTTGACGGTATTACTAGCATATTCTGATTGTGAGTGATGATAATGGATGGGGTATTTTAAGTTGGATAACTTGTTCCCAATCCTTTTCCAAGTGAATAAAATATGTTTAAACCAATGGATTGGAGAGCTCCGTATCTTGGACATAAGAACCAAGCGAAGGCAATTTACATGAAAACCTTTCTCTAAGTCTAACAGAAACCAGACTCTACCCAGTGGTAGCCAACTTCCAACTTAACTTAAGCCCAGTCTTTTAAGCTACAGGTTTCCGACAATTTTCACTAGAGGCAAATCATTACACCATTAGAAAGATTTCAACCAATGAAAACACCTTTGGAATGGAGAGGGTGGTTCTTGGCACAAGGCCTTTGCCATGTCAATCTATTAACCTAAATATAAGTACCCGTCTGTAGGCATAGCGACACATTTGGGGAAACGTCCTAACCTTTTACAGACATCGCCATTGGCAGCACACACCCCATTGTGAGATTGTAAGATTGACCACATCTTGAAGATATATTTTTTAATCATATGATTGATGAAGAGCCTTTCTAAATCCAATTGGATAACGTGCCCCTCGTCCGCCATTGCTAAAGATTCTTTTGATATATATATCAGCTTTTTATTCCTCCAAGGGAGAGTACAAACATGTGTATAATTCGGTTTATATTATGTACATTTACAAAATGTTAAGTAAGAGGGTTGATTTACGCTTTTGCCTCAGAGCTCAACTCAGTTTGTTGAAGAGAGCCATATATGTGTGATGATGGTTTTTGCGTAATGCATTGTCTCTTCATTACTCAACACCAAGGGAGGTCTACAGGCGAGAAGGGAAGAAACCAGTTCAATGTCACTCTGATTGTGAAGCAGAACGCTGACCTCGATTGGGCTGCAGTTGACAATCTCACACCAGAGTTGTCTCTTATTTCAGCTGTTCCAAGGCAGGTACACACAGCATGAATCAGGAGATCACTGTAGTCCTCATAGCATATTTTACACTGTCCTCTTACCTTACCGGGCCTCCAGCACGCGACCAGCTATACCAGCAATCTGCAGAAGGCCTTAAGGAAGGATAACTCTTGTCCACCAACCAGGCAGTTGGATGTGGGGTGAATGATCTTGAAGTGTTGAGGTTAAGGATCCTCTTCCATCCGGGCTTCCCACTGTCTCTCTTCGTACTGCTGAACAGTTGATTTTACTTTCTTTTTCCATGATAAATACGTCATGAATAATCCTGTGTTCATAAAAGTTTGATAGTGTTCCTGCAAGTTATACTTATTTAGGAGACGAAGGACATCAGGTATGAAACCAAGAGAAGAACTGTAACAAGTATACCTCAGGAGAAACATTCTGGTAAGAAAGATTTGCGATGATACATTCTCTCGCTTAGTGTGGCAAAGTCTTCAAAACAGAAGTTTTTGCTTATCAATGTATGATTCCACAGGTAGGACCCCGAGGAGTGCGTTACAAATTTTATTTCTCTGCTAAGATATCTTATCAAAGTAAAGCCAACCATACTGGTCAGAGCTATATAACTGTACTTAAGTTCGATGAGAGGAGTTATTATATGTCAGTTCTTAGTTTTCCACGTCTGGTGGGCGAGACCATATCCTCCTACATCTCTCCATGCATATTATGTTCTCACTGTGATTACTGTGGTAGATTACTAAACTTTCTTTATTGAGATATCAGTAAGTATATCTAACTTACATGACCTGCACACCTGTGGTTGGAAAACCTGTGCAATTCTCTTCTGCAATGCAACTAAGTGTGTTTCAGCAGAAATTATGATATATCGGAGACCTCTCACTGCCAACACGCAGCCCATGAACGCTTTTCACAAGCAATTGACCAAGGCGAGATTGCAGTGAGGCTAGCCACAGGACGGGAGGGTGCTACTGGAATATAACACTGTCCACTACGAGCCACTGGGGTATCACCCACGATTGGTGACTTTTAATGACCGAAGTGCCTGTGGTATATATATCGCCATATTAACTCACCTTCTGGCGATTGATCCCACACTGTTGACCAACAATGCTGACGCCATGCAGTAGTTACGGATAATTAAGGATTTTCGAGATCAAAGACTGTACGATTAACAAGTTTCTTTTCAAGAACACTTGGGGCCCCGCTGGAGTTTGGGCATGTGAATAAGTTTTAGTAAGGTTGGAATAATTCAAGTTACAAAACTACTATAAACCTCTGATCCAACTTTTGACACCATGTAATGATATGAAAGATACTGGTTTGATAGCATATGTTTGATCTTCAAATGAATGCATGAACTGGTAAGTTGTTGTCCGACATGGACAAAACATGATCTTTCATGTCATCAGACTGGCTGCCATTTTTTTTAAAATGAGAGCGAGGCTCTGGCGTAATTTGGGATTTTTTTTTATTCAGCTTTTTAGTTCTCAGTGACCATTTTGTGCTGCAATCGTCCCATTACGCACGTTTGTTTCCACTACAAATGGTTGTTTCCGTTTTAACGGCGTTTGTTCCCAGGAACAGCATGCATGCGTTCGCTCCTATTTTGGTGTTTCGTGTTCTGTTTTAATGTACATGTATTTGCATTCAGTTTAGAAGAATCGATGCCGTTTTCATGGTTTGTCTGTTCATTTTTAGTGTCTAGCTACGCTCGCAATTGACAACGTGCAGGCACATATGAGAGATCTACATTGATATATCTTAATACCAGGCTGGTTAGAGAGGTTAGTGGTTTTAACACATAAAAGCTCATAATGACCCTGGCCTGCTGCAGTTTCGAAAGAAGCAATTATTTTGTCCCTGCATACCTCAGTCAGACTCTTATTCAGATCGAGGCAAGATCAATAAATTTTAAGTTTTTAAACATATCTGTCAATTTTTTAACAAGGTTAGTCTGCACTCGAACTATTTCTCTTTCTTGTTCAGTTTCATCAATCAAATCTCTAACGTTTTTAAAAGGGTGAGGAGGATTATCTTGGAGGAAAAGTGTAACGATGTGTTCAGTTATATCAACTATTTCATGTGCACGCTGAATACTATCTTTATAGTCAGAACAGACTTTAATACACTCCTTCACACAAGTTCTAAACAGTGGACCCACAGTCGAAAGATGGCGAGCTTGTGAACGTCCTTCCCGATTAATGTTATTATCGTCATCAAACCAAGGAGCCACTGTATGAGTTAGGACAGCCTGCAGCATGTCTGACACACAGTCGCACTCCGTACTCGTACTTTTTAGGTGGCTGTTGCTGGAAATGCTGAATTCAAGTTCCAACTGTAGATGGTCGAGAATTCGTTCTTCCTTGGGAAGATGTTTCTGTCCGTGAACCTTGAGACCACGCTGAGCAACCAACTCCCAGCTCGCGATGGCCATGACCTTCTCTTCATACTTATCGTCTGCGTTGTACAGTTTCAATCCTGCTAGGCCCTCCTCCTGTAATTCTCTCGATTTAAGGACCTCCCTGACCTTCCATGCCTCTATGTTAAAGTCGCCACCAAGGATAAAAGGAAGGTCTCCCTTGATTCTTTGAATATAATCAAGCAAGGCAATTAATGACTTTGTCTTTGACCCGTCCTTAATTCCAGTGTGGCGTGAATGCCAGCTTACACAAACTATCTTGTCATCAAAAAGACAGGAGGCTACCCTTGATAATTGGAAAGATGGAATATCATGATTTCCCCCCTTTCCTTTCTTCTTTTGATACGTTTTGTTCATGTGATCTTGTGTTTTCTTGTACGCAGTAACACTCTCGTTTCCCTCAGCGTTTCTCTGGGCCATTACACTGGCTTCGTCATTGCCAAATTCTTGAGCATATCCAACCTCATTTTTGCGCCGACTGTTGGCTTCTTGAAGGAGGATGACGTCAGCAGTCACGTGTTCCACGACCTTCTGGATGGCTGCACGACGATTTTCAACCGACTCTTTCCCGCCTGTATTCATGACCAAAATCTTCAGTTTAGGAGCTGTATATAGAAAGAAAAAAATATGAGCGTTGGGCCCTTATCAATTGCCAAGTCTTTAGATTGCGACGACTTTCAGTTAAAAACATTTAATCATTTAACGGTGTCCTTAAGAAGCATGCAGTAGAAGATTAAAGATTTGATAATGTTTAAGAAAAAATTGCAAAAGTCACGCATCAAGATACGGAAGAGCATTTCATTTTCTAAAACATTAACGTGGATACACCATGAAAAATCTTATACTGTAGACAGTACTTTTTCCCAAAATTGCTATATAATTTCAAGGTCATTAGGACAGAGTTCTAACGAGCACAATGGCTTTTTTATTTTAACTCTTTGCGCCAAATTTTGTCTTTAAATGTGTTTGAGGCGTGAATTTTGGATATATTCAATGACATATGATTAAATTGTCAAACCCTTTGAGTGATATTTAATGGCCACCATTCTTCAGTATGAATATGTAAAGTTAAATCCTTGCACATTAGAGGGGCTTTACCTCTTAAGAATATAGTTTGTTTCCTTTCAAATGCTTAGGTGGCGTTATGTCTGCTTAATAAAGTGACCAAACTGTTCTTGAATATTTGTGAAAATATATTTTATGGAGCGAAAATTTATCTTACTCAAGAATAGTCGATATTAAGTCCTCAAACATTCCTACCATACCTACCAAGCCAACGACCTTACATGTGTTTATTCACGACAATATATAAAAATAACAATCCGGCACCGAGGGGTTATGTAAATTAAACTCGCAAGGGCATTGCTCGAGTTGAATTTATTGCCATAACCCTAGGCAATCGTGTTATTCTTTGGCTTACACTCCCGTGGGATACTCCTGCATGCAACGATCCAACTTTTTAGCTCATCAGGTCTGAAAGACCCGATGGGCTTATGGCATGGCATGGCGTCCGGCGTCCGTCCGTCCGTCCGTCCATCCGTCCGTCCGTCCATCCGTAAACTTTTCACATTTTCGACTTCTTCTCCAGAACCAATGACTCTAGAGAGCTGAAATTTGATGTGGAGACTCCTTGGCAATTGGGGATTCTAAATTGTAGATTTCATGACCTCATGACCCCAAATGGGGTCACAGGGGTCAAAACTTTAAAAACCTATTTTCATCTTCTTCTCCAGTTCCAAAAGGTCTAGAAAGCTAAAAAGTTATGTGTAGACTCCTTGGCCAATGGGGATTCTAAATTGTAGATTTCATGACCTCATGACCCCAAATAGGGTCACAGGGGTCAAAACCTTAAAAACCTATTTTCATCTTCTTCTCCAGTTCCAAAAAGTCTAGAGAGCTAAAAAGTTGTGTGTAGACTCCTTGGCCAATGGGGATTCTAAATTGTAGATTTCATGACCTCATGACCCCAATTGGGGTCACAGGGGTCAAAACCTTAAAAACTTGTTTTCATCTTCTTCTCAAGTTCCAAAAGGTCTAGAGAGCTAAAAAGTTATGTGTAGACTCCTTGGCCAATGGGGATTCTAAATTGTAGATCTCATGACCTCATGACCCCAATTTGGGTCAAAGGGGTCAAAACCTTAAAAAACATATTTTACTCCTTTTTCTCCAGTTTCAAAAGGTCTAGAGAGCTGAGAAGTTGTTCTGGGCAAATGGGAATTCTAAATTTTAGGTTTGGTGACCCCATGACCGCAAATTGGGTCACAGGGGTCACAACCTTCAAAACCTATTTTCATCTTCTCCTCCAGTTCCAAATGGTCTCGAGAGCTAAAAAGTTGTGTGTAGACTCCTTGGCCAATGGGGATTCAAACTTGTAGATCTTGTGACCCAATGACCCTAAATGGGGTCACAGGGGTCAAAACCTTTTTCCATCAAAAGTCTGATGAGCTACAGAGCCCATGGCTCTATTTTTTATTTTTAATTATACACTTTGCGGGTTTGATGTATGCCGAACAAACTTCATACAAAGGCTACTTACAATACACTCTTGCTTGTGGCTTTAAACCTAATGATTCCTTAAATGTAAAACTAATTCATTACTGTATGTATTTATGGGGGGGGGGGGGGGGGGAATGAAAAATGCTGTTCCCCTATTTGATCGCCTCTTCTTCTCGCCATTGCTGGATTCGAGTTATTTCACTGCCTCGGTATTAGTTCGGATTGATACCCGGGTATGACAGAAGATACGCGGATATAAATACCAGTATGTGACAGAATGTATTGTCTTTGTCAAATACACCATCAAAGAAAATATAAAGTATTAGGGAATGAATCAGGCTTTCAATAGATAAGGACACGCAAATTTATAAAAAAAAATCTTGCTTCGTAAATACCTACCACCATTTCCGGCCATGGCCATTTTAATAGGCGATCCTTTCCTTTTTCAGGGGGAGTGAACTTGCCTCCTTTTGGATGGAATAGTCCTTTGTATGAGGTAATGAAGGCCCTGAAACTGTGAAATTGTATTTCTTTACCATATCCTATATATATAATACATAGGAAGGAGTGGGATAAAATTGGAATACCGCTTATAATGTTATCAAATATTATATAAACAGATCGGAATGGAGGCATTTCAGGTTATATCAGCCTTCACAGAAAGTAACAAGGAATTCAAATCAATTGCATAATCATTAAACGTAGTCCCCCTTCAAAGTAAAACACTTTTGCTATAAGTTGCACAGAACCTTTGTATAAAGTATGTTAAACTAGATTAGCGTTTGCGGGCCATCGCAAAAGCAGAACAGCCCCGAAACTTTGGGTTTCGCCTTACCCTGGTGACGCCTTTTACAGGCCTCACCAAATTGGGCATTTTCTCGTGACTTTGTCATTTGACACTCAAGGTCTCACAATCAATGAACACATTTAATTGAGAATAACATTAATGTAATGAAATAAAGTGTTAAAAGTTGATTTAATCCATTTTCTCCATATATATGTTGACCTTGCCATGACCTTGACCTTCCACAATTTGAACCCAAAACTTTTGAAAATGTTGTACTTCTCAAGAGATAATATATACACAATCTAAACTTCATAGCACAAAAACTTTTCAAGTCATCGTGTTTACAAGGAATTGCAATAACTCATATCTCATGACCTTGACCTTTGACCTTCACACTTTTTAATGAATATAACAATCATGTATTGATTAAAAGTGATCATAGTTGAAATAAGTCATTTTTGCTAAACTATGCTAAAGTCATGACCTTGGTGTGACCTTGATCTTTGACGGATTGTAACCGAAACCTTTTCAAATTTTTTAACTTTTCCAAGGATGATATATATACCAAGTAAGAGCTTCATAGCACAAACACTTTTCAAGTTACCGTGTTTACAAGGAAGTGTCTTTATAACTCGTGACCTTGATCTTTGACCTTGAAAGTGAACATATGTCATAATGATTCCCTGGAAGTATTAACATTTAAAAATGTTTATGAGTTCTGATAAACTAAATGGGATAAAGTTCTACACAAATTTGGTGCACATTGCAATAACTCATATTTCATGACTTTGACCTTCAAGGTCACACAATCATTGAACACTTTTTATTGCATAATATAACAATCATGTATTGATTAAAAGTGTTCATAGTTAAAATAAAGCATTTTCGCTAAACCATGCTAAAGTCATGACCTTGCTGTGACCTTGACCTCTGACGGATTGTAGCCGAAACCTATTCATTTTTTTTTACTTTTCCAAGGATGATATACCAAGTAAGAGCTTCTTAGCACAAAAACTTTTCAAGTCATCGTGTTTACAAGGAATTCTTAGAGTGATTACATAGCTCGTGACCTTGACCTTTGACCTTGAAAGTGAACGTGTCAAAATCGTTCGCCCGAGGTATGAGTAATAAGTTATGAATAAGAGTTCTGGATAGCTTAGTGGAAAAAAAGTTATAGCTATATATATAGTAATACGAGTTCGGCGGCGGCGGCGGCGGTGGAAACTTCACAAAAACTGATAGCATTAAATAGCTGATGATTGATAAATAATTGATAGCTGCTAAATATTGACAATGAGGTCTTCTTCAGACCGGAAGTCCATCTCTTGAGAGCAGGAAACAGATGGAATTTAAGGGAGGTAAATCAGTCAATTAAGTAGGGTGTTGAAGTAGGAGAGACACAGGAACCCGATATTGTAAATAAAATGTAGGTAAAACGTAGATAAGAAAGACCCACCCCTCTATGTGGTTTGGAGGTATTCCACCAGAGAGACACCCGCAAATAATTGGGTCATCATGCATACACCTTTCCCACGAATGGAACAGCCACTTCCACTGTTTTGACTGTTCTATAATTTCTGGCTGACCCCAGCGTGTATTCGATGCCGGCGTCTATTTATTTTTAGTAGGAAACAAATATCATAGAAGGTGTCAAGGGGGAATACTTTCAATTCAACTACGGGGGCATTATTTAATCATCTTATGACCCGGCGTTTATTCGAGACACGTCATCTATTCGAGAAAAATACGGTACCTCTCGTATATATATATTCATCAATGCTACATAATCATAATTTATGGTGAATGTCTTATTCAATTTTTTTACAATTAACTTATCAATATCAAATGAAATTGGTGTTTACAGGTATGCATTGACTGTTTGCGAATATTCAAAACCATAGATATAGTTGAATTGAAACATTCCCACCTTGCAATTGATATTAAACTTACACCTTTTTATGTCAAAGGGAAATCCCGGACTTTAATAATCTATTTTATACACTGCTATATATAATAACTAATCACTAGAATGTCATCGTCTCGCGTTCAGCTCCTTGCCATGACTCGCTCTTATGACGTCACTTAGCTAATATGCCACCGTAGAATTCGTAGGCTACTTCACTCGAGAATGTCAATGTCAAATAAATATACAATATACATTCATTTTTTTCGAAAGCTTAGTTTAACTGTACCTAGTGATTATACACATAAATAAAACCGAAAAAATCCTTATGTTTGCATGCATTTCACAGATTGTATAGAACAATTTTAGTACAACAAATCCATTTGAAATCTAGACAAACAAACTGACATCATGTGAAAATATAAAATGGCATGGTTTCCAAACAAATTATTTGACAGTTTCTTAAGAAATATTTAATGAATGTATGCATAATGCATTGCACATTATACCCGGTATGCATCGACCTGTCACATTCAGGCAGACGGTTAGACCAAGTGATCAGAGCTGCCAACCGTCTGGCACTGTCTCTCATTCATCATCTGTTGATTATCGCAGTTTTCATAGTGCAAGACTGCAAGTAATCATTTTAAAACACACTAACGGTGCCTTTGAAAAGGCCAATTTTGCTTGAATGAATAGTAAAAAAACAGAAAGACGATTATATGAAAAATGTGTTTTTTCAAAAGTTCCAACGCTTAAAAGTTCGTTCTTGATTGGTATTTCTCGTAAATCTTGAAATTTTTGGGCATGTTTAATACACAGAGATATCAATTAACAATAACACATTCCAATAAATCGAAAATAAACAATTCAAAATGACAACCTTTTTTTACATAGTCAATTTCAATTAATAAACAAACACAAATCGTGACGTTCTTTGCTATCCAGCCAAATTTCTAGCGCTTGTCTTCAACGACGTCCGCACTCCCGCTATATAAAGAGACGTCACAGAACTAGCGCCAGTATCCCGCAAACACCCGACAAGAACGAACTCTGTTTTGATTCAGTTCACGATGAGCAGTCCAGCAGTTAGAGCAAGGTCAAGGTCTCCGACCAAAAAGGCACCAAAGCGTAAGAGCATGTCAGCAAGTCGGCCACCAAAATCTGCCAAGAGGAAGAGGTCAAGGTCACCGAGCAAGGCAAGGAAGCAATCACGCAGCAGATCGACAAGCAAGGCGAAGAAGATGAAACCAACAAAACGCTCCCCCACTAAAAAGGCGGCGAAGAAGCCAAGCAAGAAATCGCCAAAGAAAGCAGCGGCTAAAAAGGCTGGCAAGCGGTCGCCAAAGAAACCCGTCAAGAGGGCAGGCAAGCCCAAAGCTAAGAAACCAACGAAGACAAAAGCTAAGTCTAAGGCGACGAAGAAAACGAAGGGCAAGAAGTAACTTCGTTACTGATCATTGGATCAAAAAACGGCCCTTTTCAGGGCCACCAACTTCCACAAAAGAAACCTTTACAATGCGTAACAGATAACACATTTTGAAACTTGAGCTGGCCAAATAATCGCTAAAAACTATTTTATATGATACAAAGTTATCAATTTATTTTTAGATACCAGATACTTATTTACAGTAAATCTTTACTAAAGATGACATTCAACACTTATTGTAAAAACAAAAACATTAAAGAGACTTAAGAGAGTCAATATGAATTCTGAAAAATAACAATATTTTTGTCAGTTTGTCCAGGGCTTAGGGGATATTCGTTTTCTTTCTACAAGATGATATATGATATCAAATTTAAAACTTTCAAGTTTGGATATTGTTTAACTTTTTCTTATAACTTTTTAAGATATTAAATATACCGATTAATGGAAGAATTATTAGAAAGAAGTATCAAAGATTGAAACATTTTTTTATTTACGCTCATCGTTATAGATAGTACAGTTTGATTTTTTTTCCCTTTAAAAATGTTGTTGAGAAAAGAATCGACTTAACCTGCAAGACATTTCATACTTTTTCAAAGTAGACTAAAGACAAACTACATGATAAATATATCGCAATGCAACAATAGAGAGATATGCAAGATCCGTTTATTTATTTGACAGAAATACGCTGTACATAACATTTTTTAAAAAGGCCCAGAAAATAAAGAAACATATTTTAGAGGGCGTTATATCACCTCGAACACCCCTTTTTTTACTGAAACTACGGATACTAAATTAGGATTTATCAATCAACTGAAAGTTAATCTCATTACACCTTTTCTTACAATTTGGTTCGTTGATTATGTTAATATTCGCTTGAAATTTGTAATTTGCAACATCAAAATTAATAAGTAAGAACTTAAATCAGTGATACATCCAATTGGACTTTGAAATTTTAACAATGATCTCAGAAAGTTAAAAGAAAGAATTAGTCATATAAAATAGCTGAGCAATCTCCCATTTTGACACATTATATTCCACTAAAATGGTGAGTATTCGAACGTACACAATATCGAATCGCGTATTTTTATTTGAGGAGCTTCCATAGCTAAATCCTTTCTAAATAAATCTCCTGTTGAAAATAAAGACAAAGAATAATACTTGAAGGCTTTTATAAAATATGAACTTATCGATGGTGCAAAGAGCGAATTTTCATTACTGTACTGTACAGCATTGTGTTTCCTTCTTTGTACTATTTCAAACATTGTGGAATAAATATCTAGATTCATACAAATAAAATTACACCATTGTGTGGTTAGGACGATGAGTAAGAAGTATGTGCATGTAAAATTTGAATTTCATGATTTTTTAAAACTACTTTTCAAAGCTAAAGTGACCAATTTAAAATTTCTACGAAATTTTGCCACATCAACTTTTCATTATTACCTCTCATACATGAAAACGATAAACATTTGCCTGATAAATCACTTATGTAACCATTAAGGAGGCAATCACTGGTACTCGTGTAACATTTATTTTACTTCATCAACATCTTATGTTGGTATATTCTCATTGAAAACTAAAAAAAGAAACACAAATCAAGAAATTTTTCGCAATGTTTTTGTTTTGTCAGCTTCGTTCGAGTGTGGTCTTCTCCGACGTCCGCACTCGCCCTATATAAGCGACGTAACGTCAAAACGTGTCATTCTCAGTGCAGATTCTCTGACTGACGCTTCTACTCAGCTACAATGTCGAGTCCAGCTCCTTCTCCCGCGATCTCAAGATCCAAGTCTCCACCAAGAATGTCGGCTCCTGCCGCCCCGAAGGTCAAGCGTCCTAATAAGCCATCGACTTCTCGCAAAGTCTCCTCAGGCCGCCCGGCAACCCTTACAATGATCACCAAGGCTATCACCGAATTGAAGGACAGGAAGGGTTCATCTGCTCAGGCTATCCGCAAGTTCATCCTCGGCAAGTACCCCGACATGCCAGTCAACTTTCTTCCGAGCATGCTCAAACGCGCTTTTGCCGCCGGTCTGAAGAGCGGGGCTCTTGTTCGCCCCAAAGGTTCGACTGTTACTGGCGCCTCCGGACGCTTCCGTGTTGGAAAGGTCGCCGCACCAAAAAAGGCTGCTCCCAAGAAGAAGGCCGCCCCTAAGAAGGTTGCCAAGAAGGCCACCAAGGCAAAGAAGACTGTTCGCAAGCAAGCTGGCAAGGTGAAGAAGGCAAAGTCTATCAAGAAGAAGCCTACAACTAAGACTGCCAAGAAAACCACCAAGAAGGTTGCCAAAAAGACAAAGCCAAAGGCACCCAAGTCTAAAACTGCAAAGACGAAGATGGTGAAGTAAAACTCCATATGATCCCAGAGTTTTCATTCTAACGGCCCTTTTCAGGGCCATCCAAATACCCAAAAAGAAAACTTATCAGTGCTTCAGCCTTCATATACAACTTAATGCTTCGTACGAATGAATTATTTTTCGTTACACTTAGGGACCGGTCATTTATTATAGGGGGGGGGGTGGGTCACAAAAAAGTAAGACCGCCTTTAGGGGTGGGTCATAAAAAAATAAGACAGTATTTTAGTGCTGTTTTCAAACATGACAACAAATTTATCCAAAACATAAACAACAAACTTTAATGCTCTGTTAAGAATATAAATAGTGTAGGAGTGGGTCATAAAAAAATATGACAGGCATCAGTGGGGGGTCATAATAAATCATGACAGCTTTAAGGGGTGGGTCACTTTTTTTGGGACATACTGTGGGGAAATTTCACCGGCCCACCCCCACCCCCCCCCCCCCCCCCTTATAATAAATGACCGGTCCCTTAGTATCCCATGCGTTGGGATATAATTTGATCCCCCCCACCCCCACCCCCCCTATAATAAATGACCGGTCCCTTAGTATCCCATGCGTTGGGATATAATTTTATTCAATATCTTTGTTCATAATTTAAATAAAAGCAAACTTAGTATAATTATCCTTTATTATTTTAACTCTTTTGATGTCACGCTATTTTGTTTTTCTGATTTTCTACATTTTAAATAAAAAACTATCATACTAAGATACTGAGCTACATAAAACAGTAGGTACTGGAATCTATCGGGCTAATATAATCATCACTAGTAGTCGCCTGAACTCTTTGATATAGTATACGTAAACTGGGACTTGCTTTGCTTATCTTCGGTACCATAAACGTGTTTATTTAATTGACTATATGTATGTATATTTATTTATTATTCATTCAGCCTCCAAGTTGGGGGATTACAAAGAGGTTGATATTTACATGAGTGAAATAGCAAGTTTTAAGGAAAGTCTGAATAAACATTTCCCAAGTACTTATCATATAGAGAATGTACTGGTAATCTATGAAGTAAACTGCATTACCCGCGAACCTGTTTAAACAGCATTTCAGTATTTGACTGTCAGGCTTGAAGCTCCTAAAGCGACGTATTGAGGGCTGTCGCGTCTATGGTTACGGTTGGCCCGTGATTACAGGTCGACCGGGGACCTAGTTCCGTATAATGGCGGTTGTAAACACTACACTGAACTTTATGAAACTACTGTTTCTTACACAGGTCTGGCACAATGGATATGATGTTACATACTCATCTTAAAAAGGTAGGGTAAACTTGGTTTAGTTGTGTTTCGGACTATGTGTATTAAGTCATATCGTTTACTCTAACTTATCTAAATAACTAGTGAACCTGTAGGCCGACTGTAATCTTTTCTCGTCAATAAGATATGTTAAAACGAGATCTAGATATACCTTTATTGTTAAACGGCTGACATATGTATAAAACAGCACAAACTCATACCCCATAAAAGGTCTAGTGTATGCTATTGTGAATAAAAAGGAAATTAACATAGAAAAAAATGTGAAATAGGAAATTAACATAACTTCTCTTGCCTTTCCGATACAAGTATTTACAAGTAATTTAACGTTGTAAAACGTGTATCGAATACTTTTCATGAAAACAAAATTGAATCAGTCGTAGCACATAAGTTACGCCCTTTTTCCCATAATGTAAAGGTTGTTTGTAGTATGGGTGAGAGAGACTATAGATTACTAGATATACATTAGATATAGATTTACAAAGATAAACATGCTGCTATTCCTACCTTCTCGCAAGTTCATCAGATGAGTTGCACAACATGTAAGTTGTATCTGCGGGTAATCTACAACAACTAACAATACTGTTTACTCTCCGTCACGTTTATAAAGCATAGGTTTGAGTCACCCGTATCATCTGAACTAAATTCAATGCGTGTGTAGGTGTCTTGCAAAGAAATATTTCTATTCACGAATAAGCAATTGAAGGATAGTGGAGCCTTTTAGTACTGATCAGTAGCTGTAGCAGCTACGCCTTAATTTTTATTGAGAAGAATAACTTTCTTATAGATTGAAACACCCGAATGAACACGCAAAATTCATTCTCTGCAATTTGGAATTCCGCAGTTCATCTAATAAGCGCCCGGACGTATTTTCCAGTACAAATTGACCCCAGCCTCATTATATATGGAGGCTCTGCACTTCTTGAAAGCCTCTTTCTTAAAATAAAAAACGTTTGTGACCTTGGCTGTACTCTGTGTTATGTGCTTGGGCAAGGTACTTCATCCACATTGCACTGAGTTCATCAAGTTCTGTACAATTTGGTACCTGAATACGGGATCACACGGACCTACTTGGTCGCTTAGCTAGTAGCGGCTTTGAAAGTACAATTCCTTCAGGGTGTTAATGTACCTGAATTGTAGGCTCATAAAGGACCAATGACTTAAACATGAGAGTGTCATTCGCACTGAAACATAATCAGACTGAAAAGCAATCTTCAGATATATACTAAGAATATATCATAAAGATGACAAACTTTCAGAACATGAATGGGTCTACATAATTAATCTATGTAATATATCCGCCAATTCACAAAAAATGATAAAATAGAAATTCTTGTTTATCACGATTAATCGATATTCCGCTTTAAGTCTATATTAAACATTTTTTGATAAATTTTGATCGAACGTCAATGTATATATCAGTGATATAAATTGTCGATCTAAATGAATTTTCATCTATGAAATTGTTACTATGAAAAAAAGAAAATCTTTGACGATGTCGGAAATTCGATACATATATAAGAATGTATAAGAAATATATTAAAATATTTTCATTTCTCACAGAATTTGTGTAAGTCTAGTTTTACGTGAATAAATTTGTCGGTATTTCACGTATCAGAGAATCGCGCGTGAAGCTATAGAAAGCTATGCGAGTGCTAGTATTAAATGCAACCGATCATTGACTGTTATCGATCAAGTGATCGATTACATGTTTATGTTGTGAATAGTATGAACACGTTCACTTAAACGTATGCGATAAGATATAGCAAAATGTTTATTTCTAGAATGTTCTTTTGGTTTTCCTTATTTGATTAACGAGTATTATCCTTATTTTAACATTTCCTGAATTTAGAATTTCTGATTTTTAACTGAAAATGTGTTTTTTCATTCCATTGAATACATTTTGCTGTACCTCATTTGTTATCTGTACTTGTATTTGAATTTGTTATCATGACTGTATGTATATATAGAGAGAATCTCACCCAAGTGTCTACTGATATCAGCTATATCACCACAAGTTGATAAAAGTAATATATAATATCATATCCGAGGCTTGCGATATCACCTAGCTGTGGAACACAGTTTGTGGATAATAAATCACTATTTAGTCAACGAAATTGCAATTAGCAATTGATTTAACGAACAGGCATAATATATTATGATATACACAGAGTGCATGAGTCAGTGAGTAATTGTTGAGCTCCGCTAGCTTGAGCAGTATTGCAGCAGTTAACAACATGCATAGAAAAAACTTTTTCTCCGTACCGTCTTTCCCAAGTTTTAAGATAGATAATTATTTTGTACTTGAGCTATCTTTGTGGGGAGAGAATGGGAGGAGTCCATTGTGCACAATGAACCATGGAATAATTAAAAACCTGTTACAAATTGTTTCAGCATATATTTCAAATACATAAGTGAAGTCTGATTGATTAGATATCAACAGAATTTTGAAATTATTTACTTTAGAAATTCAATCACACATTTATTTATTACAATAGTTATAATTTGCTTGAATTCCATTATTCTTTCCATAACTCTATCCAGATACCCGTTATAAGTTCAGCAACACTGGCGTCGTTTTGCAACGGGATGACTTTATTGACGGATAACTTAAAATCTGCTCAGTGAAAATATGTGTATATAAATAAAAAAAACTATATTCAACACCATTATAGACAGTTTGGACTGTACTTATAGTATGCATAAAAAGGTCTCCAGTCGGGTTTCAGAGGAAGTTTAACTTTATAGTTTTGAGTGATATGTTGATTTCCATTACAAATATAGGATATAACCTTTAATTATATGATTGAAGGTGAGATACTCTGTTCTATCAGTGAAATAAACCCTCTATCTGGCTACAGTGGCGATAACCTTTATCGTCACTCTACTGAGTGGTGATAAACTTCCAAGCGGCCGCTCAACAAGAAATTGGCCTTTTTTGACGTAATTAGAAGGATTTCATCATATATCTGTCAATTCTTGACAAATACCATGTTTATCTCATTTCGTGAGGTAGGAAAGTTAAATATTACACTGCGCCGCTCGTGAAAATATAATCTTTCTACCTGACTCGATGAGATAAACATGGTATTAGTCAAGAAAAGACAGATATCCTCTATATAATGGGATTTGTGATCTGGTTACTACTGTTAAACTGCAATTTTCAAAGGAAACAGTAACACCACTGTCTAGAACATATGCATCGAAAGCAAAATCTGACATACTCAGAGTCAAAGGTCGATCAGTTTGTTTAACCCTTACAGTGCCCGGCCTTTGACGCTATGCGCTCACGCAGTGCCGCTAACTTTTGGAGTAAACTCGAGATTTTGGTCAACGTTGTACAAAAAATGTCGCTGAGGCGTTATCCATGTTCGGAAATTCATGAAATTTTAAGTGAAGAAAGCCGAGTTGTTGAGGGGCACATATATGGTCCTCGGGCACTATAAGGGTTAAACAACCATCGAAAGTGTATCTGATAATGACTTATCTTACAAGAAGAAACAGACGTCTTGCAGAAATTCCGTTGACATTAGGTGGAGCGAACATGCAATTAATGATTAATGATACACTGCTCAGTGCATGGGCATCTCAAGTAGTATTGAACGTCCGGTCGCATTTCATCCCCCCCCCCCCCCCCCCCCCGGAAACTGGCTTTATAGCCACATATCAGGGTTAAGTACTTTACAGCCATGTTTCAGCTTTAGAGTCAGTTTTACCCCCTGAAAGCAAAGGAAAAAGTATAGCTGAATAGCAGAATAACATACATACATACATACATACATACAAGTACATACAAATTGTTTCTCTGCTAAAAGAGCTTACTTATTTTACTAATTGCGGAATGTTTATCTACAAACATAATGTTTCTCTGCTAACAAAGTCTAAAATCAAAACATAAAATTTGGAACTAAAATGTATTTGTATTCACATTTGATGTTGATTTACATTTGACAACTTGATAAATTAATTAATTATACGGTTATTTTCAATTTCTTTAGGGCATACCATCTCAGGACACACACTGAAATATCTCAAACCGAACGCGATTCAGTGACGATAATGAATAAACATATAGGTATAAACATTCACGTTGAGACAATCAAGTCTTTGTCCAAATGGTTGCGGAAGATACAGTGTCTTAACTTTGCTATGCAAAATCACGACTTGCATGGTGAACAAAACATCGTCTCTTTTAAACCTATGGTCTAAATTAAATTATTTTAATGTACATATGGAAGGAAGTATCTCATAACGTGTAAACAATCACATTTTTATTTCATTGTACATTTTCAAAATAGAAAAGCCTGTTTAGTGAATTATAATATGTAAAACGTTGTAAGATTTACGACTTCGATTTGTACGTTCGCAAGATTATCATGGAAAGAAAATAACAACGCGAAGTAATGCCTTTGGACAGTCTGTTGAGCTGTATATTTGATTGTTCCATACTACCAAATGATAATAGCTTCTAATTTGTTTTGGTGTACTTTATCATTCCACCAATAAGTATTACCGTGGAACATAGTCAATACCTTGTCCGTCCTCCCATACGTACGTAATCATTTCTTTTCCGGTGCAGAAGTCAAAAACTGAGGTTTTCAACTGTTTAAAGGGGCAGTAGCACGTTTTTAGGGGGAATATATCATCATGGTGATGTCAGGAAAATGTATATGGTTCCAATTGAAAGACATTGTATTTAACTAATTGGAGCAGTAATAATTCAAATATATAATGTAAAGTTTAGCCATCCGATTCCTTCTTCTTACACAAAATGAATTAAAGGTGTTCAGAAAAAATGGCCGCCTATGGATTTTATGTGAATCTTCATAATTTGTCCTCTGACTATGGATGATTGGCTTGTGTAATGAGATTTTTAACACTTTCAAAATAATACATCAAGCATTAACTTTCAATTATCAGTGAAAAATTTAGAATATAAAATTATTAAAAAACGTGCTACTGCCCCTTTAAACTCTTCATGTTATTTAGTTCTTTGCCTAACGGGGATATGTCATCATCTGTTGACTCGTGTTATTGAAGGTGCAAAAACCCTGCTTGATTATATGTTTGTGTTGTAGATATCAAGATGGCGGCTGGAGGGACACTGACCAAGAGGATGGATGACTCGCTGCCAGCTCGGGTATGTGTGAAAAATCTTCAAAATCTGCCCATGATAATCTCAAGATATGATGAATCATTTGTATCATATAAATTATTTTTTTTCAGGATCATCTGAAAGTTCATGGCATGGGAATTTCCCCGCGTCCACCTTCTCGTTCAGCTGATGACGCCATATCTAGGAACTCTGACGTAACTTCCGGTGTGAGTTCGCCGATATCGGACTCTGCGGAGCTACCCCCTGAGGAAGCGTACAACGTTCTGCAGAGTGTGGTCAGCATGAACCGAGCCCTGGAGGGGCAGATAGATGCCTTGAGACTAAGACTGGACGTGGAGTCCAAACACCACACGTCAGAGACCGACAAGATCCTTCAGGACAAGCACAAGGTGATCCAGGAGCGAGAGGATGAGATTGAGAACCTGAAGGACTCCCTGGTGAGTCGGGAGGAGCGCATTCAGGTGTTGGTGCGAACCAGTTGCGAGAAGGACAAACTAATCGAGGCGAGGTCCGGGGAGCTGATGGAGCTTCGCAAGCTGGTGAAGCAGACGGAGGAGTACGCGGGAAGATTGTACAAGCAGGTGGGCAGACTCCGGGAGGACAAGCGACACCTGGAGGCAGACACGCTTTACAAGGAACAGAATGTTGAGATCAAGAAACTCAGAGATGAACTCAAGGAGTTGAGAGAGAAATGTGGTACAATGGAGAGGGAGCTAGATAGAGCCAAAAATATCATCACCCAACAGAATCTCAAAATTGCCAAATTCGAAAATGAAAAGAATGAAATGGCAAAGAATTTTAAGGACGAGCTTGACAAGGCTTCCCGTGCTATGAGACAGGAAGTTGAACGAATGCGCGAGGTGATGAATCAGAACTATGAAGAGATGAGGAATCTGCGAGAACAGAACCGGGCCATGCACGATGACGTCAAAGACATCAAGGACCTCATCCTACAGACGCGAACTCCGCGGGAAGGGGGGGAGGAAGGGGAAGCTGGAGTTGTCTCCCATGTTCGTCCTCTTACCAGCAACATAAACATGAGTACGTACATGATGAATGCGCCAAACACGCACGCACCAGCCCAAAGGGGCCTACAGAAGCGACCTCTAGGTCAGCCCGCTCCAGCCAATCAGAGGGTTCAGCAGCCTCAACAGAGTCCAAGTCCGGTCTTCCGGTCAAACACGAGACCGAATCTCAACAAACCAACCAGAACTTCCTCCTTCCGTGTAAACACTGGTGCCCCGTCCCGGTCAGCCGGAAATCCGGCCATGGGAACGTCTACGTCAGCCGAACTTCCGCCAATCAGTCTGGGTCCCCGTGAAAAAACAAGATGGCCGTCCGCTGCTCCAAAAGCAGGCAGAAGTCAAAGAGTCAACACAGCTTCTTCTGCCAAACGAGGTGCTACAAGCTCAAAGAAATAATGTGTTCAATTTCATTGTTGGCTTTGTGTATGGTGTATAGTTTGTGCCTATGGGCTTTGGCTCTTATGTAAAATCTCATCATTTTTGGAGAAGAAAAATATGTTTTGCATAGTTCATTTAGGTTTAAGATCGAGAAGAAGAGTACGATCAATTGTATGAATGTGCTTGATGTTCAATACTTCTTGGTGCATTGATGGGGGACTACGTGTAGATTGATGCATTACAAAATTGAAACAAGGATTCGAAATGTGATTTTATGTTTGAAGTCATTAAACAAGTTTCATCAAAAGGTGTAATGTTCAATCTGAAGCTCACATTAGTAAGAGAAATTAGTGAATTTGACTGTGAACTTGATAAGAACGCGAGTGCCCAAATAAAAGAAGAACGCCAGGATCGAAGAAGTTGGAGAGATACCCCTTTTCTCCAGATATGTACGGCTATTTAAAAAGAAGACTTCATTTCTTGGAATAAAGTGCCCAAATTTACGATATATTTGTAAGATCAGCTTGGCTATTACTTCCTCTTGTTAGTTGAAGAACAAATGGCGGCCAAATCGAAATCATCTGATCCTTGAATCAATGAAACGTGATGTGATTAATATGATACGTAAATAAAAATTCGTCAGCGTGAAAATAAGAGGAGCGCTGAAAAATTAATTCAAACATTGTTTCAATCTAAGTAAACCTAGTCTCAGTAATACTCGCTACACTCCCGATATTGAGTCTAGCAAGATACAGTAAGAGGTCGCGTCAGCCAACCTTTAGGCGACCTATGACCTTCCAACGTTTTAAACGTGCGAGGGCAGACGAGCCCTGATTGGCCAATTCGGTAAGTCGGCTGACGCGAGCGGTTACTACATCTCGCTAGACTCAATATCGCGAGACCAGCGAGTATTATTGGGGCTAGGTTTACTTAGACTGATATTGTTTGTTACGAGTGTGATTTTTCCGGGTCTTTCATTTTAAAACATTACCTCGGGGTCGTAATTATCCTGCAAGTTCACTTCCGGCATGGAAAAAGACCGACTTCCGTTTGTTTTGGTAGATTTAAATAGGGTCGTCACTATTACATAAAAAGGCATTTTATAGTATTTGTATAGTTCTTGGTGATATTTCAAATGTGATTTAGTTTTCATGTTACATCCTGACTGTGATAGTTCATTTGTCGTCATATAAGATATATCATTGTATGTTATAATCCTATCTTTCAATTTTACACATGAAGTGTACATATAATCAAAATGCAAATGCCTGTGATAGTTACTTGTAAAAGAGGAATTTAATGTTGATAATAAAGTTTTAAAAGAGTTCCAATATTTGTTTCTTTTCTTATAAAGTTTTCATGTCATGTCTTGACCACGATTGTTTATTTTGACGTGTTCCAAATTCATATTTAATATATGCAACTATCACAATGTTTATTGTTTACCCAAAAAGTTTGTATATATTCAAATGACTGTCATGCTTGTAAAATAGAAATTTAATGTTGATAAAAAATGTTTCATGTTGCATTTTTTCAGATTAATTAATATTTTTTCACTTTCCTTTCCAAAAAGTTCTGTTGTTATTTAGTGAAGTCAATAGGATAAGGTTGACACTTTACAAAACGTCAGTTTTCATCGGTATACATTCTGATCACCAAGAAGTGCCTGGAAAATCATTGGTTTTATTCATATTCGGACGGTTCATACTACGGTTCACTAAGTTGCAAAGCATGCGAAGACCAATCTTCCTACGCAAAAGCTAAAATGCCAGTTACCGAACTGTCCGTTTTATGCCTTTCTGGAGACACTTGAATTTTCTGTGCTGATATCACACCCCTGCAGGCGATTGTTAGCAACCTCCAGTAACTTTTTGTTTGGACTGTTGCTTTCTCTAATAGTAAGCTAGAGAGCAAGCACAAACATTTCAAGGACCTGCAGCAAGGCATAAAACTGACAGTTCAGCGACCATTTTGTGTGAACACCTTTAATTCATTTCGTGCAAGAAAAAGGAATCACATGGCTAAATTTTACATTATATGTTTGAATTACTACTGCTCAATTTAGTTTAAATACGTTGTCTTTCAATTATAACCATTAATTTTCATTTTCCTGACATCACCTTATATTCCCCTTAAAAACATGCTACTGACCCTTTTCAGTCGGGGTCATCAATGGTCTTATTTTTTTTCTACTTTTGAGAGGGTTGTTTAGTAACCCAGTGGTTGTAAGTAAAGTCTTCTTTGTGACAACCGGTATTGTTCTCCAGAATTATTGCTGATAGTCTTTTGCATCATCCAAGATTTCATTAGGAATTTAGGAGTAACTTGAGGCTGACTTCACCATTTGATAGATAAGCAAGATGAGAACTAAAGAAGTTTAACAAAACAATTACTTGCAAAAAACAGGACATAGGATTTGTATTTGGCAAGATGGAATTCAAGAAAGTGACTTTAGATTTTGTTTTAAACGGCTTAAAATTGGTTTGGCCTCTTCCCATCCACCTTTCAAACTTTGGTAAACCTACAAAGAGAATGTAAGTGCCAGCTGCCACTGCTCTTCTGTCTCAGGTAACTGAAGTACCAAAACCATCACATCATCATCAGGTATTGACGTCACATCATGATTAGGTATTGACGTCATGATCAGGTATTGACATCGAATCATCATCAGGTATTGACATCACATCATGATCAGGTATTGGCATCACATCATGCTCAGGTATCGGCATCACATCATCATCAGGTATTGGCATCACATCATGATCAGGTATTGGCATCACATCATTATCAGGTATTGACATCACATCATTATCAGGTATCGGCATCACATCATGCTCAGGTATCGGCATCACATCATCATCAGGTATTGGCATCACATCATCATCAGGTATTGGCATCACATCATGATCAGGTATTGGCATCACATCATGATCAGGTATTGGCATCACATCATTATCAGGTATTGACATCACATCATCATCAGGTATCGGCATCAGATCATCACCAGGTATTGACATCACATGATGATCAGGTATCGGCATCACATCATTATCAGGTATTGGCATCACATCATGATCAGGTATTGGCATCACATCATTATCAGGTATTGACATCACATCATCATCAGGTATCGGCATCAGATCATGATCAGGTATCGGCATCAGATCATGATCAGGTATTGACATCACATCATTATCAGGTATTGAATCAACTGATGGTTATTCGAGTGAATATGCTGTATTGGTTACTGAATTTTCTTAATCAAAAGTTATCCTGTAACATTCTCCGTTGGCCATATGCATGAAAATATAACAAACTCTGAAAATACTCATACAGATTTATTCATACATACAATAAATTAATGGACCACAAACACAATACGAGCCCTGGCCATATGTACACACATGGTACAATAACCCTTATTGGTAAGAGCAGTGAAAGTGAATGCTAAATCTATGATTCTTTGTTGAAATACTAGCGGCAAATGTAATTTAAGTGCAGAGAATTGAATCTTTCTTTCTTATATAATGAAATTTACCTTGAATTGTTCCAGAACTGTTTTTCTACACATTGTATAGATGATGAACATCTTTGGTATAATTTTTGTTCTATATACAATAATGATGGAATGGAATGTTAATCATAAATGATAATTGAATATGGAATCTAATGGAAACCTTCATTTTAGTCATTTTTCATAAGGAAACCTAACTTTTCACTTTCACAAATATGGAAGTTAATTATATTAAAGTTAAATCTTACAAGAAATAAAAAGCTTTCAAATTATAATCATATATGTATAGACAATCATTCACACGTGAAATATTTTCTAGAAAACCATAAATTGTGGAAAATATAAAATGACTACAGTCTCTTATATCTAAAAAGTGTTTCTAAAACGCCATTACATAGGAATGAAATAAACTACATATCAATACAATTCTTTTCATTTAGAAGTTGGTGTGATAATACAAGACAAATGTCAAGAACAAAAACTATGGTGGACATTATCTATCTGTCAATTGTATTTTCTTTTTTATCTCACCATTTTGTTTGTAAATACCGGTACTTTATTAATCCTCTTTTCTAATATTGTATATTTGGCTTCATGTATATCTTTGTAGGTATATATATTACATTGTTCCTCTCTCAGTAGTCACTTGATGAAGGGGCAAGTAACCTAGAGAAGTCCTGGGCAAAACGGTTGTTATTCAAAACATCAGTCTTGTATTAAATACAAACAGTAACAAACACAAGATATGCTCTGGAAAAAAACACTGCAAACATAAGACAAGGAAATTAAGCTAACTCAGATCTTTTTCATTAAATTTGGTTTAAAGATTATGATTACACATCCTTCAGAAAGAAGTGCCAAAATACTTCCACAGAAGCTAGAAAACCATTTTGCTCTCATCACAAAAAAAACAAACAATATCTAACATAATATTAATAGGAAACAATAGACAAACAAATGTAAATTTTCAGATAGAGATTCAGGAAACCAAACAAATCTACAATAATCAGTTAAAGCCCCATATTCAAAGTGTAGTGAAGTTCATTATTTTTAAAAGTATTTTTACTGTATTCATTTTATTTTTCGCAAATTTTTTCGACCATCCCAAGGAAAATTGGACCAAAATATATTTAAGAAAGGAGACAATTTACCAAAATGACTGAAATGGCAGCCGACATGAAGGCTAATCAAGCGTGGTCAACTCACAATTTCTGTTTCCTGAATAAACACTTGAAAGCCATCTGTCGTGCAACACTACATTTTATCTTTTTTCCCCCCTGGAATCTGGTTCTCGTTGCCGCCCAAGTGACCCATAATGATTACGTCACTGAAGGTGTGTTCATTAAATGCTATGGCACTTTTGCAGAGGGTACTGCACTTATGAAGTCAAATTAAATATTTTGTTGTTGATTAAAACATGTAAAAATGTCATCAAACTTTCGACGAAGATTTTTCTACCGAGTAATGTATTTTATTTCTCAACTGCTAAATTTCATCAAGAACCGCAATCAAGTTTGACGATGGGGCTTTTGTCACAATTGTCACAAATTTCTCCAGCAGGACATCAATATTGCCTGTTTATCAAATAAAGCACAAAGAATACCCAGCCAATTCTCACAACAGATTTCAGCCATTTTATTGTATGATCACCTTAGCTGAACAAGGACATGAACATAATTATCATGACGTCACGTAGCTTTGAAAATTGACAAAAACATTTGAATCATCATACTTACAGTTAAACATGTCATCTTCAATAAACAGAATATTGATCAAGAATCATAAGGTCATTATGTAAGGTTTCATACAAAACAAACAAACATGTAGCAGCTTATTTCTAAGACTTTGGTTGTCATCGTAAGTCCCAACATTTTTCTAAATAAGCTAATAAGATTGAAAACCAGAAGATGTTCAATATCTCAAGAAAAAAAGAGCATGTTTATCATTTTTTATCTCAATCAAGGTTTTGATACCCAAACGCCACACAACTACTTTAACCATCATTTCTTATATAATTTCTGAGAAAAGACATCAAGCTACATTAGAGTTACTCTCCGAGTCCATTTTTACAGAACAAGGGCCATAACTCTGTCAATTATCACTGCACATTTCTTATCATGATTTGACTCAAGGTATTGATACCCTGAAGACACAAAACAAATTGGTTATCTTTTCTTAAATTATTTCTGAGAAAAGGTGTCCCCAACAACTCCAAGCTAGACCTACAAGACATGCACCCCACTCCACTTTGTGACTGGAGGCAATAAAATATGTCATATTAAATGCATCAAAAGTTAATTCCTATACAGTACACAGAAAATAGCCTATGGACATTCTATCAATATTAACCTATAGATAGAGATTCTTTCCCTAGATAATGACAGCAGTAATTGAGTAAGCTAGATGAACATATATTCAAAATGGTGATATCATAAATGTGACTGAGCAAACGTTTCTTTGATTCATAAAAACAAAAAGGCGCCCCATGTCAAATTGGATGAAAATGGCAATCTTAAGTTCGAAATTATATAACTTGTGTACACAAATTTTCAAAACAATTTCTCCAGGAAGGCTTGTCTATCTTAAAGGGGCAGTAGCACGTTTTTTGACAATTTTTTATTTTCAATTTTTCACTGATAATTCGACCGTAATGCTAAATGTATTACTTTGATAGTGTCAAAAATCTCATTACACAAGCCAATCATCCATAGTGAGAGGACAAAGTATGAAGATTCACATAAAATGCATTGGCAGCCATTTTTGTGTGAACACCTTTAATTCATTTTGTGTAAGAAAAGGAATCGCATGACTTAACTATACTTTGTATATTTGATTTATTACTGCTCAATTTAGTTTTTATACCTTGTCTTTCGAATTGCAACCATTTATTTTCATTTTCCTGACATCACCTTATATTCCCCCTAAAAACGTGCTACTGCCCCTTTAAGGAGATTTCAAATAAGATACAATAAATGAAGAATCTATTTATATCCAGCCTGTATAAACTGACTGTTTTGGAGATCTAATAAGAATATCAGAATAATTGGTGCCAAAGCACTCATTTGAAATTGTGCAACCCTCCAAAAAGAGTGCCAAAAATAGTAAATGTTTATGAGAGTCTTATATCACACTCATAATAAAAGTATACAAAAAACAGACAGGGAATTTCAAAGTTCAGTAAACATTAAAGTGACACAGAGTATCTTTCTTAAAATTTTATTTGGTTTTGATAAGCTACAAAATACCTAATATGCTGATTGAAGTTCATATCTCATCACTGGACTTGCAAATATATCCATTTATGCATAATTTCTCTATAATGCTTGATTTTATGGAAAAATCAAGAAAACATCTCAAATACGTTTAATATTCGAAATTATGAATCCAATTAATCTACCTATTAGTTACAATACCTAATAAACACTATCGAATTGAATATATCTTCCTGTCAGCTTATGACAAGGTTTCAAAATTATGTTTGGCGAATTTGCGCAGCACTCGAGCCACATTGTCCGGTTTTCTATCAAAATCCAGACTTTGAATGGCCGTTTTTCGCTCTAATGTACTGATTTACCTTTAACTTTTATTTTCAGTAACAGTTAGTGGTTCCCGATGTAATAACATCAATTTCAAAATTTGACATATGTGATCCTATCAACATACTCTGTGTCTCTTTAACATACATAATCTTTGATCCAAAAGCTTGAGAGAAACTGCTGAAACCAAAAGGACCATCCCACCCTGTATCATATTACTCTTGGTGTGATCTTGTTCCGTGTAATGTAGTCAAGCATGATTAAGAGATTAAGAGAGCATGATATAGATACAGGTTAAACTCCTCACAATCAAACAAATGTCTCCTTTGCAGGATCATAGGTTTCATTTAAGGTCATGTCTTAATTTGATGACTTCTAGATCATGCTAGAATGACCAATTACAATGCATGTTGATACATAACAGATAATGACACATATACCATGTTGTATGATGGTATATAATTAAAAACAACAACACGTTTTACCAATAATTAGAGATGACGCAGAGTATTAAATGTACGTTGGTACATTATGAAACAATGACATATGCCTAAAGATACTTACCGGTAGATAAGTATATTGTATTACTAACAATTACTGATGACTCGTGGTATATGAAATCTTATTCAATGACACTTCATGTACAGTGAGACTTTATTAGCTTCACATCTATTCTTCTATGATGATATATTATGAAAACAACAAAGCAAAGCCTATCATTTATCAATAATTAGAGATGACACTTGGTGTATGTTGACGGATCGGTTTATGAAATCTTACTCAATGACATGTCATCCAGATGACACAGAGCATAACATCTTCTATGATGGTATGTTATGAAACAAAAAATTAGAGCCATTGGCTCTGTAGCTCATCAGGCTTCATATTTAATTTTGCTGTGGCCAATGTGGTTTCCCCATTTGTAGGGGCCACAAAGTCTCAAATTCTAGACTTAAGTTATATGTGATGTGATTTCAGATACTTGTAATCAATACAGAAATGGAAACATTTCATATCAAGATATTGGGATTATATTTTAACTGGAAACTTATTTTGCAATGTAAGCTCATTGTGTTCTTCATGTGAAGACTATTTTACCATACTTGTGTAGACACTTGACATTGATTGAAGCTGCCTTAAAATATCATCTTTCAACAGTAAACCTCTCCTTGTCAGAAATTTTCTAGGGAAGCACACATAAAATATCTCTTACAATTGATACTTGTGACTTTCTGTTGGTAGTTTTTAACTCTTTGGTCTTTGATAATGCTATTTTAAGTGTAATATTTTCCTAATTTGGGTATTTTCTTTACTTTGCAGTCTTTTACCCCTTAACAAGCCATACCATGGCCAGGATTATCTGTTTTTGACAGAACAAAGATGAAATTAGGTTTTAAGGGTGTGGTCCCTGTGGCCCTTATTTGGGACCACAGGGCCACCAAAGCTACAATTTTTAATCCTCACTAGTCAAAGAGTCTGGACACCAAGTTTAAGCTTTCTAGGCCTTATGGTTCTGGAGAAGAAGATGAAAAAAGGTTTTTAGGGTGTGGCCCCTGTGGCCCTTATTAGGGGCCACAGGGCCACCAAAGCTAAACATGTTTAATCCTCACTAGTCAAGGAGTCTGTACACCAAGTTTAAGCTTTCTAGGCTTTATAGTTCTGGAGAAGAAGTCGAAATTCCACAAAGTTTACGGACGGACGGACGGATGGACGGACGGACGCCGGACACCATGCCATGCCATAAGCCCATCGGGCCTTACAGGCCAGATGAGCTAAAAAAGACAAGTCTATTTTAAACCAATAATTAGCGATGACAAATGGTGTATGTTGACAGATCAGTTACTAAAATCTTATTCAATGACACGTCATGTACAATGAGGCATAAGACCACAGAAACTCAGTATCGTAAGTAAAACGTAAGTACAACATAGCTTAACACCCTTATAACACCCTCAATCACTGTACCATATTGAGGGTGTAGGGTTTAGTTTACCTACAACATACCTACGTTTTTACATACGATATTGAGTTACTGTGCATGAGACGATATGAAGTGCACGCTGAATACCGGTCGACCCAGCTCCGTGTAGAGGGCAGAGCCGGGAGTGATGAAATCACAGATTGTTACCGATCACACAGCGTACTAAAACAGACGTCCATCACTAATTGTATCACTGTGAGTCTATAGTAATAAAATAACTTTCTTTCACAACCACAAAATGAGACTTGGTTCTGCGCTCATGTTGGAATGTCGCCCGGTAGATCTGCGTTAGTGTGAGACTGGTTCAAGGGGAGGTCACTCCGTCGTCGGTGAGTCTGCAGGGCAAACCAACTGCTTCCCCCCAGAGATATCGCACAGATGAAACCTGTTGCCTGCAAAAAAAGACTTTTTTAGTCAGTCTTGCAATGACACAAGGACTAAAGTGTTAATTTCTAGCATAAGATATATACAAGAACTTTCATAATTTGGCTGATTACTTGCCTGGGTAGGATACTGCAGTGAAATAATTATATGGCAATTATTTGCTGCTTGTCTGCGAAATTGTCTGTTGTTAGGATGTCACAAGGGTTATACTGCCTTTACAAAGGAACTTGACTGAAACTTGAAATGCTCCTTCAATTTTCTTGAAACTTTCTCAATCTACAGAGGTTCATTGGTTTGAAATGTGAAGAAATGCAAACTTACAAAGTTACTACATTAGATTGAACATTACCCAGTGCCATTCCTAGGTGATCAGCTGAGGGGCCTTTTAGGTTGTATGAGTTGTCAAAACACTAAGATTTATCTATACAGAACATGTTTCATATAAACAGTATTTATTCATCTGAATTAGGGCTGCAACGATTCGGTTCAATGCACCGAGAATCAAACCGAAATCAATTGAATCGAATCGAAGTTTGTTGATCGAAAATCGAACCGAGATGGCATATATCATTTTCATGGCAGAATTTGTATAAAAACTTTCTGATTTACCACACACAAACTGAAAAAAACCTGCGTCCAAAAGCCATCCATTAACACAACAGAACCAATTCAACAGAATTCAATAGAATAACATCTTCTTGTAACAATTTTTTCATTTTAATATCTAAATAATTGTATTTTATCAGATCTGTTAATCAATCGAGTGACTAGAATCGAAAATCGAACCGATTCGAAGGACAAGTGAATCATTGCAGCCCTAATCTGAATATGAATGTAATTTATAGTTCTCACCACTGCGCCCTCGAGACTGGAGAAGGAGAGATTAGCCTCCTTGACAGCCTCGGAATCCCCGAGATGTGTAACGGACACACTCAGAACAATGGCAGCAATGAACAGCAGCAAGCACAGCCCCGCATTAACTATCAGATCCTGTAGAACAAGAACAACAGGAAAATTTATAAACAAAGAATCGCTTCAACAGCAAGCAGAATATGAAAATTAAAAAACAAATAACCGCATCAACTATTTAACAATTTAACAGATGTTGTTGTAGAAGAGAATAAATATCCACATTCTCATTAATGCATTGTAATAGTTGATAAACATATCATGTTTTAAATTCAGCAGCAACCAAAAAAATATCCTATGCTACCAGTCACATGTTTCATCTCTGTTGTGATTATAGTAATGTACAGATAAAATTTTATATATAAACTGGAAATTCCCCTTGAATTTAATTTTCAACAAAAATACCCTGATAGGACTGTCCCTTTAACAAGTAAACTCACAATAAGAGGAGAAAGGTAGACAGGTTTGACAAGAACGATGAGGCAGAGAATCGCCACACACAGCAACGTCATTATCGCCATGCCCATGAAGTACTGCAGATTGTGGATAACATTGTAGTCGCTGTGTTTCAGATCGTGGTATGTAAACCCCTCGCTGCTCCATCCAGCCACTAAACACGCAGATATCAAGCTCATCAACTGAAACAAAGCATGGCAAGATGAACTCTAAACTTGTTTAGCATTAAAAGACCTTACCAATAACCCCATTCGATAGATAGGCCTACAGCCTAATAACCAATAGAATTTTTGTATGTAACCCAATGAATGTATTGAGAATAATAACCTACTCTTTACCGTTAAACAAAAAGATATAATTTGATCAGTGCAAATAGAATTTCATGTTTAAACAATGTTTGTTGTCCTTGGTTTGTTAAGATACTCTGACAGCAACATGAGGCGCGTGCTTAAACACACTCATTATAATAATAACACTTTATCATCCTCAGTACAAGTACATGTTGGAAATTTGTTTTGTGCCTATGTCACGCAAGCTTATCTGGTGAGGGATCCAAAAGGTGCTCCCCCCATTAATCTCCTGAATAATTATAACATATTACTCTTCACTGCTAAACAATAACAAATAATGTGACAAGTGCAAATAAAATTTCATGTTTTAGGAAGCAGTGCTTGTCATCCTGCTTATGAACGCTTGGTTTGGGACACAATAGCAACATGAGAATCCACAGAAGAATAACAATGGGAGCCAGATGTTTATGTTACATGTTTTGGAGTTGGTTGACTCCTTTATTTGAGCATGTGGTTATTTATTTGTGATGAACGTTTATGATAGTCTGTAACTGTAATCTCTGTGTCAAATACTTTAAGTTCTATCAAATGATTTTGATTAAGGATCAATTTAGAGCTAAGAAGTTCTAGCTTCTTTGGTTGGAAGTTTCTGTCAACAAGATCATGCTAGGCCTACATAAGATGTTGACTAACATAAAATGAGTGAAGAGGACATATTCACATTTTACATCACCTATCACAGGTGTTTTTCTTCTACAATCAAAATGAGACAACATCAAATTCATAAACAATAAATACATAGCTTTTTATAAAACGTATTTAAAAATGTCAACGGCACTTACAACCTCCACCAAACGAAGCAGATTCGGTGGTAACACGAAATTACGAATGCGAAACCCGGCCATTTTTTTGGCGATGAGTGCTTATTTTTTGTTTCGCATTTTAATGATTGCAAATTGAAATAAACATTCAAACAAAGTAAAAGAAGATATGAATTTATTTATCGATAAAAAATTATGAATATTATATTTATGTATACTTCGGAAAATGTTCTTAAATACGCAACTGCGATACATCTTTTCAGGAGTATTTCTAAAACGAAGAAAAAATAGTAAATATCAACAAATCTCTCCAAAATCCGTTAAAAATGGTGTTTGTTTATTACTATGAATTTTTCGTGCATCAAACTAAAATTCTTATTGTTAATGAAAAACACTTTCACGATGGATAGTAGAATACATTTTACTATTTTTGTTCGTCTTAGTTCCATTCTTACTTTTATGATCTTCTGCAGGTTGTTGCTAGCATTCCATAAACATTGAAGGAATGAAAAGCGTCAAGGAACTTACAGGCAACGTTTGAAGAGTCATTTACCGTCCAAAATGCAGTTGAAACATATGAAAACACTGCTGCCTCCTCAGGTAACATAACTGTTATCTTATTCTTTGATAATTATTATTGATCATCCGAATTTACACCTTCTTTGTGTTGCATGACAGTGCCATTATTACCAAGAAACTGGCTGTCATCAACAGACTTGTTAGAAAAAGATTTAAATAAAAACAAATTTGAATGATATAGGCTAATATGCTTTTCATTCTTTGACTTTTGTTTAATATTTCAAATATAAATATATTTTTATTGATTGATATTTTGAATAAATAGAAATTCTCCAAGTGAATAAAAAACATGAATTAATTTAAACTTTTTACAGTTAGATTTACTTAAGAATTGAATGTCAGTTTGTGTGTTTGCACTGGAAAATGAACGATGTAAAAGCTACATTCAAATTTGTGTGAACCTAGCGAGCTTGCGAGCTAGTTTGAATGTAGCTTTTACATCGTTCATTTTCCAGTGCAAACACACAAACTGACATTCAATTCTTATAATTTCGCACCATATATGGAATGGAACGGCGGAGTGATATGAATACTGTTTTTTTCCTTTGAACGAGTAACACTGCGACATGCGACCAGAAATAATCCCAATTTGAAAAGAAACTGAATATTTATCAAAATAAGTCTGTGTTATATATGAGATAACATAACATGATGCACTAAGGATGTCTAAATGAAGCGCAAACTTGTATAAAATCCCTTCGTGCAAGGACAAGAGATCAGAGTTATCTGCCTTACATTTATGCATTAGTCGTCGTGTCATGCTGGCCGCCATTTGCAAGGGTATGATCGTATCTTCGTCAAAATATGTAAACAACAGTAATTAGTGACATGTAACTGCTCTATCGATAATTGTCATCTCTTGTGTGTACATCGTGAGTATGAAGACTGTCTTTGTTACGCTTTACAGTGGTCAATAATGACCGTAATGTAAATATTCATCTCGTTCCGTTCGATCAGATCTACTTGGCTATTTTGCAATAAATGATTAGCCTATCAAATGATCTAAAATAAATGATAAAAGTGAATGTTTTCAAATCAAAATAATCTACTTGGAAAATAAAGCTATAATTACAATTCCATTGGTAATTTTTACTAACAAATTCTTGAATAACGTTTGGTTTGATGTCGGACGGAGAATCAAAGTAGTTCCGGTCAACGTTCACACAAGTATGAACACTGTTTTTGTGAGTTCATGGAAAAAAGAATCGATGAATCTTCGATCACATGACCATGCCCTAGACCAATCAACGTTCGAGGATATGTGTAAACTTCAGAGTGTGAAATTATATGAAGTTTAATTCATTTCTGAATAAGAAATAAATATTCATTTGATTTAGCTTTTCAAACTTCTAATAGTTCTTTTTTTTATTATTAAATGAATTGAAATAGTTGAAACAGGCATTTATTTGAAAAGCGAATAAAGATAAGTAATAATATACAGTGGTAGCAAGAGGAAAGTAGTAAGTTTGAAAGTTGATTCATCATTTTGCTCTCATCTTGCCATGTTTTAAAATAAAACAGTATTTTAAACCGTCAGAAACTTTTACATTGCTGATGTGAACTTTTACTTCTAGGATGGAGCTGCAAAAATTTGTGCGATGACATGGTCGATAAACAACCAAAAGATGGCGGTGTGTACATCTGACCGAGTGATTCTGTTGTATGATGAGCAGGGAGAGAAGAGGGATAAGTTCTCCCTCAAACCAGCAGATTCTAAGGTAAATATTGATATCACGATGACCGCGATAGGCGAGGAGGGGCTAAGGGCTAGCTTTGGTTACTATTTTTGTCCGGGTGAGGACTCAAGGCTGGAACCTATATATCCTGCCAGGTATCAGTGCTGGTTGTTGCCAGTCAGGCGCTTGTGGCAGGGGTTGAAAAATCCCATTGCCCGACGCCCGGGTCGAGTGGAATTCAACAGTCGGTCAAGTAATTATTCACAATAAACTTTACCGTGGTACAGTAGTTATTTCCAAACCTGGGAATGTTTAAATGGGGTTTATTTCCAACAACGAGGAGCCTCTTGACAGTCTTGAACACTTTAAGTCATGACCTCGCATTTTTAGCTCATCAGGACTGAAAGTCCAGATGGGCTTATGGCATGGCCCGTCGTCCGGCGTCCGTCCGTCGTCCGTCCGTCGTCCGTCGTCCGTCCGTCGTCCGTCCGTAAACTTTTGACACTTTCGACTTCTCCTCATGAACCATACACATTAGAGAGCTGAAATTTTGTGTACAAGTACCTTAGCATATGGAGATTCTAATTTGTAACTTTGGTGACCCTGTGACCCCAAATAGGGTCACAGGGGTCACAACTTTAAAAACCTATTTTTATCTTCTTCTCCAGTTCCAGAAGGACTAGAGAGTTAAAAATGATATGTGCAGACTCCTTGGCCAATGGGGATTCTAATTTGTAACTTTGGTGACCCTGTGATCCCAAATAGGGTCACAGGGGTCACAACCTTAAAAACCTATTTTCATCTTCTTCTCAAGTTCCAAAAGGAGTAGAGAGTTAAAAATTATATGTGCAGACTCCTTGGACAATGGAGATTCAAATTTGTAACTTTGGTGACCCTGTGACCCCAAATAGGGTCACAGGGGTCACAACCATAAAAACCTATTTTCATCTTCTTCTCCAGTACTAAAAGGACTATAGAGTTGAAAACGATATGTGCAGACTCCTTGGCCAATCGGGATTCTTAATTGTAGATTTCGCGACCCCATGACCCCAAATAGGGTCACAGGGGTCACAACCTTAAAAACCAATTCTCAGCTTCTTCTCCAGTTCCAAAAGGTCTAGAGAGTTGATATTGATATGTGCAGACTCCTTGGACAATGGGGATTCTAATTCGTAACTGTGTTGACCCTGTGACCCCAAATAGGGTCACAGGGGTCACAACCTTAAACAACTATTTTCATCTTCTTCTCAAGTTCCAAAAGGTCTAGAGAGCTGAAATTATATGTGCAGACTCCTTGGCCAATGGGGATTCTAAATTGTAGATTTCGTGACCCCATGACCCCAAATAGGGTCACAGGGGTCACAACCTTAAAAACTTATTTTCATCATCATCTTTAGCTCCTAAAGGTCTATTGAGCTGAAAGACTGCATGTAGACTCCCTGGCCAATTGGGATTCTAAACTGTAGGTTTTGTGACCCCATGACCCCAAATAGGGTCACAGGGGTCACAATCTTAAAAACCTATTTTTCTCAATTAGATGACAGTCTATGGCAAATTTATTTCTCCTTGGATATTTTAGTATGGACTTCTTTCACTGTCTGATATTGGCGATCTAGAAAGTGTTGAATAATAATTCATTTGTTTTGTAATTTTTTTATAGGTTTTATTGCAATAGGTAACATCAGTTTCATTTTTAGCTCATCTTGCCTGTATAAAGCAAACTTGATATGATGCCTGATGAGCTACAGAGCCAATGGCTCTATTTTTAAAGTCTTATTTTACGAGTTTTCAGCACAGCTGTCTTTACTGTGTTGACAACATGAGGTCAGAGTTACTTCCCTTTGGTAGTACATTCGGATTGTCTTTGTCGAATTTATGAACCTCGAAAACCAATGCAATCCACACCAACAGAGCATTCGGAATGACTAAACAGGAAGGGAGATCGACTGAGGCAGTCAGCTGTTTAACATAAATTACTTGGAATGTACGGCCGGCATGTTTTCTTTACCATTCAAGAAAATTTTATTTAGACCAAGCACATTGTTTTAACTAGTCAGAAGTTGTTAATTATTCTGAATCTTGAAAACAAATAGAGTTAATATTTGGATAATTTTTGTAACAGCCCTGATTACAAAATGATAAATCTGAAAGAAAAAAATTTATTATTTAGTCCTGAATTCAACATTTTAAGTAATTATGTATGTTTTAATGTATGATGCTGAAATAAACTGTTTACTGCTGAAAACTGATATTTCATTGTCACATTTTATTGTGTTTTATTGTTATTTTTACTCACAGCAGCAATTACAATTTAGGGAATACAATATTAATCTAATAGAAATCAAGTCACCAATTTGTAATAATAGTTAAAACTAATAACATCTTATAATAACAAGCTTTGCATAACATAACATAATTCAAATTGTATAATCATCTGATAATCATAAAAGGCAATTGAAAATTCATTTTTAAAGTTTAAAGTTTATTATCTATTTTAGACTTTACTGAGTATTGTGTTGAAATTAAATATTATTGAAGATATAAAAAGATTTAATCATTTAAAAGAATTGCTTTTAAAGTTTGTTAAGAATTTAAAAACTGTTTTGTTCTGTTTCTGAAAAAAAATCATATGAAATGTGGTCAAGTGAAAAAAAATATTGGTCAAGTGGATTTTCTAAGTTCACTGGACCTGTGTCCAGTGGAATTTTGAAAAAAATTTCAACCCCTGTTGTGGTTAAACTGTAGTACCAGTACAAAATTATTCCCCAAATCAGATAAAATCTTTCTAGGGAGGCCACCACTAAATCATACACAATGCTAGAACTTAAGCATCCTTCCTCTCAATTTTGTAAAAGCCAAAAGGTTGGGCAAATATCCCCTGGACCCCCTCTAGGAACAACACTGAGTTACACCATGAAAGAAAATGCTGCTTGATAGTTAATCTTTCAATGAAGATAATATCCCATTGTGTGTCCTTTCCTAACTCTATTTATTTGTTTTAACAAGTATCGAAAGAAGAGCTATACTTTGAAGATGAATGCTAACAGTAAATCAGATACTTGTAAATTTGTAATATCTTTGAAGATAATACCTCCTTGTACAGCCCTTTCTAACTTCTATCCATTTGTTTCCGCCAGTATGGAAAGAAGAGCAACAGATGAATGCTAACAGTAAATCAGATACTTGAACATTTGTTATATCTTTGAAGATAATACCTCCTTGTACAGTCCTTTCTTATCTCTATTCATTTGTCTTTGCAAGAATGGAAAGAAGAACTACACTGTTAAAGAGAATACTTACTGTTTGTCAGATACTTGATAATGTTTTCTTTCAATGAAGTTAATACCTCATTGTACAGCCCTTTCTTATCTCTATCCATTTGTCTTTACCAGTATGGAAAGAAGAGCTACACTGTGAAGGGCCTAGCCTTTTCTCCTGATTCAACTAAAGTTGCTGTTGGACAGACAGACAACATCATCTATGTCTACAAGATCGGTGATACTTGGTAAGGAATATGCAGTTGTTATAGAAATGACGACCCCCTTGAAATGACAGCTTTCAGATAAAAACCACATATTTTCCTTGTAAAAGCATTTAAAGTTCATATCACTGAATAAAATTCAAATTTAAAGTTGTTGAACTTAAGTAACTTTGAAAATATTGTTTATACATCCAACAATACTTTTTGCAAAACATACCAAGATGTTGCAAAATTGCGATATGTTTCTTGATGACCTTTGTGGTCCAATTGCCTTGCTCTGTGTTATCCTACAATTTATTTGTGAATTTTTGTAAGGCATGATAGAAGATCCTAGAAGAGGGATTAGGTCAGGTTCCCCTTTTGCAAATAAAATTTTAAGATGTTGGTTCAGCCACTGAACATGCATTGTATCTTTTCAGGGGAGATAAGAAGGTCATTTGTAACAAGTTTGTTCAGCAGAGCGCGGTGACCTGTCTCATTTGGCCACCAGAACAACCGATCATCTTTGGCCTTTCTGATGGAAAGGTTCGTCCAAATAATTTTCATTGTTTTAACTAGAGAGTTGATTCATGTTTGTTCCAAACAATTCAAATTGAACTTTGTACATAAATCAAGCATCAAGTTAAGTAGTTTATCTTGTGTACCTAATTTTCAAATTTGAATTTAGTCTGAATTATTTAATAAGATGGATTTTTTAATGATTTTTTTAAAACTGTCCAATATGTTTTCATAAGCTTTAGTATGTTGACAATTTTTAAATTTTTTTGTCATTTTGTATGATGCTTCCTAATTTATTTTTTAAAAAAACTTTGATGAATGAACCATCATTACCTGAAGCAATGATATTGCTTTTTTGATATTTTTAATGTTTTTTTCTATATAATATGTTTTTTCTTAGGTTCGAGCTGCAAATACAAGGACAAATAAATCTTCGACTGTGTACTCTACCGAATCCTATGTTGTGTCACTGGCAGCCAAGTAAGTAATTTGCATATCATCAAGTGAAAGGCAAATCACCCAAAAAAAAATTTTTCAGTTTATATATTGAAATTCAAATTGGAGCAAAAAATATTGTTGATGTAATATCAAATTGTAAGATGTCTGCAATGAATAAAATCAAGTCTGATTGGTTCTTTGAACTGTTCATTGATTCATTCTTTTCCATAAAGTCATAACCTTTGAGATATTTGACCTTTTTGTACTTGAATTTAGATGATAACATAAAATATTGTCGTAACATTTAATGATGATCATCATGATATTTACTGATTCTTGTGTCAATATCTGCAGCCCATCAGGGAAAGGCTTCCTGTCTGGACATGCTAATGGAGACATTGTGCGCTTCTTCTTTGACGATGAAGGTAGCGGCGACTCCCAGGTCTGTCTTCGTCATTATTAATTATTTCTATATAACTTTTGTCAGAACTTTTTTGTTTCGGGAATATTGTTTTGTGACTTAGTATATGTTATGTCAATTTGATATCAACTATTTCATTTTATTTTTAGAGAACTTTAGTTTATGAGTTTTAGCAATATTTATTTTATTCTGAAGATATTGCTGTCAATAAATTAATCTAAAAAAAGCCTTGAAAACAAAATGTTTGTCATTAGATTAAATCGAATCTTCCTAACTTTTGAGTTAATAGCTTGTTAATCATTTTCTAGCCCAGCATTATATCAGCACAGACTCAGTAGCAAATTAAATTATTATCCTCATTGTTATTCCCCGTAAAGTTTGCCAACATTCATACCACTTTTCATATACAAACAAGGGATAAAGTTGTTTTCATGAATCAAGTTTTCATGAATTGTTTGTTTTATCACAATCAATTTTTTTTATCACCAATTATTATTTATGTTTTTGCAGGGGAAGATCTCGACCCACTCCTGTCCTCCGTATGCTCTGGCGTTCTCCCAGAATGCAATTATGGCCGCTGGATGTGACAAGCGAATTGTGGCGTACGGACGCGATGGACGTAGCTTCCAGCACTTTGACTACACACGTGATGACGATGAACACGAGTTTACGACGGCCGTTTGCTCACCTAGTGGCCAGTCTGTTGTTATTGGAAGCTTCGACAGGTGGCTATACATTTGTGATGAATAATCATTACGCATATGGTGTAGATATATGCATTACTAAATGATTTATCAAAATTGCAATTCTATATTGATGGCTTTGAAATACTGTAGAATTCTATAAATGAAGACTTTGAAATATTGTAATTCATTAATATTTTATATCTTATGACAGAAGTGTTGTCCCTCTTGTGTGCTTCTTTTTTCGTTTATGAATATTGGATTACAATTATTAGAAATTTATTTTTATACCTTGAATTCATAGTCATTGATTTCTTGTGGTTTTAACAAAGATTAGAATAGTAATCTTCCCCACCTTCTGACAATCAATAATGAAAACAAAGGGTTTGAAGATTTTGATATCTTAAGCCTTCATTTTATTGAACAACAAATGTCTCATAGACAATCGATTCATGCATTGATGAAAAGCAAAGCCAGCTGCATTACATAATAAGCTACATGTATTATACAGATCATGCACTGTCAACAAAGGTTTCATTGAAAAAGCGGATAAATAGGGCAAGCAATAATCAATTGAATTAAAAAATTTGATTATTTCTGCAGACTGCGAGTATTCAACTGGAGCCCTCGTAAGCAGATGTGGGACGAACCGAAGCTGAAGGAGATTCCAAACCTGTACACCATCACATCTCTTGCCTGGAAGAAGGATGGTTCTCGAGTCACTGCGGTAATCAGATCAATACATAAAAAATCTTTTCTTTACTTGAACCATCTCTTTTTTACAGTGTTAGGAAGAAGGATTTTTCTTTGGCCTGATGGCACTTTAATTGAACACCCTGAATGCAATATTTCATCAGCAAGCTTACAGCAAATCTTTGTGATGAAGTTATTATGTTCAAGTTAAAAGAATAAATTTAAAAAATACTTACATTCCTTATATGATACTGACAAATTCACTGCTATTTCAAACTGCAAATACAAGAAATTTTTCACCTTTTGGTCATCCTGCCACAACCTCTTCACATAGATGCATTTAACATCTTGATTCTTTACATGTCTACCATATCGAGAATGTAAAAATATGTGATCACCTTTACTCTCTGTAAAAAAAAAGAAAAAAAGAATAATTTACACGATTTGATTCAGTGAATTAAACTTACCTCAAGAATACCAGCATATAGGAACAATATTTAAGCAAGACACATATATAGTTGTTGTACAGGCTTTCAAACTACTTACACAAACCAATCCACAATCTGCATGATTGTTATCATAATCCCTTTAAACTGAAAAATCCGATATCGGTTTTCAAGGGCTTGAGAGCCAGTCAAATTATGTCCTGTACTTTATTTATCTATTTAGATATGTATTGTTATAGTTAAAGGAATGATCTGAAAATTAATGTATTTATGTAAGCTCTTATCTCTATATTAGTTCATATTTCTCACACTAGGGGACGCTGTGTGGAGGGGTGGAGCTGTTCGACTGCTGTCTCAAGAGAACCATCTACAAGAACAAGTTTGAAATCACTCATGTCGGACTCAGCCAGGTGATTTCTTGCTTTCTACAAGCTCCTTTAAAATTATGAACAGGATTTTTCCCGTTTGTGACTTGGTATAAGTTAAGAATTTGATACCAGAAATTAGGGGGTCAAAGAGGGGAGTAACTCCTTGTACAAGATAAATATACCAAAAATACATGAAGAGATAAGTTACACTGACATATATATAGCTTTATATGATTATAAAGTCTTACACTGACCATATGGATATTTGAGAAATCTTTCTGCTTGAAATGAAAAATTATTCAAATGGTAATGATACATTCATGTATTTTTGCAGGTGATCGTGAAGAATATCTCCAGTGGACAACGTGTTGTGCTGAAGTCTCACTTTGGCTACGAGATTGACGAGGTTCGGATTATGGGAAAGGACCGCTACCTCGTCGCTCACACCTCGGACACCATCCTACTGGCTGACCAGTCAACAGGGCGACTCAGTGAGGTGGGTTATTGCTCAGATTTCAAACAATTTTGTCTTTATGTTGTAAACATTGTTAGGATAGAATCATAATTCATAGCTTTATTTCATGGAAAAACAAAACGGATAAGCTGTCAAATTCATTATAGATAATTTTTATTTTCAGGTATATAAAATGTGGTTGTATAAATGATAATTTGAAAATATATAATTCAATTCAATTATGATATTTAAGAAAAAGATGTATGCTTATCAGAATCAAGTTATTAGTTTGTCATAGATCACCTAGTGTAACAGTTTTGTAATATAGAAAACATCAAATCGTTTAAAGTGCAATAATGCAATATTTGACATAATGGAACAAATGATTTATTTGATTGACAATTCTAGGTGTTATTTTGATATTGATGATTAGTTTTGTCACCAACATTTCCTAACAACTTTTATATTGACAGATTGCCTGGCAGTCATCGGGAGGCAATGAGAAGTATTACTTTGACAATGAAAGTGTGAGTAGATTATTCCTGAAAGAAAGAAATATTATCTTTGTCAATAAATGCTTCTTCGATTTGAATGTGTTTGAAGTGATGGTCTAAGGGGAGATAATTTGACATCAGTCATATCAGAATCATGTCAACCTGTTTCATGAATTGCAAATGATTTGTAGTTATTAAAAAATGATGTGTTTAACCGCTACATAAATACATAGATGTGTGGCGTAGTCTACAATTGTTTTTCTCCTTGCGTTATGAGTTCTGTTGGATAAAGTCATCGCCCTGTCCATTTTCCTGTCCGTTTCTCTGTTCTCCGGTCTGTAATCCTTTTGTGTCCAAAACAGAACTCAAAAACTTTAAGGTTTAGCTTATTGAAACTTGATATTTGGTTTTATCAACAATTGTAAATCTGCCTTTTCATGTGTCCATCTATGGATCTATTTTTTTTAGCAATTTCATTGAATTTCTGATTTATTTGGGACTGATGGGATATGACATCGTCTGAAAACTATTTTTAATTGATGGTAGGAGCAGGCTTTTCAGAGTTAATTGCTTGATTCATGAACTGTTAGTAAATTATAGCATTGTTGAATCTTGTGGATGGTCCAAGGGGAGATAATTTGACAACAGTCATGTCAGAATCAATTTTATTTAATAATTTGCTTGCGAAGTATGGCAATTTAGATGTGTTTGATTCTGTACTATTCAGGAGCCTAGTCTACAATTCTTGTTCAACTGGTATAAGGGGAGATAATCTTATTTCATTTCAGTAGATTTCTTGTTACATGAAATGCTAACTTTGACTTAACATAAAGATTCAATTTCTATAACTTAATCTGATAAAACATGGATCTTGTTTGAAGATTTCTTTGATGTAATTTGACTTTTTATTCTAAGATAGAAAGGTGATCTAAGATGATAGTTAAATGATGATTTAATTATTTATGATGTTATGTAATGAATTATATCAGTTCTGTATCCTGTTGTGTAAGACATTTATCAAAAAACATTTAAGTTGTTAGAAAATTAGAACTAGATAGATTAATTGTTTTTTGGATACAAATTATCTATGACAAGCAGAAGTATAATTTACATTTTAGAAATCATTTTATCGTTATATGACAATGATCTCTGCAGGTGTGTATGATCTTCAACGCTGGGGAACTTTCTCTTGTCGAGTACGGAGCTCATGAAATCCTCGGCTGGGTTCGAACTGAGTTCATGAACCCTCACCTCATCAGGTAAAGTTAATGTCAATTTGTGGGGCAGATATTACCCCCAAAACCTTTACCTTTTCCCCTACAAGTCAGTGATCAGACTCAATAAAATATTTGTAACTGGTTTAATCGAACACTTGTTTATTTGAATTGAAGGCATGGTATTAACCCACTTGGCACCTACTATTACTAAAAGCATCGCAGGTTATCCATCCTCAAAACATCTTTTCTCTGTTCTTGAGAAACCAGTTATGCTAGGAATTATCATATGTGAGAATAAGTTCATTGTAGGTTTGAGAAAAATAAATATGTGAATCTCATTGACATTATTTATATGAAGGGCATATTTTTGTTGCAAGGCATTGTTTTGCATGAAATAAATGAAAAAGTATCATTTAATCGACAGTGTTCGTCTGAACGAGAGGAAGCAACGCGGAGTGACAGACAACAAGAAGATGGCGTATCTCGTCGACCTGAAGACCATCGCTATCAGTCAGTACTCTTTTCTTACATTATACTTAATATATTTTGCATATAACACAAGTCTATTAGAATAACCATTCATTGATATCATAATAATTTCTTTACTATTGGCTTATGTGTTATGATAAGTATTCATGAAATTTGATCATACAGGCCAATTGTGTATTATGTCTAACACCACTAACTGACACACCAAGTATGTGTTGCAACTCATTTTATTGATTGAACACTTGTTCAGCCTTGTTAATTCAAATAATGAATTATGTTCAATACAAAAAATATTCACCAATCTCCATAAGGCTATATATATTATTTTCAAATAAACCCTGTTGTTGTCATTTATTCAAACTGTAACCCGTTTTCTTGAAATTCGGAATTTTGCCACATAGATATCATTTGCTACAATAATTTTCTTCATTTGTGTATTTTCAAAACTGTTGAATGTCAACACAAGCCTTGTTGAAATCTGAATTTTGTATTTTGTATCTACAGTGGACCTGCTGTCTGGCATCAGTCTTGCTCAGGTCAGCCATGACAACAAGATCGACTGGCTGGAGGTGAGAATAGTTTCTTTTTTAAATCTTCATGAGATGAATGTGTTTCCTAAAATCTAATACAAATAAGGCATCAAATTTCTTCATTAACCCTGGAAATGTAATCAGTCTCTTTTTTGTAAATAGTGCATTATTTGAAATGTGTCCCATGAAAATCATTCAACTAATTTTTAATGCTGTTTCTTCATGAACCCTGGGTTCGTAATCAGTCTCTTATTGTCAATATTTCAATGATAATTTTATATTTAAGTACGTATAAGGCAGCGTATAAATGACCTGTCTCAAAGTAGTTAAATCGGGTTGCAGCAGGTTAATCCATTGGGGATGCTGAGACGGGACCAACCACATATGGAATAAAACTAAGACAGAGATGGAATCAGCCAGACACACATGTAATTTGAGACTTGTCACATTATGTTGTAAAACTTATTTCTAATGTCTTGCTGTGTTTGCTTTAGATGAACGAGACCTGCAAGTATTTGCTGTTCAGGGACAAGAAGCTCAAGGTTAGTACAAGTTTTATTCCTCCTTATTAGAAAAGTCATAATAACAATTCGTTGAAGCATTGTGTAGTACAATAAAAGTTATAATAACATCAGATCAACATCTAAATGCATTTATATAGTATTGTTTTTCAGTGAAAATTTGATAGGCTTTGGTTTCAATGTTATGAAAAAATAGATTTTGAACAATCAGTTTATACCTGAAAATTTCACACCGATATGAACTTATGATGACTTCTAATGTACAATTTGCTAACCAAGAGTTATCTCCCTTCAGCTCCATCTTTACAACATGGAGTCACAGCTGAAGTCAAGCATCCTCAACTACTGTTCCTACGTCCAGGTACTGTTTGCAATCATATCCGTGTCTCTTATCAAGCATGCTTCCACCAGAATATATGTCACTAGGACCTTTTACAATGCTAAGGATATTCCCTTTCTCAAAGTACAAGACTTGAAGACATCAAGTGAAAAGATTAACAACTTCCCTCGAACCAACTCCAGGAACATCATTGAGACTTTCCACGAGAAAAACCTCAGATTTCAGTCAAGATGAAGTATAAACAAATAATTGACAAGATTATGTTTACCTAGGTCTTAGCTTACATTGATGCTATGTATTGGACAAGGAAGTACTAATGATAAAACATAAATTTTGTCCAAAGACCGATGACCTAGGTCTTAGCTTTAATTGACTCTATTATTTTGGACAAGGGAGTTTTAATGATAATGCATAAATGTTTCTTAAGCCCGAAGAGTTCAGAACCACTTAGCTTTGTTTTTGTCAGCTGATCCTCAATGTTTCGTCTGTTTCATCAGTGGGTGCCGGGGAGTGACGTGGTGGTGGCGCAGAACCGCGGCAACCTGTGTGTGTGGTACAACATTGACTCCCCTGAGAGAGTTACCATGTTCCCACTCAAGGTGAGGGTCTTGAACCTAATAAACTCTATATCTCTGTTGCTATACGAAGCAATATGTTAATAATTATATGTGAAATGTTCAAAACTAACAATTTTCACATTTTTACATGTGAATGTATGCAGTTATATTTTTACTTTCTTCCAATAAACATTAGTCTCCTAAGGATTTACCCAGTGGGAAATATAGCTAACATGACAATTTTATGTTCTCATTCGAGTTTCGAGATTCTCTATTTGCTATTCATAAATCCAATATTAAAACCTAAGTTCCTTTTTCTTCGCAAGATGTCTACAATGAATAGATTTGATTAGAAGTTCATGAAACCCTTACCTTAAATAAGGATCAAACTGAAAAATAGAAAAGCTTTGGATACAATGTTTATATAGTTTATGTAACCTTTGTCATTGCGACAGTTATCATCCATATGGCAAACCCTTTTCAATGAATGTGTTATTTCATATCATTCAGGGTGATATTGTTGACCTTGAGAGGAATGATGGAAAGACAGAAGTGATCGTCAACGAAGGAGTGAGCACAATCTCGTACACACTGGACGAGGGTCTCATTGAGTTTGGCACTGCCATTGATGATGGAAACTTGGCCAGGTAGGGGAAATCTTAGTTTTGTTTCGTAAATCGGAATGCAAAACCTGAATTATAGCTTGTTGCAAAGAGTTAAGTACTTTTGTTGATGATAATTTGGCAAATTATGCAGTTTGCAAGATACTGTCACTGTGTGATCACTGTCTACATTATAAAAAACACATTGCTTCTATAAAAATCAAAAAACCTGTTTTCAACTATCACAATCAGGATATGACACAAAATATGAATATGACATTTACTAAATCACTTATTACTTATTTATCTTTTTATATCTACACAGAGCGGCTGCTTTCCTGGAGACCCTAGAGATGTCATCTGAGACGGAGGCCATGTGGATCTCCCTCAGCAAGATGGCCGTAGAGGACAGACAACTGTATATCGCAGAGAGGTGAGACTTGAGTTTACTGACACAAGATGAGTCGGTAAATGGAGTGGATAATTTGCTAAAGGCTTAATTGAAGCCTGTAATTAACATCAACAAAAATATTTAAAAAAACAACTCGAAATAATAATTGTCCAACTTTGCATCAAGAAGTTTGGTGTCTAATTGCCCGCTTTTGAAAACTTGAGACCTATCCATTGTAAATCTACTGCCGATTGATTTAGCTATCAAGCAATATATTTCTTATATCATAAATACTACTTCTAAATCTAAGATGAATCTTCTGAATCTATACTTGAATGATCAAAATGAAATCATTTATTACCTAAATGTGTACCAATAATTGTTACAAGTTAAGCCCATGTTCCTCTGCCTAATAGATCTTATCAAGGATATAAGTGTCAACTTTTACCTCTGTTGTCCTTTTACAGATGCTACTGTGCACTGGGAGATATAGCCAAAGCCCGCTTTCTGAAGGAAACTCTACGTGTTGCTGAAGAGGCGGCAAAACACATGGTGAGTTGTTAACATATAAATGTCAAGTCTATCATCAGGTTAGTTCCATTTAAAAAAAAAGTATTTATGAACTGGAAAAAAGAGTTCATCAGTTGCATGATAAAAATCATTCTGAAAATTGACATGATTTCTTGCAAATTTAAGTGAAATCATATTGTTAAATAAATATAATTTAATATTTAATTGCAATGTAGCTATTAGTCATTGTGAACTGTAAACACGCCATGTGCTTGACTGTCATTTCTCACTTATGGCGGCCACTTCCGGGTCAGGGGTCACATCCGGGTTGACTCCATAGAACATTGCCGAGGATTTGTGAATGTCTAAATAGTTTGGTAGCTTTGGTAACATCGTAAACAATGTCATCTCAGCATTTTACTGCCAAACATAACAGTATAATGTTGATGATTGTGTGCAGGGAGGTGACGGCATGAATCACTACAAGGTTAGAGCAAGACTGGCTATCATGGGGAAGAAGTTCAAGGAAGCAGAAGGAATTTATCTTGAACAGGTGGTTGTCATCACTTTTCATCACTGCTTCATGCATATTGGTTTTGATGATCTTACTTTATTGATTGGTAATAAAGTTTTGTTATTATGTGGACACTCTTTTGTAAATATTTTAAAGAAACTCCCCTCCAAGCAGTTAATTGTGCATGATTAACATGATTAACTGGTTTCATGGAGTAAGCTATCTGATTTAATCAGTGCTTATAACATCAAAACACAAATATTCAAAAACAAAACAGCAATTTTCCTTAAAAGTTTAGTCATCACAAATACCTTTATCTTACTGTCGTGATAAAGCTTTTGAAAAGGAGTTGTCAGATTAATGAAAAAAATTAAAAAAGTATACTTTTGCAAATCAATGTCTTAATCTTAAAGATCTAAAACAAGACACCAATGGTGTAACTTTATTGACTGAAAAATTGATATAATAGGATGAAAAAATTAACAACAAAATAAAATTGTCTGCACACAGAACCACGTGGACGAAGCTATGGAGATGTACCAGGAAATGCACATGTGGGACGAGGCTATTGAGGTTGCGGAGGCGAAGGTATGTCATTTGTAATAGTTACAAATAAACTCCCAGAGAAAATTGAGAGACATTTTTATTAACCCTTTCACAACTACAAACCAGGAATCAGTCTGAAATTTATGTTCTTCTTTCTAAGGGTGGACGGGCTAAACCTTCATAGCTGAGTCATTTTGATGAGGCATATTAATGCATGCAGGCGTTTGATTCAGATGGTAATGAAGTTATGTATATTAAGTGATAATGGCATGTCATCAGGCTTATTAGTTCTAATAACTTTAGTAATGTTCTTCATAGTTCAATTCGTGTTGCCATATATTGACCACTCGGAAGATTTGCAACTTCTTGCCTCTCTAATTTAGCAATTTGATTTTCAAAATGTAGCCACTCTGAAGGTTTGGAATAAAACCAATTTTATCGTATTGTGCATTTTGATATGAATAAAAATATATTATCAATAAATTGTCAAGTAAAAAACTATGCATGATTTAAAAGTTGAATAGCCAGTGTGTTCAATTGTTGGTTGTGTTTATAGAGCCACCCTGAGCTTGAGACGCTGAGACGCAACTACTACCAGTGGCTCACCGAGACTGGGCAGGAGGAAACAGCAGGGGAGGTAAGTGCTGGGGGTTATGCTTGGTTGTGGTTTATGAATCTCTTCTTCTTGTCTTACATAACTACTCGGTTCCACCACATGATGCTATAAGCTGTATTAGGGGTTTGAACATTAGAACAGATAGAAGAGGGCTTGCTGGAGGCTGGATAAAGGGATTGGGTAAACAAACAAATAGAATATTCATACTTGGATGTGTTTGAATATTTGCATGCATAAAAACAGTGTTCCACTGACAGATGTCCTTCAGAGACTTGATATCTTATGCATGTAACACTGACATAGCAAATAGACAAAAATGGGTATTAAACAGTACACTCAAAAGATCTAGAAGGATTCATGATATCTAAACCATCACAGTTCTCTATGATGCCAATTTTTGGTGTTATTTGCTTTCTTATAAAATGAAGTTCTTGAATCTGCTTTGACTCATGAGACCTTGAGGAAGTGAAATTGTTGATTAATCACTGATTTTAATTATTTGTGACAGGTGAAGGAGAGAGAGGAGGACTATTTGGCTGCCATCAACCTGTACATGAAGGCCGGACTCCCAGCTAAAGCTGCCAGACTGGCCACAAGCAGAGACGTGAGGAGTTTTTATTTACGTGTCATTAGTAAAACTTCTATTTATTTCTTGGAGATATCTTTGTTGTTTTCTTGATATCCTGTTAGGCCTATAACTATCATGACAACCTCCATAGGAATTAAAATTCAGAAACATGATAACATTGTATGGAATGATTCTTTTAGATGAATCAGCAACTTCTCCCCAAAATGTTATCATGTTCTTGCCAGGCACTAGGATCTATCACTGAAAATACATTTTCAGTCAATAGTGGTTGATAACAACAATGCTCTTGTTATTCAACTTTGATCTGATATAATGACATGCTCAAGATGTCATAATATGCTCTAACTTGAGCTGATTGCACTTCACTCGCCTCAAAATACAACTAAAGATCATACAACAGATAGAAAATTAGTCTTAAAAATTATGATCAGAGAAGATAAAACACTTGTGATAATATGTTTTTTTCCTCACTTAAAGGCACCATTCGACCGCGTTTTGTCCGCCATTTTGAAACGTTAGCATTGCAAGAAAAAAGATGTGCTGTATCATGCTAATTCATTAACAAAATAGAGAAATAATTACTTGATTGATAGAAGAGGAGCATATTTACAAATAATTCATAATAAAAGTTACCAGTTACAACAGCATTTTGTCGTAGTAATGCATTCCACGATCGTAGCTTCAATGATTGGCTTCATTTCACGATGTTTTTATTTTTTGAGCGATACACTTTATTCTTTTGCAAATTGTTTAATATGGAACAACGGAAATGCTAACCTCACAAACAGATTTGAAATTAAGTGTGAAATTATCATGTAAAAATCATATATAATTGTAAAGAGAAAAGTCCTCCTCAATTTCGTTTCCACATGCTTTTCACTCTTTGTAAATGTTGTTAGACAAGGATTATGACCTTGATCTCTATTCTGTTCTCAGGAGCTGATGTCAAACTCGGACCTCATCACTCGAATTGCTTCAGCACTCATCAAGGGAGATCTGTATGAACGGGTGAGTAATTTAGTACATTTCGGTGACTGTATTGTAAGGTTGTACACTTTAGGGTATTGCCTGTTAATTTGATGTTGTGAAAATTGTTTACTGTCATATTGTCGACCGTGATAATTAGGAGATAAACATACTGTGTTTGGAAATCAGCGGCATATAACGGAATTATTATAGCTCTAAATTTAATTTAAAGTCGAACGCGTAGCGTGAGGCTTTAAATGGATAATTTAGAGCTATAATAATTCCGTTATATGCCGCTGATTTCCAAACACAGTATGTTTATCTCCATTCTACCATAATAGCGATTTAAAATTGAACTATATTCTTTCGCATTGAATCAGGTGTGCTGTGTCATGATGCCCGTGCACGATTTCCACGGAGCGACATTCACACAGTGTTGACAGATTTGGTTATCTCGAATGACGTTACAAATAGAAGGCCTCGGAGATTACCGACTAATATCCGAATGCTGCAAAGGGAGCTCACTCTATTCAGTAGACGTGTTATTATTTCGTGACGGTTGTAAGCGTTATGTTGAGTTCTGCATATATTCACAAACTTGACGTCAGTATAATTGCATTGGTGTTGTAAATAAATTTAAGGTAAGTGTATGCCGCATTTCGATTCATATTCGTATGAAGTTCTGGCTGGTTAAATTTTGTCGAGCCCGTTTTTGTCTAACGCTACAGAATAATGGACCGTATGAACGGGAAATCTGAACTGTTGTCAGTGTCGTGTATTTTACCGGTTTTGACGGACTGCAAGCGTTAAGCTTGTGGAAAGTTTGAATAAATTCTAAAATAATGTACATACAACGCAGTAATTGAATATTTTGTGAAAATTTCCGAGACAACAATATTTGAGAACTACTTGTTGCTAGGCAACAAATGTATTCTTGCGCATTAGACGAAGTAAACAGAGCACCGTATAACCAAATTATACGCCCTCTGATTTTTCACAGCAGCCAATCAGAAACGAGTATTTTGCACATGTATGGTAGAATTAATCATAGATCCTTATTACTAGTGAAACTCTGTATTTCTTAACATTTAAATTCGGGTTTTGCTTTTGTTGGAAAGAACTCACATTAATGATTAACTTCCTTTTATGAATTTGTAATCTGCAGGCTGGAGACTTGTATGAGAAGATCAAGGATGCAACTAAGGCTATGGACTGTTTCAAGAAGGGCAAGGCGTACAGAAGAGGTAGGTTTTACAAAGATAAGTGTTAGTAAATATTTGACTAGTTTCAGAGTATCTGGTGTATCTGTCAAGATATTTTGTCAAGTACGTAGCGGTTAGTACTCTTATTTATTTATTTATCTTTACAATGTTATAACTATGCTAAGATAAGGGACATATTGCAACAATATTGTTATGGTTTCGGGCCAGGGGGAACCAAGCATGATTTTTACTTTACTAAAGAATAGGCAAGATATTAGAATCAAAACTTTGTCATTGCATAAAAGTTGTCATTAATGAGATTGGTCTCATTGGGTACACTCAAGTACAAATCCAATGGAACACTGATTATTACTTATCTTATATTTTTACTTATCCAACATTTCTACTTATCCAACTAAAATTCGGTTCCAAAAATGATAACTGTAATGTAATGTAAACAGTTATTATTTATCCAGGTTTTTACTCAAATTTTTTTGCATAATTAGTTTCAACTATTCACAAGTGTCCTATGTTTGCTTACAGCGGTGGAGTTGGCGAGGTATGCGTTCCCAGCTGATGTTGTGAAGCTGGAGGAGGAATGGGGAGACTACCTCGTCTCTCAGAAACAACTTGATCCCGCCATCAACCACTTCATCGAGGCAGGGTGAGGACTGGACTTTCTTTGTCTTTAATCTCTAGACGGTGGACTAGCAAACGCGGTAACGTGATATTCTATCACAGTAATAGATTGCTGTACTAGCACCCTGCTGGGGACGGCAAATGCTGACATCACATTACTTATAAATTGACACGACATTGAAATTTGACGCTTTGACAAACAAACAACAAACGTGTTTTATGAAGTAAGCTATCAAGCAGGCTACAGGAAATACAGGTAGTCAGTTTCAGATTTAGAAAGACCTTCCTTTAAATGATGAGTTTAATAAGAGCAACCTTAAAGGTTTATGACAAATCTATTATTTGTTATCCCTTTACTTGCCTAACTAGTTAGTGAAATATGTTTAATGCTTTACCAACTATCAGAAAAAACAAATATTTAGCCCATGGAATTTTCCAATAATAGACAGAGGTTTATGAAAGGCATAAATGTGTTCTGTATGAAAAATAGCAGTTGGTTATAGGTTCAAATTGTCGTCCTTCATGGATACACTGCTTATGGCTGAAATATTGCTCAAGTGACTCCAACTCACTAACTTACTCACTCTCGCTCCTACAAAAAATTGATTGATTTCCCCAGAGCAACACTGAAGGCAGTTGACGCAGCCATAGCGTCTCGACAATGGGCAAAGGCAGTTCAGATTCTGGAGCTGCAGGACTCAGCCATGGCATCTCGATACTACAAGAAGATTGCAGACCATTACGCTTCTGTGGGAGACTATGAGGTGAGTTTTTCATGGGATTGAGAAATTATTGTAATGTTTTATTCAAAATCTGTCATTGTACAAGTATTGTTTGCTTCACGTTTGTAAATTGCTCCCTGATTGAGTGCTGATTACGATTATTTGATATTTCAAAGTTTATTTATCGGTTGCTAAAACCCTATGAACTACATGCATAAGATAATATTTGCAAGCAAAGGGATCATCTATTCTTGCTTAATAACAGTCCAAAACTATACTGAAACCATGGAATAAATAAGGAAGTTGTAATCAATATACTTGTAGTTTATGAGGGTTCTATGGTTTCAATTTACAAATTAGTATTTACAAATGGATATGATGAAATATTCATGCTTTGACTCTACTACAGAGTGCAGAGAGATTCTACAGAGAGGCAGGATGTACAAGGGAAGCAGTCGATATGTACAACCAGGCCGGCAAATGGGAACAGGCTCATAAGGTGTGTTTCTTTTAAACAAAATTAACCAAACTTAAAAACCAATTATGTTTTCTTTTCTTATCATATCTGTCATTTGATTAATTGATGGAGAGTGTGTGGAATTTTTCACAGGAGATGTGGCTTGTTTATGTTTTTTGGTAAGTACGAATCATGTGAAAGAACACATGATTGAACAGACACTGCAAATCAGCTAATCATTTTGTTACAGCTAGCGTCCACGTACATGAAGCACGATGATGTAGCCAACCTGTATGTATCCCAGGCCCGACAACTGGAGGAACAGGGCAAATACAAAGACGCAGAGAAGTGAGTACATCATCAGAAGATCTTTTTCCTCCTAGATGATTTTAATATTGTCCATTTACAGTACCGTATATGACCGGGTATAAGCCGACCCCCTTTCTCAACCCCCAAATTCCAGTCAAAACCTAGTATCTCTCATATAGGTCGACCCCCATCCTCGCAGTTTAATTTAACGACATTAAATATTAGGTCCATGTTCCTGTGTCGGATGTTCTAAAGGTTGTTCTCCTCACACAAAGATTCTACATGACAAGGCATATCTGTTGCTTATGACTTAAATATCGCTACTCATTTTTCTTTGTTTTTTTTTTTCATTTCAAGCAGTCTATTCTTTCAAACTTTGATCTCTCTTCATAGATTGTACGTGGCGGTAGAGGAGCCCGACCTGGCTATCACGATGTACAAGAAGCAGCGACTATACGGAGACATGATCAAACTCGTCAAGCAGTACCACAAGGACCTGCTGCCGGATACTCATCTACATCTCGCTCGGGTAGGTGGTTGCGGCGTGGCTTTTATACTAAACCATAATTAGTGGCAAAAATTGTCTATGTATTTTCTTTTGGTGTATCTTTAGCATTCTCCTCTTGGTTAATGAAGCATTGCCATATATCTATAATGTAGCAGTGTCTATATACTTTTGCATACTTTAGTAAATAGGAGAAAGATTGAAAATATGCTTGCACTATCACAAAGTCAAATATCCAGCTATATATTGATAAACTGAATACTTAATTCTTAGAAAGAAAGTGAAAAAACAGGGTCATTAAAAACAATGTTGATGCTCGACCCCAAACCAACTATTCTTAGCTTGTATTTTCAGAGAATTCCCGTGACAATTACTATTTTACATTACTACAGGAGCTGGAGACCGAGGGGAACCTGAGACAGGCCGAACATCACTTCCAGGAGGCGGGAGATTGGAAGGCGGCCGTCAACATGTACCGCTCTCACGACAGCTGGGACGAGGCCTACAGGGTGAGTGTTGAGTGGAAGATACAACTATAGCATACAAAGGAGCCGTGTTGAAATAGGAGCAGTGTTGAAATAGGAACAGTGGTGAAATAGGAGCAGTGTTGAAATAGGAGCAGTGTTCGAATAGGAGCAGTGTTCAAATAATCATGGTGACTTTTAATCAATCCTCATTTCACTATATGAAATAAAAATATTTTTAGATAACTACCACTATAGCATACATTTGAGCCATTATAGGAGAACATTTACTTCCCTCACCTGGCTCACAAGTCTTGCAGTATTTACTAGGATTCTTCAAACTCTCAAGAAGAAGCAGCTATCAAACCATGAATTTTGGACCAGTGCAGCAAGGGTTTGATTAACCTGTGATTGAGAGTAGCGTAAGTCATGCCTTGCAAGGAAGTTGAAGAGAACCCTGCTAAATATTACACATTTGATCATAAAAATTCCTTTTTAGTAATAACAGTGGTTGATCAAGAGATTAGACTGGTCCATTGTATCTATATCTTAGTAGGATGAATCACCAAGGGAGGACTTAAAACAAAGTGAACTCTCCAACAGTCCAACACTGAAACCAACAGGACAGCTATAGCCAGCTTGATAGTGTGGAAGTGACTGAAATCCTATCCAATTACTTTCATGTTAGTTATCTTGACAGATATATTTGTGTCTGTTGTGCAGGTTGCCAAGGCACAGGGTGGTGCGACAGCAGCAAAACAAGTGGCGTATCTCTGGGCCAAGAGTCTCGGTGGAGATTCTGCCGTCAAACTTCTCAACAAGTTTGGTCTTCTTGAGGCAGCCATTGACTACGCAACTGAAAACTGGTGTGTTGAACCAATGTTGTTGAAATGTTACTTCTGATGATAAAGATTGAGTGTTGAAAATGAATTTTGGATAAAGGTACCCTTCTTTGATTTCATTTTGCAATTAGCAGTAGCTGTTCCTGAATTATATTTTGTCACCAATAATTAAATCTTCTCAAGGCAGCCATTGACTATGCAACTAAAAAACTGGTTTGTTGAATATATCGTGTTGAAATGTTACTTCTGATGATAAAGAATGAGTGTTGAAAATGAATTTTGGATAAAGTTGCTAGGTACCCTCCGTTGATTTCATTTTGCAATTAGCAGTAGCTGTTCCTGAATTATATTTTGTCACCAATAAAAAATCTTCTCGAGGCAGCCATTGACTATGCAACTAAAAAACTGGTTTGTTGAACAAATCGTGTTGAAATGTTACTTCTGATGATAAAGAATGAGTGTTGAAAAAGAATTTTTGATAAAGGTTCCCTCCTTTGATTTCATTTTGCAATTAGCAGTAGCTGTTCCTGAATTATATTTTGTCACCAATAACAAAACTTCTCAAGGCAGCCATTGACTATGCAACTAAAAAACTGGTTTGTTGAACAAATCGTGTTGAAATGTTACTTTTGATGATAAAGAATGAGTGTTGAAAATGACTTTTGGACAAAGTTGCTAGGTACCCTCCATAGATTTCTTTTTGCAATTAGCAGTAGCTGATCCTGAATTATATTTTGTCACCAATAACAAAATCTTCTCAAGGCAGCCATTGACTATGCAACTAAAAAACTGGTTTGTTGAACAAATCGTGTTGAAATGTTACTTCTGATGATAAAGAATGAGTGTTGAAAATGACTTTTGGACAAAGTTGCTAGGTACCCTCCATAGATTTCTTTTTGCAATTAGCAGTAGCTGATCCTGAATTATATTTTGTCACCAATAACAAAATCTTCTCAAGGCAGCCATTGACTATGCAACTAAAAAGCTGGTTTGTTGAACAAATCGTGTTGAAATGTTACTTCTGATGATAAAGATTGAGTGTTGAAAAAGAATTTTTGATAAAGGTTCCCTCCTTTGATTTCATTTTGCAATTAGCAGTAGCTGTTCCTGAATTATATTTTGTCACCAATAACAAAAATCTTCTCAAGGCAGCCATTGACTATGCAACTAAAAAACTGGTTTGTTGAACAAATCGTGTTGAAATGTTTCTTCTGATGATAAAGAATGAGTGTTGAAAATGAATTTTGGATAAAGTTGCTAGGTACCCTCCGTTGATTTCATTTTGCAATTAGCAGTAGCTGTTCCTGAATTATATTTTGTCACCAATAAAAAATCTTCTCGAGGCAGCCATTGACTATGCAACTGAAAACTGGTTTGTTGAACAAATCGTGTTGAAATGTTACTTCTGATAATGATTAAAGTTGCTAGGTACCCTCCATAGATTTCTTTTTGCAATTAGCAGTAGCTGATCCTGAATTATATTTTGTCACCAATAAAAAAATCTTCTAGAGCTGTGATTTTTTGCAAGAGGTCTGAGCCATGTCGGATTCATAACCTTGAGTAGCAACAACTGTAGTTCATAAGGCCCAATTTTAAAAAACTTATAAAATCGCTCTAGATAATATTTCAATCAAATGTTTGTCTTTTTGCAAGATGCATTGAAATTAATATAAAATTTTATCATTTCCAGTGCGTTTGAATTTGCGTTTGACCTGGGTCGAGTAGCGATGAAGAACAAGCTGCCCGAGGTCCACCTAAAGTACGCCATGTATCTGGAGGACGAGGGAAAGTTCCCCGAGGCAGAGGCTGAGTTCATCAAAGCTAGCAGACCTAAGGAGGCCGTCCTCATGTGAGTTCTTAGGTTGACTCCATATATTCATCTGACAGAAGAAGGAAAGCTTATATAAGATTACAAGCTATCAACCTATTTCAGAACTGTGCTTCACAAGGGGCACTTTCACATCTATCGAATAGTCTTTACAATTATTTCACAGTTTGCAAATTTTGGGCACTAGACATTTCAAAATTTGAATTGTATGATCTGAAAGGTACAAGTTTAGTCGATCCCACAAGTTTAGTCGATCCAGATATCATCTCCAAATATTAACCAAGTGGTGCATAAACTCACTTACTCACCAAATCATATTCATCTTGTAAATTGGAGTAAAATTTCCTCTCTCCATCAGAATGAAAATATTTTTGTATTCATCTCATCCCAATTAACTAATAACATTGCAAGGAATGTATTTTTGTTCATCTGTATATTGCTTACCTTAACAGTCTTACTCACATTATTTCTGCAGGTACGTACACAACCGAGACTGGGATTCAGCTCAGCGGGTGGCTGAAGGTCATGACCCTGATTCTGTGGCAGACGTACTGGTTGGGCAGGCTCGACTTGCCTTCGAGGAGACAGAGTACGCTAAAGCAGAGTCATTCTTGCTCCGGGCACAGAGACCAGAGCTTGCTGTCAAATACTACAAGGTTGGTCTTAAACTGTATTTCATCGTTAAAATTCTTAAGTGAAGAGCTATATTGGGTCCAAATTGGTGTATAAGGGGTGCCATTTCTCTTTTTGCAATTGGAAAATAATTATGTGTAGTTGGTTAAAAGGATCAATCCCAAATGGTGAACCCCTTTGTAATCATAATTAACTGAAACACCACAGCAGATGATTTATTGGGTAAAGATGATTGAGAAACATTGACTACAAATTTGGGAAATAAAAAATTTCATTTCAGGGCGTTTCAATATGTTTTGTAATTAAATGAACCAGCAGTTTAATAGTAGATGAATATGTCCTTCTTGTCCATTATATACAGGTAACCTAACAATGATCATGAATTCATAGGCATAAAAGAAATTCAGGTTCAGGAACATAATTATTGAAGAATGTCAGTGACCTGATCTGTTGATGCAATGTTTCTGTGCTATATCCTGCAGGAATCAGGGATGTGGCAGGATGCACTGCGAGTGTGCAAGGAGTATGTTCCTCACAAGCTACAACAGTTACAGGACGAATATGACCGAGAGATGATCAACAAAGGACCCAGGTTAGTAAGAGAAACGATTGGGCATGGCAATAGGGGGTTGTTAGGCCAGGGAGTCCTACTCAGGGCTAGGCTAGTGCAGTGCTCTAAAAGCCAAGAACACAAAAGACCCTGAAATTATCAACAAAGCACAGGTTTCGTAAGAGAAATATCCCCTCAATGTCAATTGTTTTAGTATTTAATTATTATGCCTTCAGCTGAAAAACTACAGTGTATGTTAGAGACATTAGATTGGTATGGGCTTGATAATTTGTTTCTTTAATTTCTTACAGGAAGTCAGTATCTATGTGTTTCATTATCTGTCTGTATGATATATTGCATGAATATCATCATTATCTCATCTATTACAGATCATTAACTCATCAAACAAAACTTTCCTGTTTGTGTCTCACTTGCATCCGTCAGTTTTTTTTATCAACTTATAATGAAATGGGCAAGAAGCTCATTGAGACTTCTAAAATAAGGGTTTTCCTTTTAATTATCTAATCAAGTCATAAAAAAGGCCAAACATTCAAGTTTTCATTTGAAGTTTTTTGCTGACAATCAAAACCAATACGATAACTTCATGCAGGGATATAATGCTAATATAGGAGATATTTGATGAAGGGGAGATAACTCTATATTTGTTGTTGCCCTCTGCAGTGCTAAGGGAAGTGAAGGGTAAGTAACTCTTGCTTTAGCAGATATAATCTCACTGTCATCTGGACGTTAGTTGTCTTTCAGAATGCTTACATTTTACTTATGTTTCTATAGACCTTGAAAGCTTAATGTTCTCATTCAGACTTTAGTGAATGATGTATTTTTTTATGTTGTATTTGAGACATTTTAGTTTGTAGTTCAAACTCATACTTAGTTTTATGTTACTTCTAATGTTTCATTGAATTCTGTATTCTGAATTGTTTAAAATTCAGTGAACTTTCTTTTATTTTAGGAATTCAAAATTCTCCTTTTTGAAGTTGATTCTTGTTGCCAGTTGTTTGGTTACTAAGTGCCCATGGTAAAAACAATGGAAGGCAGAAAAGCCAATTGAAATAAAATATTGTTAATATGTTTAAGAAGATTGATAACCCAGTATTTTGAAATGAAACACAAATTAGTTTTTTTAACCTTTAATAATAATTTTTAGAATGAATCATTGGTTGCATATAGTTGAGAGATTTGAAAATTACCTTTTGAATATGATGTTTCTGATTTGATTTTTAACATTAACATGTCAGATTTATGACAACTACAGACTATATTATTATCATGCTTGTAAATCATGACACACATTTCCTTTGCACTGAATAATGAAATTTCAGGCTTGTATATATATCTACAAAATGCAGCTGATTGGTGAAGGTTCACGATTAAAATTTGCTTACTAGATGTGTGTGAATAACATCTTATTCCAGTTTTATGTTGATAAAACCTTTAGTTGTAAATATCTCATACCTTAACAACTTTAGCATTTGTTACGACCTCATTCTTAATACCTATATGAAATTACTGCTACTAACTGTATCAATAAATATTTCAAGAAGTAGAGACAAATTCAGGTTTCCTTGGTCCATTACTTACTTATCCTCAAAGGCAAGAACTGTCCTTATTTAAACATGTTCAGCTTTGGTCCAAATCCTTTTGTGTAGCTTAGCAACATTGTATTAGCATTGACATAAAAAAAGAAATCGTAGCAAAATTAAAAGTAAAACATAACCTCTAAAATGAGTCGAATCAAAAATTTAAAAAGATTGGATACTTTTCCTATTTTTTCCAACACTTGTCTTATACTGCTCAGTGCTGTTAAGAAACTGTTCTATAGGATCACGGTTTTGGTACGAAGGTTTGCTGAAGTTTAGGGCAGAACTACCGGTTGAACACCACCATACAAATGAAATCTTTCTATTTATGGAATTTTGCAACATATCTCGCACAATATTTTCAAAATGGGTTGAATCTACTTTTCACCCATATCTCTGAATCACTTCAAATCTTAAAAACACATTTTTATCTACTTTCACATTTCACATTCAGGTTAATCCACTGAATCAGAAATTAATCTCTATGATATGGTAGCAATATTTTGAAGTGTAAAAACCTTATTTTTTGTCAGTTTATGATTCCTTAATTGTAGTTTAATAAGGGAATACTCACTGATGCAATGATAAAGCAAATATTTGAAACTGTTATATATAAAGTTATCTCAGGTTGATTGGACTTGTCAGGGCAAACATGAATATGAATTCTGATTATGATTCTATCCCCCTCATATAAATTGTGACCTAACCCATTACTTCAAGTGAAAGTAAACAATTCTTGAAAATCATGTCAGCAAACACAAAAAACTTTATATATATGTGAGGATATCACAAGATTCAGTATTTTAATTATAGACACTTAGATAAAAAGTCACAGCTGTTCTATATACTGAACCAAACAGTTAGGTATTTATTTTTAAATAATTTTTAAATTATGGATAAACATAAAGTAAAGTATCAAATCCAATATCTTTAACTTATTTTGTCCAGTATAGTATAGTATTTCTGAAGTAATTTCTATGAAACTGAAAAAAATATTTATACAAATTTATTATAGATTAAGCATCATGGTTAACATCAATATGCTTCATTTTCCCAATTATAGATTTAACCTCCAAGGACATGTATCATCTTGGTGAATTCATTTGATTTAATCTTCAGTCATTTTGCATAGAATGAATAATTGTTACAAGTATAAGAGTGAATATTTGTTAACACAGAGGGGCGGAGTCTATGATCCAGCAAGCGCGAGAGTGGGAGTCATCAGGGGAATATGCCCGTGCCGTTGAGTGCTATGTCAAGGTCACCAACAGGATGACAGATGACAACAGAGTTCTCGAGAAGTGCTGGATGAAGGTTGGAAATATAGCTTTTCTTCACAATTTAAGATCAAAGATGCAAATTCATTGCGTACAAAGTGAAACAGTTTTTGTCATTTTTTTATTGTATTTTTATCCAATGTTTGGTACTAGTCTTACTCAATTTGTAATATTATTATTATTTAGGGGTGGTGTAGGTCAAAATTATGATTAAAAAATTCTTTGTTTTTGATCAAATGTACTGTTGATGGTGAAAAAATATAGGTGATGATATTCCTACGGAACTATAAAGTTGAATACTCAATATTTGAATGTACCTCAAAATTTATGCAAAACTAATCTTATTAGGAAATAATTTCTCTTTTCATTGCCTACCATAATTTCAATCATTAGCCACCACAATAATATTACCTTGTTTATTCACATCAATGTAGAGCAATCTTTGTCTAATGTAATGCTATTGAGTCATTGATATGAAAAATACATTTGCAAAAAATTAAGTACATATAAAACAACACTTATGATGACTAAGATCTGCCGATACAAAAAGTTGCAGTTTTCAGTAACCAAGTTATAAAGCTGATGAAATGAGTGTCAATCATTAACCCTTCTCATGCTGCAGGCCGGAGACCTATCACTCAAGTTCCTGGGTGCCGAGAAGGCTCAGATTGTGGTGGAGATGGTGTGTCCCAGACTTGCAGAAATCAACAAACATAGCTCTGTGAGTAATAGTGTCATATTTTTTCCTTCTTCCTTTATTGTATTTCATTATTCTGTGACTTTGAAGGAGCCAGGATAGCTCAGTAGGAGCGATAACAAAGGGAAATAGTTTTAAAGATAGTTTGGACTATATTGTGTAAGAAGTAGGGCAGAATGAAATGAAAATTTATTCAAAGTCTCAAAGTTAACAACATACCTAAAGGCAGGGATGGAAATTGTCAGATGATGAGTAGATTTCAACTGTGCTGGGTTGAATCTAATATACGTTTATTCACAGATTAGCACCAACAAACCAATCATTTTAGCTGTTTCTCAAAAACTCTATTGCACTTCCAGTAAATGGTATTGTTTAATATTGTTTACCTTTTGGCAGAAAGGTGATGTTTGAAATTTATAAAACAGATGTGGAGATAATTATTAGCGAATGGGCATTAATTACGGCAACTACAATATTTGATATTGGGTCCAATTGTATGCAGGCTGCGGAGCTGTACCTAGCTATGGACATGGTGAAAGAAGCCATCGATATGTTCATTGCTTGTGCTGACTGGGGCAAGGCTAAGAAAGTTGCGAAGGAGCTGGAACCAAGGTTAGTGTAACATCTTTGACTTTAAGACTTTAGTTGATGCAAATAAATAACCGTTCTCATTATTGACAGTTTTCACAAGCCAGGTTTGTTAGAATTTTTTTAATTGCTCCTTTTTTGACAATGATCCTGTTGTTCACGTGATCTCTGTTGGGTCAAGAGGACTTTGTTTGAATGATATCTTTACTGTATATTACTCATGTGCATGTATGAAATTTGTTTAGTGGAATATCATCCATGGTCCATCCATTTACAACTATTTGGTTTATCCCAACTTAAGTATCCCTCATAAGAGCTTGCTCCCAAGAAAATGACAACAGCAACAACATTTGAAGCATACCAGCAGCTGGTTGCAGGCACAAAGAAGTACAATCTCCTACCGGTATATCGCTGACTGTGTTCCAGCCATATTATATTTGCTGTTACAGATTCGAGCCATATGTTGATGAGCGTTATAAAGAGTATTGTAAGAACCAGGGCAAGGCTGAAGACGTGAGTACACCACAATATTTTAATAATAAATAATTTATATATAAAATAATAATTTTTATGTCAAGACTGAAATAAGATGTTTGTGCATGAGATATCAGTTTGTGACTTTCCTCTTGTGATGTGTATCATTAAAATTTTACCTTTCTACTTATATACCTCGTGTTGACCTACTCTCTAAATTCTCTGGGAAATTAAGAGAAATATTGAAGGAATTTAGAGGTGACATGGAAAGAAAAGCAGAATTTTCTGGAAATTGTAAATGTAAACTTTTTGAATGTTCAATTCAAAGAATTTGTTCTCATTACTGAATTGACTTCTGACTTGACAAATATATCTTCTAAAATAGGTCAAAATATTTGAAATTGAGTATTTGAAATTGCTATTTACTAAAATGAGTTTTCTATATTGTTGTGTCCAGCTGGCTAATGTAGACGTGATTGGTGCACTGGACATGTATGCGGAGAAGGGAGAGTGGGACAAGTGTATACAGACAGCAGAGCAACAGGTTAGTGGATACTAAACTTGATCCTGTGTAATACCATTTGTTGAGATTCTTTAATATAACAACCTGAATATTTTCTTAATATGAATGACACTAATAGCTAAGAAATATTGCCCAAATGGGGCTAAACTTCAATTCAATCACTCTAAATATGAAATCCGTGTTAGAGTATGTGACCTAACATTATGAACACTTTACTTGTCGCAGCACAATATCTAATATGCCTTGCAGGAATATTATCTTATAAAGGTGGCTTTACACTTGCACGACTCTCGAATCCGCATTGGCACGCATTAGATCGTGGCAATGCATATCTTTGTCGTATAGTTATCGTGAATAATTCGTGAACTGCTCATCGATGCGTGCAAATGCGCGAAGAATTAGCCAAATGTTTGGTTATTTCTTCACGCACTCCAATGCGTGTCAGGTGCGCAAAGTATTCGTGAATTTGTCTCAACTTGTTCGTAACTTATTCTTGTACTGTCGTGAAATGCGTGCATAATTTTGTGTGTCACGATAGAGATAAGACAAGGTTGGGCATTTCAAGCAATGCAATTTCTGGTACATCAACCGTCTCTTCTCTTCAAGAAGCGCGATATCTTGGAAGTTATTCATGGTGTTCACTCTGTGACAGTAGAGGATGAACTGATTTTAGGGTACTGCCTTTATATACCTCCAATGCGGGCAGTATCGTACACCATGCGGGACTAAAAAGGACACGATCTTGACAAGCATGCGTGAATTAGTCGAACCTGTGCGTGCAGTTGCGCCTACTGCGTACCAAAACTTAACTTAGTCGCAACAGATGCGTGAACAGAACGCAGCTTTGTCGTGGTTATGCGCCAATTGTTCGTGAAATGCCGGGTAAAATCGCAGCACTTGTGTGCAGTTTTCTGCGGCAAATGCGTGAAGTGTGCTTGAATAATGCGCAAATGGGGGGTGTACGCATTGTTTTAATTGTTTTCAAAACAATGTTGCTTCGTCTATTGGCACGCACTAAAGTCTTGAAGTGCGGATCCAAAATGCGTGCAAGTGTAAAGCCACCTTAAGGATACCCCTATTTTGATGCTTAAGCTATAGATATATATAGAAAAAAACTCACTAAACTAATAATTTTTTTTTACAGAACCCTAAAGTGCTTCACAAATACATTGCCTTGTATGCTACACATCTGATAAAGGGAGACAACTCCACGCAGGCCCTGAACCTGTATGTTAAATATGGAGCACCTGCTAACGCTCAGGTATGTTGTGTGTTATACAACTTATTTTATGACTTGCCATACTACTATCACCGTTGTTGGTGATCATGGGAAGAATTTGTTGTGTTTTCCATAAAAAGCACAGCTAGTACCAGTATTAATCAAACAGTTCTTGTTTAATTCTGCAAGTGTTGAAATAAGTGTTCAAACTTTTGTCAAAGGAATCATGCAGAAATTCTGTCACAAGATTGATTACATACTATCAATCAAAACCAAAAAAAGATAATTTTGATCAGTTAAAGAAAATATGGTACAATTATACAAACTTGATGTTTTCTATTTATCCAGTAAGATTCCTTAAAGTGACACAGAGTATCTTTCTTAAAATTTTATTTGGTTTTGATAAGCTACAAAATATCTAATATGCTGATTGAAGTTCATATCTCATCGCTGGACTTGCAAATATGTCCATTTTTGCATAACATCTCAAATACGTTTAATATTCGAAATTATTCATCCAATTGATCTACCTATTATTTACAATACCTAATAAACACTATCGAATCGAATATATCTTACTGTCAGCTTATGACAAGGTTTCAAAATTACGTTTGTCGAATTTGCGCACGCCATTTGGGCCACATTGTCCGGTTTTCGATCAAAATTCCGACTTTGAATGGCCGTATTTTTGCTCTAATGTACTGATTGACCTTTAACTTGTTATTTTCAGTAACAGTTAGTGGTTCCCGATGGAATAACATTGATTTCAAAATTTGACATATGTGATCCTATCAACATACTCTGTGTCTCTTTAAGGAAAAATTTGTTGTGCTTATTACGAAGTTCCTATACTGAACAAAAAAAATTAATGTTAATGTTAAACTTTTTGAAGGTGTTCATTAATTACATTTGTCTATCACTCATAATTTCAAAACTTTCACACATCCTTAATCATTGTTGTGAACAAGACAGTTCCATGGATTTTAAATCTTGACCAAAAAATTATAATATTAAATAATTAATTTTTGTTTATAAAAACACATTGTTTGTTTATCCTAGAACTACAACATCTACAAGCGGATGTTCAGTGATGTGGTGAGTCACAGAGACCTAAACAAACCTGAGGCGTACAGAGTGTGGGCTGATCTACGAGACATGCTCTTTGATCTGGTGAGAGAAATATTTGTCTTTTTCATCTTAATCCAAACATAGTTTTTAAGAGGGCTGTTTCTCTCTTACTCATGAAAATTCCTGTTGATGTGTTGTGAAGTTGATGTTTAATGAAGCAACATCTTCTAGCAAGTGACCATAAACAATAACTGCAATGAGGAACAAACAGCAAAATATTCTCTCAAGAATTCAAGTCTTGAAAGAATAACGAGTATTGGTTTAAGACTGAATAATATATTTCACATTATGTCCTCTTGTTTTGAGATACTCTTTTTGACAGAGTTGCTACAATGAAACAATATCATTAATTAAAATGACAAACACTGTAAGTAACTAATGTACTTGTTTATAATTCATGATATTTCACTTTAAAATTATTGGCCTAAATTTACCGTTACCAAATCTATCAACAATTTGTCAGTCATGTCGACTGTTTCCAAGATCTGCTAGAAGGGGTCACCTTATATCTGAGATATATGATTTAGGCAGCTATAAAGGGATCGCCTTATCAACAAGGTCATTTTATAGATTGAAATATACAGAACTTTTGTCCCTGCAGTGTGACAACATGACAAAATCATCTGATGCCAACAGTCCACAACACGAGGAGTTTGAGACATTGCTCCTCATCGCCCACTACTACTCTACAAGGTCTGCGGCCCTTGGTCAGAAATCACTCGACAGCATCGCAGCTAGACTATGTGTGTCCATGCTACGTCATACAGACATAGTGCCTGCTGATAAAGCCTTCTACGAAGCAGGCATTATGTGCCGGGTAAGAACGAATATTTGAAAATAATACTACAGTGCAAATTGTAAGCTTTAACTTGAGTTAATAAACAAGTGGATAAGTTTTTGGGTTGTGTTTTAACTTTTTATTTAATGTTTGGCATTAATCTAACAAAACTTGGAATATTATTATTTAGGGTAATGACTCTTTTACAACCCTGTCAATACTTTAGTAACAAAACTGAGGTTTGATAAGTAAACATTTTTGAATTTTACTTAATTGGTTGTGACATATTATTGTGAATGTATAACTCAAGGGACAAACTCCACTTCTATTTTGTTTTAAGAACACAGCTGATTTTTGCTGGCGAAATTATTTAATTGTTAAGTTTTTATTTGCAAATGTTTTTACTTACCTTTTCCTGGACTATTAGTGTCTGTTTATGACCTGAATTTCACTATTTGTTGTTACATGTACATTTGTCTTATATCAAAATTTTATTTTTCAGAACATCGGCTGGGAAAATATGGCGTTTGTGTTTCTCAACAGATACCTTGATATTGCAGAGGTGGGTTAAATTGATATTGAACAAAAACATCAAAGGGTTATCATAGATATTTTTTAACAAAACCAGTTTGTCACAGGGTTGTTTTAATCTTATACCGGTAGGAGCAATTCTATTGGAGACAAGCATTTGAGACTAGAAAGATTTGTATAAAGATTTTAGTCAGGATTTTATATTGATCTGATTATTTTTACGAACACTAGTCTACAACAAGCGAACAAATAAAGTTTTACAAGTCATGAAGTATTTATTGACATAGGCACAGTAACATGTTCCACCTCCTATTAGGGAAGCACTCGTATAATACCAGCTGCTAATGACTGAAATATTGCCCAAGCGGCGCTAAAAAAAATCTCACTCACTGACTTGTAAGATATTGAGATTTTGAAACTAAACATATCTGACAATCATGTGAATCATTATTTCTCATGCAGGGATAAATTTACCTGCGAGTCCTGCTTCAAATACTCATACAATTTAGAAAGGAAGAGATTTAAGCTGTGAGTCCTGGGATGCATATTTTTTGTGTGTGATACTATGTGCTTACTTATTAAAGGACTCATTTAAATCAGCTTGGACTCATAAGACTTTATGGTAGCGAGTCCCTTGACTCAGAGGGTTATATCTGTAGATTGATCACTGCTCATGCAATGTATGGTACTGGAATCAATGAGAACCCATTTCTTTACAGGCTATAGAGGAAGGGACCCTGGACATGTTGGATCACAGTGACTTCCAGGACACAGACATCCCATTCGAAGTGCCGCTACCAGAGAAACCATATCTCTCAGTGAGTACTGCATGGAAACTACATATTATGTACCGTATATGACCGGGTATAAGCCGACCCCGCATATAAACCGACCCCCTTTCTCAACCCCCCAAATTCCAGTCAAAACCTAGTATCTCATGTATAGACCGACCCCCCTCTTCGCAGCTCTATTTTGCTGACAGTAAGTCGATATGATGCCCGTTGCATTGAAACTAAAAGCTCATGAATAATCAAATGACACGTTAATTTTAAGACGTATATTATTTTAAAAAACTATAAAAGAAATTATAAGTGTTCACTTACGGTGTTTGTTGTTTGTTTTAATCATATAACATATTATTCTCGGCAAATTGTTAACGAACGACAGTCAACAACCTTAGGTGCATGAAGTGTTTGCTGGAAATGAGATATTTGTTACAAGCCTTTTCATTGGCTAAATTATGTAGGTCAACCAATCAGCAAGTCGGTTTAAAAAAGATCTCGAAACATGAAACGTGGTCGTAATAATTTCATGACAACATTTTGTCGATACAATATTAAATGTGTAAATATATCAGATTTTCTTACACGTTTTCTACATTTTATTTTTTTCAAAATTAACATGTAGTTAATTGAAATATTTGTGTATATAAAAGTCGAAGAATAACGATCAGAAATATAACCATGAGCATAAAATTATAAAAGGAATGTTATTCGTCGTCACGAAATTACGATTGAAATTCAAAGTAATGTAAAACATCGTGCTTTCACGAGTGTATCTTTGACAAAGATTTGATTGAATTTCGATCAGATATGATTGATAAGTTTGGAAATATATCTTAATAATACTTTAAAATGGACAACAAGCCTTTTGAAGTGATAACTCTTGATAATATTTGAAAAACCGGGTTTCAATTGCCGATCGTGGATGCGAGTGAAGCCACATCGATCTGCCGAAATCTAACAGTAACAGTACGTGAAGGTTGCTTGAATATTTCATATTAATATAATTATCTTTATATATTTTTCAACTTCTCTTTGTATATTTTCATTAAAAACAACAACACAACAAAAGTATTTTTATTTTACAAGTTCAATATAGAAATGACCTCGATGATTTTGCATGTTGCTTCCTGTGTAAACATCGACTCGCTAACTCGCTGGGCTGACGATACTCGTGCTTGGTCTCTTGATTTTTTTCATCTGCATCATATAACTCAGGTATAGACCGACCCCCCTCTCTGACCCCCTAATTTCTGGTGTCAAATTCTCGGCTTATACCCGGTCATATACGGTATATTCTGTAAGATAAGATAAGATAAGATAATTTTATTTGCACAGAGAACACCCTTCTTGGGCAGTGTACAAAACGAGAATAAACAAATTTCATGACATACATAATGTATACATAACAAATAACAGAGATATGCTATTATACACAATGACACTGCATGCCATTTATCCTAATCTGTATTGATATAATTCATACAACAATTTGGTGGTTTTGGGGGCATGGTGACTCTTAGGGTTTAATTTGGCAGTTAGGAGATCTTTCTTTGGCAACCCCGCATTCGTCAGACCTGTTGAACAGATGAGGTCTGAATGTTGATTATGGAACATTTTGTAATGTTTTGGGATGAAAGCAGATTATGTATGTTAAGATTGTGTAATGATTGGGGTTGAAGCAGTAATTATATTTCAACTCTGTTTTCAAGATATCTGTACTTCATTATTAGTTAATGTACCCATGAACATCTTTCTTAGCCTTTTAAAGATTCAATGTCACAGCTGAATGTATGTTTCTATATAAATGTGTTATTTGGGAAAGAAAAACATTAAAAGAATGAGAATGAATAATTAACACCCTTCTTTTGATTTACTTTCTGACTCTTAAAGTGACACAGAGTATCTTTCTTACAATTTTATATGGTTTTGATAAGCTACAAAATATCTTATATGCTGATTGAAGTTCATATCTCATCACTGGACTTGCAAATATATCCATTTATGCATAATATCTCTAAAATACTTGATTTTATGGAAAAATCAAGAAAACATCTCAAATACGTTTAATATTCGAACTTAAGCATCCAATTACTCTACCTATTAGTTACAATACCTAATAAACACTATCGAATCGAATATATCTTCCTGTCAGCTTATGACAAGGTTTCAAAATTACGTTCGGCCAATTTGCGTGCGCCACTCGAGTGACATTGTCCGGTTTTCGATCAAAATCCCGACTTTGAATGGCCGTATTTTTGCTCTAATGTACTGATTGACCTTTAACTTGTTATTTTCAGTAACAGTTAGTGGTTCCCGATGTACCGTATATTACAGTCTATAAGGCGAGTTTTTTATGCCAGAAGTTAGGGGGTCAAAGAAGGGGGTCGCCCAATACACAAGGTCAAAAACTAGAGGCCAAGTGAGGGGTATCTGCCAACCCAACAAGTCAAGCGAGTCGATGTTTACACCGGATGTCCATTACACAATCATCGATGTCATCTCAAAGTTAAACTTGTAAAATAAAATACCTTTGTCTTATTGTTATTTTTAAATGAAAATATAGAGAGAAATATGAATGAAAATTCATAATAACTTATCAATCAAAATTATCCATGTCTCGGATCAAAGGAAATATTCAACACGTGTTTGCTGGCCGATAACATGTTATGTTAGCGTCTGTGTCATACGGGATAGAACCTTGTGATGAAATAACTTGACATAATTAAAGATAAAAATAAATTTATAATGATTAATTGATTATTTAACATTGTTTTGATGACTGATATTGTGACTTTATTTTTCTCTATGCATATATTTAACAAAACTTATGCTGCCCAAATTATTTTATCAATTATGAAGGCGATGTAAAACTCAGTTTTTACTGGGCAGCAATTATTCTTTACACCGGTTAGGCCTTTTCAATATGCAATTTGTGTTAGATTTTCTGATTGGTGCACTATTACAACTTCCGTTCTTTTAACCAGTGAAAAGGCTTGATACAAATATAGCATTACCAGTACGTTGACCGAACGTTTGTTTAGATTTCTGAATGAGAATGATGAAAACGAAACATGACACAGTAATGGGATTTTGTTGACTGTAGCCTTGCTTGTTATCAGAAGCAAATGATAAATCATTGAATAAAATAACAAACACTGTAAGTAATTTATTTATTTTTAATTACACATGACATTTCACTTAAAAATTACCGACCTAAATTTACCCTTACGCAATCTTGTCAACGAGTTGTCTGTCATGTCGACTGTTTCAGCGACCTGCTAGAAGGGGGGTCGCCTTATTAATGAGATATATGATTTTGGCAGCAATTTGGGGGGCTGAGAAAGGGGGTTGCCCTATGTACGAGGTCGTACACTGTAATATACGGTAATAACATAGATTTCAAAATTTTACATATGTGATCCTATCAACATACTCTGTGTCTCTTTAAAGTGCAAAGGCAAGAAAGAATTGAAAGGTGATAATTAAAATAGAATGTTGAGACTTTGTGATGGTGGAATATAAACACTTTGATTAAATAAGAAACATTAGAAACTCAGATGAAATCAGATGAAACAAAATGTTGATTTACAGGTTTACCTTTCATGATTTAGACTAATTTTCTAAACTAATTAATATGTCTGTCCTAATGATTCTATCTGATTTTTGAAGTACAAGAGCAGGAATGATTTGACAGGTAATTAATACTAGTATAAAGCATTGTTCTATCCTTTCAATGCCAAGAGCCAAGCAAGGAATCAACAACTCCCATATATTTTACCTTGACTTTACACAGAGGGGATACAAACCAGTTATTGAGCTTACGCTTCACCAACTAAGCTGCTTTCCCAGTATTGTATACTATATATAGTGTTTCGGGCTTTCTCCCTGCAATAAAACTAGCAGCCCTGATATACTGTAAGATACTCTTGAAAGCATGTTAAACACAAAATCCCCTCACTTCACCTTGTATTGAGGGATCAATAAAAACTGGGGAGGCGCTTGTTCTAGCAGGCTTGAGGAGGTAACTACATGAATTCACTAAAAGATTCAAGCAGCCGCACTAGTGTACCCATCTGGGCCTTGATTTTCAAAGCTCTCTTAGGGCTAAGATAATCGTATGTACCATACTATACGTTGGCCAACGACTATCTTAGCACTAAGAGAGCTTCGAAAATCTAGGCTCTTATGTATAATGTGGGATATTATAGATTCAGAGGTCATGAATTCCACAATAACCTCTCTCCGTGTTACAGAGCGGCCAACATGAGGAGCTGAAGGAGTGGGTGTTGACAGTCTCCATGAACCGCAAGGTCGAGCAGATTCTACCTAAAGATGAGAGAAACACATACGAGGCATCGCTCGTTGCCACGGATACCGGCATCAAGTCCATGCCCTGTGTCATCTCAGGTAACCTCATTGTAATTTTGTTGGGATTAATGGAAGAGTAAGATTTGGTCAGGTAGTCTTTCTTCAACCTTGAACCTCTTGTTTTTCTAATGTTATTGTTAGAAAAATCCTCATCTGATATCATGTTAGCTTTAAAAAAGGTGATGATCAATTTGAGAACAGATTTCTATCTTTTCTTTACCATTACACTATGTAAAGGGGAGATGATTTTTCTTATAGATGATTTGAAGATAAATATTGCTAGATTTGAGCTAAGTTAATTTTCACTTGCGGTCTTCAATCACAGACCCCAAAACTCAATGCATCTTAGTCTCTCCCTTCTGAAGCTCCTTCCATTTAACAATTCCTTTATTCTTGAACAAGCTGTTGGCTTTCTAGTATATAAGCTACTTGTGGCTGTTATAATGCCCAAGCAGTGCTAAACCATAACTCATTATAAAGAGTGTAAGTTGTAAGTGATGTGTGTTGCAGGCTACCCAGTGTTAAGGAACAAGGTTGAGTTCAAACACCCGGGCAGAACGGCCAACAAGGACGATTGGAACAAGTTCCTCATGGCCACCAAGGTACAGTACTTTTATTGTCTTCACTATCAGGATGTCCAGCAATATAAAAAAATATCAAGATGTTTTAATTGAAGTGTTTGATGTCCTTACTTTGGTCCCAACTTTGAATCTATCAAGGCATCTTACCTTCAATGTTCATAATTTAATATGATCAGCAATGAGCCTATAAACATTGATCATCAATCCAGTCTTTGATCATGTAAACAATTAATAAGCCATCCATTTACGTCAAAATCCATCCATCAAACCACTCAGTCTTTCCTCCATTCCTCCAATCAATGAACTCTCGCAACCTGAGTTGTGGAAGGAATGGTAAGGAACCTGCCGTCTACATATCTATAACCAGACAACCCCTCCAACCATTCATTTATACGAACATAGTTACAATTTTTTTACTCAGTCTCCATCCGACCCACTTTGACTGAATTCGTTTCCCCATGGCTCATTTTATACGTTTGTTATCCTCTAATACTTATCATCCATCCATTCATACCACTTCCTATGTTGCTCGCCGCTTATGGCTGCAATACTGCCCAAGCGGTGCTAAGCAATAATTTACTCACTCACTCACTTCCTACATTGCAGGTTTCCCACAGCCCAGAGCTCCAGGACGTACTCAAGTTCATCGGGAGCTGGTGTGGAGCGACCCCGAACCCCAGCTACTCCTTCCAGTGAGAGATAGGAGACCCAACCTGAGGAGACCATACATTCCGATTGATCATATTGACTCTTGTTATCTTGTTGATCCATTCCGTCCTGTGATATACACATGAATATGTATTCATTATATATGTCCGTCCACTGCTAGAAAATGTCCTATTTTGAAACTGTTCAAATAATGTTTAGCCATCCAAATAGCAATAATTTCTGTCATAATTCTTGTACCTTCAAGAAACACAATGACTTTCTCATGTTTTTGGATAAAGTTAAAAGGGTAATTTGTAACTAATTCATGCAAGTTCCCAAGTCAGACTGTCAATTTATGATGCATTTCTTTGCTTTAAATATTTGATCGTTTCCTCAACTACCTTAGTAAATCTCACTGCTATATTTCCATTATATCTATTTGAGACATATTTTCGTTGATGTTAGCACTTATTCTCTTTCCGTCCAACAGTACCATGCCTTTGACATTTTTAACTACTTGTGATTTTCAAATGTATTTAGAGGTCTATTAGAATTGCAGAAAATCTTGTTAGTTATGGTATATTTTTCAAAATATTGATGTCATGTCAAGTATATTTATGAGAATGTGGTTCATATTGAAAATTAAATTTGTGCTTAAATGTTACCTATTTAATTTATGACATGTTATTGATTTGTACATTCAAAAGCAGGATTAATATCATTGTATTGTTACATTTTCAAATTGTCAATATAGTTCATATTACTAATGTATTGAATCTCAATAAATTGGGAAATCTTATGTGGGTTATCATCTTTTCATACAGTAAACATTGGTCAAGTTGAATTGATAATGGTCTTTGAATTACAGCAAAGTATAGCAGACATGATGTTTGCAGAGACACAATATGCCAGCTTCAACACACAAATCTGTCAACCTGTTCACCATCTCAACAATAGGAACATTGGTCCTTATCACCATCAACTAATGATTTCCAGAGTTTGAAATAAAATATCAACAATCTGCTGATTTTGCAGTGAGCAAGAGCAAGCAATGGAAAAAACTTCATAAAGTTCATGTGAGCGCCTTTTGCAAGGAAGGTCATGGTTTCTGAGAATTTTAGATAAACAGGGTTTAATTTCAACAACCAGTCCACAGAACTGGGCCTGTACTGTGCATGAAAAAACTCTAAAAACTACCCCGGGGGTTGATTCTAAGAACTATGATCTACCTGGTTATATTTTGAAGAGGTGTATAATCTAGCAGCTAACACCAGGTTCACTGTCCATGTAGCAATGTGAGCTGTTGGGACACCAATTGCTGATTACAAGTATGGCGTTTCACATATGATCTATTCACAGATTTGATCATCCTACAAGCTGAACTCACACCTCCATCACTGTTTTTGGTGTGTCTTCGGTAGGGAAGGAACCAAGTTTCTTCAACTTGCAAATACCTACCTATCAAGAAGGGTTATTATCTTGAAAACTGATTAAAAGGATGTTAACAATTTAAATAATAAACCAAGGACTGCTAACGCCTGAAATATTGGCCATGAGGAGCTAAACCACAACTCTCTTGCCTTTTTATGCCCCCGAATCGGAGATTCCGGGGGTATATTGTTTTTCACCTGTCCGTCTGTCCGTTTGTCCACAAAAACTTTAACCTTGGTCATAACTTTTGATTGGTCGGAGCTAGGTCTTTGATACTTGACATATGCATCCGGGGGCATTCGTGTTTCACAAACACATCTTGTTCTATATGTTTTTCACAACTATAATCCGATTACATTAATATTTTTGTTTATAAAATAAGTTTTGATTTTGGATAAAAAATTTAAAACCCTTCTTATATTATTTTAACTATTTTATAGTGGTGTATCAAAGACGTAGATCTTTTATTTTATCTACGTCTTTGGATGCATTTATTGTCATGTCAGATGTAAATTGAAAAGTTTTATATTTATAAAGATATTTTCATGCCTCTGATTTGGTTTCTGACTGTTTACAATTACATTAAACAAATATCATATACAATCAAATATCATGATACTTTTATCTCATAATATTCAACTTTTATAATAATTTGAAATAACAAAGCAAATAATTAGAAAATACTATAATTCATCATGTGTTGATTTTTTTTTAAAAAAGGTTTGATTTAAACGTATCAAACAAATTCACATCAAACAATAAAAATCGGCAAATTAAGATAATATTTTTTCTTTGCGGCACGCCAAAATACGAAGACAATTAGAGTTATCTACCTTAGTAAATAGAGCCGACGACGACAGCTTGTGGAATAACATTGATTATGAAGAATGATTTCCTACTCAATCAAGAGCTTTACTCGAGTGTTTTTGTTCGTTATATGTTTTCTAGACAAAGTTCTTACAGAATCATGCACCTCTCACAATTTGCTGTTGATATCTTTCGACGGTTTTCGATGGAATTACCTCAACAGAACTAACAGCACGCCAAATTTCGACAGTTTTCTGAAACACGGGGTGCATTCAAGACGAGGGTTGAAAAACGCCTTCATAACTGTAACATTTCCAAATCATAATACTTTAGCCACTGGGCTTTGGGAAGAAAGTCATGGAATTGTCGGTAATACAATGTACGACCCAAAATTAAAGCAAGTTTTCACTGTGGAAAACAAAGAAGCAAAGGAAAGTGCCAAGTGGTTTGATAATGGCGGCGAACCTGTTTGGGTTACGAATCAGCTTCAAAACTCTATGCATAGAAGTGGGGCTTTTATGTGGCCTGGGAGCAGTGCCCCTGTCAAGGATGTAACTCCTACTAAGCATGTAAACTTTGATAGAAGTGTGAAAAATGAAAGTAGAGTTGATACAATGATAGACTGGTTTACATCGAAACATCCAATAAATCTTGGACTTCTTTATTTTGAACAACCTGATGAAACAGGTCATGAGTTTGGCCCAGAATCTGAACAAATCACTCATATGGTCGAGGGTTTAGACGACGTTGTTGGATATTTGCTGCAGAAGTTGAAAGAAAATGATTTGTTTGATAATACTAACATTATCATAACAAGTGATCATGGATTTGCAGAATCACCTCCGGATAAGATCATAAACTTAGATAAATACATTGATCCTTTTTCTTATAGGATATTTTCTTCAAATCCAATAGCTAATATCTTACCAAATGAAGGTTAGTATTATTAAGGCAACACTGAATGTTTGATTTAAAATAATGTTTTCAAATGCTTACTCATGTATTGAAACAAAGAAATCAGATAACATCAGATATAGAAATCTGTAAAATGACTGGACGTGACTCATGGAGAAAGCATGTTTTGTTGTAAGTGTTTATATCTAAGATGCCATAGTAATTTGTTTAATTGGACAGTATTGAGCTTCAAATTGAGTTTCTCTTTCAAAGGTAAAACAGAAGAATTGTACAGGAACTTAACAAAGGCTTCATCTGAGGACGGTCATTTCAAGGTGTATATGAAGGAAGACATTCCAGAGGAGTATCATTACAAGCACAACGATCGGATCATGCCTATTCTTATTGTCGCTGAGGAACATTACCAGCTGCAGCACAATGGATCAGAAACAAGTGGTTAGCCTCATTATGTAATTATTGCATGTAACACGTGACTTAAAGTTAAATCATGCTGTTTGAGTGTCACTCTAAGTAAACTTAACCTCAACATCACTCCAATATTGAGTCTAGAAATGTCTAGTAGAGGGTCGCGTGGCCAAACAGAACTCATCTTACCAAGCCACAATAGTCTGTCTTGCACGTATAACGATGGAGAGTCATAGGTTTTTAGCTCACCTTTACAAAGTAAATGTGAGCTTATGTCATGGCGCTTCGTCCGTCCTCCGTCTGTCTGTCTGTCTGTCCGTCCGTCCATCTGTCCGTCCGTAAACTTTCAGGAAAAAGACTACGCCTCCTAAACTAATCCAGATATCATTCTGAAATTGTAATATGTTATACCCATGGTGATTCCTCACAGAAAGGTAGACGTTCAGTTTTGAGAATCCAAGATGGCCACCATGGCAGCCATATTGAATTTTCAATTAGATTTCACGAAAAAGACTACTCCTCCTAAACGAATGCAGATATCATTTTCATATTGTAGTATGTTATACCCATGGTGATTCCCCTCGGAACGGTAGACGTTTCAGTTTTGAGAATCCAAGATGGCCGCTATGGCAGCCATATTGAATTTTCAATTAGATTTCATGAAAAGACTACTCCTCCTAAACGAATGCAGATATCATTCTGAAATTGTAGTATGTTATACCCATGGTGATTTCTCACAGAAAGGTAGACGTTTCAGTTTTGAGAATCCAAGATGGCCACCATGGCAGCCATATTGAATTTTCAATTAGATTTCAGGAAAAAGACTACTCCTCCTAAACGAATGCAGATATCATTCTGAAATTGTAGTATGTTATACCCATGGTGATTCCTCACAGAAAGGTAGACGTTTCAGTTTTGAGAATCCAAGATGGCCACCATGGCAGCCATATTGAATTTTCAATTAGATTTCAGGAAAAAGACTACTCCTCCTAAACAAATCCAGATATCATTCTGAAATTGTAGTATGTTATACCCATGGTGATTCCTCACAGAAAGGTAGACGTTTCAATTTTGAGAATCCAAGATGGCCCCCATGGCAGCCATATTGAATTTTCAATTAGATTTCACGAAAAAGACTACTCCTCCTAAACGAATGCAGATATCATTTTCATATTGTAGTATGTTATACCCATGGTGATTCCTCACAGAAAGGTAGACGTTTCAGTTTTGAGAATCCAAGATGGCCGCCATGACAGCCATATTGAATTTTCAATTAGATGTCATGAAAAAGACTACTCCTCCTAAACGAATTCAGATATCATTCTGAAATTGTATTATGTTTTACCCATGGTGATTTCTCACAGAAAGGTAGACGTTTCAGTTTTGAGAATCCAAGATGGCCACCATGGCAGCCATATTGAATTTTCAATTAGATTTCAGGAAAAAGACTACTCCTCCTAAACGAATGCAGATATCATTCTGAAATTGTAGTATGTTATACCCATGGTGATTCCTCACAGAAAGGTAGACGTTTCAGTTTTGAGAATCCAAGATGGCCACCATGGCAGCCATATTGAATTTTCAATTAGATTTCAGGAAAAAGACTACTCCTCCTAAACAAATCCAGATATCATTCTGAAATTGTAGTATGTTATACCCATGGTGATTCCTCACAGAAAGGTAGACGTTTCAATTTTGAGAATCCAAGATGGCCCCCATGGCAGCCATATTGAATTTTCAATTAGATTTCACGAAAAAGACTACTCCTCCTAAACGAATGCAGATATCATTTTCATATTGTAGTATGTTATACCCATGGTGATTCCTCACAGAAAGGTAGACGTTTCAGTTTTGAGAATCCAAGATGGCCGCCATGACAGCCATATTGAATTTTCAATTAGATGTCATGAAAAAGACTACTCCTCCTAAACGAATTCAGATATCATTCTGAAATTGTATTATGTTTTACCCATGGTGATTCCTCACAGAAAGGTAGACGTTTCAGTTTTGAGAATCCAAGATGGCCGCCATGACAGCCATATTGAATTTTCAATTAGATTTCACGAAAAAGACTACTCCTCCTAAACGAATGCAGATATCATTTTCATATTGTAGTATGTTATACCCATGGTGATTCCCCTCGGAACGGTAGACGTTTCAGTTTTGAGAATCCAAGATGGCCGCTATGGCAGCCATATTGAATTTTCAATTAGATTTCATGAAAAGACTACTCTTTCTAAACCAATCTAGATATTATTCTGAAATTGTGTTATGTTATAACTATGGTGATTCCGCACAGAAAGCTAGACGTTTCAGTTTTGAGAATCCAAGATGGCCGCGATAGCATCCATATTGACTTTTCAGCTGCAGATGACACATCATTATTACTAAATTTTAAGCTTTCATCAAGTGATCACTCGCACTATATAAATTCTCTAATTTGAACTTACTCATCATAATTTTATCTTGAATATAGATTATTTAAGATTGTCATGCAAGTTGTTCTATATTTTAAGTGTTTCTAAAACTTTAAGATGAAAGACAAACATAATTAATTAATTTGTATAAAATATTTATGGCAACTAGCTGCAAAATCCCAAGACATTAAACATCATGTTAGATTTTGAACAATGGTATCTCCCTTATATTCCTTTAAATACCACACATAAGGGGTCAACCAGAGTTCAGATATTTCTGTTGAGTCCACTATGCTGTCTAATACACATCCCAATACAGGCTGCTAGCATCATAGTGTCAGCTGCTAGTCTGTTGCATAATCAACCTGACCCAATTGATATGGTAGAGCATTATGCTATATGGCCATGTGTATGCAATAAGAGTTATGGAAATTAGACTTGTATTCTCATGACAGTGATATGTTCTTTCTAAGAATAACAACTTACACAAAACTTGTCACTTGTTTTGTGTTTAGCAATCTACATGATAAGTTGATGTGGAAAGAGTTATTTTGCATCAGGTTCCAGTTCCTGTGTTTTACTCATATTTGTACCATTTCTATATCTAACAGAAGTTCTTCTTGACACAAAATCAATTTAGGACATAAGCTAACTATATTTTGTGAAATATATATTTTTCACAACAATTCATGTTCTCTCCCGTCAAGTCTTTTAATACCACACATAAGGGCTCAGCCAGAGTTCAGGTTTACATGCTCAGCACACTAGGATGCTTCTCCAAATATACGTACACAAAGCCAAATACACAAATTGCTACTCTCTCCTTAAGGATCTGGGGCTAGCAGCCCTGCCTGCTTGTATATTGCATAGTAATCCTGACCTAATTGATTAATAGAACATAATGGACTTTATGGAAAGTATATAAATTGTCTTTATGAAAAGTATACTTGTATTCTATTAATAGTAATACTTTTTACAAATAACAATTTAAACAAGTCAAGAATCAGCTTTTGTGTACAACAATCTGCACGATGAGTTAATATTAACAAGTCAAGAATCTGCTTTTATGTTCAGTAATCTACATGATAAGTTAATAAAAGAGGTATTTTGTATCAGGTTCCAGTTCCAATACCATGTGTTTTATAAATACCTGTAAAAATAAATGATAATTGTATCATGCTGAAAGGGTTCTGGGAACAACATGTCATCATAGAAGTCATTATTTTTCAATTAGATTTCAGGCCAAGTACTACTCCTACTAAATCAATTAAGATATCATTCTGAAAAGTGAGTATTTTTTTATATAGTGATTCCTGACAAAGACGCATTTATTTTATTATCAAGAATCCAAGATGGTCAATATGTCAATTATATTGAATTTTCAATTAGATTTCATGAAATTCATTGAAAAGAATACATTTCCTGATCAATCAAATCAATGTCATTATATTTGTATTGATACGCTTGTTGTAATATTTATCAACACTATAAATACAGTTACAAAAAACTGTATGAATCATCTTTATCTGTGAACAGCCTGAAGCATGACTGTTTTAATAAATCCTTTCCGTTTTACATGTATAATTCCTGACACTTCATATATATGGCAAATAACATAGCCAGTGATGGATAAATATACATTTTATAATCATCTATATCTGATTACGGTCTGAACAATGATTATCTAGATAATTATAATGATCATTCAATTCAAACAAATCCTTTTCAAAAGCATTTAAAATGATTAAATTTGTTCACTCCCAACACTAACTGTTAGGTTTTTTAGTCCTTTGTTCCCATGCAATTAATTTATTCCAAATTGAAAATTTTGGTTAATGAATAACAAATTATCTTTTATTTTGTTTGTCATGTTAATAAAAGATATCATTTAATATTCATCTTCAAAACTAATTGAACAGCTGTCTGAACAATTTTTTTTTTACAAAGTCTTTCTCACCAATTCTCTCTGTTTGTTAAGATACTTCAATATATTACTGAGTTGACCTCCAGATTATTTCCATTGCAAACCTCTCTTCTACCCCCACCCCTTCTATCCCCCCTTTCCCTCCTCCCCTTTTTCTCCTGTCCTTCCATTGCAAACCTCTCTTCTATCCCACATTCCTTCTATCCCCCCAAGTCCAAGATGGTCACCAATTTAGCCATAGATATACAAAAATGTTATACAAAAACCTACTGCTTGTTAACAAATCATGATTATATATATCATTCTTGTATTAATATTTGTTCAAGCTCTAGTGGTTTCCAACAGAAGAATAGCATTTTAAAAGATAAAAAAATCATGATGGCAGCCATAATCAATTATCATATAAAAGAGAGTTACACAATTAAACCATATTACCACATCATTCATTTTAAGGTGAGCTTCTGTACCCTCGGTACTTTTATTGAAAAGTATGCTGACGTGATCCTCTGTTAGACCTTTCTAGACTCAATATCAAAGTTAAACAGGTACTATATAGACTTGAGTATTGATTCATTATTGGATTTTGCCTTGCAGAGTGGTAGAAATGTTCATGTTCATTTAGATTGGCCCCATAGAAAGTTTTGCACTCATCAACTCAGCTAAAGTGTTAATTCCCTTTGATTTACAGCAGGGGATCACGGTTGGGACAACAGTCTACAGGACATGCATCCTTTCTTCCTTGCGATGGGTCCGTCCTTCAAGCCTGGAGCCAGTGTGGAGGTGATGCAGAGCGTTGATGTCTATCCACTTCTCTGTCAACTGCTGTGTATCGACCCAGCTCCAAACAATGGCTCCCTCCAGAGTTCTCTCCCTTTGCTGAGGAATTTAGAGACTGAAGTGTCTGTTACTTTTGGAACATGTGAGTATTTTATCCAAAATATTTGAGGGATCATATTTTCCATCAAGGCATACATGTCATTACAAGAAAATTATACGTTGAAACATAATAACTTTTGGAAAATGATATTTGACTGATTTGAAAAATTGATTTTTTTTATCCAGCTTTCAAGAAATATACGTATGGATAAGTATTAAACTGGTTGATCCACAATATCCAAGTCTATTATTTCATGAAAAAAATTTAATTTCTTATAAAAAGCAACTTACTTGCAAGGTTAATATTTGTATCTATAATTTTTGATAATCAAGGATGATAATAGGCCAGTTGAAAAGCCTTAGTATCCAAAATCCTCACATTTTGATAATAATGATGTGACATGTAAGCAAAATAAAACAAGCGCTGCAAAAGCTTGTAAAATCTCCAAATTAAGTAAGTGTGCCATGTTATGTTTCAGACATATTCATATTTCTGCTCATCGCTGTGGTAGTGAGTGTGTTTACAGCGGTTGTATGCAAGTACAGAAAACGAACAAAACAGCAGGGCAACATATTCATGATGAAGCGTGGTATCGTGGACCTCTCTACTCCATCAGCGCGAGATGTTCACATTCCTTTACTGGACGAGTCGGAAGAGGAGGAGGAAACCTAGTCGAGAATTTCTATTAATGAACTTTACAAAACTTTTACTTTCTCTCAATCGCAGACCATTCACCTCATATTGTGCCTCTGTTAGAATAAGACTATATGTTGTTTTAAGGGCAGTCTAAGTAAACCTAGCCTCAATATTACCCGTTTTACTCCGATATTGAGTCTAGAAAGGTCCAGTAGAGCGTCACCAACCTTTCTGCGACATATGACCAAACGTTATACGTTTGATGGCAGGCTATTGTTGCTTGGTAAGATGAGTTTTGATTGGTCAATTCAGTAAGTGGGATGATGCAACCCTCTACAAGACCTTTCTAGAGTTAATATTGGAGTGAAACCGGTAATATTGAGGCAAGGTTTACTTAGACTGAATAAGACCATATGTTGTTTTAAGGGAATAGTTTACAAAAGTGTCCCAAAAAAATTGATCATACTTTTCAATGAGTTGAATTAAAATATAATAAAGATTTTGGAATCACCAAATGATGTAAAGAGTTCAGTGTAATTAAGAAATGGGCACCTCTTGAAAAACATATTAAAATACACTTTTTGTTTGTCCAGTTCATTGGTAAATAATTTGTCATTTTGAAGAATAAACTGATAGTAAATTTGGGATCAAATCATGTCTACAGTCTGTTTAAATGCTCATATTGAAACATCATAGCTTATTGAAAAATTTACATCTCGTGCAATAAAACAAGATTCTCCCCTTGTTACAGAGGTGAGTAAGTAAAAATGACTTGAGTAATCTTGTCGGGAGAAATGGTTTTGTTATACACAAACAAATCTTTCACATATGTCATGTTATAGTTTTGAGAAAACTTGATTCAATTGTCTTATTCTGCATTCTTTGCGCTAAGATATTTGTAAATAATTATCTGCTAAACATTAAATGCCTTATCTTCAAGTTCTAACCAGACAACTATTATATATTTTTTATTTGGTGGTATGAGTCTTACTCAAATAGAGTGATTTCCCTTCAAACCCATTATTTAGAATTTAAAAAAATATATTGTTGTAGAATTGTACAACTTCCATATATGATTCCAAGTAAAGTTCACAGGTCTGGTATGAAATTTAACCTCAAATTAGTATTTCCATCCTAATGTTTATTCATGTGTGACAGTGTCCTTTTATATGGATTAAACTATGAAGTCCATCATGAAAAATGTAAATTATTGTGAAATGTGAAGTAAGAAATGAAGTCACGGGTCAGTCCTAATATATATTCTAAAGTTTACATATAGGGTAATATTTATGCATTTTATATACTTTTGTATATGATTCTGTGCTAGTGTTGGAGTATTTATGTATGTGATATGATTTGGATTAATGAATCTCACCAGTGCAATATTTTGGGGAATGTTTGTGGAATCTTTTTTTATTTAAATGTCTGTATTACTCAGAAAACACAAATTTACACAAGGGGAATGACAGAATTTTCAATGTTTCCTATTAGTTGACTTAAAAAGGTAATGGACCAGTACAAAACTCCTATTTCAAATCAAAATCTGTTATTAAAACCGCCATATTAATACTTTTAATTTCACATTAAGGAAATAACTAAATAAACTTAAAAAAACCCTAAATACTTTGGTTAATAACTGAAGTTATTCTAATTAGGAACAGTGAAAACCCTTGTCAAGTTTTGGTTTAAAAATATATTTGTTGTACAGTTTTTAATTCAAAGCTAAGAGTTGGGTAATAATGTTGCATGTTGCATTATGATGATTTGTGTTCAAATTAACATGCTCAAGTCATCCAAAAATGACAAATATGTCATCATTTGTTGTTTTAATGATAATTAAGAAAAACCTTATACGTGTTTGGAAGCTAAAATATCATATCTGATGGTTATATTGCCTGTGATCACAACCAACTCTCATTTATTGTTTTGTCAACTATAGAAAAATAGTTACAAACTGTTACATATTGATGTCGTTAGTTGCCCTCTGAAAAACTTTAACCTCAATATGTGCAACTGTGCCTTGAATAAACTCAGAGTTTTTAATTTGTAACAGAGTTTAGTCATCTAGTTCAACAGGTTGAGAGGTTTATTTTCTATTTCCGAGACTCTGACAACATAAGAAAGATATTTTACTTACCTTCAAATAGACATTTGGAAATATTGTTGGCAGGTCTTTTATTCAAAGGTGGAGATTATGTGAAGGAGAAAACATGGCCCTGAGGTTTTGTGCTGTCAGAAAAACCTGAAGGGAGGGATTAAATCTTGAAGGTGTTAGCCAGAGGGATTATCCTGACCTTTCATTTTTTCTGAGAGCATGAAATCGAAGACTTAACCTTTCCTCCAATTTATAAACCAACACAAATGATAATATTTTCATTTCATAATTTATGATTTGTTCAGCTAGTCCTCAGCCGACTGATGGTAAATTGGTAATGTGTTTGGTTTAAAGAGCAAAGGGTTCCAGGCTTGAGTCAAGCTTTCTGTACTAAATTTTGAAAATTTTGACTTTGTAAATTTCAATTATACTTCAATACTTGTGAGGTAGAAATTAGTTTGTGGGTCTGACAAATTATTCTATGTCTCCTTAAGGTCTTACTTTTAAAAGGTAGACATCATACTGAGTTATTCTGTGAAATAAAACCTCTTGGGAGGTTATTCCTAGAAAAGAAGCAACCAACAATACAGCATACAGAATCTGGCCTAGGTTTATATTGTCAAAGCAGGAACGATCAAATCTGATCAATATGGGGAAGTCTTGATCTCGGATATTCCCACCTATTCTCTGATGGCTGTGTAAAGACAAGCAAATATTATACATTGTACTTATTATTCATCATTTTTTTTCTATGTGGAAATGTACATCTGGGACCAAGGATTTGTGTATTTAAAGTGTATTAACAGTATTTTCTGAAGTTAGTGATTGTTTTCTTGGTGCCTTATTTACTTGTTTTTATTTAACTTTTACTTTTGTATATGTTATCTTCTTGGAATAAATATGTGTAGAAAATAGTGATTTCTGTCCTTTTTGTTCTTTTTGGAATTATTGTATTTCATGGTGAAGTTCTGAATTCTTAACTGCTGGTATTAAGAATGGATTTTTGGTGTCATCAAGTATATGAAAACCGAAAGGAACACTGAATGGGAATCTATATCACTGATAGTTGTTTTGAAGATTTTTAAAAAAGGAGAATAGAAAAAGATTGTTTCTGTTCTTAGAGTTATGGAGCTTTCAAATAGAGTGAGTGTGAAAGATACAAAAACAAAAATAATAAACATTTCAAATTTCAAGACCTCTACAGTTTTGTGTTTTAATTTTTTTGGACATGTATCGCCAGTAAACAAGTTTAAAAAAAAATAAATATGAAACTTAATCATAACATGATACATGATTCATATCGGATGTTTTAGGGCTAATATTGTTGATGTTGTACTATCGGTGAAAGGTCATATATATATATTTATAATTCATTAAATTATATCAATAATTCAACCAATTAATTTATTTAGAAAAACATCATGTTCAGATATATCCTCGTAAATAAATAAAGAATTTCATTTTGTAGTTATCAGAAAATTTTACGATTTATTTTTTTAGATATCATCGAAATACACCATCTCAAATGATTATAAGCGATGCGAGAGTGTCATAAAAAGTCGCTGTGTAGATTGTAATCGTTTTTTTATCTCTCTCGATCGACATATCATATGTCATGGAAAAATTAAAGGCAAGTATAAGTCATTGCCTTCAACCAAAACATACAAACAGTGCCCCCATTGCAAGGGCACTTATGTTTATATAAAAAAATCATCCAAAATGTCCAAAACGTGAAAAATTCTTTCTCCTAGGACTTTTGGCAGGAGTTTCAAAAACAACTGTCAGTCTGTCTGGTAACACTGTATCCATGGAAACAATCGAAGAAAAAAGCGCCATAACTCTAGTCGCAGACATGATTATGGACCAAACGTCAGATGAAAAAAGCGAAAGAAGAAGAAGAAGAAGAGGTAGAAGAAGAAGAAGAGGTCGATTATGTAGAAGAAGAAGGTAGATGCCCGGATGAAGGTTTCCTCCATCGGCGGTTAGGATTCCGCCCTAATAACTGAAAATTGACAATCAATGATGACAATGTGCTTGTGAACCAATGTAACTTATGTAATTGTAATATTTGATTACAAAAATCGTCATGTTCAGTACAAATACCAATGTTTAGCAATGTATTTCTAATTAAAGTTTTTTAAGATTACCTCTCAGTTTTGTATGAATTAGAGCACCCAATGTTTGCAACCTAGCTTGTGAAACCAAATTGATCATTGTTGATGAGAGCATCCAGGCGGGTAAGGGGTGTCACATAACACAAACTTGGTACTGGCTTTCTTCTGTAAGCGGTTCGTAACCAAACGATTTGGTCCCTACCCAGCATGTTCGACTCTTTCGGGGCTCTGCTAATAAAACTTCAGGGTTGCAGACCCCCTTTAAAGAATACTTGTAGGATTTTAAATTGATCCCTGGAAGTTTTTAAGCTCACTAATCACATATAGGTTTTTGCCACTCTTTTCTCCATCGTCTGTCGACTTCAGTCCTACAGTAGATGTGAGAGGGAAATAAGCCGGGGAGTGGTTGATACAGTCATGGTATTTATTCCGGGCACTGTCAATTAGTTTTAAACAGCTTCCTTAAATGGGCAGTAGCACGTTTTTCGATAATTTTATATTTTATTTTGTTTCCACTGATAATTGTAAGTTAATGTTAAATGTATTATTTTGACAGTGTCAAAAATCTCATTACACAAGCAATCCATAGTCAGAGGACAAAGAATGAAGTTTCATATAAAATCCATTGGCGGCCATTTTTTGTGAACACCTTTAATTCATTTTGTGTAAGAAAAGGGATGGCATGGCTAAACTTTATGTTATATATTTGAATTATTACTGCTCCATTTAGTTTAAATACATTGTCTTTCAATTGGAACCATTCAGTTTCATTTTCCTGACATCATCTTACATTCCCCCTAAAACGTGCTACTGCCCCTTTAAAACCATGTCCATAGATAAGATAAGCCCTAGAATATAAAGTAAAAATTTGTTTCTGGTATTATCCTGCGTCAATTTCGAATCCATGGATAAAACATTTCCAGATGTTGACAAGTGAAAGAGAGTGAAACTTTCTCTGTTTAAAAATTGAGACATGGACTTTTAAACATGCAACTGATCTTGATGGCTTTTCAGAGATGATTTTTCGCAGTCATATAATGTTTTTGAACTATTTTTTTCTATTCCTGTTGATTTCTTTTATGGTCATTTTAAAATGTTTTTCACGGTAACAAATGTCCACTCTATGTTTGATTAAATGATAATGAAAAAACAATAGATAAAATTGCTTAATCAGGTTTGTGTCTTTCTTTGCTTCCCAAACATAGAAGTCAATACATGTAGATATTTCCCATACAAATACGTCGACTAGAAACACCTCTGTAGTAGTAAAGTAGTTTGTTTAGGTGTGAAATAGACAATATTATACGGACGGTATCATATCACATCTTGTATCATAGAGATCTTGCTGATAGCAGTCCTCAAGCTTTTGGTCGAGGGGTGATACAGCATTTGATATGAAATCAGTAGGGGCTTCTATATTAATGAAATACCATTAGCAATGAGGTCCATCACTTTACAAACTTAAAACGTAGATCGCCTGTTTCCGAACTCTCGCGTGAAATAAGCTGATAGTTTATGATTTGCAGCGACGACGGGCGAATACAGAAGTTTGCTTGGCAACAGGTTGTTACAGATCAGTCGAATGGATGTTGGATGTAGGAATTCGACGAATAGGTATGCGACCGATACAGATGTATCCTTATACGATTTCCTTGATACAGATATGATTGCCATTGACGACAGGCTAATACAGAAGTTTGCTTGGCCCATACATATATGTCGTAATCGTGTATGTAATTTATACATACGATTCTCCTTGCTTTTGATTTGAACATGGAGCGAGGGGGAAACGAAGTCACCGGAGAAATGCAACAAAAACACATTGAACGTAGGGCAAAGGCAGTGAGTTTTTTTTGATACGATATAGAAACGTACTTATTGTTTCTTGATGCTGTTTACATTTAAAGCCAGTCACACTTGACATCATGAGATGATATAGATAGGATTGCCAAAAATGACCGGATGATACAGATATAATTGCCATTGATACATATATATGACTGGACTTAGTAACAAACTGATACAGGAATTAATTATCCTCATTAGGCTTATGCGGACTGATACAGATATTTTTTCCTTTAAAATAAAAGGACTGCTACAGATGCCATTGCCATTGCCATTGCCCCGATACAAATATGATTATTCTTGATGACTGACCGATATTTACATTACTGCCATTGACTACGCATCAATACAGATATGATTCCCATGCATTGATGACTGATTGATACATATATATGATAAATATATGACTTACGTAACATATATGTTTCATAAATTTAGTTCACATGTCAATCTCGCAATTACCTTCCACAACGTCACACGAGTATATATCATAGTATAGTATGTATAGGTCGTGATTGGAAGAAAATCGGTAGCTATGAAGTCAACATGGAAAATAAGGCTCATGAAATAAGTCCTTGTTAGGCCTACTCGAATATTTTAGGTCAAGACATCCTCGATAACAAAACTATTCACAGCTATATTAGGGTCCACATCAACCTTATATCGAAGACTTATGTAATACGACGATAAAATTACAGTTGATAGTAAAACATGACTTGTCAATATGTCATTAAAGATTTCTATTCTTAAATTTAATAAACCCTACGATTTTTAGTGGTTTTTTATTTTGGGGGGGGGGGGGGGGGGGGATAAAAATAAGATAGCCTTTGGGGGTGGGTCTTGAATATAATAGGACAGCCTTTGCGGGGTGGGTCATAAAAAAATAAGACAGCCTTTGGGTGTGGGTAAAAAAAAAGATAGACCCCTCCCTGTGATAAATACCCGTATATTAAGTAATATTATTGGATATATTTAATAAGTTAAGCATCGATCGATACGCACCAATCTGGAATATAAATCTCGTTCCTTAAATAAAACACTAAGCATTACTGATTAGTGAGTTAGTTGGAGTTTAAACTCCGCTTTGGCAATGTTTCAGCCTTTAGCGGCGCTGAAATATTGAAATGGAGTGCTACATGATATAGGTATATCTTGTATTTTAACCGTAACAGAAAGCTCAAGATTATACATGGATCGTATGTAGAGCATACACATAAGCCTATTCATTAATTTTGGTTAATCATTCCCTAAATTTCTATGACCAAAAACGAACTTAAATGAATTTTTACAAATGTATTATATAAACAAAAAGTGCTCAAAATCAATCTTAACTGACCAAGACATATCATGAACCTTATCATATCTTGAGTTCATTATAATAACTGGATTATTCTTATAGACCTCTTGTTAAATGACAAATTATTAAAACCGTATTTTGGATAGGAAAATATTTTCAATCATTTTAGGATCATATGACAAATTACATTAAGTTTCCCACAACTAAACCTCACTATCAAATTAATAGATTACATGATATATCCAAGGCTATTAAGGTAAAGAGTAATCAGTTTTCATAAATAGAAATTGTTATCAATTTATTTTCATCCTGGTTTTCCCCAAGTCACGTTTGATACGAAACAGTGTTTGCATACATGGCTATTTGTGTACTCTGTATATTGATTACGGTGAATAGAGTATTTTCAAATTCAAGTCACATTTTTATTCAAAGATTAAGTAAAATAAGTGCAACATTACAAGACAGCGATTTATTATGCCTTAAGCATAAGGAAAGAAGAAGACACATACAGTACTTCCTCTAATAGGCGACCGGGCGTTAATTAATTCATCACCCCTTTACACCCCTTTACCCCCTTTAGGCCAGGCGCTTATTTATTTCACAGAAAATTGAAATTTGTTCCAACCCGTCTTTCACAATGAATATCTATCAATTGTTTACTCAGGGGCATTTAGGCAATGGTAAGGACCCGGTGTCAGAGAGTAGAATTTCCCCCGGAAAACTGGCTATATAAGCCATGCTTCCCCTGGAAAACAGACTATATAGCCATGCTTCCCCCGGGAAAACAGACTATATAGTAATATTGCCCACCAGGAAAATCCACTAAATAGCCAATTTCATAGTCAGATTTCCCCCCTGTAAATTGAAGATTTTAGGATTATAAGGACTAAAGTCAACCACTGTCCTTGTACATTTTGTAATGCCACATGATTTTAAACTCCTGGCTCAGTGTTTGTTGTATTGAAGAGTTCTGATTCCGTCTCTGTTCATTTACAAACACAAATCTCCGAGTTTTGTGTCTTATTTACTAATTCATTTATTTACAACTGTTTACTTTTCGATCAAGCGCTAAAAAAGTAGCACATTGCACATGTACACTTATTTTAACTTAAAGTATTTACTACATGATTTTTTAAAGCTATACATTTTGTATAGCCTTCTAATGTGTTGTTATGTTATTGGGTGTATTGCTTTGGGAGATTTAAAGGATGTCTATGTACTTGTGATGTTCCAAAGGCATTGGAAAGGTTATATGAGGAATCAGCACAACTATATTTCTGAAGTCGGTTTTTTTCACAGCGGTTGTTCCCCTTATGATCAGTATTCATTTCACTATGTTCATAATTGAATAATTACATATTCATACTTACTGTCAATGTGGTTATTTATGCAAGAAAGCGTTTCGTTTGAGTGTCATTTATATGATGAACACAGAAAGACAAATTTCAACCTTTTAAAATACAAATGCCACTAACTTAGATTACGTGTAACTAATAGCAAGAAGCCACGAAATAGTTGGTAAAATCAGTCAATATATTAAGCAGTTATATAGCCATATTTTCCCCCTTTCTATAGAGGGGGGAAACTGACTCTAAAGCGGAAAACGGGCTATATAGCCAATTTTCCGGGGGGAAATTTGTCTAGGGGGAAAATCCTACTCTATGACACCGGCGCTTAAAAGAGACCGGAGCTTATACGAGAGACCTGTTTCCTCAACATCAAATGTACCTCCGGTGCTTACTAGAGGCCCAGCGGTTATCAGAGGAAATATGGTGCGCAATTACACTTCTTGTTACGAGTAACCGAAGTCCGGTGTAGGAGCCCCAAAACACTCCCCCGCCCCAAAACACTCTAGAGTGTTCTGGGGCTAGGCTCAAAACACTCTAGAGTGTTTTGGGGCTAGCCCAAGAACACTCCCCTCAGTCCCAAAACACTCCCCCTTGCAGCCCCAAAACACTCCCCAGTCCCAAAACACTCCCCCTGATTAATTAAAAGCGTCGTTGAATGAATTCTTAGGTGTATGTATAGTAGCATTGAAGTCATTCGAATCAAAAGTCACATCGACCATCCTGATGTTTTTGTTGTGAAGGATATAACAAACATTGTGCAAGGCATGGCATGAGAATGAACAAGAATGAGACTTCATTTTATCATAGGTATGTCCAAGAAAACACTTTGTTTATCTATATATGTTTTTCAATTGTTGTAGATTATTGTAACATTAGTTAAAAAATTCATTCAATTTCAACGTTTTTGCAGATCTTACTATTTTGGTATTTATTATATTACAACTGTAACACCAATTTTGTATTACCTTGCTTTGAATATTGCAACCATTAATAACTAATTCTTGAAAAGCAATTAACACATACGGATAGTTTGAACATTCAATATGGAAAAGATTTGTATTAACAGGTCCTCAATGCTGAAAAATGTGTCCAGATATGAGACTACAATGTTTAACATCACAAAGATAGAAAAAATGTTATGAATTTGGTTGGAGTTGCTTTGACAATGTCATTTTTATTTGCATAAATGTAAATATAAGTATTATAGATTGACATATATATTTTAAACATGTTTGAATTATGAGTGTTTTGATAAGTTACAGATACAGATCTGATGTGTTGTCTGATAGTGCATGATGACTATATGTTTGTAATGTATGAATAGGGAAATTAGGTATAACTTATGTTGCTTATAGTGTATGACACAACATTGTGTATGACTAACTAATAAAGTTAAACCCTATGTGTCAAATTACGACAATGGTTAGTAAAATCAAAATAAATGTCTTAGTTTATAAGATAAAGTGAATGTGATATTGGTATCGGATAGTGTGTAACATAGGAGATAAGATAACTCAATATCATTTGATTGTTTATAACATCTGGGGGGCGTATGACCAAATAAATCGAATGTATTATTCATATCTGATATTGAACGACCAAAATTTTTACAAAATACGTATGAGAGTTGAAGAGTCAAGGACTAGTTATCAGTAAAAAGAAGTCAATACAGTGTAGTAGTGTATGAAAATGGGAGGCGATTATTCTTATTGTGTCTATCATATTATGAAAAGGAATACTTTATAACAACAGAAAGTAAATACAGTATAAGACCAATGGTGTATGGGAAACAAATCTATCAATGTACATAAATGTACCTGGGGTGTCTGACATTGCATGATTTACAAAGAAAAGTAAAAATACTATATATGCCTGATAGTAAGTGGCAGAGGAAAGTATATTTGTTTTTTAATGTATAATCTAGTAAAGTAAATACAATATATGTATCTTATAGTGTTAACAAGATTATACTATATATAAATAGATAGTATATGATAAAGCTGCATTATTATACATCATGTGTCTGACAGTGTAAGGCAAAATAAAAAAAATAAAATGTAAGTAACATATACCTCATGACATGCGAATGCTATATGTGTTAACGTGAATGAAAATTTGATTGTTTAAAGGGGCAGTAGCACGTTTTTTGATAATTTGGTTTGTTGAAGTTTTCACTGATAATAGTAAGTAAATGCTATATGAACTATCTTGACAGTGTCAAACATGTTATTACACAAGCCAATCATCCATAGTCAGAGGACAAAGTATGAAGATTCACATATAATCCATTGGCTGTCATTTTTTAATTCATTTTGTGTAAGAAAAGGAACCACATGTCTAAACTGCACGTTATCTATTTGAATTATTACTGCTCCATTTAGTTTAAATACATTGTCTTTCAATTGGAACCATTTATTTCAATGATAACGAAATGTGTACATAGTATATGTATCTGATAGTGTGTAAACAAGGAAGGCGAACATAGTTTATGTATCTGATAGTGTATGGTGAAGGAAGGTGAACATAGTTTATGTATCTGATAGTGTGGGGTGAAGGAAGGTGAACATAGTTTATGTATCTGATGATGTGTGGTGAAGGAAGGTGAACATAGTATATATATCTGACAGTGTGTGAACAAGGAAGGTGAACATAGTATATGTATCTGATACTGTGTAATAAAGGAAGGTGAACATAGTATATGTATCTAATACTGTGTGGTGAAGGAAGGTGTACATAGTTTATGTATCTGATAGTGTGGGGTGAAGGAAGGTGAACATAGTATATGTATCTGATACTGTGTGGTAAAGGAAGGTGAACATAGTATATATATCTGATAGTGTGTGAACAAGGAAGGTGAACATAGTTTATGTATCTGATACTGTGTAATAAAGGAAGGTGTACATAGTTTATGTATCTGATAGTGTTGGGTGAAGGAAGGCGAACATAGTATATGTATCTGATAACGTGTAATAAAGGAAGGTGTACATAGTATATTTATCTGATAGTGTGTGTTGAAGGAAGGTGAACATAGTTTATGTATATGATGATGTGTGGTGAAGGAAGGTGAACATAGTATATGTATCTGATACTGTGTGGTGAAGGAAGGTGAACATAGTTTATATATCTGATACTGTTTGGTGAAGGAAGGTGAACATAGTATATGTATCTGATACTGTGTGATAAAGGAAGGTGAACATAGTATATGTATCTGATAGTGTGTGGTGAAGGAAGGTGAACATAGTTTATGTATGCGAGAGTGTGTGATAAAGGAAGGTGAACATAGTATATGTATCTGATAGTGTGTGGTGAAGGAAGGTGAACATAGTATATGTATATGATACTGTGTAATAAAGGAAGGTGTACATAGTTTATGTATCTGATAGTGTTGGATGAAGGAAGGCGAACATAGTATATGTATCTGATAACGTGTAATAAAGGAAGGTGTACCTAGTATATGTATCTGATAGTTTGGAGTGAAGGAAGGTGAACATAGTTTATTTATCTGATAGTGTGTGGTGAAGGAAGGTGAACATAGTTTACGTATCTGATGATGTGTGGTGAAGGAAGGTGAACATAGTATATGTATCTGATACTGTGTGGTGAAGGAAGGTGAACATAGTTTATGTATCTGAGAGTGTGTGATAAAGGAAGGTGAACATAGTTTATGTATCTGATAGTGTGGGGTGAAGGAAAGTGTACATAGTATATGTATCTGATAGTGTGTGAACAAGGAAGGCGAACATAGTATATGTATCTGATAGTGTTGGGTGAAGGAAGGTGAACATAGTATATGTATCTGATACTGTGTGGATTAAGGAAGGTGAACATAGTATATGTATCTGATACTTTGTAAAAAAGGAAGGTGAACATAGTATATGTATCTGATAGTGTTGGGTGAAGGAAGGCGAACATAGTATATGTATCTGATAGTGTGTGAACAAGGAAGGCGAACATAGTATATATATCTGATAGTGTGTGAACAAGGAAGGTGAACATAGTATATGTATCTGATACTGTGTAATAAAGGAAGGTGGACATAGTATATGTATCTAATACTGTGTGGTGAAGGAAGGTGTACATAGTTTATGTGTCTGATAGTGTGAGGTGAAGGAAGGTGAACATAGTATATGTATCTGATACTGTGTGGTAAAGGAAGGTGAACATAGTATATATATCTGATAGTGTGTGAACAAGGAAGGTGAACATAGTATATGTATCTGATACTGTGCAATAAAGGAAGGTGTACATAGTTTATGTATCTGATAGTGTTGGGTGAAGGAAGGCGAACATAGTATATGTATCTGATAACGTGTAATAAAGGAAGGTGTACATAGTATATGTATCTGATAGTTTGGAGTGAAGGAAGGTGAACATAGTTTATTTATCTGATAGTGTGTGGTGAAGGAAGGTGAACATAGTTTACGTATCTGATGATGTGTGGTGAAGGAAGGTGAACATAGTATATGTATCTGATACTGTGTGGTGAAGGAAGGTGAACATAGTTTATGTATCTGAGAGTGTGTGATAAAGGAAGGTGAACATAGTTTACGTATCTGATGATGTGTGGTGAAGGAAGGTGAACATAGTATATGTATCTGATACTGTGTGGTGAAGGAAGGTGAACATAGTTTACGTATCTGATGATGTGTGGTGAAGGAAGGTGAACATAGTATATGTATCTGATACTGTGTGGTGAAGGAAGGTGAACATAGTTTATGTATCTGAGAGTGTGTGATAAAGGAAGGTGAACATAGTTTATGTATCTGATAGTGTGGGGTGAAGGAAAGTGTACATAGTATATGTATCTGATAGTGTGTGAACAAGGAAGGCGAACATAGTATATGTATCTGATAGTGTTGGGTGAAGGAAGGTGAACATAGTATATGTATCTGATACTGTGTGGATTAAGGAAGGTGAACATAGTATATGTATCTGATACTTTGTAAAAAAGGAAGGTGAACATAGTATATGTATCTGATAGTGTTGGGTGAAGGAAGGCGAACATAGTATATGTATCTGATAGTGTGTGAACAAGGAAGGCGAACATAGTATATATATCTGATAGTGTGTGAACAAGGAAGGTGAACATAGTATATGTATCTGATACTGTGTAATAAAGGAAGGTGGACATAGTATATGTATCTAATACTGTGTGGTGAAGGAAGGTGTACATAGTTTATGTATCTGATAGTGTGAGGTGAAGGAAGGTGAACATAGTATATGTATCTGATACTGTGTGGTAAAGGAAGGTGAACATAGTATATATATCTGATAGTGTGTGAACAAGGAAGGTGAACATAGTATATGTATCTGATACTGTGCAATAAAGGAAGGTGTACATAGTTTATGTATCTGATAGTGTTGGGTGAAGGAAGGCGAACATAGTATATGTATCTGATAACGTGTAATAAAGGAAGGTGTACATAGTATATGTATCTGATAGTTTGGAGTGAAGGAAGGTGAACATAGTTTATTTATCTGATAGTGTGTGGTGAAGGAAGGTGAACATAGTTTACGTATCTGATGATGTGTGGTGAAGGAAGGTGAACATAGTATATGTATCTGATACTGTGTGGTGAAGGAAGGTGAACATAGTTTATGTATCTGAGAGTGTGTGATAAAGGAAGGTGAACATAGTTTATGTATCTGATAGTGTGGGGTGAAGGAAAGTGTACATAGTATATGTATCTGATAGTGTGTGAACAAGGAAGGCGAACATAGTATATGTATCTGATAGTGTTGGGTGAAGGAAGGTGAACATAGTATATGTATCTGATACTGTGTGGATTAAGGAAGGTGAACATAGTATATGTATCTGATACTATGTAAAAAAGGAAGGTGAACATAGTATATGTATCTGATAGTGTTGGGTGAAGGAAGGCGAACATAGTATATGTATCTGATAGTGTGTGAACAAGGAAGGCGAACATAGTATATATATCTGATAGTGTGTGAACAAGGAAGGTGAACATAGTATATGTATCTGATACTGTGTAATAAAGGAAGGTGGACATAGTATATGTATCTAATAATGTGTGGTGAAGGAAGGTGAACATAGTTTATGTATCTGATAGTGTGAGGTGAAGGAAGGTGAACATAGTATATGTATCTGATAGTGTGTGGTAAAGGAAGGTGAACATAGTATATATATCTGATAGTGTGTGAACAAGGAAGGTGAACATAGTATATGTATCTGATACTGTGTAATAAAGGAAGGTGTACATAGTTTATGTATCTGATAGTGTTGGGTGAAGGAAGGCGAACATAGTATATGTATCTGATAACGTGTAATAAAGGAAGGTGTACATAGTATATGTATCTGATAGTTTGGAGTGAAGGAAGGTGAACATAGTTTATTTATCTGATAGTGTGTGGTGAAGGAAGGTGAACATAGTTTACGTATCTGATGATGTGTGGTGAAGGAAGGTGAACATAGTATATGTATCTGATACTGTGTGGTGAAGGAAGGTGAACATAGTATATGTATCTGATAACGTGTTATAAAGGAAGGTGTACATAGTATATGTATCTGATAGTTTGGAGTGAAGGAAGGTGAACATAGTTTACGTATCTGATGATGTGTGGTGAAGGAAGGTGAACATAGTATATGTATCTGATATTGTGTGGTGAAGGAAGGTGAACATAGTTTATATATCTGATACTGTGTGGTGAAGGAAAATGAACATAGTTTATGTATCTGAGAGTGTGTGATAAAGGAAGGTGAACATAGTTTATGTATCTGATAGTGTGGGCTGAAGGAAGGTGAACATAGTATATGTATCTGATAGTGTGTGAACAAGGACGGCGAACATAGTATATGTATCTGATAGTGTTGGGTGAAGGAAGGTGAACATAGTATATGTATCTGATAGTGTTGGGTGAAGGAAGGTGAACATAGTATATGTATCTGATACTATGTAATAAAGGAAGGTGAACATAGTATATTTATCTGATAGTGTGTGTTGAAGGAAGGTGAACATAGTTTATGTATATGATGATGTGTGGTGAAGGAAGGTGAACATAGTATATGTATCTGATACTGTGTGGTGAAGGAAGGTGAACATAGTTTATATATCTGATACTGTTTGGTGAAGGAAGGTGAACATAGTATATGTATCTGATACTGTGTGATAAAGGAAGGTGAACATAGTATATGTATCTGATAGTGTGTGGTGAAGGAAGGTGAACATAGTTTATGTATGCGAGAGTGTGTGATAAAGGAAGGTGAACATAGTATATGTATCTGATAGTGTGTGGTGAAGGAAGGTGAACATAGTATATGTATATGATACTGTGTAATAAAGGAAGGTGTACATAGTTTATGTATCTGATAGTGTTGGATGAAGGAAGGCGAACATAGTATATGTATCTGATAACGTGTAATAAAGGAAGGTGTACCTAGTATATGTATCTGATAGTTTGGAGTGAAGGAAGGTGAACATAGTTTATTTATCTGATAGTGTGTGGTGAAGGAAGGTGAACATAGTTTACGTATCTGATGATGTGTGGTGAAGGAAGGTGAACATAGTGTATGTATCTGATACTGTGTGGTGAAGGAAGGTGAACATAGTTTATGTATCTGAGAGTGTGTGATAAAGGAAGGTGAACATAGTTTATGTATCTGATAGTGTGGGGTGAAGGAAAGTGTACATAGTATATGTATCTGATAGTGTGTGAACAAGGAAGGCGAACATAGTATATGTATCTGATAGTGTTGGGTGAAGGAAGGTGAACATAGTATATGTATCTGATACTGTGTGGATTAAGGAAGGTGAACATAGTATATGTATCTGATACTATGTAAAAAAGGAAGGTGAACATAGTATATGTATCTGATAGTGTTGGGTGAAGGAAGGCGAACATAGTATATGTATCTGATAGTGTGTGAACAAGGAAGGCGAACATAGTATATATATCTGATAGTGTGTGAACAAGGAAGGTGAACATAGTATATGTATCTGATACTGTGTAATAAAGGAAGGTGGACATAGTATATGTATCTAATACTGTGTGGTGAAGGAAGGTGTACATAGTTTATGTATCTGATAGTGTGAGGTGAAGGAAGGTGAACATAGTATATGTATCTGATACTGTGTGGTAAAGGAAGGTGAACATAGTATATATATCTGATAGTGTGTGAACAAGGAAGGTGAACATAGTACATGTATCTGATACTGTGCAATAAAGGAAGGTGTACATAGTTTATGTATCTGATAGTGTTGGGTGAAGGAAGGCGAACATAGTATATGTATCTGATAACGTGTAATAAAGGAAGGTGTACATAGTATATGTATCTGATAGTTTGGAGTGAAGGAAGGTGAACATAGTTTATTTATCTGATAGTGTGTGGTGAAGGAAGGTGAACATAGTTTACGTATCTGATGATGTGTGGTGAAGGAAGGTGAACATAGTATATGTATCTGATACTGTGTGGTGAAGGAAGGTGAACATAGTTTATGTATCTGAGAGTGTGTGATAAAGGAAGGTGAACATAGTTTATGTATCTGATAGTGTGGGGTGAAGGAAAGTGTACATAGTATATGTATCTGATAGTGTGTGAACAAGGAAGGCGAACATAGTATATGTATCTGATAGTGTTGGGTGAAGGAAGGTGAACATAGTATATGTATCTGATACTGTGTGGATTAAGGAAGGTGAACATAGTATATGTATCTGATACTATGTAAAAAAGGAAGGTGAACATAGTATATGTATCTGATAGTGTTGGGTGAAGGAAGGCGAACATAGTATATGTATCTGATAGTGTGTGAACAAGGAAGGCGAACATAGTATATATATCTGATAGTGTGTGAACAAGGAAGGTGAACATAGTATATGTATCTGATACTGTGTAATAAAGGAAGGTGGACATAGTATATGTATCTAATACTGTGTGGTGAAGGAAGGTGAACATAGTTTATGTATCTGATAGTGTGAGGTGAAGGAAGGTGAACATAGTATATGTATCTGATAGTGTGTGGTAAAGGAAGGTGAACATAGTATATATATCTGATAGTGTGTGAACAAGGAAGGTGAACATAGTATATGTATCTGATACTGTGTAATAAAGGAAGGTGTACATAGTTTATGTATCTGATAGTGTTGGGTGAAGGAAGGCGAACATAGTATATGTATCTGATAACGTGTAATAAAGGAAGGTGTACATAGTATATGTATCTGATAGTTTGGAGTGAAGGAAGGTGAACATAGTTTATTTATCTGATAGTGTGTGGTGAAGGAAGGTGAACATAGTTTACGTATCTGATGATGTGTGGTGAAGGAAGGTGAACATAGTATATGTATCTGATACTGTGTGGTGAAGGAAGGTGAACATAGTATATGTATCTGATAACGTGTTATAAAGGAAGGTGTACATAGTATATGTATCTGATAGTTTGGAGTGAAGGAAGGTGAACATAGTTTACGTATCTGATGATGTGTGGTGAAGGAAGGTGAACATAGTATATGTATCTGATACTGTGTGGATTAAGGAAGGTGAACATAGTATATGTATCTGATACTATGTAAAAAAGGAAGGTGAACATAGTATATGTATCTGATAGTGTTGGGTGAAGGAAGGCGAACATAGTATATGTATCTGATAGTGTGTGAACAAGGAAGGCGAACATAGTATATATATCTGATAGTGTGTGAACAAGGAAGGTGAACATAGTATATGTATCTGATACTGTGTAATAAAGGAAGGTGGACATAGTATATGTATCTAATACTGTGTGGTGAAGGAAGGTGTACATAGTTTATGTATCTGATAGTGTGAGGTGAAGGAAGGTGAACATAGTATATGTATCTGATACTGTGTGGTAAAGGAAGGTGAACATAGTATATATATCTGATAGTGTGTGAACAAGGAAGGTGAACATAGTATATGTATCTGATACTGTGCAATAAAGGAAGGTGTACATAGTTTATGTATCTGATAGTGTTGGGTGAAGGAAGGCGAACATAGTATATGTATCTGATAACGTGTAATAAAGGAAGGTGTACATAGTATATGTATCTGATAGTTTGGAGTGAAGGAAGGTGAACATAGTTTATTTATCTGATAGTGTGTGGTGAAGGAAGGTGAACATAGTTTACGTATCTGATGATGTGTGGTGAAGGAAGGTGAACATAGTATATGTATCTGATACTGTGTGGTGAAGGAAGGTGAACATAGTTTATGTATCTGAGAGTGTGTGATAAAGGAAGGTGAACATAGTTTATGTATCTGATAGTGTGGGGTGAAGGAAAGTGTACATAGTATATGTATCTGATAGTGTGTGAACAAGGAAGGCGAACATAGTATATGTATCTGATAGTGTTGGGTGAAGGAAGGTGAACATAGTATATGTATCTGATACTGTGTGGATTAAGGAAGGTGAACATAGTATATGTATCTGATACTATGTAAAAAAGGAAGGTGAACATAGTATATGTATCTGATAGTGTTGGGTGAAGGAAGGCGAACATAGTATATGTATCTGATAGTGTGTGAACAAGGAAGGCGAACATAGTATATATATCTGATAGTGTGTGAACAAGGAAGGTGAACATAGTATATGTATCTGATACTGTGTAATAAAGGAAGGTGGACATAGTATATGTATCTAATACTGTGTGGTGAAGGAAGGTGAACATAGTTTATGTATCTGATAGTGTGAGGTGAAGGAAGGTGAACATAGTATATGTATCTGATAGTGTGTGGTAAAGGAAGGTGAACATAGTATATATATCTGATAGTGTGTGAACAAGGAAGGTGAACATAGTATATGTATCTGATACTGTGTAATAAAGGAAGGTGTACATAGTTTATGTATCTGATAGTGTTGGGTGAAGGAAGGCGAACATAGTATATGTATCTGATAACGTGTAATAAAGGAAGGTGTACATAGTATATGTATCTGATAGTTTGGAGTGAAGGAAGGTGAACATAGTTTATTTATCTGATAGTGTGTGGTGAAGGAAGGTGAACATAGTTTACGTATCTGATGATGTGTGGTGAAGGAAGGTGAACATAGTATATGTATCTGATACTGTGTGGTGAAGGAAGGTGAACATAGTATATGTATCTGATAACGTGTTATAAAGGAAGGTGTACATAGTATATGTATCTGATAGTTTGGAGTGAAGGAAGGTGAACATAGTTTACGTATCTGATGATGTGTGGTGAAGGAAGGTGAACATAGTATATGTATCTGATATTGTGTGGTGAAGGAAGGTGAACATAGTTTATATATCTGATACTGTGTGGTGAAGGAAAATGAACATAGTTTATGTATCTGAGAGTGTGTGATAAAGGAAGGTGAACATAGTTTATGTATCTGATAGTGTGGGCTGAAGGAAGGTGAACATAGTATATGTATCTGATAGTGTGTGAACAAGGACGGCGAACATAGTATATGTATCTGATAGTGTTGGGTGAAGGAAGGTGAACATAGTATATGTATCTGATAGTGTTGGGTGAAGGAAGGTGAACATAGTATATGTATCTGATACTATGTAATAAAGGAAGGTGAACATAGTATCTGTATCTGATAGTGTTGGGTGAAGGAAGGCGAACATAGTATATGTATCTGATAGTGTGTGAACAAGGAAGGCGAACATAGTATATATATCTGATAGTGTGTGAACAAGGAAGGTGAACATAGTATATGTATCTGATACTGTGTAATAAAGGAAGGTGTACATAGTTTATGTATCTGATAGTGTTGGGTGAAGGAAGGCGAACATAGTATATGTATCTGATAACGTGTAATAAAGGAAGGTGTACATAGTATATGTATCTGATAGTTTGGAGTGAAGGAAGGTGAACATAGTTTACGTATCTGATGATGTGTGGTGAAGGAAGGTGAACATAGTATATGTATCTGATACTGTGTGGCGAAGGAAGGTGAACATAGTTTATGTATCTGATACTGTGTGGTGAAGGAAGATGAAAACATATGTATCTGATAGTGTTGGGTGAAGGAAGGCGAACATAGTATATGTATCTGATAACGTGTTATAAAGGAAGGTGTACATAGTATATGTATCTGATAGTTTGGAGTGAAGGAAGGTGAACATAGTTTACGTATCTGATACTGTGTAATAAAGGAAGGTGAACATACTTTATGTATCTGATACTGTGTGGTAAAGGAAGATGAAAACATATGTATCTGATAGTGTGTGATGAAGGAAGGTGAACATAGTATATGTATCTTATAGTGTGTGATAAAGGAAGGTGAACATATTATATGTATCTGATAGTGTGTGATTAAGGAAGGTGAACATAGTTTATGTATCTGATACTGTGTTGTGAACATAGTATATGTATCCCCCATCGATACATTATCTATAAAACATAGTGACACAAAGATGTCAGCCCAAAAACAACCCCCTTCCATATGTTTTCTATCACATTAAGTGACATATAGATGTCAGCCCCAAAACAATCCCCTTCCATCCTTTATCTACAACATACAGTGACAAATAGATGTCAGCCCCAAACCAATCCCCTTCCATATGTTATCTATTACATACGTCGACATAAAGATGTCAGCCCCAAACCAATCCCCTTCCATATGTTATCTATTACATACGGTGACATATAGATGTCAGCCCCAAAACAATCCCCTTCCATATTTTATCTATTACAAATAATGACATATAGATGTCAGCCCCAAAACAATCCCATTCCATATGTTATCTACTACATACAGTGACATATAGATGTTACGAACCATCTGGGGTATATCACAATCTGCAGATTGTTCGAACAATCTGCAGATTGTGAGCTCACAATCTAGGAATATGTCAATATTCCTAGATTGTTTAAACAATCTGCAGATTGTGAGACCTGCACAATCTGGGAATGGTCACAATCTAGGAATATTTTTGGTCCAGCAAACGGAGTAGTGTTGTCAATTCCCAGATTGTGAATGGCTATAAGCAACTGTGTATGGAATGGAATATAGGAGACGATTCCTAGGTTGTGAAGGGCTCTTACCTGGTCTTGGGTCCCTCTGACGGGGCAGTGTAGTCTATTCCCAGATTGTGATGGACTCTCAGTGACTTTCTATCTTCAGTCTATTGAGTATGGGGGTACATTCCTAGATTGTGAGGGGCTCTTACATGGTCTTGGGATCCCTCTGACGGGGCAGTGTTGTCTATTCCCAGATTGTGATTGACTCTAAGCGACTTTCTATCTTCAGCCTATGGTGTATAGGGGTATATTCCTAGATTGTGAGGGGCTCTAACGTGGTCTTGGGTTCCCTCTGACGGGGCAGTGTAGTCTATTCCCAGATTGTGATGGACTCTCAGTGACGCTCTATCTTCAGTCTATGGTGTATAGGGGTATATTCCTAGATTGTGAGGGGCTCTTACGTGGTCTTTTGGTCCCTCTGACGGGGCAGTGTTGTCTATTCCCAGATTGTGATGGACTCTCAGTGACTTTCTATCTTCAGTCTATGGAGTATAGGGGGTACCTTTCTAGATTGTGAAGGGCTCTTACATGGTCTTAGTGTCCAATTGACGGGTTAGTGTAGTCTATTCCCAGATTGTGACGGACTCTCAGTGACTTTCTATCTTCAGTCTATGGAGTATGGGGGTACATTCCTAGATTGTGAGGGGCTCTTACATGGTCTTCGGATCCCTATGACGGGGCAGAGTGGTCTATTCCCAGATTGTGATGGACTCTTAGTGACTTTCTTTCTTTAATCTATTGAGTATGGGGGGTACATTCCTAGATTGTAAGGGGCTCATACATGGTCTTGGGGTCCCTCTGACGGGGCAGTGTAGTCTATTCCCAGATTGTGATGGACTCTCAGTGACTTTCTATCTTCAGTCTATGGAGTATGGGGGTACATTCCTAGATTGTGAGGGGCTTTTACATGGTCTTGGGTTCCCTCTGACGGGACAGAGTGGTCTATTCCCAGATTTTGATGGACTCTTAGTGACTTTCTTTCTTTAATCTATTGAGTATGGGGGTACATTCCTAGATTGTGAGGGGCTCTTACATGGTCTTGGGGTCCCTCTGATGGGGCAGTGTAATCTATTCCCAGATTGTGAAGGACTCCTAGCGACGTTCTGTCTTCAGTCTATGGTGTATAGGGGTACATTCCTAGATTGTGAAGGGCTCTTACATGGTCTTGGGGTCCCTCTGACGGGGCAGTGTAGTCTATTCCCAGATTGTGATGGACTCTCAGTGACTTTCTATCTTCAGTCTATGGAGTATGGGGGTACATTCCTAGATTGTGAAGGGCTCTTACATGGTCTTGGGTTCCCTCTGACGGGGCAGTGTAGTCTATTCCCAGATTGTGATGGACTCTCAGTGACGTTCTATCTTCAGTCTATGGTGTATAGGGGTATATTCCTAGATTGTGAGGGGCTCTTAGGTGGTCTTTTGGTCCCTCTGACGGGGCAGTGTTGTCTATTCCCAGATTGTGATGGACTCTCAGTGACTTTCTATCTTCAGTCTATGGAGTATAGGGGTACCTTTCTAGATTGTGAAGGGCTCTTACATGGTCTTAGTGTCCAATTGACGGGTTAGTGTAGTCTATTCCCAGATTGTGACGGACTCTCAGTGACTTTCTATCTTCAGTCTATGGAGTATGGGGGTACATTCCTAGATTGTGAGGGGCTCTTACATGGTCTTCGGTTCCCTATGACGGGGCAGAGTGGTCTATTCCCAGATTGTGATGGACTCTTAGTGGCTTTCTTTAATCTATTGAGTATGGGGGGTACATTCCTAGATTGTAAGGGGCTCATACATGGTCTTGGGGTCCCTCTGACGGGGCAGTGTAGTCTATTCCCAGATTGTGATGGACTCTCAGTGACTTTCTATCTTCAGTCTATGGAGTATGGGGGTACATTCCTAGATTGTGAGGGGCTCTTACATGGTCTTGGGGTCCCTCTGACGGGACATATAGATGTCAGCCCTAAAACAATCCCCTTCCATCCTTTATCTACTACATACAGTGACATATAGATGTCAGCCCCAAAACAATCCCCTTGCATATGTTATCTATTACATATAGTGACATATAGATGTCAGCCCCAAAACAATCCCCTTCCATATGTTATCTATTACATACGGTGACATATGGATACCAGCCCTTAAACAATCCCCTTCCATATGTTATCTATCAAATATAGTGACATATAGATACCAGCCCCAAAACAATCCCCTTCCATATGTTATCTATTACATATAGTGACATATAGATGTCAGCCCCAAAACAATCCCCTTCCATATGTTATCTATTACATACGGTGACATATGGATACCAGCCCTTAAACAATCCCCTTCCATATGTTATCTATCACATATAGTGACATATAGATGTCAGCCCCAAAACAATCCCCTTCCATATGTTATCTATTACATACAGTGACATATAGATACCAGCCCCAAAACAATCCCCTTCCATATGTTATCTATTACATACGGTGAGATATTGATACCAGCCCTTAAACAATCCCCTTCCATATGTTATCTATCACATATAGTGACATATAGATGTCAGCCCCAAAACAATCCCCTTGCATATGTTATCTATCACATATAGTGACATATAGATACCAGCCCCAAAACAATCCCCTTCCATATGTTATCTATTACATATAGTGACATATAGATACCAGCCCCAAAACAATCCCCTTCCATCCTTTATCTACTACATACAGTGACATATAGATGTCAGCCCCAAAACAATCCCCTTCCATATGTTATCTATCACATATAGTGACATATAGATGTCAGCCCCAAAACAATCCCCTTCCATATGTTATCTATTACATACAGTGACATATAGATACCAGCCCCAAAACAATCCCCTTCCATATGTTATCTATTTCATACGGTGAGATATAGATACCAGCCCTTAAACAATCCCCTTCCATATGTTATCTATCACATATAGTGACATATAGATACCAGCCCCAAAACAATCCCCTTCCATATGTTATCTATCACATATAGTGACATATAGATACCAGCCCCAAAACAATCCCCTTCCATATGTTATCTATTACATATAGTGACATATAGATGTCAGCCCTAAAACAATCCCCTTCCATATGTTATCTATTACATACAGTGACATATAGATACCAGCCCCAAAACAATCCCCTTCCATATGTTATCTATTACATACAGTGACATATAGATACCAGCCCAAAAACAATCCCCTTCCATATGATATCTATTACATACGGTGCCATATAGATACCAGCCCAAAAAACAATCCCCTTCCATATGTTATCTACATCAAATAGTGACATATACATGTAGATGTCAGCCCAAAAACAACCCCCTTCCATATGTTATTTATTACATACGGTGATATTTAGATGTCAGTCCCAAAACAATCACCTTCCATATGTTATCTATATCAAATAGTGACATATATATACCAGCCCCCATACAATCCCCTTCCATATGTTATCTATTACATATAGTGACATATAGATACCAGCCCCAAAACAATCCCCTTCCAGCCTTTATCTACTACATACAGTGACATATAGATGTCAGCCCCAAAACAATCCCCTTGCATATGTTATCTATTACATACAGTGACATATAGATGTCAGCCCCAAAACAATCCCCTTACATATGTTATCTATTACATACGGTGACATATGGATACCAGCCCTTAAACAATCCCCTTCCATATGTTATCTATCACATATAGTGACATATAGATACCAGCCCCAAAACAATCCCCTTCCATATGTTATCTATTACATGTAGTGACATATAGATGTCAGCCCTAAAACAATCCCCTTCCATATGTTATCTATTACATATAGTGACATATAGATACCAGCCCCAAAACAATCCCCTTCCATCCTTTATCTACTACATACAGTGACATATAGATGTCAGCCCCAAAACAATACCCTTGCATATGTTATCTATTACATACAGTGACATATATATACCAGCCCTTAAACAATCCCCTTCCATATGTTATCTATTACATACGGTGAGATATAGATACCAGCCCTTAAACAATCCCCTTCCATATGTTATCTATCACATATAGTGACATATAGATACCAGCCCTAAAACAATCCTCTTCCATATGTTATCTATCACATATAGTGACATATAGATGTCAGCCCTTAAACAATCCCCTTCCAACCTTAATCTACTACATACAGTGACATATAGATGTCAGCCCTAAAACAACCCCTTTCCATCCTTAATCTACTACATACAGTGACATATAGATGTCAGCCCCAAAACAATTCCCTTCCATAAGTGTGCTATTACAAATAGTGACATATAGATGTCAGCTCCAAAGCAATCAACTTCCATACTTTTTCTATTACATACAGTTACATATAGATGTCAGCCCCAAAACGATCCCCTTCCATATGTTATCTATTACAAATAGTGACTTATACAGTAGATGTCAGTCCCAAAACAATCCCCTTCCATAAGTGATTTTTCACACATAGATACATATAGATGTCATGCCCATTCATGCCTTTTTAATAATTTTGATACCTGTTTTTACTTTTATATCAACCACACATAAAAAAACCTGCAAGCCGATAGCATTTATATTTAAGACAAAAGTAAACGAACAGCATAAATATCAACTTAACAAAGACATTGACTTACTAGACATGTATCAAATAACAAAGTGTTGATCCATCTGACAAACATGTAATATGTCATTTCATTGCAAATATGCCTGGAGTTGTTAATTTAATAGGGGGAGTGTTCTGGGACCGAAGGTGAGTGTTTTGGGGCTGAGGGGAGTATTTTAGGACTGGATGGGGGAGTGTTTTGGGGCTAGTCCCAAAACACTCTAGAGTCTTTTGGGGCTAGCCCGAGAACACTCTAGAGTGTTTTGAGGCTAGCCCCAAAACACTCTAGAGTGTTTATATAAGGGGAGTGTTTTCAGGCTGCTACACCGGCTTTCTTGGATCCGTTGTTGTTTTCAATCTGATTATTTTAAGCTTCTTTGAAAGTTCGATCGTTTTCACAAGAACGTAGTTTCAATCAATTTCTAGAAATATATAATCTAGAACACAACAATGCTCATCATTTACTTGAAAGAAATGAATCAATGTAATAGTGCATTGAGGTGTGAACACCTTTAAATATTTTGTGGAATGGAGACGGATTCTCGTAGCTTAGAAAGCCACTCCGTGATTTTAATCAAATAATGTTTTACTTTGATACGAACGTATGATTGATGCTATATAATTAATTCAAAATATCTCACTATATTTAATCCCCAATTGCTGACTATATGATGCAAACTCGTTTTCAATAAAATTATAATAAAAGTCATGTATGTTGGCAAAAGCGAAATTCACAAGTCAAACTTTCATGAATAATAGCTATATATAATATCATATATGATAAAGGCATAACGTTCATTCTGACTGCTTTAGATAAGATTCCGAAATTACGTTTGACTGATTGAAGCACATCATTGTTTTTCGATCGCAAACCTTCCTGTTGTCATACGCTGTCGATTAGCTTCAAAATGATAATTTCCTTCAACAATCGATACTTCTCCATAAGATTACAATGTTGGTGTAGTTTGGCCTATATAACCCCTAACAACTCACGGAGTTGCTTTTTGACCGAACGTAATTGCACGTTTCAGTAGCCTTTTATCGATAACAATAGATTTTCTTGAAATTGGTAATATTTGTTTTTTCCCCAGAAAATGTGCTACTACGCCTTTAAGAGATGCGCAATATGTAAAGGAAACCTCGCTAGCTGTCCCTCAGTTTAATATGGAATATGTTGTTGAGGTCATAAAGTAGAACTTGTGTCACCAAACTTGATATCAAAGCAAGACCTAAGGTTTATATATAAACATGTATCTATTTTTAAGACCACATCATATTTTTTTTAAAACTTATGTAATGCTTTGATAACTACATGTATAGGCGATAATTTCGTATCACTCAATGTGAAAGACGAATCAGGAGCGGTTGGCCAGAATTGCTAGTAAGTAAAACATGTAGTAAACCACTGCCTTAAATTTGGTTACGTGTAATCGTGGTCCGGCTTTATTGAATCCTTCGTTATTTTCAATCTGATTATTTGAAGCTTGTTTGAAAGTTCGGTCATTTCGAAAGAGCGTATTTTCAATCAATTTGTAGAGTTGACAGTTGATTGATTCATTCATTTCGGTCTAAGTAAACCTAGCCTCAATGATACTCGCTTCACTACCGATATTGAGTCTACTAGCAAGATGTAGTACTGAGCAGGTCGCGTCAGCCGATATATATGACCCTCCAACGTTATCTTGACTATTGCGGATTGGTAAGACGTTCCCTGAGTGTTCAATTCGCTAGATCGGATGACGTGACCCGCTACTACATCTTGCTAGACTCAATATCGGGAGTTATGAATGTATTATTGAGGCTAGGTTTAATTGGACTGTCTTTCATTCATTAATTCCTTCATTTATTTCCATCAATATTTATTTGAACATGTTTCAATTTTCAGGAGAATCGTTTCTAAGAGACTAATACCTTTGAAGCAAGTACATTCTTTACGGTAAGAATTCATAATTTCATGTGTTTTGTCAACCAACAAACATTTTCATGGAATCATTAATTGAGTGTTGAAGAATCAGATTCCATGATTGATTCCGATCAATCCCGTAAGTTATGTATGTAAAAACATTGGGCTTTTTTTTGGTTGAGGGGGGGGGGGGGGAGGGGGGGGGGGAGGGGAGGGGTGTCACTATATAATTATTTGTTAATATAGTTGTGTCAAAACCGCTATGTGATACCTTGGGAGGAAAAATATTGTCGATATTGAAAGAAAAAACCAACTTCTGAGTCTTCTGTTGCATTGCCCTACCGTCAGTACGTCCGTCTGTCTGTCCGTAATTTTGAATAACGAGAGTTGGTTTCTCACGTGAAGAAAGGTTGTATACGGTAAAAACAGCTAATATGTTTTTAATATACTTTGTATACCATCTAATGTCATTCATATTGTTATTTCAGTTAACCATTGTTTCAATTTTACATCTTTTATGATTTTTTATCTTCAGATATGTCATCGAAGATCGGTCTCTCAGATGAACAATACTTTAAGTGCGAAGAAGTCCTCAAATACAGATGCGAAGATTGTAATAAATTTTTTAAGTTTCTTGAACGACATGTCATTTGCCGCAAAAAAGAAAAAGGCGAATTTAAGGCATTGCCTTCAAAAAGAACCTTTCAGCAATGTGCATACTGTAAAGGCACGTACGTGTGCATAAAGAACCACAAGAAGTGTCCCAAACGGGAGAAAAAATTCCTCCAACATATTTTAATAGAAGATGACTCTAAGAAAACTCCTGGAAAAGAGAGCGAAAAGAGAGTTTCCATCGGTGGTTAGAATTTCTGACAGAAATTCATGGAACTTTGACAATATTCTGCAGTGCGTGTGTTCTATGAATTATAAATCACCTTGGAAGGAAAACACTCTAATACTGATACAAGTACAAGTATATTGACTGTTCTGAAGATATAATTTACATATTGTGCAATCATCATTATTGTTAAGGTTTGAATGGGTTATCAGTATTTAATTAGTTTTATATTATGCATTTCAGATGTACATTGACGTCCTACAAACTTAAGGGCAGTCTCAATCTAAGCTATTTCAAGTTAAATGTTTTGGACAATAAAATTTAGAGGATAATTCATTAAGAGTTGATTATATAATTTTGTCTTATTTGTCTGTATGTGTGAAGATTTAAGATTATTGGAGTTTATGTGATAATTTCATATCTGATCATGCTGTAGAATTGATGAAATTGATAAACAAAATAAACAAATAATAATTGCTGTATCGGATTGGTGTCTCTTTAGTTTTAGAAATAGAAGTTATTACTTTTAAATGCAAGACATTGATCTAGTTATTACTCCGTAGGGTAGTAGGTCCAAGTGGTATGAACTTGATTTACAGCTGCCAACAAAATAATTGCTTAAAAAAAGTTACTTTTTTACTCAGTGCAAATATCATATAGTATGGTGTTCGTTTGATTTCGACTCATTCTATCAACATTGTACCAAAAGTTATGTTTAAGAGTAGATGAAGAAAAATAAAACAAAAGATTATACTGGTATTACTCGAGGAACATATTTGGTATGGATTTATCTGGGGTCCAAAATGAAAATAATAAAATTTCTTGATTATCTGCTTAATTCGTATCTTACTGTTAATAATGGCTCTCGAAGATTTGATTTAAAGGGGCAGTAGCACGTTTTAGGGGGAATATAAGGTGATGTCAAGAAACTGAAAATTAATGGTCCCAATTGAAAGACAACGTATTGGAGCAGTAAGAATTCAAATATATAATGTAAAGTTTAGCCATGCGATTCCCACAAAATGAATTAAAGGTTTTCACAAAAAATGGCCGCCAGTGGATTTCATGTGAATCTTGATACTTTGTCCTCTGACTATGGATGATTGGCTATTGTAGTGAGATTTTTGACACTGTCAAAATAATACATTTAGCATTAACTTACAATTATCAGTGAAAGTTATAAAATATAAAATTATCAAAAAACGTGCTACTGCCCCTTTAAGGACGCTGATGATTACTAGTTAATCATATTATTCGATTGACAGCTATATATCGAGGCTTGATAAAAATTATTGCCATTTGATACAGAAATGCATGTCTTTGTATGGATATTATCCCTAAAAGGGGCAGTAGCACGATTTTTAAAAAAAATATTATATTTTAAATTGTCCACTGATAATTGTACGTTAATGCTAAATGTATTGTTTTGATAGTGTAAAAAATCTAATTTCACAAACCTATCATCCAAAGTCAGAGGACAAAGTATGAAGATTCACATAAAGTCCATTGGCTGCTATTTTTGTGTGAACACCTTTAATTAATTTGTGCAAGAAAAGGGAATCGCATGTCTGAACTTTACATTATAGGGGCTCGAAAACAGGTGACGTCACAAAATGCGCGATAAATTTAACCTCTTCAAAATAACGAGATTTTAAGGGTAATGATCAAGGCTGTATTTACTTTAATTTGGTATTCAGTTAGCCAAATAAATGTTACTAAAGGTATTATAAGTATCTAGGATTAATTAAATGTAATTTAATTCAAGTGCTGCCGTTTGTCTTAGGGGCTCGAAAACACCGTACGCGATTATATTTGATTTATTATTGCTTCATGAAGCTTAAATACATTGTCTTTCAAATGGAACCATTAATATTCATTACCTTATATTGCCCCTAAAAACGTGCTACTGCCCCTTTAAGAACAGGCTGATACAGATATGTTTCCCTCGTCGAAAGGCTTATAGTGATCAATCTACATTTATGACTGCTTGGTTCAAGGACTCGATAGCACAAGTTACCTTCAATGTGTAAGCAATAGCACCACGAAAAAAAACTTGCATCCTGCGACTCAGAGCTTAACTTTTCATGAGTCCTTTCAAATGTTTGAGAGTATTTGACATTCGTGTCTAAATATCAGTTTATCCCTCGCTCTCGCTCGGGAAATACTAATATTTAGCCACTCGTGTCGTAAACATAGTATGTCATGGACACTCATATAATATCCTCTATATAATTGCCCACGAAGACGGACTCATATAAAAATTACTGCCCAAGAAGACGGACAGATACATATGTAATTGCCCACGAAGACGGACACATACATATATAATTGCCCAAAGAAGACGGACAGATACATATATAATTGCCCACGAAGACGGACTCATATATATTGGTTAGCTATGAAGTCAACTATGAAAATAATACTAAAGCTAATCAAATACAGCCAAGACATTCTCGATAACATAACTGTTCACGGCTATTTTAGGGTCCACATCAACATTATTTTGGTGGCTAATGTAATACAACGATTAAATTGCAGTGGATGGTAAACATGACTTGTCAATATGTCATTAAAGATTTTTATCTTCAAATTGAAAAAAACCCCACCCATCATTATTCAAACAGTTTGAGTGAGATCATTTATTCCGGTATACTAGTATTTGGAAGACAAGAGTAATTCTATGGATGAACAACTTCTTTATTGGACAGTAAAAGTTTTTCATCCATAGAATTACCCTTGTCTTCCTTATACCATCAACTTCTAGAATACCACTCAAACAGCTCATACTGTTATTTGTTTTTTTCTTCTCCGAGTAACGTACAGCCAAAACAATAGTTTCCACTACAATGGTAAGTAAATCATGTAGACAGTACGATAAAATGTAAAGATACCCTATAACATATGGTCGTAGAACAGTAGTAAAATACTTTCTCCTTTTTAGTGAATTGAAGTTTTCATCAAGTCAAACACGATTAAGTCGATTGATATACTTAATAGGTTGAGCAACGATCGATAAGATATATTTGAAATATTAACCCTAATTAAAGGGGCAGTAGAACGTTTTTAGGGGGGTGTCAGGAAAATGAAAATAAGTGGTTCAAATATAAAGACAATGTATTTAAACTAATGAAGCAGCATATATCAAATATATAATGTAAAGTTCAGCCATGAGTGTCTTTATTCTTACACAATATCATTTTAAGGTGTTCACAAGACATGGCTGCAAATGGACTTTATGTGAATCTTTATAATTTGTTCTTTGACTGTGAATGATTAGTTAGTGTAATGAGATTTTTGACACTCCATAACCGAGTCAGTGAGTTAGTTGATGTTTAACTCCGCTTGGGCAATATGTAAGCAGCCATAGATATACCGTGTATTTTAACCTTAACAGAAAAAGTCAATTTTCAGCTCATGATGATACATGGACATACATTTTTTATCCATTAATTTGAATTTATCAGTACCTAAATTTCTATGACCGCAAACAAACTTAAATGTATTTTTTCAAATGTATTATTTAAACAAACTGTGCTCAAAGTCACTCTTAACTGACCAAGACATATCATGAACCTTATCATATCTTGAGTTCATTATCATACCGGATTCTTCTTATGGACCTGGCAAATTATTTAAACCATGTTTGGGATAGGAAATTATTTTGAATCATTTTTTTATCATGACAAATTACATACAGTTTCCCAAAATCAATCATCACTGTCCAATCGATATATAATTTATCAAAGAGTAAGGAAAACAAAATGCACCTTTTCATAAATTGAAATTGTTATCAATTTATAATCATTCTGGTTTTCCCCAAGTCACTTCTCGATTGTTGCTATGAAACAGTGTTTGCATACATGACTATTTGTTTGCTCTGTATATTGATTACGGTGCAATATGTATTTTTAAATCCAAGTCAAATTTTTATTTAAAGATTATGTAACATACGTGCAACATTATAAAAGACAGCGATTTACTGCGCCTTATGCACTAGAAGAGAGGACGCAAAGCATGTAAGTATATTCCTGCATTATGTTTGGGTAATTAAGTCATTATTACAGTGTCACGTATTTTCGTTTTGAAATTTGCCATTTTATGGCACATGAGGACATGTTCACTCAATCAAGCTTTCTATTAGTGTAATTGTTATAAAATACTTGTTACTCTTTACAATGAACCTAATTTGACAAATACTTGAAACGGTTGAGTTCAGAAAAAAATATATCAAATCATTTGAGTCTATTGTGCCCAAAATAGAAATATTGATTGAAAACTAGGAATCAGGAAACAATATTAAGACACATCGATCAATTCACTCATTTTTTTATCACATAATCATTAACATTGCTTTAGTCTTAACGATAGAGACTGTCGTTTTGGGTTTTCAGGCTGCATGCATGGTTTGAAAATAGACGATATCGTCGTTTCATTGGAATGTTGAATTCATAAAAATGGTCGTAATTTTTCATTACTTCTCACAAAAAAATACTGTAATTTTGTGATATGCCATATATAACAACACAAGTTTCTTTATACTTAAGTCAATGTCATGTTAACGAACTTATTTCACGTTATGACGACGTTTGTATTTATTCTTTTACAGATTTTGTCAAAAACGTCACTGACAATGGCTTCGAAAATCCTCAACCATAAAGGCACAGACTATCATGCGTGTAAAGGAACAATAAAACATAGATGTGCCAACTGCAATAAATTCTTCAAGAATAAGCACAATCACATTATTTGTCGTTGCGAAATTAAGGGAAAATTTAAATATATGCCGCCGGAAAGGAAATTCATGGAGTGTTTATATTGTAAAAACACTTATGTTAACATTTACAATCATATCAAGTGTCCAAGAAGGACTAAGTACTTCATGATGAAACAACTTCAAAAAAGTCGAATACATCTAAGCACAGGTGCAGTACCCCCTATTAAAATATTGAAAGTGAGAACACGACTAACTGAGGAGAAGGTATCGGGGAAATACCTCGAGAAAAACAAAATAAAAGGCATGCTAAAGAAAAGGGAGGAAATTCGACGGGATTCAGAGGAAATGTCAACAGTAAAATCTCCTTTAATGGAAAATGAAAACGAGGAAACTAAGAAAACCAAAAAGAGGAAAATTTCATCCGAGGAAACGCTGACAACAGTTCAAGTTAAACCAAATGCACCGGGTGAAGATAAATATAAAATGAAAATCTGGCCGAATACACATCAATTCCAGAAAAGTCAAGTTATGTTCGGGGACGATGAAAAGAGAACCCAAAAGAAACTCCTAAGCAGCCCCAACAAAGAGAATTCAAAGGAAGAGAGGAAGAGACATGAGAATGAACACGTAAATTTCAAATCCAGGGGAAAAGAAATGAAACGAGAAATGTTTTTCCACGGCCAACAGCGCAAGTAGCCAGGAAACAGTGGCTCCGACCAAGAGAATTCTTACAACATTTAATGTTTAGACGTTTTGTACATTGTATGTGCTTGATGAAATCTTGATGTGCCCTTGACGTTTCCTCCATTGCGTGTTCTTGATGGATTCTTGATGTGCCCTTGACGTTTTGTACATTTCATGTTCTTGATGAAATCTTAATGTGCCCTTGACGTTTTGTACATTGCGAGCTCATGATGGATTCTTGATGTGCCCTTGACGTTTTGTACATTGCGAGTTCATGATGGATTCTTGATGTGCCCTTGACGTTTTGTACATTGCATGTTCTTGATGGATTCTTGATGTGCCCTTGACGTTTTGTACATTGCGAGTTCATGATGGATTCTTGATGTGCCCTTGACGTTTTGTACATTGCGTGTTCTTGATGGATTCTTGATATGCCCTTGACGTTTTGTACATTGCGAGTTCATGATGGATTCTTGATGTGCCCTTGACGTTTTGTACATTGCGTGTTCATGATGGATTCTTGATGTGCCCTTGACGTTTTGTACATTGCGAGTTCTTGATGGATTCTTGATGTGCCCTTGACGTTTTGTACATTGCATGTTCTTGACGGATTCTTGATGTGCCCTTGACGTTTTGTACATTGCGAGTTCATGATGGATTCTTGATGTGCCCTTGACGTTTAGTACATTGCGTGTTCTTGATGAAATCTTAATGTGCCCTAAATTGACGTTTTGTACATTGCGAGTTTATGATGTAATCTTGATGTGCCCTTGACGTTTTGTACATTTGGTATTTTTGATAAAGTCTTGATGCGCCCTTTACGTTTTGTACATTGCATGTTCTTTATGAAATCTTGACGTTTTGTACATTTGTACATTTGGTATTTTTGGTATTTTTGATGAAGTCTTGATGTGCCCTTGACGTTTTGTACATTGCGTGTTCTTGATGAAATCTTAATGTGCCCTTGACGTTTTGTACATTTGGTATTTTTGATAAAGTCTTGATGCGCCCTTTACGTTTTGTACATTGCATGTTCTTTATGAAATCTTGATGTGCCCTTGACGTTTTGTACATTTGGTATTTTTGATAAAGTCTTGATGCGCCCTTTACGTTTTGTACATTGCATGTTCTTTATGAAATCTTGATGTGCCCTTGACGTTTTGTACATTTGGTATTTTTGATAAAGTCTTGATGCGCCCTTTACGTTTTGTACATTGCATGTTCTTTATGAAATCTTGATGTGCCCTTGACGTTTTGTACATTTGGTATTTTTGATGAAGTCTTGATGTGCCCTTTACGTTTTGTACATTGCATGTTCTTTATGAAATCTTGATGTGCCCTTGACGTTTTGTACATTTGGTATTTTTGATGACGTCTTGATGTACCCTTTACGTTTTGTACATTGCATGTTCTTTATGAAATCTTGATGTGCCCTTGACGTTTTGTACATTTGGTATTTTTGATGACGTCTTGATGTGCCCTTGACGTTTTGTACATTGCATGTTCTTGATGGATTCTTGATGGGCCCTTGACGTTTTGTACATTGCGTGTTCTTTATGAAATCTTGATGTGCCCTTGACGTTTTGTACATTTGGTATTTTTGATGACGTCTTGATGTACCCTTTACGTTTTGTACATTGCATGTTCTTTATGAAATCTTGATGTGCCCTTGACGTTTTGTACATTTGGTATTTTTGATGACGTCTTGATGTGCCCTTGACGTTTTGTACATTGCATGTTCTTGATGGATTCTTGATGTGCCCTTGACGTTTTGTACATTGCGTGTTCTTTATGAAATCTTGATGTGCTCTTGACGTTTTGTACATTTGGTATTTTTGATGAAGTCTTGATGTACCCTTGACGATTTTTACATTGCATGTTCTTGATGAAGGCTTGATGTTCCCTTGATGATTTGTACATTGCAAGTACATGATGAAATCTTGATATGCCCTTGACGTTTCGTATATTGCATGTTCTTGATGACTTCTTATTTCTTGACCATAGATTTTACATTTCCAACATAGGAGTTAAAGACTCATCAAAACAACCATAAAAATACTTTTATTACACATTTTGACTTAAAAGACTTAAAAACGCTTCTGTCCATGAAACCCCCCAGCCACTGAGCTAAGAAATCGAAAATCTGCCCCCCCCCCCCCCACACTTTTGGACAGTATGACATATTTTGTACCATCGAATTTTGGTAAATTTGTGACATCTTACTTACTATGATAGCAATCAATGTCAAAGTTTATGATGTACATATGTAGTTTGTGATTTGAAACTTAAAGTAAAACTCAGGTTTCAACTTTTCATAAAATATATGCTAATGCCAGTCCCATATTATTTCATACTGTCTATACCAAAAATCGACAACAATTTTATAATTACATTACATTAGTTTTATATTATGGTCAAGATTCTTATCATTTCACTTATTACTTGATAAAAAAGAGCTTCACGTACCTGTTTAGTTAACCAGTGAAATATCTGCCTTCCCTGACTTGAACTAAATAACATAATTTATCGCAACACTGAATGTTTCAGGCGGAATGAGTACGAGTCGAGTTATCTCCCTTTGTTTACAATCTCAACTGCACTCGTCGCGTTGAGCAGGTGTAACTTAGTGATATGTTTGGGGTTATTATATGGTGTCAAATGAACGTTTTGTGGTAAACCATCATTCCTAACTTCGGATTTGATCTACGATAACTGGAAGTAATGTGAGAAGCTGACTTTCTGTACGTGACATGTGATTCTGTAAGTATAAATGGTTAATATTAAATGTACTTCCGGGTTAGGCCTAGGCCGACTTGTTGTTGTGGTACCTAGTTAATATTGTGAGCATATAGCGCGGTGGTCGGGAACTAAGCCTCAGGCTCTGTAGTGATAGTAACATAATGAGATGAAAATCAGAGTTGTTTTTTAAATGAAAGTGATTGAAAAAAGGGTGTTGATGAATTTCATCTGTTTAATATGATAAATAAAAAATGAAAAAAATCTTAGAAAATTATCGGTGAATCCATCAATGTCGGGACTCGAGCAAAGAAGAGGCATGATTCCGTGATTCTCTTAGTGTTTTATTTGGCCTCGGCTTTACACAAAACACACGAATAAGATATTATTTCTGCAGGCTACATGTAAAACCGACCCTATTTGTGCTAGAAATTGTTTGTTATGTATTGTAGGTTTATTTACCGAAAACACTAATAAAAACGTATATGCATGTGCATGCAGTTCTCTATATGGACTATGGACTACGTCATTTTGTGTAAGACACGGCTGCATGCTAAGCCCTTTGTTATTTATATTATTCATAAACGAGTTTTAAATATATAGAATGTGAGAAAAGATAATCATTTTTAATCCGGCGATTGACAAATTTATCATTTGATGATGAAATTTCCATGATATGTGAATCTGCCATAGATATATAAAGAAATATAATTTTGTGAAATAATTTGTGACAAATCGTAAATAGAAGTAAATTAAGATACAGAGAAAAACTATTATTTTCCCAATGGTGGTTATCTTTAAAAATGGTTTTACAAAGTTATGCAAATTATGGTAACTTATCAATATGAAATTGGCATAATACTATTTCCTAAACAAGGACGGCCACACGTCTGTGAAACTATTGCTCTGCAAGTCAGGGACGTTTTTATCACTTTATGTAAAGCTTAAATGTTTGACACTAAATAATAACAACCATTATTAGCAGCCACGTCTAAGGACGGGGGTGCTATATCAGTTTTTGTGAAGTTTCCACCGCCGCCGCCGCACTCGTATTACTATATAGTTAGTTCTTTATTTCATAGGCCAAAGGCCAAAACAAATAAAGCATTACAATACACAGCATTTGTGGGTGGATGGTGGGATACACAAGTTTGTTTTCAGATACATCAATTTCTTACATATTACAGAAGCCTAAGTATACAATATGACAATAGAATTAAGAAGTTACATTTTGTTTATAAACATTCATGATGTGATAAACACATTTTGATAAATTCAAAATAATGTCTCGGCATGGATTATTCATCAATTGGGTATATTTTATCATACAAGGAGGTGAATAATAATATTTTGGCAAATAGCGTTTGCGATACAAGGCATAGAGTGGGCATACTAATAACACATGATATTCATCTTCAATATCGTTTCCAAAGCTACAACATAATCGTCTGTCATAGGGTAGTTTCATATTACTCCATCTCCCTCTTTCTATCATGAACATGTGTGAACTTAATCGAAACCGGGACAACGCAAGTCTATATTTGGTGATATCTACTACATTTAAGTATTTTTCAAAGTAAAGAGATTCCTTGACATAAAGATAACTTCTAGTTTCACTAAGACTGGTCAGACTTGATTTCCACATTTGTTTATGTATATCAGTTATTCTTTGGCTAAATTCAGATATAAATCTATGCCTATCAGGCACATGTTGTAAAAACCAAACGTAACCAAAGCCGTAGTCGAGAAAGAGTTTTTTAACTAAAGAAGCCCAATTAACAAATGTTGGTTGATCAGTTGATATTTTAAGTAACAATTGATAAATGATAAATATATATCCACTAGCGGATCCAGGGGGGGGGGGGGGGGGGGTCCAGGGGGTCCTGACTCCCCCCTTTCAATTCCCGCCCCCTTTCAAATCCATGTATAACGGGTCGTGGACCTCCCACCACTGAGTGGAGAAAAATTATTTTGGGACTCCCCCCTTTCAAAAATCCTGGATCCGCCCTTGATATCTGTTTTCATCACAAGATATAACTTTAAGCCAATATTTCACAATACGAATTAATCTTTCAGACAGCAATGGTAATACACCTAATTCACCATAAATTACTAGCTATAACTTTTCCCCACTGAGCTCTCCAGAACTCTTGTTAATAACTTATACCTCGGGGGAACGATTTTGACACGTTCACTTTCAAGGTCAAAGGTCAAGGTCACGAGCTTTGTAATCGCTCTAAGAATTCCTTGTAAACACGATAACTTCAAACGTTTTTGTGCTATGAAGCTCTACCTTGGTATGTATCATCCTTGGAAGGTTTTGGCTACAATATGTCAAAGGTCAAGGTCACAGCAAGGTCATGACTTTAGCATGGTTTAGCGAAAATGCTTTATTCTAACTATGAACACTTTTAATCAATACATGATTTTTATATTCAATAAAAAAGAATTCATTGATTGTGTGACCTTATTTTATTACTGATATGTGTTGTAAAAATACGGAGATTGATCATAATGTACTTTAGATAATCCACTGGGCGTCTATCTTTTCATTAGAGAAAAAATATCATAATAAATAACATAAAACCATTCACACCTTTCCTTTCGATTGTAGAAAGTAGTCGGTTTGTTCACTGAAAATTTAAACGATTTGTTATTTGTCACCGTCGGAAATATTAGTCAGTGTATGTTATGTAAGATTCAGCAAAAAACAGGCCATCAGATTATCACATTAAACGGATATGTCTAGCCATAACGGCCCCAATTTAACAAGATAGTCGCCTTTTTGCGTTATTTGATAGGGTTTTGAAATATATGATACTACATGTTTATAGCAATAATAATTGGCTTGAATAAATCGTTATTGAGTTGTCGGATATCTAAACTTTTGGAATATACAAAAATTGATAGTTTTTTTATAAAATATTTGTATGTTAAATCAAGGATTAAAAAGGTGTCATTTCCCGTTGAAAAATGATCATTAGGTGAAACTACTCCCCTACTGCTACGTCATACGCTCGGGACATGCTTCAGTGACCACAGATTCTGTTCGCCGGGGCTAATGAGGCAATGTATTTTAAAAGCCGTATTTAGGCAGGTTACCGTCCGATTTCGAAAATTCAAAGTTGACTCTAATTCAAATTGCAAGCCGCTTTTTATGAATCCCAAAAGTGGCCATTGACCATTTCAGGCCCCCTTTAAGATATTATTACTTTTGGGTCCAGAGACCCCAAAGTTTAGTAACATTTGATATTGAAAACTAATGACAGAAGTTGCTCTCTATATTACTCTTGGAAACTTCAAAGAGAAGTTTCAGCCAATGATATTTGTTTTAAGCATATCCTGGTATTTCGAACGACCAATAGCCAGAGCTGTAGCAAATTTATTCCCGCGTGACCATGTGGGTGGTACGAAATAACTGGCAAGCATTAATTTGGAAACTGATTATTTTAATAATGTTAATATGATGTAAAATATATCGTATATTTTCAACAATATATGGGTAAGCGTTTACACCCTTTATAAATATCGATTTCGCATATGCATGAGAGCTAGTTTGTAGTTAATCGGTGTATATTTCATTCCACATTCGGAAACGACATTCCATTGTTGTATCAACTAGGAATAAAAGTTCCCGTCCTCCGGCCCTAACCTAAATCTCCTGGTTCTATATAGTGCTCATAACCGGGTGCCCCAAAGCTTGCCATTTAAAAGCTTTTCTTGTTATTAACGCTACTGAATGAGCACACCCGAAGACTTAAAGGTTATGTATGAATGAATATAAATCTTAAATGTTTTTTTTTTCATATCTGCAACATGGCATTCTGAATAAACGTTAACGTGTATCATCCTCGAATATCAAGGTCCAATGTAAACTCGGCTCTCTCCTTTTACATGACCTTTTCCAATTTGTTGTCAACGCTCAGATATAACACTAATAAAGCTTTCATCATGACACATCTCGATTCCTTTGATAAACAATAAAGGCGTAAGAAGAATTGACATGTTTAATATGATATTTTATCGGTTAAGCGTCGACCCTTCCCTCTCTAATAGGGTATTATCTTAGCTTAGAAAGTTCTTTCATGCAAAGTGACTATAGCATCTTGTTTGTTGTTATAAAATCTTCTGTGACCTTCACAGGGAAGACTTGGCGTGTGATAACTTTATTTTTGAGAAGTGACAAATTCAAATACAAGTCAGCAAATGCTTCGAAACTGTAACCTTCAGATTTCAACCATGGTCACACTGTTGTACCATATTGACTGAGCTGAATGAGACGGACTTCGTAGGTTTATTTCAAACTTGAGACTTGTATATAATAAAGAGAGATTTATCAATTCAAATAACTGTCTATTATTTTTTCTTTATACCGGACATACCTGACTTTTCTGGACCTCCATCTTAAAGAGCAATGATTTTCATCATTTATTGTTTTGCTTTGATACAAACCTAAGTTTCATGAAGCATTATATACATAAAAAAATGAAACATTATCTCTAATTTTCAATATGTGATGAATGGGGGCCTCAATGAAAATTTAAAAACAGTCATATATGTTCGTGAAAGGCATGTACAGTTGACGTGGATACTAGTGATATATTCTATCGAACATTATCAACTCGTACCTGTCATTCTGAACACGCTCGGTAATGTGTTTGGTTTTCAATGAATTTTGTAGTTATAACATTGTCCAAAGGGAAGGGAAGTATTTGAAGTCCCTTATCCTACCGTACTTTAAATTCATTGCTTACCAAATTGTAGGAATGTATTGTGTTTTGTGTTGTGAGCTGAATAATTTTATTTTCCGTTTGATACGTACATTTTACTTATATGATATATATTATACTACATGTACATTGCATTGCAGTTTTCAGGTGCAGCATATCGACAAATCGTGCAATAGTGCAACGGCGTGACATCGTTAAAGGGAACGGAAAAGGAGTGAGTTCTGACAATTCTAAGGATATGTCTGAAAAGAAATGTGATGAGATCTCAGAGGTAATTTCCGAGGAATTATCTGTTCCTGAACAGATATCTCAGGATTTGACTGAGCCTGAAGTGATATCTGACGGGTTGTTTGTGCCTGAAGGGATATCTGAGGAATAATCTGCGTCTGAGAACATGTCTGAAGAGTTGTCTGTTACAAAAGTAACATCTACGGAGATGTCCTTGCCTGAAGACGTACCTAAAGAGTTGCATGTTCCTGAAGAGATATCTGAGGAGTTGTCTGAGTCTACAGACATATCTGAGGAGTTCTCTAAATTTGAAGACCTATCTGAGGAGTTCCCTGCTCCTGAAGAGATATCTGAGGAATTCCCTGTGTCTGAAGAGGTATCTAAGGAGTTCCCTGAGTCTGAAGAGATATCTAAGGAGTTCCCTGAGTCTGAAGAGATATCTGAGGAGTTGTCTGAGTCTGAGCTTACATGTGATCTATCGTCCAAATATGAGATATATAAGGAGTCTTCTGAGTCTGAAGAGGGATCTGAGGATATTGCTGAAGGGTATTTGGATGACCTGACTCTTCTGATAGAGAGGGGGGACCATGAAGTTGTGAAAACCTTCTTAAAGGAGAATCAGATTAAACCGGTCGCGATTTGCCGTGATTTCCAGTCATGTATCAGGTACGATTTCGGACGTCGCTGTCCAGTCGCACTGGCTGCAAAGTGTGGACACGTTCAGGTGATGAAGGTATTGATTGATGCTGGCTTTCCTGTGGACGAGAGAAGTATATTGTTTGTGAAAATTCGCCCAATACATCTCGCGTGTGAGAGTGGACATCTTGAGGTTGTGAAGACGCTTGTCGAGGAATATAACGTTGATGTCACACATGAAGACAACTGCTACAGTAGACCTACCATGTGCATAGTTGCAGAAAATGGATATCTTGAGATTGTGAAGTATTTCATAGAGAAAGAAGAAATTCCAGTGAACAGCAGATATGGTGTAAACAAAGACTCTGCCCTGCATGCGGCAGCTAAAAACAATCGAATTGAAGTCTGCAAATACCTCATTGCAAAAGAGGCTGATATCAACATTGGTGACGTTTCGAACCGCACGCCGCTCATGTTGATAGCAAAAAATGCATTCTACGATTTATCCCGTGTCCTTCTGGACGCCGGAGCAGACGTGAACATGACTGATGACGAACAGAAGACAGCTTTCTTGAAAGCCACATCAACAGGGGACCTGAACATTATGAAACTGCTGCATTCACATGGAGCTGATCCGGAAATGTGTGACAGTTACTCCATTTCACCTCTATACAAGGCGGTCTCAGACGACCGTAGGGACATAGTCTACTATCTTGTGAACGAGCTGAACGTGAGAATTGAGCTAAATATGACGATTGCACCCACAGTGTTTTATGAAGGAGATCCGCAAGAAGAAACTGTTTGCAAGTTGGCTCTGAGATATGGTAGCTATGATATTGTCAAACTTCTCTTTAACGCTGGGTATGATCCATCTGAGGAACTGGCAGAATACGAGGACATCGACGATGAAAGCAAAGGCACACAGAGTTCTCAGAATTCTGACTCAAAGCGAAAGAAATCATTTCCTTTCCATGCAGACAAAGTGAAGTTTAAAGAACTGAGACAAATGATTGCAAGGCCAAGGCCACTCCTTGCCCTGTCTGTTTTAACAGTCCGACGTTTGCTGGGCAGACGACTTCCGGTAGATTTGGAGCGTCTGCCTCTGCCGGACATTCTGAAGAAGGTGATAGTGTCGTGTGGTGAAGAGAAGCCATGATATTTCAAGTAACGAATCAAATGGCATCAAGCAGCTAGATGAAGCTATTATATTGTAAAATATATGACAGTTTATGTATGCTGTCTTCCTGGTGTCATGAAGAAGAAGCAAAGTTCCATTCTATTTCAAGACGAGTTGATGGTTGCTTGGTTGTACCATGAATATGACCCTACCGACCTCAATGTATTTTGTTTGGTGACCCTCCCCATTTAAGTGTTTGTTTTTTCATGACCCTTCCTCCACGTATATCTGCAAAACATCAGGAAATTTGACTTCTTTAATTTATGTTTGGTTCTTCATGTCATCATTTTTCATTAACACTTTAAATTATAGTTAAAAGAATGTTGAAACATACACACTTATCCTATTAATAAAAAAATGACTCCCTCATAGACTCAGGGTTAAAATAATTGACATTTTTTTTATAAACCCAAAAAGTGAATTTCCTTAATAGATTTGTTAAGGATAACTATTGACATGAGTATCACTTATTGCTGTGCTAGAATGTATAGTTTCAAAGATAGACCTTTCGAGTTGATTACCTCTTACTTAGTGGTACATAACACTACTTCAAAATCTAAGATGAAAAGAGAGTACCAGACTGAAATATCAAAGGGAAAATCTACACATGAAGGTGAGAAATTTCGAAAATTTCATTCATTTTCAGAAGCAATGTCAGACTTAAATGTCGGTGGAGGCCTGTGCACTCACTCATTTCAGGCTAAAGGTTATATAATAAATTCCTAAACTAAAGAAATTATGTAAATTGCATTTCTCGTTTGAAAGACAATCATAAAAAAAGAAAAATCATGTCAAAAGTTCTCCTTCCCCCATACAAGCTTATAAAATTGAAATTGACCATCCACAAAACATAATCACTTACAACAACGCAATAGGTTCAAGATTTCAAAAGATTACTAAAGTACATGACAAAAACACACAATAGCTATAGGGCCATAGGGATCATAGTGAATACAAATGTAAGGTTTTGTTATATTTGAAGGTCTGAGTTTACTGCGTGATGAGTGGAACAATCATTTCTATAGAATCTTAAGAAAGGAAACAAGAAGCTGAAATCTTAAAGAGGCAGTAGCACGATTTTAGGGGGAATATAAGGTGATGTCAGGAAAATAAAAATTAACGTTTCCAACTGAAAGACAATATTTTGAAACTAAAAGGAGCAGTAATAATTCAATGATATAACTTAAAGTTTAGCCATGCGATTCCTTTTGCTTACACAAAATGAATGAAAGGTGTTCACACAAAATGGCCGCCAATGTATTTTATGTGAATCTTCATTCCTTGTCCCCTGACTACGGATGTTTGGCTTGTGTAATGAGGTTTTTGACACTGTCAAAATCATACATTTAGCATACACTCACAATTATCAGTGACACATTTAAAATATAAAATTATTTAAAAACGTGCTACTGCCCCTTTAAGACTATCTATAGAGGTAGAGGCACATCTATGGATCACAGAGCCGTTGATAGGTCAGGTTTCATAATATATGACAATGAGAAATTGAAATGTCTCTTCTTTTTAAAAATTAACATTGGAATTAATTCTATATGCATATTTTCTCTGTCTAAAATCTAAAGTTTGAAATAAGTAAATGATTGTCTTTGTTTAGACATATTCACAATTCAATTCAAAGTTTTCTTAAATATGTATTTGTAAATAATATCTTTAAAAGTGTCTCTCTCAGATTAAGGCTTAAATGATCATTATTAATTTTCAAAATGCAAGTGTTTTAATGGTTCTTTCACAACATAATTATATATCAGAGTTAAATCGCAGTTAAAAGCCTCCATACATAAACTGTCTGAAAAAAACCCAACCCCAAACCCCCCCAAAAATCAATTTCTTGATTGATTAAACAGTGGGTTAAACGCGTTCCTTGACTTGAACTATAACGTAATTTATTCATTACATTGAATCTTTCAAGCGAAATGAGTACGAGTCGAGTTATCTCCCTTTGTTTACAATCGCAAAGTTCTGCATCTTCCATTTAGCCAGTGTCAGTGACAAGGTTTTGGTTATATTGTGGTGAGAATGAACGCTTCAAGTTACGAATTTTGTTGTTTATCGTCACCCCTTACTTCGGATTTTATCTACAATGACTGGAAGTAAGCGAGCCGCTTATTTTAGAGTAAGTCATGTGTGTTAAAGTAAGAAATGTATTTCCGGGTTAGGCCTCGGCCGACTTGACTCGATCTTGTGTAGGCTCCTTATAGCGAGGTGGTCGGGAATAAGCCTTCTAATGATAGTCAGATAATGGGATGAAAACAGAGTTCAAATTTCAAACATTCTTTAAATGAATGTGATAAACAAAGAGTGAGTTATTGGAGCAACAAGGTCGACGTATTTTACTTTGCTACTGAAAAGATAACATATTAAGTGAAAACTTATTTTATTGCTAAATGTCGAACAAAGAAGATTCATTCCGTGATTCTCATGGCGTTTTACTTGACACCAAAACATCAAAACAAATATGATATTGTATATGTATAAGTATATGACTACTTGTAAAACACTACTCTATATCTTTCTAGAAAATGTTTGAAATGGTAAATTATTTCGAGTGATTGAACATAGGTTATTTGAAAAAAAAACCTGCTTATGCACGGGTAAGGCTGATGTTATTATGGGGTAAGACACGGCTGCCTGCTAAGCCCTTTGTTATTTTTATATCATTCATAACTGAGTTTGAAGTAGAATGAGAGAAACAATTTATGACATTTTTTGATAAATTTATTGATTAGGATGATATTGTCCTGGTATGTGAATCTGTCAAAGATCTACAAAGAAAAACACGTTTTAGAATATTTCTACAACAAATGTGACATGGAAGTAAAGTAAGATAAAGTAAAAATATTATCATTACACAATGGCAGTTATCTTTAAAAGTTGAAAATGGTGCAATTTAGATTGAACATGGTACGTGCTACATGGAATGCAAATGCAAGTAACATATGACCAGTACATTGGCATAATTAGCAGGGCTGCTATCAGTTTGTGTGAAGTTTCCACCGCCGCCGCCGCACTGGTATTACAAGCGAGAACTTTTTTCTACTAAGCTTTCCAGAACTCTTATTCATATCCTACACTCATACCTCTGGGGAACTTAAGCATGGTTTAAGCGAATGCTTAATTTTAACTATGACCACTTTTAATCAATACATGATTGTTATACTCAATAAAAAGTGTTCAATGATTGTGTGACCTTGAAGGTCAAAGGTCAAGGTCATGAGATATGAGTTATTGCAATGTGCACTAAATTTTGGTATATCTTTTTCCCATTAAGGTTTTCATAACTCATGAACAGGGCATCATTATGACATGTTCACCTTTAAGGTCAAAGGTCAAGGTCACGAGATATGTAATCACTCTAAGAATTCCTTGTAAACGCGATATCTTGAAATGTTTTTGTGTTATGAAGGTCTAACTTAGTATGAATCATCCGTGGAAAAGTAAAAAAAATTGAAAAGGTTTCGGCTACAATTCGTTAAAGGTCAAGGTCACAGCAAGGTCATGACTTAAGCATGGTTTTGCGAAAATGTTTAATTTTAACTATGACCACTTTTAATCAATATATGATTGTTATACTCAATAAGAAGTGTTCAATGATTGTGTGAACTTGAAGGTCAAAGGTCAAGGTCATGAGATATGAGTTATTGCAATTCATTGTAAACACGATAACTTGAACAGTTTTTGTGCTATGAAGTTTAGATTTTGTATATACAGTGTATTATCTCTTGAGAAGTACAGATTTAAAAAAAAAGTTTTTGGTCCGAACTGTCGAAGGTCAAGGTCATGGCAAGGTCAACAAAATGGAGAAAATGGATTAAGTTAACTTTTAACACTTTATTTCATTACATTAATGTTATACTCAATGAAATGTGTTCATTTATTGTGTGACCTTGAGTGTCAAAGGTCAATGCCACCAGAATATGCCCAATTTGGTGAGGCCTGTAAAAGGCGACACAGTTTCGGGGCTGCTCTGCTTTTGCGATGTCCAGCAAATGCTAATCTAATATTCTCTTCTAAATCTGTACGGTCAAGTGCCTGTGAAACTACTGCTCTGCAAGCCAGGAAAGCACTTTTCACTCTATGTTGTCTATTCTTGAAAATTATGTTCTGATGCGTAGGCCTACGTCTCTTAAAGGTCTAACTTAATATTTGACACTTAAATAGAATCCTTTATTTTGTATGGCTGTGAAATCTCGTATTATACATATTAAGAATACATTGCTAAACTTACCACGCTTTCTTTAAAGGGGCAGTATCACGTTTTTTGATAATTTCATATTTTGAATTTTTACTGATAATTGCACGTTAATGCTTAATGTATTATTTTGAAAGTGTGACGTATCTCATTACACAAGCCAATCATCCATAGTCAGAGGACACAGTATGAAGATTCACAAAAATCCATTGGCGGCCTTTTTGTGTGAACACCTTTAATTCATTTTGTGTAAGAAAAGGATTCGTCTAAACTTTACATTATATATTTGAATTATTACTGCTACATGTCTACAAATGTTTTATGCTTTCTTATGATATGAAAATATAAAATCAGCGATATAAGACAAACATATAATATCTTGTGACAACGGATTATGGGTAGTGTTGTTAGATATCCCTATTGGGGCCATAAAATAAACACACATCTAAGAAATTATTATATACAAAAGAAAATATTACTTTACTTATATTTAATGTATATCAACAGAACTGAGTCCATAAATTTTAACAACGAAAAATACAAAGAAGAAACGAACTTTTGACATAAATAAATCCTTTTAGCACATCTTACGAGCATCATCATTAATGATACATATAAAAGTTGGCCGATGAGGGCTACGAACTTATAATAATGTTTTTATTCTTCCGTCAAAATATAAAGTAGGCTAGCTATTGACTGTCAAAGCGTGTAGGGTTCATTATTTTACGGTGGATATTAGAACTATCAGCATCAGGCCAACTTTTGGCAACCAACAATAGCCGAACTTCGGATGTCAGAACCTTTGATACATTTTGCTTGAAGAGCCTCATTACAAAAATCTTAAGATAGTCATTATTAATGCTATTGAATGAGCCCGTCCTAAGACTCAAAGGTTAACTTTTAATAAATATAAATCTCAATTGTTCATTTTTTATCTGCAACATGGCATTCTGCAAAAACATTAATGTTAATCATCCTCGAATATAAAGGTCCAATGTAAACTCGGCTCTCTCCTTTTACGAGGCCTTTTCAAATATAAATACATATACATATAATACTCAAAAAGCTTTCATCGTGACACATTTCGACTCCGTCAATAAACAATAAAGCATCCATAAACAATAAAGACGTAATATGAAATGAAATGGTCTTTTATGTGATATTTTATCCGTTTAACATCACCGTTTCCTTCCTAACAGGGTATTGTCTGAGCATAGAAAGTCCTTTCATACACACATACATGCAATAGCAACTTTTTTTTGTTAAAATCTTTATTTCAAGGCTTAGATGTTGACTTTCAGATGGAAGACTTGGTCTATATTTTCAAGTTACAAATTCAAATAGAAGTCAGCAAATATTTCGAAACTGTACAATTCAGATTTCAACCAAGGCTATACCGCTGTACCATTTTGACTAAGCTGAATGAGTTGGGACTTCGTAGGTTTATTTTAAACAGCAGACTTGTACATAATAAAGAGAGATTTATCAATTAAAATAACTATCTATTATCTTTTCTTTATAACAGGAACACGCTCGGTAATATTTTTGGTTTTCAATGGATTTTGTAGTTTTCACATTGTCCAAAGGGAAGGAAAGTAACAATCTATTTGAAGTCAACGTTTGTAGAGCTTCCCTAACGCATTCATCCTACCGTTCTTTAAATTATTGCTTACCAAATTAGAGGAATGTATTGTGTCTTGTGTTTTTGCGGTCATTTATTTGATAAATGCCATTTCGAGATGAACAGTTTTTATTTTCCGTTTAATATGTACATTTTTAGCTCATCTGGCCTGTAAGGCCCGATGGGCTTATGGCATGGCATGTTGGCCGGCGTTCGTCCATCCATCCTTCAATCCGTCCGTCCGTCCGTAAACTTTGTGGAATTTCGACTTCTTCTCCAGAACCATAAGGCCTGGAAAGCTGAAACTTTGTGTACAGACTCCTTGGCTAGTGAGGATAATAAATTGTAGCTATGGTGGCCCTATGACCCCTAATAAGGGCAATAGGGGCCAAGCCCTAAACACCTATATTCATCTTCTTCTCCAGAAGCATAATAGGCCTAGAAAGCTGAAACTTTGTGTACAGACTCCTTGGCTAGTGAGGATTATAAATTGTAGCTTTGGTGGCCCTGTGACCCCTAATAAGGGCCACAAGGGGCACGCCCTAAAAACCTGTTTTCATCTTCTTCTCCAGAAGAATAAGTCCTAGAAAGCTGAAACTTTGTGTACAGACTCCTTGGCGAGTGAGTATTATAAATTGTAGCTTTGGTGGCCCTGTGACCCCTAATAAGGGCCACAAAGGCACGCCCTAAAAACCTATATTCATCTTCTTCTCCAGAAGAATAAGTCCTAGGAAGCTGAAACTTTGTGTACAGACTCCTTGACAAGTGAGGAATTTGAATTGTAGATCTGGTGACCCAGTTGCCCCTAATAAAGGCAACAGGAACATCCTTAAAATCTATTTTCATCTTCTCCTCCTGAAGTATAAGGCCTAGAAAACTGAAACTTGTCGCCTTTCTACTTAACTTTATGATTGGTGACCCTGTGGCCCCACACTCTACAGCATAATTGATAATGAAGCCTGATGAGCTACAGAGCCAATGGCTCTATTTTTCTAATATGATATTTAGTATCTTACATTTATGTTGCAGTTTTCAGGTGCAGCATATCGACACATCTTAATAGTGCAACGGCGTGACATCGTTAAAGGAAACGGAAAAGGAGTTATGTGCCTGAAGAGATATCTAAGGAGTTCTCTGTTCCTTAACAGATATCTCAGGATTTGACTGAGCCTGAAGTGATATCTGAGGGATTGTTTGTGCGTAAAGGGATATCTCAGGAATTATCTGCGTCTGAGAACATGTCCTGAAGAGATATCTGAGGCATTGTCTGAGTCTGAAGAGATATCTAAGGAGTTGTCTGTGTCTGAAGAGATATCTGAGGCGTTGTCTGAGTCTGAAGAGATATGTTAGGAGTTGTCTGTGTCTGAAGAGATATCTGAGGCGTTGTGTGAGTCTGAAGAGATATCTGAGGAGTTCCCTGTGTCTGAAGAGATATCTGAGGTGTCTGTTCCAAAAGTAACATCTAGGGAGATGTCGTCGCCTGAAGAGGTACCTAAAGAGGTGCATGTTCCTGAAGAGTTATCTGAGGAGTTGTCTGAGTCTGAAGAGACATCTGAGGAGTTGTCTGAGTATGAGGAGATGTATGAGGATATATATGAGGAGTCTTCTAAGTCTGAAGAGACAAGTGAAGAATCGTCAGGGCCTGAGGATATTGCTGAGGGGCATTTTGATGACCTGAACTGTTTGATTGAGACAGGAGACCAAGAAGCTGTGAAAACCTACATAAAGGAGAATCAGATTAAACCGGTCGCTATTTGCCGTGGTTTCCAGTCATGTATCAGGTACGACTTCGGACGTCGCTGTCCAGTCGCACTGGCTGCAAAGTGTGGGCACGTTCAGGTGATGAAGGTATTGATTGATGCAGGCTTTCCGGTGGACGAGAGAAGTGAGGATTTTAGGACAATTAGCCCAATACACATTGCGTGTGAGAGAGGACATTTGGAGGTTGTGAAGACGCTGGTCGAAGAATATAATGTTGATATCACACACGGCGACAACTGCGAAAAAAGACCTGCCATGTGCATAGTTGCTGACAATGGGTATCTTGAGATTGTGCAGTATTTCACAGAGAAAGCAGAAATTCCAGTGAATAGCAGATATGGTGAAATGAAAGAATCTGCCCTTCATGCCGCAGCTGAAAACAATCAACTTGAGGTATGTAAATACCTCATTGCCAAAGGGGCTGATATCAACATTTGTGATGCTAAAAACTCTACACCGCTGATGCTAGCAGCTCAAAATGCATCGTACAACATAGCACGTTTCCTTCTGGACGCCACCGGAGCAGACGCGAACTTCAGTGATAATGAACAGGCGACGGCTTTCTTGTACGCTGCAGAACAATGTGACCTGAAAATGATGAAACTGTTGCAGTCTTATGGAGCGGATCCAGAACTGTATGACAAGTACTCAACGTCTCCTCTATTTACGGCGGTCTCGGGGGGTCGTAGGGACATAGTATTTTATCTTGTAAACGAGCTCAACGTGAGAATAAAACCTTTCGATTTTTATGAAGCGACATGGCAAGGAGAATGCAGGATTGCTCTGATAACACATCGTTATGACATGGTCAAACATCTATTTAACGTTGGGTATGATCCATCTAAGGAACTGGCAGAATACGAGGACAGCGACAAAGATAACAGTAGCACAGAAAGTTCTGAGGATTCTGACTCAATGTCACCACGAAAGAAAAGGAAATCGTTTCCTCTGCAAAGATACAAAGTGAAGTTGAGAGAACTGAGGCAGATGATTGCAAGGCCAAGGTCACTCCTTGCCCTGTCTGTTCTTACAGTTCGACGTTTGCTGGGCAGACGACTTCCAGTAGATTTGGACAGTCTGCCTCTACCGGACATTCTAAAGAACTTGATAGTGTCCTGTGGTGAAGAGAAACCATGATATTTCAGGCTGAAAGATTCAATGATATTTATGTAAAGAATCAAATGGTACCAAACATCTAGATGATGCTATTATATTTTAATAGCGGATTTGTTTTTGGATATTCATAGTTTATAAAGGTTGTCTTCCTAGTGTAATGTGGTGAAAAAAAAGCAAAGCCCTATCATATTTCAAGACGACAGAAAGTTAGGGTATTTGCGAGTGATGAGAAGCTGTGATATTAAAGACTGTCATGTCGGATTCATGTCAGTGAATTTTATCAATTTCACTTTATTAGCTATAGTCACTGATAGAATATTCACACCTTTGCATTGATTAACAATAAGGTAAACAAACAATGCTCTTCACCTTTGTAGCGCTAATAAATGGTTGCATTTTCACTATTGTATTTTTTTAGGAAAGCGTTTGCGCTTTTCTTTCTCATTTTGGAAAATAAATATTAACAAAATGTTATCTTCTATATCATGTTCAACTTGGTTGTGTTATGATAATATACTTGTGTATGTATAAAGCGGAATGTTCCCTTGAAATTTGTTTCCCCCAAAATTACCCTGATTGGATTGTCCCAAAAAAGGAAAATCGTGATTTCGTAGCAGCAGCAAGTACGTGTATAGATCTATAATGTTGTTTATAGGAGCAAAAGAAAAGGTACACAGAGTATTATGTTGTTTTAAAAGATGTCAAACATATAAGGAGAGTATAGCGACAACATACACGTTTTGTATTAAAGGGGACAGGTAATTTATTACAAGAGGGGAAGAGGGAGGATTTGTTTGGTTGTACCATGACCCTCCCCACCTCAATGTAATTTTTAGCTCATCAGGTCTGAAAGACCCGATGGGTTTATGGCATGGCAAGGCGTCCGGCGTCCGTCCGTCTGTCCGTCCGTCCGTCCGTCCGTCCGTCCGTCCGTAAACTTTTCACATTTTCGACTTCTTCTCCAGAACCAATGACTCTAGAGAGCTGACATTTGATGTGCAGACTCCTTGGCCAATGGGGATTCTACATTGTAGATGCCGTGACCCCATGACCCCAAATGGGGTCACAGGGGTCAATACCTTAAAAACCTATTTTCATCTTCTCCAGTTCCAAAAGGTCAAGAGCGGTGAAAATATTTGTGTAGACTCCTTGGCCAATGGGGATTCTAAACTGTAGATGTCGTGACCCCATGACCCCAAATGGGGTCACAAGGGTCAATACCTTAAAAACCTAAATTCATCTTGTTCTCCAGTTCCAAAAGGTCTAGAGAGCTGACAAGTTGTGTGTAGACTTCTTGGCCAATGAGGATTCCAAAGTTTAGGTTTGGTGACCCCAAATGAGGTCACAGGGGTCAGATCCTTAAAATCTTATTACCATCAAAATCCTAATGAGCTACAGAGCCTATGGCTCTATTTTTTGGTGACCCACCCTATTTAACAGGTTATTGTTTCATGACCCTTCCTCCATTCATATTTGCAAAACATCATGAAATTTGACTTGTGTAATCTATATTTGGTGCTTCGTTTTATCATTTTCCATTTACACTTTAAATGATAGTTAAAAGATTGGTGAAACATACACTCTTATTCTGTTAATATTTGTTTATGTAAAGTAAATGTATGGGAGATACATCTGGGGAAAAATGATTCCCTCATAGGCTCAGGATTAAAATAATAGAAATTATTTTTATAATCTCGAAAGATAAATTTCATGAATAGATTTGTAAAGGATAATGATTGACACGGGAATCAACTTATTGATATGCTAGAATGTATAGTTTCTAAGATGGACCTTTCGGAGTTGATTACCTCTTAGTCTTAGACTACTTTAAAATCTAAGATGAAAAGAGAGTACTAGACTGAAATATCAAAGGGAAAATCTACACATGAGAGTGATAAATTTCGAAAATTTCGTTAATTTTAAGTAGCAATGTCAGACTTAAATGTTGGTGGAGGCCAGTCCCGTTACTTTTTTCAGGCTAAAAGGTTTGATAATAAATTCTTTAAAGATTCCCTTAACTCCCGGTAAGAGTTTATGTGAATTGTGTCTTGTTTGAAAGACAATCATAAAAACAAGAAAAATCATGTCAAAAGTTCTCCTTCCCCCATACAAGCTTATAAAATTGAAACTCAATATCCACAAAACATAATCACTTACAACAATGCGATAGGTTCAAGATTTCAAAAGATTACTAAAGTACATGACAAAAACATACAATAGCCTATGGGCTATAGAGACCATATTGATTACTAATGTCAGGTTGTGTTACATTTTAATATGATAATTGTCTAAGTTTACTTTGTGATGAGTGGAACAATCATTTCTTTATGGAATCTTAAGAAAGGAAACAAGAAGCTGAAATCTTAAGACTATGAATGAAGGTACAAGCATATTTATGGATCACAGAGCCGTTGATAGGTCAGGTTTCATAATATATAACAATGAGAAATGGAAATGTCTCTTTTATTTAAAAATTAACATTGGAATTAATTCTATATGCATATTTTTTCTGCCTTTTATATAAGTTTGAAATAAATTATTGTCTTTACTTAGACATATTCACAAATCAAATATACAATTTGAAAATTTATCAAGTAATAGTTTTCTTAAATTTCTATTTGTAAATAATATCTTTAAAAGTGTCGCTCTTAGATTAAGGCTAACATGATCATTACTCATTATCAAAATGCAGGTGTTTTAATGGTTCTTTCACAACATAATTATATATCAGAGTTAAATCGCATCTTCACCGTATTAGATACAGCAAACAATAACAAAAGCCTAAATACATACATTGTCTAAAACAAAATCAATTTCTTGACTGATTATAAAGAGGAATAACTGCATTCCCTGTCTTGAACTATAACGTAATTTATTCTTTTCATTAAATCTTTCAGGCAAAATGAGTACAAGTCGAGTTAACTCCCTTTGTTTACAATGGCAACTGCATCTTGCATTTCGCCAGTGTCAGTGATAAGTTTGTGCTTTTGGTTTTGTGTTGATTGTGGTGAAAATGAACGCTTCAAATAACGCATTTTGTGGTTAATTGTCATCCCTAACTTCGGATTTTATCTACAATGACTGGAAGTAACGCGAGCCGCTTATTTAAGGGTAAGTCGTGTGTGTTTTTAAAGTAAGAAATGTATTTCCGGGTTGGTACGAGGCCGACTTTGAATAGTGGATCTTGTGTATGGTCTTTATAGCGAGGTGGCCGGGAACAAGCGTTCTAATGATAGCCAGATTATGGGATGAAAACAGTGTTCAAATTTGAAACATTCTTTAAAGAAATGTGATAAACAAACAGTGAGTTATTGGAGCAAAAAGGTCGACGTAATTTACCATGCTACTGAAAAGAAAACATATTAAATGAAAACTTAATGATATTTTATTGCTACATGTCGAGCAAAGAAGATTCATTCCGTGATTCTTATGGTGTTTTACTTCACACCAAAACATCAAAACAAATATGATATTATTTCTGTAGAACACTTGCTGGAAAATGTTTGAAATTGTAAATTATTTCGAGTGATTGAACATATTTAAAAAAAAAACCACGTGTTATGCATGTGTAAGGCTGATGTTATTATGGGATAAGACACGGCTGTATGCTAAGCCCTTTGTTATTTTTTATTATTCATAAATGAGTTTGAAGTAGAATGAGAGAAACAATTAAAGACATTTTAATGCGGCCATTGATAAATTTATTATTTTTGGATGATATTGTCCTGATATGTAAATCTGTCAAAAAGCTACAAAGAAAAACAAATGTTTTAGAAATATTCTACAACAAATGTGACATGGAAGTAAAGTAAGATAAATTAAAAATATTATTATTACGCAATGGCGGTTATCTTTTAAAGTTGAAAATGATGTAATTTAAATTGAATATGGTGATACATGGTATGCAAATGAAAGTTGGCATAATATACTCTTCTAAATCTGTACGGTCACGTACCTGTGAAACGACTGCTTTGCAAGCCAGGAAAGCATTTTTCACTCTATGTTGTCTATTCTTGAAAATTTGTTCTGATACGTAGGCCTACGTCTCTTAAAGGTCTAACTAAATATTTGACACTTAAATAGAATCCATTATTTTGTATGTCTGTGAAATCTGGTGTTATACATATTAAGAATACATTGCTAAACTTACCAGGCTTTCTTTAAAGGGGCAGTATTTTTCACTGATAATTGTACGTTAATGCTTAATACATTATTTTGAAAGTGTGATGAATCTCATTACACAAGCCAATCATCCATAGTCAGAGGACAAATTATGAAGATTCACAAAATCCATTGGCGGCCTTTAATTCATTTTGTGTAAGAAAAAGGAATCGTCTAAACTTTGCATTATATATTTGAATTATTACTGCTCCATTTAGTTTAAATATATGTATTTCAATTGAATCATTAATTTTGCTATATTCCCCCTAGAAATGTGCTACTGCCCCTTTAAAAGACGTATTTGTACAAGACATATTGCGCATAATCTAATGCATTATTATGAAATATTGGGTGGCAACAAATTAATCCGTGAGTTAATAGCGGCCATTTTTTTTACCTAAATCATGTTGATCGAAAAGTATCGATTGTTGCAAGAAAGTATGATTTTTTCAGCTTTTCGACGATGTATAGGGATAAAAAGGATTTAATTTTTTTTTTGGAAAGCATTTTGAATGACAGCTACGAATTGATAGTGTTTGATAGGTAACATAACTAGCATCCATGTAAATTGGTGTCTTGTGAATCTTCCTTCCATGAACATGATATAGATGTTTTGAGATTTGCATTGAAAATAAGTTTAAGCGTATATTTTAATAGTATGTCTACAAATGTTTTATGCTTTCTCATAATTTGAAAATTTAAAATCTGCAATATAAGACAAAGATATCTCGCGACAACGGATGCTGGGTAGTGTTGTTAAAAACCCAAACTTGTGACCATGAACCTAAGATATTGTTGGAAAAACGAGAGCAAAGATTGGTGTAGACCTTATTTTCTTTACTTACTGCATATATATTTAATGTATGTCAAACACAACTGAGTCCATAAATTTGAACAAAGAAAAACACATATAAGAAAGTAAAATTCTTTTAGCCTATTTAACGAGCATCATCAATAATGATACATATAAAAATTGACCCATGAGGGCTACGAATTTATAATTATGTGTTTATAATTCTGTCAAAAAATAAAGTAGGATAGCTTATGACTGTCAAAGTCTGTAGGGTTCAATATTTTACGGTGGATGTTAGAACTGATCATACAGAAATAGTTTGTCAAGGTTATTATTATGTGAGCGTAAATTCCCTGCCATCCGATTGGTCGAGAACCGGTCACGTGACAGTCGACAAAAAGTAATATTGACTTGACCCCCGCGACCCCAAGTCCGACCAGAAGTGATATTGACTTGAGTTACTAAAAATAGAGCCGATGACGTCAAATCGTTGTTTCATGACGTCATGCTATTGTTATATTGTATGTTTTGCCATGTACCGTATTTCCTCGAATAGACGCCCCCGACGTCTATTTTTTCAGACACCCTTTACCCCCGGCGTGTATTCGAGACCCGGCGTCTATTCGAGGCCGGCGTCTATTTATTTTTTGTGTGGGAAGGTTCGTCCAGGTCATAACCTTAAAAAGGAGCAATTATGGCAACTTCTGTAAGGGAGCATTAAATGATGAACTTATCACCCGGCCTCTATTCGAGACCCGGCCTCTATTCGAGACCCGGCGTGTATTTACTTAAAAAAGCCATACCCCCGGCGTCTATTCGAGGCCCGGCGTCTATTCCAGGTACTTTAGTATTCTTTTAACATCTTGAACTTATTGCATTGTTGTAAGTGATTATGTTTTGTGTATGGTGAATTTCAATTTTATAAGCTTGTATGAGTGAAGGAGAACTTTTGACAAGAGTTTTCTTGGTTTTATGATTGTCTTATATGAAAAGTTTTAAATATATGATTGTTTTATTTAGACATATTCACAAATCAAGTATTCAGATTGAATATTGATAAACTTATAGGTTTCATAAACTATTTGTAAATAATATTTTTAAAAGTGTCATTCTCACTCTTAATACTAACATAATCATTACTGATTAATGGCATGCAAGTGTTTTACTGGTTCTTTCACAACATAATTATATATCAGAGTTGTATTGCATCTTCACCGTATTAGATACGGCAAACAATGACAAAAGCCTAAATTGTCTCAAAAAAAAGAAGAAAGTTTCAGTTCAGTTTGTTCTGCTTTCAATGACTATGAAATATAACTCATGTAGCTTTGTAATCCTAACAGATTTGAGGGGGAAAAAAATCAAAATTCAACTCCTGACATTCTCATATTTAATTTTTTTTAAACATTTGCCCTGAAAGGATTTATAATGAATGTTTCCACATCTTTCAAGATTTTAAAGAAAGATAGTTTTATTCTTGTCTATTCTTAAATCTGAATCATTTCTATTTTCTTTTTTTTTACAAATATTCATATTACACTAATTGTATTCATTTTCTTACATTTTTGTTTCACTTCTATTCACAGATGCAGCATATAACGAATCCTAATAGCGCTACAGTGAGGCGTCTTTAAAGGAAACTGAGAAGGTGTTTTAATCTTTCTGAGGACATGTCGGAGGATAAATTTGAGGAGATCTCAGAAGTGATATCTGAGGAGTTGTGTGTTCCTGAACAGATATCTGAGGAGTTGTCTGTGCCCGAAGAGGTATCTGAGGAGTTGTCTGTGCCTGAAGAGGTATCTCAAGAGTTGTCTGTGCCTGAAGAGGTATCTCAAGAGTTGTCTGTGCCTGAAGAGGTATCTCAGGAGTTGTCTGTGCCTGAAGAGGTATCTCAGGAGTTATCTGTGCCTGAAGAGGTATCCGTTGACTCGCCTATTTCTGAAGAGGTATCTAAAGAGGAGTCTGAGCCTGAAGAGGTATCTAAAGAGGAGTCAGAGCCTGAAGTGGTATCTAAAGAGGAGTCAGAGCCTGAAGAGATATCAGCGGAATCGTCAGAGTCTGAAGATATTGTTGACGAGCATTTTGATGACCTGAATCGTTTAGTAAAGAAAGGGGACCATGAAGCTGTGAGAAGCTTTATAAAGGAGAATCGAGTCAAACCGGTTACGATTTACCGTGACTTTCAGTCATGTATCGGGTATGAGTACAATCGACTCTGTCCAGTTGGTCTTGCAGCAAGGTGTGGACACGTACAGGTGATGAAGACATTGATTGATGCTGGCTTCCTAGTGAACGAGAGAAGTGTGTATTTTGAGATATTTCGTCCAATACACCTCGCGTGTGAGAGAGGACATCTTGAGGTTGTGAAGACGCTTGTCGAGGAATATAACGTTGATATCACACATGAAGACAACTGCTACAGTAGACCTGCCATGTGCATAGTTGCAGACAATGGATATCTTGAGATTGTGAAGTATTTCATAGAGAAAGCACAAATTCCAGTGAACAGCAGATATGGTGAAAATAAAGACTCTGCCCTGCATGCAGCAGCTGAAAACGATCGAATTGACGTCTGTAAGTACCTAATTGCCAAAGGTGCTGATATCAACATTGGTGACGTTTTCAACCACACCCCGCTCATGTTGATAGCACAACGTGCATTCTACAACTTAGCACGTGTCCTTCTGGACGCTGGAGCAGACGTGAACATGACTGATGACGCACAGCAGACAGCTTTCTTGATGGCCACAGCAATAGGGGGCCTGAAAATGATGAAACTGCTGCATTCCCATGGAGCGGATCCGGAAATGTGTGACAGGTTCTCCACGTCTCCTCTATATAAGGCGGTCTCAGACAACCGTAAAGACATGGTCTATTATCTTGTGAACGAACTGAACGTGAAAATAGAACTAAAGGTGACGATTGAACACACAGCACATGATGAAGGAGAGTGGCAAGAAGAAACTGTTTGCATGTTGGCTCTGAGAGAGGGTAGCTATGATATTGTCAAACTTCTCTTCAACGCTGGGTATGATCCATCTGAGGAACTGGCAGAATACGAGGACAGCGACGATGAAATTGAAAGCACACAGAATCCTCAGAATTCTGACTCAAAACGAAAGAAGAAATATTTTCCTGTGCATGGGGACAGAGGAAATCTGAGAGAACTGAGGCAGATGATTGCAAGACCAAGGTCACTCCTTGCTCTGTCTGTTTTAACAGTTAGACGTTTGCTGGGCAGACGACTTCCGGTAGATTATGAGCGTCTTCCTCTCCCGGACATCCTGAAGAACATTATAGTGTCGTGTGGTGAAGAGAAGCCGTGATATTCTGGATGGAATATACATTGATATATTTCAGGCTGAAAGATACGTAAATGTTTGTGTAAAGAATCATATGACATAGAATATCAAAATGAAGTAATTCTTTCTAGGGGGAGAAAAAAACTTTAATCTATGGTCATTTCTTTGTGAGAAGAAATTACGATTGATTTGAGTGATCCTTAAAATTTTTAAATGAGGAGAAACCACATTACTTAAAATGAAAAAGAAAATGTGGAAAAAAAGAAAAAAGTACAATTATTTGAACACCATTATTACGATAATCTATTATATAGCTATGACTTGTCCCTCTACTTGAATGACTATATCTATACCGACTGCAGGTTTCTATAGATGATTTTAGAGGACAATAGTATTCAAGAAGTTTTGTGCATCAAAATTAAAAATATCTATTCAACGAAACTGTTTCATAGCAATCAAAACTTGTCCAGGCTTGGTTGCGTCGAGGCTTGTTGAAATCGCATTGTAAACTCATGGATTTTACTTTAACTATGTCGACAAACAGACATTCTGAATAACAACAGGCTATATAGGTCAAACTATTGCCGACATTGAAATATGTGAAATACAATTTGTCATCATTGCTATTTACTCTGATATTCTCTGCTACACATGTAATGCTCATTTGTAAACATATCTGTTGGAATCAGATAGATTCTGTATATTTATATTCATAATTTGAATACATTATTTTTTATATCAAGACATGAACAAATACATATGAAGAAAAAGAAACGTAGCCAGGAGACAATTTGTATATTTATTTGTAGAATCGCAAATAGGTTGTGATAATTTTGAAATAATTGGCCCATCATTAAACATTATATTTATGTTCTTTTCAAATAGCCGATATACTCTGCAACACATGTTATGCTCATTTGTAAACATATCTGTTTGAATCAGATAGATTCAGTATGATTAAATTCATGATTAAGATACATTATTTTTTATATCAAGACATGAACAAATACATATGAAGAAATAAAAGAAATGTTATTTAGCCAGAAGAAAATTTCATATTTAACTGTAGGACCGCAAATAGGTTTTTGAAATCAAATATTATATTTATGTTCTTTTCAAATGTCCGAAATTCCTTTCATGTTGTAACTTGAGCCTTCTCACTGCTAACACCTTAAACTTTGCAACTTGTAAATACAGTCGTCTTAGTTGTAAGGAAGTAAATTTCTTTTAATCTTTTCAAGTCACACCATTCATTGATTTGCACTCACACATTAGCTAAGTTACGTGCGGTTTTACACACACGGGATGAGGTGAATGGATGAGTGCAAATTATCTAGTATACTTTTAATTGACTTAAGACTCCTTTTAAATTTGACATTCATCTTCATAGCCTTTACATCAATGTACATCTTTTCATTATACGAACTTTTGTTTTCAGGTTCAATGATAATCATAATCAATGAATTCATTTGTTCCATTCACTTCAGTTTATTATAAATAATACTAGTTTATCACTTTAATCATCTTGCAAAGTCATTCCATTGAGAATATTTTCATAATTTGTAATGTCATAGTCACATCTGTATATCTGATCTGTGACGTCATGCATCTATTGCATCATTTCCGGTTTCTTCATTGCACATTGCACATTGCAGAAAATACATTGCAAAACTGTTGTAGGTGCGTCCACCAAGATAACTCCTTACATGTATGTAATTCAGAAATCCGTGTTTCATAATCGTAAAGTGTTCCATCTAAAAATGATTTCATGGTTGCAAGAGATGAAGTCACACGGCGACGGACGAAAGTTAAAATCATTAAAGACACAGAGTATGTTGATAGAATCACATATAAATTTTGAAATCGATTTTATTACCTCGGGAACTACTAACTGTTACTGAACATAACAAGTTAAAGGTCAATCAGTTCATTAGAGCAAAATACGGCCATTCAAAGTCAGGATTTTGATCGAAAACCGGACGATGTGGCTCCAGTGGCGCGCCAATTTGCCAAATTTTTTAAAACTTTGTCATAAGCTGGCAGGAAGATATATTCGGTTCGATATTGTTTATTAGGTATTGAAACTAATAGGTACATGAAGATTATTTGGATGCAAAATTTTGAATATATTGAGATGTTTTCTTGATTTTTCCATAAAATCAAGCATTTAAGAAATATTATGCATACATGGTTATATTTGCTAGTCCAGTGATGAAATATATATGTACTTATTATGAATATATAAGATATTTTGTAACTTATCAAAACCAACTTAAATTTTAAGAAAGATACTCGAAATCCTCTTACCATTTCATTTCATTACTATTTCTATGAGTACTGTAGCATATATCTTCATCGGGCAAGTAGTAGCTAGTACAAAGCGTTACTTGGCGAATAAGTAAATACATACACTTCATCTTTAGTAAATTAGTTTATTATTTTAAAGGCCACTAAGGCACTTTGGCCACTTTTTAAACGCTTGTTAACACAATATCTCTTGAACCGTTTTACCAAATGTCTTCAAATTTAGTCAAACCCAAATTGAGGGACTACGCAAAAACCAAATACTTTGGATGACCTGGACCTTAATTTTTTAGATCACCATAGTACTTTGAACACTTTTGAAAAATCTTATATGTTATGAACCGATGCATAAATTGTTTTCAAATTTGGTCACATCATACATTGAAGGATTAGGCAGACACCAGTCTCTTTGGGTAACCTTGACCTTAATTTCTAGGTCACCAATTTGGCAACTGTTGAAACACTTGGTTACACTTGGTTATATTTCATAAATCGCTGCTCCAAATGCCTCCAAATTTGGTCAGAGCCTACATTGAGGGATTGCGCATACGCCAATCACTTTGGATGACCTTGACTCATTTTTAAGGTCACCCTGACACTCTGTCCACCTTTGAAACTCTTGTTTACGCCATATCTCTTGAACCATTGTACTTATTGTCAAGTTGCATATAACATTTGCTTATTGTGACAATTCTATCGCTTTATCAAATTAAAACGCCTTGGGACAATGCCAAGCTAGTGGTAAACACTTGTTTATCATGACTGGTTCCTCTATCTGCATTACGTATCGTACTCAATCGTACAATTATCCCATATCTGACTGCCCTAATGGTTGAATGAAAGATTTATACAATGAATCTGGTGTTTTGCGAGAAAAACGGTAGTTTAAACTTTTCAAACAATTAATGCTTGGTCTTTTATCATTTCATTTCATTTATATGTAGTTTCCGCAAACAATCACTTTGAAGTGTCAATCCTAAATGTTTTCAACTTCTTAGGTTCAATGATAATTTCGATTTGACGTAGTTGACGTAGTTTAGATGTTTTTTAAACTAAATGTCATACTCTTACTACTCATTCTGTCCTACTAAGATTGAAACTAACTTGCCATTTTCTAGTCCAGTTTGCAATTTGTTTCTAAATCACTATTTATAGTTGCAGAAGTCGTAAAATCATCATCTAGTGTTACATATATGGCTGCATCATCGACAAAGAGGCGATTGTTGCTGTATATTCCTTTAACAGCGTCATTAAAACAGATAATGAACAAATGAGGGCCCAGCATTGAGCCCTGCAGTACACAAGCTTCTACAGGGCTAAAACTATAACAATAACCTTTCGCTGAGCTATAACCCTCCAACGTTATTTGTGCCAACTCAAACTATTGCGGCTTGGTAAGACGATCCCTGATCGATAGGTCTTCTGGCGCGACCCGCTACTACATTCTTCTAGACTCAATATCGGAATTTAGCGAGTATTATTGAGGCTATTTTTACTTAGAATGAATTTTTCTCGCATTTATTTGCTTAGATATGAATTTTTAGCTCACCTTTACAAAGTAAATGTGAGCTTATGTCATGGCGCTTCGTCCGTCGTCCGTCTGTCCGTCCGTCCGTCTGTCCTTCCGTCCGTCCGTCCGTCCGTCCGTCCGTAAACTTTCACGAAAAAGACTACTCCTCCTAAACGAATTCAGATATCATTCTGAAATTGTAGTATGTTATACCCATGGTGATTCCTCACAGAAAGGTAGACGTTTCAGTTTTGAGAATCCAAGATGGCCGCCATGACAGCCATATTGAATTTTCAATTAGATTTCATGAAAAAGACTACTCCTTCTAAACGAATACAGATATCATTCTGAAATTGTATTATGTTATACTCATGGTGATTCCTCACAGAAAGGTAGACGTTTCAGTTTTAAGAATCCAAGATGGCCGCCATGACAGCCATATTGAATTTTCAATTAGATTTCATGAAAAAGACTACTACTTCTAAACGAATACAGATATCATTCTGAAATTGTATTATGTTATACTCATGGTGATTCCTCACAGAAAGGTAGACGTTTCAGTTTTAAGAATCCAAGATTGCCGCCATGACAGCCATATTGAATTTTCAATTAGATTTCATGAAAAAGACTACTCCTTCTAAACGAATTCAGATATCATTCTGAAATTGTAGTATGTTATACCCATGGTGATTCCTCACAGAAAGGTAGACGTTTAAGTTTTGAGAATCCAATATGGCCGCCATGGCAGCCATATTGAATTTTCAATTAGATTTCATGACAAAGACTATTTCTCCTAAACCAATCTAGATATCATTTTTATATTGTATGTTATACCTATAGTGATTCCGCTCAGAAAGGTAGACGTTTCAGTTTTGAGAATCCAAGATGGCCGCAATAGCAGCCATATTGACTTTTCAGCTGCAGATGACATATCATTATTATCAAATTTTAAGCTTTCATTAAGTGATCACTGGCACCATATAAATTCTCTAATTTGAACTTACTAATCATAATATTATCTTAAATATGGAATATTTAAGATTGTCGTGCAAGTTGTTCTATATTTTTAAGTGTTTCTAAAAAAAATTAAGATGAAAGACAAACTTAATTGATTAATTTGTTTAAAATCTTTATGGCAACTAGCTGCAAAAACCAAATCACATTAAACATGTTAAATTTTAAACAATGGTATCTCCCTTATATTCCTTTAAATACCACACATAAGGGGTCAACCAGAGTTCAGATATTCCACTATGCTGTCTAATACACATCCCAAGGCAGGCTGCTAGCATCACAGTGTCAGCTGCTAGTCTGTTGCATAATCAACCTGACCCAATTGATATGGTAGAGCATTATTGGCCCATGTGTATGCAATAAAAGTTATGGACTTGTATTCTCATGACAGTGATATGTTCTTTCTAAGAATAACAACAAATAATAACAGCTCTCTCTCTCTCTCATGATAAGTAGATGTGGAATAAATATGCAGATGAAAATCGAAAAGGGTTTAGTAAGAAAAGTAAGGAAATTTGATTTGTCATATCTCTCTGTTGATTTGACAATGCAAAAATGTTTACCATTATAGTACTGTATGAGTGTTAAATAAATTGATACTTTAATGAAAGACATCTCATGGTCACTTGACATGTAAATATTATGTGAACAAAATAAACGTGTCTTATGCATTGCTGTGTTTATGACTTTCCTCTCAATCAGTCATTCATTTTCCTTGAAAAATCTGTACTCTTGGGATTCTCAATATCCCATGCAGCATAACAATCAGTGAAATAATCTTGAAATCATATTAATGATTCACTACAAAACAAATGTAAGTGGCCACCATCCTGTAAGTAATGAATGACATTTAAATGGATACACCTAAACCAATCAAGATATCATAATGAAATTAATACGGAGGCCCACATAAAAGTAGCATTTTGAAGATTCAAAAGTACAAGATGGTCACCAATTCAGCCATAGATATACAAAAAAGTTATACAAAAACCTACTGCTTGTTAACTTATCATGATTATATCATTCATGTATTAATGTTTGTTCAAGCTCTAGTCATTTCCAAAAGAAGACTACTGGCTGGCGAACAGTTATCGCCGCGTAACAGTTATCGCCATCACCTCGCTGTGAGGCATTTAAGAAATCTTTCACATCCAATCCTTCTTTTTTTCATCAGAGGACCTATCCCACTATCAAATTATTACCAATAAAAAAATTCACCAAAAGAATTTAATTTTCCAGATGCCACGAAAGATAAATTTTAGCACGTGGGAAAAGTAAACAAGACGGGGAAGTCACGTGACCTGTCGAGATGGCTTATAAAATATTCAAAAAATCATACATTTATACAAAATGATCCTGGCTATAGTTATGATAATGAAAAAGGTCAATTGTATGATTGCAAATAATTTTATAATTATTTTCCTAGCAATAATCTCGGTTAAAACGGGCCCACTTTACGGCAATGCTACTTACCTTCACTCACTGCTACGGGGTGTAAATCAAGAAAACAACAAACAATGAAATAATGCAGCATATATATGTCTCAAAGAATTCAATTTAAACCTGGGATAGTTTTCTTTTCAATAATTATTTATTTTGCCACAATATTTCACGTCTACCCGAAGTCGTCTGGTCCTCGCTAAACCGCTTGGATGCGGTCCCATCGAGTCGGGTGCTTGTCACTGACAGTCGGTAACTTTGCCTTTCGGGGGAAGGTAAATCAAATCAGATTAATAAATATAGATACGTCTTTGTTCAAAGGATATGATATTTCAGTATCACTGAAATTTTGCAAGAATTTGGAAGTGAATTTAAATTTTGTGAACTGATAGCGTATGTTGGCGATAATTATTACGGTTAGGTGCTACGAAACTAAGTATCGGTCCGTTGTTATTTTTAGCGGCCGTAGCACTGCATGAAAAGAAGTTCTTTACAAGATATTTACAAAGGATTAAATATCTTGTAAAGTACTTATTTACAAGATATTTACAAAGATTAAAGTACTTATTTACAAAAATAATCAAGGTAATAAATATCTATTAAAGATGATATTTACAAGATATTTATTATTTTGTAAATGTTTGTAAAGGTTTGTAAAGGTTTGTAAAGTTTTGTAAATATCATCTTTAATATATATTTATTACCTTGATTATTTTTTACTTTGAAAAGTGATGATTGGCAAAATGTTGACTTTGAAAAGAAATAATTTGAAAAATGTTGACTTTGAAAAGTAACAATTGGTGAAAAGTTGACTTTGAAAAGTAACAATTGGTGAAAAGTTGACTTTGAAAAAGTAATAATTTGAAAAATTTTGACTTTGAAAAGTAACAATTGGTGAAAAGTTGACTTCGAAAAGTAATAATTTGATGAAATGTTGACTTTGAAAAGAAATAATTTGGTGAATGATGACTTTGTAAATAAATGATTTGTGAAATGTAGACTTTGAAAGAAATGATTTGATGAAAGGATGTCTTTTGAAAGAAATAATTTGATGAAATGTTGAGTTTGAAAAGAATTAAGGTGAAATATTGACTTTAAAGGTATTAATTTGAAGAAATGTTGGTTTTGGAAATTAATGATTTGATGAAGTGTTTACTTTCAAAAGTAATAATTTGGTGAAATGTTGACTTTGAAACCTGATATGTTTGAAGAAGTGTTGACTTTGAAAAGAAATAATTGGTGAAATGTTGACTTTCAAAAGAAAAAATTTCATGAAATGTTGACTTTCAAAAGAAAAAATTTCATGAAATGTTGATTTTAAAAAGTTATTATTTGATGAAATGTTGAGTTTGAAGAGAAAAAAATTGTGAAATGGTGACTTTGAAATAAATAATTTTTTTGAAATGTTGACTTTAAAAATAAATAATGGTGAAATGTTTACTTTCAAAAGTAATGATTTGGTGAAATGTTGACTTTGAAAACTGATATGTTTGAAGAAGTGTTGATTTTGAAAAGTAATAATTGGTGAAATGTTGACTTTCAAAAGAAATAATTTGATGAAATGTTGATTTTAAAAAGTTATTAGTTGATGAAATATTGAGTTTGAAGAGAAAAAATTGTGAAATGGTGACTTTGAAATAAATATATTTTTTGAAATGTTGACTTTCAAAAGAAATAATGGTGAAATGTTTACTTTGATATGTAATAATTTGATGAAATGTTGACTTTGAAAATAAATAATTTGATGGATTGTTGATTTTGAAAAGAAATAATGGTGAAATGTTAACTTTGATAAGTAATAGTTTGGTGAAATGTTGACTTTGAAATATATAATTTGATGAAATGTTCACTTTAAAGGGGCAGTAGCACGTTTTTAGGGGGAATATAAGGTGATGTTACGAAAATGAAAATTAATGTTTCAAATTGAAAAACAATGTATTTAAACTAAATGAAGTAGTAATAATTCAAATGTATAAGGTAAAGTTTAGCCATGCGATGACATTTTCTTACACAAAATGAATTAAAGGTGTTCACACAAAAATGGCCGCCAATGGATTTTATATGAATCTTCATACTTTGTCCTCTGACTATGGATGACTAACTTTTGTAATGAGATTTTTGGCACTGTCAATATAATACATTTAGCAATAACTCACAATTATCAGTGAAATATCTTAAATATGAAATTATTAAAAAACGTGCTACTGCCCCTTTAAAAAGAAACAACATTAATCTTAAAGACTATACCTGAATAAACAAACATTTATAAAGCAACTACCCGGCAAATAAACTTGGCAAGTTTTCAATAAATGTTTATCTTGGAGCATAAAATAGAAATCATCAATCTATCATCTGCTACATGCTCTGCCTCCAATACCCTCCTCGTTAAGTTAAACTACATCCAATTAACATAAATCTCAGATGACTAACCTGAATATACGAACACTTAACAAGCATCTACCCGACAATTAAACTTGGCGAGTTTTCAATAAATGTTTATCTTGGAGCATAGAGAAGAAATCATCAATCCATCGTCTGCTACCTGCTCTGACTCCAATACCCTCCTCGTTAAGTTTAACGACATTCAATTAACAATAATCTCAGATGACTATACCTGAATATACAAACAATCAACAAGCAACTACCCGACAATTAAGCTTGGCAAGTTTTCAATAAATGTTTAATTGGAGCATAAAATAGAAATCATCAATCCATCGTCTGCTACCTGCTCTGACTCCAATACCCTCCTCGTTAAGTTAAACTACATCCAATTAACATAAATCTCAGATGACTAAACTGAATATACAAACACTTAAAAGCAACTATCCGACAATTTAACTTGGCGAGTTTTCAATAAATGTTTAATTGGAGCATAAAATAGAAATCATCAATCCATCGTCTGCTACCTGCTCTGACTCCAATACCCTCCTCGTTAAGTTAAACTACATCCAATTAATATAAATCTCAGATGATTAAACTGAATATACAAACACCTAACAAGCAACTACCCGACAATTAAGCTTGGCGAGTTTTCAATAATGTTTAATTGCAGCATAAAATAGAAACCATCAATCTATCTTCTGCTACCTGCTCTGACTCCAATAATCTCATCGTTAAGTTAAACTACATCCAATTAACATAAATCTCAAAGACTATACCTGAATGGTATATATATACATTTTAAAAGAAACTACCCGACAATTAAACTTGGCGAGTTTTCAATAAAAGTTTATCTTGGAGCATAAAATAGAAATCATCAATCTATCATCTGCTACATGCTCTGACTCCAATACCCTCCTCGTTAAGTTAAACTACATCCAATTAACATAAATCACAGATGACTAACCTGAATATACGAACACTTAACAAGCATCTACCCGACAATTCAACTTGGCGAGTTTTCAATAAATGTTTATCTTGGAGCATAGAGAAGAAATCATCAATCCATCGTCTGCTACCTGCTCTGACTCCAATACCCTCCTCGTTAAGTTTAACGACATTCAATTAACAATAATCTCAGATGACTATACCTGAATATACAAACAATCAACAAGCATCTACCCGACAATTAAGCTTGGCGAGTTTTCAATAAATGTTTAATTGGAGCATAAAATAGAAATCATCAATCCATCGTCTGCTACATGCTCTGACTCCAATACCCTCCTCGTTAAGTTAAACTACATCCAATTAACATTAATCTCAAAGACTATACCTGAATATACAAACATTTAGAAAGCAGCTTCCCGACAATTAAACTTGGCGAGTTTTCAATAAAAGTTTAATTGGAGCATAAAATAGAAATCATCAATCTATCATCTGCTACCTTCTCTGACTCCAATACCCTCTTCGTGAAGTTAAACTACATCCAATTAACATTAATCTCAGATGGCTAACCTGAATATACAAACACTTAACATGCATCTACCCGACAATTAAACTTGGCGAGTTTTCAATAAATGTCTATCTTGGAGCATTGAGTAGAAGTTAACACTCATACAGAATGACAATATGAAATTCCGACTTACATTTTTTTTTTAAATTCTTAAAATGTTCTGAAATTTATCAAAGTTTATTTTCAATTTATTCTAATATCAAATTATTATTGAATTATTGGCTATTTTGGGAGATGATAACTTTCATGAAATATTTAGTTTGAAGTTTAGTTTGATGTTGTTTAAAAGTTAACTTTGATAAATATGAAAAGTATGTTGTTTCTTTTTAATGTTTTTAGAATATATTTAAAGATATTCGAATTCAGTTAACATTCCCAATGAAAAATAATCCTTCATTGAGTATATTATTGTAAGTGTACAGTTAAACAATACGCTATACTGATTAGTGAATGAATGGTTTATTACCATAAAGATCACACAAAAAATGACAAAGAAAAAAACCAAACAAATAAAACATAATTTTGTTATCTTTTTTTTCAATAAGTAGTCTTATCAATGGTTAATCACTTGACACCTCTTAACAAGGTATCCACACCTGCTAATTAAGGCAATCAAACTTGGCGAGTTTTCAATAAATGTTTATCTTGGAGCATAGAGAAGAAATCATCAATCCATGGTTCAGCTTAAATGTCCGCGGCCCACTCTGGGACAGCTCGTTAAGAGGGTGTGAAAACACCCGGCCCACTATGGGATGGGCCACAGTGGTACTAAACCCAGTGACACACTGTGTTTATTAGGCAGTAAAGTGGTATGCATGCATGAAGACTTAACGAGCCTTTGGCTGAATCCTTGATATGTAGAATCTTGGCAATGTGTGATTGTCATTGCTTCTTTTTTCATTGTCAGTGAGGTCATGGGTTGCGGTTTTTTTGCAAATATGTTATAAATATATTATTTAAAAGTGTAAAGCTACATGTAAAAATCTTTTACATTTAGGATAACTGATTGGAACATAAAATCTTGAAATTCTATTTCTTATGATTTTATCTAAACAATCATCAACTACGGTTGATTAATTAATTCACAAATATGTTGTATTAAGTAGATGATTTGATTAAATGAAATCATCAATTCATTGATTCAACCTATTTCTCAAAATCATTAGATAAATCATGTTAACTATTTAATACTTGGTTTTTCTAACAATAGGTCTACATCAGGTAGAGAATGCACCAAATGACGAAAAACCTTTCATTCTTTCATTATTGTCTACTCTTATGCCTGGGTGAGGATCCGGTGGGGTATCCGGCGCCGTATCAACTTTACTATCTTAATTCATTAGTTACTACTTGGTTAGTAAGTACTTAAAATAACAATGTACATTCTCCATATGTATCTACGCTGCAATCACCGTCCACCTGTATCACTTTTTGTATCACTTTATGTAACCGCCGATAAGTTGTGTAACTTAAGGTTAATAAAGAATTGAATAGAATTGAATTGAAATTGACAATTTCTAATACCTACTATATATTTAACGTTTAAACATATTTAGACTAAAACAAGTTTTAAAGATCTATTGCAGTATTAGGTGTTTTATGTATCCGTCAAGAAACTAATGATGGACACCTCGCCGACAGGAAATTAAAAACTGCAACAACCGCTAACCTCGATCACTTTTCGATTTACTTTCAAAGATATTTCAACTAAATAAGAACTGGGTGTGCTTTTTGTCAATTTGTCCAATAAACACCTTCAATTAGCTTTTTATTAAGACTGCGTAGTTAACGGCTGTAAAAAACCTACCTGAGATAGGGGCCATAAAACTCGCGCTGGTGTGACGTAATAAACAGACTATATAGATTAGCGCATCATTAATTGAACTGAAATACCGCCTTAAATAATTGTTTATTTACAAGTGATGTTGATATCTTTATTACTTCAAACGCTTAATAGTGTTACATCGTCAAATGACTAATCCAACTGAGTGTTTAACATTTTCTGAAAATCGTTAATGAATGGGTTTATTTGGTGATCTCGTTAAGACAGATGTATAGAGCTCGTTGTAATCATTCTGTATATATGACGTCTCAAAAATGGCGTGTGACCAGTCATGCATTCACGGGTCTGTCGCAAGACAGATCTAGCTGCCCATCAAGTCGGCATTCAAAAAACGGCTTTAGTTACTAAACTGAACATTATTGAGTATCCACCTTTGACACACTATAAAATATTTAATCAGACATACTTATATTCAAAAGACAATAGCAACATATGTTTGTGGTTATATGATGTTTAACATTTAAACACATTTACACTCCAAAATTTTTAAAGATCTATTGCAGTGTAAGGTGTTTATGTAAACGTCAATAAACTATTGATGGACACCTCACCGACAGGAAATTAAAAACTGCAATGAGATATTTTTTTAATTATTTTATTATTGTGTCACGCAAATGTTGACATGTCGTATACATAAAATTAGCACCATATACATAAAACAACATTTGCCCGGCATACAAGATGGTCGATCCCAATGAACAGTGCTAGGGTAGGCTTTTACGCTGAGAGTTGATCCAGGCGTTGAGCCATGAAGCATATCAAGCACGAGCTAACGGCATTGCCATTCAATACACAATCAACATCTTAATTAATGAGATATTCCAACAGGTGCATTCGTTAAGCTACCTACAAGTGAGGGGAATTTAACTTCTAGTAAGCTGTTTGGATTCCTCAAATCAGTGATTAGTTTTTCTTTTTCTTATGAAAATGAGAAAATATTTCACAAACTTAAGACAACAGTAAACATTTCCAGTATCTCATGATTAATTTTTCATCAAAAATTGTTTCAACGAAATCACCATTACAAATCTTCATTCAACAGACAATGGATTTTATAAGTCTATGTTTTACAAAAGGTCAACATTTGAAATTATCAAATTTTCCTTAAAAGTTAATATTCCATCTGAAAAATTAACACCCATTAAATGCGTAATAAATACATAGAACTGATTATGTAACAGCATTGTCACTCAATAGACAATCAACACCTTGACTAATGAGTTATTTAGCAAGTGTATTCGTTAAGCTACAACCTAATGAGTGGAAATAATTTCCAACAAGCTGTTTTCATTTTTCAACACTGTATTTATTATTCATATGAGTTAAAATAAGGAAATTATCAAATTATATCTTTTCTAAGTCATCATTTCACAAATTTCACAAAATATTTCTTTTTTTAAGTCAAAATGTCATCAAATTATTACTTTTCAAAGTAATTATTTCACCAAACTTATACGTTTTCAAAGTCTTCATATCATTCATTATTACTTTCCAAAGTCAACATTAAACAAAACGTATAAGTTCCCAAAGTCATCATTTCACTAATTCTTCCTCTTCAAGTCATAATTTTACCAAATTATTCCTCTTCAAAGTCATCATTTAACCAAATTACTTCTTTTCAAAGTCAACATCTTATAAAATGTTCACGTTTCAAAGTAAACATCTAATAAAATATTCACTTTTCAAAGTCACTATTTCATCAAATCATTTCCTTTCAAAGTCATCATTTCACCAATTATTTCTTTTCAAATTCAACATTTCATCAAATTATTACTTTTCAAAGCATTTTTTCACTATTTCACCAACCTGTTAGTTTCCAATGTCATCATTTCACTAATTATTTCTCTCCAAATTTATCATTTCATCAAATTATTCTTCTTCAAGTCATAATTTCACCAAATTATTCCTATTCAGAGTCATCATTTCGAAGAATTATATTTCTCTTCAAACTCAACAAATTCATCTTGTTCTTTTAAAAGTCAACATTTCATGAAATCATCACTTTTGAAAGTCAACATCTCATAAAATTTGTACTTTTCAAAGTTACCATTTGATGAAATTGTTGATATTAAAAGTAAAAATTTCATCAAATTATTTCTTTTTAAAGTCAACATTTTACCAATTATCACTTTTCAAAGTCAACACTTCACCAAACATATTAGTTTTCAAAGTCATCAATTCACTAATTGTTTCTCTTCAAAGTCATCATTTCACCAAATTATTACTTTTGAAAGTAAACATTTCATCAAATCATTAATTTCCAAAGCCAATATTTCTTCAAATTAATACCTTTCCAAGTCAATATTTCAACTTAATTTCTTTTCAAAATCAACATTTCATCAAATTATTTCTTTCAAAGATATCATTTCACAAATTATTTCTTTCCAAAGTCATCCTTTCACAAATTATTTCTATCCAAAGTCAACATTTCATCAAATATTTCTTTCAAAGTCAACATTTACCAATTTTTTTACTTTCAAAGTCTACATTACAGATTAAAGATGATATTTACAAATATTTACAAAAATTTACAAAAATTTACAAAGGATTAAAGATGATATTTACAAAGAAATAAATATCTTGTAAAGATGATATTTACAAAAAAATAAATATCTTGTAAAGGTAATAAATATCTTCATTTCACCCAGTGTAGAGATTTAGAAAATAATTTACGATTTAAACATTTATTTTCTGACAGGACGATCCCTAATCAATGTAGAATATTTACCAAATTTGATGATGCGTTTTGACATTAGAAACGAAAACGTCTAAAAAAACGGCTAACTGTTCGCCAGCCAGTAGTATTTTAAAAGATAAAAAAATCATGATGGCAGCCATAATCAATTATATGAAAGATGGTTACATGTATAATTAAACCATTTTACCACATCATTCATTTTAAGGTGAGCTTCTGTACCCTCGGTACTTTTATTCTGTTATGAAGCTCTGATTACACACGTTCATAACTTCAGGCAGGTATAGGTATTATAATGGACAAAAGAAGACATTAAACGTCAAATATATACGTTTATGTATCGATTGATTATCCAAATCCTACTTACTATCGAAGTTAAGCGAGTATTATTGAGGCTAGATTTTGGACTAGGAATTTTGCACGCATTGCTTTGCTCAGATATGAAATGTTTCTGTTATGAAGCTCTGAATACACAACGTCACTCACAGGTAGGCAGGTATAGCTTTCTATAGGACAAAAGAAGACATAAAGAGTCAAATGTATACGTGTATGTATCGATTGTGTTCAGCTGAAAGAGGCGCGTTACCTTTTTTTATTCAAAATCGCTCCTGACTGGATATGTCATCATAACCTGTGATACAAATAACGTTGAATCTCTTAGTGAGAGCTATATACAATGTTGTTATCACCAATATTCTTATTCTACAAATTAATATGATGTGATTCTACACGAATTAGAATTCTTTACAGCAGACATCTATAATTTCAAACACATACAGAAGTATTTCAAGAATTCAAGAACTCTTGATTTCCAGCCTGATTTAAATTTCTTGTTGTATCACGTGATGTGATTTTATAAACATGATGGAAGCGCCTTTGTCCACATAACCGATATTTTAGACGAGTTTTTTAATGTTCAACTACTTTCAGATTAAATCATTTCCCATGTTAATCATTAAACAATAAGTTTATTTCTGCATGTAGGCCATAGGCCCATATACAATAAATACATAAACAACAATATTTACAATACATACAACATGATTTACAGTGAGTCTAGATCTCTTCTTAATAAGAGCATGAAATACAAACATAGATATTCTAAATTGTAGTAAAGGCGATTTTGTGGAAAGTATTAGAAAGTATTAGATAAGTTCACGTCATTTTGGATAGATAAATGTTTGAAAGTTTATTCAGCGAAATTTGAGTGACAAAAGGATATTAAGGTAATTATTACTTTCTGCTGAACAGAAGTTATTGCGACAAGACTGGCATGTCTACTTGAAACAAGCTAATGTCAAATCATCTATAATGGTATATCCTTAGATAAAAGAATTCTTGTGTATAAATAGGATTTTCCTTGAGAGATGATCTACTTTGAAGGCTTTATCCCCACTGCAGCTCGTCAAGCAGGAAGTAAAACACCCGTCACTATTCATGGTATGATCTCTGTTCAGGGTGACTGAACACTTATAGTCTACATCTAGATATGCTTATGTGCACACATATTGAACGTACACTGTATGTGTCTAGATTAGGCATTACAGGGTCGAACATGTAACTGAATCATAGTTTTCTCACACGACACTATGGACGCAGTTAGATGTTTGCTGTTGAGTTTCGTATGTACATGTTATGTATCATGTATGGAAGGTAAGTTTTATCAATTTACCTTGTTCGGATAGAGAATAGTTATACTGTGAGCCTGTAGTCTGTCAGAAAATCATTTTGAACCATATCTTCCAACATATACAGGTTTGTAGCTAGCTTTAAAAATAATTTCTACCATAATATCTACTATGACCACTGTTTTTGTTCGAAAAAGAGCCCACCCGTTAGGGCATCTAATGATGAAAATGAATAATTTAAAAACTCTTATTAAAGTTAACTTTTGAATATCAGTATAGAAATAAACTAATTCAGAAAAAGAAGTTTGAATGTAATATGAAGTAAATCAATAAAATAACAACTAATATAATTAATACTATATTTTAAAACACAATAATATATGTAACCAGGGGATAACAGAGATAATCACATTGAAATTAGCCTTATTAATGAAATTTAACGTCAACATTACCAATTTTTATGTTTTTTTAAAGGTTAATTAGAAAAGTTATTTTATACTTATAATTATAATTCTGTACAAAATATAATACAGTAATTATTTTTTATTATTAAACTTAATCGTTATGTAATGTTTCATTTTTTTACCTCACACTGTAAGTGAACAATAAACAAAAAAGTATAAACTTTTCAATAACACATTCTGACTGTTGCTGATGTGCAGTAACAAAGGTAACCAACTTCTTTTAATATTGTCAATTCAACTTGGTTTGAGTGTATGTGATAATGTTTACTTTTTAAAGTTATCTCCCTTTAGTTGTACTTTTGATGACAGCACATGTACAAAGACGGTTTTGAACCACTGTTTGATTTAAAATTTTTTATATATACACTTTTCTCAAACGTGTTGACACTTTGATTAAATTCCTTTTTAATATTTCTATAAAAAGGTAGCAATCTGAGCTGATTTACTTTGTTTTGTGAATATGTAATTTCAAATATTTATACAATTCTTCGATTTTGGAATATTGTTTTACAATAAGGGGATTTATATATTCTTTTGGCACACATAATTATGTGATGTACTACATGTAGAGGGCTTTCTTTATGTGGACCAAACCAAACCAAGAATTTAGTCAGATTGAAATCATAAATATATCTACTTACTCAATCCTTAGGTTTTAGTTTCCTCACATTCCAAATATACACGGCAAAGATTGTCTTTCTTGCAGAAGGAGCATATCGCATTAACAAGTAATTTAATTCCCAAAAGCTCTTCTAGTATAAATAATTCAGTTCAAAAACTTAAACTGAAATTCCTGAACTTTGACATCTTGAATAACTCTTATGATGAGTAAATACTTCCAAATAATCCTTTCCAACTAAAATTGCAGCTTAGCATTTTCAGTCATAAGCTTATCATAACCATTTCTTGAGCTCTTTGTCATATCAGTCTATCTAATTTTCTATCTTAAAGTCTGAATCCTGATAAAGTTTCTGTCAATGCTTTAGGTATATGTAACATATATACCCATACTTCCCGAGGTGTATCGCTCAATACACCTCCTGTTTGATTCGTGGGTCTTCGAGGCGTAGCGTACCGGAGCCGAGGATCTATATGATTCAAACAAGTGGTGTAATCATTCTTTTGGTAAAGATGTCTTACCCTTACTCAACTTTTTCAAACTAGAACCAAAATATAGAAAAAAATAACAATATAGACATGAAACAACAGAAAGTTCCTCTTCTTGTATCAATCCTCTGTAACTCAGTCGGCAGAGTCGCTGCACTGCAACATAAAGGTCCAGGGTACCGTTCCCACCATCATTGTTTATTCTTCTCAACAATTCAATATTTCAAATTTACAAGTTGTCAAAGTTAAATATATCTCGACTTAGATGTAGATGTACAATAGAAAGTAGAAAGTAGAAAGTGGAAAAAAGGTGTATTTGTCAATACACCTATAGTTAGAACATAGAAAGTAGAGGTGTATCGGTCAATGCTCCTACAGTTAGAACAAAGGAACCCATAGCAAGGAGGCCGGAAGTGGGGGATTAAAGTTTATACCTCGCCCCTGTGTTTATTTTTTCATAAGGGCATAACAAATAGTTAAATGTCAATATCGTGTCAGCATTGTATATAGAAACAAGACATGGCTTATCCCCACGGTCCGATTTCAGGGTCCGACTGACATAAATATCAGCTGTATAACATCATAGTCTACATATATTTTGTTTTAAAATAAAACTTGATTGCATTGCAGTGAATGTTGCTCTAAACAAGCGTGCATGAACAACGTCTGGAACATATGGCACCTGGCACCCATCAGGAGCTGTGGACGGGGACCATGTTAAACTGCACTCTGGTTCCTCCTGTTTCAACTCTCTGAGAGCACCTGCTGACTGGACAGTGGATCTGGGACAGGAGTATCAGCTGTATAATATTATAGTCTACTTCAGAGCAACTCGTAAGTATTAATGATGATTATAAGGCAATGAACATTAATCATGACTTATTCTTCAGGATAAGCTTTTGACCAATCTATATACTGACATTAAGGAGAATAAAAATATTAAGTGATCGGGGAGGGGCTGTGGTACCAGGGTTTTCGGAAAGAAAGCACAGGGCTTCTATACGGGAAAAAAAAAGGTTTTGACAACTGAACTTTGGTACCGAACAGAAGCCCGGGCTAGTATTTGGTAACATTGGCTTGTATTCGGAATGTCATTATGGTGACAGCCAAACGCGGATTGATAGTCATAGAACAATTAGTGAAAGAAAACATTTTGATATTATGTTTCAGGCAAGCCTTTTGCAATTTACAAAGCCATTTTGGAACTCTTTAACTCTTGTCAACTTAGTTAAAATTAAAAGAATTTGACATCATTTGGTGTCAAATGTTTTACAAACCAGTAAACCGTGAACAATAATTTCCAGAGCACAAATTGATACAACACAACACAAACACAAACAAATATTGAAAATATACGGCTGGTGAACATGAGAGGGGAGGCCATTTTCATTGGTCACACTTTGGGATTTAATAGAAGCCCATGGGCTTCGAAACGAGAGGCCTTGCTTTCGGAAAAAAAACCGGTTGCTGCTGTACATGTCTTTTCAAATAAAGTCATAGGATTAACGAAATGATCTCAATCAATCTTCTTTTTGACAATTCTCTTTAGGAAATGGTAAGCCTATAAGCATTTAGATAATGGTTTGGAAGAAAAACACTGTCGATCGAATACATATTTATATTAAAAACTGATGTGTGAAAAATCTAGAGAGCTACAGTAAGAAAAAAATATATATCAGAATCAATTATGAATAAAACTAAATTAATTTAATTGATATTGTGATGGAACCCTCATTCAGATGAATACAAAACTGCCAACTCCATCATCTACATCAACAACGACCCGTTCAGAGTCTGCTACACCTTCCCGTCCACCATCTCTGACAACCCGACGTATCTCACTTGTAATGAGACAGCTAGATATGTAACCATCAAGAATCCGGGAAATAAAGGATATGATGACTCACTCAATATTTGTGAGGTAGAAATATATGGTAATATATGACTCATGCATATTGTTATAGTTGAGATTAAAGATTATGTTCACCGTTCATTACAACTTAAAACATAAGTAGATCATTTCTATTGAAAATTGAAAGAACAGCATTGCGGTTTTATTTATGTTTACATTAATTCAAATACCATCAGGACACACTTAACATTTGTGAGGTTGAAATATATGGTAAAACATTATCAATGTATATTGTTATAGTTGATCAAGATTTTAACAATTGTATTCATCTCAAGCAGAAGTTCATTACAACTTAAAACAGAGTTAGATGATTTCTATTGATAATTGAAAGATCAGCATTGAGGTTTTATTTATGCTTACATTAATTAAAATACATGACATGTTTTTAATATCTTCAAGAGGAAAATACAAACTTGTGTGTTGCATTAAGAAATGCTCTGATTCTAAAAAAAATCAATTATACTAAAGACATTCGATTGATGAAACATAGCTAGTCACCTAGCTCCTACTTAAGAAGAAACATAAGTAGGTTCCTGATATATTATTGTATCAATCACAACAAACACATATTTCAGCATGTGCTCCCAGGTACAATGGCTTGTACTGCAACATAGATTGTCACTGTGACGAGTGTGACAGATGGACTGGAGTCTGTTACAGTCCCTGCCTACCTGGCTGGGAGGGGGAGAGGTGTGATAGAGGTGAGGAATATTTCAGCTATCTTTATTTCTCTTCCTTTGTGAAGATATAGTTGTTTAATAAATCTACCATGTTATATCACATATGTGTCATAACATCGCGCGCTGATAGAATGACGTGACATCATTTTGACGTCATAACTGATAAATATGAAGTCACAAATGTCAGCGGACCGGCCGCGATGGTCATGTTGGCGAATTTCTTTACATTTAGAAAATGTAAAATAATGAAATACTAAACTCGATCCCGTTTCATAAACTCACGGGCAAAAGAAAGGTTTCACCTCAGTTGGTTTCGATTTTACAACGATTTGAAATATATATGACGCATTTGATTATGGAATCATCAACATTAATCATATCTACAATATTTCATATGAATTGATCGTTGATTGATTGATTTTTTGTTAAGATATCTTTGTTTAAAGAAGACCGGGGTAAAAAATGAAATTTACACCAACATAACCCCTACCATGTTAAAAAGGGTGTAAATGAGCGGAAAACAAGGTTTGTTTTGTGATTTTTTAGTAAAATAAAGCTTATATATCGATGGCCATTTGTTGTTTATTAAAATTAATTTTCGAAAAAAAAATAATTAAAAATTTCAATTTTCCAAAATAATTATCAAACACGTCTAGAAGTATTTTTTGATTGATAACTAAAGGTTTGCACTGTTCTGTTTTAGCGTACGACGTCTAAAAATGAAAATATTTGTAATTGAAAATTATGTATATGATGAAATCAACTAAGGTGAAACCTTTCTTTTGCCCGTGAGTTTATTTTGTTATGAACTTTCGAATGGTATCAGTATTTAACTCGCTTTTCGCTCCTTATATACCTAACCATTCACTCGTTTCATAAAAATCTTATGAAACGGGACGTCGTTTACTATTCTCTATATATCTATATGAGCCCAATAGTAATATTTAATGTGTCTGTGAACAAATGAAAGATGATCCTACGAATGACAATATCATATATCATACAAATAACAAATTGTCATAATAAATCATAATCTTCTATCAATATAAATCATTTTCTTTTTTTTGCAATCATTATTTCTTTGGTTATAGCATGTAATGGAACATACGGATCCAACTGCGCCAACTCCTGTGCTGCTCGACACTGCAGCAGCTCCTCCAGTTCCTGTGATCCAGTCAGCGGGACATGTGACTCTGGGTGTCTGCCTGGATGGTCTGGACACGATTGTAGCTCAGGTAAAGAGTCAAATGTATACGTGTATGTATCGATTGTGTTCAGCTGAAAGAGGCGCGTTACCTTTTTTTATTCAAAATCGCTCCTGACTGGATATGTCATCATAACCTGTGATACAAATAACGTTGAATCTCTTAGTGAGAGCTATATACAATGTTGTTATCACCAATATTCTTATTCTACAAATTAATATGATGTGATTCTACACGAATTAGAATTCTTTACAGCAGACATCTATAATTTCAAACACATACAGAAGTATTTCAAGAATTCAAGAACTCTTGATTTCCAGCCTGATTTAAATTTCTTGTTGTATCACGTGATGTGATTTTATAAACATGATGGAAGCGCCTTTGTCCACATAACCGATATTTTAGACGAGTTTTTTAATGTTCAACTACTTTCAGATTAAATCATTTCCCATGTTAATCATTAAACAATAAGTTTATTTCTGCATGTAGGCCATAGGCCCATATACAATAAATACATAAACAACAATATTTACAATACATACAACATGATTTACAGTGAGTCTCTTCTTAATAAGAGCATGAAATACAAACATAGATATTCTAAATTGTAGTAAAGGCGATTTTGTGGAAAGTATTAGAAAGTATTAGATAAGTTCACGTCATTTTGGATAGATAAATGTTTGAAAGTTTATTCAGCGAAATTTGAGTGACAAAAGGATATTAAGGTAATTATTACTTTCTGCTGAACAGAAGTTATTGCGACAAGACTGGCATGTCTACTTGAAACAAGCTAATGTCAAATCATCTATAATGGTATATCCTTAGATAAAAGAATTCTTGTGTATAAATAGGATTTTCCTTGAGAGATGATCTACTTTGAAGGCTTTATCCCCACTGCAGCTCGTCAAGCAGGAAGTAAAACACCCGTCACTATTCATGGTATGATCTCTGTTCAGGGTGACTGAACACTTATAGTCTACATCTAGATATGCTTATGTGCACACATATTGAACGTACACTGTATGTGTCTAGATTAGGCATTACAGGGTCGAACATGTAACTGAATCATAGTTTTCTCACACGACACTATGGACGCAGTTAGATGTTTGCTGTTGAGTTTCGTATGTACATGTTATGTATCATGTATGGAAGGTAAGTTTTATCAATTTACCTTGTTCGGATAGAGAATAGTTATACTGTGAGCCTGTAGTCTGTCAGAAAATCATTTTGAACCATATCTTCCAACATATACAGGTTTGTAGCTAGCTTTAAAAATAATTTCTACCATAATATCTACTATGACCACTGTTTTTGTTCGAAAAAGAGCCCACCCGTTAGGGCATCTAATGATGAAAATGAATAATTTAAAAACTCTTATTAAAGTTAACTTTTGAATATCAGTATAGAAATAAACTAATTCAGAAAAAGAAGTTTGAATGTAATATGAAGTAAATCAATAAAATAACAACTAATATAATTAATACTATATTTTAAAACACAATAATATATGTAACCAGGGGATAACAGAGATAATCACATTGAAATTAGCCTTATTAATGAAATTTAACGTCAACATTACCAATTTTTATGTTTTTTTAAAGGTTAATTAGAAAAGTTATTTTATACTTATAATTATAATTCTGTACAAAATATAATACAGTAATTATTTTTTATTATTAAACTTAATCGTTATGTAATGTTTCATTTTTTTACCTCACACTGTAAGTGAACAATAAACAAAAAAGTATAAACTTTTCAATAACACATTCTGACTGTTGCTGATGTGCAGTAACAAAGGTAACCAACTTCTTTTAATATTGTCAATTCAACTTGGTTTGAGTGTATGTGATAATGTTTACTTTTTAAAGTTATCTCCCTTTAGTTGTACTTTTGATGACAGCACATGTACAAAGACGGTTTTGAACCACTGTTTGATTTAAAATTTTTTATATATACACTTTTCTCAAACGTGTTGACACTTTGATTAAATTCCTTTTTAATATTTCTATAAAAAGGTAGCAATCTGAGCTGATTTACTTTGTTTTGTGAATATGTAATTTCAAATATTTATACAATTCTTCGATTTTGGAATATTGTTTTACAATAAGGGGATTTATATATTCTTTTGGCACACATAATTATGTGATGTACTACATGTAGAGGGCTTTCTTTATGTGGACCAAACCAAACCAAGAATTTAGTCAGATTGAAATCATAAATATATCTACTTACTCAATCCTTAGGTTTTAGTTTCCTCACATTCCAAATATACACGGCAAAGATTGTCTTTCTTGCAGAAGGAGCATATCGCATTAACAAGTAATTTAATTCCCAAAAGCTCTTCTAGTATAAATAATTCAGTTCAAAAACTTAAACTGAAATTCCTGAACTTTGACATCTTGAATAACTCTTATGATGAGTAAATACTTCCAAATAATCCTTTCCAACTAAAATTGCAGCTTAGCATTTTCAGTCATAAGCTTATCATAACCATTTCTTGAGCTCTTTGTCATATCAGTCTATCTAATTTTCTATCTTAAAGTCTGAATCCTGATAAAGTTTCTGTCAATGCTTTAGGTATATGTAACATATATACCCATACTTCCCGAGGTGTATCGCTCAATACACCTCCTGTTTGATTCGTGGGTCTTCGAGGCGTAGCGTACCGGAGCCGAGGATCTATATGATTCAAACAAGTGGTGTAATCATTCTTTTGGTAAAGATGTCTTACCCTTACTCAACTTTTTCAAACTAGAACCAAAATATAGAAAAAAATAACAATATAGACATGAAACAACAGAAAGTTCCTCTTCTTGTATCAATCCTCTGTAACTCAGTCGGCAGAGTCGCTGCACTGCAACATAAAGGTCCAGGGTACCGTTCCCACCATCATTGTTTATTCTTCTCAACAATTCAATATTTCAAATTTACAAGTTGTCAAAGTTAAATATATCTCGACTTAGATGTAGATGTACAATAGAAAGTAGAAAGTAGAAAGTGGAAAAAAGGTGTATTTGTCAATACACCTATAGTTAGAACATAGAAAGTAGAGGTGTATCGGTCAATGCTCCTACAGTTAGAACAAAGGAACCCATAGCAAGGAGGCCGGAAGTGGGGGATTAAAGTTTATACCTCGCCCCTGTGTTTATTTTTTCATAAGGGCATAACAAATAGTTAAATGTCAATATCGTGTCAGCATTGTATATAGAAACAAGACATGGCTTATCCCCACGGTCCGATTTCAGGGTCCGACTGACAGAAATATCAGCTGTATAACATCATAGTCTACATATATTTTGTTTTAAAATAAAACTTGATTGCATTGCAGTGAATGTTGCTCTAAACAAGCGTGCATCAACAACGTCTGGAACATATGGCACCTGGCACCCATCAGGAGCTGTGGACGGGGACCATGTTAAACTGCACTCTGGTTCCTCCTGTTTCAACTCTCTGAGAGCACCTGCTGACTGGACAGTGGATCTGGGACAGGAGTATCAGCTGTATAATATTATAGTCTACTTCAGAGCAACTCGTAAGTATTAATGATGATTATAAGGCAATGAACATTAATCATGACTTATTCTTCAGGATAAGCTTTTGACCAATCTATATACTGACATTAAGGAGAATAAAAATATTAAGTGATCGGGGAGGGGCTGTGGTACCAGGGTTTTCGGAAAGAAAGCACAGGGCTTCTATACGGGAAAAAAAAAGGTTTTGACAACTGAACTTTGGTACCGAACAGAAGCCCGGGCTAGTATTTGGTAACATTGGCTTGTATTCGGAATGTCATTATGGTGACAGCCAAACGCGGATTGATAGTCATAGAACAATTAGTGAAAGAAAACATTTTGATATTATGTTTCAGGCAAGCCTTTTGCAATTTACAAAGCCATTTTGGAACTCTTTAACTCTTGTCAACTTAGTTAAAATTAAAAGAATTTGACATCATTTGGTGTCAAATGTTTTACAAACCAGTAAACCGTGAACAATAATTTCCAGAGCACAAATTGATACAACACAACACAAACACAAACAAATATTGAAAATATACGGCTGGTGAACATGAGAGGGGAGGCCATTTTCATTGGTCACACTTTGGGATTTAATAGAAGCCCATGGGCTTCGAAACGAGAGGCCTTGCTTTCGGAAAAAAAACCGGTTGCTGCTGTACATGTCTTTTCAAATAAAGTCATAGGATTAACGAAATGATCTCAATCAATCTTCTTTTTGACAATTCTCTTTAGGAAATGGTAAGCCTATAAGCATTTAGATAATGGTTTGGAAGAAAAACACTGTCGATCGAATACATATTTATATTAAAAACTGATGTGTGAAAAATCTAGAGAGCTACAGTAAGAAAAAAATATATATCAGAATCAATTATGAATAAAACTAAATTAATTTAATTGATATTGTGATGGAACCCTCATTCAGATGAATACAAAACTGCCAACTCCATCATCTACATCAACAACGACCCGTTCAGAGTCTGCTACACCTTCCCGTCCACCATCTCTGACAACCCGACGTATCTCACTTGTAATGAGACAGCTAGATATGTAACCATCAAGAATCCGGGAAATAAAGGATATGATGACTCACTCAATATTTGTGAGGTAGAAATATATGGTAATATATGACTCATGCATATTGTTATAGTTGAGATTAAAGATTATGTTCACCGTTCATTACAACTTAAAACATAATTAGATCATTTCTATTGAAAATTGAAAGAACAGCATTGCGGTTTTATTTATGTTTACATTAATTCAAATACCATCAGGACACACTTAACATTTGTGAGGTTGAAATATATGGTAAAACATTATCAATGTATATTGTTATAGTTGATCAAGATTTTAACAATTGTATTCATCTCAAGCAGAAGTTCATTACAACTTAAAACAGAGTTAGATGATTTCTATTGATAATTGAAAGATCAGCATTGAGGTTTTATTTATGCTTACATTAATTAAAATACATGACATGTTTTTAATATCTTCAAGAGGAAAATACAAACTTGTGTGTTGCATTAAGAAATGCTCTGATTCTAAAAAAAATCAATTATACTAAAGACATTCGATTGATGAAACATAGCTAGTCACCTAGCTCCTACTTAAGAAGAAACATAAGTAGGTTCCTGATATATTATTGTATCAATCACAACAAACACATATTTCAGCATGTGCTCCCAGGTACAATGGCTTGTACTGCAACATAGATTGTCACTGTGACGAGTGTGACAGATGGACTGGAGTCTGTTACAGTCCCTGCCTACCTGGCTGGGAGGGGGAGAGGTGTGATAGAGGTGAGGAATATTTCAGCTATCTTTATTTCTCTTCCTTTGTGAAGATATAGTTGTTTAATAAATCTACCATGTTATATCACATATGTGTCATAACATCGCGCGCTGATAGAGTGACGTGACATCATTTTGACGTCATAACTGATAAATATGAAGTCACAAATGTCAGCGGACCGGCCGCGATGGTCATGTTGGCGAATTTCTTTACATTTAGAAAATGTAAAATAATGAAATACTAAACTCGATCCCGTTTCATAAACTCACGGGCAAAAGAAAGGTTTCACCTCAGTTGGTTTCGATTTTACAACGATTTGAAATATATATGACGCATTTGATTATGGAATCATCAACATTAATCATATCTACAATATTTCATATGAATTGATCGTTGATTGATTGATTTTTTGTTAAGATATCTTTGTTTAAAGAAGACCGGGGTAAAAAATGAAATTTACACCAACATAACCCCTACCATGTTAAAAAGGGTGTAAATGAGCGGAAAACAAGGTTTGTTTTGTGATTTTTTAGTAAAATAAAGCTTATATATCGATGGCCATTTGTTGTTTATTAAAATTAATTTTCGAAAAAAAAATAATTAAAAATTTCAATTTTCCAAAATAATTATCAAACACGTCTAGAAGTATTTTTTGATTGATAACTAAAGGTTTGCACTGTTCTGTTTTAGCGTACGACGTCTAAAAATGAAAATATTTGTAATTGAAAATTATGTATATGATGAAATCAACTAAGGTGAAACCTTTCTTTTGCCCGTGAGTTTATTTTGTTATGAACTTTCGAATGGTATCAGTATTTAACTCGCTTTTCGCTCCTTATATACCTAACCATTCACTCGTTTCATAAAAATCTTATGAAACGGGACGTCGTTTACTATTCTCTATATATCTATATGAGCCCAATAGTAATATTTAATGTGTCTGTGAACAAATGAAAGATGATCCTACGAATGACAATATCATATATCATACAAATAACAAATTGTCATAATAAATCATAATCTTCTATCAATATAAATCATTTTCTTTTTTTTGCAATCATTATTTCTTTGGTTATAGCATGTAATGGAACATACGGATCCAACTGCGCCAACTCCTGTGCTGCTCGACACTGCAGCAGCTCCTCCAGTTCCTGTGATCCAGTCAGCGGGACATGTGACTCTGGGTGTCTGCCTGGATGGTCTGGACACGATTGTAGCTCAGGTAAAAGTATTTAAAAGAAATCAATATGATCTGGTCTGAAAGATGAATAAAACAAAAGATACATTGTGCCAGAACTTCCTCATTATCACAGCAAATTATCATTGAACTCACACTTTGAGCTTTTGAAAGCATCTAGTGTAAAAGCGCTTGTTAAATAGAAAACAACATGAAATGAGTAATTTATATCAAATAGTTTCTAAACACAATTCCATATTATTTTTCCTGAAAAGAATGTCGATTAGGCTACTATATTTTCTGGTTGCTAGGTGACCTCAGTAAATTAATTCAGGAGAAAAGTTACTAATAAACTAATGTATTAAGTTTTAATTTTTTCTTATGAATATTGTGGAATACCATGTATGCTTAAATAACTTTGTTTCTTTGTTGTTTCATTGATAGAGTGTCCAAGTTCTATGTATGGCCTGAATTGCACCAAGAACTGCACGGACAGACACTGTATTGGTAACTCGACATGTGATCATTCGACAGGGTCATGTGACCAAGGATGTGAGCCTGGATGGAAATCAATTGATTGCACAGAAGGTGAAATGAAATGGCTTTCCTTGTAAAGTGACTTACTTTAATCTTTTAAGCAGAGATACATGCAGCGATCACAAGATCATTGTGTTTGTCTTGAAACAGTAGCAATGCTCACATGTACACTACCATTACCTGTTTACAGTATCAAGTTCAAGCATCTCTATGTTTAATAAGTCACATAATTTGAGGGTGTTATCGATGCAATAAAGCTATTTGATAAACTTGGTATCCGATTCGCCTCAAAATCAATAGTTGTTGCATGTCATGCGAGTCCTAACCATTGCTAACCATTGACAACCTCATCGAGAGTTTTCAGTTTTTGTATTTATTTCTCTAATCAAAAATCGTAAAAAAAATCAGTCAGGGCATTCATGTTTTAAAAATAACTTGGTAATCGAAGCATTTCAAGTTGTTTTCATCGTGTGTTTACACCAAACGATATGCAGCTGACAATATCGGCTATCGAACAAATATGTGCTTCAATTTTCGTGAATAACATAGACCAAGACCGCTTATGATATTAAATATTATCGAGTAGCAGAGTAACAAACGTAACAACTTCTTACCAGAACCACCTTCGCAAATAATTAGTCTAAGGATACCGAAAGTGAATTTGCAAAACAACAGTGTGACAATGCAGCTTTTCAAAATGCAGTTAGAGTTACTTCCCCTGTTGTAGTGACGTTGACAAGTGGTTCATATACATTTTGTGTCATAAAAAAGACACTGTTTGCTCGTGGGGTGGAAATCGGACTTAAACTGTTGATAGATTGTAGGAGCCGTTTCTAGCACTATTAAAAATCATGAATTTCACGAAGGAATATTTTAGAATGTTGACAACTGTATATCGCCGACAATATGACCGTCACCATGGTGTATTGTGAAAGAGAAATCTAGGTCAAACATATTCTTAGAAGGAATCGCATTTTCGTTAAACCCTTATATTTCAAAATTACATTATATGATAAAGAAATTTTATCTGTATCATTAATATCATATAAAAGGCTCACATAATAAATTTTAATTCCTATTATATGATATTAATGATACGGAAACACACTCGGTTAATAAACTCTATTTATGATTTATTGAATTATGCTACAGAGTGTACAGAGGGAAAAGAATATGGACCAAACTGTTCAGAATCCTGCACTGCTAGACACTGTCTGAACCAGTCGAGCTGCCACTCAGCAACTGGAGTCTGTGAACACGGGTGTGAGACAGGCTGGGAAGGTCCTCAGTGTCTGCAGTCTGTTCGTGAGTTTTACTTCAACCATTTATATGCTTCTACACATTACTTGATAGCTGACTCAGTTAATACAATAGAAATGATTAAAGTACATAATTATTATTCATTAAGTTAAAACCATTTGCAATCATAGAGTTCTAACTAAAATAGAAACCAAATGCTTTTTGGCGATTATTTCTTTGTTCTTTATATTTTCTTCTGGCAGTTTTTGTGAATTCCCCCCCAAATATATTATTTTCCAGGAGAGCAATACTTGTCCTTTAACGCCTTTAAATATTTTTTTAGTCAAATATACGTTTCTGATTCAAAATATATTATGTATTATGTTGTCTCAAATGAAAAATGCCACATGACATGTTCAATATTTATCCCTTTTATGTCCTTTAATAAGCCCCTTACATGAAAAAAACATCAACGTGTGTTACAAATTACTAATCTTATCAGTTTATTCACTATAATTTGCTGTGGCAACGCACAAGCAAATGCACCTTCTTGCGAAATGGAGCTTCATGTTTGTTTTTTTACTATTTGTTGATATAGTGATGTAAGTTATAACATGATATAAATTTGTTGCAAATATCCACTATTTTGTCAATTTTACCTAAGAGGCAAATAAAGAGGAAATGGAAAACTTTTACATGTGTTTCATCAAAAAGGCGTACATGGGGAAAATTGACTTTTTCGACATATGTGGAAATTACCTATATTCGACAATTAATAAAGAAATAAATGCCAAAAAATATTTATTTTGAATTTCGTGAGCAGTTTTGTGATGTTAACCTCTTGTGCTTTAAAGGGGCAGTAGCACGTTTTTAAGGGGAATATAAGGTGATGTCAGGAAAATGTAAATTAATGGTTCCATTTGAAAGACAATGTATTTAAACTAAACGGAACAGTAATTTTACGTATAGTTTAGCCATGCGATTCCTTTTTCTTACACAAAATGAATTAAAGGTGTTCACAAAAAATGGCAGCCAATGGATTGTATGTGAATTTACATACTTTGTCCTCTAACCATGAATGATTGACTTGTGTAATGAGATTTTTGACACTGTCAAAATAATACATTTAACATAAACTTACAAATATCAGTAAAAATTTTGAAATATAAAACTAAGAAAAAACGTGCTACTGCCCCATTGAACAAAGAAAAAGTTACAAAAATCACTTTACAATTTAAAGTTATTGTAAATCATGCAATGTATAGGAAGACTCTATTAAAGAAATAACTTAATGTAATATTCTCTTTGCAGTACTTTTTCTAGTGGTTCAAACTTCATTTTACAGTTCCTTTAATTTTGAATATCAAACATCTAAAAGTGCCTTATATATTTAATCTCCAGTTAGGTTACCATATAGACATCTTATTGAAGTTTTATGAATTCTATTTTATCGATAACATCGATGGAAATTGGGAATGCAATTTATTTAACAAACACCTTATTATAAACCAAGTTAAAGGTGAAATATTTAAAAATTGAATTGATTGAAATGAATATCTGAATACCTGGTTATTGTCAATCAATCTCTTTGTAACTTTCAAAAAATGAATATTTGTAGCTTATTAGTGAAAATTGATATAACTTCTAAAACTTAAAAAACTATGTTTAGCCTAAAATTGAAAACTCTGGAAGAAAGAAGTCGTATCGTTCTTTGGAAGTAGCAGAAGCCAGTGCTACCTTACCTACCAGTACTGTTGTAGCTAGGGTAATAACTAGTGATGAAAACTACTAGTACTGACAACTCTGCTACACTTTTAGGAGTAGGAGTTCCTTAGCAGAAATGCCGCTAATGGCTGAAATATTGCTCAAGCGGCGTAAAACAACAACTCACTCACTCAATCCTTAGCAGAACCTGCAGAAGCTGAAATCTTTATCCTTGTGTACCTTACTGTCTCACTCCTTTGGTTAGCTCTTAAATATTTTTGTTGACATACTGATCATTTAACAGCAGTAACAGAAGTTACTTCTACTAAAGAAAAGGAACAAACAGAGCCATTCGCTCTGTAGCTCATCAGGCTTCATACTTTATTTGCTTAAGGGTGTGGCCAATGTTGTTTCCCCCTTTGATGGGGCATCATGCTAAAATTAAGTATGTAGGCAATGTGATTTCAGATAGAGATAATCAATTTAAAAAAAAAAATGCATAAATATTCAAAGAAAATGTAACAAAGTTGCAACAGACCAACCCTAAATTAAAGAAGAATACCAAATCTGCAATTGAAACGTTAGGTTATGTGTTCCAAAGGTTCACCAAGCCCTTTTTATGGGGCCATAGGCTCACCAAAACTGTATATTATAATGCTCACTAGTAAAGGAGTCTGTACAAAAGGTTTCCGTTTTCTAGGAAGATGAAAAAAGGTTTTAAGGGCGTGGCCCTTGGTCTGTGATGTCTTTTCATGGCAATGTAATAAAGCACCATGAGGATCACTGAATAGTGTGAAACAAGTGAAGGATTTAAACATTTCCAGAATTGTTTTTATCTATTTATGACTTGAACTGTGAAGAAGGATCAACTAATCAGATTTGATAATCTTGTATTCTGAATAATGTTTTATTCATAATATTCTTTAAAAAATGTATAACCAGAATGGGAATGATATAAGAAATGTTGAACTTTAAAGATGTCAACTACAGTGTTTCAATATTCTTATCCTCTTATCCTGACACTTCGACTCATTAAAATATCTACACCTCATGAATATAGATCTATAGAGCCCATAGATAGTACTTTCACACCATATTGTTTTAACCTGTCGCATGTGAATAAACAGATATATGACAATAATGCCTATTGCAGCATGCTCAAGTGGATACAGTGGCTTGGAGTGCAATGTTGACTGTCACTGTGATGAGAGTAACAGACGGACTGGAGTCTGTAGCAGTAACTGCAGGCCTGGTTGGAAGGGAGAGAGATGTGATCAAGGTGAGGAATACAATTACTAGCAATTACTAGAATAGAAATAGGTAAATGATTTTAATGATAATTAGAATTAAACATTTCTCTCATTATAAATACTGGAAGAAATGAAGAAACTTTCTTTCTTAGATTATTCGAACACAACACAATTATTGATTATTGATTATTGATTTTTGTATTAAATCACAATTGCTTTTACAGAAATTTAATAGATTGATTTTGAAATCTTTCTTGGCAATTGTTTTAACATTATTTGGTACAAGCATGCAAAAGAACATACGGATTCCACTGCACCAACTCCTGTGCTGCTCTTTTTATCTCGACCTCCGTTTTTCTATATTTCATTATAATAAGAACACTTTGATATAGAGTTTCTTTTGTAAGAGAATTAATCGTTTAGTCAGCAGTATCGGACAATGATGCTGATGGTTTTAATAGCATAAGAATATGTACCATGACTACTCAGCCAATGTTAGGTTCATATAATCATAAAGTGGGATCTAATGAATGTTGATGTGTTGTTTAAGGGATTGATGCTGGTGTTGCTTGTGCCTGTGAATCTACCTCGCCTGATGCAAGAATAATAGCATTATCTACAGCAGTTGGAGTTCTTGTGGTCATCATCATCATCCTCACTGTTCTACTCACAAGGTTCTCTTCATATTTCACTGTTTCATCTATAAGTGTTTCTGTACATCATTTATTGAAATGCACTTTGCTAGTACAACGCCTGTCTACTTTACTGCTTGTTGGCTATTGCATTCATATTATCTAATTCTAACAAAAATATGTATACCATTGACACAGTGTTATTTATTAATTTAAGAGATATATTTTCTCAGAACAAAGTTCAAGCAGCAATCGTCTGACAAGAGTGCCTATGCTACCAACAGATCTACACCTGATGCCAGTTCTACAACAGATAACATCAACACTGATATCACATCCAGTAACACTACCAGCTCTACTGCACCTTCCACCTATGAGACTCTTCAACTGACTGAGGATAATCACTACACTGACTTGGATGGACGAAAGTTATATGAAAATGCATGAAACGCCGTTACTTAAACACTGAAAGCTGATTCTATCAGAGAAATAGTCTTCTTTTATGCAGAATAGTATTGAACATTGTAAGATATGTTCGTTTTCAACATTGTTATCCCGTTTGAATTTTGGATGAATTGAATTGGTAATGCAACAAGACTTCAAAGCAAGTATCATTGACTTGTTGACTATATTAAGGTCTTGCCTATCAAATGGCTAAGATTTGGGAAGTTTTTATATTTTTTAGAATGAACTGACAATCGCTGTTAATCACCAAACCAAGGATTTTAGCTACAAAAAGAAAGCCATATGATGATATGGAATTCAAATTTCTACAACTACGCTCATTTGGAGAGAAACAACAACAAATACCTTTCTAAATACCACTGAAGAAAAGCAGCATTTTTGTTGCTTACTTTGATAACATTTTTCTGTCTTGTCATTCAATCGAAATAGAATAAAGTCATGTTCTTAATGCTAGCTATGTAAATAGCGTTTTGGTCTGTACACTATGAAGTGGGTTCAGTTACACTTCACTTTTCTATTTTGTTGTTATCATGTTATGATCAAGTATAATCGTTTTGAACTGTGTAATGTTTTATTGTTTTGCATGCATATTTAAAGGAAATAGCACGTTAGGACTGTCCCTTTTATGTTGTTTTCATTGGTAAGATAACTGAACCAGTAATATATTTAATAAATGAGTTCGTGATTATTTTCTCTGTTTTGTTTTGTATAGCTTGTTGTGAGCTGAGTGAATTTGTAAATGACACATTTTTAATTTTTTTTATCAGTTTATTTTTTAAATGTAGATTTAAAGGAAAATTTGTTTGTAAATTGTTTATTACAACACTTGTTAGAAGATGTACAAAAGACATCTTTTAAGCCTTTTGCTCCTGAAGAATAAGCTGAACATAGGAGTTAAGGGCGTGACCCTTGTGGCCTTCATCAAGCGCAACCCGGCCGCCAAAGCTAAGAATTATAATCCTCACAAGTCTGGGAGTCTACACACAAAGTTTCGGCTTTCTAGGCCTTCTGCTCGATGAGTAGAAGATGAATGGAAATTGCTCAAACTTTCTAAGTATATATTCAAAATGTAAAAAGATGTAATGGGCAAACCTTAAATTGCAATTGAGTACGAAGGTAAGCATAACTGAAATTGATAATTTAGGGTTAAGGATCTAAAGGTTCACAAGCCCTTTAATGGGCAATAGGGTCACCAAAATTATAAAAAGAACACTCACTTGTAAAAGAATCTATAAACAAGGTTTCAGCTTTCTAGGCTCTCAAATATGGGGAATATGAAAATACGTACTAAGGGCGTGAGGTGATCTGGGGTTTAGCGCTGCTTTCAAGAGTATTTCACTTATATCGCGGCTGCTAGTATTATTGCAGCGAGAATGCCTGCAACACCATTGCGGCTATGCATTTTGGTGAAACCTGCGAGCATCGGTTAGAACTAGCGGACCATAGGTGGTACTGTGCTGAAATTCAGTAGAGCATTGCACCCAAACCTGACTGGTGTAGAACAGTTCTCTACTGCAGACAAAGTTGCCGAGCCCCTTGCAGGATTCCCTTATCAAGAGTCACAGGACCACAAAAGATACAAATTATAAAAAGTATTTGTTGTACATTTTTCTTAATGAATTGTTATTTACTGTTTCTTGACAATAGATATTTGATGTTTTGTACTTATGTATGTCTGACATGACTAGATTTCCTCATATCCCCTTGTTATCTTGTTAAGACAAATTCTGGAAAAACTGGACACAAGAAACAAAGATACTTGCATAAAAGAAGGTCTTGTTTTCTTTGTGTCATATGAAATTGAAAATGAGAGTAGACATAATATACGTTAACCACATGCGGTCCACAATGTTAGTAATATGCAGAAGACAATGTCTGAAATTTCACCAAAACGGCGTAAAGTATTGACGTTTAGAAGTCAACAGAAGTTGGATTATTGTAAACAAGATGTGTTAATGAGTATATTATATAATATTTTGGCATTTAACAAAAAAAAAAAATTCCAGCTAAAACTACATGTACTTTCTGCTTGTGTCCACATTTTAATATACACAGGTTATGTGGCCCGTTATGTGTTATATCGTTTTTATATGTTGATATAGACCTACATTTCAAACATGAACGAAATCGGTCCAGAAATAAAGATTTTAGCGTTAATCTCGATCTATTATAGAGAAAACACGAGGGGAACCCTCTAGTAGCCAAAACCTGACCAAAAACAGGACACCCCAACTATTTTAACTTGCGGTGCAATTAATACTAAATTTTATCCCAAAACTATGCATTTGAATCGTAGATCAATCTTTTCATTTGCTGAATATTTCGCCCAATTTTTGAATTCCATTAAATTTTTGACGTCAGTCCATCACATTAACACCAGTTACACCACCCCTATATATCTTTGAACAAATGCCTGGTCGACTACGGGAAAATATCAGCAATTTCCGTAATCCAAACACGCTGCCATGAATGAATCGGAAATGGAAACGCCTCTCATAGGACAATTTCCAAGTGCGCCCTTGTTGATTCCAAAAGAATCTTTGCACTTTTAACAGTGAAATTATGAAAACAATGTTATATCGATATTTACAATTAAGTTGTCAACAATATAGTTGAAACCCCAACTTTCATGTTTAAAGCTTTATATTGGGCAATATTCATACATTTTTGCATTGCCGATTGTTGAGCTCTCAAGGCTGGTTACCATTTGTTCGACTCAAAGATGTGTCAATCTGACATGTAAGACTTTATCCACACATTCCCATTGACAGAAAAAATTGGATGCAGATTTAAGATGACGATAATCAAAGTTTGGCCTTTTTTGTTACACTTGGCAGATGTTGGAGTGATAACACTCAGGCTGGCACAAAAGTTGTACCTTTTATTAACTCAACGAAATTGTTGCGAAAAAAGCATTTCAATGAACGCCTGAACAACAGAAATTTTGACCCCTGCCTACTTTGAATTGATTAATTGCTAAATAGGGGGTTCCCCCTTCAATTTTGATTAGCTGGTTGCATCCTGAAATGGTTGATCGATAAGAAGTACTTTATTTTAAAGTTCTATTGTTTTTCATTCTTTAATCAGAATGATAACAAAATGTAGTAAAGTTTCTTTTGGACGTCAGTTTACTATTACTGATGGTAATTTTAAAGCCATTAAAATAATGGGAAGAGGAGCTTTCAATCAATGTTAACTGGCCAAGCCTTTTTCTTAACGCACCCAAAATTACCCAAATCCCTGGTTTCTCTCCAAATGAGCGTAGTTGTAGAAATGTGAATTCCATATCATCATATGGCTTTCTTTTTGTAGCTAAAATCCTTGGTTTGGTGATTAGACAAAATGATAGGATAAAAGGAATTGTAATTGATGATGATGAAGAATACAAATTAGGACAATAAACATGCTGATGATACTGAACTTCTTTTTGATGGACCAGATGAACACTCAAATACTTTTATAATGATTCACTTTATTTGCAGTATTTGTAATTGTGCATCTTTCAAAAGAAATTCAGGTCTCTAAGAGCACTTCTCCCCATGTTAAAATATCCAACTTTGGGCTATTCTGGGCCATTAGTAAATGGGCTGATCGAACCCAAAATCTTAAAATCATGATTCAAGGGTAAGGGCTAACAGATTATTAAATTTGGTTGTACTTGAAGCAGTCGTTTTGGCTTTATCTTGTCCCAAGATATTGTGGAATTCTAACAATAATAAACACGCCAATTCAATAAGGATTCAGCCTGATTAACGAAACCTTAAATATGTCTGTTGCTGCATCAATATAATTATATTTGTACGTGAATGGATTTTCTAATCTGTACTACTGATATAACTGTTCACCTTTATCACAACACTATAAATGTTCATGGCACCATGTTCCTCCTTTATCACTTATACCTGTTTTAAAACCAATCATGCAATTTACAACATCATAATTGAGAATCAATAATTTTTTTTGTAATAATTGTGTGATAAAACCTGAATTTAAAACGTATGATTTTTGACTGCATAAGACTGAAAAATAACTCATCCTGATCTTAGATTTATTAAATCACTTTCCATGATACATGTATGTTTGTTCTATAATCTATATTTTTAAATATCAAACCACAACAGTAATTCGAATTTGATAGGAAAAATGTATATAACACATCAGGGCAGCATTTTTTCTGTACAATACAATAGAATAAACAATTCTACAATATGTGATAGCTATTTTCATTCTCCTCGGTACTTTCGTACCTAATAAGGATAACTTTGGTTCAAAAAATATATTTTGAGGTTTGATAGAAAATCTCCACATATGAAATCTAATTATGGCTGTTCCATTCACTATGTTCGCTCCCCTCAGCCGGATTAGACAGACAGACAGACAGACAGACAGATAGTTTATTAAAGTCTCACCTCATTACATCATTAAAATATATACACAAAATTTACACATAAATAGTGACAATAAAATATGTAATGAGCCACTCTTATAAGAGTTACGGGAGACATAAAAACAAATAAATTCTAAGAACAGTGCGGTATAAAGATATAAGAATATAACAATTGCTAAAAGTGCGGTAAAAAATGAAAAAAGTTGATATAAGTTCTTGCAACCTAAAGGTTTAAGCTAAACCAAATGTATTAATACATAAAATTAATAAATAAAGTTATTGCACATATAAATAATTCTTTTTCGCAACAAGAATAAAATAGCAGGTCTTGGCAGATAAATAACATAAAACGGGGGTGGACAGTATAAAATCTAACTTGCTGGTATCACACATTGAGGTAAAATCGTCGTTTGCTTTTTTGCACATGGATAAAAGCTGGGTTCTCTCCTCCTTTGCATACATAGGGCAATTCAATAAATCATGGCGTTCGTCTTCTATTTGATTAGGGCATTTAAAACAGGTTCTCTCCTCAAGTGGTAGATTAGTATAACGTCCAGTCTCTAATTTCAATGGCGCAACTCCGCATCTGAATTTTGCCAAAGCACTTCTGTAGTGACGAGGCATGCTTGATAGTACATATGGTTCAGTTTCATAGGTAGATTTAAATCTGCTGTAAGAACGTAATTTATTTCCACCAATACCTCTCTTTGCATATGGGCTTGTTATTTCACATTTCCATTTCTCAGTAAAATCCTTGTAAATTCTTGTGGAGACTTCGCGGACAACAAACTTAGAACAGTATTTATTCTCGATGGGTATAAAATGGTGTAGGTTGAGCTTCTGAAACATTTTGTGCACTCTCGTCGTCCAGTTGTTTTTCCGTCTCGTACTCCAACGTTGTGACCATATCCAGATCTCGTGTGTAGCTCGAAGATTGTCCATGTTGCGTAGACGGTTATAATGTCTAGTTACACTGGTCCATTGTCGAACTGCCGTGGGCACCCATCCCATGTCCCCTCCAGAGGCGTTGTTCGGGGCAAATTTCCTTAATCCTAAAAAGAAACGTGTTGCCCTGTGCTGTACAGCTTCCACACACGAGTGTCTTGAGGTTCCCCATATGCTGGCTCCGTAGTTTAGGGTTGTCCACACCATCGAGTCATAGAGCTTGGTAAAAGTGTGATAGTTCATTCCGTTAAAATATTTAAATCTTGAGATGAGTAAACCAAGTGCCCTGTTCGCTGAGGATGCTGTTGCTTTGGCCATTTGGGCATAGTCGAGGTGTTCAGTTAGTAGTAGTCCTAAGTAATTGTAACTAACAACAGTTTCCAATATAGCATCACCACACATGAACACATGAGTTGATCTTGATTTAGTTGGGCTACGGAAGTGGATGACCTTACTCTTTGAAGCGTTTAATGACATCTTGTTGGTACCGCACCAAACGTTCAGTAGGTCTAGGGTTTTATTTAGATCTTCTTCTGTTTCGGCCAGGATAGCAATGTCATCAGCGTATGCTAGTATTCCGATTCGGCTGTCGTCAATCATAACACCTAGGTTGAGGTCACTAACAGTAGATATGAGGTCGTTTATAAAAATGTTAAATAATAAGGGTGACAATAGACAGCCTTGCTTAAATCCACAATTGACTTCAAAGAAATCTGTGTAGAAACCGTTTATGCGCACACAACTTTTCACATTTCTATATAATGATACCACAGCATCCATGATTCGCCCATTCATGTTGAAGTCTGTCATCTTCTTCCATAAAATCCCTTGATCAATGCAATCGTATGCCTTCTTAAAATCTATAAAAGCCACGAAGGTGTCCCTCTTTAAAGATTTCCTAGTTTCTATTATCTATGTTATACTTGATAGATGGTCCGTTGTTGATCTTCCTTTCCGAAAACCATTTTGGCAGTCGTCTAAAAGATTACTTTCTTCAACATATTTCGTTAGTCGAGTGTTTATTATTCCACAATATAACTTGTATGTTGCACTAGCCAAACTTAATCCTCTATATGACATTGGGTCCCTCGGGTCGCTTGTAGAAGACTTGGGTATAGGGCTAATAATGCTTCTACACCAAAGTTCAGGTACGGTGCCACTCTTGAAGCAATGATTAAAGAGTACCTCCATGAGTATATTCTTCTTTCTCTCCGATCCAATACCAACTTTACCTATCTTCTTCCAGAAGTCTTGAGAGTTGTTAACACATAGATTATCAAGTTCCTGTAGACTGTTCCTAGTAAAATCACGTTTGGCTTTGCGGATTTCTTTATCGAAGTTCTTCCTTTTATTTACATATACAGCTTTATACCGCCACTTATCCGGACCCTTACATTTGCACCAATTCTTTTCAGCACTGCACATATCCCTCCAAATATCGTCCAAATGCTCAGTCCACCATTCTTTGGCACGTCGACGACGCTTGGAGTTAAGAGAATAATGTATTGTTTTAACAGGAAGGTTAGTGTGCACCGTGTTTAAAACATAATTTGCAAAGTTATTAAAAGCTGAATCACTGTTAGATTGCTGTAATGAAGACTCCTCGATGTTCCTTATTCCTTATTATTATTCCGGATTAGATGATACTGTTAATTAACCAGAGTTTATTAGCTGAGATAACGAGGTGATAGTCATTAGTGGGTGTCTTTACTGAGTAGAGTCGAGGTGATTGTCTTTGGTGTTAGATTGGCCTACCTGAAGTTATAACAGAACAGAACAGAACAGAACAGAACAGAAATTTTATTCTCGAGAATCACACAAAGTGACATAGAGAACATACAGCATTTACATACATACTAAAACAGTGTACAAAGTCCAGTTTTGATAAATTGAGCAATTTTCGTGTTAAGTGGCTGATAATCACATTTCATTAAATATACAAATTTGTCAATATGAGGATGTTTACGGAAATATTGGGGAAGGAATTGACATCTGAAGGAATGTAGTGCTGGGCAGTATAATAAAAAGTGAAGTTCATCGCATACAATAGTTGTACAAAATTGGCAGGTTCTATTACATTTTTGAATGCCGGACCAGCGTCCTGTTTCAATGGGAAGCCTATGGTTTGAAGTTCTAAACTTAGTTAACCAGCGTCTGTAATGGTAAGGTAATTGTAACAAATATGGTTCTAGAAATATTGATTGCTTGTACATTGTGTAGTAATAGCCTTTTGACGACTCAACAGCAGAGCGCCACCATAATTGCTTAAAGTGATCAATGAGAATAAATTGTACATTATTTTTAAGCCAAACAATGCTAGGTACAGACTGGGAGAGCCAAATATAATACAGTCCAGTTTCCTCTAGGATATGCTTAACACTTGACAATAATGGAAAATTTAAATCCGAATTTGAAGAATACAAATTGTACATCACATTATTAAAAATGCTATTTAATTTGCCATTAAAACATATTATTTTAGCCCAATTTGATATAATTTTAACTTTTACATATATACTGATAGGGTATCTACCTAGTTCACCGTAAACCATGAAATCTGGAGTTGATTGCTTTACATTTAAAATTTGCAAAATTTAAGATGGACACGTTCGATGATGGTAACATTTTCAAACCCCCAAACTTCGGCTCCGTAAAAGAGAATAGGCTTGACAAAGTTATCAAATAATTTCAGTTGGCAGTCTATTGGAATATCAAGTTGACAAATGCTCTTGAAAATAACAAACATTGCTCTATTAGCTTGTACAGTAAGGCGCTTAATTGCTTTAACGAACCTACCTTTACCAGTGAAAAGAACACCAAGATACAGATTATCGTTTGCAATATCAATAGATGTACCATTAAACATAAAGTTGTGTTTCTTTTTACAATATCCTTTTGAAAATATGACAACCTTTGTTTTTTTCTAAATTTACACAAAGTTTCCAAGTTTACAATATTGATGAAACACATTTAGAGCATGTTGTAACCCATCGCTTGTTTCAGTTAATATGACAGTATTATCAGCATAAAGTAATATCAATAATTTCATAAAAATACCAAGCTGGTCCTCAATAAGCTTATTTACACGTTCAAGGCCAGTTACATCATGTTGAAGAAAGAAACACTCAAGGTCGTTTATGTACAAGGCAGGAAGGGGGATAAATTTATATTTGTCAGAGTCTTAGGCATAACCTTTGATGAATATCTAACATGGATTCAACGTATATACACGTGCATTTGTTGACTGTCAAATCCGACTTACGGTAATGTCGTAAAAAATGTTTGGAACGACTATCAATGTTAATTTTTTCATCTTAGTTACATATTTTGGTCCGATTTGAAAATTGCATGCATGTTTAATGTGTCACGTTTTAATGTTCGGCTAAAGCTCCATCCACAGAAGTTTGCTATTGATTCGCAACGTAAAAACTGTGTTCAGAGCTTAGCTCTTTACGACAATCCAACAATTGTCCAAGTTTGTATATCCGTTTTACTTTGGAAGCATGATTTGAAAGAGGCGTATTTTCTTTACTGTTAAATATTGTTCATCAACTTTCATAAACAATGGTAACTAGTTATAGCATTTGCCATAAATGAGCATCTAGTAAACTAATTGAGTATTTATTTCAGGTGCTCATTGTTTTAAAAAAGAGCATAGCCAAAATAAATGTTATCTGAAATGCATCACAAAAAAACTTTGACACCAGTTTTCGTTACAAAAAGTTATCTCCTTTAACACAATTGACATAATTTAATCTTAAGCGTTTTTTGAATGGCTCTGCAATCTTTTTAGTTTGTAAAAATGCCTTTCACAAAGATGAAAAAAATAAGATCTCAATATATCACGAATGCTGTCTCACACCAGGTGGGGCAGCATCATGGAAATGCTTCTCTTACTATATGAATCTCTGATTAAATCCAAACTACACTATGGAGCAGAAGCTTATATTACCAACTATATATAGAGATTATTAACCGAGTGTGTTTCCGTATCATTAATATCATATAATAGGAATAAAATTTGTATTATGCGAGCCTTTGTATTACGCCCGCTACTTGTGATAAGTTTCACTACCTACTGAGGTATGAGGCTCTCCACCACCATCGGGTACAGCTCATTGACAATTATTATTTCATTTGGGTAGACCTTTTCAAATTCAAACAACTTATGTCCATTAAGGATAACAAAAATTGAAAAAGATATTGAAATAAATCAAAATCATCTTGAACAAAATTAATCCTGATTCAAATTGCTTGTACAATAACTGAATGATTCATTTTTTCAATACTTAGACTCATCTTCAGTCTCTTGTTATTAATTCCATCTTAATGTATAACTTGGAAACTTGGAAAAATCCTATTTTCATGTACCACTGTTGATGGCGACTTTGAGACAGTCTAAGTAAACCTAGCCTCAAAAATACTCGCTATGCTTCCATACCGAGTCTAGCAAGATACAGTAAGAGGACGCGTCAGCCGACGTTTTGGCGACCTATGACCCTCCAATGTAATATGAGCGAATGCAGACTATTGCGGCCTGGTAAGATGATCCATGATAGGTTAATTCGATAGGTCGGCTGACGCGGCCCGCTATAACATCTTTCTAGACTTAATATTGGAGTTTAGCGAGTATAATTGAGGCTAGGTTTACTTAGACTGAATTTTTTCCTGCATTAATTTGCTCAGATATGAAATTCTTCTGTTAAGATTTAAATTGCACAAGTTCATCACTTAAGGCAGGTTTAGGTATTATAATGGACAAAAGAAGACATAAAACGTCAAATATATACGCTTATGTATCGATTGTTTGAGCTGCAAGAGGCGGGTTACCTTTATATATCAAAATCGTACTTACTATCGGAGTTTAGCCAGTATTATTGAGGCTAAGTTTTGCACTAGGAATTTTGTACGCATTGCTTTCCTCAGATATGAAATGCTTCCGTTATGAAGCTCGGATTACACAGCGTCACTCACTTGGCGGGTATAGCTTTCTATAGGACAAAAGAAGACATAACGAGTCATATATGTATACGCTTTTGTATTTGATTTAAACATATTTATTCAAGTGAAAGGATTGGGTACAAGTTATCCAACTTAGTGAAACCCTCTCTGTATCGATTGTGTTCAGCTGCAAGAGGCGGGTTACCCTTTTATATCAAAATCGTTCCTGACTGCATATGTCATCATAACCTGTGATACAAATAACATTGAATCTCTAAGTGAGAGCTATATAGTTATCACCAATATTCTTTCCATACAAATTCATATGAGGTGATTCTACACAAATCAGAATTCGTTATAGCAGATATCTTATAATTACAAACACATGCAGAAGTATTTCAAGATTCAAGAACTCTTGATCTTCAGCCTGATTTAAATTTCCTGTTGTATCACGTGATATGTTTTAATAAACAATGTTGAAGCTCCTCTGTCCACATAACCGATTAAGCCTGTTAATGTTCAACTAATTTACATTCCGATAAAATCATTTATAATGTAAATCATTAGATTTGTTCACTTTGGATAGATAAACGTTTGAGAGTTTATTTAGCGAAATTTAAGTGACAAAAGGAGATAATCACCTCTACAAGGTAATTATACTGTGCTACTGAACATAAGTTAGTGTGACAAGACTTGCATATCTACTTGAAACAAGCTAATGACAAATCGTCTATAATGGTAAATCCTTAGACCTTCTGAATAAATAGGAATTTCCATGCGAGATTGTTTACTGTGTAATCTTTATCACACATGCAGCCCGTCAAGCAGGAAGTAAAACACCCGTCACTATTCATGGTATGATCTCTGTTCAGGGTGACTGAACACTTACAGTCTGCATCTAGATATGCCTATTTGCACACATATTGTACATATACTGAGTTTGTTAAGTTTAAGCATTACAAGGTCGAACATGTAACTGAAGCATAGTTTTCTCAAACATCACTATGGATGCAGTTAGATGGTTGCTGTTGAGTTTCGTTTGTACATGTTATGTATCATGTATGGAAGGTAAGTTTTATCAATTTACCTTGTTAGGAAAGATAATAATTATACTGTAGAGTCTGTAGTCTGTCAGAAAATCATTTTGAACTATATCTTCCATCATTAACAGATGAGTAGCTAGCTTCAACAGCAATATCTACATGTACCATGATCCTTTCATACACCTTTTAGTGTTAGTTGTGTATATTTGATAAGCCACGTTGTAGTCTATTGTTTCCGATTATGGAATATGTTTATGTTTTTTTATATGACTTTCAGCTCACAAAATTATATATTTTGCAACATTGTTGGTGCTGGTTTGTTATTTTACCAATATATAAACTAAGCATGAATTGGGTGGTCCAAATAGTCAGTGAACCATGAGGCCATCGATTTGCTCATGGAGGTGAATGAATGAATGAATGGTTTATTCTCATGAAGATCACAAGATGTGACATAGAGAAAATACAAATGTACAGTTTGAGTTACGGGAGCATACGTAGACAGGTTTTAACATAGTTACATAATTTCAGTTGTAATGCTTTATGCTTACAAGACATTAGAGATATAAATTTGTCTAAGGATGGGTTGTTACAATAATAGTGTGGAAGAAATGAATATCTAATGTTATTTAATGATGGACAGTACAACACGAGATGAGCCTCATCTCCAATCGAGTTCTTACAAAATGTACATAATCTTTCTTCTCTACCAACGTTATACCATCTACCCGTTTCTATTGGAAGTCTGTGGTTACAAGTTCTGATTTTAGTTAACCAAATTCGGACATTTAATGGGAAGTGTAATAAATAACTTTCAAGGTATGGGGATAACTTAAATACATTATAATATTGTCCTTTTGAAGATTTTGATTTACATTCGTCCCAGTGTTGAAAAAATTGCTCACATAGAATAGATTTAACATTACCTTTAAGCCAATTTCTATTTACAAAATTTTGAGAAAGCCACACATAATTTAAGCCAATACCTTCCAAAGTTGTTTTAACAACATTGATAAGTGGAAAATATAAATTTGGGTCATTATATTGCATAATATACATAATTCTATATAGAATACTCGATAATGTACCAGTTGATGAGATTAACTTGCACCAATATGAGATAATTCTAACTTTAATAAGTACATCAAGTGGGTACCTTCCTAGTTCCCCATATACCATGTAATCTGGGGTTGACTGTTTAACTTTTAAAATACTTTTACAAAATTTTAAATGTACCCTTTCTAAAGTAATACTTTTCTCGAAGCCCCAAACTTCGGCTCCATATAACAAGATTGGTTGTACAAGGTTATCAACTAAGCATGACTTGGATGCTCCAAATAGTCAGTGAACCATGAGGCCATCGATTTGCTCATAGAGGTGAAGTAGGTGGAGGTGATGGAGTTAGAGATGACCTGAATGATGGAGTCAAGGGATCAAGGTTATTTCATTCCATCAGCTGACAAACACCTACTCCGTCCATGATTAAATCAACTCTACCCACCCTGGCTTCTATAATCCCCCCTCGCCCTGATTGGCTTCTATAACCCCCTCCCCCTGATTGGCTTCTATAATCCCCCCTCCCCCTGATTGGCTTCTATAACCCCCCTCCCCCTAATTAACTCACTCACAAACTGGTATCCCACTCATCTCATCGTGTTGTCTTAGCCTCTTTGATGTCAAATTAGATGCATTGTTATCTTATCCTGTTGTTACTGTTATTGTTATCTCATCATCATGTCCATATGTATAAATTGCTGTACTCCAATTTTCCCATTTGCTTGAAAAGGGTATTCGAATCTATACCGAACCGTCGCTACATTCTACAATAAAGAAATTGATAAGCCATAAAACTCATTGTCTTCTTATCAGGAATAGTATTTCTTCGAGCCTTTTTTGCAAGCAAATGGTTACTTATAGAAATATTTGTATCATTTGTTATTCCTAATTATCAATCCCTTAAGTACCCAATAATCATATTTTATGATCATTTAATAAAATAGAGAAGAGACTGTATTCCATCTTAAAAGTAATAATTCGACGGAACAAAAAACAAAGAAAAATTCTGAAATAGTAAAAGGAAAAGGATTTGAACAAAATAAAAACTTAAAGATTTAATAGGAATGAGACTTAATTTTCATGCTGTAAGCAACAAAATAAAGACAAATAAAGTGATTTGCAGAGGAGCAGTACCTGACGACTTTATTTGAAACTTGATATCTGAGATGAGGAGAGAAAACAAACCGATATTTTGATATTCGTGGTATTGAAATGATTACAGAATCAGAAGCATCAAGCTATTACTTTAAATGGAAAAGATAACACCCATATATATTCACTGATAAAGCAGAAGCATCAAATTCCTAAATTTGCATAAATATGTAAATACGACGTTACAGATAAGGCCTCTCCTTTCTTGAATTGACTCAGTAAATATGGTCATATATATTGAACAAAATGAAGTGAAAATGCTGACAACAAATTAACAAAGTGAACGGTAGGCAATCTACATGTGGGACAGAAAACTGTAATTCAAGAGGGCCTTCAATATGACCGCCGCATCCTTATGTTTAAAACAACTTCATAATCACCATGGATCAGTCATCGGATGATGCATTTAGAAGTTACCTAGTTCTGTGGGGTGAAGGGATAAAATGAAATCGTTTTTATGGTGAACAAGTTGAATGATTCTGCAAAATACCCTCCTCCTCCCTCCCCTCCCCACCATGGGAAAAGTTTGAACCATAATAGACCATATTCCAATTTAATTTTTTATTAACTTATTACAGTTGAATAAAATCCAAAGCAGGTCATTGCTTATGAATTCATCTTACAAAAGATAATCGTTCATAACCCCTCATTTCCCTGTATGGTTAAGTGTGTTTTTGTGTAAAAAGTATGTAGAAAGCAAAATTATACATGATGATTAGTGTACACAACAAATTTCAAAGAGTTATGAAATCAGAAGATGTGTTCCTATTATGGCTAAAAGCAAAGACCGAAAGCCCTGAAAGAGTTTATGCAATGTATTTTTTCTAAGAATGATAGATCATTATTAATGTAACGTAATTAAGTAATGCAACTTAATGTAACGGTGAGTCGATTTTGTTCACAGGAACCCGATATCGTAAATAAAATGTAGGTAAAACGTAGATAAGAAAGACCCGTCCCTCTATGTAAATAGAGTAAAGCAATAAACATATAAATATTTAAATAATTCATAATACTATACTTTTACATATCAGTAAATTTTAATTGATGTATTTTTACCAATATACTAAGTGAATTATTTCAAGTGAATAAAACACAACTACATGTACAACGTTGAGTTATACAAAAGTGTATCAACATTATAAACACAATCTGTGGAATGGTAAGTTTATATTTTTTCTGAAAATTGTGATTTGATGGTTCCTACCAATTACGTTATGTAAAAGACTTAAGGCTATGTTTAATATATGTTTATATATGTTTTATTAACGTCAATTTAGAATCAAAGAAATGTTATTTATACCCAAACTGTAAATGCAAGAAATACTCTGTACTTGAACTTAATGTTACGGTGAGTCGATTTTGTTCACAGGAACCCGATATTGTAAATAAAATGTAGGTAAAACGTAGATAAGAAAGACCCGTCCCCTCTATGTAAATAGAGTAAAGCAATAAACATATAAATATTTAAATAATTCATAATACTATACTTTTACATATCAGTAAATTTTAATTGATGTATTTTTACCAATATACCAAGTGAATTATTTCAAGTGAATAAAACACAACTACATGTACAACGTTGAGTTATACAAAAGTGTATCAACATTATAAACACAATCTGTGGAATGGTAAGTTTATATTTTTTCTGAAAATTGTGATTTGATGGTTCCTACCAATTACGTTATGTAAAAGACTGAAGCCTATGTTTAATATATGTTTATATATGTTTTATTAACGACAATCTGGAATCAAAGAAATATTATTTATACCCAAACTGTAAATGCATGTTTTTGTTCACTTGTTCTCCTAATGAACAAAATGCTGGCAATCAGCTTTTCAGTCAGACTTGTTTTGTAAATGTTAATTTAACATTATCTCAGAATTAACAGCCTATTGATAAAATTATTGACAAAGTTTTGATAGTTGAGGATGTTGTTGTATATGACACTGAAAACTGAAAAACATAAATATCAGAATAAAACATCAGAAATTAATAATTAGATATTTGACATTGATATTTAGATAAATAACTGTGGAAATCACACTTATGTTTCTTCTCATCACTAAACAGAAAGTTTGGCAATTCAACTTTGGTGAAACGTACAATACTGAGCCAAACCGAGTCGTGAAGAGTTTTGATATTTTCGTTGACACTCTCTTTCTATTTTTACGTAAACAATCAGGTGCCTGTCTGGCAAATGGAAACAACAGAATGTCCATTTTCTACTAAAGACACAGCACTCTTCTGATCAGAAATTGATAGCCAAATCATTCCCGAAACATTGCACTGTCCAAACCACGCCGTTTTATTTGTTCTGCTTTAAATAAATTTGCCTGACGGACCAATCAGATCGCCCTAGAGGCATTTGGTGCAGAGTAACGTTCACCCCAGAGGTTTCTTTGGTCGTTTTGCGAATTTAGATAGATATAAAAGTCATTTGATGTGTAACATATGTTGGAAATAAGCCAGGTTTTGTAGAAAAATGTATAACTGAGAGGTTATTGTGTATGTGTATGAGATGTCACCAATTTGAAGCGATAATTTTGACTTAACTCGGAAGCGAGTCGAGATCGGCAAGATGGATGCGTTTATTGCTTTACTCTATTTATATAGAGGAGACGGGTCTTTCTTATCTACGTTTTACCTTACGATTCCTGTGATTTTGTTGCCGTTTCACTTTGATGGATATGACTGCACCAATATGTGGAATATTATATGCAAAACAGTGTGATCCAAAATATAACATTGTTCCATTTTCAATACGAATCGAAACCTTATACATGAATATATAAAATAGATCAACTACTGGTAAATAGTACGTTTTTGATTAAACGTCATTATTTATACTTACCGTAGACAAGTGACCTTAGCCTGTTAGCCATATAACATGCAATCGACTCATTCCCACTGATGTAATGAAACTTCATTACCCAGAACAATCGGAGTTATCCGCCCGTCACTAGCCCACTAGGTGGCGTGACCTGTCATCCAATTAGATTCATTCACATTACCTAGGAGTCCCAATTAACGACGGATACGTAAGAGGGGAGGCGGGCGGGAGTGACGACGGTCACTTGTCTACGGTAAGTATAAATAATGACGTTTAATCAAAAACGTACTATTATTTGGATACTAACCTCCGACAAGTGACCTTAGCCTGATACCACAGAAGGTGGCGGGAAGGATTCGTCGCCAGAGCGGTAACTCTCAAGATTGTCCTGAAGGTCGACGACCTAGCTAGCGACTGTTTTAATCGGGAAATTGTCTGACCTCCTAGGTCGACGACCCTCAACTAAAACCCACACCACACCATAGTTGTTAGATTAAAATGTGAATTAACCAACTCACTATATGAGTGACTACATCGACGGGTCGGGAGTCACTAATGTGGAAGGTTGCGCCCCCTACCTTGGGGAGCCCTTGTGGTTCGCTGCTGTGCAACAACCTGCGCCCCTAGACGGCTTACGCCCTCTAGGTTCCCCGTAGAGACATCGCGCAAGTAGTGGTTGACGAACGCCAAGCTCGACTTACAAAGCAGCCGGCCATGACGTCCGCCACCGAGAGATTACTGTGATGGCCATTGTCACCAAATAGGCTCGAATCTCGTGCGGGTCGATCTGCGCAGGCCTTTACAGGCGTCTACTATCGGTAGACTCCCTCCAACTGCCTCCTGTCAATCTTCAATGAGCTCGTTTGGGAGTGGGACAGGAAAACCTGCGCCTCCTCTGTCTCAGTGTCCGCGTCCCCCTATGAAGACACATAGAGCACGCACCGGACATGAGACGTCCCGCTCGTCCGCCGGTTCGACGGACGGAGAGATTGACGGCAGTGTGAAAGTCCTCGCGTTCGTCAGCGCTTTGGTTCTTGCATTAAACACTGGTGCAAGTCCCAAAGTCGTTGAACCTCATATCTCACCCCAACCCTGAGCAAATCGCCTTGCAACACGTGCAATTCTGATATCCTGGCCGCTGACCCCATAGTCACCAAAAAGGTGGTTCTAATGTTGAGACGCAGCAGCGTCGTGTTTGTCAGCGGTTCATAGTGTTCAGATAGGAGGTGATTACGCAACACAACCAAGACCCCCCTTCCGGCGGTCTTAACTTAACGATGAATATGTCCTCCCGGAGTCCTTCTCGCGAAGGACGGCCCTAATGACTGCGAGACTCGTGTTGAAGAAAGAGGCCTTAGGCTCCTTCCCGTGCGCAGGCGGACGGGGAACTCAGCGATCTGAGTTAGCGTCACTACTCACACATCAAGCCCTTCCCGCAAAAGTCATAAAAGGAAGCCCATTGAAATCGTACAGTTTGCTCGTGGAGGACTGCTAAGAGGCCGCCACTGCGCTGGCCACCGTCTCCCAAAGCCCAGCGCCCTTCAATCCGTCTTCCCTGAGGAGCCTAGATGGGTGGTGAGGCGACCGGGAGTTCCGACCTCTGGCGATCGTAGATCACTAGAGGCGAGAGAAGACGGGTCAGCCACTGGTGACACGTAAATTGGCAACTGCTGATTGCCTCGTGTCGCGAAAAGCAGACATTCGGTTCGAACACTCGAGGGTGCCACACCCACTCCATGAAACGGAGGATGATCAGGGTGTACACCGCTCTGATTGAGCTGTTTAGATTGTTCACAAGCGAAACAACTCTATAGCCAGATGTAACAGTGATCCGGCCTAGGCCGATCCCAGTTGTTGATCAATCAAGCCGATGTTGAGCTGTTTGTGTGAATACACAACACCTGGTTCATGCGATGGTTTAACCATCCTCAGGTGTGCGTTACAGACCTGTGTAGACGCATCAACGTACCACTGACTCTTGTCTAGAGGTTGCCCGAGGGGCACTCCTGCTAGAGCATGAAGTCGTTCTGCCACTATAAAAGGTGGTGAGTGAACTCTTGCCGCCTCCTGAAGCGGCGGCCGCCAGACTCCTCACGAACGTGAGCGCTGAAGGCTATCTGAAGAAGCGAGAGATGGAGTCTCCATCCCCCTCCCTCGTATAGACTTGAGCTGACGTCAAGAACCCTAGAAAGCGTTACTACTGCAGGAGCGTGAGAGGCTCACGACCCGCGTGTGCTAACACTTCCCTGTGGCATCCCATGCCCTCCCTGGCGACCAGGGCTTGTCTTAGCCACCGGCCAGACGCCTAAGGAGACGAACGTTGTCGTCGGTATAAAACCCCCCCTTGCCTCTGTCCTCAACCTGGAGCCCTGGCGAGAAGGCACCGATGTGTCAGACGGCGAGGAGACCAGCGACAGGCTGGTCCAAAGGGACCAGGCTGATGGGCGCCTCCCTGACCGGCGCAATGACGTCGTCCTTAAACACCTTAAGGTCGAAGTGATGAGGCGTGGGCGCGATGTAACGCTTCCTCGCCTTCTACGGCACCCCCACGCCGTGGGGAGTCAGCCGTGAAGGTTATAGGGCCTGAGACGTATCCCACGAAAGGGAAGCGTCGGGAACCCATTCAAGTGCCAGGGGGTCCCAAGGGACCTGTCCAAGCTCAAGGACCCTAAGTCCGACGCCAGGGAGGACGGTTCGTCAAACACGCCGACATCCTTACAGATGTCGAGGACACTCGTTCAGCCTGTGGTAGAAATCGGACCCGGGGTGGGTCGCCTGGCCGCCCTGGAGCGCTGTTGCAGCTCACTCTTCCGGATGGAAAAGCGGAAGCACTAGCGCTGCTCCTAGGGAGGTCGGCGCACTCGACGCACCGACTCCCATCCAGCCAGGAATTCCTGCCCAGGCGGCAGACCACGTGAGGGACGTAGCACGCCGACTCCCGAGAGACACAGCACCCGCAGAACCCCACGTAAGTGGACCCGAGTCGGAGGGGACTAGGTCCAATTCGTGAATAAATAGCTTGAGGATAAGGCGGAAGAAAATCCCCACTACACAAGGGGAGAGCGCCTGCCGTCTCGAACTCAAGTGCAACCGGATTATCTAAGAGGAAAGCACCTGGAGCGCTTCGCCAGTATCAAGCAAGCAAGCGTCGCACCCCCTGACCCACCAGCGTCAGAAGTGTCAGGCGCTAGTCCCAGGTGGACATGACCCCTTCTGTCCCGCGAACCTGAGCAAAAGAAGCACTACCAAGTGACAAGCGTCAATCACCTCTCCAACCAGGTGCTCCCCCTAGAGGGACGCTTCCTTAAGCTAAGAGTGAGATACACGAGCGCGAGGAGCGGCCAAGCACACGTTAATCCCCGATCAACGGACCGTGAGAGATCACAAACCAATCAGCGTCAATCACCGCTCCACTCAGGCGTTCCCCCTAGAGGGACGCTCCCCTTAGTTAAGAGTGAGATACGTGAGCGCGAGGGGCGGCCAAGCCCACATTAGTCCCCGATCAGCGGAGCGGAAGAGCTCACCAAACAATCAGCGTTGATCACCTCTCCACTCAGGCGTAACCCCTAGAGGGACGCTCACCTGAGCTAAGAGTGAGAGGCGAGAGGCGGCCAAGCACACAAGCGCACATTAATCCCCGATCAGCGGAGCGGGGAGAGCTCACAAACCAATCAGCGTCAATCACCTCTCCACTCAGGTGTTCCCCCTACAGGGACGCTCACCTGAGCTAAGAGTGAGAGACATGAGCGCGAGTGGCGGTTAAGCACACAAGCGCACATTAATGCCAGATCAGCGGAGCAGGGAAAGCACACCAACCAATCAGCGCCAATCAACTCTCCATTCAGGCGTTCCCCCTAGAGGGACGCTCACCTGATCTAAGAGTGAGAGATGTGAGCGCGAGGGGCGGTCAAGCACACAAGCGCACATCAACCCCCGATCAGCGGAGCAGGGAGAGCTCACCAATCAATCAGCTTTAGAGCTAACCAATTAGCGTCAGACGCAATTCCAAGGTAGACACGAACAGTGAGATCGCCTCACCTTCTGTCCCGTGACCCCGAGCGTCAAGCGCACTACCAAGCCACATGCGTCCCCACCTCTCCACTCAGGCGATCTCCCTAGAGGGAAGCTCCCCTGAGTTAAGAGTGAGAGACACGCGCGCGAGAGAGCGCCGAAGCGCACGTCCAATCAAGTGCCTACTCACTAGTAGACGCTAGGGAAGCGCATAGGCACACGCGAAGCGTGTGGCGCTTGCCCAATCCGTGAACTTGAGCGTCAAGCACACTAATAGCGACACACGTCAGTCCCCTCCCCCAAGGCGCTTCCCATAGAGGAAAGCTCCCCTGAGTTAAGAGCGAGAGGCACGAGCGCGAGGAGGCGACCGATCGCACAAGCACACGTCCCAGCAAGCGCATAAGCGCACGTCCAAGCAAGCGCCTACTCGATAGTAGACACTAGGGAACATACGTCCGAGACCAGGGAGGACGGAATGTCAAACTCCCCTGCGTCCTCGGAAATAATGAGGTCCGATCTCTCCGGCGACACGCCATGCCTGTGGCGGCAGACGAACCCTGGGTCAGGCGCCTAGAAGCCTTGCAGCGGCTCTGCGACTCGCTCTTCCGGATGGAAGAGCGGTGGCGCCTGTGCTGCTCGGGGGAGAGATCCTCACATTCCACGCACCGGTTATCCTCCGGGCAATTGTTCCTACACAGGAGACAAACGACATGAGGGTCGTAGCTCGCCGACTTGCGTGACCTGCACCGTCCGCACAACGCCCGGTACGGGGTCGCTGAGTCGCAGCGAACTAAGTCCATCCCCTGTAAGGGTTGTGACAAGCGAGCGCTAGGCGTCTGCGAGTCAATCCAATGGGGGAGAGAACGCGTAGAGCGTCTCTAACACCCCTGTCCAACGGGGGGGAGAGCGCGGCCGCGCCTCACTCACCGAATCCTATCCTGAACCTCAGGCGCCAGCGGCAGCCTATGCAGCGCAGGTCAGACGAACTTGCACGACAAGCGCACACAAGTGCCACGCGTCAGTCGACCCTCCGCTCAGCCGCTTCCCATGGAGGGAGCTCCCCTGAGTTAAGGGCGAGAGCCACGAGCACGAGGTCACGCCCACGCACAAGCACACGTCCAACCAAACACCACGCGACTAGCGCACAGCGGTAGAAGTCCAGACGCCTAGTGCGCGAGACACCTAGCGCCAGGAAGGCGGCAGGCGGCAAGCGCAGGCGAAAACCAACGGCACACAAGTCACCAAGCGTCAGGAAGACGACAGGCGACAAGCGCGGCCTAATCCAAACGCCACTAGCGTGCGAAACACCTAGCGGCAGGCGGCAAGCGCAGGCGAAATCCAACGGCACACGAGTCACCAACCGTCAGGAAGACGGCAGGCGACAACCGCGGCCTAATCCAAACGCCACTAGCGTGCGAGACACCTAGCGCCGGGAAGGCGGCAGGCGGCAAACGCAGGCGAAATCCAACGGCACACGAGTCATCAACCGTCAGGAAGACGGCAGGCGACAACCGCGGCCTAATCCAAACGCCACTCGCGTGCGAGACACCTAGCGCCGGGAAGGCGGCAGGCGGCAAGCGCAGGCGAAATCCAACGGCACACGAGTCACCAACCGTCAGGAAGACGGCAGGCGACAACCGCGGCCTAATCCAAACGCCACTAGCGTGCGAGACACCTAGCGCCGGGAAGGCGGCAGGCGGCAAGCGCAGGCGAAATCCAACGGCACACGAGTCACCAACCGTCAGGAAGACGGCAGGCGACAAGCGCGGCAAGCGCTAATCCAAGCGCCACACGAGATACCTAGCGCTAGGCAGGCGACAGGCGATCAAGTGTAGGCGGCAGTAGCGCTAGCTGTCACTGCAGCGAGGTAGAGCGACCGTCCGTCGCCCGGGCTGCACGTGCTGCACGACCGCAATCGACAACCCGTGCACCACCAGTCAAGTTAACACGGCTGTGTCAACTAGCAAAAACCCCTGTCTGAAACACAGAATTCACTCGCGAGGAATGAAAACGAGAAAGACAGATGGAATACCTGACTAAGGTAAGCAATAGAGTCAAAAAACAACAAAACACGTTAATTAATATAGCTCAATACAATCGGAAGAGATACAGAAACACGTCTGCACACTACCGACTCTGTAATGTGAATAAATCTAATTGGATGACAGGTCACGCCACCTAGTGGGCTAGTGACGGGCGGATAACTCCGATTGTTCTGGGTAATGAAGTTTCATTACATCAGTGGGAATGAGTCGATTGCATGTTATATGGCTAACAGGCTAAGGTCACTTGTCGGAGGTTAGTATCCAAATAATATAAGGTATGTTTAATTATTTTATTCTTGATATGTGTTGTAAAATACGGAGATTGGTCATAACTTACTATAGATTATCCACTGTGACGTCTATCTTTTCTTAATAGAAAAACATCATAATAAATAACATATAACTGTTCAATTTTTTTCTTTCCTTTGAAATCACAATAGTAAAATTATTCACCGTCTAATGGCCTCTTTATAATATATCTCTATATTGCAGTAAACTGACACAAATCTAACATTATGTAGGTATTCGAATTTAGAAAATATTCGGATTGTTCACTGAAAATATAAACCGTCAGAAATAATAGTCAGTGTATGTTATGTATGATTCAGCAAACAACAGACTTTCAGATTATCACTTTAAACAGACACGTCAAGCCACACGGCATCAATTTAACAAGGCAGTTTTCAAGATGAAGCCTTGTTGAATCATTTGATTGAGTTTTGAAATATACAATACTAAATGTTTATACCATAATAATTGGCTTGAATAAACCATTATTTAGCCGTCGGATATCTAAGTTATCGTAATATAAAAAGTATTGAGTATTTTTTGTGAATATTTGTATGTTAAATGAACGATTAAAAAGGTGTCATTACACGTTAAAAATATGATCATTAGGTTAAACTACTTCCCTTCTGCTACGTCATAGAAGGTAGACATGCTCGCGTCAAGCTTCAGTGACCACAGATTCTGTTCGTAGAGGCTTATTAGGCAGTGTATTTTAAAAACCGTATTAAGGCAGGTTACAGTCCGATTTCGAAAATTGTTATAATAATAATTTGAATCTAATTCAAATTGCAAGCCCCTTTTTATGAATCCCGAAAGTGGCCATAGACCATTTCAGTCAACCTTTAAGTTGAAATTCCCCATAAGGCACCACAATCATGTCATTGTTTCATATGTTAACTGGTTTTAATGAGCTCAAGAAACAAAATATTTATGTTGCCTTCTTTGGAAACTATAAAAAATTATAGGAAAAAGTTACAAAAACCTCTAAAGTCACCACTAAACCTTATCATTATTCCACACATTAAGTATTATTGCATCCTAACTCCACTAATCTATACCCTGGGCTCACAAGCTAGATTCGCTCGCGCGGCCCGACTAGGCATATAGCCAATCAAATCAAATAATTTTCTCATTAAAATTTTATCGAGAAGGCGGTGAGAAAATGATTTGATATGCTATATCCCAATTCGGGTCGCTCTGGCAAATCATGAAGCTGCCACCTTCGTACACGTCTTGTCCAGATTAATCGGTTATGTCGATGTTGACGTGTCAACATTGCGCCACAATAAGGTCGACGGGCCCGAATCCCTGCTGCTCTTAACCTCCTTGTGACGGTTGATTGACTAAGCAGGAATCGATTTCGGAGATGGAGAGTTCTTAAGTATTGGTCTTCCAGCTCTTCGCGACGTGACGTCACACGTGGTCTACCTGTACGCGATCTATCTAATTTTGTTCCCGTGTCCCTATAACGTTTCATCAAGTTTTCAATGGTTTTTCGATGACAACCGAATGTTCTTGCAATAAGAACATTTGAAGCACCCTTGTCCTTCATACCCAAGGCCCTGCCGCGCTGTTCTGGGGTCAATCTAGGCATTTAAAATAGGTTTTATATGACCATTTGTATGTTAAATGAACGATTAAAAAGGTGTCATTACACGTTAAAAATATGATCATTAGGTTAAACTACTTCCCTTCTGCTACGTCATAGAAGGTAGACATGCTCGCGTCACGCTTCAGTGACCACAGATTCTGTTCGTAGAGGCTAATTAGGCAGTGTATTTTAAAAACCGTATTTAGACATGTTACAGTCCGATTTCGAAAATTGTAATAATAATAATTTGAACATAATTCAAATTGCAAGCCCCTTTTTATGAATCCCGAAAGAGGCCATAGACCATTTCAGTCCACCTTTAAGTTGAAATTCCCCATAAGGCACCACAATCATGTCATTGTTTCATATGTTAACTGGTTTTAATGAGCTCAAGAAACAATATATACATATTTATGTTGCCTTCTTTGGAAATTATAAAAAATTATAGGAAAAAGTTACAAAAACCTCTAAAGTCACCACTAAACCTTATCATTTTTCCACACATTAAGTATTATTGCATCCTGTCTCAGTGAACGAACGTTACGCTAACTCCACTAATCTGTACCCTGGGCTCACAAGCTAGATTCGTTCGCGCGGTCCGACTAGGGATACAGCCAATAAAATAAATAATTTTCTCGTTAAAATTTTATCGAGAAGGCGGGTAGAAAATGATTTGATATGCTATATCCCAAGTCGGGTCGCTCTGGCGAATCTAGCTTCTAAGCTTAGGGTACAGATTAGTGGAGTTCTGGTCCGGAAAATGTTTTAAAGTTGGGTTTCCATGGATAAAGCGAAAAATAAAGGTTTAAAGTTACACAACCATCAACGATTTCGAATTCTGGTCTGGAAAAGAAAGGACAGAAAGAGGTTATTGCTATATCCTGAGAACTTCATTTGGTGAGGGGTGGGGTTTTTAGTTCACAAGGAAGGTCATTCGGTGTCTTTCTTGAGGTTTTGAAAATTACTCTCACTCTCTTTCCAGTCGATCTACTTTCCCATCATTTTCATCAAGTTCCTTCATATAATGTTAATATTCAAATATTTCAAGAAATTAATGAATATATAACACTGTCTGAAACTTTTGATGATAAAATATATGAATCTTACATTATTTGAGTACTTCTCATTGTTACATTTCTGAACTTCAATTATATTTTAAATTTTTGTATATGTAAAAGATATATACCAACACTTCCCGAGTTGTAGAGCTCCTGTTTGAATTGTGGGTATACCGTAGCAGAGCCGAAGAAAACTATTTAGACAGCAGGTGTATTGAGTGATCCACAGAAGAAAGTGTTGGTATATCTGACTTATACCCCACTCCGGTTAAGTAACATTTGATGAGAAAGAGCTTTCCATCCTTCTCTTTGTATATGACTCATAACCTAACTTAGTCAATAGAACATTAACAATACTCTTCTGAATGCGGTTTAAAAATCATGAACTTACTACATGTACATCACATAAAAAACTTTGTACAAACTAGAACCTAAACGTAGGCTCATATCGGAAAAATAACAATATAGACATGACACAACAGAAAATACACCTGCTTGTAATAATCCGCTGTAGCTCAGTCTGCACTGCAACATTAAGGTACAGGGTTCAATTCCCACTATCGTTGTTTATTCTTCTCAACAATTTAAAATTCTGTTTATTTGCCAAAGTATAAAGGGGCAGTAGCACGTTATTAGGGGGAATAATAAGGTGATGTCAGGAAAATGAAAATACATGCTTCCGATTGAAACACAATGTATTTAAGCTAAATGATTCAGTAATAAGTCAAATGTATAATGTAAATTTAAGCCATGCAATTCATTTTTCTTACACAAAATGAATTAAAGGTGTTCACATAAAAATGTCCGCAAATGGACTTTATGTGAATCTTTATAAATTGTTCTCTTACTATGGATGATTGTTTTGTGTTATGAGAATTTTAACACTATCAAAATGATATATTTATCATTAACGTACAATTATCAGTGATAAGTTGAAAAAATAAAATTTTCAAAAAACGTTCTACTGCCCCTTTAAGATTTCTTGACTAAGTGGAGGTGTACACTAAAAAGTAGGTGTATTAGAAAAGAAGAGGTGTATTTGTCAATACACCTATAGTTAGAACATAGAAAGTAGAGGTGCATCGCTCAATACACCTACTGCTAGAACAAAGGAAACCAAAGCAAACAGACCGGAAGGGGGCTATATGTTTAAACCTTGCCTCTTTGTTTATGTTTTATAAACGAATAAAGATAAGTTAAATGTCAATATTGTGTCAGCATTGTATTTAAAAACAAAGTATGGACACGTTAATCCATTTCTTTCGTTTGAATTGATATACAAAATCAATAAGTTTAAGTACATATATGTTGGGTTAAAGGATATCACTGTAATGTTGTAGAGAATGTTGCTCTCAACAAGAATACATCAACAACGTCTGGAACATTAGGTAAGTGGTCCCCATCAGGAGCTGTAGACGGGGACCATGTTACACTGACCTCCTCCTCCTGTTTCCACTCTGCTAAAGCACCATCTGACTGGACAGTGGATCTGGGACAGGAATATCAGCTGTATAATATCAAAGTCTACTTAAGAACTGGGTGTGAGTATAAATGACAATTATAAGGTAATGAACATTCATCATTACTTACTCCTGAGGATAAGTTTTTGGTCATTCTATACACTGACATTGAGGAGAATAAAACATTAAATGATCGGGGAGGGGCTTTGGTAACAGGGTTTTCGGAAAGCAAGCCAAGGGCTTCTATACGGAAAAATGGGTTTTGACAAATGAACTTTGGCACCGAATAGTAGCAAGGGCTTATATTCGGTAACATTAGCTTGTATTCGGAATGTCATTATGATGGCAGTCAAACGCGGATTAATAGTCATAGAACAATTAGTGAAAGATAATATTTTGATATAATGTTTCAGGCAAGCCTTTCGCAATTTCCAAAACCATTTTTGAACTCTTAAACTCTTGTAAACTTAGTTAAATATGAGGTCATGTTCCAGAAATAAAAGAATTTGACATTTTTATAAACCATGAAACCGTACTTGTCCTGTAAATCAAGTCGAATGATCCACGAAATGATCACTAAGCCAATCAATCAATCTATTTTTTGACAATTCTCTTTAGGCAAGGGTACGCCAATAAGTATATAGATAATTGTTGGAAAGAAAAACACTGTTGATCGAATACATATTAAAACATTATGTGAGAATAATCTAGAGAGCTACAGTAAGAAAATAGGAAAAAAATATATCATAAACAATGATGAATAAAAACTAAATTAAACTCATAGATATCGTGATCAAACCCTCATTCAGATGCATACAGAACAGCCAACTCGAGCATCTACGTTAACAACGACACCACCAGAGTCTGCTACACCTTCCCGTCCACCATCTTTGTCAACCCGACATATCTTACTTGTAATGAGACTGCAAGATATGTTACCATCAGGAATCAGGGAAATGAAGGATTTGAGTATGACTCACTCAATATTTGTGAGGTTGAAATATATGGTAATATATAATTCATGCATATTGTTATAGTTGATCAAGATTAGAGATCGTATTCATCTCAAGCAGCAGTTCTTTTCAACTTAAAACAGAATTGGTTGATTTCTCTTGATAATTGAAATTGAAAACATTAAGGTTTTACATAATTTTGGATTAATTCAAATATACATAATACGTTGTTAAGAGCTCAAAAGAAAAAAATAATATATTTTTGTTTAAATGCTCTGATTCTCAAAAAAATTAAATCATACTTAAGATTTTATTGATTAAACATAACTAGTCACCTAGCTCATACAAAGAAGAAACATAAGTAAGTTCCTGATATATAATTGATATTAATTACAACAAACACATATTTCAGCGTGTGCTCCCTGGTACAGAGGTTTGTACTGCACCAGCAGCTGTCTCTGTGACGAGTGTGACAGATGGACTGGAGTCTGTTACAGTCCCTGCCCACCTGGAATGGAGGGGGAGAGGTGTGATAGAGGTGAGGGATATTTCTTTTTTTTAATCTTCTGTTGAAGATATAGCGGTTTAATAAATCTACCATGTCATTACACATATGTGTCATAACATCATGCGCTAACCAAATGTCAGCGAACCGGACGCAATGTTAATGTTGGCGAATATCTTTATATTTGACGATGTAATTAAGCCAGTAATAAATAAATAATAAGTAAACTCGATCCTGATTCATATTGTTTTATTAAATTTTTGAATGGTATTGAGCTTTTGCTCCTTAAATACCAACCAATTCACTCGTTTCATAAAAATGAAATGGTCGTCTTTACTATTCTCTATATATCTATATGAGTCCAATAGTAATATTTTATGTGTCTGTGAACAAATGAAAGATAATAAATCCTATGATTGGCAATATCATGTAACATACAAATAACCAATTGTCACAATAAATCATAATCTTCTATCAATATGAATCATTTTCTGCAATAAGCTTTCTTGAAATTTTTATTGAAACATTTTGCTGCGACAATATTGAATTTTTAAAGTTGTTTTAGAGTGTAACGGAACATACGGATCCAACTGCAGCAACTCCTGTGCTGCTCGACACTGCAGCAGCTCCTCCAGTTCCTGTGATCCTGTCAAAGGAACATGTGACTCTGGGTGTCTGCCTGGATGGACTGGGCACGATTGTGCCTCAGGTAAAAGCATTAAAAAGAAATCAATTTGATCTGGTTTGAAAGTTGAATCAAACAAAAGATTTATTGTGTCCGAACTTTCTCATTATCACAAAAAATTATCATAGTCATTGAACTCACACTTCGAGCTTTTCAAAGCATTTACCGACAAGCGATTATTAAATTGAAAACAACATGAAATAAGCAATATATTTCAGATAGTTTCTTAACCCAATTTCATATTATTTTTCTGAAAAGAATGTCAATTATTATCTTTTCTGGTTACAAGCTGACTTAAGTAAATGAATTCAGGAGAAAAGTTACTAATAAACTAATGTATTTATTTTCCATTTTTTCTTTTAACTACTGTTTGAATGCCATTGAAGTATACTTATTTCACTTTGTTTCTTTTTTTATTTATAGAGTGTCCAAATTCTATGTATGGCCTGAATTGCGTCAAGAACTGTACGCACAGACACTGTATTGGTAACTCGACATGTGATCACGTGACAGGGTCATGTGACCAAGGATGTGAGCCTGGATGGAAATCCATTGGTTGTACAGAAGGTGAAATAAAAGGGCTTTCCTTGTTTGTAAAGTGACTTACTTCAATCTTTTCATCAGAGTTAGGTGCAGTGATAAAAACATTGTGTTTAACTTGAAGAAGTAGCAATACGTATAATCTATGTTTTTAATCATTACCGTTAATACTGTCAATTCCAAGCATCTCTGTGTTTAATAAGACATATTTATTGATAGATTTTTGTTACAGAATGTACAGAGGGAGAAGAATTTGGACCAAACTGTTCTGGTTCCTGTAATGCAAGACACTGTTTGAATCAGTCGAGCTGCCACCCAGCTAATGGGTCCTGTGTGAATGGTTGTGAGGCAGGCTGGGAAGATCCTCAGTGTCTGCAGGCACTTTGTGAGTTTAACCATTCATATGCTTTTACAAATTACTTGATAGCTGATTCAGTTAATGATAATAGGACTCATTCAAATACATAATGATTATTCATTAAGTCAAAACCGTTTGCACTCCTAGAGTACTTACTAACATAGAAATGAAATGCTTTTTGGCGACTCTTTCATTGTATTTTGTTCAGGCAGTTTTTGTAAATCCCCCCAAAAGTATTATTTTCCAGGAGAGCTTTTTGTGTCATTTCTACGCCGTGAAATACTTTTTAGTCACATATACGTTTCTTATAAAAGATATATTATGTAAACAACCTGTTGTCTCAATACGAAAAATGTCACATGTAATGTTCAATCTTTATCCTTTTTATGTCCTTTACTAAGGCCCCTTAAAATGAAAACTCTGGAAGAAAGTAGTTGTATCGTTCTTTGAAAGTAGCAGACGCTAGTACTACCTCACCTACCAGTACTGATGTAGCTAAGGATATAACTGGTGATGAAAACTACTAGTACTGACAACTCTTCTACAAACACTTGTCTAGGAGTTCCTTAGCAGAACCTTCAGAAGCTTTTAAGAGTCCTAGTCCCAGTGGACCTTACTGTCCCCCTCCATTTGCAAGCTCTTAAACCTTTTGTTTGAACTTACTGATCGTCTTACAGCAGTAACAGAGGCTACCTCTACAACAGAAGATGTTCCTTCTACCAGCACTGCTGTAGTCACAGAGGTTGAAAGTGATGAAACTACCAGCCCTGGTGTAGGAATGATAGCAGGAGCTGCAGCAGCTGGAGTCCTCGTGGTCCTCGTACTCGTCCTCCTTACTGTCATCCTCATCAGGTCTGATCGGAGAATTGAGTATTAGGAATTAATTAATATCCTTGAATATCATGAAATATTCATATTTAACTGGCCTTAGAAACAGTTTGCAATACATTCAAATTGCCATTCTGTTTATCTCTAATAATGTTCTATATGATTATGAAAAAAGGGAGGATTAAGAGACATTGCGCATTGGGTCCTATTATATCTAGACATTGCAAAAAGTACATCCAATATTTTATAGAAGAACTGTTTTGGATTCAATATATGAAATATAATGTGTTCTGTTATCAAACTGATTCAGGCCAATTACTATTAAATGGTATTGTTTCATTGTAACAATAAGTAAACATGTCATGATTTAATATTAATTCATAATTGTATTACTTCATTGCAGACGCAAAAACAGAAAGTCGATGACAAGGTCATCTGAATTGAAACAAAACAATAAAACTGCTGTCAAAACAGGTTGGTTCTCTCTACTTATGATTGCTGTAATCATATAATTACCTGCGAAAATCTGTATTCAATCTCTTTTTGGTTGATTTGAGAAAATTAGTAATATAACCATCGGTCAATGGTCTAATAATGTTGCTTTTGAAATAAGCATTGAATTTATCAGGAAAAAAACATGAAATCTCCTGACGTATTAAAATTTTACCCCTTTCAAAATTATAGATTGTTTATTTTGAATATATGAGATATGGACAGAGTAACGCAAAGTGGTACACGATTAGCAGATAAATCGAGATTATTAACCGACTGTGTTTCCGTAACATTAATATCATAAAAGAGGAATAAACTGTGTATTATGCGATCCTTTTTGACTTCTGGCAACATAACATTTCTTACTTAAATGAAATGGTATACCAACAGAGAGGAACAACCAAGTAGCTGTTTATGAAAACTTTGCCCTTCAAGAGGATACCCCAGAAGGTTCCAACAACTGTAATCGCAAGATCGATGCTCAAATGGTTCATTTGATAACTGAAGCTCCGTCATCAACTGTCAGAGAAAAGTACAAGAAAGGAAACACTCCCGAGGAGAAAAACGGTGGACAGTCTACCACGGAGGATCAGGGGGAAAGAGAAGAAGAAGAGGAGGAGGAGGAAGAAGAAGAGGAAGAAGAAGAGGATGAATCTAATGAGGTTGAGGGAAAGTATTATAACTTGAATCAGGTTGATTCAAAACATGTTATTCCTCTGTCACAACTTCCACAAAGGATCAAGGAAATGCGAGAAAATAAATCTGTGGTCAAAGATGAGTATGAGGTAGGTTTATATGAATAAGTTTAGGCTTGTCATGTAATTAAAGAATGAGCTAAAACATATAATTTTTGTAATTTGTTTAGTTGTGCAATTGAAAATTCCAATTATATTTTCTAGGACTTGCCACAGGAGTTTCTTTATTCTTATGAGGAGTCACAGAAAAAGGAAAATAAAAGAAAGAACAGATTCAGAGGATATTATCCATGTGAGTTAACAAGTCCCTTATTAGAAAGAATGGCAATACCATAATTTTCACAACTAATCTCTGATATCATTGCAATTTAGCTATTTTTAAACTCTCTAAATCAAAGTATAAATCTTCTACCGAAAAAGACGTTTCCCTTGATTTGAAACGACTAAAATTAACTTATAAAAACTGCCTTGTTAAATAATACAAATCAAGTCATTCTTTTTTATTCTCAGGATTTGTAATACCTCAATCTTATTAAAATGAATTATTTGCTACACTTAGCTACTATAATTTACGTAACATAGTGAAGAAAATTAGGAACTTATTTTTATAAGATTGGTAATACCGTGGGACATAATCATCGTCCTATCCGTGCGTCCGTCAATGAAACTATTATGTTGATTAGTCAGCATGTGTAGCTGTGCCTTAGAATTTTGTTTCTGGAGCAAAACTCGAGAACTGTTAGACCTAGCTTTATGAAAGTTAGTACGTGGATAAGTCAGCATATGTAGATGTGCCTTTTGATATTTTCAACTACTACTTAGTTTTGATGATTTCTATGGAAACGTAACTTAATATTTTGTTTCCGGAGCAGGACTGAAAATCTGTTATACCAAGTTCAATGAAATTTAGTATGTTGATTAGTTTATATATGTAGATGTGCCTTTTGGTATTTTCAACTTCTATAGATTTTTGGCGGTTCCAATGGAAACTTAACTTTATAGGGACCGGTGGGATATGCCATCTTCTGATGACTCTTGTTTATAAGAGACCTAAAACAATTGATGGGTGACCAAACCCTAAAAAATATGTAATAATGGTAAAATCGATGAATATAATCAATGTTTTTCAAACACAAATATAGTAAACGGGTGAAACAATATTCAAATTAAAAAATATTTCAAATTTTAAACCAAAATTTCATATTAGTCAACATAAACTAATTGTTTTGTAGGACATATAAAGCACAACTTCAACCTTCAATGGTTTGTGAAGTTACTTGTTCAAAATTCGATCTCAATTTTGGTGAAATATTTATTAGTTTGTCAGGATCTCTATACCCGCTTCTATTTCAGATGATTACAATCGGGTTGTTCTTAATGACTCTGAAGATGGCACTGACGGGGACTACATAAATGCAAGCTACATTGATGTGAGTTGAATACAAATACTTCTGGCCACTATTTCAGCTAGAACGGTGTTTTCATATCCGTCCTTCTCTCTGTCTGCTTCTTCAAAAATATTTTGTTAACATATGGTATATCAATTTTGTTCTGACAGTCGAAACTTTGCTATTTTAAAGGTACATGTAAGCGTGGGGGGGGGGGGGGGGGGAGGGCTGTTCAATTTGAGTCTGTTTCTATAGTCATTTTCGTTTTCCCTCTTAAAAGATTATATATGGTTTTTAAATAAAATAATCTTTGATGGTTTGAAATCTGCAACCGAGATATCTCTTGGATTGGGAGCACATGAAGAAAATAAAGTGAAGTTATATATGTAAAGTTCTATACGTTTGATATCAGTTTTCCTTTCTTAGATCTTTCAATTATACAATCCTATTAGCTTCACAAGACCATTAAAATGTACAAATTGCAACAATAATAATCCCCTAGCATATTTATTTTTACTTAAGCTACCTGATTTGTACTATAGTAAATTGTTTTATTTCCATTCAGGGTTTCATGGCTGAAAAGCGTTACATAGCTGCTCAAGGTAAAGAAGTTCTTTTTTATCTTAATTGTTGTTTGACATCACAAACAAATATTAACAATTTTACAGTCACACTTGAAATGACAGAATCTAAAACACTTTTTTTTGGTTCAAGGTCCGTACAAGACCGAATTGTTCGAAGACTTTTGGAGAATGGTATGGCAGGAAAGATGTACAGCCATTGTCATGGTAACGAGTTTGGTTGAAGCTGGGAAGGTAGGCAGGATTGTTTGGCGTAAATAAAAATGTGTGTAATATGTGTATACCCGCTCGCTATTCAATTCCTCAATATAAACTTGTGAAGTGTTCAAAAGCAGAATGCTCTAAAACATTTTTCCGCAGATGAAATGTCTCCGTTACTGGCCAGAGAGTGTAATCGACAAGTACGGAGGGTTTACAGTAACAACAGAGAAGATACAACAGCTCGCAGATTACACCATTACAAGTCTGACTGTGCAACATGATCAAGTGAGTGAATGGATTGCAAATTATCATTTTAAAAACATATCCTGTGAATTTAACTCACAATATACTTTGCGATAAAGATCAGTAATTTTTTTAAAGTTCCAATAGGTCATTTGAAGTCTTATATTATTTTTATTTTAACCTTACCTTACGTTTGTATGACCATTAATATATAATGTTATTATATCTAAATGTGCTTTAGACATTTTTTAAAATGCACATATTAAGTGAGGTAGAACACATTCTCCTTGATTAGTTCCTTGTGTATCAATTTCATGATTTTTCAGCACTCCAGGAAGAGACACGTCCAGCACTTCTACTTCACCAGCTGGTCAGATCATGGTGTCCCGGATATTTCCAGTCTTCTCACCTTCATGAGGAGGGTACAGAACTCTACAAAGGGTCAGCAACAACCGATCGTCGTGCATTGCAGGTGATAGGAATCAGTCATTATTCGTAATTTCGTATCCAGAGTTAATTTTCACTAAATGATATTTGATATATATATTATATATCATATAATAAACTTTTTTAAAAAAGCAATAATTTTATCAGCCAGGTATTGGCAAACTATTCACTTCACTTCGGGTACAAGATTCACTCGTAAAGGAAAAACGTGGTGGCATGTCTAATCGATTGAAATGTCACTCCCGTAAAAGGCTCTAATCGACGCACTTAATTAACAGTTCCCGCCTAAAGTCAAGGTCAAGAGTCATGTAATCACTGTAATAATTTTAAAGATTTTTGTGCTATGAAGCTCTACCTTGGAGAAGTAAGAATTTTAAGTATGGTTTCCGCTACAATCCATCAAAGGTCAGTCACAGCTAGGTCACGATTTAAGCATGGTTTAGCGAAAATGCTTTAGCTATGACCACTTTTAATCATTTCATGGATGTTATACTCAATGAAAAGTGTTCTTTGAGTGTGTGATCTTGAATGTCAAAGGTCAATGTCACGAGATAAGAGTTATTGCAATGTACACCAAATTTAGGTAAAAATCCTTGAAAACATGATAACTTGAAAATTTTTTGTGCTATGAAGCTCTTATTTGGTATATATCATCTTTGGAGAAGTTCAAAATGTTGAAAAGGTTTTGGTTACAATCTGTCAAGGTCAAAGCAAGGTCACGACGTTTAACAAAAATGCTTTATTTAACTATTAACACTTTTATTCATTTTTATTACACTCAATGAAAAGTATTCATTGATTGTGTGACCTTGAATGTCAAAGGTCAAGGACACGAGAAAATGCCCAATTTACTGAGGCCTGTAGAAGGTGGGACAGGGGAAGGCTGCTCTGGTTTTACGGTGCCCTGTAATCGCTAAACTAGTTTATCATCTGAAATTTATTGCATACTTCTGTTTGATATGACAAAAAGTTATCTTACTAACAAGTACGAACAATTGTGTTTTTCTGTGTAACTTTAACCTATAAGAGTATATCTCCTCCATCTAACATATGAGATTTTTATTCCAGTGCTGGTATAGGTCGGACAGGCACGTACATTGCTGTGGAGAGTCTGGTTAACCAGGCGACGAGAGAAGGAGTTGTAGACGTCGTCAGCTTCGTCACCAAGATGAGGGGACAGAGAAGGAACATGGTCCAGACTATGGTGAATATTGTATTTCTATCATTTAAGAAAAGATTTCATATGCAATGTTTCAAAAAAAATGGTACAGTGGACATTAACAAAGTATGAAGACAAGTTAAGTGACACTCATGGTTAACATGGTATCAAATGAACTGGTGCACATGACGCCTCCATAAAGTGCGATACCCTTCGTTTGATATATATTTTTCTTTCTTTTTTAATTTTTTTTATTGGGTACATGCACATTTTAGTTCAGGAAGGTGACATATGAAGGCTAATGGTAGGCTATTTCAAGTTTTCAATTACAGTGTTAACAAAGGTTCATACAGAGGAAGTTAATTAGTATTTGAATAACAAATGGCAATTTGACCAGAATTTAATGTAATTTGAATAGTTACATGTCGAATAAGCGTAATATTTGTCAACGTTATATGTTTTCTTTAGATCATTCTTAATGTATGTGAAGCTTGGTTTCAGACCGTTTTGTTTTGTTTAAAAAATAGTGTATTTCACAGTTGTTATAATCATGTTTAGAACTCTGTTTCTGTACTCGGGATATTCAAGACATGTTTCATTTTGACAAGTTTATGCATGTTTCAGTCTCTGACTCTATCCATTGCTTAACTTTATTCCATATACTTCTAACGAAGTGACAGTCGAAAAAAGATGACTTAAGGTTTCAACTCTTCCTCATATTAAATATATGAACTATTATGATCAAAATATGATTACTGACTACATAAAACATATTTGGTGTAAAACATTAAAAAAGGGTGAACAATGTTTTTTTCACGAAGTCATTGTCTGAGTAGGATACGGGAGTTATCACATCGATGAAACAGATCGTTCTTCTTGGTGTCATGATTCAAAATGGTAAAACAGGTTTTAAGCTTTTGGTTCTTAATGCATGCACGGAAGTATAGTATGGATATGCCCATAAGTGAGGTTGGAAGCATAGCTGGTGAAAGCACAAAAAGGAAATGTAAAGACTACAAGTAGGCAAGCTACAACGAGCTGTTTGTATTCGAGAGATAGGGGCAACACGGGTCCAGAATGCAGAAGGGTCTAGTGCACGACTTTATAACGGTGGTCAGACTCCTCCAACAACACAAATAAACAGGCAGGACTAAGGTCAAGCCGTTTTACTTGTCACAACAGAACAGGAAGATTAACGTATAAGAACCATTCACTTGCGCAAACTCCTTCTCTCTAGGACATCGCATCAGTCAACGCACAGTATACTGTGGAGACTTCGTTCTGCAGGTTAAAGACCTTATGTTCTTGATCAGCCCAACATTGACGTGAGAGACTACAATGGGCGTCACTATGTTTACGTTCTGTCATGGCCTGTCTCTTCCCCGGACGTAAACCCAATAGAGCAACTATGGGACCACAGACAAATAGGAAACCGTCAGCGGCGAATGAGACGATAAATAATACCGGGAATTCCTCTAAAGGGAGAATTGCAAATATGGCAATCAAACATGTAGATTGTCGCTGAAAAAAGTACGAATTCACGGTTAAATGAGCGCCCACTAACCATGTGTAATCTGTATGCTTACTTAAAACTGTATAATAGTATGATTTGTTTTGTTTTCTCTATCAAACCAGATCTATGCTTTCTCTTGCCGAGTATATTATGTCATTTGTTTCCTAATAACAGTCGTGGTACAGTGTCAGATAGATGGCACAGTTTCTCATGTTATTTGAGGCCAGTTTATCTGTTTGTCATCCATTTGACAGTAACAATTGCTGAAATGTGTAGTTTAGTTGTCAAATTGCTTTCCGCATACAGGAGCAGTACCACTTTATCTACAAGGCGGTGTCACATGCACTGACATACGGAGACACTTCACTCGGTGTTGATGCCATCAAACATTTGGATCTGAATCAGTTGGATCGCTTCAAGATGGGCAACAAAACTGTGGAGGAAAATTTACAGGTAAGAAAGTCAAAGTTCGTACTATTTCGAAGCTATTTAAACTTTACCTATGAAACATCTGCATTTCCCTTTTTATCCCCCGGCATATAATGTCAGTCAATCAATACCGCAGTTTATAAACTTGTTTATCTTTTCGAGCCCACCTTGGTACCAGGGTCAAAAGTGGAGAAATATTGAAACGTTGACTCGGTATTATCGAGGATGTCTCATTGTTCCCTTTCTTTTTTCAGATATTGGACAGCATTAAGAAAGGTTTGTGGTTTTATTGTTTTTATAGACATTATTATATATGACATATCTTAATATTGAGATAAAAACTAGGAAGCAAATGAAGCGTCATAAAATGTTCAACCGAGGTAAAAGCAAAGAAGTCTTATCAGAGAATCCTTGTGGTAAGCTAATGTGTTCTAGAGCTGTACTCGCTATTTCATACATCGAGGATGAAAATTCATTATTGTTTGTTCGAATGCATTTAATGTAATGAACATTTGTTTTGGGAAAAGCATGTTTGGAATTTATGTTACATTTATTCAATGAAATTAAATTGAAAAAATTTGATACTTACATAAACAAAAATCTTGTGCTTGTAGAACAACCGAAAACATTTTCCTTCGCAAATATCATAACGTTATTCACGAACCTAGCTTATCGAAACCTTGCTGTCGACCCTTGACTTTTCTGGTTTGAAAATGGCGCTCTCATTTGTAACCTCAATTTATGTCCCTTGCTTAAACCAATTATTGAGGTTTTTGTGTCTATGTTCAAATAATTAAATAATCTCTTGCACTGAATGATTAAACGTTTAATTAAGTAAAATTTATCGATCTGCACTTAAAAAGCGCTACCCCCTCTTCACAAACGCTATTTTTCAGTTCTATGTAGTTTTGTAAAGTTTCTGATTGGGCAAATTGTAAACTAGATAGCAAGCACAGAAAAGTCAAGTCTCAGCACCAAGGTCTAAATGAGTAAGTTTGGAACTGACTGTTTAAGCTTTGTGAGAAAGATTACATAAAACAAGCAGAACAGACTGTTCGACTCTTTTTATACTAAGGAGATTCCCGAAAGTCATTATCTATAAACCTAAAGATCGTGAAGATTCTTTTTGTGTGGTTGTTGTTTTAATTCTTATTTTTGTATAGTTGTTTTCTTAAAGATGCATTATCATACTTACATGCGATTCGGGATGACATTTTGCTTTTGAGAATACAAATATATCACTCTGTAGAAAAACAATTTCGTCGAAATATTGATATCACATTTACATTTTGTTATCAACAATAACATACTTATTTCGACGCCGAGAGCACAGTACCCCCTGTAAAAAGGGCATAGCATTTAAGGAACCCGTTTTCGGTGACGTAATCATTATGCGTGTAGCATTTACACCATGTCTCAACTACCGTAATTGTGTTTGATGGGTATCAACTTTGGCAGCAACGAATACCTAATTCAGAGAAAAAAAATAAATTCTAGTCTTGCCCGACAAAGACGGTTTTCAAGTGTATATTTTGTAAATTAAACCGGAAGTTGTGAGGTGGCCACACTCGATTCGCCTTTATGTCGGCTGCCGTTTCGATAATTTTGGTAAATGATCTCCTATTTAATGAATTTTGGTCCGATTTCCCGTAATTTCGCAAAAGTTAGCAAAAAAATACAAGGAAATCAGAAAAATTCCTTTTATAAATATTGAACTCTTATACATGTAATGGATCTTTAAGACAGTATAAAATGGACCAATATTAGCTTAACCTTGATTATTCTCCAGTTGTTTAAATATCTCCTTTTAACCAGATTAAATTTGGCTTTTTTATATTTTTATTTAAATATATAATTAGTAACCTTTGTAATGCACTGCTTGATTTCATGAAAACTTATGTTTCAGATGAAAAACCACCTGATGGATTCATTCTATTGCCAGTATGTATTATAATGTATGACATTAACTGTTAGCTACAACGTATAGAGCCGCTAAGAGCGCAATTCAATGATGATAACCTTTTAAATGTTAACAAATGAATATGAATATGATTGATTAATAGCAAATACCGAAAATTTCGGCCAATAATCCAGATACCGATCAGTTAACATATAAGATAGTCAGCGCATATTCAGGGTAACTACAAGACTTAAATGAGTATTCAATGTTGTTTGTGCAATGTAATAGCATAAGGGTACCCCTACAGTATATAATGGATATGAAAATCAGTGGAGGAGCAAAGACATCAATCCATAAGTCCATAAGTCCATAATTTTACCATGTAGCTTATTTCGTGATTGGCGTCATGGTCAGGTTTGTAACAAATACTTGTTTCATATTCAGTCCTACAGAAATCGGTCTGGATTCACCCTGTTGCCATCAGAGTCTGATAATGAGGACATATGGAACCTAGTCTTCAATGGGGATGTCCGAATCTTGATCACAGATAGTACATGCAAAGAAGTAAGTTTCAGACATTGTATGTTGGTCTTCACATGTACTCTTTTTATCTCCCGCAACAACGAATTTACGGGTACTGTTGGGTACTAAAATAAGTATCGTCAGTTTGTCCGGCCCTCTATCTGTCCGTTCATGCATCCGTTACTCATTGTGTCCGGCAATGAAACATATGAAACAAATCAACCATTTAAATTCAAATTCATAGTAGAAGTGCAGAAACATGTAATAAAGTGTCATGTGTGACAGGTTTGAAATATCTGCATAAGATTTAGGGATTTGGGAGAAAAGGTATTAATTTGAAAGAAAACCGGTAAAGTCCTGTCCGGCTCGCAACTTCTAAACTTGTCATTACCTTTATGATCAAATATAATATGAAAATACATAATGAGATGAAGGTGTGTCAAGATCAACCATTTTGGAATTATGTTTGTTAAATTTTTCATTTTGAACAAAGAGAACTCCGTTAGAATTGGTTACAAGTCCTGTCCGGGTCACAACTTCCTAACTATTCATCACTTTTTGATTTTGAGATACATAATCATATGAAGGTGTGTCATGATTATTTTTTTTGGAAATATTTGTTTAAATTTTGAGTTTTGTGACAAAAAAATGGACTCTGTTACAAAACTGTTGAAGTCAATTTCGGCTCAGACCTTGAAATTAGTTGTGTCATAGGTTTACCAAACATGTTTTTGAGACACATAATCAGAGGAAGGAGTGTTTTAGTCAACGATTTTCGATTTTTTTGTGTATAATTTCCCATTTTTGGTAAGAATTGTTTACATCATTAGAAAACCTCTGTAAGTTCTGTTTTGTCTAGAACTTCAGAAATAAGTGACATATTTTCATCAGATGTAGTATTGAGATACAGAATGACATGAACATTTGTCATGATTAAAAATTTTGAAAATTCGTTGGTCCCATTTTGTTAAAAAATGAGGATTGGATTGAAAAACTACGGAGTCTTATCTGTTCTAAAATTTTTAAACTTGATATTGAGATGCTTAATGATGGTGTTTAATCTTAAGCATATTTTGTGTGTGCAATTTTGCATTTTTTGGCAAAAGGTATGACCCTATTAGAAACTGTCTCAAAACCTGCCTGGCTCGGAAATTCAACACTTTCGTGTTTGTTTTTATCAATTTTTGTATATGGTTGCACTATTAGATTGGGTATGGTGTTATTGAATCTGAAAGAATATAGTAGTCAGTCATGTATTTATCATGTATGTTCTTTGTATGTATTTATAAATGACCAAACTTTAGCATAGAGATCTAAAAAACATAAGGAAAATTGTTATGAATATTTTAAGACATTGATTATGGGACTAACACATATAAACTGTTTCTGTTTGTCAGTTAGTACGAATTATACCAAACAATGAACATAATGTTGGGATTTTAGTTTAAACGGTTGCCTTCATATCCTTGAAAATTGTTTTGCATTTTTTTTGACATATAAATGTGAAATATGATAAAATAGAACCTTCAACATAAATACAGTGATAGAAAAAATTAATTGATAAGATATGTAAACTCCATACTGTGCCATTCGCCATAGCTCGACCATGTCAGCTGCTTGTTTAATCAATACAAGAGCTACGTTTTTTCTTGTTTTGAATGTATGATGATCTGTGCACTATAACTGATAAATCAAAACAATTACTGAATATGAAACAACAGGCAATATTTGAGATATGAAGTTGATGAAGAATATATTTAGATGTTGAATTTGAGAACCCTTTTTTTCTGATTTTAGGAACTGTTTTCTCCTGACGTTGATGTTGCGTTCACAAAAGGAAGGGAGTTGTCACTGTCTGAAGACGTGAACATGTGTGATGTTGAGCTTGTGAACAAGGTGTTTTACTTATTCATGTTTTTCGTTCTTGGTGTTTTAGATTTAATATATTAACAGAACATTACTATGAAAATATGTACTTCATTATTGACGAAAATAACCTACTTTATTGTATTATCCTAAACATTGTTATATAGATTTTCCTTATCTATCTTGAAACTGAAGGTGTGTTACAAAAGCAAAACTCTAGTGATGTTCATTGATGTTAAAAGTGTCGTGTTGATACATCAAGGTTGTAACAAAGACAACCTTTTGATGCTCTGATAATAGATAGACTAGGGACAACTGTGAAATTTCTTTGACGTGCTACTGTGACATTTACATTTACTACTGTGACACATCAAATGTGGAATTTTAATGAAAAGAATAAAAATTAGGATAAAAGGAATTGAAATTTGAATATCTTCGCAATTCTCACAAATACCTCTGCGCTCGTGAGTACTGATCATTTTCCAAATGTATAAAGATTTCACTACAGGATGGAGAGAGAACAGTACAGATCAAGCACTACCAAGTAGAAGGAGAGATGAACGAGGGAACAGTCTCGGTACTCACAGACAGTCTGCTGCAGGGGACGGGACAAACAGAGTGTCAAGCTACAGCAGTTGTCTCAAGGTATTCTAGCTTTTGAATTTGAAATTATTATTTTTTACACATTCTTAATGTTTTTGAAAGATTTGATTATCATGTTTTTGCTGAGTGTTTTTTTACCAATCACACAGCACACAGCACGTAAAATATATTTAGATAATGATGAATACTATCAATGTGTTAAATGATCAGAAGAAGAGGATGTTTAAATGTTAAAACTATCTGCAGCTCGGAGACTGAGTGTGGAGTGTTGGTGCTTCTTGTGAACCTGGTCAGCAGACTGAAGGAAGAGGGGAGGACGGACATCATCCAGGAAATGACTCGCCTTCAGCAGAAAATGCCTCATGTTACCTTTAACATGGTACGCCTGTTTGTTATATCATATTTCCATCTTAAATCATTAACAGCATAATGAACTGAAGTAATGATTTCACAATTAAACATCCGTCTCACAGTTATTATTTGTTTCCATTGCAGGACCATATCCGTCGATGCTTGAAATTTGCTCAACGTTGGATCGAATCTACCGAAATGTATGCAAACATCTAACAAGATTATTGAATGTCACCATACGTGATGGGCTGGCTATGAATAATTTGGATATTCAAAGTGACAACTACACCATGTTTGTTAAGATGGACAATAATGTCAACTCTGTTGAATAGGAACCACAAGCATAGATGAACATATATAGTTTGTTGACATATAAGTATATAAGTTGTTATTACGTCTGTTAAAATCTAGCTGTTTGGGATATCAACACATTTGTATAGCTTCAATTGCTAAGCCGACCGATATGTCTTACTGTTTTGAATTAAAATACCACATAATGCTCTTAGTAAAATCAACCACTGTCTACAAAAAAAAGTTATGGATAAGAATTTTAATGTTACATTAGTGATACTACTTTCAATGAACCAAACTTTAACTCTATTCTTGCTCATTTGGCTGAAAGTAGTTATTCTTTCTTACATTTGGAAGTAAAAGAGCACTTGTAATTACTTCATTCTTGTTATATTTGGTATCAGTGAAATAACTGTCCATGAAGGAAAAATCTATACGTGAATATTCTATGTGAATGCAAACTGTGCCTGTAGACCTAATAACCAGATGCAATCTATTTCAATCTTATTGTACATATACAAGCTGTTCTTGGTAAATGATAAAAAATATGCATACTCTTCTGTATTACATAATACTTATTTTATTCTTTTACCACAGGAATGCAATACATTCGAAACAGACATCCTAGATCTCATTTAATTCATTTAACATTTAGATTTAGTTTGTGTGAAGTATACTCAGTTAAATGTAAGTAATAAATACTTTCAGTTAACGCTAAATATATGATTATTTTCTGAACTCTTTATTCCTGAAGAAAGTTGAATATAATGGATATAACATTTACTATACTCAATAATTTAAAGCTTATATCCACCACTTATATGTATATATCTCTATGAACGTTGAGAATCTGTTTTCCTTTCAAGAAATGTAGAATTAATTGGTGTTTTTTAACATTAAGATCTTAGATGCTCTCAATTAACCATTTTTATCATGTTTTTGATACACAATTTTATAAATAAAAAAAATGTTTTACTTATTCTTAACACTAGAGTGATATATTATTTTCTTATTCGTCTGCGTCCTGTCATTATTATCCCGAAGTCCGTGCGTCCGTTCGTCCATCCGTCTTTTCGTAAACTTGCAGTTTTTGTCTTCTTCTCCAGAAGCATAAGGCCCAGAAAGCTGAAACTGTTTGTACAGACCCCCTGACTAGTGAGGATTATACTCTATAGCTTCACATCGCCAACATGCTTAAGTTTAGAATTGGTGACCCTGTGGTTCCTACTAAAACCTGTTTGCCCTTTTCTCATCGTCTTTAAAGCACAAGACATGGATCCGGAGTGCTGATACGTTTTGTAGAGACTCTAATGTAATGATTCTAAAGTGAACATATGGTGACCCTAGCTGTGGCCTCTCCCTAGGGGGGTAACCACATTGACCACACCCTAAAGCAAAACTGAATATAAAGCTTGATGGGCTACATAGCCCATATTGTTTATTACCTACATGTACATGCATATTGGCAGTCATAGCAGGTGACATATAACTTTAACCTAACAACGACTGCTGCTATCAGTTTTTGTGAAGTTCCTACGGGGCAGCTACCGCACATATTCAATTACATTTCCATTAATCTTTTTCATATTCAAAATGCACACCAGTCTGCTTATACCTTAGGGGGATTCATTTTCAATAAGAATTTAGGTGTCATATTTTACTTTGCCTTGTCAATGTATCCAATCAATCTGATTAAAAAAATGACCGTACTCTGAGGAATTGAATTGCCAAAATATAGTCCCCATTGGGGTAAGAACCAGTCGGGATATCCTCTCCGACGGTCGATGTTAATAAGACTGAGTGTATATCAAATATTAATAAAGTTTGCCTTAACTGTTACTTCCACGGAAGAGAATAACCGCAACCATATAACAACAGACATTACATAGTTTGCAAAGTTACATGAATTATAAATTTGTTATCCAAAAGCTGCCAACAGTCAGTTAAGTTTGCATTAATCACAAAATAATTAAATTTAGATTGACATTTCAAAATTTGTTAATATACAGTATTTACCTAAAACAAATGGTTTAGATTTACATTTAATAATCATTTCATTTAGCAATTGATACAAAAATTTGTTTTAATAAAAGAGAACTATCAGCGTTGCCTTGACTTGAACTAGATAACGTAATCTATTCATGACATAGAATGTTTCAGACGAAATGAGTACGAGTCGAGTTATCTCCCTTTGTTTACAATCTCAACTGCACTCGTTGCTTTTTGCCGGTGTCATTGGCATGTTAGCGTTTCTGTTTGAGAGAAATGAACGATTCAAATAATACATTTTGAAGTTAATCGTCACTCCTAACTTCGCACCTGATCTACGATTACTGGAAGTAATGCGAGACGCTGACTTTCAGTACATGACATGTGATTCTGTAAGTATTTATAAATGTACTTCCGGGTTAGGCCTACCTGTGCAGTTGTGGCAGTCAATCTTGAGTATATATGGCGATCGAGGTGGTCCGTAACTATCTCTTCTAATGATAATCAGACAATGAACTGAAAAAATATGGAATTCAAATTTCAAGCGTTCTCTGAATAATTGTAATCAACAAAGAATGAGTAAATGTAGCTGAGTAAAACTTAACTTGAATACGTTGCCTTCGTTTCCACTACATCTGCTGTCTCGGGGCAATGTACCTTAGCTAGATTAATGGAGCGACGAGGTCGACGAATTTAAGTAGACTGCTAGACCGAATAAAAAATCGAATTAAAAACGAACAAATAAATGCTATTAAGTGAATTCATCAATATCGAGCAATAAGAGACATTTCATGCTTCCCATGGTAAATGATTTCAAATGTATTGATACACCAAAATAACGTTGTTATTTCTGTAGACTCATGTAGACTAAACCGTTAAAGAGACACTGATTATCATTCTTTGAATTTTATTTGGTTTTGATACAAGATATTTAGTATGCTAATTGAATTTCATATCAGATCACTGGACTTGCAAATCTATCCATTTAATTTTGTGCGTCCGTCCGTAAAAACTTTTTGTTCCGCTCATAACTCAAATACTATTAGTTCAAATGTCACGAAACATCATATGTGTAATCACTATGGTCCCTAGATGTGCCTTTTGTATATTTCGGTCAGATGCCCTCATTATTGTTTTAGATTTTAGACTTCTTTGTTGTAGAAGTGACTCTTTGAGGAAGTCATTTTAAATTTTGTTCCACTCATAACTCTGATACTATTTCTGCCAATGTGATAAAACTGTATATATGTAATGGCTATGGTCCCTAGATATGCCTTTTGTATATTTCAGTCAGACCACTCTCATTATTTTTTTAGATTTTCTACTTTTTTGTTGTAGAAGTGACTGTTTGAGGAAGTCAATTTTGTTCCGCTTATAACTAGGATGTTATTTGTTCAGATGAGCCGTTTGATTTACTCTCAGTATTGTTTTATGGTTAACTTCTTTCTTATGATACAGTCACAACTGAAAGGAATATCCATATTGATGTTCTCTTGGAGACTGAGGTTAACCTTTGTTTTTGATCAGTCTGATTAAAATCAACCGTATTACGAGGAATAAAATAGCATTGTTTTGTCTCTATCGGTGTGTGAACCAGTCGGGATATCCTCCCAAATTTGTCACATGTTTCTGAGATGAGCTCACCTAACCAATCCTAAGGCGGGCAGCAAAAGCTGTCGATATGTTGCTATAGGGGCAGATAACTCTAGTGTACCATTCCTTATGCATAATCGCCGCTAAACACTACTTATAAATGAGGATGTGATTGGATAGCTTACAACTGGGCTTGTCTGTGCTAAACTGGTAATAGCAACATGCGACAGAGTTGGGTGCATTTAGACCGAGAGAGAGGATATCCCGAGTGGTTCCATTCCCGATAGAGAACATAGTTTTGCTATTTTATTCCTCGGAATACGATCGATGATATTATTTCAAAACATGTTTAACAAGAACAATAAGTTTTTAATCCAAAATCAATCTACAGGAATTTAGATCGACATTCACATATTTGTTAATGCTGTCATATCGCTGACCTTTCGTGTGATAATAAGGTTATCGCGAATCGATCTATCAAATACGGCGTCACAAACATTGCACATTCATCGTGTGGACTAAAGAAATGTATGATACCTTCTGTGCTGTTTCCAGAAGGGGAGACCGGGGCCGGTACGTCCCCTTAACACTAAAACAGAGATAATGAGTTTGCAAAATATTTGTTTACTTTGTTTGCTTTTAAGACGACAAGTTGAAAAACCGAACATGCCCCGCAACGGGGCAGGTTCGGTTTCCCTCAGGGGCAGGTTCGGCAATCGTTTAGAACAATCAGAACATGTTCAGCCTACAATTAATGAGAGATAAGATTCTATTCGTTGTATTCGATCATTTGGACAGAACAAATATTACATTACTTTACAAAGATATATTTTATAATGTGCGGACTCATTTAACTTTCTATTACGAAATGGATTCCGATTTCTTTCTAACTAGAGGAGCCTTCTCTTCAAGGACCTTTAAGAGGGTCCTTTTGAGGAGATTGACCTTTAGAAGAATGGTTTTGAGAAGGATCTTATAATTCTTGTGACCGTCCTCACGGCCCAATGTGCCCCGCCTGTAATGACCGAACGTACCCCGCAAACCACGATTGCTCTTTTTTCTATACTGCGAAAATACACAGCCTCGATATAACTTGTTGGTTACATATACGTCTCGGCATGTTGTTTTATGCTCACTTAAGAAAATGTCCCTAAACATAGTCAACTTTTGTCAAAAACAAAGTAAACTGAGGTCGAATTGATTACTCGGTTAGATGAAAAACGGGTTTTCTTCCACAGTTTGTAAAGAACATCTTGTACTGTCGCCATTTTAAAGTCAGTGTGGGAGTAAAGTCATGCTTTCTCTTAGGAATTGGCAATTGAAATTGAAGTGGCCATCGAACAAAACTTACAGGGAAAAGTGCCTGCTCCGGTCTCCCCTACTCTACTTTTTGTTATTGATAAGGAAAATAACTTTAAGATAATTTTATTTTGGCTGGATAAAATGTTCTTGTTTTTTTCGATAACAAATATTGACTCTTATGTTTAATAATTTGAAAAGAAATGACAGCAATTAGATTTTTTTTATCAAACAGTTTTCTCCCCTTTGAAGATTTTCGTAAGTATTGACATATAACATACTCTAACTCTGTGGAAACAGGGTTTTGAGTTATTTAAATTATGTTCACATTTAGAGGAAAATTAAAGGTTACAACTTCATATATTCTCTTTTGTTACATATTTTTAAAAAAATGCCCAATTTATTGAGGTTTTTTAAAAGGCGGAAGGTGGAACCCTCAGTTTCGGTTTTGTTCTGCTTTTGCAGTGTCCTGCAAACGCTTATCTAGTTTGCTAGATGTACACACAATGTACACACATCAGACAATTAGAGCATTAATTTAAACAAAGAAAACAAATCTAAGAGCAACATCATTTAAACTGCAAAGTCGGTCGATGAAGGCTACAAACTTATTTGTTCCGAGTGATGATTATTGCGTCTAACTTAATGGCTGTCGAAGCTATAAGTCATGAATAATTAATTGTGAATGTTAGTGTTGATAGTACGGAATTAGATTGTCAAAATAAAATATCCTACAATTATGCCAAACTACTGCTTCAAACAACTTTGACATCTTTGCTTCAATATCCTTTTCAAATAACATGGACATTCATATAATATTCTCTATTTAATGAATAATAATCTGTAATTAACTGTTTTAAGCTGAAGCACTTTTGTTTTCTTTCCTTTAAAGATAATTGATCTAACTTTTAGTAATCATTTACATTCCTTTTTAGCTCATCAGGACTGAAAGTCCAGATGGGCTTATGGCATGGCCCGTCGTCCGTCGTCCGTCCGTCGTCCGTCGTCCGTCCGTCCGTAAACTTTTGACACTTTCGACTTCTCCTCATGAACCATACACATTAGAGAGCTGAAATTTTTTGTACAGGTACCTTAGCATATGGAGATTCTAATTTGTAACTTTGGTGACCCTGTGACCCCAAATAGGGTCACAGGGGTCACAACCTTAAAAACCTATTTTCATCTTCTTCTCCAGTTCCAAAAGGAGTAGAGAGTTAAAAATGATATGTGCAGACTCCTTGGGCAATGGGGATTCTTATTTGTAACTTTGGTGACCCCATGACCCCAAATAGGGTCACAGGGGTCACAACCTAAAAAACCTATTTTCTTCTTTTTCTCAACTTCTAAAAGGACTAGAGAGTTAAAAAAGATATGTGCAGACTCCTTGGCCAATGGGGATTCGAAATTGTAGATTTCGTGACCCCATGACCCCAAATAGGGTCACAGGGGTCACAACCTTAAAAACCTATTTTCATCTTCTTCTCCAGTTCTAAAGGACTAGAGAGTTGAAAGTGATATGTGCAGGCTCCTTGGCCAATGGGGATTCTTAATTATAGATTTCGTGACCCCATGACCCCAAATAGGGTCACAGGGGTCACAACCTTAAAAACCAATTCTCATCTTCTTCTCCAGTTCCAAAAGGAGTAGAGAATTGAAAGTGATATGTGCAGACTCCTTGGCCAATGGGGATTCTTAATTATAGATTTCGTGACCCCATGACCCCAAATAGGGTCACAGGGGTCACAACCTTAAAAACCAATTCTCATCTTCTTCTCCAGTTCCAAAAGGAGTAGAGAGTAAATATTGATATGTGCAGACTCCTTGGACAATGGGGATTCTAATTTGTAACTTTGGTGACCCTGTGACGCCAAATAGGGTCACAGGGGTCACAACCTTAAAAAACTATTTTCATCTTCTTTTTAAGTTCCAAAAGGTCTAGAGAGCTGAAATTATATGTGCAGACTCCTTTGCCAATTGGGATTCTAAATTGTAGATTTCGTGACCCCATGACCCCAATTAGGGTCACAGGGGTCACAACCTTAAAAACTTATTTTCATCATCATCTTTAGCTCCAAAAGGTCTATTGAGCTGAAAGACTGCATGTAGACTCCTTGGCCAATTGGGATTCTAAACTGTAGGTTTTGTGACCCCATGACCCCAAATAGGGTCACAGGGGTCACAATCTTAAAAACCTATTTTTCTCCATTAGATGACAGTCTATGGCAAATTTATTTCTCCTTGGATATTTTAGTGTGGACTTCTTTCACAGTCTGATATTGGCGATCTAGAAAGTGTTCAATAATAATAAATCATTTGGGTAAGGAAATTTATTCCGAAATCGTTACATTTGTTTTGTAATTTTTTATAGGTTTTCTTGCAATAGGTAACATCAGTTTCGTTTTTAGCTCATCTGGCCTGTATAAAGCAAACTTGATATGATGCCTGATGAGCTACAGAGCCAATGGCTCTATTTTTTATTTTTATTTACAGGTGTAGCCTATTGACAAATCGGCAACAGTGAGGCCACATAAAAGGTAAGGAAAAGCGCGTTCTGATATTGATATATATAAGGACATGTCTGAGGAGACAATAGAGCAGATCTCAGAGGAGTCGTCAGAGTCTGAAGATATTGTTGAAGAGCATTTTGATGACTTGAATCGTTTGGTGGAGAAAGGGGACCATGATGTTGTGAAAACCTTCATAGAAGAGAATCAAATCAAACCAGATGCCATTTACCGTGACTTCAAGTCGTGTTACAGGAATGTCAACCGTCTCTGTCCAGTAGGTCTGGCTGCAAGGTGTGGGCACGTTCAGGTGATGAAGACATTGATTGATGCTGGCTTCCACGCGGACGAGAGAAGTGCGTGGTCTGGGGAAATTCGCCCAATACATCTCGCGTGTCAGAGTGGAAATTTGGAGGTTGTGAAGACGCTAGTCGAGGAATATATTGTTGATATCACACACGCGGACAACTGCTACAGTACACCTGCCATGTGTATAGTTGCTGAAAGAGGAAATATTGAAATTGTAAAGTATTTCATAGAGAAAGCAGAAATTCCAGTGAACAGCAGATATGGTGTAAACAAAGACTCTGCCCTGCATGCAGCAGTTGAAAACAATCGAATTGACGTCTGTAAATACCTTATTTCAAGAGGGGCTGACATCAACATTGGTGACGCTTACAACCATACGCCGCTCATGTTAGCAGTACAACATGCATTGTATAACTTAGCACGTGTTCTTCTTGACGCCGGAGCAGACGTGAACATCACTGCTGACGGACAAGAGACAGCGTTCTTGAAAGCTGCAGATCAAGGAGATATGAAAATGATGAAACTGCTGCAGTCCCGTGGATCGGATCCGGAACTGTATAAAGGGTTCTTTGCGTCTCCCCTATATAATGCGGTTTCAGACAACCGTATGGACGTAGTCTTTTATCTTGTAAACCAGCTTAATGTGACTATAGAGCCTCCAGAAACTTTTGAAGATGGATGGCAAAGAGAAACTGTCTGCAGGATGGCTCTGAGAGAACATCGTTATGACATGGTAAAACTTCTCTTTAACGCAGGATATGATCCATCTGAGGAACTGGCAGAATACGAGGACAGCGACGATGAAAACAGTACTGATGATTCTGGCTCAATTTCACCACGAAAGAAGAGGAAATCGTTTCCTCTGCGTGAAAACAACGAGAAGTTAAAAGAACTGAGGCAGATGATTGCAAGGCCAAGGTCACTCCTTGCTCTGTCTGTTCTAACAGTTCGACGTTTGCTGGGCAGACGACTTCCGGTAAATTTGGAACGTCTTCCTCTACCGGATATTCTGAAGAACGTTATTGTGTGGTGTGGTGAAGAGAAGCTATGATATTTCAAGATGAAAGATTTATTGATATAAATGTAAACAATCAAATGTCACCAAACAGCCAGATGAAGCTATTATATTTTCAGAGTGAGGAAAAGTTTTGATGGTCGTTGTTAATGTAGGCCGTCTGCCTAGTGTCGCCATGAATGTGTTGTTTCCTAGTACAAAGTTCCATGGTATTTCATGAGAGAAAGCTTGGGTATTTCCGAGTGATAAGAAGTTGTGATATTAAGGACTCTGTCATATCGTCTTCCGGTCACCGATCGTGTTAGATTTGGAAAATGTCACATCAATGCTTCAATTTATCAAATGAACATTAAAAAATATGTATTGATAAAATACTCACACATGTACATTGGTTAATGTTTACTAAAGGCTTACCAACAATGCTCTTCACACTTGTAGCAGCGATTAATGGCTTCAGTTTTCACTGTTAGATTTTTTAAAAATGTGATGGCTCCTCCTGCTGTTTCAACTGGGTTGTGTGTAATAACATTGATATACTAATGACATGGGATGTATAAACTGTTCCTTGAAGTTTGTTTCCACAAATAAATAGTGATGTATGGCCCTTTAATGGAACAAATTATGCTTGCAAAGAAATAGCGAGAACGTATATAGATCTCTACATGTTCTTGATTGGTGAAACATCAAAGTAACACAGGGTGGTATATTGTTGGTTACGAATATGTCAAACTTATTAGTGCAGTGTTGTGACAAAGTAAATGTTTTGTGACCCTCACACTTGACAGTGGCGAGCTTTACAATCTTTTAGAAACGTATTTACCACAGACCCAAGTACAAATATTATTTTGTAATGTTTTATAGGTTTTCCAACTTGTAAACATGTACATGGGAAGTTCGACATTTCTTACAAATATATTTTGTTATGAAAGCCAGTAACTTTAACATACTTTGCAATTTGACGGTGCAAGTTTAGCAAATGATGTGAAATGGACTTGGGTATTTGTTTAACTATGTCATATGAATGTGCGTGTCCAATTACATCCATTTGGCCATTTGAATTATTTTGCGATAGGACTATCCCTTAAATCATTAAACATATTTTGTCACTCTAAGAATGGGAAGTAACCTTAATCTTTCAGAGCTCATAGTAGTTTTGAAAAGTTACTTTTAGGTATAAGGTATGAAGGTATCGAAAAAGACGTCAACCAATTCTTCATGCAACTTAAACCATGATCCGAGTTTGTTGATTAATAGTTTTTAAACGTATCGTGATACACGATCTGGTAGCTGCTGTCAATTAAAGTTTGAACAGGTCTGCAAATTTCCTTTCTTATGGAGCGGAATAACCTTTCGGCAAACTATTGCGGCATGTAAGCCGAGGCCTGATTGGTCAATTCGATAAGTCGATAAGAGTTTAGCGATTGTTATTGAGGCTAGGTTTTTGAAGTACATTGTATACCCACAGTGATAGTGTAAATCGAATATCATTAAATTGCTTAAAAATTGAGTGTTATTAAATAACACATTCCAAACTTCAAATGTACCACTTCATCGCTTAATTCATGTAACTTAAATTTTCAAATCAGATAAATAAATAGATGAAAATAAGATAAGAAATACAACTGCTTACCAAAAGTTTATAATATCATTATTTTTGGACATTTCTGAATTGTCCAACATTTCTTTAAATATCTTTAAGTAAAAGGTTATGGATCATTGGAATACATATATGTTCAGAACAGATAAATGGCATGTCACATTTGCATGCTTCAAGAGACACATGAGTTAAAGAATTGAAAATTCTGACTTTCTTCTTCCTGCAATATGTTATTAAATTCAATACATTTTCAGTAAACGTTGGGTCAAAATAGTCAATATTGGTCAAAATTTTGATATAACCATCATGTATGTGTTTACAAAATATATTTCGGAATGATGATTTTATAATAATGAAGAAACATATACGGATGACAACTTCTTTATTAATGATATGCGACAACTGCTTGCAAAAGACACAAGAAACTATGTCGAAATGCCGCATATCATAAATAGGGAAGACGTCATTCATACATGTATGTGTCTCGTCATCATCATCATTCCGACTTCTAAAATTTCAAAGGGGATGAAATTATAAGTTGATAAAGAAATTGAGTTTTTGAATTTTGAACTCGAGCTATAGACCGATCCATTAGGCCCCGCCCCTTCAGTCTTTCGACCAATCGGCGCGCCGTATTTCTGACCTCCTGCCCAGCGATCGCTTCCTGGGACATCGATAAGCAACATGGCGGGCTGTCTGCTTGACTGAAGGAATGTCGCTGATACATTTTTCGAACGTAACGAGTCCTTCGAAGTGTAATATATTCCATGACAATGTAAACAACTTGAAAAACGGGTCCTACCTTCCGGGAATCTTCATTAACAACTGCATATCTGAATAATTTCGGAGATGTACACACGAATTTTCGTGAGGCAAGGGCATGATATTCTCTGTTTGTTTACATTGAAAAACATGTGCTGCAGTCTGCAGTAGCCCCTGAGTAGGCCTAAATATCTGTTTGTCTGATTTTCTTCAAAGAAACTTTTTTCAGTACATGAAAATGTTGAAAAAATTCGTTTCATGGTAAGTTAACCACAGACAGATTAAAAAAACGACTCAAAGACATATTTGCAAATAATAGAGGATTTCTATTTATCAAAATGGAAATTAAGTGTAAATGTCAAGGCAAAATGCCGCACTCAGGTTTGAACTGTAAATAAATAGCTAAATTAAAAAACTATATCATAATCAACACAATAATTATAATGATTTTATCAAGATTAATTTAGTTTATTTATGATTGAATATCCATATTAATTTGTTTAAGTGTTATCATTGATTATAAATGATATACATATATATTATCAGGGTTTGAAATTAAATCAGAGCTAGGTAATGTTATCCAAATAAAGAGATTCATGAAATGTGGACCTATATGCAAAAATCTCATTTAATATCTTCAGATAATTTTCAAATACTTGAATAACAGGGAAGAGCCAATATCTCATCCATACGTTGTAGGTTGAATTTCTTACTTTTAGACAATTAAAACATTAGAAAATAATCATCCAGTACCTTAAACATTTTGAAAAGTATTTACATGGATATGTGTAATAAAATATAGTTATGAGTGTATTGTATTGTATTGGATAAGAAATTTACTGGACATCTAAGTCAAATAAGTTTGAAAACACTGAAATGTTCAAATTCAAATCATTAAATATGTTAATGATTATTTTCTATAGATATCTTGAACAGTTTTAATCATAGCACAGGTTGTTTTGCATTATCATTAATTCATGTTATGATTTATTCATGAAAATAAGCAGACCATGTTTTGGTTTATTTTACATTTGGAAGAGGGGATTTATAAATACTTTCATGATAAATAGTTAGGTTGTTTTTTTCATACTGATAGAACAAAGGATTAAAGTGAATGGGGAAACCATCTAAAGAATTTGCATAAATAAAAGATGTTTTAAACATATTTATTTTCTATAAATATACAGAAAAATGGATTGGCAAACAAGCCAATGGCTTATATTAATGCCTCTCCATAACAACATAATACATGCGACGTACATAAAGTCTTATGATATCAAAAGTATACTTAATAACAAGCACAAAGCACAACATGCGTGTATATAATCATTCTTATTTCAACATGTGTTAGTTCAATAAAGGGCAAGAATATAATACTTAAAACTCAAATTAGAGTAAATCGTTTTGATGCGGTAATAAAATCATGTACAGAGTTGATTATGCAAATATTTAGAGATTCTGGTAGTTCAAGATTTCCATACAAAGCGTCTTTTATGTTATAACCATATTTGAAATAAAATGAAGTGCCTCTTATGGTAGTATAGTTTGGACAGACAAAAGATAATGAATGGTGTCTTCATAGGGAGCACCACAACTGCACGATGGATCATCCAATATGAATCTTTTCACTTTATGTGCATTCAAATCACTGCATTCTAATCTAAGTCTGCAATGCAGAATTTGACAAAACCTGTTTCCAGTATTTATATCAAACCCAAAAGAAGTTTTAAAATTAGGTGTAATTTTATTTTTGAATTCATTTACCGACTGTATTTGTCTTATATCTTTAGATAAAGAATTCCAAAGTTCTACAGAATTAGGTAAGAATGATTTTGCGTAAGAAGATGTTCTTACATGTATTTTCTGTAAATTTGATGAGTTTCTTAAATTATACGGGTTTGCTTGAGAAACAGATTCTGGCACAAGACTGTTTAAATAATCTGGTGTTTTCTTATTTACCATTTTATAAAATAAAATCAATTTCTGTATTCGTCTTCTTTCTACAAGTGGTAGGAAATTAGTTTCTGTATATAATTTATCATGACTTGTTCCCCTAGTAGCCCCACATATTGTTCTAAGTGCATCAAGTTGTAAATTTTCAAGCATTGACGCCTGATTTACTGTACAATTATCCCAAATACAACTACAATAATCAAATAATGGCATGATAAATGATGTATACATAGTAGTAAGTGTATTTCTTGATAATCGATTATTAAAACTTCTTAAACAATTTATCATAGGTGAAACTTTATCGGATAAAGAATCTAGTTGTACATTCCAGTTAGCATCTTTTTGAAACCAGAGGCCTAGATGTTTATGTTGAGAGACTTCATTTATGGGAGTGTTTTGCATATATAATTTTGGAATAGGACCTGAAGAGCGTTTTCTACTAAACTGTACAGTTTTAGTCTTCGAAGGATTAAATTTTACCTGCCATTTCTGGGCCCAACTAGATATCAATTCTAAATCGCTATTCAGGCGCGCAGCGTCTTGAACAGGGTCATCAATTATAACATAGATTGAAGTATCATCTGCGAAAAGTCTTATATTACAGTCTATATTTTCTACAAGATCATTTATATAAACAAGAAACAGTAATGGTCCAAGCACCGATCCTTGTGGGACGCCTGCTGAAACTGATCTATATTTTGAATTATATCCATTTATAACTATTTTCTGATCTCTCTCATTAAGATAACTTAAGATAAACCATTCCAGTAATTGTCCACTAATTCCAAGTGATTGTAACTTATGGAGAAGTCCCTTATGCCAAACTTTATCAAACGCCTTACTAATATCACAAAACACTGCTCTTACTTCTTTACCTTTGTCCATAGTACTTGAAATAAAGTTATACAGATCTATTAACTGGTAGGTAGTTGAATCTCCAGGAATAAACCCAGATTGTAGTGTACTAATGAGGTTATTATCTCTAAAATAATTAAAAACATATTTATGAACACATTTTTCAAACACTTTAGATAAACAACATGTAAGAGAAACTGGTCGATAATTGCTGCACTCATTAACACTATCTTTCTTATGGATGGGTATAACAGAAGCGCTCTTCCATACTTTGGGAAATACAGCTAAGTTCAGAGATTTATTAAAAACTGAAGCGAGAGGATAAGATAGAGGTCTAGCAGCAAGCTTGAGGAATTTATTACCAATACCATCAGGGCCCGATGCTTTTCGTGCGTCTAAAGAAAGTAATACGTCTTGGACATCGTACTGTGTTAATTCAATGCTGTCTAAACAGTGAGAAGTTTTAATACACGGGGATGGGAGGGGGCGTAATGGGTCTTCAACCGTTGATTGATTTACGAAAAAATCATTTAGAATGTTAGCAACTGAAGTAGGTTCATCATAAATTACATTTTCATGAGAGATAGATGGAAAAGATAATGAATTTTCTTTTTTCTTAAGATAATGTTTAATTAATTGCCATCATTTCTTGTTCTGACATTGCTCATTAATCACATTATCTAATTTAATGAAGTACTGTGCTTTTGCCCTTTTAATTTCTGATATAACCTTATTTCTTGTACTTCTAAACACTCCCCAATCACTGGGTAAATTTCTTTTCTTAGCAACTTTATGTTTACGATTTCGTTTTCTTATAAGGCTACGTATTTTAGAATTCATCCATGGCTTGTCTTCGTTTCTGACAGTAATTATCTTGTTAGGAATGAATTTATCACAAACTTCTAAAAGGGTTTCCGTAAATTCCTCAATTTGAGTGTCAATATCGTCAACATTTAGAGCAGTATCCCAATTTACTTCACGGAGGTACGAAATTAAGCCTTCGATATCTATTTGAGAATAGTTATATATTTTCCTTTTAAATGTAACATTACAAGGCTTATGATACTTCAAACTAAGATAGACTGGACAATGGTCACTACACACAGGGTCAAGAACACCCGAAGAGCTCACACTTGCATAATTAGAAACAAATATCAAATCTATCAAAGTACTTGAGTATTATGTTATCCTTGTTGGTTCAGTTATAATTTGTCTAAGGCCATATCTTGTTTGAAGATCATCTAAGCGCTGTTTACGAACACTAAAGTAATCAATGTTAAAATCTCCTACAATTATCATATCTAAATCTAGATCAGATGCATTTCCTATTGACATATCAATGAGATCCCAATAGTGGCTGCTTTTATCAGCACGATAAAACGTACCGATTAGGGAGTGTTTGTTTTTGCAACTAATTTTAACCCAAAGAGATTCTAATCCCATAACCGAGAGATCTTCCATGCGTTTTACATAAATGTTTTCTCTTACATAAACTGCTACCCCTCCACCTCGAGTTAATCTATCCTGTCTAAAAGGTAAATGAAATCCCGGTATCTTAATATCATCATCTAAAATATCAGAATGCAACCATGTTTCTGTTATACAAATAACTGCATAATCCTTGAATTCATGACTAATGATATCGATCTTATCCTTTAAGCTACGCACATTTAAATGGATAATCTTAAAATCAAGTTTGTTTGGAGTAATGGGTCCAGGGTTTGGATGCACGTCACCACAGCATATCAACAAAATAAGAAATACTTGTATAGCCCTGACACCCATAGAAGTGAAGAATAATACAAGGAAATATGTATTAAGGTCAATTTTGGCCTTTATAGAACTATGAACTTTACCTTGAAACACCCCAATTCTCTGTCGATATAGGTCTACATCAACCCCCATCAAACAATTTTTCAAATATAACTAAAACAGAAAATTGGGGCATCATTGTCAGCTGAATGAATAAGTATACACATGACGTTACATGTCTATGAATGTCAGGAGAAAATAGACTTTTCGAAACATTTTTCAATTCATTTGTGCTTGTGTATGTCACACACGATATAAGAAAGGAGTCTTTGCTTTTCACCAATTGCACAAAACTGTTGAGAAATGAGAACAATACAAATAAAAGAAAAAAGAAATAAAACAAATCGTAGCCCACCATGAGTGGTCTTTTGATAAACAAGAAAAAGGCTTCGACTAACTTGAAAATATTTCAAGGATATCATGAAAACAAAATATCACAAATATAAAAAAAAAATAAACAAAGCAAAACAATCAAAGTCTCGTCTGTTATATCATCAAGAAAAGTAGATGTATCAGTAAATCACGAAATCTGTCACTTGCATCATATAGACAATATGAGGTGGCCAGCTAAAAGATAATTGGATGAGTACTGTCATTCAAAAGAAATAGTTCATACAACAAGACTACCAGTCCTGCTTATAGCGCATCACCATTATGTAAGTTTCACAACACAACACTGCCAGCGGCACACGTGCACCGCGAGGCTGCGGGCTCGGCCGCGACACTCTACACTGTGATTGGATTTGACGGCAGTGTGAAGTTGGTTACTTATTCCTTATTCCTTATTCGATATTCAGTTTTTCCAGTTACTTATTCAGAAAAGTCGACCTAGGGTACCAAGGAATACGTGCACCACCTTCTAAGTATACTCAAATTAAAGGTAATTCAATTGCCCATCCAATGAGGTATCATACCTTATATTACATAGAGGCGGTCATACCGTAATCTCCCAAAAACCAACACTATGTAACCCTTTATTGTAGTTCTTTCAAACAACACATTCTGAAGGTACCAAGGAATACGTGCACCACCTTCTAAGTATACTCAAATTAAAGGTAATTCAATTGCCCATCCAATGAGGTATCATACCTTATATTACATAGAGGCGGTCATACCGTAATCTCCCAAAAACCAACACTAAGTAACCCTTTTATTCAAACAAAAAATTCTGAAGGTACCAAGGAATACGTGCACCACCTTCTAAGTATACTCAAATTAAAGGTAATTCAATTGCCCATCCAATGAGGTATCATACGTTATATTACATAGAGGCGGTCATACCGTAATCTCCCAAAAACCAACATTAAGTAACCCTTTTATTCAAACAACAAATTCTGAAGGTACCAAGGAATACGTGCACCACCTTCTAAGTATACTCAAATTAAAGGTAATTCAATTGCCCATCCAATGAGGTATCATACCTTATATTACATAGAGGCGGTCATACCGTAATCTCCCAAAAACCAACACTATGTCACCCTTTATTGTAGTTCTTTCAAACAACAAATTCTGAAGGTACCAAGGAATACGTGCACCACCTTCTAAGTATACTCAAATTAAAGGTAATTCAATTGCCCATCCAATGAGGTATCATACCTTATATTACATAGAGGCGGTCATACCGTAATCTCCCAAAAACCAACACTAAGTAACCCTTTTATTCAAACAACAAATTCTGAAGGTACCAAGGAATACGTGCACCACCTTCTAAGTATACTCAAATTAAAGGTAATTCAATTGCCCATCCAATGAGGTATCATACCTTATATTACATAGAGGCGGTCATACCGTAATCTCCCAAAAACCAACACTATGTAACCCTTTATTGTAGTTCTTTCAAACAACAAATTCTGAAGGTACCAAGGAATACGTGCACCACCTTCTAAGTATACTCAAATTAAAGGTAATTCAATTGCCCATCCAATGAGGTATCATACCTTATATTACATAGAGGCGGTCATACCGTAATCTCCCAAAAACCAACACTAAGTAACCCTTTTATTCAAACAAAAAATTCTGAAGGTACCAAGGAATACGTGCACCACCTTCTAAGTATACTCAAATTAAAGGTAATTCAATTGCCCATCCAATGAGGTATCATACGTTATATTACATAGAGGCGGTCATACCGTAATCTCCCAAAAACCAACATTAAGTAACCCTTTTATTCAAACAACAAATTCTGAAGGTACCAAGGAATACGTGCACCACCTTCTAAGTATACTCAAATTAAAGGTAATTCAATTGCCCATCCAATGAGGTATCATACCTTATATTACATAGAGGCGGTCATACCGTAATCTCCCAAAAACCAACACTATGTCACCCTTTATTGTAGTTCTTTCAAACAACAAATTCTGAAGGTACCAAGGAATACGTGCACCACCTTCTAAGTATACTCAAATTAAAGGTAATTCAATTGCCCATCCAATGAGGTATCATACCTTATATTACATAGAGGCGGTCATACCGTAATCTCCCAAAAACCAACACTAAGTAACCCTTTTATTCAAACAACAAATTCTGAAGGTACCAAGGAATACGTGCACCACCTTCTAAGTATACTCAAATTAAAGGTAATTCAATTGCCCATCCAATGAGGTATCATACGTTATATTACATAGAGGCGGTCATACCGTAATCTCCCAAAAACCAACATTAAGTAACCCTTTTATTCAAACAACAAATTCTGAAGGTACCAAGGAATACGTGCACCACCTTCTAAGTATACTCAAATTAAAGGTAATTCAATTGCCCATCCAATGAGGTATCATACCTTATATTACATAGAGGCGGTCATACCGTAATCTCCCAAAAACCAACACTATGTCACCCTTTATTGTAGTTCTTTCAAACAACAAATTCTGAAGGTACCAAGGAATACGTGCACCACCTTCTAAGTATACTCAAATTAAAGGTAATTCAATTGCCCATCCAATGAGGTATCATACCTTATATTACATAGAGGCGGTCATACCGTAATCTCCCAAAAACCAACACTATGTAACCCTTTATTGTAGTTCTTTCAAACAACAAATTCTGAAGGTACCAAGGAATACGTGCACCACCTTCTAAGTATACTCAAATTAAAGGTAATTCAATTGCCCATCCAATGAGGTATCATACCTTATATTACATAGAGGCGGTCATACCGTAATCTCCCAAAAACCAACACTAAGTAACCCTTTTATTCAAACAAAAAATTCTGAAGGTACCAAGGAATACGTGCACCACCTTCTAAGTATACTCAAATTTAAGGTAATTCAATTGCCCATCCAATGAGGTATCATACGTTATATTACATAGAGGCGGTCATACCGTAATCTCCCAAAAACCAACATTAAGTAACCCTTTTATTCAAACAACAAATTCTGAAGGTACCAAGGAATACGTGCACCACCTTCTAAGTATACTCAAATTAAAGGTAATTCAATTGCCCATCCAATGAGGTATCATACGTTATATTACATAGAGGCGGTCATACCGTAATCTCCCAAAAACCAACACTATGTCACCCTTTATTGTAGTTCTTTCAAACAACAAATTCTGAAGGTACCAAGGAATACGTGCACCACCTTCTAAGTATACTCAAATTAAAGGTAATTCAATTGCCCATCCAATGAGGTATCATACCTTATATTACATAGAGGCGGTCATACCGTAATCTCCCAAAAACCAACACTAAGTAACCCTTTTATTCAAACAACAAATTCTGAAGGTACCAAGGAATACGTGCACCACCTTCTAAGTATACTCAAATTAAAGGTAATTCAATTGCCCATCCAATGAGGTATCATACCTTATATTACATAGAGGCGGTCATACCGTAATCTCCCAAAAACCAACACTATGTCACCCTTTATTGTAGTTCTTTCAAACAACAAATTCTGAAGGTACCAAGGAATACGTGCACCACCTTCTAAGTATACTCAAATTAAAGGTAATTCAATTGCCCATCCAATGAGGTATCATACCTTATATTACATAGAGGCGGTCATACCGTAATCTCCCAAAAACCAACATTAAGTAACCCTTTATTGTAGTTCTTTCAAACAACAAATTCTGAAGGTACCAAGGAATACGTGCACCACCTTCTAAGTATACTCAAATTAAAGGTAATTCAATTGCCCATCCAATGAGGTATCATACCTTATATTACATAGAGGCGGTCATACCGTAATCTCCCAAAAACCAACACTATGTAACCCTTTATTGTAGTTCTTTCAAACAACAAATTCTGAAGGTACCAAGGAATACGTTCACCACCTTCTAAGTATACTCAAATTAAAGGTAATTCAATTGCCCATCCAATGAGGTATCATACGTTATATTACATAGAGGCGGTCATACCGTAATCTCCCAAAAACCAACACTATGTAACCCTTTATTGTAGTTCTTTCAAACAACAAATTCTGAAGGTACCAAGGAATACGTGCACCACCTTCTAAGTATACTCAAATTAAAGGTAATTCAATTGCCCATCCAATGAGGTATCATACGTTATATTACATAGAGGCGGTCATACCGTAATCTCCCAAAAACCAACACTAAGTAACCCTTTTATTCAAACAACAAATTCTGAAGGTACCAAGGAATACGTGCACCACCTTCTAAGTATACTCAAATTAAAGGTAATTCAATTGCCCATCCAATGAGGTATCATACGTTATATTACATAGAGGCAGTCATACCGTAATCTCCCAAAAACCAACACTATGTAACCCTTTATTGTAGTTCTTTCAAACAAAAAATTCTGAAGGTACCAAGGAATACGTGCACCACCTTCTAAGTATACTCAAATTAAAGGTAATTCAATTGCCCATCCAATGAGGTATCATACCTTATATTACATAGAGGCGGTCATACCGTAATCTCCCAAAAACCAACACTAAGTAACCCTTTTATTCAAACAAAAAATTCTGAAGGTACCAAGGAATACGTGCACCACCTTCTAAGTATACCCAAATTAACCGTAATTCAATTGCCCATCCAATGAGGTATCATACGTTATATTACATAGAGGCGGTCATACCGTAATCTCCCAAAAACCAACATTAAGTAACCCTTTTATTCAAACAACAAATTCTGAAGGTACCAAGGAATACGTGCACCACCTTCTAAGTATACTCAAATTAACGGTAATTCAATTGCCCATCCAATGAGGTATCATACCTTATATTACATAGAGGCGGTCATACCGTAATCTCCCAAAAACCAACACTATGTAACCCTTTATTGTAGTTCTTTCAAACAACAAATTCTGAAGGTACCAAGGAATACGTGCACCACCTTCTAAGTATACTCAAATTAAAGGTAATTCAATTGCCCATCCAATGAGGTATCATACGTTATATTACATAGAGGCGGTCATACCGTAATCTCCCAAAAACCAACATTAAGTAACCCTTTTATTCAAACAACAAATTCTTAAGGTACCAAGGAATACGTGCACCACCTTCTAAGTATACTCAAATTAAAGGTAATTCAATTGCCCATCCAATGAGGTATCATACCTTATATTACATAGAGGCGGTCATACCGTAATCTCCCAAAAACCAACACTATGTAACCCTTTATTGTAGTTCTTTCAAACAAAAAATTCTGAAGGTACCAAGGAATACGTGCACCACCTTCTAAGTATACTCAAATTAAAGGTAATTCAATTGCCCATCCAATGAGGTATCATACGTTATATTACATAGAGGCGGTCATACCGTAATCTCCCAAAAACCAACATTAAGTAACCCTTTTATTCAAACAACAAATTCTGAAGGTACCAAGGAATACGTGCACCACCTTCTAAGTATACTCAAATTAAAGGTAATTCAATTGCCCATCCAATGAGGTATCATACCTTATATTACATAGAGGCGGTCATACCGTAATCTCCCAAAAACCAACACTATGTCACCCTTTATTGTAGTTCTTTCAAACAACAAATTCTGAAGGTACCAAGGAATACGTGCACCACCTTCTAAGTATACTCAAATTAAAGGTAATTCAATTGCCCATCCAATGAGGTATCATACCTTATATTACATAGAGGCGGTCATACCGTAATCTCCCAAAAACCAACACTAAGTAACCCTTTTATTCAAACAACAAATTCTGAAGGTACCAAGGAATACGTGCACCACCTTCTAAGTATACTCAAATTAAAGGTAATTCAATTGCCCATCCAATGAGGTATCATACGTTATATTACATAGAGGCGGTCATACCGTAATCTCCCAAAAACCAACATTAAGTAACCCTTTTATTCAAACAACAAATTCTGAAGGTACCAAGGAATACGTGCACCACCTTCTAAGTATACTCAAATTAAAGGTAATTCAATTGCCCATCCAATGAGGTATCATACCTTATATTACATAGAGGCGGTCATACCGTAATCTCCCAAAAACCAACACTATGTCACCCTTTATTGTAGTTCTTTCAAACAACAAATTCTGAAGGTACCAAGGAATACGTGCACCACCTTCTAAGTATACTCAAATTAAAGGTAATTCAATTGCCCATCCAATGAGGTATCATACCTTATATTACATAGAGGCGGTCATACCGTAATCTCCCAAAAACCAACACTATGTAACCCTTTATTGTAGTTCTTTCAAACAACAAATTCTGAAGGTACCAAGGAATACGTGCACCACCTTCTAAGTATACTCAAATTAAAGGTAATTCAATTGCCCATCCAATGAGGTATCATACCTTATATTACATAGAGGCGGTCATACCGTAATCTCCCAAAAACCAACACTAAGTAACCCTTTTATTCAAACAAAAAATTCTGAAGGTACCAAGGAATACGTGCACCACCTTCTAAGTATACTCAAATTTAAGGTAATTCAATTGCCCATCCAATGAGGTATCATACGTTATATTACATAGAGGCGGTCATACCGTAATCTCCCAAAAACCAACATTAAGTAACCCTTTTATTCAAACAACAAATTCTGAAGGTACCAAGGAATACGTGCACCACCTTCTAAGTATACTCAAATTAAAGGTAATTCAATTGCCCATCCAATGAGGTATCATACCTTATATTACATAGAGGCGGTCATACCGTAATCTCCCAAAAACCAACACTATGTCACCCTTTATTGTAGTTCTTTCAAACAACAAATTCTGAAGGTACCAAGGAATACGTGCACCACCTTCTAAGTATACTCAAATTAAAGGTAATTCAATTGCCCATCCAATGAGGTATCATACCTTATATTACATAGAGGCGGTCATACCGTAATCTCCCAAAAACCAACACTAAGTAACCCTTTTATTCAAACAACAAATTCTGAAGGTACCAAGGAATACGTGCACCACCTTCTAAGTATACTCAAATTAAAGGTAATTCAATTGCCCATCCAATGAGGTATCATACCTTATATTACATAGAGGCGGTCATACCGTAATCTCCCAAAAACCAACACTATGTCACCCTTTATTGTAGTTCTTTCAAACAACAAATTCTGAAGGTACCAAGGAATACGTGCACCACCTTCTAAGTATACTCAAATTTAAGGTAATTCAATTGCCCATCCAATGAGGTATCACACGTTATATTACATAGAGGCGGTCATACCGTAATCTCCCAAAAACCAACATTAAGTAACCCTTTTATTCAAACAACAAATTCTGAAGGTACCAAGGAATACGTGCACCACCTTCTAAGTATACTCAAATTAAAGGTAATTCAATTGCCCATCCAATGAGGTATCATACGTTATATTACATAGAGGCGGTCATACCGTAATCTCCCAAAAACCAACATTAAGTAACCCTTTTATTCAAACAACAAATTCTGAAGGTACCAAGGAATACGTGCACCACCTTCTAAGTATACTCAAATTAAAGGTAATTCAATTGCCCATCCAATGAGGTATCATACCTTATATTACATAGAGGCGGTCATACCGTAATCTCCCAAAAACCAACACTATGTCACCCTTTATTGTAGTTCTTTCAAACAACAAATTCTGAAGGTACCAAGGAATACGTGCACCACCTTCTAAGTATACTCAAATTAAAGGTAATTCAATTGCCCATCCAATGAGGTATCATACCTTATATTACATAGAGGCGGTCATACCGTAATCTCCCAAAAACCAACACTAAGTAACCCTTTTATTCAAACAACAAATTCTGAAGGTACCAAGGAATACGTGCACCACCTTCTAAGTATACTCAAATTAAAGGTAATTCAATTGCCCATCCAATGAGGTATCATACGTTATATTACATAGAGGCGGTCATACCGTAATCTCCCAAAAACCAACATTAAGTAACCCTTTTATTCAAACAACAAATTCTGAAGGTACCAAGGAATACGTGCACCACCTTCTAAGTATACTCAAATTAAAGGTAATTCAATTGCCCATCCAATGAGGTATCATACCTTATATTACATAGAGGCGGTCATACCGTAATCTCCAAAAAACCAACACTATGTAACCCTTTATTGTAGTTCTTTCAAACAACAAATTCTGAAGGTACCAAGGAATACGTGCACCACCTTCTAAGTATACTCAAATTAAAGGTAATTCAATTGCCCATCCAATGAGGTATCATACCTTATATTACATAGAGGCGGTCATACCGTAATCTCCCAAAAAACAACACTAAGTAACCCTTTTATTCAAACAAAAAATTCTGAAGGTACCAAGGAATACGTGCACCACCTTCTAAGTATACTCAAATTTAAGGTAATTCAATTGCCCATCCAATGAGGTATCATACGTTATATTACATAGAGGCGGTCATACCGTAATCTCCCAAAAACCAACATTAAGTAACCCTTTTATTCAAACAACAAATTCTGAAGGTACCAAGGAATACGTGCACCACCTTCTAAGTATACTCAAATTAAAGGTAATTCAATTGCCCATCCAATGAGGTATCATACCTTATATTACATAGAGGCGGTCATACCGTAATCTCCCAAAAACCAACACTAAGTAACCCTTTTATTCAAACAACAAATTCTGAAGGTACCAAGGAATACGTGCACCACCTTCTAAGTATACTCAAATTAAAGGTAATTCAATTGCCCATCCAATGAGGTATCATACCTTATATTACATAGAGGCGGTCATACCGTAATCTCCCAAAAACCAACACTATGTCACCCTTTATTGTAGTTCTTTCAAACAACAAATTCTGAAGGTACCAAGGAATACGTGCACCACCTTCTAAGTATACTCAAATTAAAGGTAATTCAATTGCCCATCCAATGAGGTATCATACCTTATATTACATAGAGGCGGTCATACCGTAATCTCCCAAAAACCAACATTAAGTAACCCTTTATTGTAGTTCTTTCAATCAACAAATTCTGAAGGTACCAAGGAATACGTGCACCACCTTCTAAGTATACTCAAATTAAAGGTAATTCAATTGCCCATCCAATGAGGTATCATACCTTATATTACATAGAGGCGGTCATACCGTAATCTCCCAAAAACCAACACTATGTAACCCTTTATTGTAGTTCTTTCAAACAACAAATTCTGAAGGTACCAAGGAATACGTTCACCACCTTCTAAGTATACTCAAATTAAAGGTAATTCAATTGCCCATCCAATGAGGTATCATACGTTATATTACATAGAGGCGGTCATACCGTAATCTCCCAAAAACCAACACTATGTAACCCTTTATTGTAGTTCTTTCAAACAACAAATTCTGAAGGTACCAAGGAATACGTGCACCACCTTCTAAGTATACTCAAATTAAAGGTAATTCAATTGCCCATCCAATGAGGTATCATACGTTATATTACATAGAGGCGGTCATACCGTAATCTCCCAAAAACCAACATTAAGTAACCCTTTTATTCAAACAACAAATTCTGAAGGTACCAAGGAATACGTGCACCACCTTCTAAGTATACTCAAATTAAAGGTAATTCAATTGCCCATCCAATGAGGTATCATACGTTATATTACATAGAGGCAGTCATACCGTAATCTCCCAAAAACCAACACTATGTAACCCTTTATTGTAGTTCTTTCAAACAAAAAATTCTGAAGGTACCAAGGAATACGTGCACCACCTTCTAAGTATACTCAAATTAAAGGTAATTCAATTGCCCATCCAATGAGGTATCATACCTTATATTACATAGAGGCGGTCATACCGTAATCTCCCAAAAACCAACACTAAGTAACCCTTTTATTCAAACAAAAAATTCTGAAGGTACCAAGGAATACGTGCACCACCTTCTAAGTATACCCAAATTAACCGTAATTCAATTGCCCATCCAATGAGGTATCATACGTTATATTACATAGAGGCGGTCATACCGTAATCTCCCAAAAACCAACATTAAGTAACCCTTTTATTCAAACAACAAATTCTGAAGGTACCAAGGAATACGTGCACCACCTTCTAAGTATACTCAAATTAACGGTAATTCAATTGCCCATCCAATGAGGTATCATACCTTATATTACATAGAGGCGGTCATACCGTAATCTCCCAAAAACCAACACTATGTAACCCTTTATTGTAGTTCTTTCAAACAACAAATTCTGAAGGTACCAAGGAATACGTGCACCACCTTCTAAGTATACTCAAATTAAAGGTAATTCAATTGCCCATCCAATGAGGTATCATACGTTATATTACATAGAGGCGGTCATACCGTAATCTCCCAAAAACCAACATTAAGTAACCCTTTTATTCAAACAACAAATTCTTAAGGTACCAAGGAATACGTGCACCACCTTCTAAGTATACTCAAATTAAAGGTAATTCAATTGCCCATCCAATGAGGTATCATACCTTATATTACATAGAGGCGGTCATACCGTAATCTCCCAAAAACCAACACTATGTAACCCTTTATTGTAGTTCTTTCAAACAAAAAATTCTGAAGGTACCAAGGAATACGTGCACCACCTTCTAAGTATACTCAAATTAAAGGTAATTCAATTGCCCATCCAATGAGGTATCATACCTTATATTACATAGAGGCGGTCATACCGTAATCTCCCAAAAACCAACACTAAGTAACCCTTTTATTCAAACAAAAAATTCTGAAGGTACCAAGGAATACGTGCACCACCTTCTAAGTATACCCAAATTAACCGTAATTCAATTGCCCATCCAATGAGGTATCATACGTTATATTACATAGAGGCGGTCATACCGTAATCTCCCAAAAACCAACATTAAGTAACCCTTTTATTCAAACAACAAATTCTGAAGGTACCAAGGAATACGTGCACCACCTTCTAAGTATACTCAAATTAAAGGTAATTCAATTGCCCATCCAATGAGGTATCATACCTTATATTACATAGAGGCGGTCATACCGTAATCTCCCAAAAACCAACACTTTGTAATCCAATCAGGAATATGCTCACCTTTTCTAAGTATATTCAAATTAAAGGTAAATATCATATAACATTCAGTATGCACACCACATTTCAGATTCATGTTTAGTTAATAAGGAACATTTGTAGAGCTTGTTTAGTGAAATTTAAAGATATACAATGTATGCTTTAACCGACGTCATTCTTGGTGGTTTTTTTTTATCTGCTTTGGTCAGTTTGTAGATGGTATACCAACTCAAAACAAAGGGCTTTGTAAAACTTTAATTGCATCATGTATGAACATGAGTTGGATTCGAACCCGGGAGGTCTACATTATATATTCAAAGTGATTCGGTTATGCCATACCAGTATTGCGTATTTATTTGTATATAACTATATATTTACAGCAAAATTAAATACTCTATGACTATTTAAGGAATCAAGTCAATACTTTTGAAAGCTAACTCAGATTTGTAATATAAATATATATTTTGTCCTTCAGTCAAGACATATTTGACCCGCAAAGAATGTCAGAGCAATGATTATGCATAGGAAATAATGTTTATATGTAACTTAGTTAGAAAACAGGATTATTGGTGTGAGTGTAAACCAAATAAATACCCAGATCGCCTAGAAAAATATGGATACGAACTCTATTCGGGCTACGCCTTTGTGTATATTTGCCATAGCCTCTCGTCATCGGCCTGTTTTGTACTAAATAACCTCCTCTGTGCCATAAACTCTACTCTTTTCTCGTTTCAATACCGTACTTTTAATTTTAATTCCCGACTTAACCCTCTAAGTAACCCTTGTTTCTCTTACCTCACCTTATGCTATACCGAGTAAATGATAACACGCTACAGAGAGGTAATAGAGAATAGACTCGTATAGGCGTCACCCGAGCTAAGTTATTGCCACAACCCGAGACAATCAAATTTACTGTGATCCTCACTCTTCCCTATCGTTTTACGCTTTACTTTTTTTCATAACCTTCCTTTGCAATAACACCTACGTAACCGTTTCCAAAACTCTCACTCAGAGTATTTATTTCAGTAACCATCGCGCTTACCCTCTACGTAAGCCACGTTTACATGCACCGTTTACCCTCGGGGGGGGGGGGGGGGGGGGGGGGGGATATCCCCTGGGGTTGCCTCCAGGAGGCAAATTTTGTCATGTATACAGTACACACAGGGGTTAAATTTTTGCCTCCTGGAGGGTATTGAGGCAAAATTTGCCCCAGCTAAATAGGTAGGGCAAATCTGGTTACCCCCAGGGGTAGTTATACCCCTGGGGGTTAACGTGTCATGTAAACGGTTTTGGGGGGTTTTGAGGGAAGCAAACCAGAGAATGATTAGCAATCCATATAAGATAATCACATTTTTTCAATGGGTATCTATCTTTTATCATTTTATGTATTGTAATATTTCTAATCAACATAATAACTATGCAATGATAGCACAAACTTTCCTCAATTTGATATTATTCAAACTGAAATGAGTACGAAGTGAAGGTGGCGCAGAGCTTAAACAAGGTTGATATGTCAAATGATGACATGACAAAAGACCTTTTTTTAAAACTAGAAACCAAGCAGGAAGAACAACAAAGTAGATTTCAATCTTGCTATGAACTTTGATTGAGGGTCTAGGACAAAAACCACCTGGACAAAAACCACCTGACAAAGTCAAATAATGACAAAAGCAACCTAGGACAAAACCCACACGGACGAAACACACCTGGACAAAAACCACCTGGGAAAAAAACAGGGCAAAAGTCATCCACTTATTATTGTATTATATGCTTTTAAACTGAATGTGATAATACTTAATTATGATATCATAGGATGTTATTTGGTCATATTATTCATTTACCAACAATTTTCATATATTTGCCATTTTTGGGTACGCTGTGTAAACTATCTGTACAAGGCTGTATTCCAGTGACAATTTGTTTTCCAGCCATGATGTTATACTAGCTCAAAGATGTCCTAAGATAACTATTTGACATTGTATTTATGCCCATGTTCTTGTACTCTTCAGATTGGAGGAATAAAAGATTGTATATGTGTACATTGAAAAGGCAGTGCGCTGTTTTGTTCGTGCTTGTTTCTTGGCTTGCAATATCATTGAGTAGGATGATTAATTATTTAATCTTATTCACTCAAACTGACTATACAAATCAAGTATGTTTTGCAGGTTTTGATATAAACAATGCACATTTCCGTTTAACATCAAACTTCAACAATCCTTTGAATGTTACGTGGTCTTCCCTGAAATTCTTGCCATACATATGATCAATAATCTATAGTAAGATTACCGGTATGATTAAATATTGTGTTTTAGCCTTGATGAAATATCGTTATGTTTATATCTTACTAAAATATTATGCTTAGCCTTAAATTGCTATATTGTATGTTACCAAACGCCATTGTTTCAATATTGACCCTGTCATTTTTTAGATATGGGTGGGTTTTGTCCTAGTTGAATTTGGTTTTGTTCGGATGGCGTTTGTCCTGGATCCTTGGCATTCGATTTAGAAAATTCTTGTGTACGCCAAATAACAGCTACATAATATTGAACTTATGAAAAAAGGAAAACATGAACTGGATTTAAAATCAATTATCGGTAGTCTTTAGAAACGAGAGAAAAATGTAAATGAGGGGACACAGAATAGCAGACTTGCTAAAAGGAAAACAAGGAAATGTTAAATAAAAGCTTTTTTGAGTTATGTCTCATGACAACTTTGATGTTGATTGAATGAAGATTGCTAACTATGCAGTACTGAGGGGCTTGTCGAAACACTGACCTTTGCCTGGATTTTGACGACGACATGCTTTTAGCTAACGTCCGGAAAGTAAATACATACTATTTCTTATACCCACAAATCGATATTTCTGCATGCTGGTAAAATAAAACCAGCAATTTAACCTTGCATCATTTTTCTTTTCTGTATCATCGAGAAATGTATTAACCTGTTCAGGGTCAGATAGATGACACTGATGATGAATACCCCCTTTGCTTAAAACCCATGTATTTTACCCCCGTGGGCAAACAGGTGCCATGTAAACGCAGCTGCCTCGCTTCACCATTTACCTTACTGTAACCCTCATTCTGCCTTATCTGTCTATGTTTTACTCATTTTCGTAGCCCTAACACTACCATATACTTAACTGTTACCCGCACTTTGACCTTACCCTCTTTAACCCTCTTCTCCATATCCCTGGCTTTACAGTATACCTCACTAACCCTACTGTTACCCTCGCTTGGCCTTACTCCCACGTAACCCTCCTTTTTATAACCGTTGTTATTCTGTTAACCTAACTGTAACCCTTTCGTTTCCCAATTCTCCTACGTTACCCTCGTTTCTATAACCCTTCCATTGCGAATACATAACTGCGAGTATTTATTTCTGTAACCATCCCTCTAACCCTCTGCGCAAGCCCTGCTTCACCATTTACCTTACTGTAACCCTCATTCTGCCTTATCGGTCTAAGTTTTACTCATTTTCGTAGCCCATACACTACCGTTTACTTAACTATTACCCTCACATTGACCTTACCCTATATAACCCTCTTGTCCATATCCCTGGCTTTACAGTATACCTCACTAACCCTACTGTTACCCTCGCTTTGCCCTCACTCCCACATAACCCTCCTTTTTGTAATAAATGAACTAGCCAGTGTCTTAAAATCAATTTTTCATTTTGCTATATGCATATCACAAGAAGTATTCTTGTCAAAACAAGCAGTTTACAATCTTGGTGATGTAGTTATAAAGTTGTAAAGCGAGGGTTATTGACACGAGGGTTACGTAAAGGGTTAGGGCAAAGTGACGCATTCAGCTAGGTATACGGTAAAGCAAGGGAAATGGAACCAGGTTTACGTAGAGGATAAGGGCAGAGCGATGTTTACCCAGAAGATAATAACCAGGCACCGAGAGATTAAGCACAACAACTGCGATCTAAGTGTATTGTAATAACCCGAAGCAATTTGTTGTTTTTCATTTGGCTTAAAAACTATTGGATCACTCTTGACTACACAGAGATGCCCGGTTCGAATCCCACTTTCAATGTTAAAAAATCTTAACTTCCCTGTTTGATAAAAAATTAAATTCTTAGTCAAATTGTTTGGTTATGTTAATCATTTCAAAATCAACCTACGCGGATGCTCCTTTAAATAAACCAAAGGCAATAATTTCATTAGGGTGTGACAAGTGAACACCTGAGGAAGGTAGTTAGGAGTTAAAACATATTGAAAATAGATATATCCACCCAAGGGGTGTAATAAACTCTCACAAAAAAGAAAGGCAACCCCTCTCTCATTTTCTGACAACAACAAAAATGGTGAATGTGAATTGGATTTTTTTTTGTCATGTATACTTAATATGTTCTTGTTTGATTAGTAATAGCTCCATTAACACAGTCTTATTAACGCACGCTGACATTTTATCCGAGAATGAGCGAAACAGTCATGTGTATAATGCTAAAAATTAACTGCATTACAAATCACGGAAATTACAATTTAAGCCAAGGTATATAAAAGGAAACGTAGTTTGGCAATATATTCAATTCGTTTACTCAGAAAATCAAGGTCGAAAATGCCCCGATTCAATATTGCAGATCGAAATATTGTGATTGGTCGGAATCAGGCCAGGGAAAGTTTTGGAACAGTTGACCGCCATCTGAATGTCCATAAAACTACGACCTCCCGACTTTGGAATCGCTACAGACAGTTCCATGCAACCGAAGACCGTCCACGGAGTGGTAGACGAAGGATCACCATAACGGATCAGGATCGTTTCATCCTGGTCATCCACCTACGTAATCGGCAAGCCACACCAACCGTCACTGCAACACAAGTGCCTGGTTTGAGGAGATTTTCGGCCCAAACCATCAGGAACCGTTAACGTGAGGCTAATACATGTATTCATTACTATGAACATTTTTGGACCTGTTCTGAGACACCAACATCGACGTCATCGTCTCAGATGGTGCACAAACCGGATACGTTTCGAGTCCCGTTTCCTACTTCACAGACGTGACGGCAACAAACGTGTATCCAGACTAGGAAATGAACGTTTCGCACCGAAATTGCGTTCGACAGGTCGACAGATTTGGAGGAGGGAGCGTCATGGTGTGGGGAACCATGTCTTACAACGGACAATTACACCTGGTCATCATTTCCGCAATTTGACGGCCAAATGCTACATCAATGATGTTTGACAGCCACACCATCTTTCGATAATCGACCAATAGAGGGAGCTGTTTCAACGGGACAGTGCCCGCCCTCGCACAGCACGTGCAACAGTGGATTTTCTACGGAATTCCATTATCGACTCCTTGCCATGGCCATCCTGGTCTCCCGACATCAACCCCATCGAAAATCTTTGGGACTATCTTAAACGTCGTATCCGTGCACGTACACTACAACTGTCGACATTAGATGACCACAGCACTACAGGATGAGTGCTGAGCAATACCACAGGAAAGGATTTCTCGTCTGATCCGTTCTGCTCCGAGGAGGTGCAATATATTATTTGCAGCTCGTGGCCCTAAAAATAGATACTGAAGTAAGCGCCCCCTAGTTTCCGTCCAATGCATAATAAATATAATGAAATTGAGACTTTATACTACAAATAGATTTGTTTCACCATGTAAAATTTCAATGTGTTATCTTTGATAATCTATGTGTTATAAAAAGTTAAAGACTGCTATCAACACTACATAAAATCAGGGGTTGCGTTCTTAGGCAAACAATAAAAGTTACCGTTATGGAAACGAGTGTTACGTAGAGGTTTAGAGCAAAGCGAGGGTCGCAGTTATGTATTCGCAATGGAAGGGTTATAGAAGCGAGGGTTAAGTAGAATGATTGGGAAAAGCAAGGGTTACATTTAGGTAAACAGAATAGCAATGGTTATAAAAAGGTGGGTTACGTGGGTGTGAGGGCAAAGCGAGGGTCACAGTAGGGTTAGTGAGTATACTGTAAAGCCAGGGATATAGACAAGAGGGTTATATTATAAGTTATAACATTGCATAGCGGGTTGCATAGGTATTTATTATTCCCGTGAAAGGTTAATAAATACCTAAGAATCCCACTATGCAATGTTATAACGAATTCATCTTACCGAATGTTCAAACACAACGCATATTTAAAAAGGTTAAAAACTGCTGAGGCACATGACAAAGATCAGGGTCACAAACTGGAAGTGTTGTTTTGAAAACTAAATCATCAATCGTGTCAGTGCTTTGCTTAGTCAGAGGAATTATTTTTTATGAACACAGTTCTTGAAGCATAATTTCGATGTTAAACAACTTCCCTTGCAAGACAAACAAGGAAACATTGAATGGATACTGATATTTCAAATAAACGTGAACCTATTCTCATATGCAATGATCAAGAAAACCTCGACACAATATTGACATTTTTTTCCACAAGAAACATTTTAAACACCAGATCTTAGATTAATAAGGTAATTATGGCAATATACATGTATGGTTTTTTTTTGCCTTTATATAGCTTTCAATTACTTTGACTTTAGTTTGTATAAAGGTACATATTATTTGAGCAAAGGTTACATCAATGTATTCCATGAAACATACTTTTCAAGGAGCTCAATCTGCACGCTTTTTTCATGGCGGGGTATAAATTAGTTCAATTTGCACGCTTTTTTCGTGATTGGTTCATGGCGGGGTATAAATAATTTATCCTCCTTCTCAAGAGGGTGACATCGGTAGTTATCCAGGGTCACGTGAACCAATCAGAGATCGAGATTCTTACATGAGGTAGGATAAAGGGTTAGGTCAAAAGGAGGGTAACAGTTAAGTATATGGTAGTATTAGGGCTACGCAAATGAGTAAAACATAGACAGATAAGGCAGAATGAATGTTACAGTAAGGTAAATGGTGAAGCGAGGCTAACGTAGAGGGTTAGAGCGATGGTTACAGAAATAAATACTCGCAGTTATGTATTCGCAATGAAAGGGTTATAGAAACGAGAGTTACGTAGGAGGATTGGGAAAAGCAAGGGTTACAGAATAACAATGGCTATAAAAAGGAGGGTTACGTGGGAGTAAAGGCAAAGCGAGGGTAACAGTAGGATTAGTGAGGTATACTGTAAAACCAGGGATATGGACAAGAGGGTTAAAGAGGGTAAGGTCAAAGTGAGGGTAACAGTTAAGTACACGGTAGTGTTAGGGCTACGAAAATGAGTAAAACACAGACAGATAAGGCAGAATGAGGGTTACAGTAAGATAAATTGTGAAGCAAGGCTTACGTAGAGGGTAAGAGCGATGGTTACAGAAATAAATAATAAAAATGAGAGTTATGGAAATAAACTGTTACGTAGGTGTTATTGCAAAGCAAGGTTATGAAAAAAAGTAAAGCGTAAAACGATAGGGAAGAGTGAGGGTCACAATAAAGTTAATGGTTTAACGAGGGTTACAGGAACGAGGGTAACGTATAAGATTAGAGAGGGATTTTTATCAACAGTCAAGTGTGGGCCACAAAAAAGGGTTATGCACGGAAATAGGTTACCACACGAGTTAAAGTTAGGTAGACGGTAATGTGAGAATTATAGATAGGATTATGGGATAACAAGATGGTCAGAGTAAGGTATACTGTAAAATGAGGGTTATCAAATCAAATAATACCAAGAGGGTATGGCAAGGCAAGGGTTAAAGTTTTTTTTATACTAAGTGAGGGTATGTTAAGCTAGTTTAAATGAATGGTAAGGGAAAGTAAAGTTTACAATTGGTTACACCCCTTGGGTTGTTCTAACTCTTCTTTTTTCAATAAATTTAAAGTCATACATTGTGAAGTTATACCTTTGTTTAAACTTTTAAAAGTTTTATATGCAGTGACCACGTTTTGGATCGTTATCTCATGTCCACCTTTGCCGGAGTGTTCCTTATGAGTGTAGGCTAACACAGTCTCGGGTTATGGCAATAACTTAGCTCGGGTGACGCCTATACGAGTCTATTCTCTATTACCTCTCTGTAGCGTGTTATCATTAAGTCGGTATAGCATTAGGTGAGGTAAGAGAAACAAGGGTTACTTAGAGGGTTAGATTGGGAATTAAAATTAAAAGTACGGTATTGAAACGAGAAAAGAGTAGAGTTTGTGGCACAGAGAAGGTTATTTAGTACAAAACAGGCCGATGACGAGAGGTTATGGCAAATATACACAAAGGCGTAGCCCGAATAGAGTTCGTATCCATAATTTCTAGGCGATCTTGGTATTTATTTGGTTTACACTCACACCGATAATCCTGTTTTCTAACTAAGTTACATATAAACATTATTTCCTATGCATAATCATTGCTCTGACATTCTTTGCGGGTCAAATATGTCTTGACTGAAGGACAAAATATATATTTATATTACAAATCTGAGTTAGCTTTCAAAAGTATTGACTTGATTCCTTAAATAGTCATAGAGTATTTAATTTTGCTGAAGATATATGGTTACATACAAATAAACAAGCAATACTGGCATGGCATAACCGAATCACTTTGAATATATACAATGTAGGTCCCGGGTTCGAATCCAACTCATGTTCATACATGATACAATTAAAGTTTCACAAAGCCCTTTGTTTTGAGTTGGTATACCGTCTACAAACTGACCAAAGCAGATAAAAAAAACCACCAAGAATGACGTCTGTTACGGTATGACCGCCTCTATGTAATATAAGGTATGATACCTCATTGGATGGGCAATTGAATTACCTTTAATTTGAGTATACTTAGAAGGTGGTGCACGTATTCCTTGGTACCTTCAGAATTTGTTGTTTGAATAAAAGGGTTACTTAGTGGTGGTTTTTGGGAGATTACGGTATGACCGCCTCTATGTAATATAACGTATGATACCTCATAGGATGGGCAATTGAATTACCTTTAATTTGAGTATACTTAGAAGGTGGTGCACGTATTCCTTGGTACCTTCAGAATTTTTTGTTTAAATAAAAGGGTTACTTAGTGTTGGTTTTTGGGAGATTACGGTATGACCGCCTCTATGTAATATAACGTATGATACCTCATTGGATGGGCAATTGAATTACCTTTAATTTGAGTATACTTAGAAGGTGGTGCACGTATTCCTTGGTACCTTAAGAATTTGTTGTTTGAAAGAACTACAATAAAGGGTTACTTAGTGTTGGTTTTTGGGAGATTACGGTATGACCGCCTCTATGTAATATAACGTATGATACCTCATAGGATGGGCAATTGAATTACCTTTAATTTGAGTATACTTAGAAGGTGGTGCACGTATTCCTTGGTACCTTCAGAATTTTTTGTTTAAATAAAAGGGTTACTTAGTGTTGGTTTTTGGGAGATTACGGTATGACCGCCTCTATGTAATATAACGTATGATACCTCATTGGATGGGCAATTGAATTACCTTTAATTTGAGTATACTTAGAAGGTGGTGCACGTATTCCTTGGTACCTTCAGAATTTTTTGTTTGAATAAAAGGGTTACTTAGTGTTGGTTTTTGGGAGATTACGGTATGACCGCCTCTATGTAATATAACGTATGATACCTCATTGGATGGGCAATTGAATTACCTTTAATTTGAGTATACTTAGAAGGTGGTGCACGTATTCCTTGGTACCTTCAGAATTTTTTGTTTGAAAGAACTACAATAAAGGGTTACATAGTGTTGGTTTTTGGGAGATTACGGTATGACCGCCTCTATGTAATATAACGTATGATACCTCATTGGATGGGCAATTGAACTACCTTTAATTTGAGTATACTTAGAAGGTGGTGCACGTATTCCTTGGTACCTTCAGAATTTTTTGTTTGAATAAAAGGGTTACTTAGTGTTGTTTTTTTGGAGATTACGGTACACGTATTCCTTGGTACCTTCAGAATTTGTTGTTTGAAAGAACTACAATAAAGGGTTACATAGTGTTGGTTTTTGGGAGATTACGGTATGACCGCCTCTATGTAATATAACGTATGATACCTCATTTGATGGGCAATTGAATTACCTTTAATTTAAATATACTTAGAAGGTGGTGCACGTATTCCTTGGTACCTTCAGAATTTTTTGTTTGAATAAAAGGGTTACTTAGTGTTGGTTTTTGGGAGATTACGGTATGACCGCCTCTATGTAATATAACGTATGATACCTCATTGGATGGGCAATTGAATTACCTTTAATTTGAGTATACTTAGAAGGTGGTGCACGTATTCCTTGGTACCTTCAGAATTTGTTGTTTGAATAAAAGGGTTACTTAGTGGTGGTTTTTGGGAGATTACGGTATGACCGCCTCTATGTAATATAACGTATGATACCTCATAGGATGGGCAATTGAATTACCTTTAATTTGAGTATACTTAGAAGGTGGTGCACGTATTCCTTGGTACCTTCAGAATTTTTTGTTTAAATAAAAGGGTTACTTAGTGTTGGTTTTTGGGAGATTACGGTATGACCGCCTCTATGTAATATAACGTATGATACCTCATTGGATGGGCAATTGAATTACCTTTAATTTGAGTATACTTAGAAGGTGGTGCACGTATTCCTTGGTACCTTAAGAATTTGTTGTTTGAAAGAACTACAATAAAGGGTTACTTAGTGTTGGTTTTTGGGAGATTACGGTATGACCGCCTCTATGTAATATAACGTATGATACCTCATAGGATGGGCAATTGAATTACCTTTAATTTGAGTATACTTAGAAGGTGGTGCACGTATTCCTTGGTACCTTCAGAATTTTTTGTTTAAATAAAAGGGTTACTTAGTGTTGGTTTTTGGGAGATTACGGTATGACCGCCTCTATGTAATATAACGTATGATACCTCATTGGATGGGCAATTGAATTACCTTTAATTTGAGTATACTTAGAAGGTGGTGCACGTATTCCTTGGTACCTTCAGAATTTTTTGTTTGAATAAAAGGGTTACTTAGTGTTGGTTTTTGGGAGATTACGGTATGACCGCCTCTATGTAATATAACGTATGATACCTCATTGGATGGGCAATTGAATTACCTTTAATTTGAGTATACTTAGAAGGTGGTGCACGTATTCCTTGGTACCTTCAGAATTTGTTGTTTGAAAGAACTACAATAAAGGGTTACATAGTGTTGGTTTTTGGGAGATTACGGTATGACCGCCTCTATGTAATATAACGTATGATACCTCATTGGATGGGCAATTGAACTACCTTTAATTTGAGTATACTTAGAAGGTGGTGCACGTATTCCTTGGTACCTTCAGAATTTTTTGTTTGAATAAAAGGGTTACTTAGTGTTGTTTTTTTGGAGATTACGGTACACGTATTCCTTGGTACCTTCAGAATTTGTTGTTTGAAAGAACTACAATAAAGGGTTACATAGTGTTGGTTTTTGGGAGATTACGGTATGACCGCCTCTATGTAATATAACGTATGATACCTCATTGGATGGGCAATTGAATTACCTTTTGAGTATACTTAGAAGGTGGTGCACGTATTCCTTGGTACCTTCAGAGTTTTTTGTTTGAATAAAAGGGTTACTTAATGTTGGTTAGAGATTACGGTATGACCGCCTCTATGTAATATAACGTATGATACCTCATTGGATGGGCAATTGAATTACCTTTAATTTGAGTATACTTAGAAGGTGGTGCACGTATTCCTTGGTACCTTCAGAATTTTTTGTTTGAATAAAAGGGTTACTTAGTGTTGGTTTTTGGGAGATTACGGTATGACCGCCTCTATGTTATATAACGTATGATACCTCATTGGATGGGCAATTGAACTACCTTTAATTTGAGTATACTTAGAAGGTGGTGCACGTATTCTTTGGTACCTTCAGAATGTTTTGTTTGAATAAAAGGGTTACTTAGTGTTGGTTTTTTGGAGATTACGGTATGACCGCCTCTATGTAATATAACGTATGATACCTCATTGGATGGGCAATTGAATTACCTTTAATTTGAGTATACTTAGAAGGTGGTGCACGTATTCCTTGGTACCTTCAGAATTTGTTGTTTGAAAGAACTACAATAAAGGGTTACATAGTGTTGGTTTTTGGGAGATTACGGTATGACCGCCTCTATGTAATATAACGTATGATACCTCATTGGATGGGCAATTGAATTACCTTTAATTTGAGTATACTTAGAAGGTGGTGCACGTATTCCTTGGTACCTTCAGAATTTTTTGTTTGAATAAAAGGGTTACTTAGTGTTGGTTTTTGGGAGATTACGGTATGACCGCCTCTATGTAATATAACGTATGATACCTCATTGGATGGGCAATTGAATTACCTTTAATTTGAGTATACTTAGAAGGTGGTGCACGTATTCCTTGGTACCTTCAGAATTTGTTGTTTGAATAAAAGGGTTACTTAGTGTTGGTTAGAGATTACGGTATGACCGCCTCTATGTAATATAACGTATGATACCTCATTTGATGGGCAATTGAATTACCTTTAATTTAAATATACTTAGAAGGTGGTGCACGTATTCCTTGGTACCTTCAGAATTTTTTGTTTGAATAAAAGGGTTACTTAGTGTTGGTTTTTGGGAGATTACGGTATGACCGCCTCTATGTAATATAACGTATGATACCTCATTGGATGGGCAATTGAATTACCTTTAATTTGAGTATACTTAGAAGGTGGTGCACGTATTCCTTGGTACCTTCAGAATTTTTTGTTTGAATAAAAGGGTTACTTAGTGTTGGTTTTTGGGAGATTACGGTATGACCGCCTCTATGTAATATAACGTATGATACCTCATTGGATGGGCAATTGAATTACCTTTAATTTGAGTATACTTAGAAGGTGGTGCACGTATTCCTTGGTACCTTCAGAATTTGTTGTTTGAAAGAACTACAATAAAGGGTTACATAGTGTTGGTTTTTGGGAGATTACGGTATGACCGCCTCTATGTAATATAACGTATGATACCTCATTGGATGGGCAATTGAATTACCTTTTGAGTATACTTAGAAGGTGGTGCACGTATTCCTTGGTACCTTCAGAATTTTTTGTTTGAATAAAAGGGTTACTTAGTGTTGGTTAGAGATTACGGTATGACCGCCTCTATGTAATATAACGTATGATACCTCATTGGATGGGCAATTGAATTACCTATAATTTAAATATACTTAGAAGGTGGTGCACGTATTCCTTGGTACCTTCAGAATTTTTTGTTTGAATAAAAGGGTTACTTAGTGTTGGTTTTTGGGAGATTACGGTATGACCGCCTCTATGTAATATAACGTATGATACCTCATTGGATGGGCAATTGAATTACCTTTAATTTGAGTATACTTAGAAGGTGGTGCACGTATTCCTTGGTACCTTCAGAATTTGTTGTTTGAATAAAAGGGTGACATAGTGTTGGTTTTTGGGAGATTACGGTATGACCGCCTCTATGTAATATAACGTATGATACCTCATTGGATGGGCAATTGAATTACCTTTAATTTGAGTATACTTAGAAGGTGGTGCACGTATTCCTTGGTACCTTCAGAATTTTTTGTTTGAATAAAAGGGTTACATAGTGTTGGTTTTTGGGAGATTACGGTATGACCGCCTCTATGTAATATAACGTATGATACCTCATTGGATGGGCAATTGAATTACCTTTAATTTGAGTATACTTAGAAGGTGGTGCACGTATTCCTTGGTACCTTCAGAATTTTTTGTTTGAATAAAAGGGTTACTTAGTGTTGGTTTTTGGGAGATTACGGTATGACCGCCTCTATGTAATATAACGTATGATACCTCATTGGATGGGCAATTGAATTACCTTTAATTTGAGTATACTTAGAAGGTGGTGCACGTATTCCTTGGTACCTTCAGAATTTGTTGTTTGAAAGAACTACAATAAAGGGTTACATAGTGTTGGTTTTTGGGAGATTACGGTATGACCGCCTCTATGTAATATAACGTATGATACCTCATTGGATGGGCAATTGAATTACCTTTAATTTGAGTATACTTAGAAGGTGGTGCACGTATTCCTTGGTACCTTCAGAATTTTTTGTTTGAATAAAAGGGTTACTTAGTGTTGGTTTTTGGGAGATTACGGTATGACCGCCTCTATGTAATATAACGTATGATACCTCATTGGATGGGCAATTGAATTACCTTTAATTTGAGTATACTTAGAAGGTGGTGCACGTATTCCTTGGTACCTTCAGAATTTGTTGTTTGAATAAAAGGGTTACTTAGTGTTGGTTAGAGATTACGGTATGACCGCCTCTATGTAATATAACGTATGATACCTCATTTGATGGGCAATTGAATTACCTTTAATTTAAATATACTTAGAAGGTGGTGCACGTATTCCTTGGTACCTTCAGAATTTTTTGTTTGAATAAAAGGGTTACTTAGTGTTGGTTTTTGGGAGATTACGGTATGACCGCCTCTATGTAATATAACGTATGATACCTCATTGGATGGGCAATTGAATTACCTTTAATTTGAGTATACTTAGAAGGTGGTGCACGTATTCCTTGGTACCTTCAGAATTTTTTGTTTGAATAAAAGGGTTACTTAGTGTTGGTTTTTGGGAGATTACGGTATGACCGCCTCTATGTAATATAACGTATGATACCTCATTGGATGGGCAATTGAATTACCTTTAATTTGAGTATACTTAGAAGGTGGTGCACGTATTCCTTGGTACCTTCAGAATTTGTTGTTTGAAAGAACTACAATAAAGGGTTACATAGTGTTGGTTTTTGGGAGATTACGGTATGACCGCCTCTATGTTATATAACGTATGATACCTCATTGGATGGGCAATTGAATTACCTTTTGAGTATACTTAGAAGGTGGTGCACGTATTCCTTGGTACCTTCAGAATTTTTTGTTTGAATAAAAGGGTTACTTAGTGTTGGTTAGAGATTACGGTATGACCGCCTCTATGTAATATAACGTATGATACCTCATTGGATGGGCAATTGAATTACCTATAATTTAAATATACTTAGAAGGTGGTGCACGTATTCCTTGGTACCTTCAGAATTTTTTGTTTGAATAAAAGGGTTACTTAGTGTTGGTTTTTGGGAGATTACGGTATGACCGCCTCTATGTAATATAACGTATGATACCTCATTGGATGGGCAATTGAATTACCTTTAATTTGAGTATACTTAGAAGGTGGTGCACGTATTCCTTGGTACCTTCAGAATTTGTTGTTTGAATAAAAGGGTGACATAGTGTTGGTTTTTGGGAGATTACGGTATGACCGCCTCTATGTAATATAACGTATGATACCTCATTGGATGGGCAATTGAATTACCTTTAATTTGAGTATACTTAGAAGGTGGTGCACGTATTCCTTGGTACCTTCAGAATTTTTTGTTTGAATAAAAGGGTTACATAGTGTTGGTTTTTGGGAGATTACGGTATGACCGCCTCTATGTAATATAACGTATGATACCTCATTGGATGGGCAATTGAATTACCTTTAATTTGAGTATACTTAGAAGGTGGTGCACGTATTCCTTGGTACCTTCAGAATTTTTTGTTTGAATAAAAGGGTTACTTAGTGTTGGTTTTTGGGAGATTACGGTATGACCGCCTCTATGTAATATAACGTATGATACCTCATTGGATGGGCAATTGAATTACCTTTAATTTGAGTATACTTAGAAGGTGGTGCACGTATTCCTTGGTACCTTCAGAATTTGTTGTTTGAAAGAACTACAATAAAGGGTTACATAGTGTTGGTTTTTGGGAGATTACGGTATGACCGCCTCTATGTAATATAACGTATGATACCTCATTGGATGGGCAATTGAACTACCTTTAATTTGAGTATACTTAGAAGGTGGTGCACGTATTCCTTGGTACCTTCAGAATTTTTTTTTGAATAAAAGGGTTACTTAGTGTTGTTTTTTTGGAGATTACGGTACACGTATTCCTTGGTACCTTCAGAATTTGTTGTTTGAAAGAACTACAATAAAGGGTTACATAGTGTTGGTTTTTGGGAGATTACGGTATGACCGCCTCTATGTAATATAACGTATGATACCTCATTGGATGGGCAATTGAATTACCTTTTGAGTATACTTAGAAGGTGGTGCACGTATTCCTTGGTACCTTCAGAGTTTTTTGTTTGAATAAAAGGGTTACTTAATGTTGGTTAGAGATTACGGTATGACCGCCTCTATGTAATATAACGTATGATACCTCATTGGATGGGCAATTGAATTACCTTTAATTTGAGTATACTTAGAAGGTGGTGCACGTATTCCTTGGTACCTTCAGAATTTTTTGTTTGAATAAAAGGGTTACTTAGTGTTGGTTTTTGGGAGATTACGGTATGACCGCCTCTATGTAATATAACGTATGATACCTCATTGGATGGGCAATTGAACTACCTTTAATTTGAGTATACTTAGAAGGTGGTGCACGTATTCTTTGGTACCTTCAGAATGTTTTGTTTGAATAAAAGGGTTACTTAGTGTTGGTTTTTTGGAGATTACGGTATGACCGCCTCTATGTAATATAACGTATGATACCTCATTGGATGGGCAATTGAATTACCTTTAATTTGAGTATACTTAGAAGGTGGTGCACGTATTCCTTGGTACCTTCAGAATTTTTTGTTTGAATAAAGGGTTACTTAGTGTTGGTTTTTGGGAGATTACGGTATGACCGCCTCTATGTAATATAACGTATGATACCTCATTGGATGGGCAATTGAATTACCTTTAATTTGAGTATACTTAGAAGGTGGTGCACGTATTCCTTGGTACCTTCAGAATTTGTTGTTTGAAAGAACTACAATAAAGGGTTACATAGTGTTGGTTTTTGGGAGATTACGGTATGACCGCCTCTATGTAATATAACGTATGATACCTCATTGGATGGGCAATTGAATTACCTTTAATTTGAGTATACTTAGAAGGTGGTGCACGTATTCCTTGGTACCTTCAGAATTTTTTGTTTGAATAAAAGGGTTACTTAGTGTTGGTTTTTGGGAGATTACGGTATGACCGCCTCTATGTAATATAACGTATGATACCTCATTGGATGGGCAATTGAATTACCTTTAATTTGAGTATACTTAGAAGGTGGTGCACGTATTCCTTGGTACCTTCAGAATTTGTTGTTTGAATAAAAGGGTTACTTAGTGTTGGTTAGAGATTACGGTATGACCGCCTCTATGTAATATAACGTATGATACCTCATTTGATGGGCAATTGAATTACCTTTAATTTAAATATACTTAGAAGGTGGTGCACGTATTCCTTGGTACCTTCAGAATTTGTTGTTTGAAAGAACTACAATAAAGGGTTACTTAGTGTTGGTTTTTGGGAGATTACGGTATGACCGCCTCTATGTAATATAACGTATGATACCTCATTGGATGGGCAATTGAATTACCTTTAATCTGAGTATACTTAGAAGGTGGTGCACGTATTCCTTGGTACCTTCAGAATTTGTTGTTTGAATAAAAGGGTTACTTAGTGTTGGTTTTTGGGAGATTACGGTATGACCGCCTCTATGTAATATAACGTATGATACCTCATTGGATGGGCAATTGAATTACCTTTAATTTGAGTATACTTAGAAGGTGGTGCACGTATTCCTTGGTACCTTCAGAATTTTTTGTTTGAATAAAAGGGTTACTTAGTGTTGGTTTTTGGGAGATTACGGTATGACCGCCTCTATGTAATATAACGTATGATACCTCATTGGATGGGCAATTGAATTACCTTTAATTTGAGTATACTTAGAAGGTGGTGCACGTATTCCTTGGTACCTTCAGAATTTGTTGTTTGAAAGAACTACAATAAAGGGTTACATAGTGTTGGTTTTTGGGAGATTACGGTATGACCGCCTCTATGTAATATAACGTATGATACCTCATTGGATGGGCAATTGAATTACCTTTTGAGTATACTTAGAAGGTGGTGCACGTATTCCTTGGTACCTTCAGAATTTTTTGTTTGAATAAAAGGGTTACTTAGTGTTGGTTAGAGATTACGGTATGACCGCCTCTATGTAATATAACGTATGATACCTCATTGGATGGGCAATTGAATTACCTTTAATTTAAATATACTTAGAAGGTGGTGCACGTATTCCTTGGTACCTTCAGAATTTTTTGTTTGAATAAAAGGGTTACTTAGTGTTGGTTTTTGGGAGATTACGGTATGACCGCCTCTATGTAATATAACGTATGATACCTCATTGGATGGGCAATTGAATTACCTTTAATTTGAGTATACTTAGAAGGTGGTGCACGTATTCCTTGGTACCTTCAGAATTTGTTGTTTGAATAAAAGGGTGACATAGTGTTGGTTTTTGGGAGATTACGGTATGACCGCCTCTATGTAATATAACGTATGATACCTCATTGGATGGGCAATTGAATTACCTTTAATTTGAGTATACTTAGAAGGTGGTGCACGTATTCCTTGGTACCTTCAGAATTTTTTGTTTGAATAAAAGGGTTACATAGTGTTGGTTTTTGGGAGATTACGGTATGACCGCCTCTATGTAATATAACGTATGATACCTCATTGGATGGGCAATTGAAAAATCTTTAATTTGAGTATACTTAGAAGGTGGTGCACGTATTCTTTGGTACCCTAGGTCGACTTTTCTGAATAAGTAACTGGAAAAACTGAATATCGAATAAGGAATAAGGAATAAGTAACCAACTTCACACTGCCGGATTTGACAGCGTGGAACAACCAATCAGAATGAAGAAATGTTACTCACTTGTGTTTGTAAACAAACGCACATGTAAGAGTCAACATGTGTATACAAACTAATCTTCTACATCACTGTCGTCGTCATCTGAGAATTCCACCATTCTCCTCTGCTCCTGGGACACTTGCAGGCGGAGTCTAAGTTTGAGAGACTCGATTAATTTGTCAAAATGATGTCTTTTTGTAATAAGGCTGACATGGTCATCCAGCTTCTTAGCGAAGATTATTCAATCTCGTACCCATGATCCGGACAATTTTCTGATAACCACTAGTTTCCTAACGTCAGCGGCGATTCGAGCCCTTTCTTTTGTAAGATCGTCATTAATAAAGATCTTTGATTTGCCCCCTTGACCTCTCAGTTTGCTGAGATTCCTCATCAGCTCCCTCTTTTTGCGATCAGACATGAACTGTACTAGAATGGGTCTCGGTCTACCTCCTGTGTAATTACCAGGGTTGCCAGTCCTGTGACTTCGTTCAATGTCCTGCAAGACTAGTTTCACCCCGATTTTACCTGCTAACTTCATCATAATTTCGTCAGTATTTTCCCCTGCTTCTTCATTTATGCCATAAACACGAACATTATTCCGGCGACTGTATTGATATATGTCATCCAATTGAGAATCTTTATCCTTCAGTTTATCTTCTAATTCCGTGACTTTCTTTTGCAAAGAATCAGTCTTTTCTTTATTTGCCATTAGGAAATCATTCACAGACTTCAGCTTACTATCAAGAGTCAGGTTAATTTGGGGCATAATAACTCCAGCTAGAGCCACTCCTACTTTCTCTAAAACTGCAGGAGAATTGAAAGCCTCAATAATTTGAGGCACAATGTCTAAGTTTTCCATGCCTGATTCTTCTACAGTGAAAACGGAACTGTCAGATAACGATCTTGTTCTCTTAGACAATGAGAATGAAATATCCACTTGGGGTGAAATAGGTGAACTACGCCGGCGTTTGGAATTACCGGGAGTGTCAGTCATTTGAGGATAAGTTCAAAGTTATTTTGTAACTTACATAACAGGTTTATCAGGGATATGAAATGTCTTGAAACAATTCTTCTTTGTAAATTGATGGAGGTTTACTTACATGTACTGATATATCCATTCACACACATCCTCATATTGAATATGGCGTCCTTTGAAACATGAAATGACACTTTCACGAATCCACAAAAATACATTTGAATGTACACCATCCAACATATATTTTCTCACAATTATGGTGATTGTTAGTTTAATTTTAGTCCCACATTATCATTTTAGTCGAAAATGCCTTTGTAGGTTGATTTTAATCACATTGTTTTCACATCGGTGAGAGCTCCTGAAAACACGTCTACTCTCGACCCCAGGCTGTCATAAGCAAGCAAGTATAAATAAAAGATGTAAAACATTGGGCTTTGAACATTAAAGCAGCAGGGCAAAGGGACTTTCATCAATTTTTTTTAATTTTGAATAGAGTAATTTGAACCTAAAGGTGAAATCATTGTTTTCATTTTATTTAAATGTATCATTTCTTAAAAATAGTTTCAAAGTTTATCTGAAATAATTTAGCATATCTAAGTTAATTGATATCATGCATCCACATGAACATGTTTATTTTACAATCCTGTTTGCTAATTATTTAGGTTATCATGTAGGTTATTTTAACTGTCAATATGTTTTGGATTTTTGAATAATTTATGAAATTACAATTGTTTTCAATATTCTGATTTAAATAGTAATCATTGAAATAAATTAAGTCAGTTTGACTTGTTATTGAATCAAATTATATTGCATTAATATAAACATTTCCAAAACAAAATAAACAAATTTCATATATAGTCTCCATCAGTTTCATATTAATTATTGATATTTTTACACGGTAGATGAGTATCCTTGGTGCTGTACAGCAACATAAAGAATACTTTTGTTAAGTATTTTTAAAATATTTTAAACTGTCAAGAACCAGTCAAGATGACTGAACACTCAAGGGAGATAATTGACAGGTAGCTCAACATCTCTGTCCCTGAAATTGATAAAATTATTGAGGCTCAAACACTGTTGCTGGGCTAAATTCAGGAGTAACTTGGACAACCACATTTTAGAAGGCAACTTTTATATTGTTAGCAAAATTGACCTCAATATGAAAATATGTCAAAGAACATCACGTCGACTCTGTAAGGCCCAATCTTCCGCACGCATCGGGCGAGATATTCATTTACAAGAAATTCTTGTAAATGCATATCTCGCCCGATGCGTGCGGAAGATGGTATGGCCCATGTGTTGCCATCTTTAGACTGAATATGTATCGTAGCTTGTGAGATTTCTTCGGGGTCATATTTTCTTAGTGTCATTAAATAATTACTTGTAAGTATCAAAGCAAAGTCGACAAGGCAAACCTCTGACACTTCCGCATGTTTGTCCGAGGTTTGTGGTTGCTACTATAATGCTAGGGACGGTTGCTAGGGGGCGGGGCTTAATGGATCGGTCTATTATTCCTGCCAAAAATGTTTCTCTGGTAACATAAATATCATCTTAAGCTTAGGACAATGACTTTTCTTTCATCTACATTATATACATCATTACTTTTTGTACAATACTGATTGAATGAGTCAGACTCAAGCGAACACCATTTTTCAAAAAAATAAAATAAAATAATTAAGTAGCTGTACAATTCATCCTCCAAAGTTACTGAGTTCAAATACCCTTCTAAGCACATTTCTTACTTTTATCATGTATGGGTAATCATTTTCTAAACAATCACTATACTTGGAGAGGAAAGAGGTATCATTGATTATTGGACAATCATTCTAGATCCAGCCTGGGTCGTTGTTAGAATATTTATACACATAATTAGTGGTGGACCAAAGCGAAGACGGCGTCCATTATAATTCCGTTGCTGGCTCATTTTCAATAGCCTTCCATGAGAGTCACAGCACCGTTAATGAAACAAACACTTTCGGTTATCATAAATAACTACAGTACGTGGAATCACAAACAATGACAATAGATCTGCCAGCAGCCGTCATCTTGTTTTTTTAAGATAATTTCAATGTTCAATTTAGCAATTATTTTCATAAAAAAGGAATGCAGAAGTATTCATGTAAACAAAAATTCAAATATATCCCGACCATTGTTAAAAGTGTTTAGGCTTACATAACCAAATTATGCATGTTTATTTCCGAATATAGCGGCTATCTTGGAAAGTAATCAAGTTGGCCCTTTATCTACAATATACAGTATATTAAAAGCAATATCTCTGCCAAAAACATTATTTTGGACACAAAAGGTTTGATATTTTGCACGATTCTGCAGGACTACGCTTGTTACCTATAACATGCCAACAGTCAGCTGGTTTTGCATCAATCACAAAATGTATTAATTTAGATTGACATTTTTCAAATTTGTTAATTTACCAAAATAATGTTGACCTAAAATGGTTTAGATTTACGTTTTAACAATAAACAATATACTAATTTCATTTAGCAATTGATAAAAACTTTGATTAAATAAATAAGAAAAACCTGCGCTGTCTTGACTTGAACTATTATGTTATTTTTTCATAACATTGAATGTTTTAGGCGAAATGAGTACGAGTCGAGTTATCTCCCTTTGTTTACAGTCTCAACTGCACTCGTTGCATTTCGCCAGTGACCGTGACATGCTAGCGTTTCTGTTTGAGACAAAATTAACGCTTCAAATAATGCATATCGTAGTTTTCCTAACTTCGGACTTGTTCTACGATAGCTGGAAATAATGCGATAGTGTACCTTAGGTACATGACATTGTGTCTGTAAGTATTTGGGTATCAATCAAATGTATTTCCGGGTTAGGCCTAAGCCGGCTTGTGGCAGTCAATCTTGAGTACATATAGCGAGGCATCTTCCCACGGCAAGGTGAAAACGTATCGAGCAACTCTCCTCGCTTTAGACCTTGCCTTCACAAGGTAGAAAACTGGTGATCCGGAGCAGCGACACCTATCGTGATCACGAGTAACGCCCCTTATCAGCTCTTACAAAATAGCCAATGAAATTTCGGAACAAATTCAAAATACTAACAGACGATCTTTTTGAAAACTATCCGAGTGAAATTTAATTTCAAATTTCAGTCCGCATGGTTGTTTTCACGTTTTTGATGAGCACCGAGAATGCAGAGAAGACAAACATTTATGTATCACTTGAATTAATTGTTTCTCGCCCTTGTAAAAACACATACAAAAGTATTTTTTCAAATCGGTTCAGTTAACATGCTGTCTTCTGATTGGACTATTCTACTTCCGTGCAGCGGGTTGAAATGCTAGCACAGAAATCACGGCCAATGAAGTCAAGGGAGGAATGGGAAAGTTTAGAAACTTTTTCGTTTCGCCCGTGACGTTGTGAAGATGATAGCGAGGTGGTCTGTAACTAAGTCATCTAAAGGGACAGTAGCACGTTATGAAGGGAATTGTAAGATGAGGTCAGGAAAAGGAAAATTAATTGTTCCAATTTAAAGACAATATATCTTAACTTAATGAAGCATTAATAAATCAAATACATTATGTGAAGTTTAGCCATGTGATTCCTTTTTCTTACACGAAAGGAATAAAAGGGGTTCACACAAGAAATGCCGCCAATGGACTTTATGTGAATCTTTATAATTTGTTCTGTGACTTTGGATTATCGGTTTGTGTAATGATTTTTGACATTATCAAAATAATACATTTATCATAAACGTATAATTATCAGGGAAAATTTGAAAATATGAAAAGAATTGGCAACTGCCCCTTTAATGATAATCAGATAATTAGATGAAAAAATGGAGTTAACATTGAAGCCATTCTCTGAAAGGATGTTATAAACAAAGAATGAATACATGAAGCAACGAAGTCGATGAATTCTAATAGTAGTAGGCTACTAAAAGAAAACAATTTCTATAATGAATAATGAATAATGAACAAATAAATAGTTATTACATTTTTGGCCAATTCATCAACGTTGAGCAATAGAGAGACACTCCGTGATTTTCATTTTATTTGGTTTTTCAAACGTATAAAGAAACCTAAACAATGATGTTATTTCTGTAGACGAACTTGTAAACCTTCTCTATATCTTTCAAGAAAATGTTTGATAATATGTTATTTCAAGTTATAAACAACGTTTCTCAAGACGTAAATGCATGTGTAAAGGCTGCTGTTCGCAATATGGGCGTTTCTTCTACATCATGTGGTGTAAGACACGACTGCTTGCTAAGCCCTTTGTAATTTCATATATTAGTTGGAAGTAGAATCAGAGGAAACTATGATTACATTTGGATAATATTCTCTTCTAAAATAGCACGGCCACGGTCACGTGCCTGTAAAACCATTGCCCTGCAAGACAAAAGTATTTTTCACTTTATGAAATAAATCAAACCTTAAAATGGTTGACACTAAAATAACACCTATTATTTGGTATGACAATAAAATGGGGATTATTTAAAGAACGTGAATTCATTGATAAACTAAAATTCTTTCTTTAAGAGATATTTTTGTATAAGTAAATTCTGCTCATCTAACGCATTATTCATGGATGTTGGGATGAACAACTTAAGTGCAAATTATTTTGGTGTTTTGTGAAATGTGTATTGGTACAAACAGATTCGCATTTACACAAATAGATAATCACATTTATTATAATATTATAAAAGAACAGATAGAGCATGGCAGTACAAACTGGGTTTATCAAATTAGAATTCTACTATTAAAAGTTGGATTCTCATATATTTATATTGCCCAAGACGCTGGAGTTGTTACTCATTTTATGACTTTATTTAGAAAAGATATAAAGAATGAAAGATTGCAGATTTGGTAAAATCATATTTATAGTCAATATAGCGAAACTTTGACAAATTTGCTTCAAGATCCGTTTTAAATAACAAAATGTTAACGCTCGTGAAATAAAAAAATTTGGGCACTGGTAACATATACATAGAATGTGATGCATATGGACAGTCATATAATATTCTTTAATTACTGAATCAATAATTTAAACATTTGATAAATCAGTAATGTACCGCTTGAAGCTGAAGTACTTTAATATTTTTTCTTTTTGGTCTATATTTCATTCATGTTTTATTTCTAATTACAGGTGCAGCATATCGACAATATCCTCAGTGCAACAGTGAGGGGACGTTAGGAAGAGCGATCTGAGTGACCTTTCTGAGGATATGTCTGAGGAGGTATTTGAGCAGAGTTCACAGGAGACATCTCAGGAGTTTTCTGAGCCTGGAGAGATATCAGCCGAATCGCCAGAGTCTGAGGATATTGTTGAAGAGCATTTTGATGATCTGAACTGTTTGGTAGAGAAGGGGGACTATGAAGCCGTGAAAAGCTTCATAGAAGAGAATCACGTCAAGCCGGGTACAATTTACCGTGACTTTGACTTATGCATTGGGTACAATTACAAGAGACTCTGTCCAGTTGGTCTGGCTGCCAAGTGTGGGTACGTACAAGTGATGAAGACATTGATTAATGCTGGCTTCATGGTGAACGAGAGAAGTGCGTATTTTGACGTAATTCGCCCAATACACCTTGCGTGTGAGAGAGGACAGTGGAGGTTGTGAAGACGCTTGTCGAGGAATATAACGTTGACATCGCACACAGAGACAACTGCGTGAGTACACCTGCCATGTGCATAGTTGCTGAAAGAGGAAATCTTGAGATCGTGAAGTATTTCATAGAGAAAACAGAAATTCCAGTGAACAGCAGATACGGTGATAACAAATACTCTGCCCTGCATGCGGCAGCTGAATACAAAAGAATTGATGTCTGTAAATACCTAATTTCAAAAGATGCTGACATCAACATTGGTGACTATTATAACCATACACCGCTGATGTTAGCAGCAAAAAATGCATCATACAACTTAGCACGTGTCCTTCTTGACGCCGGAGCAGACGTGAACATCACTGATGACGGACAGGAGACAGCTTTTTTGAAAACCGTAGATCATGGTGATATGGAAATGATGAAACTGCTGCAGTCCCGTGGAGCGGATCCCGAACTGTATGGCAGGTTCTCCAATTCTCCTCTATTTACAGCGGTTTCAGACAACCGTAGGGAAATAGTATTTTATCTAATAAACGAGCTCAACGTGGGGATAGAATCTATTAAACATTATGAAGATACAGGGCCAAGATCCAGAGAAACTGTCTGCAGGATGGCTCTGCGAAAACGTCACTATGACATGGTCAAACTTCTCTTTAACGCTGGGTATGATCCATCTGAGGAACTGGCAGAATACGAGGACAGCAACGAAGATAACAATAGCGAAGATAACAATAGCGCAGGGAGTTCTGATGATTCTGGCTCAATCTTACCACTAAAGAAGAGGAAATATGAGCCTGGAGACAACGAGAAGCTTAGAGAACTGAGGCAGATGATTGGAAGGCCAAGGTCACTCCTTGCCCTGTCTGTTCTAACAGTTCGACGTTTGCTGGGCAGACGACTTCCGGTAGATTTGGAGCGTCTGCCTCTACCGGACATTCTGAAGAAGGTGATAGTGTCGTGTGGTGAAAAGAAGCCATAAAATGAACGCTACCCGTATACCTTTAAGAAATAGGCATGCTTCATAACAATGTTGGTTATGTTGGTTTAATTCTTGAAGACACGCTGTAAATAAACCCTTATTGTAAAATTGTACAGTACAAGGTTGGCATCAAGGCTGTCAGACTTTTTATTCTACGTCAGTGTACTGTTAAAGTATAGATATACACTTGACAGTATACCGTTATAAGGTACATTAACGGCAGCCTTAAACCATAGTTGAACTTTGCAGTTCTGTGAAACTTGAAAAGGTTTCTTTTAAACATTTTCAATAGAAAAGATTGGATATTCGTATAGTTATTGATCATTGTCCGTCCGTCCGTCCGTCCGTACGTTCGCACATACGTACGAAATGGAATAGCTCAAAAACTGTTGACTTAAATCTTTTTAAAAACATTTTCATATTAGTTCAGCAGCATGAGAGTAAGGTCCCTATTCACCTTCATTTCAAGGTCACAACGTGATTTTGACATTTTCCCTTGATTTCTCAAGAACCATTTAATATATTCTGTTCATAAAAACTTACATAGGGCACAGGGCCCATTAGATTTTGGCGATATTAAGATAATTTTCTAGGTCACAGTTAGGCTTTGAAAATTTTAGCATTAATACTTGAATCTTAGGCTTGTCAGCGGGATATCACAAGAAGCATTTACTGAGGTTTATTCATTACTTGACCAAAGTTTCTTAATTGGAAAACACCGGGCCCAGGCGAGTTTGGTGACTTTAACATTATTTTCAAGGTCACACCCTTCATGATTGAAACCTGCAAATCAAGTTTGTCAGCAGGGGATCTCAAGAACCATTTACTTGATTCTCTTGATTTGATTTTTGAATTAAACATATTTATTCACGAGAAGGGATTGGGTACAACTTAATGAAACCCTCTCCTAGTTGATTCTCTTTATAACTTACACAGTCGATTTTGGTGACCTTCACCTTTTAAGCTCATCTGGCGTGGTGTCCGGCGTCCGTCCGTCCGTTAACTTCGACTTCTTCTCCAGAGCCATAAGGCCTCGAAGCTGAAATCCTTGACTAGTGAGGATTATAATCTAAAGTCTTTGTGGCCATGTGGTCCATAATAAGGACCAAAAGGGCCACGGCCTTAAAACATATTATCCGTTTGCTTCTCCAGAAGCAAAATGCCAAGAAAGCTGATACTTTGTGTACAATCTCCTTGACTAGTGAGGACAATACTTTATAGTATTGGTGGCCCCGTGGCCCCTAGTAAGGGCAACAGAGGGTACACCCTTAAAACCTATTTTCATCTTCTTCTCCAGAAGCATAAGGCACAGGAAGCTGTTACTTTGTGTACAGACTCCTTGACTAGTGAGGATTATGAATTGTAGATGGTGGCCCCGTGGCCCCTAGTAAGGGCAACAGGGGCCACGCCTGAAACCTATTTCCATCTTTTTCTCCAGAGGCGTAAGGCCTAGAAAGCTGTAACTGTGTAACTCCTTGACTAGTGAGGATTAATAATTGTACATTTTGTGACCCTATGGCCCCTACTAAGGGATGGAGGACCACATTACCCAACCCTTAAGCAAAATCGAATGAAGGGGAGACCAGGGCAAACCGCGCCCCCTAACATATAAGCGTGTTTCCTGTGCATATTAACATGTTTAGAAAGCAACTTGCAGCATATACATGTATCTTATTCCAATCAGATTAACTTTTGAATGACAAATGCTTTTTAACCTACCATGCCAGCAGAAAGAGATATAAACGAAAATGTATTTCGACAAAGGCGGTGCACTTCCCCCCCGTAGTTTGGGGCAAAGCGCCCAATGCGAAAAGACACATAAATGTTATATGTCAAACACCTATAATAAGCCATTACAATACCAAAAAAAAAGTGCCATGCAGTTCACAGGCACCCTTATGAAAACTTAATAAAACCTAGCTAGGCTCAGTATGCGCCGGTCTCAACCAAAGACTGACATGCTTACTATATACGAATTTGTAACTATGAGAGTCGTAACAATTTAACTCATTTACCATCAGAAAACAATAAAAATATGAAAGCAAAATAAGTAAATTGATTGGTTTAAAAGATAAATTTAACATTTTACACACATCTAATCTCTGTCGGGCTTGCCCATACGGAGTGTTTTCTTTATTGTTTAGTGATAAATCAAAATATATTATGAATATTAACATAATGGTAAAGAAGAAAATATATGTTTTTCTAAATGAAACAAAAATCATATTATATAATGTTGATACTTCATTGATAAAATCAATTTCTGAAAATTACAGGAAAAATATAGAAAGTAAAATACAGATCTATTTTAAGATATTTTGCTTAATAAAAATAATTGATAACTACTCGTAATTGATAAAGAAATATTTTAGATCACCTGGGGCAAAGCGCTCCCCGGCTCACTTTGCCCCTTAGAGGGTACCATTCGATATGAGCATAATAGAAAATAATTTAAGCAAAGAATTACAAAATTCATAATTCAATGACAAGGTGATATATTTTTGTTTAATAGATCCACTAGAGTTCAATCTTGCCTTTTGTGTTTATATGAAATATTTGAAATCGGACATATTCTTTCCTAAAAGTTAAATGCCGTTTTTTATTTAATTTGCAATGGTAGGACTCTTACTCGCGCTAACGTTGTAAACGTGGACCACAAGATATCTTAACGTTTGCTATCATTGGTTGATAATGACAAACCACGCCATCTGTCGATCGTTTAGGAGAAATAACGCTTTGTCACTTTGCCCCGACGGCGCGCTTTGACCTGGTCTCCCCTCAAGCCTAATGTGCTACAGAGCCAATGGCTCTGTTTTTGTCTTATCGTATAGGGTAATAATTTCTTTCCTATTTGATTGTGTTGATATATGGGTTTTCGTTAAACAAATGACATTGTACTCGAATAGATACTCAGACAAGTATTTCTGCTTATTACGTAAGCTTCTCACATCGAGAGCGACTTGTCAATATCTGCACGTGAAAGTGGTCCTGGATCTAACTGCACGTCCCCGGCAAGCTGAATCAACAATAGCAGATGTAACAATACGTTGAAATTGACATCTTGACCCTGAGATAGACAAAGGGCAATTACCATACAACATGATTTACATGACATAGTACATTTTGTACTTTAGTAAATTTCATGATTAAGTCGTCAATGTATATTGAGAAAATTGTTTTTAACAATAACACGCAGTTGTTTACCAAATCGGACACAATTGAAAACATCGATCGAAACACAAACTGACACAAAGATTGTGGCTTGATGATCAGTTGTTGCCGATAGTGGTTACACACATTTGACATTGTGACGTCCTAATATGGATAAAGGGCAATGGAACACTGATATTGAGAGATGACTGATTTGTTAAAAGTAATATGAAGTTTGGACACAAACAGGTAAGGCTGTCTACAATGATATATACATGTACATGTACAGAACGGGGTGACCGTAATGTTTATTGATTAAAAGTGGATTTCAAATGTATATTTTCATTTAACTTATTTCAATTCGTGAATGTCCATGAGCAGAAGAAGAAGAGCATGACCAAAAGTACAAATCAATAAAACAAATGTACAAATCAATTTTTAGCACATGTACAGGCGGAGATACGTTATTTATCATACAGGTAAATTTCTTTTCAGGTAAATAGCAATATTTTTAGTAGTCTTACATTTGTTGTTTCAAGCAATTGTTTGAATCTCCTCTTAGTTGGGTTTGCAGTATAGAAATAAGGAATATACAGTGGTCGTTGCTGTGAATAAAATGGACAAACAAGTAAAAAAGTGCTATTCGTCTTGAGTTTGATGTAATGTACACTTACCACAATTGATAGAATCATAACTTAACTTTATTTTAACGTAAAAGATCTATATCATTACATAGCTCTAAAATATACTTTTCGGGTTCAAGTACAGATTCATATGACGAGTAGTGTTCAAAAATGACGAAGAACTAATTTTGGAATACCAATTCTGGATATCTTTATCTATACATCTTTGCTTAAAAGCACTTATAGAACATGCAACATTGCCACAATCTTGCATTATCCATACATATGAAATTCCTGATTGAAATAACAATAAACGCACATGAGATACCCAAGTGCAGGTTCCGTTGTCGTCATAAGCTTTCAACATTTCATATGAAGCTTTACGCCAGTATTTTATACAGCGGGTGAAATAATGTACACAAAGATGGTTTCTCCCTGTTTCACCGAGTACAATATTTGAGGAAACATTTTTGCTAACACAAAGATATCTTTTAAAATATGCACTCTGCATTTTAAGCTCATCAGGTCTGAAAGACCCGATGGGCTTATGGCATGGCATGGCGTCCAGCGTCCGTCCGTCCGTCCGTCCGTAAACTTTTCACATTTTCGATTTCTTCTCCAGAACCAATGACTCTAGAGAGCTGAAATTTGATGTGCAGACTACTTGGCCAATGGGGATTCTAAATTGTAGATTTCGTGACCCCATGACCCCAAATGGGGTCACAGGGGTCAAAACCTTAAAAACCTATTTTCATCTTCTTCTCCAGTTCCAAAAGGTCTAGAGAGCTGAAAAGTTGTGAGTAGACTCCTTGGCTAATAGGCATTCTAAATTGTAGATTTCGTGACCCCATGACCCCAAGCCATTCCGTTTATGTTCAACACATCTTAGATATATTTCGATTTGAAACAATTGAGGAACGTATATAAATAATGATTTGAATTCAGAACATCTCACATATTCATCTCCAATGGCACTTGAAAGCTAAATTCTTGTTTTCAATGAAAATCTTAAAAAAGCCATATATATTCGCAGAGGCCAATTTACCTGCATAGTAGTTATATCACCAATTATTTACTAGTAATTTTCATTCTAATGACTGTAGATTCCAAAAGTACGTTTGACTGATTGATGTGCGTCATTGTCCTGTTTTCATGCCGTGCATTCATACTATGGCGAAGGGGGTGGGGGGACTATCCCGGCTGGTTAGAACCCCGATAGAGACAATATTTGTACTATTTTCACAGTGTAGGAGCAAATATCAGCAAAAAAGTAAATGATTTTGGTACGTTGCTATTTTAAAACCGAATTGCCTAACTAGTGGTGCGATTTAGTTCTTAAGTATTCCATGTATTTAGACATCAAATTGAGTACACTTGCTCAGTCCTGAAAATCTCGAGTACACAACTCCTACACTGTGATGTTATTCTCCGGATTAAGATCAACTTTGGTAAAAAGAGGTTATCATGCGAGTGTGTTTTGGGATCGTAAATATCCTGCATTAGGAATAAACATTGTATTTTGCGAGCCTTGGCGAGCTAAATACATAGTGTTTATTCCTAATGCAGGATATTTACGATCCCAAAACACACGAGCATGATAACTTCTTTATCATACAATGTCATTTTAAAATTTAATTCAAAAAAAATGCCTGATAATACTATTTTTATAGTTTAAATTGATTTAAGATTCGCACATTGATATATGCAAATGAATAGAGCAGTGACTCTGACGGTGAATTGACACAATATAATTCCTCCTTATATATGCCTTTTATTGCCGTTTGAGTTATTTTGTCACGACTCCAAAGTTTTGAAATTTTAAAAATCTATACAATACGATGACTTTAAAAATTAGAGACATTTTAAATGGTCTTTGGTGGGATCGAACTGACGTTCTTTAATCCGACGTCATCGAGAGGACGAGTCAATCTCACCAAGGGGCAAGAGTTGCTTCCCTTCGCCTACGTGACAATGGCAGCTTGCGTTGAGAGCGATTGAACGAACATTGATGGCCAGAGAGCTAAACTAGATCTTAGTCTGTGGATTTCCGAATCCAAACTAAACAATATTAAAGTAAAGAACACCGAAGATTGGTAAATGAGGTGTTTGAACATGAAACTTGAACTGCCTTTGGTACCTGTGAGTAAAATTGTTCGGTCGGTTTCATTCAAATCGTGATGACAGTGTTTTAGCACTGCTAAGTCATACATATGGCTAAAGACTCATACAGTTTTGTTTCTATTTCTTAGATTAATGTTTATGCAATGTATCATTTATATTGTAATGCCTCTCTCCATTACTAAAAGTGTTCAAAATGTTAACGCTTGTGACGTCATCGGAATTTTCGAAAGAAATTCCGACCTTGACCTTTGAAATTTGCATCGGTATCCGTATATGACCCTTAGCCACGCCCAACGGATACCGAAAATATCCGTTTGCTTTATTATGCCGAGAACACTATCCATTGTATGATAATATAGAATATCATATTCGTGCCAATGAGATACTATGTTGCAACATTCATGCATACATATCACTTTATTTTCTAGGCACTCGTGTCGTAAACGTAGTATTTAATGATTATAGACATTCATTTAATATAACTGAATCTTAACAAGAAAAGCCTTTAAAAAGGCATGCTTGGTGCCACATAGGCAGATGAAGGAGATTGTGATTTGTCGAACAATTCGGGGGATAAGTGAAATATACAACACTGGATAACAGCACTAATATTAACACAAGTATTACTCAAAGTTAACTTCACAAAATTAATTTCTATCAACACGAATTGCTGAAAGTTATGAATATTTTTTACATTCATCAACGATTGTTGGTATATTTCATATCAAAATACACGAGGGTGACAATCTATTTATCATCCAAATTCACCCTTTTTGACATCTCAGAGAAAAAATGTAAATCTCTGAACACAACAACACTATATTTTCAAGACAGTGATGTCATTGCAAAGTGAGGTCACTATGTTTATGATGTTGTGGCATATTGATGTAGTTACTTGAAGTAAAAGCACTGTGTTTTCATGTAGCGTTGACAATGACAGAAATTGTGCAAAACGTACTGCCAAAACGATATCTCCTTGTCATGCTGGTTAATTATTAACAGTAGTATAACAGATAATAAAGAAAATACTTTCCGATGATCTGACGGGATTTCAACCCAGGTCCGGTGAGCTAACGTTTGGAACCAGCGATGTAGGTCATATTCTAAATATAGCACGAGTCAATTTCAGTACTCTGATAATAAATACATGTTTTCAACGTAAACATTTAGTGACATCGTTAATATATAGCAAGCCAATCAAATGATGCCCTTTCAGCGATAGCGGCAAACTAGTTTCTTGGCTTCGTTCCGCGTGCTCACCTCGTGATTCAAATAAACCAATAGGAGTGCTATTAGATAATAAAACTGATTCTCGTTGCAGTCTCCCGCTAAGCTCCAAATCGCGCGCTCTTAGATTTCCACGTGCGACATCACTAGATAACAGTGTATGGAGTTCGAAATAGTTTGACTGAAAACAGACAGGCTATAAATAGCGCTGGGCAACCACCCGTCAGCGATACGACAGAAGACTATAGGAGGATATCAGGGGATAGGTTGTAGCATTAGCGGAGACATATACGCTGATGTAGCAGGATGCGTTTACCCCTTTGGAACGTTCCGCTTTGTAGGCGCAGATGTGAAGGTCCGGTCAAGATATATTACGTCTTCTTAGCAGGGTGTTAACACGATTAAGAATGTCATTTCATACGAAGAAGGGGTAGTGTCTTGTTATCGTTATTTGAAACTTAGATGCCAATTTTTCGAAGTAAGACAGCGTATTGCTTTGACAAGATCTTTATATAAAATAAATTAAGATTTAGATTCAGACTAAACCCTTGATTTTGACTTTTTTGACGGTTTAAAATCACTTGCAGATTGACTTTGAAGGTTGCTTTGAAACCTAAGCCTCGATCATATTTCAGTGAGATTAATCAATGAAATGAATATTAAATATAATTTTGTTATATTAGACAGACTATGCCCGTTTCTTGGATATTTTCATCTATAGATATACAGATTATTACCCGAGGAAGTGTGTCATCTGACTTTTACGAAACGAGTGTGATTTTCTTTATTAACCGAGCGAGAGCGAGGGTTATACCCAAACTTGCAGGAGTTTCGTAAAAGTCATATGACACACCTCCTCGGGAAATAATTTCTTATTCCGTTTCGCCATCTTAGAGGAAAGTAATCTAATCTACTCTATGTCACCGTTAGTAAACTTTCCCAAGAATAGGATTCGTCCCTCCTTGCTTAAAATCCACATCTTAATAAATTATAAAGAAAGCATGGTGTTTTATGCTTGTATTTTCAATTGTATCTTCTTTCCCAAACTACCGTTTTCTACCGAATCACTTATAATTCCCTTCTAGGAATATTGAGATTTTACTTATATCATATTGACTATTTTACATTTATGTTGTATTTCTATTTACAGGGGAAACATATCGAAGCATAGGCGTCGTCAAAGGCAGCTGATAGCACGAGTTCTGATCTTTCTGAGGATATGTCTGAGAAGATATTTGAGGAGATGTTTGAGGAGATATTTGAGGAGATATTTGGGGAGATATTTGGGGAGATGTTTGAGGAGATATTTGATGAGATCTCAGAGGTGATGACCGAGGAGTTGTATGAATCTGAAGGGATGTCAAAGGAATCGTCAGAGTCTGAGGATATGTCTGAGGAGATATTTGAAGAGATCTCAGAGGTGATGTTTGAGGAACCGTCAGAGTCCGAATATTTGGCAGATGAGTATTTCCAGAACTTAGAGGTTATGTCAAAGGAGTTGTCTGGGCCTGAAGAATTTTCAAAGGAGGGAATTATTGGAGAGTACTTTGATGACCTCAATCGTTTGATAGAGAAAGGGGACCATGAGGCTGTTCAAGCCTTCATACAAGAGAATCAGATCAAACCGGGTGTGATTTACCGTTACTTCCACTTGTGTTTCGGAAACAATTTCAAGCGTCGCTGTCCAGTTGGTCTGGCTGCAAGGTGTGGGCATGTACAAGTGATGAAGACATTGATTGATGCTGGTTTCTTAGTGAACGAGAGAAGTGCGTATTTTGAGGAAAAGCGGCCAATACACCTTGCCTGTGAGAGAGGTAATACTGAGATTGTGAAGACGCTGGTCGAGGAATATAATGTTGACGTGACACACAGAGAAAACTGCGATTGTAGGCCTGCCGTTTGCATAGTTGCTGACAATGGCAATCTTGAGATTATGCGGTATTTCATAGAGAAAGCACATATTCCAGTGAACAGCAGATATGGTGAAAACAAAGACTCTGCCCTGCATGCGGCAGCCGAAAACGATCGAATTGCCGTCTGCAAATACCTCATATCAAAAGGGGCTGATATCAACATTAGAGACACTTACAACCATACGCCGCTGATGTTAGCAGCGAAAAATGAATCGTATAACTTAGCACGTGTCCTTCTTGACGCAGGAGCAGACGTGAACATCACTGATGACGGACAGGAGACAGCTTTCTTTAAAACTGCAGATCAAGGAGATATGAAAATGATGAAACTGCTGCAGTCTTGTAGATCGGATCCGGAACTTTATGAAGGGTTCTTCACGTCTCGTTTATATAATGCGATCGGAGACAACCGCAGGGACGTAGTATTTTATCTTGTGAATGAGCTGAATGTGAGAATAAGACCTATCGAATATTATGGAGATGAATGGTACGGGGTCACTGTGTGCAGGATGGCTCTGGGTGAACATCACTATGACATGGTCAAACTTCTCTTTAACGCTGGGTACGACCCATCTAGGGAACTGTCAGAACTTAGGGACAGTGACGATGATAACAGTAGCACAGGAAGTTCTGAGGATTTTGACTCAATCTCACCCCGAAAGAAGAGGAACTCATTTCCTCTGCCTAGAGAAGTGAAACTGAAGGAACTGAGAAAAACGATTGCAAGGCCAAGGTCACTCCTTGCTCTGTCTGTTCTAACAGTTCGACGTTTGCTTGGTAGACGACTTCCGGTAGATTTGGAGCGTCTGCCTCTACCGGACATTCTGAAGAACATTATAGTGTCGTGTGGTGAAGAGAAGCCCTGATATAGCTGGTTGGAATATTTATTGTTAATGGTTAATTGAGTTATTTGGCATCAAATATGAAGTTGAAGTCTTAAAGATCATATCTTGAAGCTATGTTTTAGACGACATGAATCTTCTATTGTAAACATCTTCCACAGTTCAATCATATGTCTTGACAGCCATTCTGATTCATCAGTTATTTCCACTTTTTGGTTTCAGAGGACCATTTTAATAATTAAAACTTCATCAGATAATTTTTCGATTTTCTTCAGAACATGAACGTTTTTACATGCCTTTCAAGTGTTGTGTTTAAGTCAAACTCTTTGTTTGATTTTAAATCATTGGAAGAATGCATACTATTTTTCATCAAACGGGATAAAAGTGTTTGACTGTTTGTATTATGCAGTCAGTATTATAAAACCCTTGCATAGATTCAGGAAATATAAAGGCATCAGATATTTTGGGTACGTCATACGATGAATAAAATTATAAAAATAATGTCTCTATTGGGATTCGAACAAAATCAAGCCGGGTATCTTCTCCGAAAATCTTTTCGACCATTTCATGTACTGGAAGTTTGTGAGTTTTCTAGGATTCAATGCTAAACTTCTAACGGATCACTGAACTGAGATAAAACTATGTTTTTGAAAAAATCCCCATGCTTTAATTAAAATATATATTTTAACTAATAAAACTAAAAACTTGATTTTATTCCAAGGGAACGGTAAACTTTGTAATGATTTTGCTATTTGAGATGAGTTTCATTTACTTAAATACAAAGCATCTAAATAACTTTTAGTCATTCACTAATGAATTGTTTAGATTTCTATAGACAGTCTCTTGCAATGTATATATTTGTATATACATTTCGATAATTCATATTATCATGTACAACCGTTGGATGGTTAAGAAGTAAACTGATTTGACTATCAAAAACATGCAAAAAAACCCCAAAACCTTGACTGTCTGCTTAAAATGGTAAGCATACTCCTCCTATTCTATTATATTGTATGTACATGCATGTGCTGTAAGGAATCAATAATTAGCCTTTGAAATCATCGAGCAAAGCACTTTCAAATTTGCATCAAGTTATTGCTTGGTATGTGACATTTTTGTTACATCGCGGTTTATTGTGTCTGTTGAATGAAACGTTTTTATTCATAAATGACGTTTATTTAAACTATATAACCATGCACATTTATCTTATTTACTTAGATTTTCAAATCGTTGAGTTTGTGTGTCACTGTCCGGTTTTCGATCAAAATCGTGACGTAATGCACTCATTTACATTTACCTGTATAACTGCACAAAATGTTCGGTTCTTCTCGATGAAAACCCAAAGTTTGGTGTATGGCACTCTAGCCATTCATGACAATTTTTCAATATATTTATCGAATAAAAAAGAATATTGTTAAGTGCTGGTGCTCGCAGTTATTGTTTCACTTTCACTTCACCATTCCACCATTCTCTTAAAGGGACAATTCTATGGGAGTATTTGTTTCTAAAAACAAAATTCAGCGATATCAAGTTTATAGATATAAATTTAATATTACGTGTGCATTCATATAACACAGATTGAAGCCCGTTATTGTATGTAACGCTTGTTTTTATTTGTTTTGCAACTTGATAAACATGAGCGCACACACTGTCGGTAAAGAACGAGAAGTGAAGCCATTCTTCGGCGCTACAACACTGAAAAACCTTGAATCAGAATTACAAGGCATTTGTTGTCTAGTCTTAGTTTATGTCTGGATATTCTATAAAAATATAGTTTACATGTACATAATGTATGTTTAACAAAAAGTGAAATAGAAAAAAAACCATCATTTGTGTATAACATTTTCCCAAACTAACAAAATGGCGGACCTGAATCCATTTGGACAGGGTCTTTAATGACTCCTATTCATCGCCTTTCATCCGTTATTTAGAATTTTGAACAATACAAGAAATATTATGCTAATCTATAAACGTATTTAATTGGTTGATAAAATGCGAGCATATTAACGAATAATTCATAATAGACGTTATCAAATATGATGCCATGATTCAATTGCGTTCTATGCTTGTAACTCCGATGGTTGGCTTCATTTCAAGGTTAATTTCATGTTATCCCCACTATTTCTGTAAAACAATTTATATCATGAACAACTTACATATTAATCACATTAACATTTTTTAAATAAGATGTGAAATGATCGTGTTATTGTTCTATAAATAATAATGTATCATGAGGAATGTACTCCTGAATTTCGTTTTTCACAAACATATCCCGATAAAAATGGATTTTTGCTACAGAAGCAAACAGGTGTATTGGTAAAAAATATTCAACGGCAATCGCAGGAAATCACAAATACTCTCAAAAGGTACTTATGATATGGTTTAACAATATTTAAAATGAAAACTTAGTTAAACCCCTATTGTACATGTTGCATATTACAGCTTAAAATGAGTTTGAGTCGGGTTGCTCCTTTTGTTTACTATCATAACCAAAGCTCAACATTGTATTGAAAATCAAAAGCATGTACCGGCGACACTAACATGGCTTTGTGGATTAGAGATATGACCCTTTAAAAGCATCTGTTGGTTTATTATTCAAACCATGAAGTAAAAACACAGACGTATATTGTGTCCACGAGTAAGCCTTTATGTGTTAGTATGAATGCCTATAATGATTTATAAACCCACGTATTTCCGGGTTACTGCTCTCGGTGACAATAAATATAGCCAGTAGAATGAATGTAATTGTAAAACAGTTGACCATAAGAAATAGGTGAAGTTCGAATTGGCCATAGGCGCTTATGAGATATCATATATACATAATTAACTTAAAGGGGGTCTCTAACTTCTAATTTTTAACTTCCAGTGTTTTATTAGCGAGGCCCTCTCCGACCCTCTCGGGGCCTCGCTAATAAAACACTGGAAGTTAAAAAAATAAAGGGGGTCTCCAACTTCTAATTTTTAACTTCCAGTGTTTTAGTAGCAAGGCCCTCTCCGACCCTCTCGGGGCCTCGCGCATAAAACAGTGGAAGTTAAAAATTAGAAGTTGGAGACCCCCTTTAATGGATCAAGATGGCCATTTTATTGGGCCATCACATATTTGTGCCGATTAGTGAAAGAGGCAAATATTGAGTCTACTAGTGGCTGGTATAAATATGACAAGTGTTGTCACTAGCTTACCCTTTCGAGGTTAACATTCGGCTAACGAAATAAACAATTGTACATTTAACACTTATCTGTTCTGTATAAAATAACCATGTGAAGGTCTGCGTTTAAACATTTGATCGAAAACCGGACAAATGACATGCACTGTAATGTTATCAACGCAACTTTAGTGACTTATAGTTGATATCTGTAGAGGTCTACTTCTTGACAATTTACATTAACAGACAATATGTAAATGTAAATTGTAAACTTATCAGTAGCAGAAAAGACGACGGATATGAGTTGGTAGAGTTAAGCCGGTTGGTTTTACAAGAAGATTTGTAGAAAACGTAGCTCAGTTGGTAGAGAGTCCACTCGTCACCTGGCTGCTTGAAACTCAGCATTGTAAGGACAGAACACCACATTTACTGGCGCTGCACTGCGATTGACGAGTGTCAGGGGCACAAAGATAATTTCCAATCATTATAATTGAATTTTATTATTTATGACTTGACAGAGAATTTCATAGATTAAACCTTGGAACGTTTGAAGAATGAATTTTCTTTCGTTTTCTAATGAGGTCATTTAAAGTGTTCAGCATTATCACATTATATAAGTATAATGAGTATATTTTTGACCGGGCAATGACATGGGGTTCATACGGAATACCAACATGACAAAGGAAGGTCACATGTTAATCGTGAAGTTAACGAATTGTTGTACAGCAGTTTATCAGAAAACTCCCACAAAAAAGCCGTTTCTCCCGTTCTTAACCCCATTGAGCACTTTTGGGATGAGATGACGAGAAAATTGAGAAGACGTGAATGTCAGTCTGTGACCTTGAACGATATGAGATACACTTTGTATTACATTTGGAACATTATTCCACAAAGCCTAGTTCACTAACCTGATGTCGTCCAAGAGGCCGAGATGTCAATCATGTTTTGATGTTCGCACTCGTATATTTCGCTACACATTTCTGAACATGAATGTGTGAACCGTTCAGACAAGCAACGTTATGTATTATTTCTTTAGCTGAGAATGTGTTTGATCACACGGTCGAAACAATGTAACTTAATAGTGAAATCAATTACATTGTGGTCTCGTACCTTTGTGTACTTATATATACAAAATATAATAAGTACAGTGCACAGTTACATTTTCTCCTTGTACACGAAAAGAAATCGTTAACGAATAACATTTTTCATTTTTTTAAATGATTAGCAGAAGTTGAAGTCAGTTCAAATACTTGTTTTAATGTATTTATTACGATAACCAATTACACACACAGGTTGAAATCAATAACACAAATATGGTAAGAAATAACGTCACTTGTCCATTCTCTTATAACACTAATCATATTTATGTTTACACATGACACAGGTAAATCAAATATGTGTCAAATATATCTTAATTAAAAAATGTACTTACATTTTCAAGAACAACAGGTTATTTTTCAAATTATAGTTTACTGCTTATCAGAGCAGAATAATGGCACTATACAATTTACTGTCATGATATGTGATTGAAAACCGGACCATGGTTAGGACCAATGATAAGTGTTGAATAGGTCATGCAACTGTTGCACATGTACATTGGACGCAGAATTCTAATGTTCTTAACATTAATTTATACTGCCTTTTTTATATAAATTTGATAGGTTTGTCAAAAAATGTTAATGTAGCAAGGTGCTTTAAACTAAACCTAGGACATGGGGTATTTGCCCCTCGTAAGCAAACTCGGTACCCATTTATTAATTCATAAGAAGTCCCGGTATTATCGTTCTACAAACGAAGCTCAGTCATGTTATTACCATCTAGCCTCTTTTCCAAATAGCCAAATACACGGGCTAGAAAGATAGAATCCTGATAAGTTGCAATCAAAGTTAGTTGTGCAATCAGCGAAGTGAATATTAGCAAAACCTCGGCACTTTCCGTATGCTTCGGCAAATCTATAAATTGAATGATGACTGTGTGCTGCTCAAACAAAGTCTTGTAGACAGAACGCGATCAACGACAGTCAGCAACGATAACATTACATTTAATTCAGTGGACATCTTTACATTTGGTACCTGCGTTCTCTGTTGCAAGTATCTTAATTGGTCCTTTGCTTTGTGTTCAAAGAAATCCATTGTGATCGCCATGGTTGATTTGAGGTTAGACACAAAATATCGAGGAATCAAGAAAAAACCTGGTTATTTTTTTGTTACAAAATACGTTTTGAATTAAGTCGTCAAAATACCATGTCACCACAGTACATGTTAAAATAGTGGCCTCCCGCAAGCAGAACGGATGATGATAACAACATTATAAAAAATATGAAGTAAATCATACATAGCCTTCAGAAAAAATAACTTCTTGTGTAAATCTTTATTCTTTTATAAAAAAGATAAATTTCACGTTGTTAAAATGCGTTTTTAGATAGAATTTTTGTAAAGTTGATAAAAATATATATCACCAGATGATAACAATCGTATTGATAAAGTTGAACTTTTCAATGAAATTCAACATTCAGGGGAATTAACTTTTTTAAAACCTGACTGACTATCTATCTGACTAAAATGAGGTGCGAAAATCACATTTTAGTGTCCACACAAAACGGTGTGTCAAAAAGGTGAGAATATAAATGATGTCACCCCTTTTAGAGTATGGTTATTGAATCTATGAATCAACGTTGAATATATATTGAATCTAATATATCCTCTATCCCGACATGTCCTGGTCTTAGTATGATCCATAATGTTTATCTTTTGAATTAATTTTCAAAGAATGTAATACGAGCAAAATTACATAAAGCGCTGTAGGCTATAGGATGTTAATCAAAACCAAAATGTATGAAGATATATGACAGTTTAGAAAACGTTCTAATCATGTTAAGCAGTCAATTTCTTTATCTCGGTTACATTACAAATTATAAATCCTATAAATTGTATTAATATATTTCAAAATTACGCTTTACTCATAAGGGGAGCACCCGTGGACTTTATGATCAAATATTTATTATTTACTAATAATTATCAATGCAGTGACTTATAAAACATTATCTTTACCATCTGGTTTTGAGGGGGTATTTTGCTTTTCCTATATGCGATCTTATAACAAAATTGACTCATACTGTCTAGCATAAACATTGACGCTCTCTACATGTCAATTTAGGTCATATCTGCGTGTACTGAATTCGATACACATATATGATAAGGGACTGGTTTTTATTTACTTAACAGCGCTTAGCATTTGCAATGCAATTTTAAAAATGTGAGTGTTAAACAAAAAATGAAGTGAAATGGAATAAAAAATACAACCGACAATAGCTTACAAAATTATTAATTAGCTAACCTACTTATGCTCTTAATCCTACTGTTTCACCTATCACTTCACCATCCCCTGAAAAACAAAAGTTAAAATGATAAAATATGCATACCCTAATACTCTGAAAAAAAAACTGTACGAGGGCGCATGTTTAACAGAGTATATATTCACATGAAACAATTTGGGGGAAAGTTATTGAACGTACAATGACCCACTACTCAGTGTACATTTATATTTGTTAGCATATCAATCAGAATGAAAATAATCTTGATTAGTAAATCTCGGAATAACTCAGTTACTGAAAACCTTATTTAAACAATTTTATTAACCCAGACTTGAACTGTGGGATTACACTGAATATTTCAGGTTAAAATCAGTTCGAGTCGAGTTATCTCCCTTTGTTTACAATCGCAACTGCAGACTGTGCAGTGCATGGATTCCTCACACATGCTAGTGTTATAAGATGGTGAGATTTGATCGTTTAAGTGCATGAACACTACACTACAGGTTTCGGGTTAAAGTTGCAACTTATAAAACAGGCGCAATTTGAGTTCTCGGGTAAGTCTATAATGCGTTGAGTATTTGAGTATGAAAGCTCTTTTATAAAATTTATATGTTCGGTCAGTGCGTGCATTTCCGGGTTTGTTTACAGTACAGAAGAGCCGTGCTGTTCAGTACAGTTCCCGTAAACTTCGATTTTAGCGGTAGCCTTACTTGGGAGATGAGAATATCAACTGTATTTCAATTTTTTTTATAAGCGCTCATTTATAAGATTGACAGCATAGGCCTATTATAAACGAGGACTGAATTCAAAGAAAAAACATCCGGATTAATTATTCATTCAACTTGAGATCTTACATTTTAAAGAGTTGTTGGGAACATCGTTAGCAAACTTCACCAACAGTGTCACCTGATTTGAGAATTATCGACGGTTGTAGGAAAGGAATCTTTGATTGCTAATTAGAAGTCGTATAGTGAGTCCGTGACAACGACGAGGTTTGAAGACACGATGATGATCGAAAACCGGACAATGACGCGCGTCAATCAATCTCCGTTTAGGCAATATTTCAGCCCTTAGCGCGGGTCAATCAATCTTCACGTCATTTAAAAAAAACTTATCTTGACTGTTATGAGTTAACAATGTTTGTTGGAGTATTCGTGTAAATTTGACTTATGTAGGCCTATTTAGTCTTCAGCAGCTACCGATACAGTTTACTGCTTTAAGGTTTTTATTGAAATCATGTTCTTATCATAGAATTGCCATAAAGGAATGAATTTGTGAGATACTTTGAATTTATGCAATGAATGATGCTATTCAAATTCGTATAAATACAAAACAATATGGAGAAAATCACGGAGTGGCTCTTTAACATGTAGGTGTTGTTGATAAAAAAAATCACAAAAAATATTTTGCACTCAATAGTATTTAAAAGAATGGAATAATTTTTTTCGATCTGTATTGTGTTGCTGAAAATGCATCTAACAAGTTTTTATGCTACTTTTTTTTCTCATAAATTTCGATTGAGACATTCTAAGCGATTTACTTGTGACGTGGCATGAAAAAGAACTATCTTCATTTTAAGTAAACGTAGCCTTATGTTACAACATTGCCCATCGATTTGTGCCTCTTGCAAGTGGTCCTTTTGCTTCTACATAAAGTAACACATTATACCATACGTTAAAATGTTCTCCTTTCAAGGTATCCATTCATCATTCGAACGTGATGACGAGCATTATCAACTATTAAAAACGAATTCTGGAACAACAGCTTTTGCAAATAACCTGAGAATTGGAACTCATGACGATAACGTAGTACAATCAGTGATCCATGTCGTATGGCTACGGACAGCAAGCGAAATCCCACCTCAATTGAAAATCATGACAGATCCACTACCAAACCGATCCTGTTCAAAAAATGATTCTGACAGTAATGCTGTTTGCCCTTTTTTCCAAACTCTTTTACGGCCCACTAAAAGTCGAGACAGAACCTGAATCTGTGAAAAACGCTGACCCAAACGCCTTCTATGCAAAGTTGCGTTTGTGCAACGTACTTCTCATTATGTTTTGTTCCCATACATTGGTAAAAATAAAAACCTCAAAGCTTCCTTTTTGTGACCAGTATATACATGTATATACCAGTCTAATTAAACCTAGCCTCAATATTATCCGTTTCACTCCTGTACTGAGTCTAGAAGGGCCCGGTAGAGGGTCGCGTCGAATCGAATTATCGAATTGACCAATCAGAACTAATCTTACCAAGCCACAATAGTCTGCGTACGTATAACGTTGGAGGGTCATAGGTCGCAGAAAGGTAGGCTGACGCGACCCTGTCTACTGGGCCTATCTAGACTCAGTATAGGAGTGAACGGATAATAGTGAGGCTAGGCTTACCAGTGTATAAAATAGATTGGAAACCAAGCCTGTCCTGAACATGAATTGGTTAATTCCTAAAGGGAAAATAAAGTAAAACATTGGAAAGTTACCAGTCCTGACCAAAAAGTAACCAGTCCTGGCAAAAAGTAGATAGGCAAGGACTGGCGGACGGGCTAAATTTTAAAGAATAGGTTTACTTAGACTGGTATATATACTTGTCGCCAACTTTCGAGGATTCAACTGGTGTGTTTATCATATTAACCATTCGATTTGTAACGTTATGTTTTATACTGAAATCTATCTGTTCATTTTCAGGTGCAGCGTTTCAGTCACAGATTGTCATTGGCACACGTGTTCTGTGTTTGAGGTAAACTAAGAGAAACAGAAATCCAATGAACAGCCATGACTGAAAATACAGATTCTGATGTGCGTGTGGAACATTTTGATGAACTGAATCGCTTGATTAAGGAAGGGGACCACGAAGTCGTTAGAGGCTACATAGAAGAGAAACAGATCACACCAGAAGCGATTTACGATTTATTCAAAACTTGTTACGTGTACGAGAGACTCTGTCCAGTCGGTCTGGCTGCCAAGTGTGGCCATGTACAGGTGATGAAGACTTTGATTGATGCTGGCTTCCGGATGAATGAAAAAAGTAAGCATCATGATTCTGTTCGCCCAATACACCTCGCCTGTGAGAGTGGTAATTTGGAGGTTGTGAAGACGCTAGTCGAGGAGTATAAAGTTGACATCACACACATAGACAACTACTACCGTAAACCTGTTTTGTGCATTGCTGCTGAAAATGGCCATGTTGACATCGTGCGGTATTTCATAGAAGAAGCAAACATTTCAGTGAACAGAAGATATGGCACTGATGAATACTCTGCCCTCCATGCGGCAGCTGAGCAAGATCAAGTAAACGTCTGCAAATATCTCATTTCCAAAGGAGCAGACGTCAATATTGGTAACAAGTTCAACAACACGCCCCTAATGTTAGCAACAGACGAAGCATCGTACGACTCAGCGCGTGTTCTTCTGGGCGCTGGAGCAGACGTCAACTTTACCAACAACAAAGTAGAGTCCCCTTTCTTGAACTCAGCAGCATATGGCGACTTGGACATGATGAAACTTCTGCACTCCCATGGTGCAGATCCAGAACTGGATGATAGATATTTCAGTTCTCCCTTGCACAAGGCTGTTTCTTCAAACCGTATGGACATAGTCTTTTATCTTGTGAACGAGCTGAATGTGATGATTAAACCTCCAGAATATTATGAAGATGAGTGGGAGGGCCATAGTGTCTGCATGATCGCTCTGAGAAAACGTAGCTATGACATGGTCCAACATCTCTTTAACGCTGGGTATGAACCTTCAAAGGAACTGGCAAAATACGGGGGAATCAACGATGACATCAATAGCGGTGGGAGTTCTGAAGATTCTGACTCAATCTCACCACGAAAGAAAAGGAAATCGTTTCCTCTGCGTAGAGACAAAGTGAAGCTGAGAGAACTGAGGCAGATGATTGCAAGGCCAAGGTCACTTATCGCCCTGTCTGTTCTTAGAGTTCGACGTTTGTTGGGCAGACGACTTCCTGTAGATTTGGAGCTTCTGCCTCTAACGGACGTTCTGAAGAATGTGATAGTGTCTTGTGGTGAAGAGAAGCCATAATATATCAAAATGAATGTAGACCTAATCCTATCTTAATGAATAGGCATTTCATTTCTTGCCAACATGTTTCAGAGTAAAAAAGCTAGTATATAATTCACAGAACATAGATGTGAGTGTAGAGAGGCCCTGATATGTAAAAGTGAGAAAAAGCCAGAATAATTATAGCTGAGAAGAGACTATGAAAATTAGATATTTTCAGTTAATGGAAGGTACGTTGATCGTAGATTAGTCCAGCATTGTTTCCGGAGCATAACCTGATGACATAACTATATGACTCAGAAACTTCAAACTTCAAAATGCAGTGCAGAAAAGTTCTTGGCCGAATTTGATTGGCTTAAAAAGAAGGTTCTTGGTCGGATTTGATTGGCTTAAAAAGAAGGTTCTTGGTCGGATTTGATTGGCTAATAAAAGAAGGTGCTTGACCAGTTTTGACTGGCTGATAAAAGAAGGATCTTGACCGATGTTGTTCGACGTCTCTTTGTGTATCTATATTTTGTATTAGGTTTTTGAATAGTGTGTATTTGTAACTCTTCTTTATCTACAAACATTTTTCCATCTGCAAATGTTTTCGCCGAAATGGGGGTTTGAGTCCGTATAGATCACACTCTTGAGCACTGAACCCAAAGCTCTGACGACTGAGTCATTGTGCGAGTGCTGATGGAACCGTTGTGTTAGGTCTCTTATTTCAAAGGTCTGAGTGGTTTGATAGTTTATATTATTCTATCTATTTTTTGGTAAGCTAAAGCTACGAATATTTTTCTATTCATCTAAAACAATTGACGATCTAGGGATTTTGAGTCGATTTTGGAGTGATAATCACTGCAGATAAATGTCTGTAACAAATACCAAAGCTGACGCGGCTGCGGTCACTCGATGCGTTTCACAACCGAAAACACATTGGATCGACTCTCAATGACATGTCTTTTCGTAACTATGTCCATCACTTATTATTTAAGTACAAAAATGCCTTCACAGTGGTTCTGTTGGTTTATAAGTTGGATAAACATAACCCGTGGGGATTATTAAAAAACTATGCCTTCCTCAGGCTCGGGGACATTGGGTCCGCCGCACTCATGCTAATGGCTATAACTTTTTTCCACTAAGCTTTCCGGAACTTATGTTCATAACTTACTGCTTATACCTCGGGGGAACGATTTTGACATGTTCACTTTCAAAGTCAAAGATCAAGGTCACGAGCTATAAAATCAGTACAAAATTCCTTGTAAACGTGATAACTTGAAAAGTTTTTGTGCTATGAAGCACTAACTTGGTATATATTATCCTTAGAATAGTTAAAAATTTAAAAAAAGTTTTTTGCTACAATCTGTCAAAGGTCAAGGTCACAGCAAGGTCACGACTTTAGCATGGTTTTACAAAAATGCTTTATTTTAACTTTTAATCAATAGACATTTGCTATACTCAATACAAAGTGTTCAGTGATTGTGTGACCTTGAAGGTCAAAGGTCAAGGTCACGAACAAATGCCCAATTTGCTAAGGCCTGAAGAAGGCGGAACAGGGGAAGGCGAAACTCCCAGTATCGGTGCTGCTTTTTTTGTGGTATCCCGCAAACGCTAATCTAGTTATAATTCAATGTTGGTGTCTAACCTGCTAATCTGGAATATGTTTGATATTTCTTTTAAGAATAAATCAACTATTTTGTTTACAGTTAAAACATCTATTCTTCTCTCTGTGAATCCAATGATAAATGTTTCAGGTGTCGAATAATTAAATAACACAACCTCCAAATCTCCATCCGCTGTCTGTGCTCTTGTTCTCTCCAAACGATAATTGTAGGGACGTGCTCTAAAGTTCAGTAAACGATAACTCAATAGATTTAGAGGAGAAATTATACTTAAGACACTGAATCTATTTATCTGATAATCTAAAATAATTTGAAGAAAAGAGTCAGGGATTCTTACCATTGGTACAACCTTAGTATCACGCAGGTAATTCATTATCATGCAACAGTTGAGATAAAGGTAAACTCTTTTTTTTAAAACTTTTTAAATTTTTGAAATCTCCATCATATAATGTTTTAAATCAGTTCATTTAGTAAAGGTAAAGGTAAACTCGGTGATGTGTTTAAACTCATTGGTTCAACATCACACTTGTTCTTTTGTTAAAACATTTGAGATAAATGTAAACAATGCATTAATTACCACCCAAAGAAACAATGTTGTATGTTTTCCTAATATTTGAAAAAAGATGCCGTTATGGAGGAAACTATTCACTTGGAAAATCCTGGGTTGGTGAAAATAAGTACATACTTATTCAAGTTTAGATTCACCATTAAAAATTATGATATGAAATTGTTGTATTTGCAGAAATTAAAAATTGATGTATGCCACCACAAGCCTCAATTATTACCCATCTTTCATTAATGGACCTTGGTTTACACGAGCATCATAAAACTTAGAGCCCCATATTCAAAGTGAAGTGAAGTTCAATATTTTAAAAGTATTTTTATTGTATTCCTTTTATTTTTTGCAAACGTTTGCGATCAACCTAGGGAAAATCAGACCAAAATTAATTAAATTGGAGACAATTTACCATAATGACCGAAACGGCAATTGACATGAAGGCAAATCAAGTGTGTCCATCTCATAACTTCCGTTTCATTAATATACACTTGAAAGCGGTCTTTGTCGCGCAAGACTTGATTTTCTTTACTTTTTCTCCGAATCAGTTTATGGTTGCCGCCAAAGTTTATACCCATAAAACGCAACTGGGGCATCTGAAACGCAGTGTAAATTCTACACACGTAATGATAACGTCACCGAAAGCAGGTTAAATGCTAAGGCACTTTTGCAGAAGGTATTGTACTTTGGACGTCTAATGAAGTATTTCAACGTAGCTTTAAACATGTGAACATGATAAAAATTTGTCTACAAAAGATTGTTCTACCGAGTGATGTATTTGTTTCTCAATAGTTGAATTTCATCACAAACCGCATGCAAGGATGACGATTGGCCTTTAATACATTTTCTTATAGAGCTGGAGCATATTGCTTCTAAACTTAAAGAATAAAAGTCCCATGATCAGAATTTTAGTAATTAAGATAATTTTAAAAATATTTTTAACGTATTCTCTGAATATTCAGAAATCAATAAGTACAACCAAACCAGAAATCAGATTATTCTTCGTGAAGAAAGAATTAAAAGATCGTAACGGCTTTCGCGAAGCGCCAAGTTACTATAAATAAAAAGGGGCGTATTTTTTGCAATGTCGCGCAAAGGTTTGTGGGAAGTGAACACGTGACGCAACGTTGCAGGCGATTTTACTTATCAATAAATTAAATACTTTCAAATACATTGATAATCATTTGCATGTTTCGTCTATTTTGCAAATTGAGTTCATATGCCTTAACCATTGTCAACACAAGAATCTTTCTAATTTGCATAAATAAGTTGTAAGGCATAATATGATAGTCAGAAGGGCGCACATTATGTTTTGTTCGCAGATTTAGACTTCCTTATAATTAGGCAGGATTATGGTTAAACATATTCAGCCGCTTTAACATAATTTTTCTTTATTTGTATGAATTAAACTCTCCTTATTTTGGTTAGTTCATAACCCAAACTACCTTCTAAGAAAATAATTGAAATATTAACGATCGATCGGGTGTAATCTTTATATTGGACGTTTAGTCAAAATTAACGTTACATGTTTTCTGTGAAATTGGTGATATGACAGCAAGTAATTAAAATAATGCAGGTGTTTGAAATTTGTACTTAAGTGTCTGTAGCCAGTCGGAGCGCATCGTAATACACTCAGGGGACCTGAATGGCCATGAAGGAAGTGAGGTGAATCCTACGCATGAAACAGTGATGTCACTGATTGCGGGGTCGTTTAAGGCTACCGGAAGTTTTTGAGGGTGGTATCCTTCAAAATTCAAGTTGGTACTTTCTCGTTTATCAAATAATCTGATTTTGGTATCAAAACTTTCCTGAAAGATTTTTCTACCCGACTATGTGCTCCTCGGAAGGCTTAGCTGTATATGCAAGTCAGACCAAGGCACTTTAAAGTCTTTGATCTGTTATGCTTCATTATTACCAGGGCTAAGGGATATTTTTTATTTTACAGGAAAAGGATGTTGGAAGAAAGAACACTTCAGTATGTCCATTCATCTCGCTGGTATTCTTAACCAAACAGAGTGTCTCTATGTGTCGGTTAAGTAAGTATATATCAGTTCACTGTTATTCTAGAGACGATGGATGGTCTGTTGGAGTATATCTTATAACAATGATATCTTAAGGTTTCGTTTGTTTACATGAAATTATCATCATCATGTTACATATAATATAATGTAATGTATATAAAAAACATTTCAAAACTAGAACAAAATTTGATTAATCTAATTACATCTTTCAGTTTTTATCGCCTTTGTGTTTTTTCTAAAATGTATTTTTGTAAAGTTCATATCCTACAGCAAACAATGTCTATGACAGTAAATATAGTTCAACAACGTTTTTCATTATATCCGGTATTTCCCAACACAAGATTAAATAAATGACAATGAAAGGTATGAAATATAATGAATTCACTAATTAATGTCATCAACCATTGTTCAGGAAGGAATCACAAATTTCATCCTATTTGTAAGTAAAAGCATGACTTTATGGTATTTTGGAACTAAGTGTCCTGTGCCCTTGTTTTAGAATCACCGCTGCCAAGCCACTCATCTGACAAGAAGCCAATGACTAGACTACTGGTTGCTGGAATCAGAAAAGGTGATATGAAGCAACTCTTCTTCAGCAACACTATTTTATCTACATATATCAAAGACTTTGTAGGTGTTGAATCAATGACGTATATTCAACGTTCACAAAAGCTTTTATTCATTTCGTCAGCTAGATATAAGCTGACGATGTCGTCTTTGAAAGGAGAAATATGGTCTGGAATCTGTGACTCGTTCTGTGTTACAGAAATTACCGTGTTTCTCTCTTTGGATCCGAATCAATTAGCATCCATGTCTCATTTTGGTACAAATATTACCATAGTTAGAAACATTCACGCACAAGTGTTGCAAATGGCGTCTGATAACTACAATGAATTACTGTATACGTTGTCATCAGAGGGAAAATTAGTAGTCTACGATTACCACGGGAGAGGACAAAGTACACTTGAACGCAGCGTTTTTCATTTGGATTTTGATCCATGTAGCAATGTGTTGTATTATGTGAAACAAGACCAAAAGTTATATAGTTTTACAATGGTTGGAAATTCAAAACATTCAATGCATGTAGCAAACATTGACAAACGTGTTACTCGTATTTGTGCGTTTGGTGATGTAGTTTATGGGATATCAAAACGTGCCATTCTTCAATTTTCAACTTTTGGGAATGATATTAGACCAAAACGATATGGACGTTCTTTACTAGCAACTACCTGTTGCTTTATACTTTAGAAAATGTTAACATCCAGTTCTGACTTAATTACTTCTTTGAGAGGTATTTTAAAAGTTGGAATGACAATAATATAGAGGAATATATGGATGACAACTTTTTTATTCATGGTATACCTGTGATAAAATGTCGCATACAATATATAAAAAAAGTTGTCATCAATATATCCTTCTGCATTATTACAATTGAGCCTACATTCCAATTCTACCTACAATGTACATCCTATTCTCAACCTTCAAAGAATGGTGAAGGAAAATTGCGATATTATGCTCACCTATAAAAATTTGTACCGCCAATTACATGTGAGATCGACCGTTTAACCTGTTTATCCTTTTCGTACAAAAAGCTATAATCACAAGCACAGATGGACCAAAATTTCCTATACGAGTTTGGACACATTTCGGTAATACTGAGTCTACAACAAAGATCATTTTGATCAAAACATTTCTTCTTAAGTCAACCCTAACATCTCTTAAGGGCACATTATGAAATGTGTGTAATCATTGTAATATTTGTAATTTTGCGCACTGTACAATTGTACAACTCTACCGATTAAAACATATTCACACTGATCCTAGACTATTTAATTTACAATTATGGTATTTTAAAGATGCTGTATCATATTTGTAATTTAAAAAAAAGTATTTTTAATGAATTCGTTGTATTTTTAGAAAAATTTAGCGCTAAAATCGGACCAAAATTCATTAAATATGACATAATTTACCAAAATTACGGAAACTGCAGCCAACTTAAAGGCGAATCAAGTATGGCCATCTCACAACTTCCGGTCTCTAAATATACGATTAGATTTACTTTTCTTTTTCTCCGAATAAGGTATTCGTTGCTGCCAAAGTTGATACCCATCGAACGCAACTACGCTAGTTGTGACACGGTGTAAATCCTACACGCGTAATGATTACGTCACCGAAAGCGGGTTCGTTAAATGCTATGCCCTTTCTACAAGGGGTACTGTGCTTTGGGCGTCGAAATAAGTATGTTATTGTTGATTAAACAATCTAAATATGATATCAAAATTTTTCTACAAAGTGATATATATATTACTTTTTCTAATAGCTAAATTTCAGCCTGAACCGCATACAAGTATGATACAGCATCTTTAACCATTACAGAATGTGAGCAAGCTTTGTGTCCACATTCCCCTGCAGAGAGAAATTGAAATGTGTTGAATTAATTACAAAGAACCTAAACAAGAACATATTTGTTAACATATACTAGATCTGGTACTCATTGAAGGACACCCTACTTGATGAAAGAACAGGCATATTCTCTGATATGTCTTGTTTTCACAATAAAATCGTTAATATGCATAATATATTTTTGTTTGTTTGAAAGAATCGCTTTTAGAAATTACATGTACAAGAACATGTTGGATAATGCCCACAATTCCTTACAATTCTGACAAAAGTGGCCTCGAGATTAAAGTCAAAATTGTTCCTTTCCTTGGACCATTCTTGACCGCTCCAAACTTGCTGAGTGTTTTTATACCCCCGACCAACGATTCCGTTCGTCCGTCCGAGAATTTTTTTTGTCCGACCTATTACGGAAAAACTTTTCATCCGATTGTTTTCAATTGTTGCACATGTATTATACCCTACAAGGAGGGTTGTAGTGCGAAATAACAACAAATTTTGTTAATATTTGAATTTTTACAAATTTCCATGTTTTGAACATAGCCTTTTTTTAATATCAGAATTTGTCCAACCAATTGCAGAAACTTTTCATCTGAATCCTTTCAAAATTGGCACTTGTCTAGGAGGGATACAGTGCCAAACAAAAGTAAAATTGATAAGTTTTTTATTTGTTTTTACAAATTTCAATGTCTTTGCTTAGTCATTTTTTCATTTTTCTCAATTCCTCTTTTTGGGGGTCAAATGCTATGCAAGAGATGTCTATATGGAAAGTGAAAAATAATTCAGTTGGTCGGGGGTATTAGTAAGCCACGCTCAGTGTTTTGCATGTTTACTACTATTTTGAAACTCATATTCTGAAAATGAATAACTGATGTTTCAAGATATCTTCAACAAGATGAATGGAAATCTACTTTTCACTTTTAAAGTCGACATACATAAGATATCGTTGGACACTGTGGTTATGAAATTAGTACTCCAATTTTTATACGGACATATAAGCCGGCAGTTACAAAACAATATCAAATCAAATAACTTGTGACCCTGGACACACAAAATAAGTCTTAAACTTAGCAAGCAGAGTGTGCTGTATAGTATGAAACAAAACAACCTCTGTTTTAAGCTTTACAAATTAAAAATCTTCTCCCTTTACAGGAGTACCAAAATGTTAATTGAATATTTATTACAGTTTTTATCTATCAATTAGCTTTGGAAATGATTGATACAAAGTATTGAAAGTCGCCACCCATGGTTCGCTAGTTCCAGCCGATGCTCGCAGCTTTCACCGCAATACAATAGTGTTGCGGGCTTTCTCCCTGCAACCATACTAGCAACCGCGATATAAGGGAAATACAGTAGAAGTACACGGATATAACGAACTCCAAGGGATCAAAGAATTATATCCAGTGTTCGCTACTCGCGTTTGGCCGCCATACATGTACATTGTACGTAGGGCTTTTGACGGAACTTGATTTTTTTTTCACTGTATCCGATTGTTCGCTATATCCGAGTTCGCTATATCCGTGTTCTACTGTACTGAAAGCGGCGATAAACCCCACATCACCTCACCTAACTTAAAAAGTCGAGGGATAAATGACCTGTCAACTGCCAAAAGTAAAGTCATCCTGTATATGACGTTGACGTCATCAATGACACAGCGTGCATAAATATATACCTATGCACCTCAGGGACACACACGTGACTGACATTGATATTTATCCTTCAACAACATAAACGTCTTATGTGTGTTAATTGTTTTTCATCAATGCAACTTTGGCACTAACTGTTTTGTATGACAACACTGCAACGAAACAATTTGACACTTGCAAGGAATTAAAATAAATCAAATTACACAAATAATGATGCGGGTTGGTTTTTAGCGTGGTCAGTTTTTCGGAAATGGTTTTCTTTGTCGTTGATTAGAAAATCTGTTTTGATTTCATATATTACCGAACTCTGTGGTCAGAAACACATTATTGGTAAACATCATGGAAAAGAAATCTGCGAATTCATCTTTAACTCACTATTACAAGCAAGAAAGATGAAAAGGATATTCACATGATTAAACAGAAATTTTTCAGTTTTTCAGCAATGTTCAAGTCATGATGGGATCTCGTTATCTTACACAAGAATTCCTCATTGTGAATTTTTATGACTTTTTTGGTACCACATCACCCTATAGTTTCACAAATTCTAAAATAATTAACTAGAACAAGTATAAATAGGGTTCAACATACTCAATTGTAAGAATATTACAAATCACACGTTGAAACGTTTATTCAATGAATTCGTGTCCATATATAACAATCACTGCTTGCTTTTTGGAATCGGTCACTTGAACAAATTCAAACATTATGAAGTGACCTGTCTAACACATGGAAACGTTGTAGGTGTTACTTTAAAGGGGCAGTAGCACGTTTTTTGAAAATTTTATATTTTTAATGTTTAACTGATAATTGTACGTTAATGCTAAATATATTTTTTTGATTGTTCAAAATCTCATTATACAAACCAATCATCCATAGTCAGAGAACAAATTATAAAAATCCATTGGCGAAAAAAAAGGAGAAGGAATCACATGACTGGAACTTTCATTATTTATTTGATTAATTACTTTTTCATCTAGTTTAAATACATTATTTCAATTGAAGCCATTGCTTTTCATTTTCCTGACATCACCTTATATGCCCCCTAAAAACGTGCTACTGTCCCTTTTAAGCTGACGCAGTGTCATTTCAATTGGAGCCATTGCTTTTCATTTTCCTGACATCACCTTATATTCACCCTTATAAGGTGCTACTGCCCCGTTAACCTTTTCGACAAACAGGTCGATCCAGGTCGATATAATACTACTAGTCCAGTCAATCTAAGATTTAACCTCAACAAATTGCAAAAGAATTAATTTTGGGATATATATGTCCCTTGAAAATGTCTGAATAATATATCAAAAGTCTAATAAATTCGAAGGTGGGGAAACAATTAAAAAACTTGAAATACATTCACCCCTATGCCAAAGATATAGTTTGACCCGTTTGGGCTGTCATAATGACGAAGGGAGACAACTCTGATAGATTTGACGGTAAACACGTTGCGTCACGACGTGAGACACAAGTGAATCATGATGAAAATAAGCTGTTTTTAAGTTATCTTTATAGTGAGGTGAGTTATTTAAAGAATATTCCTAGCCGTCAATTGAACAATTAATTGCCATTATTATTTATATAATTTTTTTATGTTCCATATGAAAAATATGTATTGATGATGTAGAATTTAAGATTATCAGATTATAAATGAAACGTCACTCCCTCAAAAAAAGTATAGAAGCTCAGGAAGGCCAAGTTGTTTTCACGAGTTATAGTTAAAACACCATACAGAAATGTAATGTTAGGCTATACATTGAAACTTAAAGTTATTATGTCTCCCCCCGAAGGGTCGGGAGACATATTGGTTTTAGCTGAGTTCCCGTCGGCGTTCCAATTTCGTTTCCGGAGCATATCTCTAAAACTATGTGACCGATCATCACCAAACTTGGTATACTGTCTCTCCATATCATTTAGATGTGCTTTTTGGAGGTTATCGATTTCTTAAAAAAAAATTTTTTTGGTATTTCCATGGAAACAATTTGGACTTAGTCTTTTTCAAGGGTAGTGTTCGTTTCCGGAGCAAATCTCTAAAATAGTGTGCCCGATCATCACCAAACTTGGTTAACTGTCTCTCCATATCATGTAGATGTGCCTTTTGGAGGTTATAGACTTTAATTTTTTTTTTTATTTCCATGGCAACAGTTTGGACTTAGTCTTTTTCAAGGGTAGTGTTCGTTTCTTAGTCTTTTTCAAGGGTTTCAGCATCAAATCATTTAGAATTTTGAATCTTTTGTTTGCTACAATTGTGGAGTTGATAGGTAATTTATTCAAGTTGAATTATACAGAGAACATTCATGGTGCTTTATGATAGTATTGTTTAGAGGTTTGGAGCATTTGAGGAAGGGGGAGACATCTGTTTTTACCGGTAAAAACACTTTCTAGTTTTCCTCCATTTTAGGCATATATCCAAAGGATATTCATTTGGCCATGGAACCAACTATTTACAAGCAACATTGAGAAATGACAACTGAAGATCGGGCATGCCTTAGAGTCGGCCAAATCCGCTAATTGTGGACCTATAAGTCATCAGAAAGAACAAATAGAACAACCTAGAGAAACCATCCGATAAAAAATATTTATCGCATATTTGAGAATATTTCGTCACATTGACAGTAGAACGCAAATTTATTGACTGGAAAAAAAAAAATCAATATTGATAACAACAGATACTTAATTCTTAAACGGCACACTTCCAGTTTGGAATGTGATATTCTATACCAATAAACAGCATTCTGTAACCTATGTCAAGACTAAAAACAAAACCAGTATCAATTAAGTTTTGTAAATGAAATTCCAAGAATTTAAACATACATGCTTAATTTCCCTTTTAAAACTGTTCATCTGACAGCATGCAATTACCATAAAGACAGTGATTATCACCTCATAAAACATTCTAAAACTTTAGATAAAACATTTTAGTGTGAAAGATTCAAAGAAACTTTAACAAGTGGCATAGTTTCAAACTTTAAATGTTTACAAAGTGATTATTGGCTAAAAATAATTGCCTTGCATGGATTGTTTAGGTGTTGAAAATAAGAAAAACGTTATTATTTTCTGAAGTAGAAACATCAGCCTTAGACAGCCATCTTGTTATAACAGTTGTTGACGCTAATATATCTTGATGATGCTGGAGTCACTATCAGGATATAATTAAGGGCAAGGTCCCAAGGGAGGGAAGCTGATTGTTATTGCTGTCTCTTTTTTGTTGGATGTATCCTTTATAAAACCAGGTTTTGGCATTTGATGGTCAACGATCTGTTGCCCTGAAATTAAACTAAAATTTCCCTCTTTTATTCGAAATGTTTAAAAAACATACTCAAGAGTAATAATAGCTTATAAATGCCATGAATGTCAATGCATGGCCAACTGAATATTTTTATCGTCCTTATTCTTTTAGAAAAATTTATTTTTCTTCATTAAATGTTTACAAGTGATTTAAAATTTCCGGATTGAGGGTAAAAAAATGTACATTCATGTGAAACATTCCAGTAAAGTGTTAATTGCACAGTTCCCTCATATCTCCTACTCTGTCATTCACTAGAAATAGGGAATAATTGCAGACCAATTGAAATGACACTGCGTCAGCTTTAAAGGGGCAGTAGCACGTTTTTAGGGGGAATATAAGGTGATGTCAGGAAAATGAAAATTAATTGTTCCAATTGAAAGACAATGTATTTAAACTAAATAGAGAAGTAATACTTGAGATATATAATGCAAAGTTTAGCCATGCGATTCCCTTTTCTTACACAAAATGAATTAAAGGTGTTCACACAAAATGGCCGCCAATGGATTTCAGGTAAATCTTCATACTTTGTTCTCTGACTATGGAAGATTGGCTTGTGTAATAAGATTTTTGACACTGTCAAAATAATACATTTAGCATTAACTTACAATTATCAGGGAAATATTTAAAATATAAAATTGTCAAAAAACGTGCTACTGCCCCTTTAAAGGCCACTTGATTTCAAGTAGTGATTCAAGATGGGTTGAAAATGAACAAGGCTTGACTAAATGATTGGAGGTTAGGGGTGATTTTGTCCAATTTCATTGTAAATATTCGAAAGTTTCTTCAGTTTTCATGGTTTGGAAATGTTTTGATGTACCATGAATTCAATGATTTCATTTTTATGTGAAAGTTTCATCCATAATTATTGATTAAACATTTAACAGTAATATCTAATTACTGATTTCATACAAATCTCAATAAATCAATACAGGTAAAATATGATATAAGAACTGAAATAGGTAACACATATTTTCTTTTCAAAAGGATATTTTTTTAATAAAAAAAATATTGAAAATCAGGAACACAGCAAAATGGGACAAACTGATTTTCGTGAAACATTGGTGAGAACTAAGCAGCATATTTGATTTGAACGTGGGATATTGGTAACTTTTATCATCACTCAACCTTGAATGTTGTGATCATTGTTTGTGATTCAAGTTAATTATTGCTCCTAATATGAAGTTTTTTAAGCTCACTAGTCAAATGCACTATTATTTACTTCTGTCCAATTCTTCAGCAATGGAAGATATACATATAACCCCAAAAAGGTTATTATGCTATGGGTTTTAATCAATTTAGCTGCAAATATTAAAAGAGGCAGTCACATGACAAATATTTTTCGAATTGTCACCAAATGATATCTACTTATTTCCAATCTAAATAAATTTAGATCAACAGGTTTTATATTTGGTCATACTGTTGATCTAAGATTGGCCCGTAAGACGGGTCATCCCGCTGACCTCTGAAATCAGCCGCTCGGCCAATCCGAAAAGTTGCCCTAGCTCGCTGGAAGTTCGAAAAACTCAGCAGCACATCTTTTTAAATGGACGGTGTTCGGAGCTATGTCATTCGGAACGGTGTAGAGCGACCATTTCGATGAATAATCCGATTGCTTGGATGTATTAATAGATTATGTTTTTCTTTTAAAATCATTTAGCGTATTTGCTAGTTGTCAATGACAAATGATGATTGCTCATCGCACAGATACTAACGTGGCAAATGATAATCACAAAGTTAGAACATCATAAATGTCAATTTTTACGAAAATCATCATGCAAGGGGAGGTAGCTCTTTTTTTAATCAAACTCGTTTGCACTAATTCCTTCATTTCCATCCAAATAATTAAAAAATAGTGCTTATTTGTCAATCATAAAACTAAAACTATTTCATTCAACCAAAATAAAATCAACATACTGATATTTTTCTTAACAGTACCAAAAGCAAGGTTTATTGTTCACAATGCACACTGTTATTGAGAACAGGCCATAAGTTTGTATATGTTTCTTCCGTCCACACCTTCAGGGAGCGACTATGAACTGTTTGTGACATCGAATTTGATTAATCAAATCGCGAATTCCTTATTTGCATACGAAAGGTCACCGGGACGACCTCGCACACTGGTCAATCTTAGATCAACAGTATGACCAAATATAAAACCTGTTGATCTAAATTTATTTAGATTGACTTATTTCAAAATCTCATGATATCCGTGAAAGTGTAATATTAGAATAAATTATCGGGTGTAATTTTTGTGTGAACATTTTTATTCATTTAAGAAAGAGAAATTGTTTGGCCTAGCTTAACTGAATATGGACCATTAGTTTCATATCTGGATTCCTGAAAAGCATTGTCTTGTAAATGGTAAAAAAAAAAGTTCCTGAGAACTTGAGACTCTTTGTCAACTTTAATAGGCTCAAAGAAGGAACACTTCAGTTTGCCTACCAGAATTGTTGATATTCGGGACCAAAAAAAGTGTCTCTATTTGTCGTCTAAGTTATGCCTAAGAATCAATTTCGATAAAGTTTCGATGGCTAAGAATCCCCTACAAATATGTTACGAATTCACTATGACCTTTTGCAATTCACTGTGACCTTTTGCAATCCATAACACTTTTCATTGATTGAAACATATTGTATTGACAAAAGGTCAAATGGATTGGGCAAAAGTGAAAACACCTACTGGGCCCTCTCCAATACAAAATGGATTAATATACATATGTTATAAAGATTTACAATTTTTCAAATGTTAACACAGGTTTTACAATTAAGGTTTGTGCAATTATGTTAGATAGGGAAATTGATTTGCATACCTTAAAGTGACACAGAGTATCTTTCTTAAACTTTTATTTGGTTTTGATAAGCTACAAAATATCTAATATGCTGATTGAAGTTCATATCTCATCACTGGACTTGCAAATATATTCATTTATGCATAATATCTCTAAAATGCTTGATTTTATGGAAAAATCAAGAAAACATCTCATATACGTTTAATAATCGAAATTATGCATCCGAATAATCTACCTATTAGTTACAATACCTAATAAACACTATCGAATCGAATATATCTTCCTGTCAGCTTATGACAAGGTTTCAAAATTACGTTTGGCGAATTTGCGCGCTCCACTCGAGCCACACTGTCCGGTTTTCGATCAAAATCCCGACTTTGAATGGCCGTGTTTTCGCTCTAATGTACTGATTGACCTTTAACTTGTTATTTTCAGTAACAGTTAGTGGTTCCCGATGTAATAACATCGATTTCAAAATATGTGACATATGTGATCCTATCAACATACTCTGTGTCTCTTTAAGTAAACATGAAACATCAGTTTTGTAACTACATTCTAGAATTAAAAAGTATTGTCTTGTAATTGGTACGTTTTAAAACTGTTAACAGGCCACGGACCCTAAAAGAAAGAATTCTTAAATTTGTCCACCGAAATCGCTGGTATTCTAGACCAAACAGAGTGTCTCTAATTGTCTTCTGATTTTTAATTAGTTTTAATTAGAAAGGTATTATAAATTATATACCATTTTATTAACTGTTATGATTTCGGGACGTGGTAAGTTTTATTATATTTAGCGTGAAAACCAAATATTGAGCAGTTCTTTTGAGATGTTATAAATTTAAATAGCCTTATGCAATAGGAATCATAATCATATACTTAAAACCAAGGAGTTAAAATTCATCATTTCAGTTAAAATGTCAACGATATTTCGATAAATGTTTAGTTTAGATTGTAAATGATCATTATATTTATCTTAAAGTTTGAGGTGATTGCATTTACATAAATTAGGTGTTCTTGGTTTCTATATAGAATCCCCAATTCCAAGCCAACCATGTGACAAGAAACCAAAGACAAGACTACTCGTGGGTGAAGGAAGAAAAGTTCTATGAAGCAACTATTCCGTAACGACAATACTCTATCTACATATATCTGAAACATTTTGGTGTTAAATCAATGACATATATTCAACTTTCTCGAAAACTCTTATTCATTTCGTCACGTACATATAAGCTTTTGATGACTTTGTTGGTGTTAAGTTAATAAAGTTTAGTTTTTATTCATTTCAAAACCCAAAATAAGCTGATGATGTCTTCTTTAAATGAAGGAACCCAACCTGGTTCCCTGGCCTCTTTCCGCGTGCGCTTACTGTAGCGCACGCGGAACGAGGCCAGGGAACCAGGTTGGGAGGAACCAATAAAAATTATGGTCTGGAAGTTGTGGCTTGAATATATAGGGTTGCTTTTGTATACCTTATGCAATTAGCATCGATGTCTCATTTCGGTATAGATATTGTAAACGTTAGGATAATTCATACACAAGTAAAACACATGACTTGTGATATTACAATGAATCACTGCCCACATTCACACAAACGGATAATGGTAGTCGGTGATTACTTCGGAATAAAGCAGAAAACATTTGAAATAAGATTTTCGATTTAATTAGATATATGTAACTATGCATTATGTGTTAGCATGCCAACTGATTTGTACATTGTCATTGGTTTACAATTCTAAAAGTTTTATAGGAATGTTTGAAGGATTTGTTCTTCGTATTTGTGTAATTTTGTTTTTTTTAAATGTTTTTATTCACTTCAGTTGGATACAAATTGTAGGGATTGAATTGGATTTTGACATACATAAGAAGTGTTGTACATGTACATATGGGTACGGGATAGCTCAATCGGCAAGAGCGCCGGTCTCACGTTGCTGAGGTCCGGGGTTCGAATCCCATCCAGGCCAAGGTGTAAAAGCCTAGAGTTAACCTCTGTTAGAACTCTATAAGTGTCACCCTGGAGCCCTAGTGTGTAGTGCAACAAAAACTGCGCACTTAAAAGATCCCACGAATTCATGTCAGTGGCTGAATGGTGGATACATAAACACGTGCATACGCCGAGCTGTCAGTTATCAGCGTTCAGCAGTGTTGGACAAACTGAGGTGACAATGTGTCTCAGTTCACCCAACTGTGAATGAGTACCCTGTGCGGTAGAGAAAGGTCCCTAACCTGAGCGCCACATATAGATGCCGGTTGAATACTCCCCAGGGAGTTGAATTGGAAAAATGATTGGACGGTGAAAGAATGCCATTGACCAGGGAAACAACAAGCGCCTTGAGCAACCACTAGTGGATGGATATGTGCGCTATATAAATATTCATATAATCTTGTATAAGCATTATATCAGAAGCATGTGTTCAATTCATTGCTAAGAATCTTCCATTCTTTGCCAAACAAAACGTATTCAGATTTTTTCTCGCGAGTGTTTGTGTAATTAGTGATGTGATATTCATGAGATATTCAATCGTGCCATGCAAGTTTCAACTTTAAGGAATGGCACTTTGTCAATAAACCATATGACAGTATATTAATTAGCGCCTACCTGATACCTTAGAAATCCAATTCCGCCTACGTGACAATTCTGCATAAAAAGGCCTAATGGAATATAATGTTTACCCATATTGCACTACCAATTACAGGTTGAAACAATGTTTTTACCAGTTTCGAAGAATATTAGCTTTAATCATTGCATAACATGGGACAAAAGTAATTAGAATTTGTTGAATTATTTCCAAAAACACAGAAACAAGTTTATTTAAATATGCAAACTCATGTAGTCATTGAATGATATCCAACCTGATACAAGATTCACGTTATATATTCTGATATGTCATGTTTCTTACAATAAAGAAATTGACATGCATAAATGTTTTGCTCCTTTGTGAAGGGATCGCTTTCAGCAATGCCAAAGGTTTGCATTGATTAATTCCAAAACACACGTGGTCAAACTAGCTAAACAATCTTTTAGATGTGATATTTGAATCGACCTGGATATCTTAAGAAACATGTTTAACCCTTTCTTTAATTTGATCAGGTCAAGTAACGTCACCCTTTATATGACATTATTTGTGTCACCACATGCATTTTATAACAATCATAGCACTTTAAAGGGGCGGTAGCACGTTTTATGAAAATTTTATATTTTATTATATTATTAATTATTTTCACTGATAATTGTACGTTAATGGTAAATGTATTATTCTGATAGTCTCAAAATCCAATTACACAATGCAATCAGGCATGGTCAGAGAACAAATTATAACGATTCACATAAAGTTAATTGGCGGCCATTTTTGTGTGAACACCTTTAATTCGTTTTGTGTAAGGAAAGGGAATCGCATGGATAAACTTTTCATTATATATTTGATTCATTACTGCTTCATTTAGTTCAAAATACATTGTCTAACAAATGGAATCATTTCTTTCAATTTTCCTGACATCACCTTACATCCCCCCCCCCCCCCCCCCCCCAAAGACGTTCTACTGACCCTTTAAATGTTCTAAGTACTGTTACATGTACATGAAATTTGACCATTGCGAAAGACAGCCACAGTCCAGTGCCACTTCGTCTTTTGACCGAACCAGGAAGCTACGTTCCCGTGATGTATTTCACAGACACGCAGTACAAGCTACTTTCCCGTGATGTATTTAACAGATAAGCAGTACAAGCTACTTTCCCGTGATGTATTTAACAGACACGCAGTACAAGCTACGTTCCCGTGATGTATTTTACAGACAAGCAGTACAAGCTACGTTCCCGTGATGTATTTAACAGACACGCAGTACAAGCTACGTTCCCGTGATGTATTTAACAGACACGCAGTACAAGCTACGTTCCCGTGATGTTTTGAACAGACACGCAGTACAAGCTACGTTCCCGTGGTGTATTTAACAGACACGCAGTACAAGCTACGTTCCCATGATGTATTTAACAGACACGCAGTACAAGCTACGTTCCCGTGATGTTTTTAACAGACACGCAGTACAAGCTACGTTCCCGGGATGTATTTCACAGACACGCAGTACAAGCTACGTTCCCGGGAAGTATTTAACAGATAAGCAGTACAAGCTACGTTCCCATGGTGTATTTCACAGACACGCAGTACAAGCTACGTTCCCGTGATGTTTTCAACAGACACGCAGTACAAGCTACGTTCCCGTAATGTTATCCCAGACACGCAGTACTAGCTACGTTCCCGTGGTGTATTTAACAGACACGCAGTACAAGCTACGTTCCCGGGATGTATTTAACAGACACGCAGTACAAGCTACGTTCCCGTGATGTTTATAACAGACACGCAGTACAAGCTACGTTCCCGGGATGTATTTCACAGACACGCATTACAAGCTACGTTCCCGGGATGTATTTAACATACAAGCAGTACAAGCTACGTTCCCGTGATGTATTTAACAGACACGCAGTACAAGCTACGTTCCCTTGAGGAATTTTTAGCAGACAAGCAGTACAAGCTACGTTCCCGTGATGTATTTAACAGACACGCAGTACAAGCTAAGTTCCCGTGATGTATTTAACAGACATGCAGAACAAGGTACGTTCCCGTGATGTATTTAACAGACACACAGTACAAGCTACGTTCCTTGGATGTATTTCACAGACACGCAGTACAATCTACGTTCCCGTGGTGTATTTAACATACAAGCAGTACAAGCTACGTTCCCGTGATGTATTTAACAGACACGCAGTACAAGCTACGTTCCCATGATGTATTTAACAGACACGCAGTACAAGCTACGTTCCCATGATGTATTTAAAAGACAAGCAGTACAAGCTACGTTCCCGTGATGTATTTAACAGGCACGCAGTACAAGCTACGTTCCCATGATGTATTTAAAAGACAAGCAGTACAAGCTACGTTCCCGTGATGTATTTAACAGGCACGCAGTACAAGCTACGTTCCCATGATGTATTTAACAGACACGTAGTACAAGCTACGTTCCCGGGATGTATTTCACAGACACGCAGTACAAGCTACGTTCCCGTGGTGTATTTAACAGACACGCAGTACAAGCTACGTTCCCGTGATGTATTTAACAGACACGTAGTACAAGCTACGTTCCCTTGATGTATTTAACAGACACGCAGTACAAGCTACGTTCCCGGGATGTATTTAACAGATAAGCAGTACAAGCTACGTTCCCATGATGTTTTTAACATACACGCAGTACAAGCTACGTTCCCGTAATGTTATCCCAGACACGCAGTACAAGCTACGTTCCCGTGGTGTATTTAACAGACACGCAGTACAAGCTACGTTCCTGTGATGTATTTAACAGACACGCAGTACAAGCTACGTTCCCGTGATGTTTTTAACAGACACGCAGTACAAGCTACGTTCCCGGAATGTATTTCACAGACACGCAGTACAAGCTACGTTCCCGGGATGTATTTAACATACAAGCAGTACAAGCTACGTTCCCGTGGTGTATTTAACAGACACGCAGTACAAGCTACGTTCCCGGGATGTATTTCACAGACACGCAGTACAATCTACGTTCCCGGGATGTATTTAACATACAAGCTGTACAAGCTACGTTCCCGTGATGTATTTAACAGACACGCAGTACAAGCTACGTGCCTTTGAGGAATTTTTAGCAGACAAGCAGTACAAGCTACGTTCCCGTGATGTATTTCACAGACACGCAGTACAAGCTACGTTCCCGGGATGTATTTAACAGACACGCAGTACAAGCTACGTTCCCGTGATGTATTTAACAGACACGCAGTACAAGCTACGTTCCCATGATGTATTTAACAGACAAGCAGTACAAGCTACGTTCCCGTGATGTATTTAACAGGCACGCAGTACAAGCTACGTTCCCATGATGTATTTAACAGACACGCAGTACAAGCTACGTTCACATGATGTATTTAAAAGACAAGCAGTACAAGCTTCGTTCCCGTGATGTATTTAACAGGCACGCAGTACAAGCTACGTTCCCATGATGTATTTAACAGACACGCAGTACAAGCTACGTTCCCATGATGTATTTAAAAGACAAGCAGTACAAGCTACGTTCCCATGATGTATTTAACAGACACGCAGTACAAGCTACGTTCCCATGGTGTATTTCACAGACACGCAGTACAAGCTACGTTCCCGTGGTGTATTTAACAGACACGCAGTACAAGCTACGTTCCCTTGATGTATTTAACAGACACGCATTACAAGCTACGTTCCCGGGATGTATTTAACAGATAAGCAGTACAAGCTACGTTCCCATGATGTTTTTAACAGACACGCAGTACAAGCTACGTTCCCGTAATGTTATCCCAGACACGCAATACAAGCTACGTTCCCGTTGTGTATTTAACAGACACGCAGTACAAGCTACGTTCCTGTGATGTATTTAACAGACACGCAGTACAAGCTACGTTCCCGTGATGTATTTAACAGACACGCAGTACAAGCTACGTTCCCGGGATGTATTTCACAGACACGCAGTACAAGCTACGTTCCCGGGATGTATTTAACATACAAGCAGTACAAGCTACGTTCCCGTGGTGTATTTAACAGACACGCAGTACAAGCTACGTTCCCGTGATGTATTTAACAGACACGCAGTACAAGCTACGTTCCCGTGATGTTTTTAACAGACACGCAGTACAAGCTACGTTCCCGGGATGTATTTAACATACAAGCAGTACAAGCTACGTTCCCGTGATGTATTTAACAGGCACGCAGTACCAGCTACGTTCCCGTGATGTTTTTAACAGACACGCAGTACAAGCTACGTTCCCGGAATGTATTTCACAGACACGCAGTACAAGCTACGTTCCCGGGATGTATTTAACATACAAGCAGTACAAGCTACGTTCCCGTGGTGTATTTAACAGACACGCAGTACAAGCTACGTTCCCGGGATGTATTTCACAGAGACGCAGTACAAGCTATGTTCCCGGGATGTATTTAACATACAAGCTGTACAAGCTACGTTCCCGTGATGTATTTAACAGACACGCAGTACAAGCTACGTTCCTTTGAGGAATTTTTAGCAGACAAGCAATACAAGCTACGTTCCCGTGATGTATTTCACAGACACTCAGTACAAGCTAAGTTCCCGCGATGTATTTAACAGACATGCAGAACAAGCTACGTTCCCGTGATGTATTTAACAGACACGCAGTACAAGCTACGTTCCCGGGATGTATTTAACAGACACGCAGTACAAGCTACGTTCCCGTGATGTATTTAACAGACACGCAGTACAAGCTACGTTCCCATGATGTATTTAACAGACAAGCAGTACAAGCTACGTTCCCGTGATGTATTTAACAGGCACGCAGTACAAGCTACGTTCCCATGATGTATTTAACAGACACGCAGTACAAGCTACGTTCCCATGATGTATTTAAAAGACAAGCAGTACAAGCTACGTTCCCGTGATGTATTTAACAGGCACGCAGTACAAGCTACGTTCCCATGATGTATTTAACAGACACGCAGTACAAGCTACGTTCCCATGATGTATTTAAAAGACAAGCAGTACAAACTACGTTCCCGTGATTTTTTTAACAGGCACGCAGTACAAGCTACGTTCCCATGATGTATTTAACAGACACGCAGTACAAGCTACGTTCCCGTGATGTTTTTAACAGACACGCAGTACAAGCTACGTTCCCGGAATGTATTTCACAGACACGCAGTACAAGCTACGTTCCCGGGATGTATTTAACATACAAGCAGTACAAGCTACGTTCCCGTGGTGTATTTAACAGACACGCAGTACAAGCTACGTTCCCGGGATGTATTTCACAGACACGCAGTACAATCTACGTTCCCGGGATGTATTTAACATACAAGCTGTACAAGCTACGTTCCCGTGATGTATTTAACAGACACGCAGTACAAGCTACGTTCCTTTGAGGAATTTTTAGCAGACAAGCAATACAAGCTACGTTCCCGTGATGTATTTCACAGACACGCAGTACAAGCTACGTTCCCGGGATGTATTTAACATACAAGCTGTACAAGCTACGTTCCCGTGATGTATTTAACAGACACGCAGTACAAGCTACGTTCCCATGATGTATTTAACAGACAAGCAGTACAAGCTACGTTCCCGTGATGTATTTAACAGGCACGCAGTACAAGCTACGTTCCCATGATGTATTTAACAGACACGCAGTACAAGCTACGTTCACATGATGTATTTAAAAGACAAGCAGTACAAGCTTCGTTCCCGTGATGTATTTAACAGGCACGCAGTACAAGCTACGTTCCCATGATGTATTTAACAGACACGCAGTACAAGCTACGTTCCCATGATGTATTTAAAAGACAAGCAGTACAAGCTACGTTCCCATGATGTATTTAACAGACACGCAGTACAAGCTACGTTCCCATGGTGTATTTCACAGACACGCAGTACAAGCTACGTTCCCGTGGTGTATTTAACAGACACGCAGTACAAGCTACGTTCCCTTGATGTATTTAACAGACACGCAGTACAAGCTACGTTCCCGGGATGTATTTAACAGATAAGCAGTACAAGCTACGTTCCCATGATGTTTTTAACAGACACGCAGTACAAGCTACGTTCCCGTAATGTTATCCCAGACACGCAATACAAGCTACGTTCCCGTTGTGTATTTAACAGACACGCAGTACAAGCTACGTTCCTGTGATGTATTTAACAGACACGCAGTACAAGCTACGTTCCCGTGATGTATTTAACAGACACGCAGTACAAGCTACGTTCCCGGGATGTATTTCACAGACACGCAGTACAAGCTACGTTCCCGGGATGTATTTAACATACAAGCAGTACAAGCTACGTTCCCGTGGTGTATTTAACAGACACGCAGTACAAGCTACGTTCCCGTGATGTATTTAACAGACACGCAGTACAAGCTACGTTCCCGTGATGTTTTTAACAGACACGCAGTACAAGCTACGTTCCCGGGATGTATTTAACATACAAGCAGTACAAGCTACGTTCCCGTGATGTATTTAACAGGCACGCAGTACCAGCTACGTTCCCGTGATGTTTTTAACAGACACGCAGTACAAGCTACGTTCCCGGAATGTATTTCACAGACACGCAGTACAAGCTACGTTCCCGGGATGTATTTAACATACAAGCAGTACAAGCTACGTTCCCGTGGTGTATTTAACAGACACGCAGTACAAGCTACGTTCCCGGGATGTATTTCACAGAGACGCAGTACAAGCTATGTTCCCGGGATGTATTTAACATACAAGCTGTACAAGCTACGTTCCCGTGATGTATTTAACAGACACGCAGTACAAGCTACGTTCCTTTGAGGAATTTTTAGCAGACAAGCAATACAAGCTACGTTCCCGTGATGTATTTCACAGACACTCAGTACAAGCTAAGTTCCCGCGATGTATTTAACAGACATGCAGAACAAGCTACGTTCCCGTGATGTATTTAACAGACACGCAGTACAAGCTACGTTCCCGGGATGTATTTAACAGACACGCAGTACAAGCTACGTTCCCGTGATGTATTTAACAGACACGCAGTACAAGCTACGTTCCCATGATGTATTTAACAGACAAGCAGTACAAGCTACGTTCCCGTGATGTATTTAACAGGCACGCAGTACAAGCTACGTTCCCATGATGTATTTAACAGACACGCAGTACAAGCTACGTTCCCATGATGTATTTAAAAGACAAGCAGTACAAGCTACGTTCCCGTGATGTATTTAACAGGCACGCAGTACAAGCTACGTTCCCATGATGTATTTAACAGACACGCAGTACAAGCTACGTTCCCATGATGTATTTAAAAGACAAGCAGTACAAACTACGTTCCCGTGATTTTTTTAACAGGCACGCAGTACAAGCTACGTTCCCATGATGTATTTAACAGACACGCAGTACAAGCTACGTTCCCGTGATGTTTTTAACAGACACGCAGTACAAGCTACGTTCCCGGAATGTATTTCACAGACACGCAGTACAAGCTACGTTCCCGGGATGTATTTAACATACAAGCAGTACAAGCTACGTTCCCGTGGTGTATTTAACAGACACGCAGTACAAGCTACGTTCCCGGGATGTATTTCACAGACACGCAGTACAATCTACGTTCCCGGGATGTATTTAACATACAAGCTGTACAAGCTACGTTCCCGTGATGTATTTAACAGACACGCAGTACAAGCTACGTTCCTTTGAGGAATTTTTAGCAGACAAGCAGTACAAGCTACGTTCCCGTGATGTATTTCACAGACACGCAGTACAAGCTACGTTCCCGGGATGTATTTAACAGACACGCAGTACAAGCTACGTTCCCGTGATGTATTTAACAGACACGCAGTACAAGCTACGTTCCCATGATGTATTTAACAGACAAGCAGTACAAGCTACGTTCCCGTGATGTATTTAACAGGCACGCAGTACAAGCTACGTTCCCATGATGTATTTAACAGACACGCAGTACAAGCTACGTTCACATGATGTATTTAAAAGACAAGCAGTACAAGCTTCGTTCCCGTGATGTATTTAACAGGCACGCAGTACAAGCTACGTTCCCATGATGTATTTAACAGACACGCAGTACAAGCTACGTTCCCATGATGTATTTAAAAGACAAGCAGTACAAGCTACGTTCCCATGATGTATTTAACAGACACGCAGTACAAGCTACGTTCCCATGGTGTATTTCACAGACACGCAGTACAAGCTACGTTCCCGTGGTGTATTTAACAGACACGCAGTACAAGCTACGTTCCCTTGATGTATTTAACAGACACGCAGTACAAGCTACGTTCCCGGGATGTATTTAACAGATAAGCAGTACAAGCTACGTTCCCATGATGTTTTTAACAGACACGCAGTACAAGCTACGTTCCCGTAATGTTATCCCAGACACGCAATACAAGCTACGTTCCCGTTGTGTATTTAACAGACACGCAGTACAAGCTACGTTCCTGTGATGTATTTAACAGACACGCAGTACAAGCTACGTTCCCGTGATGTATTTAACAGACACGCAGTACAAGCTACGTTCCCGGGATGTATTTCACAGACACGCAGTACAAGCTACGTTCCCGGGATGTATTTAACATACAAGCAGTACAAGCTACGTTCCCGTGGTGTATTTAACAGACACGCAGTACAAGCTACGTTCCCGTGATGTATTTAACAGACACGCAGTACAACATACGTTCCCGTGATGTTTTTAACAGACACGCAGTACAAGCTACGTTCCCGGGATGTATTTAACATACAAGCAGTACAAGCTACGTTCCCGTGATGTATTTAACAGGCACGCAGTACCAGCTACGTTCCCGTGATGTTTTTAACAGACACGCAGTACAAGCTACGTTCCCGGAATGTATTTCACAGACACGCAGTACAAGCTACGTTCCCGGGATGTATTTAACATACAAGCAGTACAAGCTACGTTCCCGTGGTGTATTTAACAGACACGCAGTACAAGCTACGTTCCCGGGATGTATTTCACAGAGACGCAGTACAAGCTATGTTCCCGGGATGTATTTAACATACAAGCTGTACAAGCTACGTTCCCGTGATGTATTTAACAGACACGCAGTACAAGCTACGTTCCTTTGAGGAATTTTTAGCAGACAAGCAATACAAGCTACGTTCCCGTGATGTATTTCACAGACACTCAGTACAAGCTAAGTTCCCGCGATGTATTTAACAGACATGCAGAACAAGCTACGTTCCCGTGATGTATTTAACAGACACGCAGTACAAGCTACGTTCCCGGGATGTATTTAACAGACACGCAGTACAAGCTACGTTCCCATGATGTATTTAACAGACACGCAGTACAAGCTACGTTCCCATGATGTATTTAACAGACAAGCAGTACAAGCTACGTTCCCGTGATGTATTTAACAGGCACGCAGTACAAGCTACGTTCCCATGATGTATTTAACAGACACGCAGTACAAGCTACGTTCCCATGATGTATTTAAAAGACAAGCAGTACAAGCTACGTTCCCGTGATGTATTTAACAGGCACGCAGTACAAGCTACGTTCCCATGATGTATTTAACAGACACGCAGTACAAGCTACGTTCCCATGATGTATTTAAAAGACAAGCAGTACAAACTACGTTCCCGTGATTTTTTTAACAGGCACGCAGTACAAGCTACGTTCCCATGATGTATTTAACAGACACGCAGTACAAGCTACGTTCCCATGATATATTTAACAGACACGCAGTACAAGCTACGTTCCCATGATGTATTTAAAAGACAAGCAGTACAAGCTACGTTCCCATGGTGTATTTCACAGACACGCAGTACAAGCTACGTTCCCATGATGTATTTAACAGACACGTAGTACAAGCTACGTTCCCGGGATGTATTTCACAGACACGCAGTACAAGCTACGTTCCCGGGATGTATTTAACAGATAAGCAGTACAAGCTACGTTCCCTTGATGTATTTAACAGACACGCAGTACAAGCTACGTTCCCGGGATGTATTTAACAGATAAGCAGTACAAGCTACGTTCCCGTGGTGTATTTAACAGACACGCAGTACAAGCTACGTTCCCGTAATGTTATCCCAGACACGCATTACAAGCTACGTTCCCGTTGTGTATTTAACAGACACGCAGTACAAGCTACGTTCCTGTGATGTATTTAACAGACACGCAGTACAAGCTACGTTCCCGTGATGTTTTTAACAGACACGCAGTACTAGCTACGTTCCCGGGATGTATTTCACAGACACGCAGTACAAGCTACGTTCCCGGGATGTATTTAACATACAAGCAGTACAAGCTACGTTCCCGTGGTGTATTTAACAGACACGCAGTACAAGCTACGTTCCCGTGATGTATTTAACAGACACGCAGTACAAGCTACGTTCCCGTGATGTTTTTAACAGACACGCAGTACAAGCTACGTTCCTGGGATGTATTTAACATACAAGCAGTACAAGCTACGTTCCCGTGGTGTATTTAACAGACACGCAGTACAAGCTACGTTCCCGGTATGTATTTCACAGACACGCAGTACAAGCTACGTTCCCGGGATGTATTTAACATACAAGCTGTACAAGCTACGTTCCCGTGATGTATTTAACAGACACGCAGTACAAGCTACGTTCCCATGATGTATTTAACAGACACGCAGTACAAGCTACGTTCCCATGATGTATTTAAAAGACAAGCAGTACAAGCTACGTTCCCGTAATGTATTTAACAGGCACGCAGTACAAGCTACGTTCCCATGATGTATTTAACAGACACGCAGTACAAGCTACGTTCCCATGATGTATTTAACATACACGCAGTACAAGCTACGTTCCCGTAATGTTATCCCAGACACGCAGTACAAGCTATGTTCCCGTGGTGTATTTAACAGACACGCAGTACAAGCTACGTTCCTGTGATGTATTTAACAGACACGCAGTACAAGCTACGTTCCCGTGATGTTTTTAACAGACACGCAGTACAAGCTACGTTCCCGGAATGTATTTCACAGACACGCAGTACAAGCTACGTTCCCGGGATGTATTTAACAGACACGCAGTACAAGCTACGTTCCTTTGAGGAATTTTTAGCAGACAAGCAATACAAGCTACGTTCCCGTGATGTATTTCACAGACACGCAGTACACGCTAAGTTCCCGCGATGTATTTAACAGACATGCAGAACAAGCTACGTTCCCGTGATGTATTTAACAGACACGCTGTACAAGCTACGTTCCCGTGATGTTTTTAACAGACACGCAGTTCAAGCTACGTTCCCGGGATGTATTTAACATACAAGCAGTACAAGCTACGTTCCCGTGGTGTATTTAACAGACACGCAGTACAAGCTACGTTCCCGGGATGTATTTCACAGACACGCAGTACAAGCTACGTTCCCGGGATGTATTTAAGATACAAGCTGTACAAGCTACGTTCCCGTGATGTATTTAACAGACACGCAGTACAAGCTACGTTCCTTTGAGGAATTTTTAGCAGACAAGCAGTACAAGCTACGTTCCCGTGATGTATTTAACAGACACGCAGTACAAGCTAAGTTCCCGTGATGTATTTAACAGACATGCAGAACAAGCTACGTTCCCGTGATGTATTTAACAGACACGCAGTACAAGCTACGTTCCCGGGATGTATTTAACAGACACGCAGTACAAGCTACGTTCCCGTGATGTATTTAACAGACACGCAGTACAAGCTACGTTCCCATGATGTATTTAACAGACACGCAGTACAAGCTACGTTCCCATGATGTATTTAAAAGACAAGCAGTACAAGCTACGTTCCCGTGATGTATTTAACAGTCACGCAGTACAAGCTACGTTCCCATGATGTATTTAACAGACACGCAGTACAAGCTACGTTCCCATGATGTATTTAACAGACACGCAGTACAAGCTACGTTCCCATGATGTATTTAAAAGACAAGCAGTACAAGCTACGTTCCCGTGATGTATTTAACAGGCACGCAGTACAAGCTACGTTCCCATGATGTATTTAACAGACACGTAGTACAAGCTACGTTCCCGGGATGTACTTCACAGACTCGCAGTACAAGCTACGTTCCCGTGGTGTATTTAACAGACACGCAGTACAAGCTACGTTCCCGTGATGTATTTAACAGACACGCAGTACAAGCTACGTTCCCTTGATGTATTTAACAGACACGCAGTACAAGCTACGTTCCCGGGATGTATTTAACAGATAAGCAGTACAAGCTACGTTCCCATGATGTTTTTAACAGACACGCGTACAAGCTACGTTCCCGTAATGTTATCCTTAGACACGCAGTACAAGCTACGTTCCCATGATGTATTTAAAAGACAAGCAGTACAAGCTACGTTCCCGTGATGTATTTAACAGGCACGCAGTACAAGCTACGTTCCCATGATGTATTTAACAGACACGTAGTACAAGCTACGTTCCCGGGATGTATTTCACAGACACGCAGTACAAGCTACGTTCCCGTGGTGTATTTAACAGACACGCAGTACAAGCTACGTTCCCGTGATGTATTTAACAGACACGCAGTACAAGCTACGTTCCCGGGATGTATTTAACAGATAAGCAGTACAAGCTACGTTCCCATGATGTTTTTAACAGACACGCAGTACAAGCTACGTTCCCGTAAGTTATCCCAGACACGCAGTACAAGCTACGTTCCCGTGGTGTATTTAACAGACACGCAGTACAAGCTACGTTCCTGTGATGTATTTAACAGACACGCAGTACAAGCTACGTTCCCGTGATGTTTTTAACAGACACGCAGTACAAGCTACGTTCCCGGGATGTATTTCACAGACACGCAGTACAAGCTACGTTCCCGGGATGTATTTAACATACAAGCAGTACAAGCTACGTTCCCGTGATGTATTTAACAGACACGCAGTACAAGCTACGTTCCCGTAATGTTATCCCAGACACGCATTACAAGCTACGTTCCCGTTGTGTATTTAACAGACACGCAGTACAAGCTACGTTCTCGTGATGTATTTAACAGACACGCAGTACAAGCTACGTTCTCGTGATGTATTTAACAGACACGCAGTACAAGCTACGTTCCCGGGATGTATTTCACAGACACGCAGTACAAGCTACGTTACCGGGATGTATTTAACATACAAGCAGTACAAGCTACGTTCCCGTGGTGTATTTAACAGACACGCAGTACAAGCTACGTTCCCGGGATGTATTTAACAGACACGCTGTACAAGCTACGTTCCCGTGATGTTTTTAACAGACACGCAGTACAAGCTACGTTCCCGGGATGTATTTAACATACAAGCAGTACAAGCTACGTTCCCGTGGTGTATTTAACAGACACGCAGTACAAGCTACGTTCCCGGGATGTATTTCACAGACACGCAGTACAAGCTACGTTCCCGGGATGTATTTAAGATACAAGCTGTACAAGCTACGTTCCCGTGATGTATTTAACAGACACGCAGTACAAGCTACGTTCCTTTGAGGAATTTTTAGCAGACAAGCAGTACAAGCTACGTTCCCGTGATGTATTTAACAGACACGCAGTACAAGCTAAGTTCCCGTGATGTATTTAACAGACATGCAGAACAAGCTACGTTCCCGTGATGTATTTAACAGACACGCAGTACAAGCTACGTTCCCGGGATGTATTTAACAGACACGCAGTACAAGCTACGTTCCCGTGATGTATTTAACAGACACGCAGTACAAGCTACGTTCCCATGATGTATTTAACAGACACGCAGTACAAGCTACGTTCCCATGATGTATTTAAAAGACAAGCAGTACACGCTACGTTCCCGTGATGTATTTAACAGTCACGCAGTACAAGCTACGTTCCCATGATGTATTTAACAGACACGCAGTACAAGCTACGTTCCCATGATGTATTTAACAGACACGCAGTACAAGCTACGTTCCCATGATGTATTTAAAAGACAAGCAGTACAAGCTACGTTCCCGTGATGTATTTAACAGGCACGCAGTACAAGCTACGTTCCCATGATGTATTTAACAGACACGTAGTACAAGCTACGTTCCCGGGATGTATTTCACAGACACGCAGTACAAGCTACGTTCCCGTGGTGTATTTAACAGACACGCAGTACAAGCTACGTTCCCGTGATGTATTTAACAGACACGCAGTACAAGCTACGTTCCCTTGATGTATTTAACAGACACGCAGTACAAGCTACGTTCCCGGGATGTATTTAACAGATAAGCAGTACAAGCTACGTTCCCATGATGTTTTTAACAGACACGCTGTACAAGCTACGTTCCCGTAATGTTATCCTTAGACACGCAGTACAAGCTACGTTCCCATGATGTATTTAAAAGACAAGCAGTACAAGCTACGTTCCCGTGATGTATTTAACAGGCACGCAGTACAAGCTACGTTCCCATGATGTATTTAACAGACACGTAGTACAAGCTACGTTCCCGGGATGTATTTCACAGACACGCAGTACAAGCTACGTTCCCGTGGTGTATTTAACAGACACGCAGTACAAGCTACGTTCCCGTGATGTATTTAACAGACACGCAGTACAAGCTACGTTCCCGGGATGTATTTAACAGATAAGCAGTACAAGCTACGTTCCCATGATGTTTTTAACAGACACGCAGTACAAGCTACGTTCCCGTAAGTTATCCCAGACACGCAGTACAAGCTACGTTCCCGTGGTGTATTTAACAGACACGCAGTACAAGCTACGTTCCTGTGATGTATTTAACAGACACGCAGTACAAGCTACGTTCCCGTGATGTTTTTAACAGACACGCAGTACAAGCTACGTTCCCGGGATGTATTTCACAGACACGCAGTACAAGCTACGTTCCCGGGATGTATTTAACATACAAGCAGTACAAGCTACGTTCCCGTGGTGTATTTAGCAGACAACGTAAGTTTAAAGCACCCGCGTATTTCTCATTTGGTAAAAGAAAAACCAATATAATTCATACACAGTTGAGATACTCAAATAGTAGATTAAACGATGATCTTTATAGAATTGGACTTGTAGACAACCCGGGATGCAATTGCAAAGCTGATTTTGAAAACACTAATCATTTTTTCATGGAATGTACTAGATATTCCAATATAAGATATCAAATGCTTTGTAATATTAGCAAAGCATTTAATAATAGAGTAATTATAAATGTTGACTTATTATTAAATGGCCGCACAGACCTTTCTTATAATGAAAATATTATAAGTTTTCGAGAAGTTCATAAATATATATCACTCTCTGAAAGATTCGATAATTAGGAACATTTTCTCTTTAAGCTTGTACCAAAATCAGATTGTGACTTTGTCTCTATTTCCCCGTCTGTACTCTTGTATATATGTATATATACCGTAATCCTGTATCCTTCGTTATTTTCAATGTACATAAACATGCATTATTATGTTTCAATATTATATGTAAGCACTGTACATAGGAGAGGGTTTAACTAAGTTGGATAACTTGTACCCAATCCTTTCACTTGAATAAATATGTTTAAATCAAACATACAAGCAGTACAAGCTACGTTCCCGTGGTGTATTTAGCAGACACGCAGTACAAGCTACGTTCCCGGGATGTATTTAACAGACACGCAGTACAAGCTACGTTCCCGTGATGTTTTTAACAGACACGCAGTACAAGCTACGTTCCCGGGATGTATTTCACAGACACGCAGTACAAGCTACGTTCCCGGGATGTATTTAACATACTAGCAGTACAAGCTACGTTCCCGTGATGTATTTAACAGACACGCAGTACAAGCTACGTTCCCTTGAGGAATTTTTAGCAGACAAGCAGTACAAGCTACGTTCCCGTGATGTATTTCACAGACACGCAGTACAAGCTAAGTTCCCGTGATGTATTTAACAGACATGCAGAACAAGCTACGTTCCCGGGATGTATTTAACAGACACGCAGTACAAGCTACGTTCCCGTGATGTATTTAACAGACACGCAGTACAAGCTACGTTCCCATGATGTATTTAACATACAAGCAGTACAAGCTACGTTCCCGTGGTGTATTTAACAGACACGCAGTACAAGCTACGTTCCCGTGATGTATTTAACAGACACGCTGTACAAGCTACGTTCCCGTGATGTTTTTAACAGACACGCAGTACAAGCTACGTTCCCGGGATGTATTTAACATACAAGCAGTACAAGCTACGTTCCCGTGGTGTATTTAACAGACACGCAGTACAAGCTACGTTCCCGGGATGTATTTCACAGACACGCAGTACAAGCTACGTTCCCGGGATGTATTTAAGATACAAGCTGTACAAGCTACGTTCCCGTGATGTATTTAACAGACACGCAGTACAAGCTACGTTCCTTTGAGGAATTTTTAGCAGACAAGCAGTACAAGCTACGTTCCCGTGATGTATTTCACAGATACGCAGTACAAGCTAAGTTCCCGTGATGTATTTAACAGACATGCAGAACAAGCTACGTTCCCGTGATGTATTTAACAGACACGCAGTACAAGCTACGTTCCCGGGATGTATTTAACAGACACGCAGTACAAGCTACGTTCCCATGATGTATTTAACAGACACGCAGTACAAGCTACGTTCCCATGATGTATTTAAAAGACAAGCAGTACAAGCTACGTTCCCGTGATGTATTTAACAGTCACGCAGTACAAGCTACGTTCCCATGATGTATTTAACAGACACGCAGTACAAGCTACGTTCCCATGATGTATTTAACAGACACGCAATACAAGCTACGTTCCCATGATGTATTTAAAAGACAAGCAGTACAAGCTACGTTCCCGTGATGTATTTAACAGGCACGCAGTACAAGCTACGTTCCCATGATGTATTTAACAGACACGTAGTACAAGCTACGTTCCCGGGATGTATTTCACAGACACGCAGTACAAGCTACGTTCCCGTGGTGTATTTAACAGACACGCAGTACAAGCTACGTTCCCGTGATGTATTTAACAGACACGCAGTACAAGCTACGTTCCCTTGATGTATTTAACAGACACGCAGTACAAGCTACGTTCCCGGGATGTATTTAACAGATAAGCAGTACAAGCTACGTTCCCATGATGTTTTTAACAGACACGCTGTACAAGCTACGTTCCCGTAATATTATCCTTAGACACGCAGTACAAGCTACGTTCCCATGATGTATTTAAAAGACAAGCAGTACAAGCTACGTTCCCGTGATGTATTTAACAGGCACGCAGTACAAGCTACGTTCCCATGATGTATTTAACAGACAAGTAGTACAAGCTACGTTCCCGGGATGTATTTCACAGACACGCAGTACAAGCTACGTTCCCGTGGTGTATTTAACAGACACGCAGTACAAGCTACGTTCCCGTGATGTATTTAACAGACACGCAGTACAAGCTACGTTCCCGGGATGTATTTAACAGATAAGCAGTACAAGCTACGTTCCCATGATGTTTTTAACAGACACGCAGTACAAGCTACGTTCCCGTAAGTTATCCCAGACACGCAGTACAAGCTACGTTCCCGTGGTGTATTTAACAGACACGCAGTACAAGCTACGTTCCTGTGATGTATTTAACAGACACGCAGTACAAGCTACGTTCCCGTGATGTTTTTAACAGACACGCAGTACAAGCTACGTTCCCAGGATGTATTTCTCAGACACGCAGTACAAGCTACGTTCCCGGGATGTATTTAACATACAAGCAGTACAAGCTACGTTCCCGTGGTGTATTTAGCAGACACGCAGTACAAGCTACGTTCCCGTGATGTATTTAACAGACACGCAGTACAAGCTACTTTCCCGTGATGTTTTTAACAGACACGCAGTACAAGCTACGTTCCCGGGATGTATTTCACAGACACGCAGTACAAGCTACGTTCCCGGGATGTATTTAACATACTAGCAGTACAAGCTACGTTCCCGTGATGTATTTAACAGACATGCAGTACAAGCTACGTTCCCTTGAGGAATTTTTAGCAGACAAGCAGTACAAGCTACGTTCCCGTGATGTATTTCACAGACACGCAGTACAAGCTAAGTTCCCGTGATGTATTTAACAGACATGCAGAACAAGCTACGTTCCCGGGATGTATTTAACAGACACGCAGTACAAGCTACGTTCCCGTGATGTATTTAACAGACACGCAGTACAAGCTACGTTCCCATGATGTATTTAACAGACACGCAGTACAAGCTACGTTCCCATGATGTATTTAACAGACACGCAGTACAAGCTACGTTCCCATGATGTATTTAAAAGACAAGCAGTACAAGCTACGTTCCCGTGATGTATTTAACAGGCACGCAGTACAAGCTACGTTCCCATGATGTATTTAACAGACACACAGTACAAGCTACGTTCCCATGATGTATTTAACAGACACGCAGTACAAGCTACGTTCCCATGATGTATTTAAAAGACAAGCAGTACAAGCTACGTTCCCGTGATGTACTTAACAGGCACGCAGTACAAGCTACGTTCCCATGATGTATTTAACAGACACGTAGTACAAGCTACTTTCCCGGGATGTATTTCATAGACACGCAGTACAAGCTACACTCCCGTGGTGTATTTAACAGACACGCAGTACAAGCTACGTTCCCTTGATGTATTCAACAGACACGCAGTACAAGCTACGTTCCCGGGATGTATTTAACAGATAAGCAGTACAATCTACGTTCCCATGATGTTTTTAACAGACACGCAGTACAAGCTACGTTCCCGTAATGTTATCCCAGACACGCAGTACAAGCTACGTTCCCGTGGTGTATTTCACAGACACGCAGTACAAGCTACGTTCCCGGGATGTATTTCACAGACACGCAGTACAAGCTACGTTCCCGGGATGTATTTAACAGACACGCAGTACAAGCTACGTTCCCGTGATGTTTTTAACAGACACGCAGTACAAGCTACGTTCCCGGGATGCATTTCACAGACACGCAGTACAAGCTACGTTCCCGGGATGTATTTAACATACAAGCAGTACAAGCTACGTTCCCGTGGTGTATTTAGCAGACACGCAGTACAAGCTACGTTCCCGGGATGTATTTAACAGGCACGCAGTACAAGCTACGTTCCCATGATGTATTTAACAGACACGCAGTACAAGCTACGTTCCCATGATGTATTTAACAGACACGCAGTACAAGCTACGTTCCCATGATGTATTTAAAAGACAAGCAGTACAAGCTACGTTCCCATGATGTATTTAACAGACACGCAGTACAAGCTACGTTCCCATGATGTATTTAACAGACACGCAGTACAAGCTACGTTCCCATGATGTATTTAAAAGACAAGCAGTACACGCTACGTTCCCGTGATGTATTTAACAGTCACGCAGTACAAGCTACGTTCCCATGATGTATTTAACAGACACGCAGTACAAGCTACGTTCCCATGATGTATTTAACAGACACGCAGTACAAGCTACGTTCCCATGATGTATTTAAAAGACAAGCAGTACAAGCTACGTTCCCGTGATGTATTTAACAGGCACGCAGTACAAGCTACGTTCCCATGATGTATTTAACAGACACGTAGTACAAGCTACGTTCCCGGGATGTATTTCACAGACACGCAGTACAAGCTACGTTCCCGTGGTGTATTTAACAGACACGCAGTACAAGCTACGTTCCCGTGATGTATTTAACAGACACGCAGTACAAGCTACGTTCCCTTGATGTATTTAACAGACACGCAGTACAAGCTACGTTCCCGGGATGTATTTAACAGATAAGCAGTACAAGCTACGTTCCCATGATGTTTTTAACAGACACGCTGTACAAGCTACGTTCCCGTAATGTTATCCTTAGACACGCAGTACAAGCTACGTTCCCATGATGTATTTAAAAGACAAGCAGTACAAGCTACGTTCCCGTGATGTATTTAACAGGCACGCAGTACAAGCTACGTTCCCATGATGTATTTAACAGACACGTAGTACAAGCTACGTTCCCGGGATGTATTTCACAGACACGCAGTACAAGCTACGTTCCCGTGGTGTATTTAACAGACACGCAGTACAAGCTACGTTCCCGTGATGTATTTAACAGACACGCAGTACAAGCTACGTTCCCGGGATGTATTTAACAGATAAGCAGTACAAGCTACGTTCCCATGATGTTTTTAACAGACACGCAGTACAAGCTACGTTCCCGTAAGTTATCCCAGACACGCAGTACAAGCTACGTTCCCGTGGTGTATTTAACAGACACGCAGTACAAGCTACGTTCCTGTGATGTATTTAACAGACACGCAGTACAAGCTACGTTCCCGTGATGTTTTTAACAGACACGCAGTACAAGCTACGTTCCCGGGATGTATTTCACAGACACGCAGTACAAGCTACGTTCCCGGGATGTATTTAACATACAAGCAGTACAAGCTACGTTCCCGTGGTGTATTTAGCAGACAACGTAAGTTTAAAGCACCCGCGTATTTCTCATTTGGTAAAAGAAAAACCAATATAATTCATACACAGTTGAGATACTCAAATAGTAGATTAAACGATGATCTTTATAGAATTGGACTTGTAGACAACCCGGGATGCAATTGCAAAGCTGATTTTGAAAACACTAATCATTTTTTCATGGAATGTACTAGATATTCCAATATAAGATATCAAATGCTTTGTAATATTAGCAAAGCATTTAATAATAGAGTAATTATAAATGTTGACTTATTATTAAATGGCCGCACAGACCTTTCTTATAATGAAAATATTATAAGTTTTCGAGAAGTTCATAAATATATATCACTCTCTGAAAGATTCGATAATTAGGAACATTTTCTCTTTAAGCTTGTACCAAAATCAGATTGTGACTTTGTCTCTATTTCCCCGTCTGTACTCTTGTATATATGTATATATACCGTAATCCTGTATCCTTCGTTATTTTCAATGTACATAAACATGCATTATTATGTTTCAATATTATATGTAAGCACTGTACATAGGAGAGGGTTTCACTAAGTTGGATAACTTGTACCCAATCCTTTCACTTGAATAAATATGTTTAAATCAAACATACAAGCAGTACAAGCTACGTTCCCGTGGTGTATTTAGCAGACACGCAGTACAAGCTACGTTCCCGGGATGTATTTAACAGACACGCAGTACAAGCTACGTTCCCGTGATGTTTTTAACAGACACGCAGTACAAGCTACGTTCCCGGGATGTATTTCACAGACACGCAGTACAAGCTACGTTCCCGGGATGTATTTAACATACTAGCAGTACAAGCTACGTTCCCGTGATGTATTTAACAGACACGCAGTACAAGCTACGTTCCCTTGAGGAATTTTTAGCAGACAAGCAGTACAAGCTACGTTCCCGTGATGTATTTCACAGACACGCAGTACAAGCTAAGTTCCCGTGATGTATTTAACAGACATGCAGAACAAGCTACGTTCCCGGGATGTATTTAACAGACACGCAGTACAAGCTACGTTCCCGTGATGTATTTAACAGACACGCAGTACAAGCTACGTTCCCATGATGTATTTAACATACAAGCAGTACAAGCTACGTTCCCGTGGTGTATTTAACAGACACGCAGTACAAGCTACGTTCCCGTGATGTATTTAACAGACACGCTGTACAAGCTACGTTCCCGTGATGTTTTTAACAGACACGCAGTACAAGCTACGTTCCCGGGATGTATTTAACATACAAGCAGTACAAGCTACGTTCCCGTGGTGTATTTAACAGACACGCAGTACAAGCTACGTTCCCGGGATGTATTTCACAGACACGCAGTACAAGCTACGTTCCCGGGATGTATTTAAGATACAAGCTGTACAAGCTACGTTCCCGTGATGTATTTAACAGACACGCAGTACAAGCTACGTTCCTTTGAGGAATTTTTAGCAGACAAGCAGTACAAGCTACGTTCCCGTGATGTATTTCACAGACACGCAGTACAAGCTAAGTTCCCGTGATGTATTTAACAGACATGCAGAACAAGCTACGTTCCCGTGATGTATTTAACAGACACGCAGTACAAGCTACGTTCCCGGGATGTATTTAACAGACACGCAGTACAAGCTACGTTCCCATGATGTATTTAACAGACACGCAGTACAAGCTACGTTCCCATGATGTATTTAAAAGACAAGCAGTACAAGCTACGTTCCCGTGATGTATTTAACAGTCACGCAGTACAAGCTACGTTCCCATGATGTATTTAACAGACACGCAGTACAAGCTACGTTCCCATGATGTATTTAACAGACACGCAATACAAGCTACGTTCCCATGATGTATTTAAAAGACAAGCAGTACAAGCTACGTTCCCGTGATGTATTTAACAGGCACGCAGTACAAGCTACGTTCCCATGATGTATTTAACAGACACGTAGTACAAGCTACGTTCCCGGGATGTATTTAACAGACACGCAGTACAAGCTACGTTCCCGTGGTGTATTTAACAGACACGCAGTACAAGCTACGTTCCCGTGATGTATTTAACAGACACGCAGTACAAGCTACGTTCCCTTGATGTATTTAACAGACACGCAGTACAAGCTACGTTCCCGGGATGTATTTAACAGATAAGCAGTACAAGCTACGTTCCCATGATGTTTTTAACAGACACGCTGTACAAGCTACGTTCCCGTAATGTTATCCTTAGACACGCAGTACAAGCTACGTTCCCATGATGTATTTAAAAGACAAGCAGTACAAGCTACGTTCCCGTGATGTATTTAACAGGCACGCAGTACAAGCTACGTTCCCATGATGTTTTTAACAGACACGCAGTACAAGCTACGTTCCCGGGATGTATTTCACAGACACGCAGTACAAGCTACGTTCCCGTGATGTATTTAACAGACACGCAGTACAAGCTACGTTCCCGTGATGTATTTAACAGACACGCAGTACAAGCTACGTTCCCGGGATGTATTTAACAGATAAGCAGTACAAGCTACGTTCCCATGATGTTTTTAACAGACACGCAGTACAAGCTACGTTCCCGTAAGTTATCCCAGACACGCAGTACAAGCTACGTTCCCGTGGTGTATTTAACAGACACGCAGTACAAGCTACGTTCCTGTGATGTATTTAACAGACACGCAGTACAAGCTACGTTCCCGTGATGTTTTTAACAGACACGCAGTACAAGCTACGTTCCCGGGATGTATTTCACAGACACGCAGTACAAGCTACGTTCCCGGGATGTATTTAACATACAAGCAGTACAAGCTACGTTCCCGTGGTGTATTTAGCAGACACGCAGTACAAGCTACGTTCCCGGGATGTATTTAACAGACACGCAGTACAAGCTACTTTCCCGTGATGTTTTTAACAGACACGCAGTACAAGCTACGTTCCCGGGATGTATTTCACAGACACGCAGTACAAGCTACGTTCCCGGGATGTATTTAACATACTAGCAGTACAAGCTACGTTCCCGTGATGTATTTAACAGACATGCAGTACAAGCTACGTTCCCTTGAGGAATTTTTAGCAGACAAGCAGTACAAGCTACGTTCCCGTGATGTATTTCACAGACACGCAGTACAAGCTACGTTCCCGTGATGTATTTAACAGACATGCAGAACAAGCTACGTTCCCGGGATGTATTTAACAGACACGCAGTACAAGCTACGTTCCCGTGATGTATTTAACAGACACGCAGTACAAGCTACGTTCCCATGATGTATTTAACAGACACGCAGTACAAGCTACGTTCCCATGATGTATTTAACAGACACGCAGTACAAGCTACGTTCCCATGATGTATTTAAAAGACAAGCAGTACAAGCTACGTTCCCGTGATGTATTTAACAGGCACGCAGTACAAGCTACGTTCCCATGATGTATTTAACAGACACACAGTACAAGCTACGTTCCCATGATGTATTTAACAGACACGCAGTACAAGCTACGTTCCCATGATTATTTAAAAGACAAGCAGTACAAGCTACGTTCCCGTGATGTACTTAACAGGCACGCAGTACAAGCTACGTTCCCATGATGTATTTAACAGACACGTAGTACAAGCTACTTTCCCGGGATGTATTTCATAGACACGCAGTACAAGCTACACTCCCGTGGTGTATTTAACAGACACGCAGTACAAGCTACGTTCCCTTGATGTATTCAACAGACACGCAGTACAAGCTACGTTCCCGGGATGTATTTAACAGATAAGCAGTACAATCTACGTTCCCATGATGTTTTTAACAGACACGCAGTACAAGCTACGTTCCCGTAATGTTATCCCAGACACGCAGTACAAGCTACGTTCCCGTGGTGTATTTCACAGACACGCAGTACAAGCTACGTTCCCGGGATGTATTTCACAGACACGCAGTACAAGCTACGTTCCCGGGATGTATTTAACAGACACGCAGTACAAGCTACGTTCCCGTGATGTTTTTAACAGACACGCAGTACAAGCTACGTTCCCGGGATGCATTTCACAGACACGCAGTACAAGCTACGTTCCCGGGATGTATTTAACATACAAGCAGTACAAGCTACGTTCCCGTGGTGTATTTAGCAGACACGCAGTACAAGCTACGTTCCCGGGATGTATTTAACAGGCACGCAGTACAAGCTACGTTCCCATGATGTATTTAACAGACACGCAGTACAAGCTACGTTCCCATGATGTATTTAACAGACACGCAGTACAAGCTACGTTCCCATGATGTATTTAAAAGACAAGCAGTACAAGCTACGTTCCCGTGATGTATTCAACAGGCACGCAGTACAAGCTACGTTCCCATGATGTATTTAACAGACACGTAGTACAAGCTACGTTCCCGGGATGTATTTCACAGACACGCAGTACAAGCTACGTTCCCGTGGTGTATTTAACAGACACGCAGTACAAGCTACGTTCCCGTGATGTATTTAACAGACACGCAGTACAAGCTACGTTCCCTTGATGTATTCAACAGACACGCAGTACAAGCTACGTTCCAGGGATGTATTTAACAGATAAGCAGTACAAGCTACGTTCCCATGATGTTTTTAACAGACACGCAGTACAAGCTACGTTCCCGTAATGTTATCCCAGACACGCAGTACAAGCTACGTTCCCGTGGTGTATTTAACAGACACGAAGTACAAGCTACGTTCCCTTGATGTATTTAACAGACACGCAGTACAAGCTACGTTCCCGGGATGTATTTAACAGATAAGCAGTACAAGCTACGTTCCCATGAAGTTTTTAACAGACACGCAGTACAAGCTACGTTCCCGTAATGTTATCCCAGACACGCAGTACAAGCTACGTTCCCGTGGTGTATTTCACAGACACGCAGTACAAGCTACGTTCCCGGGATGTATTTCACAGACACGCAGTACAAGCTACGTTCCCGGGATGTATTTAACATACAAGCAGTACAAGCTACGTTCCCGTGGTGTATTAAACAGACACGCAGTACAAGCTACGTTCCCGGGATGTATTTAACAGACACGCAGTACAAGCTACGTTCCCGTGATGTTTTTAACAGACACGCAGTACAAGCTACGTTCCCGGGATGTATTTCACAGACACGCAGTACAAGCTACGTTCCCGGGATGTATTTAACATACAAGCAGTACAAGCTACGTTCCCGTGATGTATTTAACAGACACGCAGTACAAGCTACGTTCCCGGGATGTATTTCACAGACACGCAGTACAAGCTACGTTCCCGGGATGTATTTAACGTACAAGCAGTACAAGCTACGTTCCCGTGGTGTATTTAGCAGACACGCAGTACAAGCTACGTTATCGGGATGTATTTAACAGACACGCAGTACAAGCTACGTTCCCGGGATGTTTTTAACAGACACGCAGTACAAGCTACGTTCCCGGGATGTATTTCACAGACACGCAGTTCAAGCTACGTTCCCGGGACGTATTTAACATACTAGCAGTACAAGCTACGTTCCCGTGATGTATTTAACAGACACGCAGTACAAGCTACGTTCCCTTGAGGAAAAATTTTAGCAGACAAGCAGTACAAGCTACGTTCCCGTGATGTATTTCACAGACACGCAGTACAAGCTAATTTCCCGTGATGTATTTAACAGACATGCAGAACAAGCTACGTTCCCGTGATGTATTTAACAGACACGCAGTACAAGCTACGTTCCCGGGATGTATTTAACAGGCACGCAGTACAAGCTACGTTCCCATGATGTATTTAACAGACACGCAGAGCAAGCTACGTTCCCATGATGTATTTAACAGACACGCAGTACAAGCTACGTTCCCGGGATGTATTTAACAGATAAGCAGTACAAGCTACGTTCCCGGGATGTATTTAACAGATAAGCAGTACAAGCTACGTTCCCATGATGTTTTTAACAGACACGCAGTACAAGCTACGTTCCCGTAATGTTATCCCAGACACGCAGTACAAGCTACGTTCCCGTGGTGTATTTCACAGACACGCAGTACAAGCTACGTTCCCGGGATGTATTTCACAGACACGCAGTACAAGCTACGTTCCCGGATGTATTTAACATACAAGCAGTACAAGCTACGTTCCCGTGGTGTATTAAACAGACACGCAGTACAAGCTACGTTCCCGGGATGTATTTAACAGACACGCAGTACAAGCTACGTTCCCGTGATGTTTTTAACAGACACGCAGTACAAGCTACGTTCCAGGGATGTATTTCACAGACACGCAGTACAAGCTACGTTCCCGGGATGTATTTAACATACAAGCAGTACAAGCTACGTTCCCGTGATGTATTTAACAGACACGCAGTACAAGCTACTTTCCCGGGATGTATTTCATAGACACGCAGTACAAGCTACGTTCCCGTGGTGTATTTAACAGACACGCAGTACAAGCTACGTTCCCTTGATGTATTTAACAGACACGCAGTACAAGCTACGTTCCCGGGATGTATTTAACAGATAAGCAGTACAAGCTACGTTCCCGGGATGTATTTAACAGATAAGCAGTACAAGCTACGTTCCCGTAATGTTATCCCAGACACGCAGTACAAGCTACGTTCCCGTGGTGTATTTCACAGACACGCAGTACAAGCTACGTTCCCGGGATGTATTTCACAGACACGCAGTACAAGCTACGTTCCCGGGATGTATTTAACATACAAGCAGTACAAGCTACGTTCCCGTGGTGTATTAAACAGACACGCAGTACAAGCTACGTTCCCGTGATGTATTTAACAGACATGCAGAACAAGCTACGTTCCCGTGATGTATTTAACAGACACGCAGTACAAGCTACGTTCCCGGGATGTATTTAACAGACACGCAGTACAAGCTACGTTCCCGTGAGGTATTTAACAGACACGCAGTACAAGCTACGTTCCCATGATGTATTTAAAAGACACGCAGTACAAGCTACGTTCCCATGATGTATTAAAAGACAAGCAGTACAAGCTACGTTCCCGTGATGTATTTAACAGGCACGCAGTACAAGCTACGTTCCCATGATGTATTTAACAGACACGCAGTACAAGCTACGTTCCCATGATGTATTTAACAGACACGCAGTACAAGTTACGTTCCCATGATGTATTTAAAAGACAAGCAGTACAAGCTACGTTCCCGTGATGTATTTAACAGGCACGCAGTACAAGCTACGTTCCCATGATGTATTTAACAGACACGCAGTACAAGCTACTTTCCCGGGATGTATTTCATAGACACGCAGTACAAGCTACGTTCCCGTGGTGTATTTAACAGACACGAAGTACAAGCTACGTTCCCTTGATGTATTTAACAGACACGCAGTACAAGCTACGTTCCCGGGATGTATTTAACAGATAAGCAGTACAAGCTACGTTCCCATGATGTTTTTAACAGACACGCAGTACAAGCTACGTTCCCGTAATGTTATCCCAGACACGCAGTACAAGCTACGTTCCCGTGGTGTATTTCACAGACACGCAGTACAAGCTACGTTCCCGGGATGTATTTCACAGACACGCAGTACAAGCTACGTTCCCGGGATGTATTTAACATACAAGCAGTACAAGCTACGTTCCCGTGGTGTATTAAACAGACACGCAGTACAAGCTACGTTCCCGGGATGTATTTAACAGACACGCAGTACAAGCTACGTTCCCGTGATGTTTTTAACAGACACGCAGTACAAGCTACGTTCCCGGGATGTATTTCACAGACACGCAGTACAAGCTACGTTCCCGGGATGTATTTAACATACAAGCAGTACAAGCTACGTTCCCGTGATGTATTTAACAGACACGCAGTACAAGCTACGTTCCCGGGATGTATTTCACAGACACGCAGTACAAGCTACGTTCCCGGGATGTATTTAACATACAAGCAGTACAAGCTACGTTCCCGTGGTGTATTTAGCAGACACGCAGTACAAGCTACGTTCCCGGGATGTATTTAACAGACACGCAGTACAAGCTACGTTCCCGGGATGTTTTTAACAGACACGCAGTACAAGCTACGTTCCCGGGATGTATTTCACAGACACGCAGTTCAAGCTACGTTCCCGGGATGTATTTAACATACTAGCAGTACAAGCTACGTTCCCGTGATGTATTTAACAGACACGCAGTACAAGCTACGTTCCCTTGAGGAATTTTTAGCAGACAAGCAGTACAAGCTACGTTCCCGTGATGTATTTCACAGACACGCAGTACAAGCTAATTTCCCGTGATGTATTTAACAGACATGCAGAACAAGCTACGTTCCCGTGATGTATTTAACAGACACGCAGTACAAGCTACGTTCCCGGGATGTATTTAACAGGCACGCAGTACAAGCTACGTTCCCATGATGTATTTAACAGACACGCAGTACAAGCTACGTTCCCATGATGTATTTAACAGACACGCAGTACAAGCTACGTTCCCATGATGTATTTAAAAGACAAGCAGTACAAGCTACGTTCCCGTGATGTATTTAACAGGCACGCAGTACAAGCTACGTTCCCATGATGTATTTAACAGACACGCAGTACAAGCTACTTTCCCGGGATGTATTTCATAGACACGCAGTACAAGCTACGTTCCCGTGGTGTATTTAACAGACACGCAGTACAAGCTACGTTCCCGGGATGTATTTAACATACAAGCAGTACAAGCTACGTTCCCGTGATGTATTTAACAGACACGCAGTACAAGCTATGTTCCCTTGAGGAATTTTTAGCAGACAAGCAGTACAAGCTACGTTCCCGTGATGTATTTAACAGACATGCAGAACAAGCTACGTTCCCGTGATGTATTTAACAGACACGCAGTACAAGCTACGTTCCCGGGATGTATTTAACAGACACGCAGTACAAGCTACGTTCCCGTGGTGTATTTAACATACAAGCAGTACAAGCTACGTTCCCGTGATGTATTTAACAGACACGCAGTACAAGCTACGTTCCCGTGGTGTATTTAAGAGACACGCAGTACAAGTTACGTTCCCGTGATGTATTTAACAGACACGCAGTACAAGCTACGTTCCCTTGATGTATTTAACAGACACGCAGTACAAGCTACGTTCCCGGGATGTATTTAATAGATAAGCAGTACAAGCTACGTTCCCATGGTGTATTTCACAGACACGCAGTACAAGCTACGTTCCCGTGATGTATTTAACAGACATGCAGAACAAGCTACGTTCCCGTGATGTATTTAACAGACACGCAGTACAAGCTACGTTCCCGGGATGTATTTAACAGACACGCAGTACAAGCTACGTTTCCGTGGTGTATTTAACATACAAGCAGTACAAGCTACGTTCCCGTGGTGTATTTAACAGACACGCAGTACAAGCTACGTTCCCGTGGTGTATTTAACAGACACGCAGTACAAACTACGTTCCCGGGATGTATTTAACAGATAAGCAGTACCAAGCTACGTTCCCATGGTGTATTTCACAGACACGTAGTACAAGCTACGTTCCCGTGATGTTTTTAACAGACACGCAGTACAAGCTACGTTCCCGTAATGTTATCCCAGACACGCAGTACAAGCTACGTTCCATCGGTGTATTTAACAGACACGCAGTACAAGCTACGTTCCCGTGATGTATTTAACAGACACGCAGTACAAGCTACGTTCCCGTGATGTTTTTAACAGACACGCAGTACAAGCTACGTTCCCGAGATGTATTTCACAGACACGCAGTACAAGCTACGTTCCCGGGATGTATTTAACATACAAGCAGCACAAGCTACGTTCCCGTGATGTGTTTAACAGACACGCAGTACAAGCTACGTTCCCGTAATGTTATCCCAGACACGCAGTACAAGCTACGTTCCCGTGGTGTATTTAACAGACACGCAGTACAAGCTACGTTCCCGTGATGTATTTAACAGACACGCAGTACAAGCTACGTTCCCGTGATGTTTTTAACAGACACCCAGTACAAGCTACGTTCTCGGGATGTATTTCACAGACACGCAGTACAAGCTACGTTCCCGTGGTGTATTTAACATACAAGCAGTACAAGCTACGTTCCCATGATGTATTTAACAGACACGCAGTACAAGCTACGTTCCCATGATGTATTTAAAAGACACGCAGTACAAGCTACGTTCCCATGATGTATTTAAAAGACAAGCAGTACAAGCTACGTTCCCGTGATGTATTTAACAGACACGCAGTACAAGCTACGTTCCCGTGATGTATTTAACAGACACGCAGTACAAACTACGTTCCCGTGGTGTATTTAACAGACACGCAGTACAAGCTACGTTCCCGTGATTTATTTAACAGACACGCAGTACAAGCTACGTTCCCTTGATGTATTTAAACATTTACACTTTTGATCCATATTAAAGCGAGTCTGCGTCCCCGTAAATGTGATGCATCACATTTATTAATAAGTAGCCCGCTACCGTGCGCCGAGTCTCTCCTAAGCTCCGCAGCAGTGTTGATTAATCATCGCTGTACGGAGCTTGACTGTGACAGAGAACCGGTTTACGTAAACTCTTCGGTTTCTCTGATTGAATTGTTTGTTTAATCAAATACATTGTTTAAACCGCTATAATGCGGCTTTAAAGATGCTGTATCATACTTGCAAGCGGTTCAGGATGAAACTTAGCTATTGAGAAATGAAATACATCACTTTGTAGAAAAATCTTTCGTCGAAATTTTGATATCATATTTAGATTGTTTAATCAACAATAACATACTTATTTCGACGCTTCAAGCACAGTACCCCTCTTAGAAAGGGCATGTCATTTTGTGAACCCGCTTTCGGTGACGTAATCATTATGCTTGTAGGATTTACACCGAGTCTCAACTACCGTAATTGCGTTCGATGGGTATCAACTTTGACAGCAACGAATACCTAATTCGGAGAAAAAGAATATAAAATCTAGTTGAGCGCGACAAAGACGGTTTTCAAGCGTACATTTAGAAACCGGAAGTTGTGAAATGGCCACACTTGATTCGCCCTTATGTCGACTGCCGTTTCGGTATTATTTGGTAAATTATCTCCTATTTGATGAATTTTGGTCCGATTTTCTCAAGATTGGTCGCTAAATTTTTCTAAAAATACAACGTATACATTAAAAATACTTTAAAAATTATTGCACTATGATATAGCATCTTTAATATATCATGATTGATTGAGTTATCTCACTGTGACAGTGAGTTGTTTTGGTAACAAATTAATGCATCTACAAATTCTGAATAGAATAGCTTTTGCATATGTCATAACATTATTAAATCATCATTACAACACATTTTCTTGTATTGAATAACTGTTTTCAATTGGAAATATATAATTAATTTCCATTTCAATTACTAAAATATAAAACAAATAAAATAAAAATGTGTTGTCTTTCAAATGTCCTGTAACAATAGACATGCAACCGCAAGAACATATTCTTTGACATATAATTAATAATTAACATTATTATTTTTAAAAATAAATGTAATCTATTATATACCAATTCGTTTATTTAACAGTGTGCTGTTTCAAACTGCGTAAGAAATATCAGTTATACGTAGTTTCCAAAATATGATAATATTCACGATAATGTGAGGATAATGAAGGGTAGTCCAGCAAAATAGATGTCTCCTTCGGGTGCGCAGTCATCGCACATATACCGAAGTTTAGATAATCATTATCTAAATGAGGGACAGTCATGTAATTTGAAAAAGCATCGATGACGATTTGGTTATTTGTCACCAATACGTTATCGATAACACAGACAGACAGATATGGTTTATTATAGTGTCACAAGTTAAATATACATTGTAAAAAGCATGATTAAAAGACATAATATATATTTAACAACCAGCCAATTTTTGGCTTATGAGACACTTTACAAGATAAAACAGTGTACAATATATTCGTAAATATAGGTATGTAAAAGTAGCGATAATACAGGCTTAAAATTTAAAAAAAAAAGATAAATAAGTAAATACATGTAAGAGTTATAAAAATAATTGCCTTCTAAAAAACATATTCCTTATTGTTGTACTGATACATTTAATGCGTTTTGGGCTGTTTTCCGATAAATAGGTCCTAAGGCCCCGTTGCATTATAACAATGTAAATTAAAATTGCTTCTTTGATCATTGTAAAAGTGGCATTCTGAAATAAAATGAACTTCTGTTTCAACATTTTGACAAAATCGACAAATTCTACTCTCTAATGGGGTGGGGGGTCTGCAGTGGAATGTAGGAAAAAAAGTAACAGGAAAAAAAGTAACGGAAAAAAAGTAACAGGAAAAAAAGTAACACTTCTTATATAAAGAAACACTTTAGTAGGAAATTGAGTTTGAATTATATTAGGATTAGTGTTGATAATCTTGTAATTAAAGAAGAGTATCACACTTACATCCCATTTAACGTCAAAGGTACACATAATTACATTGGTATTAACTGTTTCCTTCTCACCTGCTCAATTATATCAACATAATACTCTCCCTTAATTGATCATTTGGACTGGGCTCCCTCATTTACTATCACACTGGCCTCACTCATTTACTTAATAATTACCTATCAAAATTTAACCCCTTTAACCACACAAAAACAATACCCATAACAGTTGGAATTTTAACAAAGCAAATTTGGAAATATTTCAAAATGTTTGAGAGCAAAACCTAAACAATGATGTAACAGACTGGAAAGAAATTCTTATTATACCATTACACAAACAGGGAAAAGACCCTGCCAATCCTATTCATATAGACCAGTCTCCTTAACATCAAATCTATGTAAAACACTCGACTACAAGACTACAACACTATCTAGAAAATAACGAATTGATCAAACAAAATCACCTCATTAACCTCATTAAATAAAAAACAAAACAAAAAACTGTTACTTTTTTTCCTGTTACTTTTTTTCCTAGCAAAAACTGTTACTTTTTTTCCGTTACTTTTTTTCCTGTTACTTTTTTTCCGATCACCCTGCAGTGTCGTCCTGTCTCTACGTATAAGGGGAGGCTTCCACATCGTAGGCGATGGATTATCTTCGTTTTCTCTTGATTAACATTCAGACGCCATTTAGAACACCACGTTGTTACCACATCCAATATTCGCTGCAGCTTGTAAAGTTGAGATATTTTTTTCTATTTAATTTTGTATTCTGTAGATCGTAAATAAGAACCATATAAGAAGTGATCAATAATGGAAATTTGTTGCGGACGATGAAACGTTCACCTATACTGATTTTCATTAGTCAGATATAATGTTCTACAGCCTCATTTGGTTTTGAAAGCTAGACATCCTGTCGGGGATTGAAATAACGTTTAATTGGCGGCAATTGTCTTGTATATGTCTTGTATGTGTATCCATCGTCCACTCAACCAGACAGGATGGCGCCATCAAACAGTGACCCGGCAGTTATATGACCTGTTACGACACATGACTAGAGTCACTGGACGTCAATAAACTGACGTCTCACACCTGTTATCTGTTACATCCGGCTCCATAATACACAACATCAAATGACAGTTCCCCGTTATATCAAGTGTTATTTCAGGCTGTTCAGTGTATCACACATATTCAAAACGATGTTATTTAACCATGAAAAATCACAAAACAAAATGAATAGATGACAAAATTGTTTCAATTTCCAAACCTCTTACCTTTCCTATCTATTAGATGTCTCGGCAGTTATTATGAGCAGCAACGTTTTTATAAAGTGATTGGTTTAAACATTTTTTTTTTTTAAAACAATAAACACAAACAATTGGCGAACGGGCTGTACAACGCTTATTTTGAGTATCCACTCTTATTCACGATTCATAAATCTGAACACAAACACAAGAAATTGTGAAAATTCAAAAGCTAAGGGATCCGTTTAAATGTTTACATGTAGGTTTTCAAATGTTAATTATTTGGTATGCCTCATTTTGAAGTTGTCTACGGCATCAGCTAGATGAAACCAAATTAATTGAAAAATGATTTAACCCACACTGTTACTCTTCACTACCGTATAGACGCAGGTTTCGCCAATCATTTGTAGCAAATAGTATACGTAGCTTAATAGAAAATTCCCGTGTCCTTTCTTAGTATAAACTATCCAATGAAGTTGAATGGTATTTTTTTAGAATTTTTGTTTGTTTAATGATTGATTATCTTCATATTTTACACTAGACAGAAATTATTATTATGATAACTTTTTAAACAAACTTTTCAAAAACATTTGTATCACAATTTGTTGATAAAATTAAGTGTTTTATAAATTTAACTAAATTGATACATGTTTATTTCCTAATTTGAAATTATTAAACAAACAATAGCCAAATACACATATTTTGTAAATAAACCATGACATGTTCCTTATCTTGTTTTTGGAGCGGTTTTTTTTAATGGTTATACCACTCCGATATAAACAGATATATAACATTTTGTGGTGATTCAAACAAAGAGGACTCTAAATAAACAAGCTAGAAGGCGTTCATGATATACAGACAATACTGTTTGTATACAATTTCCTTTTAAAAACACTTTACCGTTGTCATGTGATTCAGCCATCAATTGAGATTGTATGAAAATAGCATAATTAAACATTTTTTTTTATCAGAATTAGAAAATCCTTAGCATTGTTTCACTGAGTAAGTTTCATGACGCTTTGTCAATACTCCAGTCATTAGCGAAACTTGAAAACTTACAATGTCTTGGCAAGCGCATTCGTTTGGATATTAAAATTAAAATACTCTTACGAAACTAAAACGTTATATATATATATAGAGAGAGAGATATTATTTATTACAGTCTCGCCCAATACAATATATGTCAAAAGTAGTGGATGTATTATTAACCAATCAGCGCGCATGATTAACGAGGGGATTCCCCTAAAGAAAAGCGAACCCTAAACCGCTCTCTTCTCCCCATCTCAGCGGTAAAGCGTAGCTCAGCTCAATAATGAGCGGGCTTCTCAGCACGGGCCGAAGGCCATTTGTGTTGGGGACGGCGGGTCCCTTTAATCATTTCTTTTGTTCTACTTGTCAAAACTCTCTCAGAATATTTCTATATTGACGGAAACGCAATTGTGAAAATGACAAATGGCAAAAAGTTATAAATATTGAATAACTGAAGATTAATCTTAAACGGTAGATTTCGAGTTGAGAATGTGATATTCAACATCGATGATTCTGCATCCTTGAAAACACAGAGAACAAAAACAGGATCATTTCAAAGTTTGTGAATACAATTCAAAGGAATTAATTATACATGTAGTTTACATGGTGGAGTCTCTCTTTAAACTGTTCATTTAAATAACTTCCATTCAGCAACTATCATAAAGAGTGATTCGTGTCTCGTAAACATTTTAAAACTTTAAAAGCAATGTAACTATGTGAAAAGTTTCAAGAATGTTTAACAAGTGGGACAGATGCAAAACGTTTGAATGCGTTATTAGTAATCGAGTAACGAAGAATGTTAAGCTGTTGAACGTCACAAAATCGTCACATATTTCTTGAGTAAATTCATCAGTCTTGGATCAATCATGAAGGAACAAGGTCTCATCTATTTCATGACTCTGTGTTTTTGTTATATCGTGTCAAATGAAGCTGAATATAGTCAAACCCTTCCCCCTGTTGGACCAAGAATGTGTGAGCGTCTCTGTCAAAGAACAGTTGGTTGCCACAGATTCCAATACAGTTCCAGACACATGGTTTGTGAGGTACAACATGGATATTCTGCTGAGAAAAGAGTCGGGGATTCTTACCATTGGTACAACTTAACACTGGTAATATACTTTGTTGTGACATTTCTGATAAACGTATACTCAAGCCTTCATTTGCGTTAAGATTTAATCTGCAATTACTTTCAACATACTCTCTCGTTCTTTATGCATGTGTCATTTATGTAACATAATACACGGGATTCTACAGTTAAGGCTTAAGGAAATGATCTAATGTGGATAGATATTGTTTCAATTATACCTTAATAAACTTTGTAGAGGGACCTTGTTTCCGCTTCCGGTCCCATTAAAGATCTGATATCTTAAAGGGACAGTAGCACGTTTTTTGATAATTTTATATTTTAAAAATTGCACTTATAATTGTAAGTAAATGCCTAGTAATGTTTTATATTGACAGTATCAACAATCACATTACACAAGCCAATCACCCATAGTCAGAGGACAAAGTATGAGGATTAACATAAAATCCATTGGCGGCCATTTTTTTGTGAACACCTTTAATTCATTTTTGTAAGAAAAAGGAATCGCATGGCTGAACCTAACGTTATATATTTGAATTATTACTGCTCCATTTCGTTTGAATACATTGTCTTTCAATTGGAACCATTTATTTTCATTTTCCTGACATCACCTTATATTCCCCCTAAAAACGTGCTACTGCCCCTTTAAGCGACTTTAATGTGCAAATTACGGAAAAACGTGCTACTGCCCCTTTAAGTCATTAAATGCTAAAATGTCTGGACTTTATATGAACAAATGTCCGAAACACAACCTTGCCGTGTACTCTCAAGAAGAGTTTTAATTGCACGTAGTCTTCATATTTCTTCTTCTATTCTCAAATGAAACAAGGCATAATTTCATTGCTGGTTTTACATGGTATGAAAATCAAAAAATCAAAGTGTTTTGAGGTTAAGGTGATAATGTCAAAATAGAGCGTAAATATCTTAAAGTTTATTCAGTTATCACTATGGGGCACGAAACGTTTGGGACGTTCTACCGACTCAATGATATCATTCCAATTTGAAATTTGTATCAATAATTTCAGATTACAGATACATTTTTATCGTTAATACTTAATTACTGACTTTATCGAAATCTCAAGTTAATGTTATCACTACAGGTAAAATATGACATAAGAGATGAAATTGATACATTATATTCTTCTTGTCAAAGGGACGTTTCTTGAAATCAGAAATATATTCGAAGCGGAATCAAACCAAAATCGCACATACTTACTTCCGTTGTGAGAGCTACAACAGCTGCATTGCTTGGGAACATATTACTTATCCCTATCATCACTTAACCTTAAATCCTGTTGTCGTTGCTGTTACTATATTTTAAAGGTATATCATTTTTCCTAGATTAAAGCTTATTGTGCTATCAAGCCAAAAAAATCTGTCCAATAATTCAGCAATTGAGAATATACACACAAGTCCATGTGCTTTAACTGATATAGGTTTTTAATCTTTTGAGCTGCATGGCTGCCTGATTCTTCGCTTTTAAAAGATACAAGAACATATATTTTCGAATTGTTACCGAATGATTTAAATTTACATTTGAATGAAATTGGCTATCACCAGAGGGACCAAAATATCATGACACCCAAATATGTATAGTGAAGAAATAAATTGTCTTGTATCAAGCAATAAAACAGTTTTGTGTGAAAACTTTTATTCATTTAATTTGCATAGATTAACTTAACATGGTTCATTAGTTTAAGAACAACATTCTTGAATCTAAAAGCATTGTCGGTGCATTTGTTGCTATTTTAATTTTCTTGGCCTTTTGAGACTTTTATATATGTTAACAGGCCAAGAATGTTCAAAGAAGAAACATTTCACTTTGTCGACCAAAATCGCTGATATTCTTTACCTACAAGAGGGTCTCTGTTTGTCGTCTGAGTAAGTATTCTCACAACGATTTTAAACTCATCTGCAAAAGAAAGTTATATTTTTGAACTGAAATCAATAAAAAATATTATATTAGAAAAAATAAAAATTGCATTGAAGCGCCCATTTCCTATTTCTTCGTGCATTTTGGAAATAATTGCAAAAGCTGAGAACAAGCGTGATTGTGCCATTAGTGCAAAGTCACGTGACATTAGTGTAAAATTTTTTCCATAATATCATGGTCATCACCACTGTGAAAAAACACCTACATACCAATAACGATCGGACCATACAGTAAACCTGTCGGTAACCTCTGATATTTTATAAAACCTGCCCAACTGATACCAACTTCAGACGAACCGCCACTGGTCCTGATTTGTTTGCTTTTGACTTTCACAATGCATGTAAAGACAGGGTGTGAATATGTTCGACAAGCCACAAAAACAGCACAATTAATGATATTGTGTACCGTATAAAGGCTGAATTCTACCCTGCATTATACCATTGTCACCGCTGTCTACAAGTGCCGTCATGGAGGCTAAATGCTATATTATTTATTGTAGTATGTAAAGTATGACCAAGAGCATTAGATGTTCTACATTTACCACAAAACTTTGATCAATTGCAAATGCTAAATGCCAGGAATAACCTTGAAACGTTTCAGGTAAACGCGATCGTTAAGGTGATATGCCTTGTCACTTATTAAAGAAATGAAAGTTAAAAAAACTCTCATGCTTAGTGTATAATTTTAGAGTGTATGAACTAACAAAATGATTTTTGTATTTTAGTGTTTGACCCCTCCTTCCTTTAAATCTATAAAGCCAACAACCTATTTTCGTAAATAAAATATTTATTTGTTCAGTGTTTTAGTTACTTATTGATATGCTTGACTTACTTTATTTATAATTCCTAGTTGGTAGTTTTGGTATTTTACAGGGGTCGTTTCAATATATGAAATATATGATAACAGTCTTTTGCTGATGAGTAAATAATCTTATCATTCAGACATTTTATTTACTGTTATGGGTTGGGGGCAAGGTAGGGTATTGTTGTGGTATGAAGAGCAGTTCCTATGAGATGTAAGGCCGTTATAATCACACAATACTTTGAAATTGGATTTCCATGAGTCAAATACATCATAATAAATGTATGAAAGTTTGAAAACCAAGAAGAATCACATCTTTTTATTTCAATAAAAAATTCAGTTATCAATGATTTTTTGTCAATATTGTAGTGTGAATGATCTTTATATTTTATCATAAAGTTTGAGGTGAATGCATTCATATATTATTGGTCCTTTTATAGAATCTCCAATGCCAAGCCAACCATGTGACGAGCAACCAATGACAAGAATGCTCATTGCTGGATGGAGTAAAAGTTCTATGAAGCAACTTTACCTGAAACCCTTGGGGCTATCTCCATATATCAGAAACTTTGATGGTGTCAAAACAATGACGTATATTCAACTTTCTCGAAAGCTTTTATTCATTACGTCACGAACATATAAGCTTAAGATGTCTTCTTTAAATGGAAAAAACGGAAAGATATATTTTTCTGGCAAGTATGGCTCGTTCTGTGTCGCAGAAAACAGAGTGTTTCTCTTTTTATATCCTCACAAGTTAGCATCCATGTCCCATTTTGGCACAAATTTTACTACAGTTAAGATAATTCATACACAGGTAAGACACATGGCTTGTGATATCAAAAATAACCTCCTTCCTACTTTAACACCAGAGAATAAAATTGTAGTCTATGATTACCTCGGAAGAAAACAGATAACAATTGAAAAGAGGGTTGTCGATTTGAAGATAGAGCCATGCAGCAATTGGTTGTATTATGTGAAAGCAGACCGAAAGATTTATAGATTATCATTGGTTGACGCTTCAAAACCTCCACTCCATGTAGGAAAGTTTAACAAGGTCGTTCGTTGTATTTGTGTGCTTAATAATGTAGTTTATGGGATATCCACTCGTGCTGTACTTGTAGTTTCATCTTTAGGAAATGTTGTAATCCGGAGAAGGATTGGCGTCTTCTTGATTAACCCCACTTGTTGCCTCATACCTTAGAAAGAGACGGGTGGTTGCTTTTTATAGCCTGCTTGTCTGTTTTCGGCTAAACTATTTCGAGCACCATACACCGTTGTCTAGCGATGCCTCTCGTGGAAATCTTAAAGAACGCGGTTTGGAGCTTAGCGGGAGCCTGCAGCGGCACATACAAATATTATCTACTAGCATTCCCATTGGTTGATTTGAAGCACGCGATGGGCACACGGAACGAAGCCCAGGAACCAGTTTGCCGCTATCGTTGAAAGGGCATCATTTGATTGGCTTGCTATATATAGCGATACGGCTGCATATGATCGAAGGATATCAGGGGATAGGTTGGAGCATAACGCGGAAACATAGACGCTGATGTAGCAGGCTGGTGACAACCCAGTATGTTTAGCTTCTAATAATAAGTCTGCCTAAATCCTATGGAATGTCTTCAAAGGATGATGTTCTGTAGGCATACGGTAAATGATGCAAACCCATAACATATTGTAACACCCCATAAACATATTGTAACAACCTATAACATATTGTAACACCCCATAACATATTGTTACACCCCATAACATATTGTAACACCCCATAACATATTTTAACAACCTATAACATATTGTAACACCCCATTACATATTGTAACACCCCATAACATATTGTAACAACCTATAACATATTGTAACACCCCATAACATATTGTTACACCCCATAACATATTGTAACACCCCATAACATATTGTAACAACCTATAACATATTGTAACACCCCATAACATATTGTAACACCCCATAACATATTGTAACAACCTATAACATATTGTAACACCCCATAACATATTGTAACACCCCATAACATATTGTAACACCCCATGACATATTGTAACACCCCATAACATATTGTAACACCCCATTACATATTGTAACACCCATTTCATATCGCAAAACTTCATTATATTTAACTTAAGACAAACATTAAAACTTAAAAGGGTGAGGGTGGCTCACTAAAACCCCCGACCGTGCATCCTTGATCAATAAACTTACTGCTTACTTCCAAAACTTAGCCATTCCATTATCCAGACCATCAATAGACATATCTTATACATAATTTTACATCCATTATATATCCATACCATAAGTATCGTAGAAGATATGTGCTAAATTTGAAATGAATCGTATGAATAGTTGTTTTTGCAATGGGTCGGACAAATTCCAATTGGAAATAACTAAGTACAAAAGATAGATATTCGTAAAAATTTCACAAAAATACAAAAATTATTTGTAAATTGGCACTGTACCCGTACCCCTTCAAGTATGTCAGAAGACAAGATTTTAACTGAATCAGATGAATGGTTTTCCTGCAATTGGCATTCTCTCCCCACAGAGGCAGCTCAGTTATACCCGAGTTAGCTTCTGTTCTATTACGCCAAATTCCTGGGGTTTCGGCAGATTGCCCTAGCGGCAAAAAGTTGTAACTTGAGATATCTCACTTATTTGCAGCCAATGAAAACACCTTTTGGATATCAACGACTTTGGGAATTCTCAACGGTCGTACAGTGACTTGCAAATTTAAAGCATCATGCCTTTAGGTTTATTCTTCATTAACAGTGTGAGAGGGAAAACATTTGAAAATCAGATATGGATAGTGTTTTTCTATGAAACATACTGTTTTATATTTGTGTACATTGTTATTTGTTTTATGATACATTTATTTTAATTATTTATCAAATAAAAACTAATGAGAAGGTAAAAAGCGATGTTTTATAGAGGGTAGAGTAATCTCCCCTGGAAGTTAAATTTCAACGATAGCTTTGCCGAACCACACGGGAATAGCCGAGCTTTTGCGAATGGCCACTTATGAAACGGCATCGCTGATTGCACAACTAACTTCAATTGCCTCCAATCAGATTTCTACCTTTCCTATCTCATGTATTAGCCGTAATAGAACAGAGGCTAACTAGGGTATGACTGGGTTGCCTCTGTGGGGAGAGAATGGCAATTGGTTGAACAACTACTAAGTACAAAACATGAAAATTTAAAAAAAATAAAAAACCTAACGGAATCGTGTGTAATTTGACACTGCACCCCTCATAGTTGAGTAGAAGACATGTAGAGAAATCCGATGAATAGTTTTGTCCGTTATAGGAAAACAAAAACTGCTCAAAGAAAATGTATCTCCCATGTCTATCCTTTCATCTTTCAAATGGAACATTAACAATTTTAGTGTTAATACAAACAATATCATGTTGTATTTACAAATACATTTTGAGAAGACGCATGAATTTTAATGTTGTTTGAAGATCATTTTAAAGGTACATTAAACAAAAGTATTTTGTAAAAATATGTAAGAAACAAATCTTTAAAGAGCTTCCCACCCGATGAAGAGTAAGCAAATACTCAGAACGTCGTGGTCTTTATAAGAAGTGGTTATCTACAACATCATGCTGTTACTGAGTGAGGAAGAGCTTTCAGTAATGACTTAGAATCTGCACGAAAACCTTAGTCCCAATGAAGTAACATGCAATTGTCCTTTAAAATTTCAAACGTCCTGTAATCTCTCTCGATTTTGCACGCTAAAGTCATGTCACAATGATGTTCTCGCTAAAGTCCTGTCACGATGATGTCCTCGCTAAAGTCCTGTCTCGATGATGTTCTCGCTAAAGTCCTGTCTCGGTGATGTTCTCGCTAATGTCCTGTCTCGATGATGTTCTCGCTAAAGTCTTGTCTCGATGATGTTCTCGCTAAAGTCCTGTCTCGGTGATGTTCTCGCTAAAGTCCTGTCTCGGTGTCGTTCTCGCTAAAGTCCTGTCTCGGTGATGATGTTCTCGCTAAAGTCCTGTCTCGATGATGTTCTCGCTAAAGTTCTGTCTCGATGATGTTTTCGCTAAAGTTCTGTCTCGATGATGTTTTCGCTAAAGTCCTGTCACAATGATGTTCTCGCTAAAGTCCTGTCACGATGATGTCCTCGCTAAAGTCCTGTCTCGATGATGTTCTCGCTAAAGTCCTGTCTCGGTGATGTTCTCGCTAATGTCCTGTCTCGATGATGTTCTCGCTAAAGTCTTGTCTCGATGATGTTCTCGCTAAAGTCCTGTCTCGGTGATGTTCTCGCTAAAGTCCTGTCTCGGTGATGATGTTCTCGCTAAAGTCCTGTCTCGATGATGTTCTCGCTAAAGTTCTGTCTCGATGATGTTTTCGCTAAAGTTCTGTCTCGATGATGTTTTCGCTAAAGTCCTGTCTCGATGATATCTCGCTAAAGTTCTGTCTCGATGATGTTCTCGCTTAAGTTCTGTCTCGATGATGTTTTCGCTAAAGTCCTATCTTGAATTAGTGCATAAGTGGATATTTCCCTCAACTCTTTTTACTCAGTTTTTAGAGTTCGAGAAATCAATTTGCCTTTTTTTCTGAAAGAAAATTGAATGTAAGAGGGATAAAGTCTTGCTTACATTTATATTTTAAACCAAACACGTTTATAATATGAATTCGAGCCCTTCATTGTTGCAGTATGTAAAAATGATTGATGACAACAAAAAAAGATTAAAAGATAAAAACAGCCGCTTCCCTGTCATATTTTATATATATCAACACAGTCGATGAAACTATAGTTTGTCTGTCTTCCTGTCCGTACCTGACTCTGTGTTTAGGTGTTTGTCCGTGTGTGTGTGTTCGTGTGTATGTGCGTACGCCATGTGTGTGCTCCAACTGAGGATTGTATCATAACTGTTAGTTGTTTTTCATGATGGTCTCATCTAAATCATCTTCCTACGCAGAGCCTAAAAGGCCAGTTTCCCAACTGTCAGTTTTATGCCTTGCTGCAGAGACTCTACTTTTCTGTGCTTGCTCTCTAGTCTGTAGGGGCACTATAGCAGCACAGAAAAGTAGAGTCTCTGCAGCAAGGCATAAAATGACAGTTTGGAAACTGGCCTTTTAGGCTCTGCGTAGGAAGATGATCTACATCGGTTCATGAACAATGAACAATCTTGAAATGGAATGTGGAATGGAATTAAGATAGATAGATTAGATAACCTTCCAAATTTCACCGACAGGATACCAGAATTTCACTGTATGATCTTTAAATCAAGGTATCTTATAGCCAGTACAAACCAATTATAAATTAAAGCTTTGAGACTAGATGGCAATTAGTATAATAAGGGTGATGTATATGAATATTCAACAGAAAGGATAATTGGAATGCTTTGTTATTATTTATAAGATTACCAAAAATACCATGGGAAACTTTCTTCGTCAGGTTGGAAAATTCTTTCACTTTACCAATTATACAAATTGAAGGTAAAGAAAGGTTAAGAAAACAATAGAAACTGAAACTATAGCAGAATAAAACAATATTAAATTTAATAAATCACCACGACAGAGCCGAAATGATGATTGGTTTATTTTACAGTTAATTGAAGATGTGATACAATATTTGGTTGAATAAAAAAAGGATGATATTTATTTTGCATTCTTCACACTAGGAGAACGTTATATACAAATTTGCATGACTTTCGCAAAGTCAGACGACACACTTCCAAGAAACGCGCTGCTTTCCTTGCGACGACAGTCTACAGTGACGTCACGAACAATGGCGTTATGACGTCACAGGCGAACAAATACGGAAACTCGCGCTTCAACAATCGTTGCTAGGCAAAAGCGACATGTGCACTGAGTGCTCATATTAAAAATATGTCACCACTTATTTCTTACCATATGGGTAATAAATAGAGATTATTACCCGAGGAAGGGTGTCATCTGACTTTTACGAAACAAGTGTGAATTTTTGTTATACCTAAACGAGAGCGAGGGTTATACACACGTTTGCACGAGTTTCGTAAAAGTCAGAGAGTGGTTACTAGTGATCTCAACTCTTACGTACTGGTTATTAGGGACCTCAACTCAAATACAATGGTTACTTCATGTAGTGACCTCAACTCTTATGGTTTGGTTACTGCCGACATCAACTCAAATGCGTGTCCGATCTTCAACTCTCAGGAAACAATTATCAATCAATTTCGCAATGTTGATTGCTGCATCGCTGCACGAATGAGTCACTTTTCGTTACATTTAATCAACATTAAAGCCGTCTGTCGAATAGGTTGAAGTAAAATTTATAAAGTTCCAAAATGTTAAGCAACTACAGATGTAATATCGTCAAGGCTTCATCGTAATATTTGATACCATAATTATTTCGAAGGATCATCTACGTATCTTTCACCCTGAAATAGTATGGCTTCACTTCACAACATGACACTATCACATTCTTTAGAATGTCCGGTAAAGGCACAGTGTCCAAATCTACCGGAAATCGTCTGCCCAGCACACGTCGAACTGTTAGAACAGTCAGGGCAAGGAGTGACCTTGGCCTTGCAATCATCTGCCTCAGTTCTCTCAACTTACTACTGTTATCATCGTCGCTGTCCTCGTATTCTGCCAGTTCCTCAGATGGGTCGTACCCAGCGTTGAAGAGAAGTTTGACCATGTCATAACTATGTTCTCTCAGAGCCATCCTGCAGACAGTTTCTCCTTGCCTTGTCTCTTCACAACATTTAGTAGATTCTATCCTCACGTTGAGCTCGTTTACAAGATAAAATACAATATCAATACGGTTGTCTGAGACCGCATTATATAGAGGAGAATTGGAGCAACTGCCATACAGTTCCGGATCCGCTCCACGTGACTGCAGCAGTTTCATCATTTTCAGATGGCAGTTATATGCAGCTTTAAAGAAAGCTGAATCCTGTCTGTCATCAGTGATGTTCACGTCTGCCCCTCTTGAAATAAGGTATTTACAGACGTCAATTCGATTGTTTTGAGCTGCCGCATGCAGGGCAGAGTCATTGTTTACACCGTATCTGCTGTTCACTGGAATTTCTGCTTTCTCAATGAAATACTGCACAATCTCAAGATGTCCATTGTCAGCAACTATGCACATGGCAGGTCTTCTGTACCAGGGTTCTCCGCGTGTGATATCAACATTATATTCCTCGACAAGCGTCTTCACAACCTCCAAATGTCCTCTCTCACACGCGAGGCGTATTGGGCGAATTGCGTCAAAAGACGCACTTCTCCCGTCCGCGTGGAAGCCAGCATCAATCATTGTCTTCATCACCTGTACGTGACCACACCTTGCAGCCAGACCAACTGGACAGAGTAGATTGTACTCGTACACCATAAATGACAGGTAAGAAGGGTAAACACCTGTACAGGGAGGGTTAAACTTAGACTTGTTAACCGAATGGAAGTCATGGTAAATAGCGACCGGTTCGATCTGATTCTCCTTTATGAAGCTTTTCACAGCTTCATGGTCCCCTTTCTCAATCAAAGAGTGCAAGTTGTTCATATATTGTTTAGCATAAACATATTCCTTAGACATCCCCTCTAAGTGCGAAACATAACCATCTGCCAGATGCTCTGACGGGCACCTCAAATATCTCCTCAGAAAGATCGGAACTCTTGCTTTCCTTTAACGTGGCCTCATGGATTTACTATTAGGATTTGTTGATATGCCGCACCTGTAATTTCAAATAAAACATATGTGTAAAGTAATGAATTCGATATAGCTTAAATGGTTTAAATTTTTTTTCAAAGTACTTCAGCTAAAAAACAAGCATTCCAATTATAGCATTCACTTGAAAATACATAGAGAATATCATGTCGATGATATACTATGTTTACGACACATCTGCCTAGATATTAGTATTTCCCCAACGAGAGCGAGGTATCAACTTATGTTTAGACGTGAGTGTCGTCACATAGTATATACACATGGACATGAAAATAATATTCTGTTTATTACCGAAGTTGGATAAATGGAGAATACTAAACGACGTCCCGTTTCATAACATATTTATGAAACGAGTGAATCGGTTGGTATTTAACGAGCGAAAGCGAGTTAAATACCTATACCATTCACGAGTTTAATAAAAATGTTATGAAACGGGACCGAGTTTAGTATTTTATTTATTACTTGCTTAATAACATCGTAAAAATACAAAGCAAGTCGCCAACATGACTGTCGCGGCCGGCCCGCTGACATTATGACGTCATACTTAACAATTGTGACGTCATCATTACGTCACGTCATTCGGTCAGCGCGCGATGTTATGACACATAGTGTAATAACATGGTTGATTTATTAAACAGCAATATCTTCAACGGGAGAGTAATAAGAAAGGGTATATAAGTTGTAAATGCAATGTTAGGTTCTACAACATAGGAAATAAAAAGAAATTTGTAAATCAATTTACATACATTTTGCTTTTCAAATACAATGCTAGCCCTTTCACAAGTAAACGAATTCTGATTTTAACTTAAGTTGCTGTATTTGTTCTTGGGTAGGATACTGATGAAAATAATTTTGGAAGGAATTAAAAACTGCTATCAAAATTCACTATCTATAATTTTTTTTATTAAATTCATCTTCAAGATTCATATTGTTACATTATTTTACATATCAAATCAGTTGCTTTCAAATTTGCTTACCCTTTTTCAAAATATTGTTTATTTTGAATTGTGAGAAAATCTACGAAATTTTGTTAGAATTACATTGTCTATAAATCTTGATAGCAAGAAAAATTATTCATTACCGTATTACAGTGTATTAGATATTATAATTAGCTGAATGCTTTTCAAGGTGGCAATATGGTCTGATGTACCATCTTTGAAGAAATGTCGCCCGAGCCCTAAGTAATAGTACATCTGACCGTACTACCCGAGGGAGAAGGATAAATTTATCTTACCGTCTTGTCAGAAGCAAGTTCAGCTTTATATAATCATTTTACTTCTGACTGTTGATAACGTTTTTAAACAGCCTTGACCCTGAATGTAAGCAAAATGACGTCATCTATCCAAACTTTAATATTATGAGCCGTGTTACGTAAAATAACAAGCCGAGGCATACTTAAGACTATTTCATCTTATCTATCGTATCTACCATCTTGGCCGATATAAATACATTGAGAATCCAGTTTTTAAAAGTAAACGTCTTATTTTAGAGACTCAGTTTATACAACCATGCTTATCATGTTATTTATTTATACATGTATCATCACCAGAGAATATTTGTGTGTGTCTTGTATATTTGTTTGTACCATTTATCAAAATAATTCGCACTTAGGTTGTGCCACCCAACATCTCCTAAAACTGCGTTAGATGAGCAGTATTGAAAGAAAGTATGAATGAGTGTCTTAATTCCCTCCAATTTGAAGATTACAAGGTAAGAAAAAACATCAATCAATCACATAAACATGTCAAAAGGAAAATTTACAAGAAAGTCAAACCATCATAGTGCACATGGCAATATTTACAACAGCGTTGTTCAGAAATATTTACTCAGGGAGTTATGTCATAGATATATTTTGAGATTTCAAATATTATAATTTATATATAACGTTAATGCTAAATGTATTAATTTGAAAGTGTCAAAAATCTCATTTCACAAACCAATCATCCATAGTCAGGGAACAAATAATAAAGATTCACATAATGTCCATTGGCTGCCATTTTTGTGTGAACACCTTTAATTTACTGTGTGTAAGAAAAAGGAATTTCATGGCTGAACTTAACATTATATATTTGATTCATTACTGCTTCATTTAGTTTATATACGTTGTTTTTTAATTGGAACCACTTATTTTCATTTTTCTGACTTCACCTTATATTCCCCCCAAAACGTGCGACTGCCCCTTCAACCATCATTGCGAAATATAATATTTCAACTTTATTTAACTTTACTTCCATATCCCATTAGTGGCAGAAATATTCGAAAGTACTCTTTGTAGATCTATGGCAGATTAAAACACCAGAACAACATCATAAAATAATAACCATGTTAGTGGCCGACATAAAGTCATTTCACTAATTCTACTTCCAACTCATTTTGAATAACATAAATAACAAAGAGCTTAGCATGCAGCCGTGTCTTACACCACATGACGTAGAGAAACATCCACACGGCGAACATCAGCCTTTACAGATTATCATAAAAAAGCCATTTGAAAGCCAAACTATTAGTATACCATGAAGATCACCGAATGGCTTATTTGCTCGACCTTTATGGATTCACTAACAAACATTTGTTCATTTTATAAATTCGATTAAAAAAATATTTCAGTAGCCTACTCTACTAAAATTCGTCGATTTCATTGTTTCATTAATTATTCCTTTGTTAATTATATTTCATCTCATTATCTGATTATCATTAGAAAACTAGTTCAAGATGACCTCACTATAGTATATGGAACGACACTGTGAGTACTAGATTGACTACCATAAGTCTGCCTAGGCCGAAACCGGAAATACATTTATGCTTACAGACACACATGTCAGGCACGCAAAGAAAGAGTCTCGCATTACTTACAGTTATAGATCAAATCCAAAGTTTGGGTTGACGATTAACTACAAATTGTATTATTTGAACCGTTAATTTTTCATCTTCAGAAACGCTAGCATGCCACTGACACTGACTAAATACAACAAGCGCAGTTGAGATTGTAAACAAAGGGAGATAACTCCACTCGTACTCCTTTCGCCTGATATTCGATGTTAAGAATTGATTACGTTATATATAGTTCAAGTCAAGGAAACGCAAGCCATATATTTCTTTTTTATTTAATCATCGCTTTTATCAATTGCGTTTTCAAACCACATATGAGCTTACAACAGCGGTAACCATTGTTTAAAATGTTACCATTTACCGATGCAGCCACTCAGTATTATCGATGCAAGCTCAGAACAGCTCACCTCAGGGTGTATGTGAAATAACGACCTCGTATATATCTGTGCCAACGGTCTCGGTCTCTGGTCGTTGTTTCAACCGTAACATGTTATAATAGGGAGGCTCATATGTAAGGCTATGCTATATATGTATTACATTAGTTGTAAAAATTACAATTGCCAAACTTTATCAATGGAGTTACTTTACAGTCTACATCTACTATTACCTTTAAAGGTAGAGTACGAGTTTATCTGTTCAATATAATGACAATGAAAATATAATTCACATTTTGATATAACACCGGACCTAAAGCTGCTGCTTAGATCTTATTGCACATTTATAAATTTGTATAAGGTACGTAATAAAAAATATGGCGATAATCCGTGTAAGTTACCTTCTATGACTAATAACATAACCAACTCTTTAAAAAGAGGAAAGCAAAACGATTAGGAATATTGTGAATATTTGAAGGAATTCAAACAACCTCGACCAAAGTCTAGGCTCTAGTTACTAGTTCACCGATGAACGCTACCGGTATAAACTATAGCTACTAATTCGCAGATAAAGGCTATGTATAGTTACTAGTTCGCAAATGAAGGATGTGTAATAGCTACTTTTTTGAAGATGAGTGCTATCTACTAGCTACTATTTTGAAGACGAGTGCTATCTACTAGCTACTAGTTTGAAGATGAGTGTTATCTACTAGTTACTATTTTGAAGATGGATGCTATCTACTAGCTACTATTTTGAAAGTGGGTGCTATCTACTAGCTACTATTTTGAAGACGAGTGCTATCTACTAGCTACTAGTTTGAAGATCAGTGCTATCTACTAGCTACATTTTGAAGATGGATGCTATCTACTAGCTACTATTTTGAAGATGAATTCTACATGTATCTACTAGCTACTATTTTGAAGATGGGTGCTACCTAGTACCTACTAGCTACTATTTTGAAGATGGATGCTATCTACTAGCTACTATTTTGAAGATGAATTCTACATGTATCTACTAGCTACTATTTTGAAGATTGGTGCTACCTATTAGCTACAATTTTGAAGATGAATTCTATATGTACCCTCTAGCTACTTTTTTGGAGATGGGTGCTACCTACTAGCTACTATTTTGAAGATTGGTGCTACCTACTAGCTACTATTTTGAAGGTGGCTGCTATCTACTAGCTACTATTTTGAAGGTGGGTGCCATCTACTAGCTACTATTTTGAAGATTGTGCTACCTACTAGCTACTATTTTGAAGATGGCTGCTATCTACTAGTTACTATTTTGAAGATGGCTGCTACCTACTAACTACTATTTTGAAGATGGCTGCTATCTACTTGCTACTATTTTGAAGATGGGTGCTATCTACTTGCTACTAGTTCTCGGATGAATTTATGCTATGTCCTAGCTACTAGTTCGCCAATAAAAGCTTTCGCACAAGCTACTAGTTTTAAGATGAATGTTATGCACGAGCTACTATTGCGCCAATGAACGTTTTGCAATACCTACTTTTAACCATTGACGGCTATGTAGTAGCTACTAGTTCTATGTTATGTTCTAGTTGCTTATTCAGCCATTGAGGCTACATATCAGTTACTTGTTTTCGTAATAAATGCTTTGTAGCTTCTTCTCTAATGAACGCTATGTTACTAAAATCCAAAAGAAACGTCCCTTCTATATTTGATTCTCGATTCTCGATAGAAAAAAAAATATAACAAAACGATATTTTTGTACCTTAACCACTGCATTTTGTGCGTTTAAGCGATGTGTTTCTTTAGATAGTGCCTTGGCATATATAAGAATGGTGTCATTTTTTTTATTATCTTTCGTGATTTTTTATGGTTGTGAAAAAACAAAAGGAGACGTTTCTTTTGGATTTTAGTTTAGTAGCTACTTATTAACCTATGAACTGTAACATCTATTGTTTAGCAAATGAATACTATGTACTAGCTACCATGTAGTTCACGGGTGAACTCTATGTAGAGACTACTAGTTCGTGGATAAAATGTTCTAGATACTACTTCACTGTGAGGGACATTTTCTAGCTAAAAGTTCGCCGATCAACGCTACATACTAGCTGTCGCTGTCAAAGGCTATGTCCTTGCTACTATAGTAGTTCGCCAAAGAACACTTTGTGTCAATGAACCATTTCAAATATTGAGTATGATTTATTCAAACATGATCAGAATCAAAATGTGTAGAACTCCAAGGGACATATAACAGAAACAATTTTGAAAAAATTGTAAGAATATAATCTTTTATTAATTTGAGATATGATACAATATTGGGTTGAATAAAAAGAACGATGCTTATTACCAGTGTTGCATTTTTTACGCTAAGATATCAAAAAGGAAGACATATCACCAACTACTATATGGGGGAGTCACACTTACGTTCATTTACCTAGTTAAACGTAGTTCATTGAACGTAGCCACAAAACCGCTAACTTGCCGAAAATTAGTGCATTTTAGTAACTACGTAAAACAACGTTTCCTTATAGGTTCGTTCACTACGTGTAAGTACAATTAAGTACATATAAGAACGTTTTACTAGGTTTAACAACGGATAACTACGTTCATTGAACAACTGACTAGCTACGTTTGTCTACGTTTAACCACGTTGATCTACATTTAAGAACGTTTATTAGTACAACTAAGTAGGTTGAACTACGTTGAAACACGTTTAGGTACGTCAAAGTACGCTAAAGTAGGGTAAATCACGGCACTACAGTGGTAGGGTATATAAAGACACACGTTTATGTATTTTATTCTACCACCAATTCGGACATACGTGTATGATATTGACCGTGTAATGGCCTACGAAGGAGCAAGTTGCGGACCCACCATCTTCATTGTTTTTGTCCCCCGCCGCACGAAATGCGAAGCGGGGAATATAGTATTCAGCTCCGTACGTCCGTCCGTACGTCCGTCCGTCCATCCGTCCGTCTCGCTTCTTGTTAGCGCGTTATCTCGGTTTTGGTGACCTTGACCTAATTCTCAAGGTCAGGACGGGACTTTGACCAGTGTGTAAAGCCTTGTATGCGCGACATCTCACAAACCCTTCTACCTAGAGCCTTCAAACTCAGTATCTGTCTTCATTGGGTGAATACTCAGAAAACAGTCAGTTTGGTGACATTGACCTAATTTTCAAGGTCACGACAGGACTTTGACCAGTGCGTAAAGCCTAGGTAGCGCAATAACCTTGACATCGTTTTAAGAGTAACTTTGAGACACCAACTGGCAGTCCCTTTTAGTCAATTTCTCTCTTGCGGTGGGGGACATGGTCACGTTAGTGACAACTACTTGTTCTCTGCGTTTCGTCGTCCATTTCGATTTTGTTAATATAGAGAGCAAAACATATCATTTCTTTGTTGATAGAAGCTAATGCTGTATCATTTTCACCTTCCTTTCACTCATCCTCTCTCAGTTGTGAAATGAATAGTGTTAAAACGCATACTAGGTGTCCCAGTCAATTGTGACCAAAGGTACAAATAAATAAATCTACCTAGTTAGGCGTAGTTTATCGTAGATCAACGTAGTTCTGCTTACTTAAGTGTAGTTAGATGTAGGGAAACGTACTTAAACGTCAAAGTCTAAATACGAAACGTACCAAAACGTAGTTACGCGTAATTGATACCGTAGTTAACCGTACTAATACCTAGTTTTGTGTACTTAAACGTTCTTCAACTCAGATGAAACTAGTGTAGTTTATCGTAGTTTAACGTAGTCAGACGTAGTACAACGTTCTAGAATGTACTTAAACGTACTCGATACCTAGTAAAGTGTAGTAAATCGTGGAAAAGTTGTACCATGTTAAAGTACGTTCTTAACTAGGTTCAACTACGATGAACTAAGTTCACATTTTCAATTAACTACGTCCAACTACATTGAACTACGTTTCTGGAAACGTAGTTCGGAAATGCTAAACTTTGAACACATCCAAAAGTTAAATCACAAACTACGTTTGTCTCACGTCTATGTCTACGTTTTGAGCACGGATAACTAAGTATAACTACGGATAACTAGGCTTAAGTACAGTTTACTGCGTTAAAGTACGTTCTGCATCACTACGTTCATAAACGTAAGTGTGACCGGGGCATTACACAAGATGCAAAGCGAGATAAGAGTTAGAAAGGCTCTGTGACGAGAGAGTAGGTTTTCTTTTGTATTTTTGTATCTTACAGAAGAGTATTAATGTCACGGTGACAAATAATTCTGGACAAGTATCTCCATTTTGGCCGATAGACGTCCTACGAAGCAGAAAGTAATGGCAGGAAAATTAAGTACTCAAGTATTCACCATGAGATTATTTTCCAAATTTCCTCAATTGCATCAAAAATAATGCTTCTTTGTGTTTGTAGTGATTGCAAGGCTGTAAATCTTAATTTGTAAAGGAGTTGTATAACACAATCCAAAATTGAACTGCAGCGTTTCAATTTTGTAAATCATTATAATTATTTATGACTAAGTTTCATTAATCGTTTTCAAAATTGCCTCTCCCTGTTAATATAAAACATATTCTGAAATATTGAATAGTAGATTAGAAGACAGAAGTACACATATTGAAATGTACATTTGATATGACGATCATCTCATACTGCGTCGTTATGAACATAATCTACACATAATTTATCATAAACCAAGCTGAGACTTCAAACCTTAAAGGTTAACATGACCTCAACTCCAATGCATTGGTTACTAGTCACCTGAAATCTAATGTGACATTGAATCTAATTCATTGGTTACTTAAGATATCAACTCTAATGCAATAGTTACTAGTGACCTCAACTCCAATTTATTGGATACTAGTGACCTCAACTCCAATGTACTGGATATACAAGTGACCTCAACTCCAATGTATTGTAGTGACTTCAACTCTAATACATTTGTTACAAGTGACCTAAACTCCAAGTATTGGATACAAGTGACTTCAACTCTAATACATTTGTTACAAGTGACCTAAACTCCAAGTATTGGATACAAGTGACTTCAACTCTAATACATTTGTTACAAGTGACCTAAACTCCAAGTATTGGATACAAGTGACTTCAACACTAATACATTTGTTACAAGTGACCTAAACTCCAAGTATTGGATACAAGTGACTTCAACTCTAATACATTTGTTACAAGTGACCTAAACTCCAAGTATTGGATACAAGTGACTTCAACTCTAATACATTTGTTACAAGTGACCTCAACTCCAAGTATTGGATACAAGTGACTTCAACTCTAATACATTTGTTACAAGTGACCTAAACTCCAATGTATTGGATACAAGTGACTTCAACTCTAATACATTTGTTACAAGTGACCTCAACTCCAAGTATTGGATACAAGTGACTTCAACTCTAATACATTTGTTACAAGTGACCTAAACTCCAATGTATTGGATACAAGTGACTTCAACTCTAATACATTTGTTACAAGTGATATCAAATCTACTACTTTGGCTATCAGTTACCTCAACTCAAATGGATTGGTAGCTAATGACCATTTCTGTACAATCTGTCAATGGTGAAGCGCAGATTTGCGCATTTTCTGCCGCCGCCGCAGGAAACTGAAATGACATTGAGACCACTTTTTTTGGAAAATATGTGTAAATAATATGCTTCGCACACCTGTTCAGATGTATAGATGTTAATGTATATGTTACCATGGAAATGTATATGTACCAAATCGTGTATTCTTGTCCATGTGGCTTCCAATACAGAAAGAAGAAAAGAAGTGAAAAATACAATCATTTTGATGGACTCAACTGGCTGAAGAATGACAGCTTTCAGATATGTAAATAGTCAATAAGTGGATAGAGGGCCAAAGTTATCTAATGACAGTGTTGAAATAAGAAAACTTTTTTCTCTTAAATGTTGATATTTTCATTCTTAAAAATCGTGGTTTCTCCTCATTCTAAAATGTCACGGCTTGTGCTCACTGTAAGATTTATAGTTTCTTCTCACCATGGAATATCATGGCTTCACTTCACCACATGACACTATCACGTTCTTCAGAATGTCCGGAAGAGGCAGACGCTCCAAAACTACCGGAAGTCGTCTGCCCAGCAAACGACGAACTGTTAGAACAGACAGGGCAAGGAGTGACCTTGGCCTTGCAATCATCTGCCTCAGTTCCCTCAGCTTCACTTTCTCTTCAGGCAGATAAAACGATTTCCTCGTCTTTCGTGGTGAGATTGAGTCAGAATCCTCAGAACTTTCTGTGCTGTTGCTTTCATCGTCGCTGTCCTCGTATTCTGCCAGTTCCTCAGATGGATCATACCCAGCGTTAAAGAGATGTTTAACCATGTCAAACCAATGTCTACTCAGCGCGAAACTGCAGACAGTTCCTGGCCAATGATCTTCATAATATTCTGGAGGTTCAATCGTCACATTCAGCTCGTTCACAAGATAGAAGACTATGTCCTTACAGTTTGCAGAAACAGCCTTGTGCAAGGGAGAACTGCAGTATATGTCGTCCAGTTCTGGATCCGCACCATGGGAGTGCAGAAGTTTCATCATGTCCAAGTCCTCATATTCTGCTGCGTTAAAGAAAGCCGTCCCCTCCTCTTCGCCTTTGAAATTAACGTCTGCTCCAGCTACCAGAAGAAAACGTGCTGAGTCGTACGATTCTCTGCGTGTTGACAATATGAGCGGCGTGTTGTTGTAGGTGTTACCAATGTTGATGTCTGCTCCTTTGGAAATAAGGTATTTACATACGTCAACCTGATTATGTTCAGCTGCTGCATGCAGTGCAGAGTCTCCACGATTGCCGTATCTTCTGTTCACTGCAATGTTTAATTCTTCTATGAAATATCGCACAATTTCAAGGTTGCCTTTGTCAGCTGCTACGCACATTGCAGGTCTACTGTAGCAGTTACGCCTGTGTGTGATATCAACATTATACTCCTCAACCAACATCTTCACCACGTTGAAATTACCACTTTCACAAGCAAGATGAATTGGGCGAATAGAATAATGATGCTTACTTATCTCTTCCACATGAAAGCCAGCATTAATCAATGTCTTCATCACCAGTACATGGCCACACTTGGCAGCCAGACCGACTGGGAAGGGTCTCTTGTATCCGTAATTAGTTTTTGATATCTTGTAAATCATTTCGGGTGTGATCTGTTTTCCGACAATGAAGCCTTTAACGGCTTCATGGTCGCCTTCCTCGATCAAGCGACTCAGTTCATCAAAATACTCCACAGACTTATCAGAATCAGTGCTTTCAGTCATGGCTGTTCATTGGATTCTAGTTTCTCTGAGCTTCCTATAACGATGCATCACTGTTGCCGATAATGGGTTTGAAATACACCTGCAAATAAATTGATAAGATGCAGAGTAAACATAACGTTAAAAATAAGATTCATTTGAAAGTGGAAGTGGAAACCCTACGTCTTGCTGAAAGAAATTTAAAACCACGATAGATATGATGCACTAGAGAATATAAAGCAGAAGATAGCTATACGTACATGTACTCACATGGTATGAGAGGCGTTCAGGAAATATTTCCCATTTCAGTTGTACATTTATATGTCAAAGCAACCACCAAGAGTAACACATTTCTCAAATGGTTTTAGACAACTCTAGAGACTTTGCTAGAAAACTTTCGTAGATTGCTGATCTCCCCATGACTTTCGGCACCAGTGTTAAAGCGTGTTTCCATTCAAATTTCGAGTTTTGAAGAGATGGAAGTCAGGGAGTAAGTTCAGGTGAGGAAGGGTTTCAAAACCAATGACTGTGATTCTAATTGGGCGATTTGCACACGAACGTTATTTTGCATTGAACTATTGGTTAGCACGCCATGTTTCATTACCATACTATCGTTTCTCAGTTTCCACAGTAGTGAAGAATAGTCAGTTTCGTCTGTTTCTACTTGACTTATACTGTCATGGTCATTGGTCGAATGAGAGATTGGCATGAAACATGAACTTTTTCACATATTTTCCTCAATATTTTAACTCAAAATGCAAATGTCATCAATGGTCTATTTAGATGTTGAACCTTTCAAATACAAGAACTTGATGACCGATCGTTACCCATCGTTAGCCTTACTTCAATATAACATCCCAGACACAGCTTGGCACATTACAACATATCCAACAGAGAAAGCTGTTATTACTGAGAGAAAAGCGTTTTTGCCACATTGTCAAGCAAGGACATGGAATTGGTCAGGGGAAATTTTTCATGAACGCCCCTCGTAGCTGTATAAAATTACCAATAGTAGTAGAATGTGTGTAATAGTAAAATGTTTCAACCCAAAACAAGCCAAGGAATGGCGTGAACATGGTGCCAATCATAGATAGATTGAGTCTGGTTCAGCGACGGAGAATCGAAAAAGTTTGAGAAAGTCGGGTATCATATGTTTCCATTCTAGCGCATATTTTTATTTGAAAATGCACTTATATAAGCGCAAATGACAAATGCCTTAACATGTTTATTATTGCTAAAATATTATTTAGTGCTGGTAAAGCTATCTTAAGTATTTTCGTTATTTTACATTATGGGTGACGATTAAATTTCAAAATTTTAAAATACAATTCTTATTGATTGTAAGAGATATTGAGCATAATTAACCCACTCATTAAGAAATGACAAATATATGAGAATATATATGTCCTTTTTTAGTGTACACTCGAGCAAATGTCATATCCATGTGTCAAGACCTACAATAACATGATCTATTGACATGAACAATCGAAAACTCACGTTTAACACTACCCATCAAAACATGCAGACCAACCTCAGATACGTAAATAATTACGTTTGACATGGTGTGATTGTCCGGTTTTCGATCAATACATTTAGATCATTAGGTTTTATTTAATTTTATTCCAGGAACATAGGTATGATTGTAAATTTCGCGGCCGCATTATTCAATTCACAGTTATTGAATATAGGTAATGCCGATAACAACCTACACCTGTTCAAATGTAGGCCTAAGTATTTCTTTATTAAATCTGATAAGAGTGTATGAAAATTAAAACTTCAATTTTGCCTGTCATTTACAATTATATTATTTTAATATATATTTAGAGCAACTGTAACTTGTGAGCCCATGATCTTTAAATGAGAACCCGGAAATACAATTTGGCCTACTAAAAACATACATATACATGTAAGCAGTCATACTCACACACACACACACACATATATATATATTTAGGCTTACTTGTGTACCTTATATAAGCCTGCTATATCACTGGCAGTATTAATCCCAAGCCAGAAGTGTCGTTTAACCAACAAATGCATAAAACATATCATAACTGACGAACTAAAAGTGATGCATTTGCGGTTGCGACTGTAAACAAAGGGAGGTAACTCGACACAAACTCATTTGAAGCTAAAATATTCAATGTGATAACTAACCAACATTGTAGTTCAAATCTGGATACAGAGAAATTGTTATGATAAGGTTTTCAAATACAGAACATTGTCACTATTTATATATCAAAGTTTTAAGGCGTGTTTCATAATTATTCATATGATAGAAGTTAAGTGTATAATATTGGGTCATTTCCCCCCTTTTAGTATTTTCACGTTATAGAAATACTTTTGACGATACAAAAAAAAGAAAGAAAAGAAATTCGAATTCTAAACATTCATTGTTTGGTTTAAAGGGGCAGTAGCACGTTTTTTGATAATTTTATATTTCAAATGTTTCACTGATAATTGTAAGTTAATTATAAATGTATTATTTTGAAAGTGTCAGAAATCTCATTACACAAGCCAATCACCCATAGTCAGAGGACAAAGTATGAAGATTCACATAAAATCCATTGGCGGCCATTTTTTTGTGAACACCTTTAATTCATTTTCTGTAGAAAAAGGACTCGCATGGCTAAACTTTACATTAAATATTTGAATTATTACTGTTCCATTTAGTTTAAATACATTGTCTTTCAATTGGAACCATTAATTTTCATTTTCCTGACATCACCTTATATTCCCCCTAAAAACGTGCTACTGCCCCTTTAAACATATTTTATTCATCAAGAATAGGATTGGGAACAAGTTGTCCAACTTAGAACACCCTCTCCTTGGTATTTACAATATTGAACATACATATGATTATACACAAAGATGACAGATACTGGACAGTAAAGGGGTACAAAAGAAAAACAATAACAAGAAGAGAACTGTATACACTTATACCGGTATTACTCAAAACGTTTGGTATCATGAATGAATGATTGAACTGATTTAAATACATGTACATTTTGAGAAAATGAAAGGTCTGTACTTCCCTCTAACAAAAGGTTAAGATCGATGAAAACATTTAAGTTACATGTGCGCTTCAGTGTTAACATGAAATTGTCTCTCTGGTTTTGATATAGTGGACATTCAAAAAAATAATAATAAGAGCTCTCGATTTTACCACATGTGCACTTGGGGTCAGTATTCATTCCAATTTTGAATAAATCCAAATTTAATGAACTTACAGAATACCGTAATTTGGTATGCAAATTATTTAGTTTTCTTTTACCACAAGAGAAATATTTAGGTGCACATGTAGTACTATTAGTTATACTTTCTTTAAAATTCGAGATGGTTTTTGAAGTTCGAATATTCTCTGGTAATTTATTCCATGCAGTTAGTGTTGAAGGTACAAACGATTACTGTGAATGCTTAAGCCTCGAGAACGGTATGCAAATATTTTGAGAGTTTCTCAAATTGTAATTTGTCTTTGAGGAAACGTTCTGTGGTAGTAGATCAGCAAGATATTGGGGTGTCATTTGATTTTGAAGTTTGTACATTAAGTTTAATTTTCTTTTCATTCGACGTTCCTGTAGTGTTTCCCAACCAGTTTCAAAATATAGAAATTTATTTGATGTATATTTTGGTAAGCCAGTAACTATCCGTGCTGCTTGTAATTGAATCTTCTCTAATTTGTTAATTTGTTCTTGTATACACCCATCCCAGACTTCTCTTGCATACTCTAGATGTGGTCTTAAAAACATAATATAAATTCTATTGAGCGTATCTCTACATAAAACATATTTCAAACTTCGAAAAGAAGCCACCATTTTTACAACACTTTTAATAATATGTTCTATATGATCCGCCCATTTACTATTACTTGCTAGTGTTATTCCAAGATGTTTATGTTTTTCAACCATTCTTACTTCAACACCATCAAAATGAAGGTGTATCATATTCTTATCATTTTAAGCGAGGATAGAACAGCTTCAGTCTTGTCTGGGTTGTATTTTATTAACCATTTTTTACCCCAGATATTAAGCTTTTCCAAATTAGCGTTTAGTTTCATTTCAGTTAAATAGAGAATCTCACCCAAGTGTCTTCTGATATCAAATAAATCAACACGAGTTGATTAAAGTTACAAATATCCGAGGCTTGCCGAGGATATTTTTACTTTAATCAACGAGTGTTGATATATTTGATATCAGAAGACACAGGGTGAGATTTTATTTATCCTCCAAATCATTTTTCAACAGTTATTAGCAAAAGAATTAACATATCTGAACACAAAACTGCCATTAGACTTCTTGAACAGTGAGGTCATTGCATTGTTACGTCATGAACTTTGGGACGTCATAGTATTGTCATCGGTGTTCAAGTGATGCCAAAGCCTTGTGATGTCATTTAACTGATGATGTAATAGGATTATGACGATTTGATTGTTGCGATATCTAAAATGTAGATATCGCTTGTAAATATCGCTTGATCTAAAAAAAGCGATATCTACTGTGGTAGCCACTTTTGGATGATAAATGATAATCCGTCGAAGAATAACCAAAGGATGAATCATCAGCAAATAGGCGGGTTAAACAATCTAAACTATCTGCTGTATCATTTATATAAACGATGAATAGGAAAGGGCCCAATACTGATCCCTGTGGAATACCAGTTTTGAGCGTCTCGGCTTTGAATTAGCTCCATTCACAAACACGCTTTGCTTCAGATTGCTTATGTAACTTGCCAGCCAACCTAACAATTGACCATTTATACCGTATTGTTCAAGCTTTAACATTAAACCTTGATGCCAAACTCGATCAAAAGCTTTTGAAATATCGCAAAACACCATACAATAGTGTTCCTTTTTATCTAAGGATTCGCACATTTGATGATAAATTAGCTGATGTACAGTTGAATGACCGGGTTGAAATCCAGACTGATATTTATATAGGAGCTTATTTGTGTGAAAATAGTTGAACAAATGTTTAGAAACAACCCTTTCGAATACTTTGCCAACACAACTGATAAGTGAAATAGGTCTGTAATTTGACGCAAGAGTTGGATCGCCTTTCTTAAAAAGAGGCATGACATTAGCAAATTTCCATTGAGAGGGATAAATACCTGTTTGTAAGGACATATTAAACAAGAAACAAAATACATCGCTTATTGAATAGACAACATGTTTCAATAACAAATGACTAATTCTATCAGGCCCAGATGTTTTTTTCACATGTAAACATTTAATTACATCTTCAATTTCACTTTTAGTTATTAGAAGAAGAAGAAGAGGAAGTTTATTCAGTATTGAAGGCCTCATGACCAAGAGTACAATCATTTAAATAATAGTTTGCGTATGGACAGGATAACATCTAGTGTTATTATAAAATTTGTATTTACACAGGCAGGTTGCGTTTAAGAAATATTGCAACAGATTTCAATAAATGTACATTTGTTGTTGTTAGAAGTTGTTTGAATTTTAATTCGGATGGGAAGGTATGATAATTACTGGGTATATACAATTGTCTATGTAGTGAACAGAAAGGACACACAAGTAGAAAATGAAATTCATCTTGTTTAACATTACAATCACATTTGTCACATAAGAGTTTACTCATTTGTGTATCAATATTATACCTGTGTTGTTGGATGTTCAACTTATGACTCAGACAGCGAAATTTGCATAAAATACGAGTAAGATCTTTATCAGTATTATTATTAAAGTATCTAAAACAACACCCGTACGCTTACTAAAACTGGGTAGACATGCATTTGTAGTGTCCAATGTCGATATAGATTGAAAATATTCATTAAGTCTTTCCGCTTTTTCAAAATCCGAGAAGCAAGATGGACTGTCATGGTCATTGATAGATTTAAGAGGAGGTATTCAGGTACATGGAGCGCGGTGGTGTAGTGGTTAGCGTGCTGGCCTATCACGCCAGGTTCGAATCCAGGTGGAGACACCAAAGATTTGTGACCTGGGCTTTACACCGTGTTGTGTCCTTGGGCAAGGCACTTCATCCACATTGCACTCAGTCTACCCAGCTGTACAATTGGGTACCTGAATACGGGAAGTACGGACCTATGTGGTCGCGCGAAGCGCTTAGTAGCAGCTTTGAAAGTACAATTCCTTCAGGGTAATAATGTACAGCCAATGAGCAGTGCTTGCACTGGATATTAGGCTTAAAAATGTTCATTATTATTTTTTACTCGAGCCGGATTGTTTGACTAAATAGCGCAGAAGCTTCCAGTAAGAGGTGTTATTTTCAATAAACGAATCAAGGAGAAAGTTATCTAAATTTGCATAAAAAATTTCTTTTGCATAATACTTCATGTTATTCACATTTTGTCGTTGCTTTTTGAATTTTGTAATATCATTTATGTTTTTTGTTCTAATCGCTTTCTTTCTCAATCTATCTCTTATCCTGCATTCCTTTCTTAATTTGGAATCAAACCACGGCTTGTCATTTGGTTTAATGGTGACTTTCTTTGAAGGGATGCATGATTTAAGAAAACTGTTAAATCTTTCATAAAATATTTGGCAAGCTTGATTGACATCTTGGCAATTGTTAAATAGACAAATCCAATTTGCTTCTTAATAAGGGCATTCAGAGTAGCATAATCACCTTGGTTGTAACATAAAACGTCTCTAGTATAAGCCATTTTCGTATTAATTGATGTAACCAATGTTACATAAGTACCTTTGTGATCACTTATTTGATTTTCAAACTCTGTAACTCCACAGTCAATATAATTGACATCATCACTTATTATTATAGGATCAATCAGAGTACTGGAATGCTTCGTGACTCTTGTTGCTTCAGTAATAACGTTTTTAAGGTTTTTGTTTAACATCAAATCTCTAAGGTGATATCCCTTATCACATAAAAGATCGACATTCAAGTCGCCAATGATCGCAATTTTACTTGTAATATCTAAGGCATTTTCTATAGAAATATCTAGTCTCTTCAAAAACTCTGAAGAATTATATTCTGGTCTATATGCTAAGCAAAGTAAAAGTGGTTTTTCTGGCAAGTATATTTGTATCCAGATTGTTTCATCATAATTATTTTCCAACTCTTTCATTCTTTTAAAACCTAAGTTATTTTTGATATATAGAATTACTCCACCGCCCAACGCAGTTCTATCTTTTCGAATGGGGTCATGATAACCTGACCATTTTAATGAATTGTCTATAATAATTCTGATCTAAGTGAGTTTCTGTGAAACCTACTAAACATTCATTCACAATGGTTTTCCGAACTTTTGTTGCAATCAGTTTTTGTAAAATCAACTGAAATATGTGATAAAGGAGAAAAACGTTTCAGATGCAAGCTATAGCATGTAAATGAGCTGTACTCTCAAATGCTTTGTTAAGTGTGCAATCTATCTTATTTCATCTACTATTAATACGATAATGTCATTTCAATATTCATGAAATAATTTAAAACTGTGGATTTGCCTTTTGTTTACAGAATTAATCAAGTGTTCAAACTTCTTATCTTAACACTTCATTTGTGACTTTATTGTGTTGCCTATGGCACTGTTGTTTTGACACCGTACGTCCAAATACAAATTCTGTTAAATGCAGATTGATTTATGTTTTTAATGCAGATTGATTAATCTTTTTAGCACCAGTAAAGAAGATGGTCGCTTCATTTGAATATGTTATGTGCAACGATATAACATGCTGTTGACACAAACACATACTCTAGATGACCCAGATTATCTGACATAATTAATTAAATTAATAAAGGCTTAAAACCACGGGTAAAATTCACATGAAGCATATCTTTTATTTCCATAATGGAGATTGGATACAAAATACCGAGGTGTTAAGAAATTGATAAATTTGGTCTTATTTTGTTGATGAATATGTCTTGAATCTAATTATATGTCATAAAAATACCATACAACCACAGTATGTCTTCAAGAAGTGCTCTCCCGTTAGGGCACCCAATGATGAAAACAAAAATATTAAAAAAGTCTTTTTAAGGTTTACTTTTGAATATAATTTGGTAATTTTATGTTTGTCTATTAATTCATTGCAGTATCTAAATACTCAAATGCTAAAAAGAGTTTGAAAGTGATATAAAGTAAATCCATACAAATTTGCTATTTAACAATATGGCGATTTGTGTGAAACATTTATTCTTTAATGAAAAAATTAAGATTTTTAATTTTTGTAATACATATTATAGTTAAACATACTTGAATGAGATTTAAAAAAATGTATGTCACCAGAGGTTCACAGAGAAATTGCCAGTTAAATCCTTATCAGTGAAATTCAACATTCAGGGGAGATAACTCTTCATTGTTTACAGTATCATTTTGTAACATTCAAAGAGTCCTTTTAGATTACGTATGCAATACGGGCAAATATGACTGCATACGAATGTTTTTTAACCTCTTGTATAACTATTTTCTAATCTTTTTATCCTTTTTAATGCCGGGCGCATATTGGTCATTTGTTGGCCCAACGTCGCCCTTAAATTCCACCTACCTACCATTACCATTTCACATATTTTCATTAGTTTGAAGGTTAATTAACACAATGAATTTGATCATTTTACTAAGTTTACTCGTAAAATGGCAATTTGATTATATTTTTTAATTCACAAGACCTACTTGGGGAAAACGTAACATTATTCGTATTCATTGGATAAGTTGAATAACTTGATTTTTGTAACAATTATAGCTGAAGGTAGTTTGTCGAGTTATTCAAACAAGGACTGTTCAATATCATATATAGATTTTGTTCTGAAGGGTGACATTGATTCTTCAGAGCAAAACTAAACCAGATCGTCTAATCTTAATTAAGTCAAAATGAAAGAGAATTTTTTTCCACTTTAATCGCTCAACCATCTAAAAACAGCTCTGTAATTCATATATAAAAGTTTAGACTCAGTGAAAAGTGCAATGTCATTTTTTCTATCTTTTCTATTTTTCAATTGGGTGCTATCTACTAGCTACTATTTTGAAAGTGGGTGCTACCTACTAGCTACTATTTTGAAGATTGGTGCTACCTACTAGCTACTATTTTTAAGATGGGTGCTACCTACTAGCTACTATTTTGAAGATTGGTGCTACCTACTAGCTACTATTTTGAAGATGAATTCTACATGTATCTACTAGCTACTATTTTGAAAGTGGGTGCTATCTACTAGCTACTATTTTGAAAGTGGGTGCTATCTACTAGCTACTATTTTGAAGGTGGGTGCTATCTACTAGCTACTATTTTGAAAGTGGGTGCTATCTACTAGCTACTATTTTGAAGATTGGTGCTACCTACTATCTACTATTTTAAAGATGGGTGCTACCTACTAGCTACTATTTTGAAGATTGGTGCTACCTACTAGCTACTATTTTGAAGATGAATTCTACATGTATCTACTATAGCTACTATTTTGAAAGTGGGTGCTATCTACTAGCTACTATTTTGAAAGTGGGTGCTATCTACTAGCTACTATTTTGAAGGTGGGTGCTATCTACTAGCTACTATTTTGAAGGTGGGTGCTATCTACTAGCTACTATTTTGATAGTGGGTGCTATCTACTAGCTACTATTTTGAAAGTGGGTGCTATCTACTAGCTACTATTTTGAAGGTGGGTGCTATCTACTAGCTACTATTTTGAAGATTGGTGCTACCTACTAGCTACTATTTTGAAGATAGGTGCTACCTACTAGCTACTATTTTGAAGATTGGTGCTACCTACTAGCTACTATTTTGAAGATGAATTCTACATGTATCTACTAGCTACTATTTTGAAAGTGGGTGCTATCTACTAGCTACTATTTTGAAAGTGGGTGCTATCTACTAGCTACTATTTTGAAGATGGGTGCTATCTACTAGCTACTATTTTGAAGGTGGGTGCTATCTACTAGCTACTATTTTGACAGTGGGTGCTATCTACTAGCTACTATTTTGAAGGTGGGTGATATCTACTAGCTACTATTTTGAAGGTGGGTGCTATCTACTAGCTACTATTTTGAAGGTGGGTGCTATCTACTAGCTACTATTTTGATAGTGGGTGCTATCTACTAGCTACTATTTTGAAAGTGGGTGCTATCTAATAGCTACTATTTTGAAAGTGGGTGCTATGTACTATCTACTAGTTTAGCGATGAGAGCTTTGTCCTGGCTACTAGTTCGCTTATTAACACTATGTGAAAGCTAGTACCGCAAATAATGCTATTTCCTATCTACTAGATTGCCGAAAAAGTCAATGTTCTAGTTATAAGTTTGACGATTGTAGTACCATGAACTTGTTATAAGTTCGTCGATGAAGGCTATGTACTAGCTTCTAGTTCGCCAATAAACTACTATGTAGTAGCTACTAGTTTGCCGATGCACGCTATGTTCTAGATGCTACTTCGCTGGTGAGGGATATTTACTAGCTACAGGTTCGCCCACAGACGATACATACTGGCTACTTGTTCGCTGTCCAAGGCTATGTCCTTGCTACTAGTTCGCTGCCGAAGGCTATGTCCTTGCTATTTGTTCGCCAAAAAACACTTTGTGTCCATGAACCATTTCAAAATGTGAGTATAGTTTATTCAAACATGCTCAGAAATCAAAATGTGTAGGAATTCCAAGGGACATATAACAGAAACATCTTTGAAAAAATATGTAAGAATAGAATTTTATTGATTTAAGATATGATACAATATTGGGTTGAATAAATAAGGACGATGAGACTTCAAACCTTAAAAGTTAACATGACCTTAACTCTAATGCATAGATTACAAGTGATATCAAATCAAATGGATTGGTGACTAGTGATCTCATTTCAAATGTAATGGCTACTATGGACCTCAACTCCAATGTTTTGTTTACTAGTAACTTCAAATCAAATACATTGGTTACTAGTGACTTCAAATCTAATACTTTGGTCACTAGTGATATCAAATCTAATGCTTTGGTTACTATTTACTTAAACTCAAATGGATTGGTAGCTAATGACCCTTTCGTTACAATCCGTCAATGGTGAAGCGAAGAGAATCAGTTTTGTGCATTTTCTGCTGCCGCCACAGGAAACTGAAATGACATTGAGACCACTTGCAATTTATTTGAAAAGGAATATGTGTAAATAATATGCTTCGCACACCTGTTCAGATGTATAGATGTTAATGTATATGTTACCATGAAAATGTATATGTACCAAATCTTGTATTCTTGTCGATACGGCTTCCAATACAGAATAAACGCAAAAATAGAAATGAAAAATACAGTCATTTTGATAGACTCAACTGGCTGAAGTAGGACAGCTTTCAGATATGGAAATTGTCAACAAGTTGATAGAGGACAAAGTTATCTTCAGTCTAAGTAAACCTAGCCTCACTATTATCCGTTACACTGTTATACTGAGTCTAGAAAGGCTTGGTTGAGAGTCGCGTCAGCCCACGTGACCAAGTTGACCAATCAGAACTGATCTTACCAAGCCACAATAGTTTGCCTTCGCACGTATAACGTTGGAGGGTCATAGGTCGCAGAAAGGTCGGCTGACGCGACCCTCAACCAGACCTTTCTAGACTCAGTATAGCAGTGTAACGGATAATAGTGAGGCTAGGTTTACTTAGACTGAAGTTATCTTATGACAGTGCTGAAATAAGATAACTTTTTTCTCCTAAATGTCAATATTTTCATTCTTAAAAATCGTGGTTTCTCCTCATTCTAAAATGTCACAGCTTGTGCTCACTATAAGATTTATAGTTTTTTCTCAACATGAAATTTCATCGCTTCACTTCACCACACGACACTATCACCTTCTTCATAATGCCTGGAAGAGGCAGACGCTCCAAATCAACCGGAAGTCGTCTGCCCAGCAAACGCCGAACTGTTAGAACAGACAGGGCAAGGAGTGACCTTGGCCTTGCAATCATCTGCCTAAGTTCCCTCAGCTTCACTTTGTCTTCAGGCAGACGAAACGATTTCCTCGTCTTTCGTGGTGAGATTGAGTCAGAATCCTCAGAACTTTCTATGCTGTTGCTTTCATCGTCGCTGTCCTCGTATTCTGCCAGTTCCTCAGATGGATCATACCCAGCGTTAAAGAGATGTTTAACCATGTCAAACTGATGTCTACTCAGCGCAAAACTGCAGACAGTTCCTGACCAATGATCTTCATAATATTCTGGAGGTTTAATCATCACATTCAGCTCGTTCACAAGATAAAATACTATGTCCTTACAGTTTGCATTAACAGCCTTGTGCAAGGGAGAACTGCAGTATCTATCATCCAGTTCTGGATCCGCACCATGGGAGTGCAGAAGTTTCATCATGTCCAAGTCCTCATATTCTGCTGCGTTAAAGAAAGTCGTTCCCTCCTCTTCGCCTTTGAAATTAACGTCTGCTCCAGCTACCAGAAGAAAACGTGCTGAGTCGTACGATTCTCTGCGTGTTGACAATATGAGCGGCGTGTTGTTGTAGGTGTTACCAATGTTGATGTCTGCTCCTTTGGAAATAAGGTATTTACAGACGTCAACCTGGTTATACTCAGCTGCTGCATGCAGTGCAAAGTTTCCAAGAGTGCCGTATCTTCTGTTCACTGCAATGTTTAATTCTTCTATGAAATATCGCACAATTTCAAGGTTGCCTTTGTCAGCTGCTACGCACATTGCAGGTCTACTGTAGCAGTTACGCCTGTGTGTGATATCAACATTATACTCCTCAACCAACATCTTCACCACGTTGAAATTACCATTTTCACACGCAAGATGAATTGGGCGAATAGAATAAAAATGCTTACTTATTTCTTCCACTGGGAAGCCAGCATCAATCAATGGAAGAGTCCCTTGTATCTGTAATCAGTTTTTAATACCTTGTAAATCACTTCAGGTGTGATCAGTTTTCCGACAATGAAGCCTTTAACGGCTTCATGGTTGCCTCCCTCAATCAAGCGATTCAGTTCATCAAAATACTCCACAGACTTATCAGAATCAGTGCTATCAGTCATGGCTGTTCATTGAATTCTAGTTTCTCTGAGTTTCTATATAACGATGCATCACTGTTGCCGATAATGGGTTTGAAACGCACCTGCAAATGAATTGATAAGATTCAGAGTAAACATAACGTGAAAAATAAGATTCATTTGAAAGTGGAGGTGGAAACCCTACGTCTTGCTGAAAGAAATTTAAAACCACGATAGATATGATGCACTAGAGAATATAAAGCAGAAGAGAGCTACACGTATTTGTACTAACATCGTTGTCGTTAACTAGAAATCAATTTAATAAATTGAGAGGTGTTCAGGAAATATTTCCCATTTCAAGTTTTCAGCCGCATTTACATGCACCATTTACCCCCGGGGGTAAAATATGTAAACAGTACACACAGGGGGTACATATTTGCCTCCTGGGGGTATTGAGGCAAAATTTGCCCAATCTAAAAAGGTAGGACCCCCAAGGATAATTTTTCCCTAGTGTCATGTAAACGGTTTTAAGGGCAAACCAGAGAATGAATAACAATCCATATCAGATAATCACACTTGTTCTATGGGAATCTATCTGCTTTCATTTACAGAGTAGTTTCTCTTGATCCGAAGAACTCCATACCCACGTTTAGAGTAAAAAAAATCATATTGTAATATTTTGATAGTTAATCATCAGTTGAAGGTGGGATGATAGCACACTTTTTTAATTCAAAGTTATTCAAATTGAAATGAGTACATGTACGAAGATGTCATAGAGCTTAAAATAAGGATGATATGTCAAATGTTCACAGAAAAAACTAAAAACTAAGCAGATAGAATAAGAAATTAGATTTCAATTTTGCTATGAACTCTGATTGAGGGGTTTAGGACAAAACCCACGTGAACAAAAAGCACCTGGACAAAATCAATTTAGGACAAAAGTCATCTTGACAAAACGCACCCGGACAAAATACACCTGGGTAAAAGCCAACCGGACAAAAAAAAAAAACAAACAAAAAACAGGGCAAAAACCATCCACTTATTTTTTTACTTACTTTTAATACTAATAAACTGAATATGATAATATTTTATTATGATATTATGGGATATGATTTTCTCATATTATTCCTTTACCAACAATTTTCTTATATTTCCACAAGAAAACAAATCATTTGAACTTGTTTTACATTTACTTCTTTAAGAGGCCCTTAAAATTGTCTTACATTTTAAAATGTTGAATACATGTATTATCTATTAAAAAGATATTCACAGAAAAGTGGGTACATTGTGTATACTATTTGTAAACTATTTCTTAAAAAGAAAAGCTTCATTGATATTGAAAAAGCAATGTGCTTTGTTGTTCGTGTTTGTTTCTTAACTTGCAATATATTTGAGTTAGAAGATTAATATCTCATCCTTTTCACTCTCACTGACTACATGTATACACCTCAAGTATTTTTTGCAGGTTTTGATATAAAACATACAAAGTTTCTTTGTAATATGTTACTACAAAAATATCTTTAAATGTTGAGTTGTCTTCCCTGAAATTCGTGCCATACATATGGTCAATCATGTATAGTTACTGTAGATTTTACTAATTATTTATTTAGCTCGATGAAACGCCTTGCTGAAATATCTTTATGTTATATTTTATTAACATATGACTCTTGGCCTTTAATTGCTTTATTGTATATTGCCAAACGACATTAATTCAATATTGTCCCTCTCATTTTTTAGAAATTAGTTGTTTTTGTGCGGTTGACTTTTGTCCTAGTTCGCTTTTGTGCCGGTGGCTTTTGTTCAGATGGCTTTTGTCCTAGACCCTGAGCATTCCATTACAAAAATCCTTGCGTACGCCAAACATGAGCTCCATTTATATTGAACTTGTGAAAAAGGAAATCATGAACAGGAATTAAAATCATTTGTCGGTAATCTGAAAAAGTCAATTGTCGGTAATCTTCAGGGTCAAGATTTCGAAGCTCTCTTAGTGCTAAGATAGTGGTAAGCCAATGCTAAGGAATGGTACTTACGACTATCTTAGTACTAAGAGAGCTTCGAAAATCTAGACCCAGAAGCAAAAGTTTGAACTTAAGAAAAATGAAAGAGAGGGGCCATAGTAGAGCAGACTGACACGACCAACTGCGAATGCATTAGCTAATTGTGATTAACAAACCACCTTTTGCAACACACTCAGACCTTCTTTCAAGGAAACGATCATAATGTTTTAAATAAAAGCTTTTATAAGTTAAATCTCATGAGGACTTTGATGTTGATTGACTGAAGAGGGATAGAGTAAAAACATTCTCAATTCTATATCAGTGCAATGCATCACTCTCTATAGATGGCAAACTATCCAGTACTGAGGGGATTGTCGAAACACTTACCAGTGCCTGCATTTTGAGGAAACAAGTCAATATGCTTTTACTCTAATACTCAGTAGATAAAAATCCATATACCCACTATTATTTCTGCATGCTGTGAACGTCAACCAGAAAGTTAACCTTACATAATGTTTCTTTTCTGTACCAACGAGAAACGTATTGTCCTGCTTATGGTCTTTAGATGACACTGATGACGAATACCCCCTTCGCTTAAACCCCATGTAAATGGACATTGATTTGCTTTTGCCCCTAGGGGTATTTTACCCACTTGGACAAAGGGGTACCATGTAAACGCAGCTTTAATTGAGTATTTTCATTTTTCATATTACATGTGTGTGCTACGATTTAATTCTAAATTCTAAAGATCAATATCTATTGATTTTTAAAAGTTAAGATAATCTTCAAATTCCACCATAACTCTATCATTAAAAAATGTCAAATATATTACAATGTCCTTAATCAATCTACACTCGAGCAAAAGTCATATACATATTTCAAGATCTCAAGTAACATGTTTTATTTACATGACAAATCGAAAAAAATTACATGTCTGCTTAAGATCAACATGTCTGACCCAGGATTTTCGAAGCTCTCTTAGTGCTAAGACAGCCGTAAGTATCATACAATAACATAGGCCTACGACTATCTTAGCACTAAGAGAGCTTTGAAAATATAGGCCCAGTCACTTGCCATTTTTATTCCAGCAACATAGGCCTACTCACTTTGTATACACTTTCATTCGACATCCAGTCTAAGTAAACCTAGCCTCACTATTATCCGTTACACTGCTATACTGAGTCTAGAAAGGTCTGGTTGAGGGTCGCGTCAGCCGACCTTTCTGCGACCTATGACCCTCCAACGTTATACGTGCGAAGGCAAACTATTGTGGCTTGGTAAGATCAGTTCTGATTGGTCAACTTGGTCACGTGGGCTGACGCGACTCTCAACCAAGCCTTTCTAGACTCAGTATAACAGTGTAACGGATAATAGTGAGGCTAGGTTTACTTAGACTGATTCGACATCGATCTTACATGCATGTCACCCTAGAAATTAGAGCTTATCAGTATTTAGTAGCATCAGGCGAGTCTCACGGCGTCATCTCAAGACAGAAGTGTCCAATAGGTCGCGACCTCCTCTCTCATTGGCCCGAAAGCCCAAACAAATTACATGTGGAAGATGACCAATGACAGAGTCACTTCCGTCTGGTTTAAACATATTTTTATTTCAAAAGAAATACAGATTGGCGAACAAGCCAGAAGGCTTATTTTAACGCCTCTCTTTGAAGATATATACATATAGCTGGAATATAACATATTTGGTGAAATGCAACATGGTTGTGTACTAAATGATATATTAACACAAAGATGTTTGAATAATACAGTATGTTAGGTTTGCCTGGTCACGATTTATGGGCTGCAGCGCTCAGTTGAAATTTTGGATTTATATTGTGGAGTGGAGAACAGCGACGGAATTATTTTATTTCAGGGAATCGTTTACTTTTCCTGATAAACTGATGTAAAGAATCGATAATACGGTTGTTAGTTAGTCTTCCGTCTTGTGATGACGACGTGTTTTGGCGACTAAAATGACAATTGAAAAGCCTTGTTATATATAGTATATGAGCAATATGAATGCATCAAGCGCTTGTGAATTAGACTGTGAATTTGTTTCATTTAAAGAGATTCGTATTGCCGATAACAATACACGTGTCCTTTAGGTTGAAAATTACTTTCTTTATAACGTATAAGAGTCTATGAAAATTAAAACTTACTTTTGTTTCACATTTACAATTAAATTTAATTCTCCGGCCGCCAGGTGTATGTTCAGAGCGACTTAATGTTGTGGGCCTTAACCCTGAAATAAACGTTGACCTACTGATCATATATTCTTATTAAACATAGATACGTACTCATGAACTCCATATTAGCCTGCTTTATCACTGCCAGTATTAAAAGTCAGTAGTGTCGATTAACCAACAAATGCATCAGACAGATCATAACCCACACAGACCAGGAAGTGATTATGTTTTATGCGGTTGTTTACAACGGGAGATAACTCGACTTATTTGAAGCTCAAATATTCAATGTTATAAATAATGAAAACTGTAGTTCAAGTCTGGGTAGAGAGAACTTGTTACGGTAACCGTAAGGTTTTCAAAATCTGCGCATTTTCACTATTTACCAACAAATAACAAATACAAACAAATTGATAGGGCCATTTTCATTTATGACTGATATGATTAGAATTTTTAAAGTGCTTTTAAGACTTCAACTCCAATACATTAGTTTCTAAAGTACTCACGGAAATAGAAATAAAATGGTTTTTGGCGTTTATTTCTTTATTACTCGACTCATGTAAGTAATTCTTATAGATGTTCAAATAACTAAGTTTTTCCCAACAAGGCCTTATGAAATCATTGCAAAAATTTACTTTAATTATATATATAAATTGCCTTTGTTCAGGTAAAACTGCCAAAAATTTGCATATTTTCAATACATTTCGAAACCTGCTTTAACTTACGTAATAAAACTGAAACGCTCTTTTTACCTGAATTTCCAGTTGCACTTGCGTTGCCACAGCAACTCTGCAATGGACAACAGAAGTTATGAATGAATTCGTAAGAATAATAGTTTGTAACATGCGCTAATGTCTGTAAACTTAAAGGAAACCACGTTCATTTTCAATTATTTTCTGAATTTTTAAATCATATTAGATAGGAATAGTAGAGGACATAAGTTAGAGAATTATTAAACATTAAACAATGTAAATTTAACGGATGGTACTAAGATTACAGATCATTTACATACTATAGCTTGCATCAGAAACGTACATTTCGACTTTGAAATAATTTCGAGGCGTGAAAATGACACGTTTTTCTCTCCTGTAAATTCATATATTTCGGGGGATTTTACAAAAAATGTCTGAAACATAAGTTGGGAAAAACCGTTGTGAATGAATATTTAGAATACAAATATCAAGTTAGTTCAAAATAAAGAAATAATCGTCAAAAAGCATTTTCTTCCTATTTCCGTGAGTACTGTAGTAATGACCTCATCTCTAATGCATTGGTCACAATTGACCTCATTTGTTTCTAGTGACTTCAACTCTAATGTATTTGTTTCTAGTGACTTCAACTCTAATGCATTTGTTTCTAGTGACTTCAACTCTAATGCATTTATTACTAGTGGTATTAAATCTAATGTATTTGTTACTAGTGACATTAAATCTAATGCATTGGTTACTATAGTGACTTCAACTCCAATGCATTTGTTTCTAGTGACTTCAACTCTAATGCATTGGTTACTAATGACTTCAACTCTAATGCATTTGTAACTAGTGACATTAAATCTAATGCATTGGTTACTATAGTGACTTCAACTCTAATGCATTTGTTACTAGTGACCTGAAATCTAATGCATTGGTTACTACTGACTTCAACTCTAATGCATTTATTACTAGTGGTATTAAATCTAATGTATTGGTTACTATAGTGACTTCAACTCTAATGCATTTGTTACTAGTGACTTCAACTCTAATGCATTGGTTACTAATGACTTCAACTCTAATGCATTTGTTTCTAGTGACTTAAACTCTAATGCATTGGTTACTAATGACTTCAACTCTAATGCATTTGTTACTAGTGACATTACATCTAATTCATTGGTTACTAATGACTTCAACTCTAATGCATTTGTTACTAGTGACATTAAATCTAATGCATTGGTTACTATAGTGACTTCAACTCTAATGCATTGGTTACTAGTGACTTCAACTCTAATGCATGTATTACTAGTGACACTAAATCTAATGCATTGGTTACTAGTGACATTAAATCTAATGCATTGGTTACTATAGTGACTTCAACTCTAATGCATTTGTTTCTAGTGACTTCAACTCTAATGCATTGGTTACTAATGACTTCAACTCTAATGCATTTGTTACTAGTGACATTAAATCTAATGCATTGGTTACTAGTGACATTACATCTAATGCATTGGTTACTATAGTGACTTCAACTCTAATGTATTTGTTTCCAGTGACTTCAACTCTAATGCATTTGTTTCTAGTGACTTCAACTCTAATGCATTTATTACTAGTGGTATTAAATTTAATGTATTTGTTACTAGTGACATTAAATCTAATGCATTGGTTACTATAGTGACTTCAACTCCAATGCATTTGTTTCTAGTGACTTCAACTCTAATGCATTGGTTACTAATGACTTCAACTCTAATGCATTTGTTACTAGTGACATTAAATCTAATGCATTGGTTACTATAGTGACTTTAACTCTAATGCATTTGTTACTAGTGACTTCAACTCTAATGTTTTTGTTTCTAGTGACTTCAACTCTAATGCATTTGTTTCTAGTGACTTCAACTCTAATGCATTTATTACTAGTGGTATTAAATCTAATGTATTTGTTACTAGTGACATTAAATCTAATGCATTGGTTACTATAGTGACTTCAACTCTAATGCATTTGTTACTAGTGACTTCAACTCTAATGTATTTGTTACTAGTGACTTCAACTCTAATGCATTGGTTACTAGTGACTTCAACTCTAATGCATTTGTTACTAGTGGTATTAAATCTAATGTATTGGTTACTAGTGACATTAAAGCTAATGCATTGGTTACTATAGTGACTTCAACTCTAATGCATTTGTTACTAGTGACCTGAAATCTAATGCATTGGTTACTACTGACTTCAACTCTAATGCATTTATTACTAGTGGTATTAAATCTAATGTATTGGTTACTAGTGACATTAAATTTAATGCATTGGTTACTATAGTGACTTCAACTCTAATGCATTTGTTACTAGTGACATTAAATCTAATGCATTGGTTACTAGTGACATTAAATCTAATGCATTGGTTACTATAGTGACTTCAACTCTAATGCATTTGTTACTAGTGACATTAAATTTTATGCATTGGTTACTAGTGACTTCAACTCTAATGTATTTATTTCTAGTGACTTCAACTCTAATGCATTGGTTACTAGTGACTTCAACTCTAATGCATTTGTTACTAGAGACTTCAACTCTAATGTATTTGTTTCTAGTGACTTCAACTCTAATGCATTGGTTACTAGTGACTTCAACTCTAATGCATGTATTACTAGTGACATTAAATCTAATGCATTGGTTACTAGTGACATTAAATCTATTGCATTGGTTACTATAGTGACTTCAACTCTAATGCATTTGTTTCTAGTGACTTCAACTCTAATGCATTGGTTACTAATGACTTCAACTCTAATGCATTTGTTACTAGAGACTTCAACTCTAATGTATTTGTTTCTAGTGACTTCAACTCTAATGCATTGGTTACTAGTGACTTCAACTCTAATGCATGTATTACTAGTGACATTAAATCTAATGCATTTGTTACTAGTGACATTAAATCTAATGCATTGGTTACTAGTGACATTACATCTAATGCATTGGTTACTAGTGACTTCAACTCTAATGCATTGGTTACTATAGTGACTTCAACTCTAATGTATTTGTTTCTAGTGACTTCAACTCTAATGCATTGGTTACTAGTGACTTCAACTCTAATGCATTTGTTACTAGTGGTATTAAATCTAATGTATTGGTTACTAATGACATTAAATCTAATGCATTGGTTACTATAGTGACTTCAACTCTAATGCATTTGTTACTAGTGACCTGAAATCTAATGCATTGGTTACTACTGACTTCAACTCTAATGCATTTATTACTACTGGTATTAAATCTAATGCATTTGTTACTAGTGACATTAAATCTAATGCATTGGTTACTAGTGACTTCAACTCTAATGCCTATATTACTAATGACTGCAACTCTAATGCATTTATTACTAATGACTGCAACTCTAATGCATTTGTTTCTAGTGACTTCAACTCTAATGCATTTATTACTAATGACTGCAACTCTAATGCATTTGTTACTAGTGACTTCAACTCTAATGCATTTATTACTAGTGACTGCAACTCTAATGTATTTGTAACTAGTGGTATTAAATCTAATGTATTGGTTACTAGTGACATTAAATCTAATGCATTGGTAACTATAGTGACTTCAACTCTAATGCATTTGTTACTAGTGCCTGCAACTCTAATGCATTTGTTAATAGTGATATTAAATCTAATGCATTTATTACTAGTGATATTAAATCTAATGCATTGGTTACTATAGTGACTTCAACTCTAATGCATTTATTACTAGTGACTTCAACTCTAATGCATTTGTTACTAGTGAATTCAACTCTAATGCATTTGTTAATAGTGATATCAAATCTAATGCATTTGTTAATAGTGATATTAAATCTAATGCATTGGTTACTAGTGACTTCAACTCTAATGCATTTATTACTAGTGACTGCAACTCTAATGCATGTGTAACTAGTGGTATTAAATCTAATGTATTGGTTACTAGTGACATTAAATCTAATGCATTGGTTACTATAGTGACTTCAACTCTAATGCATTTGTTACTAGTGACATTAAATCTAAAGCATTGGTTACTAGGGACTTCAAATCTAATGCATTTATTACTAGTTACTGCAACTCTAATGCATTTGTTAATAGTGATATCAAATCTAATGCATTTGTTAATAGTGATATTAAATCTAATGCATTTGTTACTAGTGATATTAAATCTAATGCATTTGTTACTAGTGATATTAAATATAATGCATTGGTTACTAGTGACTTCATCTCTAATGCATTGGTTATAATGAACCTCGACTCTAATGGAATGGTAATAGTGATCCCAACTTAAATGCATTGCTTACTAGTGACCTAATATTCAATTTGTTTCCAGGACTTAATCTCTAATGCATTGGTTTCTAGTGACCTCTTCTCAGATGCAATGATAACAACTGACCTCAAACATTATACATTGGATACTAGTGACCTCAACTCTAACGCATTGGATACTAGTGACCTCATCTCAACTTATTTCATGTGTTCGTCGATTTACTTAAATGAGATCTATGGGCTATCAACCCTAATCAAATGCATTTGTTTCTACTAATCTCAACTCTAATGCATTGGTTACTAGTGACATTAAATCTAATGCATTGGTTACTTAAGACCTCGACTCTATTGTATTAATTACAACTGATCCCAAACCTAATACACTTGTTAATAGTGACCTCAACTCTAATGTAAGGGTTGCAAGTGATCTCAACTCGAATGCAATAGTTGTTAATGGTCCTCATCTTTAATGAATTGGTAATAGTGATGCCAACTTTAATGCATTGCTTTAAAAGGACCTCATATTCAATGTATTTGTTTTAGTGACTTAATTATAACGCACTGGATACTAGTGACCTCATCTCTAACGCACTGGATACTAGTGACCTCATCTCTAACGCACTGGATACTAGTGACCTCATCTCTAACGCATTGGATACTAGTGACCTCATCTCAAAAGCATTGGATACTAGTGACCTCATCTCTAACGCATTGGATACTAGTGACCTCATCTCTAACGCATTGGATACTCGTGACCTCATCTCTAACGCATTGGATACTAGTGACCTCATCTCTAACGCATTGGATACTAGTGACCTCATCTCTAACGCATTGGATACTAGTGACCTCATCTCTAACGCATTGGATAGTAGTGACCTCATCTCCAACGCATTGGATACTCGTGACCTCATCTCTAACGCATTGGATACTAGTGACCTCATCTCAACTTATTTCATGTGTTCGTCGATTTGCTTAAATGAGATCTATGGGCTATCAACCCTACAGCAACTCCCGCAAGCCACGGTGTAATGTTTAGAGGGGACCAAGCTGGGTCAAGTGCTAATTGCTTTATTTTAAACAGGTTTGTTAACTTTTTAAATATAATTTGTTGCGGGATATGGTAAATGTGTAATTAGTTTGTCAAGAAATGTGAACATTGCTTGTTTCATGCATAAATTATTTGGTATTCCTGACAGATTTTTCTGTATGTATGTTGCTATCATCTCACATCTCACATCTCAATTGTAAGAGTTGGTAAAATATTCATAAATAACATCCAGTAGTATTAGTTTTCGTAGCTACTACCAGTTTTGTGCAGTTTCCGCCACCTCCGCACAAATTTATAATTTTTTCCAACTTAGATTTTCAAAACTCTAATTCAATTACTTTCCTTATACCTTTAGGGATTTATTCTTACCTGTTCACATCCAGGGTAAAAGGTCAAGGTCACGAGATACATATTCATATAACACTTCCCTGAATGACGATTAGTTTTTCATAGTATGGAAACTCTGCTAATGGCTGCAATATTGCCCAAGCGGCGTAAAACAACAACTTACTCACTCACTCATAGTATGAAGGCCTTATTTGGTATACATGTAGATCAACAAAAGAGAAGTGTCTACATTAGAAAAGGGTTTCGTTACAATCCGTCAATGGTCAAGCGGATAGGAAGGTCACGACTTGATTATGGTATTAACACTATTAATGATAAGTGATCATTGATTTTGTGACCTTGAAGAATGTCACCGGTCAAGGTCACGGCTGAATGCTTCTCTGCTCGCCTGTAAATAACAACATGACGACTCTCGGTCCGGCTTAGGCTTTATCTCTACATTAAATGGGGATTAAATGTCCTCTAATCAGGGTTTCACAAAGTGCAAGTGAACGTTTTTGTAATTGAAAACTCAAATTAATCATTTCTTGATAATACCGCCTTAGAAATTCTCATTTGCTGTTTAAACGTGACAGGCTTTTTTTCACATTCATGGTCAAAGGTTAAGATCACGATTTGTATACATCTTAACTTGAATTTTGTGTATGCCCACATTATTGTTTCTGTCGGGAAGGGGGAACAGGGGAAGGGGGAACGACATAGTTTAGGGCCACGGGGCTGCTCTGCTGTTGTGGTGTTCCACAAACGTACGTGCAATACTATTGCAATAAAAGATAGTCTACAGATCAGATTTGACTTAAATTAAACAGTCAATTCCATTTCATCCTTGTATGTCCTTTTTCCAAGAAAGTAGAAAACGACTTACACCTGAATATTATTTTAAATTCCGGACTCAACTTTAACTTATACAATTGATGCCATGTAAATGAAATAACATTGAGACCACTTGCAATTAAGTAAAGGAATATGTATAAATAATATGCTTCGCACTGCTGTTTATATGTATAGAGGGTCAAAGTCTGTATGAAAATTTATCTGATGATAGTGTTGAAATAAGAGGAGTTTTTTCTCATAAATGTCAATATTTTAATTCTTAAATATCGTGGTTTCTCCTCATTCTGAAATGTCACGGCTTGTACTGTGAGATTCATAATTTCTTCTCAGCATGAAATATCAAGGCTTCTCTTCACCACAAGACACTATCACGTTCTTCAGAATATCCGGTAGAGGCAGACGCTCCAAATCTACCGGAAGCCGTCTGCCCAGCAAACGTCGAACTGTGAGAACAGACAGGGCAAGGAGTGACCTTGGCCTTGCAATCATCTGCCTCAGTTCCCTCAACTTCACGTTGTCTCCAAGCAGAGGAAACGATTTCCTCTTCTTTCGTGGTGAGATTGAGTCAGAATCCTCAGAACTTTCTGTGCTATTGTTATCTTCCTCGCTGTCCTCGTATTCTGCCAGTTCCTCAGATGGATCATACCCAGCGTTAAAAAGATGTTTAACCATGTTATAGCGTCGTTCTCTCAGCGCCACCCTGCATACAGTTTCTCCTTGCCACTCATCTTCATAATATTCTGGAGGTTCAATCGTCACATTCAGCTCGTTTACAAGATAAAAGACTATGTCCTTACGGTTTGCAGAAACTGCCTTGTGCAAGGGAGAACTGCAGAATCTATCATCAAGTTCTGGATCCGCCCCATGGGAGTGCAGAAGTTTCATCATGTCCAAGTCTTCATATTCTGCTGCATTCAAAAAAGCCGTCTCCTCCTGGTCATCTTTGAAGTTTACGTCTGCTCCAGCGTCCAGAAGAACAGTTGCTGCGTCGTACGATTCTCTGCGTGTTAACAATATGAGCGGCGTGTTGTTGTAGGTGTTACCAATGTTGATGTCTGCTCCTTTGGAAATAAGGTATTTACAGACGTCAACTTGATTATGCTCAGCTGCTGCATGCAGGGCAGAGTCTCCATGAGTGCCGTAACTTTTGTTCACTGAAATTTTTAATTCTTCTATGAAATACCGCACAGTTTCAACATTGCCTTTGTCGGCAGCTCCGCACATTGCAGGTCTACTGTAGCAGTTATCCCTGTGTGTGATATCAACGTCATATTCCTCAACCAGCGTCTTCACAACCTCCAAATTACCACTTTCACAGGCGAGGTGTATTGGTCGGACAGAATCAAAATGCTTACTTCTTTCATCCACAGGGAAACCAGCATCAATCAAAGTCTTCATCACCTGTACATGGCCACACTTGGCAGCCAGACCGACTGGACAGAGTTGCCCGTACACGTAATTAGTTTTAAATACATTGTAAATCGCTTCGGGTGTGATCTGTTTTCCGATAACGAAATCTTTAACGGCTTCATGGTCGCCTTCCTCGATCAAGCGATTCAGTTCATCAAAATACTCCACATATATATCAGAATCTGTGCTTTCAGTCATGGCTGTTCATTGAATTCTAGTTCCTCTGAGTTTCCTATAACGATGCATCACTGTTGCCGAAAATGGGTTTGAAATGCACCTGCAAATAAATTGATAAGATGCAGAGTAAACATAACGTTAAAAAATTGATGTTTCATTTTGAAAGTGGAAGTGGAAACACTACGTCTTGCTGAAAGAAATTTAAAACCAAGATAGATATGATGCACTAGAGAATATACAACAGGAGATCGCTATATGTACATGTACTCACATCGTTGCCATTAACTAGAAATCAATTAAGTAATATGAGAGGCGTTCAGGAAATATTTCCCATTGCAGTGGATCAAATATTGGTACATTTATTAGCCCTTCTACACAAAGCAAAGCAACCGCCAAGAGTAACACAATTCTCAAAAAATTTCAGACAACTCTAGAGACTTTGCTAGAAAAATCCCGTAGATTGCTGATCTCCCCATGACTTCCGGCACCAATGTTAAAGCGTGTTGCCTTTAAAATTTCACATATATACCAAATACTCACATCGTTGCCATTAACTAGAAATCAATTTAGTAAATTGAGAGGCGTTCAAGAAATATTTCCAATTTCAGTTGTACATTTATTAGTCAAAGCAACCACCAAGAGTAACACATTTCTCAAATGGTTTTAGACAACTCTAGACTTCCGTAGGTTGCTGATCTCACCATGACTTCCGGCACCAGTGTTAAAGCGTGATGCCTTTAAAATGTCGTGTTTGGAAGAGATGGAAGTCAGATGGCGCATGGTCAGGGAGTTAGTACAGGTGAGGAAGGGTTTCATAGCCAATGACCGTTATTCTAATTGGGCGATTGTACATTGTTTTGTATGATACGGACACCTTTGGTTGGCATGTCACGTCGCTATCGTCTCTCCACAGTAGTGAAGAAGTTAGACAGTGTAAATTGGGTACCCTTTGCTAAGAAAACCATCATCAGAACTCTTTTCTGGTTCCAATCTACTTGGAGCATGATCTTTCCTGCCAATGACGGACTCATGCCTAATTAGGGTCGGGGATTCGATGTGTTTCCATGGTATCTACTGAACTTCGGTAAATGGTTCATTTTCAAAATGTGTGGTTTCCTCGGCATATTTCCTGGAGAGCTTTTGAATAATTGACCCCAATCTTGGAGTCCGAGGGCATTCAGAAACCCTATACAAGTTCAAATCGTCTGATTGATTTATTGCAAAGACCCTAACTTATTCTGACACCCGAGGCTAACTGATGAACAGTTAAACGTCTGTTTCTACTGGACTTATGCTGTCATGACCATTGGTCGAATGAGGTTGACAAGAAATATGAATCTTTTCAGACATTTTCGTCAACATTGTAACTCAAAATGCAAATGTTAAACATAAAGTCAAAATTCAAATGTTAAACATAAGTCATCAATGGTCTATTTAGATGTTGAACCTTTCAAATACAAGAACTTGATCATTGGTCGTTACCCATCCTTAGCCTTTACTTCAATATAACGTCACAGACACAGCTTGGCGTTTACAACACATCCAACATAGAAAGCTGTTATTACTGAAAAAAGGCGTTTTTGCCACAAGCAAGGACATGAAATTGGCCAGGGGAAATTTTGCATGAACGCCCCTCGTAGCTGTATAAAATTACCAAACATCTTTGTAAAATAGTAAAATATTTCAACCCAAAATAAGCAAGGGAATGGCAGTAAAACGTGAACATGGTGCCAATCATAGATAGATCAAGTCTGGTTCAGCGGCGAAGAATAGAAAAAGGTTTGAGAAAGTTTGCAAAGTGTAATTTAAACAGCTCATTGGGTATCATATCTTTCCATTTTAGTGCATTTTTTATTTGGGAATAAACTTATTTAAGTGTAAACGGCAAATGCTATTATATTATTGCTAAGATATTATTTAGTACTGGTAAAGATATCTTAATTGAGTATTTTCGTTTTTTACATTATGTGTGACGATTTAATTTCAAAATTTTAGAATACAATTTGTATTGATTGTAAGAGATATTGAGTATAACCCACTCATTCAGAAATGACAGATATATGAAAATATATGTCATTTTAGTCTACACTCGAGCAAAAGTCATATCAATATTTCAGGACCCCAAGTAACATGTTTTATTTACATGAACAATCGAAAATCGTGTTTAACACTACAAACGAAAATATGCAGACCTGCTTCAGATAACTAAACAAAATTACGTTTGATATGATGTACATTGTCCGGTTTTCGATCAAAAGTAAAGCCGATACACCTTCAATCTAAATAAATTTAGATCAACATGTTTTATTTTATTTTATTCCATGAACATAGGTATACTTATTTTGTTATACATGTAACCATCACAATTTGATTGTGAATTTCGCGGCCGCATTATTCCATTCACAGTTATTGAATATAGGTATTGCCGATAACAACCTACATGTACACGTGTTCAAAAGTAGGCCTAATTATTTCTTTATTAAATCTTATAAGACTGTATGAAAAATAAAACTTCAATTTTGCCTGTCATTTACAATTATATTTAATTCCCCGGCCGCCAGCCGTATTCAGAGCGACTGTAACTGAGCCCTTGGCCTAACCCGGAAATATAATTTGGCCTACTATTGAAACAGACATATAAGCAGTCATACTCACACGCATATATATAGGCTTACTTGTGCACCTAAAATAAGCCTGCTTTATTACTGGCAGTATTAATCCCAAGCCAGTAGTGTTGTTTAACCAACAAATGCATCAGACATATCATAACTGACAAATTAAAAGTGATTTCTTTGCGGTTGCGACTGTAAACAAAGGGAGGTAACTCGACACAAACTCATTTGAAGCTAAAATGTTCAATGTGATAAGTAGTCTGTCATCCAGACCCTAAAGCAAAAATATTTAATTGATGACCAACCAAGTCTAGAAAAGTATAGCAAGTCTAGATCGCTCAGCTTCTGAAGTTGAAGCGTCTTCGAGGCTCCATTTTGTTATAATACATGATTTGTTTAAAAATATTGTCAATATTGAAAAAAATACTTCTGAGACTAAATGTTAGTCTATGTGATAAGTTACCAACATCGTTGTTCAAGTCTGGTTACAGAGAAACTGTTATGATAAGGTTTTCGAATTCAGAGCATTGTCACTATTTATATATCAAAGTGTTATCAAAGGCGATTTCCATAATTATTCATATGATTAAATTAATAGATAATATTGGGTCATTTCCAGTATTATCACGTAAATAGAAATGCTTTTGACGATTATTTCTTTATTTGAAAAAAAAAATTAAATTCGAATTCTAAACATTCATTTACAATGGTTTTCCGAACTTTTGTTTCAATCAGTTTTTGTAAAATCTACTAAAAATATATCCGATACAGGAGAAAAAACGTGTAATTGTTACGCCTCTAAATCATTACAAAGACGAACTATATATGTTTCAGATGCAAGCCTTAGTAATGTAAATGAGCTGTATTCTCAAATGCTTTGTTTAATATACAATGTATCTTATTTTATCTACCAGTTATACAGTTATGCCATTTCAATATTCATGAAATAATAGAAAATGTGGATTTCCTTCATAAGAAACTGATATGAAGTAAATCCATACAAATTAGCTTTTTAAAAATTTGACAATTTGTATAAAAACATTATTCTTTAAGATTTTCAATTTGTGTAGTATATTCTATAGTTATTACACATTTAATGAGATGAGAGGATAACAGAGACAGTCAAATCCTTATCAGTAAAATTTAACATCCAGGGGAGATAACTCTTCATTGTTTACAGTACCAATTTGTATATTTTCATTAGTTTTGAATGTAAGTAAAATGAATTTTATTATAAAACAATTACTTCTGTACACAGTTATAATACAGTAATTATGTTTCGATAAAACTAAATCATTATTCAATTTTAAGCTTTCGTTCTCACAAGTGAAAAATAAACCAAAGAGGAAAACTTTTCAAACTCATTAACTGGCCAAAACGGATGCTTAGAAAACAAATGTATACAACCTCTTTTAAGGGGGCAGTAGCACGTTTTTAGGGGTAATATATGGGGATGTCAGGACAATTAAAATTAATGGTTGCAATTGAAAAACAATGTATTTAAACTAGATGAAGCAGTAATAATTCAAATATATGATGTAGAGTTTAGTCATGCGATTCCTTTTTCTTACACAAAATGAATTAAAGGTGTTCACACAAAATGGCCGCCAATGGATTTTATGTGAATCTTCTTACTTTGTTCTCTGACTATGGATGATTGGCTTGTGTAATGATATGTCTGACACTGTCAAAATAATACATTTAGCATTAACTTGCAATTATCAGTGAAAAATTTCGAAAATAAAATTATCAAAAAACGTGCTACTGCCCCTTTAAAGTCAGGTCTGCTTCATATGCGTGAACCGTGGAAACAGCGAATGAGGTTTATTGTCAACAGCACGTGATTCTTTAAAGTGACGTCAGTGATAACATGTTTCCAAAATGTGTTGCAAAATGAAGTTTTTAGGCATTTTTCTAGTAGCATGGCAATTTGATTATATATTTGCATTCACAAGGCCTTCTTGGGAAAAACTTAACACTAACATTTAATGATATTCGTATTCATTGGATAAGTTGAATAACTTGCATTTGTAACCATAGAATAAAGATTTTGTTCAGAAGGCCGACATTGATGATTCAGAGCAAAACTAAACCAGATCATCTGTTCTTAATTTCGTCAAAAGCAAAGAGATTTTTTTTGTCAATTTAATCGCCCAACCATCCAAAGCGGCTCTGTTATTCAGATATAAATATGATTGTTGTAATATAATGTTTCCACGTGCAGCAAATATTTAACGAGTTTCAAATGTTTTATTGAATATAGTAACAATATTATGCTCTCTTTTTCAAAATTGTGTTCAAAATCTGTTCTGAGCATTTACAATTTTTTAGGATAAAATCCACATATTTCTGAGCCATTCAGCCATTCGATAAGTATGAAAATATGAAAAACTTAAGAGGTAAATTGTACACACTTTGATTATAAAAAAGAATTACTTTCCAAGATAGTAGGACATGGCACAGGAACTCAAACTTATCATATATATTTAAATCAATTATTGAGATATAACTGATGATTTCAGTTGTTGGGCTTCTGACAGCCATAATGCACAGCCCGTCCTAATATATAAGATCACCAATCCTTGCCTAACTGTCAACAAGTCAAAAAGAGGTTTGTGAAAAGTGTCAAACGCTGTTTTTACATCTATGAAAGCGCGACAAGGTCTGCCTTTATAACAATGATTGTATTTATTGATTTAATTAATTCATCATGAGTAATGGGGTATGCTCATCAAAAACTCTTAACAATTCTGTGTGTTACAAATTTAGACTGGCAACGAGGGAATGAAGAAGTGAAATCATTTTAATATGTACAAACATCCCCTCCCCATGGACGAAGCTCAAGTCACACATGTGATTTAAGAATCTTAGATGTTCGTTTATTTAAGGTCTTTGGTTTCCCTGAATGGTAATTACGCATTGGTATCCGAATAGGAAGCGAGAGGTACCTTGTTACAAAGATTGGTACAAAATACCTAAACTTCCTGAGGGAAAAGATTTGAAGGATGTGTTACAATGTACACACACAAATGTTAATAAATACTAAATCTTGTTGAGGAAGGAAACAAAGTTTTATGGTAATTAATTTAATACAAAAGAGACATTATTACAAGCCAGCCCTTGTAAGAAACTGCTATGTAACATTTATAAAATAATATAACAATAGTGTAACACCGATGTACATAATACGCTACTGTAGTACTCATAGTAATGTAAGTTCCGTAGGAGGTCAATTAAACCGGTAATCTTTTAAGGTTTTAAAAGTTTCTGAACACTTTTGGCAATACAAAATATTAATAATGCGGGCTACTAATAAACAGAATACTTAACATCATCAGTTCATGTTAATCATGCTATGTTCATTAAATTCGTGAACGATTTTGTATTATACTCGCTTGCGCTCGTTTTATACTTAATAAGTTACTCTCGTAAAATAGTATAAAATGGAATTTCGTTTTAAATAAGTATATTCTATATATGCGACACACGATTTTAAGAAAAAGATGGCCGCATGTACATATGCGATATTACAGTACCCTCTTCAAAGATTTGTAAAATATTTTTTACAGAAAAAGTCTCGCGAGTCTGCATGGACCATGAAATGTTTTAGTTTCCAAGGATGCACAAAATGTTGTTTCACATTATAAACTTTCTTCATGTTTGTAATGTTCCTTTCCCCATACCAAAAATATTTCCCTTCCAGACGAACTATATTTTTGATATCGTCACAACCACAAAGCATGGTTGGTATTGCAATTTCCAGGTACACTTTATGACTGAAGCACAAAATCGAGAAGTAGTTGAAGTTGTCCTGGAATTTTGTAGGAACGTAGAAGATATCAGAGGCTTCATAAAAGGCACCATTGCTTTTACCAAAGCTTCTGGACAGCTGCTGAAGAAAGGAGAGAACCTTTGGCTTGTCCCGTGTCTTCAGTAGTACCTCAAAATGTGCCCAAAGACTCCGAAGTTTCGTGACTCCCATTGGACTATCCCACGGCCACCAGGTTTTGACCTTTCTTACCGGTGTGATGTTTGGAACCTTTGGATCCGAGAGATTCCCTTTTCTGATGCTGCTTTGGAACCAGATTCTGTCTCGGGGAAGGTCCCGGATGTTCCACATGTTAAGGAGGACGTCATCGGACATCTGGAGATAACCTTTGACCTTGTACCCCATTTCCATGGCATACGCTGTACACATGTAGCCATAGTGTCCTCTTTCTATCTCGTTGATTTCCAAGAAGCTCACAGGATGAGAATATTTCTCCTGGAATAGACTGAAGTTTTCCAAAACACTTCCGCAATATAAGATATAAGTGAAATACTTTTTGTACATATAGTTCAAGACTTTGACATTCGAGTAATATGTTGGGTCGTTGAATATCACAACTAACAGAACATCATTGATCAGGGTAGCAGAAGCGTTAGAGGTGGGGATTGACTTACATGCATCTTTTAAAGGGTTTTCTATTTTCAAATTAGATCTTACTTGTTCAAACACAACTTTATGAACTTGTCCCGATATGAATGTTTCCTCTTGTCGATTTTGCAACTGGGGTTCTTTGAAGTTCTCTTCTGAGAGGGCATCAAACCAAAGTTTAACTAATTTCAAATCAGAAGATGTAAATAGGTCACGGTTTTTTAATTCTGAGGCGCTAAAGTTACCACATTCATAAAAAGTCATAGTTTCCTTACATTTTAAGGATGCAAGGGCTTTGTTCACATCTCGGTCGATTTTAACGTGTTTTGTGGCAGTATTAGACTCACTACAAGAAGGGGGGTAGATTCCAATTACCTCCCCTAGATGTTGCATCATCAAGATCCACCACAATGTCCAAGAAGAAGACTCTCTCATTAAACCACCCAACACCCAAAAGGAGCGTTGCTCAATGAGGACTGAACCCAATCTCGAAATTGGATATTGTTTCGGTGGCACAAAAACACGAGGAAGCCTACATGAATTGTACTCTATGTCAACACCTGTCTTTTGGTGGACAGGTATTCGCCATCTTGACTGAATGCTTGGAGTCATGTAGTCCCCGAGTGTGTAAGCGGAATGTTGATTCCGGAAAGAGAGGTCAGCTGACATGTCCTTGACCCCAAAATGCCTGTCAGGGTCAAAGGTCACATTACCTCCATATAATAACCCCTTTGACCTTGACCCGAAATCAAAATCATCGAGATCTTCTTTGAGATGTGCCACCCTACTTGTGATATAGATCCACTTTGCTCCGTGACGTATGACATATAAGTAAACGGCCATTTTGAAATTAGTGACAGGTGTCGAAGAAAATTGGTCCGCTATATCCATAGGGCTTTCGATGAAGATGCAAGATGTACATCTGAAATGAATGGCATTGGTTAAAGATTATCAAGTAGAGGTGTACACTTAAGTGTTTCTACTAAGTCACATATTCATGCATTATATATAAACTCACGAGGAACTATATGTCGCTGCATACTAAACCCTAAAATGTACAATAACCAATTAGCTCTGTAGCTCATCGTGTATTATATTAATTATTATCAGTTAATGCAGTTCTAAGATATTAGGCATTTGTCATGGACTCTTGAGTAGTAATGACATTTTCAATTTTGTATTCAATGATTCTAATGGGAAATATGTCCCTTCAAAACGCCAATACATTTGCAAATCTTGTAGTGCTCGTACAAAACACTTAGTTTACATTCAACACAAATTTTTGCCTTTTTTCGTCTGCATGCAGCTGTTGAAAATGGGAGACATGTTTAAGAAAACCCACATCTAGCTTTAGCATATCATGAAAACATAAGTTGAATTATAATGTTTACCGTTTGTTGCTATATTTCCGAATGTTTCCCCCAAAAACGAGTAATGTCCATCCAGGAACATCTACTGCCTCCGAGAGATCTTCTTTCCTGATTTCTTCACCATCAACTATAATCCATCTATCCGATTGAACCTTCATGTTAAAACTGAAAAGATTAACATTATTAGAAAACAAATAATTGTCACTAAGATGAAATATAGTGAAAGGCTAAACAGTCAAAAGAAAGAGACTTGTAAATAAAGGAAATTATAAATACTTGTTAAGGAAAGCATAACCGAGTAATAAATATTATGAAATTTTAGAATTTTAGAAATAAATCAGAATCGAAGTAACCAAACCTGACGTCACGATGCCTCTACAATGATAGGAAGGGGGATGACGTCATCTCCGTTAGAAAGTTACGATACAACAATAGTATGAAGACGCATGAAAGCTCTCGAGTCAGGTCCCTTGATCACAACATTTTCACCCACAGAGGCATAACATAAACAGTATATCTTTCGTTGTCAGTGTGATATCGTGAAAATACCGGATTCATTCAGTCAAGAGATGAGAGATATACAAAAGATATCCTCTATATCAAGGATTTTAATAATACCTTTTTAACTTCAGATCGGCAACCAAAATAATATAGAAAACATTCGAGGTATTTTTGTCTTTATGTTTGGTAGATTTATTTACTTGAAAAAATGAAAATGCTTAAACGATGTAGTACTTACTTCTTAGGGTCATAGTCATTCGGAGTTTTTAACTGGTTCTTTGGGTCATAGTCATTCGGAGTTTTTAACTGAGAAACCCGGTCCACTGTACACGACTTATCATTCAGCATAAGGAATGATATGATGATCAATACAAAGGCTATAATGCTGAGATATTTGAAAAGTCGGGAGCGCCTTAAAAGAAAAAAAGACAAATGTACGAATTTCAAATTATAAACATTCATCATGAAGTCACTATACTTTCAGAAATTTTACTATCCAAACGTTGGATAAATAGAGGTTACTGTTGCATCCCAACTGTGAATCTATCCCATCTTAAGATGGGATAGCTCTCGAGGCTATCCCAACTGTGGATAAAGCACTATTCCAAGTTGGGATATCCCATCTTAAGATGGGATAGCTGGATCGGTTTTTGATTTTGAAAATGATATTACAATTGAAAAAAGTGTAGAAAAAAGAATTTGATGAAAAAATGACTTTAATGGATTAAAAAAGACTGGTTGATGAAATAATTTGATAAGATAACGTGTTTGATGAAAAAAAGTCTTTGAAGAGAAATCACATTATGAAATGTTTATTTTGATGAAATGTTGCCTTTGATAGATTTTTTTGATAAAATATTGATATTGATAACGGTTTTTGTAAAGTGGAAATACTGAGCTTAATGGAAAATAGGACTTTGAAGTAAAATATCCTTTCGCTAAAATGGTTGACTTTGATGCAAACATATATATCTTAATGCTTGTTTTAGACATAAACATTTGGATCTTTGTTGAAAATGACCTTGATGGTAAAAAAAACTTTGACTGATGAAATAATTTGAAGAAATATTGACTTTGATGACCATTAAAAGTGTTTTATGAAACAATGAGTTTGATGAAAAATAGATTTAAAAGTCTATTTTAGACTAGAGACATTTTGATTTTAATGAAACAATATATTTGATTGATTAATTTTTTTTATGAAATATTGACTTTGATGACAAAAAGAGACTGTAATGATAAAAAAGTGATTTTGACGAGAAAATACATGTTTGGATGTAAATGCTGTTGAAAATTGTATTTCGAAACCTGTTTAGACAACATCACTTTGAAATCGATTTAAAAAATTGACTTCTATGGACAAAATGGAGAAATTACCTGATGAAATGTTAGTTCTTATGAAAAGATCGAAAATATATTTAATCACCAGTTTTATGTCAAAATATCTTTGATGGTAAATTACCTCAAAATGTTGTCTTTGAAGAAAAAATATCTTTGCTGGAGACAAATGTAGAATTTGATTAAAAAATTCGTTTTTGTTTCAATCAAAGATTTCGATAGATACATTTTATTTTTTTGAAGTTTGGAATTACTTAATATGGTATTACATATAATATATAATGAAAAATAACTTTCCTATAATGAAATCAACTTTTATATAAAAAGGACTTTTTTAATGATTTTATGAAACATTGAGGTTGATAAAACCTGATCCTATGATTGCCGAGAGGGGCTAAATTTACAAGTTTTTTATAATAAACGCGATCATTTTTTCTCTCTTTCATGTCTGCCAATATACTATCTTACCTGCTTATTGTTCCTACATACAAAACTATCCCTTTACTTGAATTAAGGGGATTTTCAAAGAAACCCTTCAATTGATAATACATATTCTTTCAAGAATTTACAAGTAAGATAGCTTATGAGAATTCATTTTCAGACAAATAGAAGAGATATGTAAGTTGTTCTGTCTGTGAACGATAGCAGCGTTTGAACGTCACACAAACATAACACGAAAACGGAAAGTTTAACTTTATGAACGTTAAACTATATCTATGAATATTCAGCCTATTCAAGGTTTCACTATAGGACAAATGTTCATTGGCATTTATCAAATGTTATTAAATACAAATAACAAGTTACCGAGTCACTACATAACACATGAATATATATAGGCATACATCACTATTTTGTACATTGTAGTGATGCAACGAGCTTGTAAGAAACATTATAGCTTTTAATGGATATGAATTTACTCTTTCTGTATATTACAATGAATGTCTCGGTCGTTACATTAAACCTAATGGCACCATTCTTCTATTGTAACACTGATCAATACAATTTTTAAAAAGCATTAATTTCAGCAAAGCTTTTCTATAACCGCCGTTAATACTTAAACTATCATGTTCTTCAAACGAATATGTACCCGTGGTCAACCTGATACTACCTGTTGATATATTTGGTCATTTCATTCCATACATAAACGCATATATATTCAAATACATGATTCAAAGGCCAAAGTAAAAAAGAAAGACCCCTAAATAATGCAAATTCAAATAAAGGGGAAATTTACATTACGACGATGTATACTGTTTTAAGAACGGTTTTTAAAGATATTAAGACAGGTTTTGGAAGATAAAGACATCACATCTGGACAGCCGAGTATAAAACTAAGTTTTTCACCATCATCAAAACTTAAAAATATATCTAAAATACTTGTACATTTTGCTAAAAGTTGCGATCGCTCATTGGCATATATAAAGGACAGTGTAATAAAACATGACATTCATTTTCAATAAAATCCTTACAGTAAAAACAGGTTCTTTCTTTTAAAGGACAGCCAATGTACCGACCAGTTTCAACTTTTAGTGGCGCTGCTCCACATCTAAAAAGAGCTAGTGCTTTTCTCATTGCACGGGACATATTACAATTAAATAAAATTTACAGCCAAACTCAAATTTAAAAGTGCAATACGTACGTAGCTTATTACCACCCTGGCCATTTAACTTTCAACTCGTGACAATTCGCATTTCCATCTACCGACAAATTCATTGAAAACACCCTCTGTATATTTTGACACAACAAAAGGAATGTGATAAACTACGTTAATATCCTTAAAATGGTTGAGGTTAAGATCTTATAACTTCTTACAAACTCTAAAATCCCAATTCGTTTACACCGTATTGCTGAAACAGGACTCCATCTAAAAACTGTACTGGTTACTCTATCCATATCTAAATGACAAAGATGTCTGAAAAACCTCGTCACACTCCACTGATAAACAACTGTAGGGGACCACCCCATGTCTCCGATAACTGCATTATTTCGGGCAAACTTACGCAAACCAAGGAAGAAGCGCATAGCCCTATTATGAACTGCATTTCAGCATGAAAAATTATAAGTGCCCCATATTGCCGAACCATACTCTAGAGTGGACCACACCATAGACTGATATAACTTAGAGTAAGTCTGATACTGCATGCCACCAAGAAGTTTGTACTTAGTTATAAGTAAACCTAGGGTCCTGCTTGCCGACCTTGCAACTAATTTAGCCATAAGATAAAATTCAAAATGTTCCGACAGAAAAAGTCCTAAACATAGCTGTCAACAACTTCTAATTTCAAACCACCGCAGAAAAATGACCTATTAGTTTTACCAACCGAAGCTCCTGCATAACCTTAGACTTAGCGCAATTAAGCGTCATTTTGTTACAAACAGACCAGTTATGCAGACAATCAAGCATAACATTAAGGTCACTCTGACATTCGGCGATTAAAACTATATCATCTACATAAGCTAAAATACCAACATTAAAACCATCAATATCAACACCCAGAGACAAGTGATTAATAGTTACGATAAAATCATTAATATATAAATTAAAAAGGAGTGGTAATAAGAGACATCCTTTATTTAAACCAGAATTCACTTCAAACCATTGCATATAAAAACCAATAAGGTAAACAGAGCATTTAACATTGTTATAAAGTGACATAATTGCTTTAAACATATTTCCGTTCACTCCGATACAATAACTTACTCCACAGCAGTGTTCTATCGATACAATCGTAGACCTTCTTAAAGTCTATAAAGGCAGTAAAAGTCGATTTATATCGATTTGTATCTTCCGAGTCTCTATTATAGAAGTTAGAGTTTTTATGTGTTCAGTTCTAAAACCATTTTGGAAATCATGAATAAGTTCGTTATCTTCTGCGTATAGAGTTTATTATTAAGTATTCAACAGTATAACTTGTAGGATGCACTGGCAAATTAGGGAAATAGAACATAAATATATTAAACAGTATCATTGGTAAAAACATCTGTTTATGATTAGGTTCAGTTATTGACATTACAAAATACTACTCGATTATGTATCATAGGTAAATTTATTATCCACGCCATGAGAATTAAAAATATGTAACTTATCAGTTATAGATTATTATGTACAATCTCCTTTCATTACATATTTGTGAATATTTGTAAAACTGAATAGCACCACTCAATCCGGTTACATTATATCATCTTTTAATAATCCAAAGAATTTAATTAAATTGATTACAACCATATACACATACATGTGTACTGTGATTGGAAAAGGATAAATCGTTAGTAATGACAGATTTTTGCATAGAATCATGCATTTCTTAAAAATCAAGTGTACGTACATTTACCAAGACATTGTTGTTGACATATATAATTTATATATGTATCATTACATTCTGTCCTTTATGATTGCATACTACATTCCTATACAAATTAAGGTAAATTTAGTCCTGTTCCATGAAAGAAAGCGTGAGAGAATTTTATGTACCCATCTGCAATTAAATTGGTCACCATATTGAAGCCGGTCATTACAGTGAATTCATCGTTGCTTAGTCCACTCAATGACCATGCGAGAACCTGTTGCCAGTGTCATGGCAGTGTATTGTCAACTGATTGATAAACTCGATCTTCAAGTAGGATGTTTTCACAACAATAATTCAAACAATTATTCCGTGAAATTGACATTGACATTTCACTGACAGCCGAGCTGTATATAGGATGTTCGTTTATCGTGATGGCGACACGCGCTAGATTCCTGATAATAGTGCATAATTTGAGTAAGGAGAATAATAATATTTATATTTTGCGATATGTATAATTATCATATATATATATATATATCTATGTATGTATCACCCCTATCTATTTTTTGGTTTTAATGTTATTCTGGCATGACATTTATATTTGTATCACTTTAGAGCTCCTTTTAACTTTTTATGTTGCCCATGACCATACTTATGTAAAATAATCATAACCAAGCCAGACTTGTAGAAGAACCTGTATGATGAATTATAAGTTTTACAAATCCAATTCAAAACCACAATTACATGTACGTATATATCAAGACTTTATCAAAATAATCTGATGTTTCTTTAAGAAATCACTGAATTCCCCCCACCCCCAAAACAAATTGTTTATGAGGCTATTTATACTCGGAATTGTTTTTTAAAAAGTTTTCCCATCAAAGTTATTGTTTTTTAATCAACATTAAAATCAAAGTTGTTGTTGACTTATTTCAATGTATAAACTGAAGTGCTATTTAAATCAAAGTCCTAATCTAAATCAAAAACAAAACTATATTATACATGTATATGTAAACAGTTATATATATTATTATAAGTTTGTTTACTATCAAACTTATTGTTTATAAAAATCAAACTGTTGGTGTCTAAAATCAGCTTAAAATATATTTTCTTCAAAATTAACATTCCATAAGAAACTTTTTCAACAAACTTTATATTTATTCATAACTTTATGTTTCATCAAATACTTATAAAAAATAATCCATTAAAGGGGCAGTAGCACGTTTTTTGATAATTTTATATTTTAAATATTTCACTTATAATTGTAAGATAGTGCTAAATGTATTATATTGACAGTGTCAACAATCTCATTACACAAGCTCATCACCCATAGTCAGAGGACAAAGTATGAGGATTCACATAAAATCCATTGGCGGCCATTTTTGTGTGAACACCTTTAATTCATTTTGTGTAAGAAAAAGGAATCGCATGGCTAAACATCGCGTTCTATGTTAGAATTATTACTGCTTCATTTAGTTTGAAGACATTGTCTTTCAATTGGAACCATTTATTTTCATTTTCCTGACATCACCTTACATTCCCCCTAAAAACGTGCTACTGCCCCTTTAAAGTCAATATTTTATGAAAAACATACAGAGTTCATTGATAATTTTTTTATCAAAATATACATTTTATAAGGTATTTTCTATTCAGTCATTTTCCATCAAACTCAATATTTCATAAAACACTTTTACATTTTTGTTGTCAAAATCAATATTTCAAAAATAGATCAAATTATTTTCGTTGTTATCAAAGTCAATATTTCATTAAATTATTTCATCAATCATAAATATTTGTTTTATCAAAAGTTTTTAATATATTTTTCTTCAAAATTATCATAATTTCTCTTCAAAGTCCTTTTTCCACCAAACTCAATATTTCATCAAACACGTAAAAGAAATCTATCAAAGTCAACCTTTCCATTAAATAAACATTTCAATACGGTAATTTTCCTTCAAAGTCATTTTTATCATCAAATTCAATATTTCATTAAACACAATAATAGAATATCATCAAAGTTAATATTTCATCAAACACGTGAAAGGAATCCATTTAAAGTCAATCTTTTTATTCAAATTAACATTTTATAAGGTAATTTCTCTTCAAAGTAATTTTTTTTCAAAGTTTCATATTTTCAAACGTCAATTTTTTTTAAAAATAAAAAATTTATCCAGCTATCCCATCTTAAGATGGGATATCCCAACTTGGAATAGTACTATATCCACAGTTGGGATAGCCCGAGAGCTATCCCATCTTAAGATGGGATAGTATCCATAGTTGGGATGTAACAGTTACTAAACAACCTTTCATCAAAAAGAATTTTTGTATCAAAAGAGAGATTGATTTGAATAAAATGAGCGAAAACGGGTTGGTTCCAAATCCTATACGAGTTTATCAAAATAGTTTATAAATGGGAGGAAGTTTGATATTCTTTTTATTACTTAAACATCAAGCAAAACTTTTCCCACGGTGCACTGAAACGAACAAATCCATGACTCGTGAACTTTCATCTCGTGATAAGGGTAAAATTTATATTCTATTGAAATAAACCTGCTATGTGAAAAAAACCAACATTAATTCCCTATGAATTATATACACAAAGAACTAAATTAAGCACCCCCCCCCCCCCCACTTTTTCAAACACAAAAACACTGCTGATAATAAACAAAACAAATGTACAATCAAACAATAAGGATTTTTAAATAGAACGATCATCTAGCATTGTGGAAACAAAAATTTCATTTGGCTTATGATTCACTGTTGCTGAGTAACTGGTTTTACTAAAACTTGGTATGTTTTAGTAAAAATCCAAGTTACTTTAAAATTGAAGATGAAAGTCAAATTTGTTTGCTGCAATGTGTTTATTATCATTCTCTTGAGTGAATTGATGACTTTTTAGTAAATAATATCATAGCAAAAGTCAATCGTTAAAGCAGGATGAACCTTCAAAATCACCAAATTATCAAAAAATGAATTTTAAAAAAAACAGCACAAAGACATTAATTGGCCACTGTCAAAGAAAATGGCTTGTCTAAAGGAAGGAGAACTGTTTGGTCAACAATTTCAACTCAAGAATCTCACATTTACTCACAGATGTTAAGATTATAGGCATTTTATCAATTTTTTATGAAAAAAGTACTGAAAATTCAATGTCTTGCTAGTCTCTTATCATGCATGATAAAAAGGGTTTTTGTGTATGAATATCAACTAGGGATCAAAATTGTTCTTTTTAATTCATAACATCCAAAGTTTAATGTGTAGTTTTCCCCCTATGACAATAGTTATATTTGGCCAAATTTCAGTAGTCTCACAGTTTTTCTCATATTTTCATTATTTTTGCTCATTAGCGATCTTTAGTTCAATTATAGTCAATAAAAAAGCGATTGTTATATCTGGAGTGGTCAATACATCAAATTAATCCAAATAGTCCAAGAGCACCCAAATTCATTTTACAAAATAGGGGGGTGCTTAATTAAGTTCTTTGTGTATATATTTAAAAGTGAGATATTCTGATCTATCTGGAAACAATGGCGATATCATTATCTGAGTGGCTATAAAGTTTATATCATATGTGTTCTAACCACTGAGTGAGATATATAATTCAAGTCAGTGAAATTATCACGGAGGAGATGTGGTCATCTCCGTTTCTAAGTTATGATACTATAATGGTATGAAGACACAAGAAAACTCTCAAGTCAATTGCAAGAACATTACTCACCGAACTTTCAACAAGGCGACATTAAAGGGGCAGTAGCACGTTTTTTATATTTTTATATTTCAATTTTTTCACTGATAATTGTATATCAATGCTTAATGTATTATGTTGACAGTGTCAAAAATCTCAGTACACAAACCAATCATCCATAGTCAGAAGACAACGCATGAAGATTCACATAAAAGTCATTGGCGGCCATTTTGTGTGAACACCTTTAAATTATTTTGTGTAAAGAAAAGAAATCGCATGGCTAAACTTTACGTTATATATTTGAAATATTACTGCTCCATTTAGTTTAAATACATTGTCTTTCAATTGAAACCATTAATTTTCATTTTCCTGACATCACCTTATATTCCCCCTTTAAAACGTGCTACTGTCCCTTTAATTGTCGCAGTTATAATGGTTTTCTCACCTAATGAATAGAATTGCTGACAAATCTAGACAAATGTATAGCTCATCTTGTTTTATTTTAAACTTTGTATCTCACTCGATGAGATGAACATGGTATTGTTTAAATAAAGGACTGATATCCTCTGTATATCTCGGCCATTATACTGTATATATACATAAACATATTCAATATGTATGCATCATATTAATCATCATATAAACATTACGCGACGTGAATGTGGATGCTTACCTGTTCATTTTGCTTTAAGTCAATGTTGGCAGATGAAGTTGCCTAAACGATGTCAGACAACAAACCTGTGAAATGAAGTAAATCTCAATTAGAAGGTGTAATCAGTTTACAGCTATACTGAAAGTATTCTATTCTCGAAAATTCGCCAAACGTAATTTTGAAACCTTGTCATAAGCTGACAGGAAGATATATTCGATTCGATAGTGTGTATTAGGTATTGTAACTAATAGGTAGATTAATTGGATGCATAATTTCGAATATTAAACGTATTTGAGATGTTGTCTTGATTTTTCCATAAAATTAAGCATTTTAGAGATATTATGCATAAATGGAAATATTTGCAAGTCCAGTGATGAGATATGAACTTCAATCAGCATATTAGATATTTTGCAGCTTATCAAATCAAAATTTAATTTTAAGAAAGCTACTCTGTGTTACTTTAAGGTTGTCATTGATTGTCATTGATTGAAACCTGTAATATTTGTTGTATTTACCCTAAGCTTAAGCAAAGAGAATACATGGTTACATAAAGGAAGAATAGTAAACTTTTGAAACTTTTGAATATAATAACAGGCACAAATAGAGCCATTGGCTCTGTAGCTCATCAGGCTTCAAAATCAATTTTGCTTTAGGGTATGGTTATTAGCTTAGCTTTACAATTTGTTCACACACTTACGTATCGCATTTGCAAATATCATGTAATTGGGGAAGTCTTTGAGCTTAGTAGCACTGTGAAGACGAAGCAGATAATGTTGATTTTACACTACAGGGGATTCGGTGCTCTTCAGTATAATAGTATTCAATACACCAAAGATAACAGTAATAGTTTTGGTAGATACTGGAAGTGACAGGAGTCCAAATTTATAAAAAAAACACCATAGCTTTTTTTTCCAAAAAAATCCAATTTTCTCTGTAGAAAATCTTTATTCAAGCCTTTATCAGCTTTCAGTAAAATACATACTTGTTCTTTTTGACGTTTCAAAGATGAATGTCCCATAAATATACTCGATATCACCACATACACCTGAAGGTGTCACTTTAAGAAGTGGGAGAAACAGTGAACCATGACTATTGAAATATACATTCATTTATGTTGAAAACGTTGATCTGACACACAGTAAATTGTGATCAGGGACCACTGGTTTGAAGTGACATGTATCTCCTAGAGACTCTGAGCGTTAAAAAGACATATGTATACTATAGACCCTACTTCGATATATAATGTAGTGGTTGGGTAGTGAATTTTATTATTTATGTATTTCAAAGTGGCATGTTCACACCACCAACATACGACCTCATTGATGGTTGATGATAACGCCGTTATTATGGTATATGAACTACTAGAACTAGAACTAGAACTACTACAGATCAATCAACCACTTGGAAAGCTAGCATTCACTGCATTATGACAGAATGGCAAAATTGTGTTGAGCTTGGGTGTAATTATTAGAACCGCGATGTTTTATCGAATCCAACATATTTCTAGTCCACTTTGGGAGAAAGAAATAAACAACCTATAAGTGTTTTTAACAGCATTTGAAATTTCAAATTTAGCAGTAGAATAAGGTTATTTAATAACGTCTAAGTATGCATTTTACACTACGACACAAACCTGACTGACTAATTAACTCCTTCCTCTATAAGTTTTAAAGATACCAGTATCTCTGTACTTGCAAAAATGGACTGAATGCGTTCGGCTCCTCAACTATGCAATTCGAATATCAGCACAGTCGAGACGATCTTATAATAACCTGGCAGGCACACCTCTACATTGTTTATCGCTTTACGGTAGCACGTTTTTAAAGAATATCGGTTCAATTTTTTTCCGTTTTATGTTGGTATGTTGTCTTAAAGTATTAAACTATTTTATTACTCAGCCGATTATTGCGTGTTATGCGGCCATTTTATTTTGAAAATGTTGTTTTCCCCCATAGATATAGAGAAGTGGATCTGAGTACCCTACTTTTTAGGTTTGATTTATCTTTGATTGATTTGAAAATATTGTCTTTCAAATAGAAAAACTTGTTTTTACATATGTTTTAACAAAGCATGATACTGTGTCCTTACATTTCACTGTCACCGTTCAGAATGATCTAACATCACAGACAGACAGACAGACTAATGTTTATTGCAGTCTCACCCCAATATAATATATAATACAAAAAGTAAGAAATGTAAAATACAAAAAGGGCCATCCACAAGTGAGATTATGAGAGACTATATTAAAAATATACATATAATGCCAAGTACATAAACACCATAAAACCATTGTTTTTTTTTAAAGATACAGGTAAAGTTTATAAAGTAAAAGGTTATGAGTATAATGCATTTTTCCTTTTGTATAAAATATTTATTTAAATATTATATTCATATAAATGAGTTGACATCATGAGTTATGTGTCTTCATTTTTTTAATTTTGTTTGATATATAATGCCTCTCAAAACTATAAAGTCATAAGGTACTTACGCTTATGCAGAAAGAATATATTTATGTACTTGTGTAAATCATTTATGACACATATAGTTATAGAAGGTCACATAAAGATCAGAAGGCTCGATTGAACAAAGAGTTATTTAATTCGTTTGTATTCGATTTTCCACGAAGAATATGTTTTGGATTTTTGTTACGTTAACATTTTAAAATGAAAAATGGCATTAGTTCATGCTTATGTAATTTTGTAGCAATTATGGTGATTGTGTTAACCAGTTTATATGTACCCTCTCTGGTCTATTTATGATATGTTGTCCAGATAATAACACCTCGAAGAGCAAGTCTAGGTATATGATGTACTATTTTAAATATAAAAATAGATTTAAAGAATCAGTATTTCATAGACTGAATATTGACTAGTACCATACCCTTCCAAAATATGTGAATTTTTACATTGTTAAGCGTAAATTAAAGGTATGTTTCTCCTTATTACTGAGGGTGCAGATGACACACTCTTAGTATATAATTCAATGTTGTCACCCTGAGAAATTCATGCTGGGTAAATCGGGTCATGTAGAATTCTTAACTCTTAACTTTCTATCTTTCTTTTCTTTAATATGCGTATGTACTTCCAATCAAAGTAAGTTTTAAAGGAAATTAGGAAAAGGGCTGTTTTATTACACCTTTCTTGATGTTTCTCCTCACTGATATTAACCAACAAGCTCGCATAATATTTACCCAATACATCAAAGCCCCCTTGCGACCTAGAAACAACTTGCTATGCGTAACACTATTCGATGTTTGTTTATTCGCTATAAAACTTTTAAAGGGGCTGTCTAAGGTTTTTATGATTTTTGTTTCTAATTTGAGATTTTGTAAGAGTTATTGCAATATATCTTGTCTATAGCGGGTCCATAATCGCATTCAATCGTAGTCGTAAAATCAAGTTTGAAGAACAAATCCTATCCACCATTGTAGAGTTTTTTCAAATGCTAGCAATTCTGATTATTGCATTTTTTGGCCTTATACATTTCACCGAACACGTGTTACAGCCCCGTTAACTTGTCTATAGCGGGTCCATTATCGCATTCAATCGTAGTCGTAAAGTCAAGTTTTAAGATCAAATCCTGTCCACCATTTTAGTGTAAACATATTTTTTTATAATCATTTTCAAAATCGGGGACGGATAAACTGAACAATCAGCATTCATTTCAGAACCCTATTTATTGGTTTGAAGGTTTTTTAAAAAATGCTAACAATTATGTTTATTTCATTTTTTGGCCCTATATATTTCACTGAACACGTGTTACAGCCCCGTTAACTAAATCCTATCAGGTTACCTCTGCTGTAGTCCGGGATTACAAAGGTCAGTTGCATCTCGATACAATGGGTAACTTTCAATGCGGTTGGGAAATAATTGCAGGACCTACACAGGGCGTAATATTACTTTTCTATTAACATCTCAAGCCCTTTTTAAGAAAATGACAACAAAAAAGTCCCTCACCTGGGGCAGTGTGACCGTGTTTCACCAGAACCGAAGTAGTCATGAAATGCATGAATGTCACCGAATGCATAGAACTAGGTAGGCCTATATATGAGTCATTCTCAAAAGATGCAGCTTTTTTGTGTATAAAAGACAAAAAAAATTAAATAGGGATTCTAGATTTTTTCTTTCACAAATGGTAAGGTACATTTTTAAACATAAGATTTCAAATGTATTTGAGGCTTAATTATGTATGATACCTTAATTAACACTTATTACACTAATGAGGATGAAGAGATAATGTCTTTCCAGTAACGATAGTTATGCTTGTGTGTTTTCTTTAAAAAACATTTGTATGTAAAGATGTTGCATTGTAGTATCCACCTTAGCATATATGTTGTTACTCAAATGTAAAAAGAAAAATATCAAGCAATATTTTCATATGATAAACACTTGTACACCAAGTTGGTTGAAAAAATTAAGCATGTTGATTCTTACAAATTCTCTTCATATCCTATCAATTGACCTCAACATAAAGAATAAAATGAAGATAGCTATAAGAGATCATGTGATCACGTTTTAAGTTTTTTTGACATTTTATGACAAGCATTTGTACCTTTAAGGTAATAAATCAATTACGTTTTGGTCATGTTACATGAAAGACAGTTCTGTTATTCCAAAGACACAAATTGTTATTGGAAAGAAAATGCTTCAAATAAGTAAGAAAGTTTGTTTAATGAAAAATAAATATGTGACCTCTTTGCACAAGGCAGGTAGTTTTTATGTTTCTCACATCAGATCCTCAGAAAATTTTAATACTAAATCTAATACTTTACTAAAACAGGACCAAGAAATTTTTCTGCTTGTTATGTTAAAGACATTGACTGTTACAGGAAAGACAAAATATTATCACTTGTTGGAGTAAAGAAATCTTGCCAATTTTGAAAAGTTTCATCGAAATCTTATGTTTTTTGTTTTTTTTTCCTTCCATATTCATGCCACATAAATGATGTACAGATAAATACCATTGCTTTTATTGCAATACTTAAACAAAATAAAATTATCTGGCTATATGCCATATTTCAGCATTATTCACCAATGCCGTCTTCCAAATAACAGTCTTAAGAAATAAATTTGATGATATGAGGCTAAAACACAGACCTCTTAGTAGAGCAATAGGCATAGCTATTCCATACATTTAATGAAAATTTTAATGCACAGACAAATAAATTCCAAAATTAAGTATTAGTTTCTTGGATGTCTTTTACAGTAACACAGTTTGTCTTTCATGTAACATCTATATACCATAGACTTACAATATACACATTGTTGCAGAAAAAAGTGAAAGTGTTTTACAAAATATGATTCTCAAAGACAAGTCATGAGTTCAGTACAAATTTAGAAGGAAGAAACAACCAAGTATAATGTTTATTTTCGAGTAAATATTCAATTGTCTTTACAGTAACGATAATATCTTTTAAATAACAACCCTTGACAAAAATTTGTCTGATTGACTGTAGAAAAGGATGCTTTCATCCCCTCTGGTAAAGAAGCTCATGGGACATCTTACATAGTAAATGTCAATCAAATACTTGTTGAAACAAACGAGTAAGATGCAAGTATCTATTCATATGTCTTTGCAGTAACAATAATGGTCTTTCCAATAACAAACCCATCTGTTACAGAAAAGACTGTTATATGAAAGACAAATTCCATTTGTTCATCAATTGAAAAGTAATGAACAGTCCTTGTCCCATTTCATACACCATCATTGTGTAGTGGTTTTGGTGCAGCATCCATAGAGAAAGATGCATCTCTTGAAATATGGTTATTTTTTTGATAATTTGCGTTATCTGAAAGACGCCAATAAAAAATACTCAACATTTTTCACTTTTCTATCAACAGTTTCAGCAAGCAGGTTGTTTTGGAGTCAACAAGGCATCTTCAATTATTTAAACCTATGGTTGATGATCAGCATGACAGAAGTGTTTTCTTTCAAAAGATAATGGATTATTATTTTTTCTGAATTTTATATACCTGTTACAGGAAAGACATTTTTCTCGTATACAAGATAGTAATTCAAATTTTCACATAAAATTTTCACATAAAAGTTGTAAAAATCTATCAGGAATGAGGAAAAGCAGTACATTTTAGAATACCTGCAGAAAAAAATATATTCAAACTAGGATAAGAAAAACATAGACATCCGATTCCTGGACTTTGCACCTAGATACAAGCAAAAAAGCATATTTTTGGTTACAAAAATAACCGAAAAAAATTTATTTGGTCATTTAGGTTACAATCTAACTACCTGCCAGTTAGATTGTAAGTTAAAAGTTAACAAGAAATGAATTCTGACAAAGTTCTGTCAATATTTTACCGATTTCTATTCCGGTACTTGAAAAAGCTGCAACTTTTGAGAATGACTCATATATGTAATATATGTGGTGCTCGGTCATGTGTGAATGAACATGTGTATTTAATGTAAACAACTATTTTATTTATATTTTATCGCTTTTTATCTGTGCCATATAAGGTGTCATATCGGCCTCCTGAGGCCTGGTGTTTGTAATTCATCCTGCTATAAATGTGTATAAATGTAACACATGACACTGTAATAAACTATATATTATTATTATTATTAGTCAACAGGGCGAATCCTTCAACTCAGATAGTGACCCCAAAGTAATTGTTAAACCTCTGGGGTAACCGTTGCGTCAACAATTCGAGTTAGCTACACCCGTGTTCGTGTATTGAACAATTGAGCAATGCATTATAACGTTTATTGTAATAATGCAATGTTGTGAATACGACACGTTTTCATTGAGGTACGTATTGTGTTTTCTGTATATGTATTCCTTTAAAACGAAGGGAATGGTTTTAAAATGGTTATTTAAAAAATACAGACAAAAGTATTGGTGATATCAAAGTCAGTAAGGTGTCAAGGTGGCAAACACGTGTTTGTCGGTATACTTGAACCACCAATGAAGAAGCTTGCTCAAATGGCTGTTAAAAGACGGTCAGTTCTCATTTATGGTGTTTATTAAACATATTTTTGAACGATCAGTTGTATGGTACTATTTATAACCAAAAGAATGAAACAAAACTGCGCAGGATAGCAATGTGCTCAATCTATTATCTACTCAATGAAAAGAAACATCTTTAAATTACCTTAAAGATCATACCAAGGCATCCATATAGCATAATCCTTTCCCAATAAGATCTCGTCGACGGTAAGTAAACACATTCACGAAGTACTCCTCCGTGTACATCCGAGGGCCAATCAGGTTAGACAGGAAACCCTTTCTGCGCATGTCCAGCATGGGCTTGCTGAGGAACAGAGGAATGTCTGAGCCGGTTTGACAGGGTCATAGGACGCCTCGCAAAGGTATCATACCCGGTAGGGGTTGATTAACAATTGTGACGTCACTTCATTGTTCCCTCTGCCTCGACCAATGGTTTTCTAAGTCCCTCTGTTAACAACTCGGGTCATGGTTTAAGCAACATAACAATACTCATCATATATATCGAAAGCATACCGAATGAAAATTACTTTAAAGGGGCAGTAGCACCTTTTCGGAGGGGCTCTGAGGTGATGCGAGGAATATGAAAATAAATGCTTCCAATTAAAAGACAATGTATTTAGACTAAATGAAGCAGTAATAAATCAAATATATGATGTAAAGTTCAATGCAATTTCCTTTTCTTACGCATTCGACACAAAAATGGCCGTCAATGGATTTTATGTGAATCTTTAAACTTTGTGCTTTGACTTTGGATGATTGGTTTGCGTAATGAGTGTTTCAATACAAAAATAATATATTTAGCATTTACGTCTAAGTATCAGTGAAAAATTGAAAATATAAAATTGACAAAAAAAACATGCTACTGCCCCTTTAAAGTTTTTAAAACGGACACCGCAATTGCTTGCATTTTACACTTTCCATCATACTATATGTATGTATACATCAAAGTTTTAAACCTGTTATACATATTAGAAGTTTTATACGAAGTAATCATCTATTTCCCTAACCTATATATATGATTAAGTTAGGGATATAGAATAACTTCGGATACATTTATATTAAGTCTGTTTTGTGTCATTAAACTATCGTTAACCTACCGGTCCCTAAATGAAAGTTTAGGCATTGTTTTTGAATACAAGTTTTAGGCACCGCCCTGTTTATACGGCAAGCGTTTGCATGTGAGTACACCGTTCTATACTGCAAATTTGCCCTTTCGTGCAAATCTCGCTCTATAAACGCATTTGCACATATTTGTTGCAAATTTTACAACCGATTTTGTTTTACTACCCGTAGAAAACATTCACCTAGTCAAGGGCAGGTGCTTATGTTTACTACCGTTAGTTCGTCGCACTGTTAAGCTCCCTTTCAAGAGCCTGTTCGTAATGTTAAACACATATCAATTTGTTTTAATACCATAGGAAATTTATTTTAAAAATCAAAAAAATCTCACACATTGATCTCAAAATGGCATATATACCTATATCAATGAAAATCTAGAAACAGTCATTTATGTTGGCAGAAGGTAATTTCAACGTCTGATCTACATTGATAATATGTTATATACCATATCGAACACTATAAAATCGTAACTTTCATTCTGAATGCACTCGGTAAGTTTCCAAATTACGTTTGATTGACGCGCGTCATTGTCCAGTTTTTTATTACAAACGCGACCTCAAACCTTACTATTGTCAGTACACAACGTTTACCTTTAAACTGATGCGCCATTGAAGCAGTCGATACTTCTCAATCAAATGACACTATTCATAAAGTTAGTGATATGTGACCCAACAACTAACGGAGTGGCTCTTTAATGTTACGGGGGAATTGCTAGGAAGTCAACACTCGAAATTTCATAAAACCATGTGCAATGATTTAAATAATAATAATAATAATCAACTTTTATAGCGCCGAGTTTCAGCTGGGCTGTTGACAGACGCTTTACAACCAGGTATGGCTATTGATAACAAACATTAAACAGATAAGTTTTAAGGATCTGTTTGAAGTCCTGCACCGAGGATGATGTTCTTATGCTGTATGGCAGTGAATTCCAGAGCTTTGGGGCCGCAAACTGGAACATTCTCTCTCCTCTGACTGTGTTGGTCCTGGGGATGTCAAGCAAATCAAGATCATTTGAGCGTAGAGTTCTGGGGCACCTGTGGGATTGAAGCAGATCTTGAAGAATGCACATAAAGTGAAAAGATTCATATCGGATGATCCATCATGCAGTTGTGGTGCTCCCTGTGAAGACACCATTCATTATCTTTTTGTCTGTCAAAACTATACTACCATAAGAGGCACTTCATTTTATTTTAAATATGGTTATAACATGAACGACGCTATGTATGGAAACCTTAAACTACCAGAATCTGTAAATCTTTGCATAATCAACTCTGTACATGATTTTATTACCGCATCAAAACGATTTACTCTATTTTGAGTTTTAAGTATTATATTCTTGCCCTTTATTGAACTAACACACGTTGGAATAAGAAATTAATGATTATATACATGCTCATGTTGTGATTTTGTGCTTGTTATTATGTATACTTTTGTAATCATAAGACTTTATGTACGTCGCATATATTATGTCGTTATGGAGAGTCATTAATATAAGCCATTGGCTTGTTTGCCAATCCAGTTTCTGTATATTTATAGAAATAAATATGTTTAAAACATAATAGCATGTTACGTACGGTCTGGTTGATCGATCTAGGCTTGAAACAGTGTTGTATTGGTCCTCATCCCTTTGTCGGATAACACCCTACTGTCAATTTGTATATATTGTATTATTTTATGCTTTTGTACCACCGTTGCTGACGATTTGAGTAATAACATGAATCTGAATCTGAATATGTCAACCCGTACGCGCTGTGCAAGCTTCCTAAGAATCGCATGTACTTTTTTCAGTGCTTGTTCGTTTCTTTTGATAACTAAACCGTAATGTTTTCTTAAAAATTAAAAAAACCCTTTAAATTCATTTAATTAATTCTCCCGGTTAAATATGGATATTATATCTTGATAATGTTATCAGGTGTGAGAGAAATGGTGTTATGAAAACAATGTCTCGTTTCAATTATCGAACACGTTGATGTAAATTCTTTAAATATGACATAGTACACATTTATAGCTGTCTTGTTTTGTTGTTGTTTTGATTCTTTTCTCCTTTAATTGTTGGATTTATTTGAACACATTGAACTATATATATCTAACCTTCATAGATGACAAAATAAAGAAAATCTTGAACTAAATTAGGAAAACGAGTTAAAAGACATATTTTTTATGTTGATTTATTTTCATGAGAATATTGTGTGGTAACATAAACTAAAATCCAAAAGAAATGTCCCCTCTATATTTGATTCTCTATTCTCGATAGATAAAAAAATATAACAAAATGATATTTTTGTACTTTAAACAATGCATTTGGTGCGTTTAAGCTTGTGTTTCTTCAGATAGTGCCTTGGCATATATAACAATGGTATCATTTTTTAATCATCTTTCGTAATTTGTGATGTGTGTGAAAAAACAAAAAGGGGACGTTTCTTTTGGATTTTAGTTTACATAAGTCATGTGTTTCTTCAGATAGTGCCTTGGCATATATAACAATGGTATCATTTTTTAATCATCTTTCGTGATTTGTGATGTGTGTGAAAAAACAAAAAGGGGACGTTTCTTTTGGATTTTAGTTTACATAAGTCATGTGTTTCTTCAGATAGTGCCTTGGCATATATAACAATGGTATCATTTTTTTATCATCTTTCGTGATTTGTGATGTGTGTGAAAAAACAAAAAGGGGACGTTTCTTTTGGATTTTAGTTTACATAAGTCATGTGTTTCTTCAGATAGTGCCTTAGCATATTTAACAATGGTATCATTTTTTAATCATCTTTCGTGATTTGTGATGTGTGTGAAAAAACAAAAAGGGGACGTTTCTTTTGGATTTTAGTTTACATAAGTAAGAAGACAGCACAAGCATCATCGCAATACCCTCTCGTTTAGAAACATATGTGCTACTATTCGGAACATTCCAATGTGTGACCAATTTAAGAACATCCTCGATAGTCCAGGATCAACGTTCCGAAAATTCTACTAAAATGGAGATTTTCTGCATGTTGAGTCTGGATGATGGAGGAAGCATACTCTTTCAATAACACTGATAGTAAATGTTAACCATAACCATATTTATTACCTACGAGGGCAGTCATATCGAGGTTCATATTTTTCATATGTTGCCCTAGGGCAAAATACATTGTATCAATTTTGCATTGTGACGTCACGTAATATACAATGCTTTGACGTCACGCTTCGCCTATGACGTCACAATCTATACGGGCCGGCGGCGGCTAGTCCGTCTATGCTGATGAGTAATTTTTATATATCTTCCATATTTTGCATAAAGAACATAATCTGTTTGTGCTCTGGAAATTGTTATTCGTGGTTTCCTAGTATATAAAACATATTTGATACCTGAAGAGAATGTTCAATTGTTAAAATTCTGGAACATTACCTTATATTTACGTTTACAAGAGTTATAAGAGTTCCTACAGGGTTTAGAAATTGTAATAGGCCTGCCTGGAACACTACATCAAAAGAATTTCCTTCGCTGATAGTTCTATCCACGGAGATATGCTGAACACTACGTAGTAATCAAGGTAAAGGAACACGTCTATACAGAATTTATGGGAAAATGGAAAACAGATATTGCATCTTCTACAGGCGGAACAAGGGAAAATAAGACTGAGAACAAGCCTAAAGAATATGTAAAACGTCGCATCATGAGATCTCAACGAAGCGCCCTCTCCAGATTTAGATGTGGAGTTGCACCCCTCAAGATTGAGACAGGTAGATACACAAATACCCCCATAGAGGAGAGAACCTGTCCGTTCTGTGTACAACTAGTAGAGGACGAAATACATGTACTACTCCACTGTCCAGTGTACCAAGAACAAAGACATGCCTTATACAGCAGATGCGTCTTAACATGTCCGGACTTTTTAAGCTTCTGTGATATCAAGAAAGTTGGTTTTATACTCTCTTCACCTGATCTCGTTGTTACAGCGGCCAAGACCTGCAAAACTATTTTAGATCTTCGCAAAACCTTTTTATACCATGGATAATGTGTATAGTTTTCTATGTCAACATATACATATATTTTTTCATTTGGTGTTTACTCACCTTATATATTCATACAAATGTATACATTTTTATATGTTGAGATACTGCCTTTAAAGTATAATTCCTTTTATACTTGTCTTAGTATTAACAAAATGTATATCTACATGTATTGTAATTTATAAGTATTTTATACCTTTTATGTATAATTCCTTGTCCGCATTTTAAGCATTATGTATAGTCTCTCATAACCTTTTACAGGGCGGCTCATCAATTTTGAACTTTTAGTATATGTACATGCTTTTTTATGAAATTGATTGAGGTGAGACTCAAATAAAACATCTGTCTGTCTATGATTTATGAGTGTAACGATAAAGACATTCCAAATACAAGCTCATATTCCCGAATATAAGCCCGGGCTTTTATTTGATGACAAAGTTTCCTTGCCAAAACCATATTTCCGTATTGAAGCCCTTGTTTGGCTTTCGGCAAACCCCGATAAGATTGATAATAAACAGCATATCTAATACTATAGTACAGTATCATATATATCTTGCTAAAGTCAAACCTCCTATCTCTCCGCTTTGTAACGGTATGCCTATGACAGACATGCTTGCTCCTCGATACAAGGATACATTCTAACAATAGATTTCTGGATAAAGGGAGGTTACTCCTTTTTGATTATCCCGTCGCCCACAACGAGCTTAACCCCCGTATTTCCTATAAGAAAGACCTTTTAAACCCTTATCATGTATCATCAACGGCTGAAATGTTCCGTAATAACCAATCAATCAAATTAAAACTAGCTGAAATGATCCGTAATATCCCAGTCTAAGTAAACCTAGCCTCATTATTATCCGTTACACTGCTATCAGTATAGCAGTGTAACGGATAATAGTGAGGCTAGGTTTACTTAGACTGCGTAATATCCAATCAATCAAGTTAAAACTAGCTTAAATGAACAGAAATAACCTAATACGGGGCGTATATTATTTCAACTAGTTTAAATAGATGGTGCAGCAACTGACATGTGAACCAGTTATTGTAAGTGAGATTTGTCAACCGGAAAATGAAGTTTGTATACTAGTCGAAATTCCTAGTCATAACGTTTCTCACTTGAAAACAAATGGAAATTGTGATGAACTTACACCAATGTTTTTCGTACGTTATTGAAAAATTATTGTTTAACTAAAAGTAATCAAAATTAAGGGACTATAAACTTTTTAAAAATCATATTGTTATTCATTTCTGTAACTATTTGCATATAAATGTATTAGTGTATAATGGTTATTTTGATAAGCAGCTCCCATGACATGCTCTTTGGTCAAGGCATATCAATTACGCTTGTCTGATAGCACAAAAGGTGATGTTATCTTTAAACAATTAAATGTACTCAGAGATATACATATTTCATATCTTAATTTTTTATGCAAAAATTAAACCACTTCTTACTCAAGAGCTGAAATCTGGGGTTTTAATTATTACAACGACACGAGTTCACCTTAAAGCATTTAAGAAATGTGTAGGTGTTAAAATTAAAACATCGAATACAATGGTGTATGGAGAATGTGGTTGCTATCCGATGCAGCTATATATCAAGTTATCACGTATTGGTTAAAGTTATTAAAGATGCCTCAACACCGAATTCCGAAGAAATGTTATAATATGACACCAATTGGATAAACTCTGTAAGAAATTTCCTGTTTTCAAATGGTTTTGAATGCTGTCGAAGATCAGCTACCTTTCTTGTTAATCTGCCCAATCTATAAAAGTCTTCGGATGAAATACATTAAATCATACTATTACATGTACCCTAGTGTAACACAACTATTATCATTGTTAGCAAATACTAATTAAACTCGAGTACTACAGAACATTAGACTCGTGAGACAAGTCACGTGACAAGCCAAACGGGTCTTACGGGTGACCTTGACCTTACATGGAATGCGGAAGTAAAACAGCTAATGGAGTCGTACTTTTAGTATAAAATTTTACAGTAACAAGAGTTTTGTCTGCGTCTTCGTGTGCAGTCAACTTTAACAAAGTGTCGCATGTTCAATATTTTTTTATCAACAGCTTAAATTCTTATCCTTTTTTTTGTACATGAGTTATCTCTCGTTAGTTGCGTTTTACACTGCGCTGAGTTAGTACCGATTGGCTTGTATGACTTCATATAGCAAAAATGAATCACTAGTGACGAATTAAAAGATCGTAAGGGTAATAAATACTTTACGCGGTGTTTTAAAAAGGTGTACGGGACTGTAAGACCCCTGCAGAGTTTCCTGAGGCGCAGTCGTACACCCTTTCAAAACACACTGTAACTAATAGTATTTGTAAAAATGGTTTAATAAGATATCACTTTCCAGTAAATGCTTGTTAAGTTGTTTAAATGGAATTGGCTGGAATCTGAAATGTATCTCTCAAGCGTAAATGTGAAAAAGTTTAGGATAGCATTAAGTAGACTAAGATGTTCTTCACATGCTCTATTCATCGAAAGGGGAAGATTAAAATCTATCCAAAATAGAATATGAAAATGAAAATAGAATTTGAAAAATATGTAATCTTATCCAAATAGAAGATGAATATCATTTCGTTTTAAATTGTCAAGTCTATGATTTCTGAGGAAATTCTATATAAAGCAATATTTTTTTGTCAATCGAAACGTGTCCAATTTCGCAGAATTGTTAAATAAAAATAATAATTCAGTTATTCAAAATCTGTCCATGTTTGTTTACTATGCCTTCTGTGAAAATCAGTATATATCTTAAAATAATGTAAGTTATACTCATAACCATGTGAATTACTCATGTGTGTACACATGTTTATGTAACTGTATTGTACTACAGGCCTGTAGCCTTTCAGTACTAGAAATAAATTAAATTGAATTAAAATAATTTACAAATTGATAATTAAGTAATATTGCTTATATAAATAAATTTAGTTACTACAATCTGACAACAAATGGGTCCATCCAATCAACATTTATATTCAGTTAGTTCATGTTCAATCAAGAAGAAACAATTGTTATGGTAAAAAAAGCCATTTTTAATGAAATAAATGATTTTAATGAAATATCATGTACCCCAAAAGCAATATTTGTGACAGGATTCATCACCTGGTGAGTCTTATGTCATTTAGGAAAAGAACACAAAGTTCTTGTTATTAGTATGAATAGTATCCAAATTATTCACCGGTTGGTTATTGAATAATTTAGGAGAAGACCAAGTTCATGTTTTCTGTATCAAGATAATTCATCGGTTAGGTCTTGAATAATTTAGGAGAAAAAGACTAAATCGTGTTATTAGTGTCCACATAATTCAGCGGTTGGGCCTTGAATCATTTAGGAGAAGAAGACTAAGTTCATGATATAACTATCAACATAATTCACCGCTTAGGTCTCAAATCATTTAGGAGAATAACATTTTGTTCATGTTAGAAGTATCCAATTCTCCGACGAGCAGCCCATGAATGATTGTTTCCAGGTCGTCGTCGCTCAACGAACTGCTTGAGACCTCAAGGGGACGCCCCGTGGAAACCCTGATAGCCTGTATTTGACGCATCAAGGCCAGCAATTGTTGGGGAAATTTAAATTTACTCTCCCCAATCTTTAGATATTTCTCGATACCACCTTTTTTTAGGGCTTCCTCCACCATCCAACAACAGTTTGTGATCAAAGTCCATTGTCCTGTTTGTCTAATTTGATCCCACCAGGACTGGATAGCATCTTCGTCTAATTTTACCGCTCTTGGGATTTCGATTGTGTAGTCAGGACTGCCAGCCTCGTCCGCAATGTCCTGCTCCAGAGTGCGAATTGGAGTCCCAGACGGTTTTGGATTTATACCTTTCCCACCCTCAGGCCACCAGCTAATGTATGTACCATTCGCAAGCTGCATGGACGCATGTCCTACAAGTTTGGCACTGAGCTTGGGAAGCCATATATATACTGTTATTGTCATCTGCAAGTAAATTCAATTTCTTTATTAGGTAGGCTCGCGAGAGACAATTACAGAGAAAAGGATGGAAACAGAGCACAGAGGGAAAGAGGGATAGGCACAGAGAAAAGACACAGAGGGAGAGAGCAGAGACACAGAAGGAGAGAGAGGAATGGGGACAGAGCAGAGACACAGAGAGACTGACTGATGGGGAGAAAGCAGAGACACAGAGAAAGAAAGCAGAGACACAGAGGGAAAGAGAGGAATGGGGACAAAGCAGTGACAGAGAGAGAGAGATAAGGAAAGTGACAAGAGCAGAGACACAGAAAAAGAGAGCAGAGACACAGGGCAGGCTGAAGTTAGCAACTTATTAGCTATTAGTTATTCGTTATTCAAATACTGAATAACTCACTGGCATTCTATTCGAATAACAAATAACTAACTGGTTAGTTATTCGTTATTCAAATACTGAATAACTCACTGGCATTCTATTCGAATAACAAATAACTAACTGGTTAGTTATTCGTTATTCAAATTCTGAATAACTCACTGGCATTCTATTCGAATAACAAATAACTAACTGGTTAGTTATTCGTTATTCAAATACTGAATAACTCACTGGCATTCTATTCGAATAACAAATAACTAACTGGTTAGTTATTCGTTATTTAAATACTGAATAACTCACTGGCATTCTATTCGTAAAAAGAATAACTAACTGGTTAGTTATTCGTTATTCAAATACTAAAAAACCTCACTAGCAAGCTATTCGAATAACGAATAACTAACTGGTTAGTTATTCGTTATTCACATACTGAATAACTAACTGGCTTTGTTTTCGAATAACGAATAACTAGTATCATTTCCAATTGACACATACATAGACTAATTGAATACTTTCATTTAAAGGTTTATCATTCAAAGTCACAATAATGAATAACTCACTAGCATTCTAATTGAATAACGAATAACTAACTGGTTAGTTATTCGTTATTCAAATACTGAAAAACTAACTAGCTTAGCTTTAGAATAATGAATAACAATCTGATTGAATATCCTATTGAATAAGGTACTGATGAGTCTTTTACAATTGACACATACATATAGAATGAATGAATACTTTCATTTAAAGGCTTGAAATTAAAAGTCACAACAATGAATAACTCACTAGCATTCTATGTGAGACTTGATAGTTTTTGTTTTGTGAGCTACATTTTGTTCATGATGTCCGTGAAGAAATGACATTATTTTGTTTGCTGAGCTTATGATCTGTAACATAGAAATGTCCAAAGGATTGTTCTTCGACTGCATATTCTATCTGTTTTAGATTAAGTATATGTTGGTTGTTCAAACACCTTAAATCCTAAGTTTATAAGATAGTTGCATAGTGTGTTTCTTGTTTGCCTCAGGTCAAAACACATGTCCTTTTTTTAATAACAAGCAAAGGGAAACTCATTAGTTCGTTTCTATTTACAACGATTTGAAATGTACGTGATGCATTTGTTTATGGAATAATATTATTATATATGAACATTAATCATATACTCTCCCAAAAAAAGAAACGCGTAGGTGATTTTGAGATTTTCTGTCGAGTGTAAAAAACAAATTAAACAGCATAATGTGATATCCTTCTTATATGATGGTGTACGACTTTAGTACACAAAATCGAAAATTTTATACCTCTTGTTTATTTGAGACTCATTTGAAGATTATTTTGGAAAAACATTATTCAGAAAAAATCTAAAGCAGATTTTACGTAAGAGTAAACGTTAGATCATATGATACCTTTAACCAACCATAGGCACTCATTGTTTCAAATTTTGTTATTCAATTTTAAATGGAACCAAGGTTACCATTATGCATAGACAAAGTGTCGGAAATGAAAACGTTGTCGAGCGTGAAATTGAAACCGAAGTTTCATGATTCACACTAATCTGGCATCAGAATAATCATCATCGTCCTATTGCGCATTATTGGTTCCTTCCTACAGGTCACATCCCATCAAAAGAGCTAAAGATTTGAAAATCCCAAATCTCTACAACCGGGTCACAATTTTTCTTCATTCTCTTGCCACAGGGATACAAATGCAAATTATTCACAACATCCCTGATTTGGGTTCAAAAGTCCCCCAAACTGTACAAAAGCGTTTCCATGAAGTCGATATTAGACCATGAAGGCCAGGTATCGCCCCTGTTTTTCGTGGCTTCAAAGAACTCAATCTTATCAAGTGGCTTTTTACTATAAAGATCTTGAACCCAAGAAACTTTAGAAGACTTTGGGTTTCTAAAAATGCACAAATTTGTCAGTAACAACAATTCGAAAATAACGTGACTTTGGATATTTTACATTCGGAAAAAGGACAATTTTGCCCATAGTTTATGCCACAAGTCAACAAATTCGGTTGAGACAGTGTGATGGTGTGGGATACAATATTTAGCACACACAAATGTGGTTAATTGGTGGTTCTGAGGAATTTGAGAAGCAATTCACAATTTCGATAACGTTCATGGACGTCACTGGCATATTTAAAGCCAAAGAAAGAGTTTCGAGAATGATAACTTGAATTCACTTACAGAGCGTCAGATAGCTCATAATCCTGCTCATTTAGAGTAAAGAAGTTGTTTATGACTTCTTAAACTCCATATTTCAAGCCAAATAAAGCACCAACGATATGAATATAATAAACGTGTACGTCAACGTCATAATACGCCGGAGAAGACTGGCCATTGCATGGCAGAAAGATTGGGGAAGAATTGCATTATAGGTGATCCATCAATTGGTTATTTCATTTTCAAAGGAATGTCAAGCAAGAATTCTCTAAAATGGCAGGAATTCATAACACTGACTTCAATGACATCTTGTGGTTAACAGAATACGGAAACATACCTGAAACTATTGTTCTTCTCTTAGCGTATTTTTTGTCTATAATCATGTAAATTTCCGCTTTGAAACCATGGACATTTTGTGACATTTGTGGTTTTTAAGGTGAACTAAAGAATTATTTAAAAAATTATATATGCGTTTCTTTTTTGGGAGAGTATATATATATATATACTTATTTATGTGAGTTGTTATTTTTGGTAGATATTGTGTTAAGATATCATTGGTTAAAGTAGACAGGGGTTTAATTTAATTTACATTGTTGTGTATTTAAAGTAATTTGAAATGATATATAGAATCAAATCTTAGTTTTATTAAACATCAAACACATGTTAAAGTATATTTGTTTGATAACTAAAGGCCTGAGCTGTTCTGTTAAAGAGTTGGACGTCTTAAACTGAAAACTTTTGTACTTGCAAGTTATATGTTTGATAAAATCAACTTAGGTGACGAGTTTCTTTTGCTTGTCAGTTTATAGCATCTTGTACAAGTAGATAAAGATTGAAAACGTATTGAGACATTACAATGTATGTATTTGTTATAGCTCGTGTTTATTTGTAACCACTATATATGTGTGTTCGTTTTATATGCTGCCAAATTCAAGTGACTCTAGATCTATAAATGAATCAACATATTGAAAATTATTCGTATAACGGTACTATAGAACACGTTAAAGCGTCGCCAATGCTGGTACTTACGATGTCTGTGTAAATAACATATCTCAACCTGTTGTCAAAATGTTAATCAACTTTAAATGGTTTCAATTTACGATACCATGGTTATCTGATTATCGTATTAGATATCGATTTAACAGTTGAAGGGTGAACCTTTTGTATCTGAAGGTTCAAATCGATTTCAATTTAGGCGTATTTTGGAGATTTCTCAAGGTGCAATTATTCCAATATTCATGGACAATAGGTGAACTTAATCATAGTATTCATCAATACTTTTCTTGTGATAAAAGCCGAAAATAAAAGAACGTCAGTTGATAAGTAATGATATAAATTGAGTTAATAAGAGATTAACTGTTAAATCCAAGTGGGATTGAACGATGAACAGAGTTCGATACTGAGAATAAACGATATTTGATACATATCAATGTGTACATGTACCAATATACTCATATGCATATGAACAACTTTGTTCACAACAATGTTCACAACAATGTTCACGTTGAATACGAAGTTGGTGTTAATACATAATGTATTTCTGATATCTAGTAATAAGATACTAATGCTATCACAAATAACAGCTCCTCTAGTCATGTTCAGCAATGTTCAAGTACGTTTTCGTGTATCATTTTCAAGCAACTGTTGAGGGCGTTGGCTAATATGTATATTGTTATGTTATAATCACTTAATAACATCAACAGTGACTATTCATTTCACAGGGCTCATTATATACTGGTACATGTATTTATGTACACATGGATATATGCCTATTTAATTTTATGATTTTCATCAAACAACACAATTCTAAAATTCATGGGGTCAAGCTCATTGCATATGCTTTATTACAAACTATTAATGTGTTAAATTTAAAGCATCATTTCATATTCATTTAAATTAACTAAGTCGTGAAACTGGTAAATTTTAATTTTTAAAATTGTAAAAAATATTTACATTTTTAAAAAATATTTTATGTAACTTTCAGGAGTAAACATTTACTAAACTTTTACATGTAGTGTTTATTCCATTTCAAACAAGAGGGTATGCATCATCCACACCATTTATTTAAGTTCCCCTACACTTTTTGATCGATTATTTATTCATTGTTTGAAAAACAAACAACTAACCAGTTAGTTATTATTCACTCGACTAGCATGCTAGTAAGTTGTTCATGAATTGAAATGAATCAGTTAGTTAATCACAATTAAATAGCGAATAACTTGTATCATTATTTGAATAACGAATAACTAACCAGTTAGATATTCGTTATTCGAATAGCTTGCTAGTGAGGTTTTTAGTATTTGAATAACGAATAACTAGCAACCAGTTAGTTATTCGTTATTCGAAGAGAATTCTAGTGAGTTATTCATTTATACCAGTTAGTTATTCGTTATTCGAATAGAATGCTAGTGAGTTATTCAGTTATACCAGTTAGTTATTCGTTATTCGAATAGAATCCTAGTAAGAGAGAGAGAGAGAGAGAGAGAGAGAGAGAGAGAGAGAGAGAGAGAGAGAGAGAGAGAGAGAGAGAGAGAGAGAGAGGGGGGGGGGAGGGAGGGAGGGAGGGAGAGAGAGAGAGAGAGAGAGAGAGAGAGGCTAAGAGAGAGAGAGAGAGAGAGAGAGAGAGAGAGAGAGAGAGAGAGAGAGAGAGAGAGAGAGAGAGAGAGAGAGAGAGAGAGAGAGAGAGAGAGGCTAAAAGAGAAACAAAGACAGTGATAAACAAATACACGTCCTGAGGCAGGTACAGAGACAATATTTCAGAAGGATAATATCTTTACTCACCGTGTATATCAGTCAAGCTCTCAAACTAAAACGAACACGAAATCCGGCTATCCCTTGGCGTATGAATATGTATGTAACTGTCAAAAGGAGGAGGTCATTCAAGCAAAACATGCATTCACGAGAGAGTTTGAGTTTCTGCGGGTCTGTACATGCTTATGATATTATATTTCTCTTCGCAACAGTTGTATAGGATATAGTATCTGAATGACAAAGTGTTTTAATAGCATATTCATCAGTATTTCTATAATTACCATAAGTTTTAAAAGTAGCAATATTTGGGTAATAAAATTTCGGACTGAATGTGTATCCTTTCTTAATTTTATTTAGTAACAATGATATATTCACACATGAAGATTACCTTGTTATTCATTAATTGTTACTCATTTGAGATATTAATAAACAAATGTATTTTAAAAAATCAGCAAAATCTTGACGACACTAAATTCTTGTAGAGTTGACCCATTAACTATCTCACTATTGTAGTTACATAAATCACTCATACTATTATTCAATAAAAAATACCGTATTCGACGTAATAAGCGCCCTGCTCCAATAAGGGCATCCAAAGGGTTTTGTAATTATAGGTCTAATAACTGCCCATGTACCAGCAGTACTAAAATAATAATTTCAGCGTATTCACTTTATTTCATGAGGAATAAAATGCTACATTAGCGGCAACATATGCTAGTTTCTACTCAATAATATGTAAATATGTTTTGAGTGCCTGTATCGGTTATTCAAGACAACCTTAACACAGTTCCACTTAAGAAGCTTTATTTTTCGATCGTCATTCACTTTAATAAGCGCCAACCCATAACAATGTTTTAAGCGCTTATTAGGTCGAATACGGTATTGATTGAGCACATCAATACCGCACACATATTTGGAACATAAGCAGCTGGGTCCATGGCTCGAGCCTAAACTGTGTCATAATACCTATTCGGTAATGAAACTTAATTAAAAAGTCAAGATAGTTCGTTAAGACTTTATTACGTGTTATTATAATTCCTCATTCTCTCCCCACAGAGGCAGATCAAGTCAGGTGGATTTAGCCTCTGTTATATTACGCCGAGTTTGTGGTATGGAATTGGAGATGCCTGATTGGAGGCAATCAAGATTAGTTGTGCAATCAGCGACGCTGTTCTTAAATCATCATTTTGGCTACAGAATCAAGGCAAAGGCGTTGTGATATGAACCACCCTTTCCATGTGAGAAGCGTTGTCATTTGATGGAGAAATTCAAATGTATTGTGATGCAATTTTTTCCGCCAGGGGAAACTGCCGGAACCCACTGATTTCGGCGTAATAGAACAGAGGCTAAATCGACCTGACTTGATCTGCCTCTGTGGGGAGAGAATGCTAATTCCTAAGCGTACGGGTTCTGACCAAAAGGTCCGTGGTTCGAATCCCGCCAGGGGCTCGGCAACTTTGTCTGCAGTAGAGAACTATTCTACACAGTCAGGTTTGGGTGCAATGCTACACTGAATTTCAGTGCAGTACCACCCATGGTTCGCTAGTTCCAGTCGATGCTCGCAGGTTTCACCGCATTGCAAAGCCACAATGTTGCTGCAGACTTTCTAACTGCAGTAATACTAGCAGTCGCGATATACGCTTGAAATACTCTTGAAAGCGGTGTTAAACCCCAAATAACCTCACTTTTAACTCCTGGCAAAATACGTAAGTGGAGCTGATTCTTTCCGTGTCATAAAATAAATACAATCATTGTTTGCCACCTCTTTAAGTAGCCATGTAAATGTATTTCTCGGCTTGTAAAACATTCTGTAATAATAACTATAGTACCTGTCCAAAAGTCAGTCATCACTCTCCAAATTACCATTGACTTACATGTTTATTACCTGTTGTTTAAACATTTAAAGATCACATAAACAGCACAAATCAGCATACGCGGTCAATGGGACAGTCGCATAAAATGTTATATATGCGTCACTTAATTAGTCGTCATTTAAAACCAAAGCAACGGAAATATAAAAGAAATTACCTAAGCATTGCCGAGATGATTTCCCAGCTTTGTGTTAAACATTATAAAATAACTTCTTTTTCTCTATTAATTGAAATTATTCTTAAAAAGGGTATTTGATATGTTATACACACTGTATAAGTCCATGGAAATTTCGCTAATGATGACTAAGTTTTTGCCAGGTACTGTAGAATAAGATTCATCGTTTAACGGTTTTGAGCTCAAAAAGGAAGACATAACTTTCCTGACATTAGACTCTTTTTGCATTCTAGTATATGAAAGCAAGTTATGTTTTTATGCATTTTCCTCTTCCAAATTAAGAATACTTATTTTTAAGGTTCTTGATAACATAAATTCCATTGAAAATAAACCCTTAAAGATATGTTAAATATTTGGTTACAAAATAATGTTATAGGGGGGCTTTCTCAAAATATACAATCTTTGTTTTTTTGCAGCTGAGCCAAAACTTGAAATGTCAACGAAAATCTAACAAACCTGAGCTTATTTAACCTTAAACCATAACTATTTCAAATGAAAGTCTGAACTTTTGAACTGTGCAAAGGTATTAAACTAAAAATAAAATTGACGAATCGTCTCCAACACGAAACTCGCTCAAGCGTTGACCAAAAACATTTTTGACGATTCGTAAGTTAGATTGATATTCAACCCAGACTCTAGACGGATAAATTGACCTAAATGCGATGTATTTGTTCATAACCTGATCCTCTGAGTCACACCAGGAAGAATTTATTTCTAGTTTCGTTTTCAAGTTATATCTCTGATCTGAACTGATCACACACGGAAGATCATGCAAAATACCTGTATCTATTTTCGTTTTCACGATGCATTGATATACTCATCACATGAATAGGCGACAGTCAATGGATTTATGTATGAAGCTATGTATGTTTTAAATGACATCATGACACTGCTTAAACAAGGAAGAACATGTTAAGAGTAATATGTATTTAGTTTCAATTTCTAATACTTATACACAGGAGGCATTTAGAGTCGCAGGGCCTAGGGCTATCCGGTCAAAATGTCCACTACACATTTGCCTTCTCAAACAGCTACTGGTAAGATTTATTCTTTTTAGCTATTATTATATAAAATCTTACTTTTAGCGTCACATGACTTATTGTTTCACCCGCCGCTAATGGCTGAAATATTGCCCAAGCGGCGTTAAAGACTACCTCACCTACTCACTTATTGTTTCATCTCAACACCCTTACTTACATCGTCATGAGTTAGCGGGTGTTGAAAAACAAAGAATTGTGTTTTTTTAAAAAGCAACTATTTATCTCCAAATTGACTTATTCTTAGATCATGTTTTTTGAGTTTATGTAAACTTTCTCTAAAGTTATTTTTTGAGAATGGAAGCATTTTTTTATAAGCTTGTATCGTTGGAAATCTATATTTAAGAAATTATAGACGTACATTTATAACAAATTTAAAGTTCAAACTAAAATAACATAATTAGAAATTAGTTTCTATGTTGTGAAATACTTCCTTGCATAAATGGAGCAAATCATTGGTGTTCATGAATCTATTTATATGCGCATGCGCCTGACTGGGTTCGTTTATATATATTCGGAATTTCGAACATTCATTTGAAATTATTTCCTTATCTGCGGTCTATGATTTGCGGTCTATTCATGGTTTTAATGACGTTTTTGGTTTCATTCAAACAAATTGTTTACAGCTATCAAAAGTCAACGGGGAAAGCAATGAAATTGAATCAAATCACAAAACATTTCGAAATATTACTAAAGCGATTTTTAGCTCATCTGGCCCGTAAGGCCCGATAGCTCTGGTGGTCCTGTGGCCCCTAATAAGGGCCACAGGGGCTACACCCTAAAAACATATTTTCATCTTCTTCTCTAGAAGCATAAGGCCTAGAAAATTGAAACTTTGCGTGCAGACTTCTTGACTAATGAGGATTATAAATTGTAGTTTTAGTGGCCCTTTGGCCCTAAATACGAACTTCAAGGGTTAATGGTAAGCTTATAAACTTAATTGTTTCTTATGAGAAATTAAATACAATTTATTATCTATTTAAGATTAAAGTGTGCATTATAAGTTGTTTGCTTCTCACGAGGGTAATACGGTCTGATGTACCATCTTTGTAGAAATGTTGCCCGAACCGTATGAACGGCCTTGACCCTAAATGTAAACAAAATGGCGTCGTCCTACCCGACTGCAATGTTATGAATCGTGTTACGTAAAACTATTACCCTAAACATGCTTAAAAACTATTTGATTTTAATCGCCAATCAAACGCTACGAACCAAGCACTCGGGTTGGCTAACTAGGTCAAGTGTGTACTCGTCATTTTTGCGCGAGTGAGCCGTGGTGTGACGTCATCAAAATGGCAACCAGTGAGAAGAAGCACGTAAAACTGAATTGACATGAAGAATGTGATAAGGAATTCATATTGGGGTGTTGAAAATTTAATTAAAACCTAATAAATTTCAAACTGAATCACTCTTCCTTTTCACCTAATAAATTTCAAACTGAATCACTCTTCGTCATTTTGTTTAGACCATGGCTAGTGACCCTATTATCGTGGTAACCCTATTATCGTGGTAAATTTATATTAGCCTCCAATGCTTACAACTAATATCTATATTTTCAAATCACATAATAGTTGAATAAACAAAACAGTCAGGCATCTAAAAAAGATGAATTCATTAACTGTTCAGTTATATTTCATCACATTTTCAGTGATTAGAAATCTTCAGCGTCATACGCATTTATGAAATATTGTGCATGTGCATCAATTAAAAATCGATCATGTCTTCAAAAAATATTGTCCGATTGTCTCTTTATTTTGCATGTGAATATTTTGATAGATAACAATGAGAAATGGATGAAAGGAAAACATATTGATTGTTTCAGAAGTTTTGTATGAAGAGTTACATTTACTGCAAAAATAAGACACTAACCTTGAAAGTGTACCCTTTCTACATATTTAAAAAGGTTATTGATGAGTTTAAAATCGATTGTGAAATTCTTTTTTCATTTGAATTTGATATTAAGAACAATTTTGAAAACAATGATCTAGCAATTCAGCAGGCATGTAACTGAACAATATTATAATACATTTATTGCCACAAAAATGTCAGTTTGTTAACATAGTGTTCAACCTACTTAACAAAAATGGCTACCCGGCAGGACTGAGGGAAGGCGTTTTTTTCTAAGAAATTAATTTTTATAGATTTGAAAATGTTGTATTTTATATCCTAATATCAACTCGATATACACTAAATTTGTAAATACTAATCTTAAATTGGTAAATTTTATTCACAGACAATAATTTATAAATCCCATACTAATTACCTCGATAATAGGGACACTTCTGTTAAAATACATCGCATGGACAAGCAGTTTTCTGTCTATGTCTTAATAAATATTTTCCATAGATATAAGTTAATTTAATATATTTTGGAAGGATATTTCTGCAGTTTAAATAAATAAAGAAACATTGTTTGGGTTGTACTTATATCAATGGAAATATTCATGTGAAACATTAAGACCCATGATAAAAGGGACCACCTTCACAGCATGCGCTCCTATGTTAGATTTTAAGCGCGGGTCTTGCTCTTGTTGTTTGATTAAAACAACACTACATCTGCACTGAGAATGCGCAATTCCAACCCGACTCGGCACTTGTGTTCTCTAATCAAACGCACTCTAAATGTCTTTTTTAAAGAGGAAAAATGCTCCTCGACCAGAGTTACAGTTGTTACCAGTTACCAGTTACATAGCATAGCTGAACACATATCATAGCATAGCATAGCATAGCATAGCTGAACACATAGCATAGCATAGCATAGCTGAACACATATCATAGCATAGCATAGCATAGCTGAACACATAGCATAGCATAGCATAGCATAGCTGAACACATAGCATAGCATAGCATAGCATAGCTGAACACATATCATAGCATAGCATAGCATAGCATAGCTGAACACATATCATAGCATAGCATAGCATAGCATAGCAAAGCAAAGCAAAGCAAAGCAAAGCAAAGCAAAGCAAAGCAAAGAAAAGTAAAGCAAAGCAAAGCAAAGCAAAGCAAAGCAAAGCAAAGCAAAGCAAAGCAAAGCAAAGCAAAGCATAGCATAGCATAGCATAGCATAGCATAGCATAGCATAGCATAGCATAGCATAGCATAGCATAGCATAGCATAGCATAGCATAGCATAGCAGAGCTGAGCAGAGCAAAGCATAGAAAGTAGCTTAACCTTGTGAAGCTTACTTCAAATGCTGTTTGGTAACAGTTGTAGCTTATGATGAATTAGATTTATGTCGCAAAATGGTGATGAAATGCTTGATTGAAATTACGAAATTTATGAACAGAAATTACCCTTTTTGATTCAGAGGAAGAGATTCTGTTCGAGATCAAGGTCGGTCTGCCCTGTAGTGCTCTCGGCCTCCTGATTCTCTTCGGGTTGGTCTTGTCCATACGTTGCTGCATCAGACGAAGGTAGGTTCATATACCCATATGGTTGAAAAAAAAAGTAGTGACATATTTTCAATATGAGCACATATGCGCATATCACTTTTGCCTAGCAACGATTGTTGTAGCGCTAGGTGTTGTATTTCTGAGCCTGTGACGTCATTAAGCCATTGTTCGTGACGTCACTGTCGCAAGAGAAGCGGCCCGTTTCTTGGATATTTGTAAGAGGGAAACATGGAATTTAATTGGCAATAAAGAAATTATTACCCTCAGAAGTGTGTTATATGACTTTTATGAAACTCGTGCTCTAGATCTCGCTCGGATGATACAAACATTCCCACTCGTTTCTTAAAAGTCATATGACACACTTCTGAGGGTAATAATCTCTATTTTCGTACGTATCTGTGATAAGTGTGATAATTTTGTAGTTCATATTCGTATTTCAATAAATGCTGTAGTTGACCCGATCATTTTCGTTCATTTCCTCAATTAAATGTTTTGTCAGATATTGAACACATATGATATTCATCCCTAGTATATCCTCCATCGCATTCTCATAATTTGTTAATTCTATTTGGGATATCTCCCATTTTAATGCGTATAAAACATTCCATTTGACAGAGTGCAGCTTTAATTTCTTAAAATAAGTTTTCGATTTTGATATGCAGATACTGCTGTAGAAAAACAGATGGGGAGGGTTTGGAACATAGAAGAAAGTTTAATGTAATGGAGCCAATCGGAAGAACATTTTGCCACCCACAACATCCGCCGATCCATAACTCCCCAACATCTCCTGAACTCCCACATGACATAAGGTACGGTAGTGGTATTGAAGGATTTGAGGAAAGAACTTTCGATCAGATTTGTGGACGTAACTATCACCCTTGGAACGACCAAAGCAATCTGCATGGATACACTGGTGCTATGGATCGTCAAGGACCAAGACAATTTGACCCTTTGGATACGTGGAGAGAATACCACAGTAACATTCAAGAACACCCTGCAGGATGTGGTCTCAGGAACTGTGAATCTGCTTTGGCTGACCTTCACACACGACCTGCTGCCAGAAGGAAGTCCGATGGAGAGGTGGAGGTGTTCAAGCCAGGACAGAAGGGATACATAACCATGTCCACCATTAACAGCCGTCCTCAGTTCAGCTGCAGACCCAAGACTGGATACATTACACCTCGGCCCGAGCACAGGCGACCAGTTAATGTATGTCTTCCAATCTCCAAACGAAATGAGCCAGTGAACTCACCAGAAGAGGCTCAACAGGGGTCGTATCCTTCCACACCAGACGAGAACCAATTTCAAGTCCAGAACCCAATCTACGAGAGACTGGATATATACTACAGACCTTCCCGTAGAGTGGAGTCTTGTCCTTCTTCTCGATATCAAACTATGAGAACGCACAGAGAACACTATGACTCTCTTCCTCTTCTTCCTCTTGAGTTCACCGCTGTTGAAATACCAATTGGCCCGTTTGTTTCGTGTGATAAAGCAGATCGCAATTTATCAGAAACTGAGGACTTGATTAAACACAGGAAATCTTTCGAGAATATGTTTGATGGCGCATGGTGGCATTCGGATTCAGACATAGAAGATGATCCGCCCAGGGTACAAGACAGACAGCTGAGAAATAACAACACATGCCTTCCCTCAGGGGAGGAACCAAAGAAAGAGCGTCCAACGTCCTATGTGACAATGAATCGCAAAAACAGGCATGCACGAGATTGCAGAACCTGCGAAAACGGCGCCATTTCGTTAGGGGCGACAACTCTGCCTCGCCACTTCCAAGCAAACCACGACAGCTACATGACCCATGGTCAGATGATGAGGGGGAGGAAACTGAGGGGGGAGGAAGACACGCCCATTTTATACGAGAACAACAGTCACTCCCTCCCTCCCCTACCGGCTCCCTGTGCTCGGAGTCGCGTGTATGTTAACGTCTGTAATGGTTCTGAAATAGACATTCGGTGACATTATATACATTCTTGATTGAGCTAGGTGAAAAACCGTTGCATTTTGTAAATAACAAGCGCCACGCAGAACTGTGTTTTCTACCCGTAAACTATCACATATTAACAATAAACTCTAGACAATGTTTTTGTATATAGATTGAAAATGTATTGAAGATTTGTCCCCGTTTTGGGGAAATGTGGGATAACTTTTCAAGACTAAAATAAGCGGCATCATTGAAGAAGAAGATTTCTTTGGACCATTACCGGTCAAAATAAAGTCATTGTAACTTCAAAGGAACATTAACAGGGTCTCCAATGACATACCGTCGATATATAGAGGACCTACTCAGAAACCTTTATCTTATCTATGAAAGTAAATGGCTAGGGACGGATATTTTTGTACAAACGGAAGTGTGCATGAGTAAGGGGGGGGGGGGGGGGGTCCACTAATATCGATGACTCAACCAGTTTTGGTATTGACGTACCCCTCCCCTTTCCCTCTGCCTCCCACATCTAAATATTTGCTGTTGGAGTTGGAAGGTTTAGTGACGTTCCTCTGAGTATAAGACAAAAAGTCCTATATCTAATAAGCTAATTTTTGACGCTATATATTTTTCTATTGACATTAATTTTCATATGCACAGGTGATTCATGTTGAGAAATAATAAGATCAATTCCATCCTGGCTTTGCCGTCAAACTGTCAGTTATAAATATGTTTCGTTGACACGTATTTATTTTACAAATTTCAATAACTGAAACCGGACTTCCTTGTCTAGATTATTAGGAAAAGTTTAGGAAGTTACTTTATCGTATGCTATAGTTATATTTGTTAACTAAGTTTTGTATGTCGAGTATTACAATAAATAAAACTGCATTTGAAATTGAGTTATTTGTTTTGTGAAAAGATTGCAATTTTCAATAGATTTCTATAAGAATATTTGTGACTAACTCCCTGAACTTTCAATATATTCCTTTATATACAAAAGCGGTGTCCATGATGCATATTCTGAAATAGGACCACATGACTCATAATTTCTATTTCAATTTATTCTGATTTACATATTTCCTGTTTGTGACAACTTTTCACATCATCAGAAACCCATGTTATATATCTCCTCACATCTTCCCCGCAAGGCCAATCTAGCGCACGTTAGAGACGAGCTCATGCTAAATGGGCTCGTTATAACTTTAACGTTGGTTATCTAGGCCTTGCGGGGAAGATGATCGCCTCATGACGTCGACCCGTTATCATTTATTAAACAATTGTATTTTATTTGTTCCCACATTTATATGTCAGCAATCGTTCATGCAAACAATATACAAGAGATCAATGTGTAATAGGCAATCGATATAATCCTTTGGTACAGTGTTTGAATAAAGATTATTTACACTTTAGTATTGGAAAACTTGGAATAATTGGAACCTTTTGTCAATAAATTTATTAATTCTATTGTTTCTTCTGGATATTGAATTTTCAACAATGTATATGCCTTTCAAGATCTTAAGGAAGTTGTGAATTATTTTACAAAGTTGGTTAATTTTTTTCGCTTTTATTTAACTTTTACATTCTGATATCATATATTACCTACTTAGTGGCCTGCATTAGTTAAACATGTATGCTTTCGATAGTTCAACGGCTGTCAAGTGAAAAAATTGAAGAAAATGCATTAGGGCATAGAGTGAATTATCAACGCCCCGTTAACATGCACATACCTCCTTATAAGTATATTTTCACAACTAGTAAATTCACTTACTGAGGGGCCGCTGATGGCGGCAATATTGCCCAAGCGACGTTAAACAATAACTCACTCACTCACTTACTGACGTAAATAATAAATTTGCGTTTTGTCACCTGAGGTTAAATACCAGTGAGTGTGTTTAATATTTACGTATATCTTTGACACTATGGGTGTCTTTCTGTAAGGTGAGAGGTGCCATAAATAGACTTTAAAGGGGCAGTAGCACGTTTTTAGGGGGAATATACAGTAAGGTGATGTCGGGAAAATGAAAATTAATGGTTCCAATTGAAAAACAATGTATTTAAACTAAATGGAGTAGTAATAATTCAAATGTATAACGTAAAGGTTAGCCAAGGAATTCCTTTTCTTACACAAAATGAATTAAAGGTGTTCACACAAAAATGGCCGCCAATGGATTTTGTGTGAATCTTCATACTTTGTCCTTTGACTATGGATGATTGGCTTGTGTAATGACATTTTTGAAACTGTCAAAATAATACATTTAACATTAACTTACAATTATAAGTGAAAATTTAAAAATATAAAATTATCAAAAAAAGTGCTACTGCCCCTTTAAATAGAATGGATTTATCAACTATTTGTTTTGCAATTGTACGTAAACAAACCCATTCCCATGACACAATTCCTTATGTGGAAAACTACTCACGTTAGCAAAAATGCGTAAAACGCATTACCTTAGGTCATGCAAATTAACTCAAAACGTAAATTAACTTACACGTGTACTTGAGTTTTCATGACAACTTTCCTTACCAAAAGTAATTTAGCACATTTTAGAAAATATTTAGCAAATACTTAGATAAATAAATGTGCGGATGTAAACGAGGCTTAGTAGTCTGTCATCTAGACCCTAAAGCAAAAATATTTAATTGATGACCAACCAAGTCTAGAAAAGTATAGCAAGTCTAGATCGTTCAGCTTTAGGCATCTTCTGGGCTCCATTTTGTTCTAATAAATGATTTGTTTAAAAATACTGTCAACATTGAAAGAAAAATACTTCTAAAACTAAATAATAGTCTAGGGGCTTAGTAAACCTGACGAGTAAGAATTTACACTTGGTTGATTCTGTTTAAATATTTTATTCTATTTTTCGAATTTTTCGAATTCAGTTTGTATGTAGTTATACGGTTTTCAAAAATGATATACGGAAATGAAAGATAGTAATAAATCCTTATTACTCAAAGCTAGACCCGGAAACATAAGATTCATCAAAATCGAAGTCAGTTTATTTACCAATCTCACTTGAACGTTTTGTCATAAAAATGGCATGGTTTATGACTAAGCTTTGTTCAATGCTAAACCTACCGGCTTTCGCTTTTAGTTTAAAGTTTGCATAATAACGAATCCAGAATGAATATTAATCAAAATATTGTTATAGCTTAAAACAAATAAAACATCCAATCTGTATACCAATCTGTTTTGCTTGACTGTTTGTATTAGTCTTGTATTATGAGTCTTAAAGGGGCAGTAGCACGTTTAAAGGGGAATGTAAGGTAATGTCAGGAAAATGAAAATAAATGGTTCCAATTTCAAGAAAATTTATATTCAACTAAATGAAGCAGTTATAAATCAAATTTAAAGGGACAGTAGCACGTTTTTAGGGGGATATAAGGTGATGTCAGAAAAATGAAAATTAATGGTTCCAATTGAAAGATAATGTATTCAAACTAAATGAAGCAGTAATAATTCAAATATATGACGTAAAGCCATGCGACATCTTTTTCTTACACAAAATGAATTAAAGGTGTTCACACAAAAATGGCCGCCAATGGATTTTATGTGAATCCTCATACTTTGTCCTCTAACTATGGGTGATTGGCTTGTGTAATGTGATTGCTGACGCTGTCAATATAATACATTTAACATTAACTTACAATTATCAGTAACATATTCAAAATATAAAATTATCAAAAAACGTGCTACTGCCCCTTTAAAGTTCAGCTGTATGATTTCTTTTTCTTACACAAGGAATCAAAGGTGTTCACACAAAAATTGCCGCCACTGGACTTTATGTGAATCTATATAATTTGTTCTCTGACTATGAATGATTGGTTTTTGCAATGACATTTTTGACGCTATCAAACATACACATTTAGCATTAAGGTTCAATTATCAGTGAACAAAATTTAAAAATTAAAAAAAAAAGTGCTACTGCCCCTTTAAAGTGAACTATACATGTAGATGCAGTGTACAGAAATAAGAAAGCGAGTCTTGATGTAAACTTTAACATGAAGTTATCCAGAAATGCCGACAATCTTAAAAAAAGTATGCATCTTACATATGTTAACTTATTCTCACATTTGTAACAAGAAGTGTTTTTTTTGTTTACAATTGATTTCTCTTTTCTTTTTAATATGAAAAACATATATATGGTTGAGTCGGCCCCACATGTTTTCTATGTAAGGAATATAATGTTTTTGCCAAAGTTACATCTCAACGCTGAGTGGGCTTAAATGCTTTGTTTTTTGGTTTTATAATCATGGGAATAGAATATTTACAACTCAAATCATTTAACTATATTCTATTTATTGCACCATACTCTAGTTAACCTATCCTCCGCTTCACTTATGATTGATTTTTCATTTACCATGGTCACTATTTCCCCCTTAATTCGACATTTTAAAGGACAGTAGCACATTTTTTGAAAATTTTCTATTTTCTATTTTCTATTGATAATTGAAACTTAATGCTAAATATATTTTTTGATAATGTCAAAAATCTCACTACAAAACCAATCATCCATAGTCAGAGAACAAATAATAGAGAGGCATGTTCCCGATGTGCCTACATCCCAATGTGCCTACACTGCTATCAAAACAGAGACATGCATGGGTGGTTTGTGAGATTCACATAAAGTCTATTGGCGGCCAATTTTGTGTGAACACCTTTAATTTATTTTGTGTAAGGAAACGGAATCGTATGGCTGAACTTTAAATTATCTATTTGATTTATCACTTCTTCATTTAGTTTATATAGATTCTCTTTAAATTGGAACCAATTATTTGCATTTTCCTGACATCACCTTATATCCTTCTTAAAACGTTCTACTGTCCCTTTAATACCTATCTTCACATTTATATTTCAGTAATCGTTAGTTCCATGTTTAGTCATTAATTGATTGTTGAAAGTGAAAGTGTCAACACAACGATGATCTTCATTGCAGTATATTCACAACTTCCTTTTGAATAATGCTCACAACTCTTTGATTTCAATTGCTCAAGGAAGTATTTTGATAGTATGATGTTTCCATGTCTCTGTTTGAGAGACATCTCGTTATGTTAGCCCTTGTTCTTTACGCGTCCATGTTCAGCACCACCAAGAGCTTTTATGCAGGTAAGAAATACATTACATACTGTTTGACTCAGCTCTCATTGTTTCTGATAGTTTGTATTGTTGCGATATTCGAAAGAAACGCCCATCACGTCATTGACCGGAAAGGTTTGCTTAATCCGATTAACCACTTATAGTTATACTTTTATTATATATATTTATATTATTATTATATTTATAATATTCACTCCAAACAATTTGCGTTATCTGTGTCAATACACGAATATTACTCACGATTAATTACTTTTTAATAGTATTCATCTCAGTAAACAACAGAATACCGGATCTAAAGTATGTCAAAACGCAATGAAGCGGCCTCAAAATCATAAGACTTTCAATCCATAATGACGACCTTTGATTTTTCTGGAGAACCAATCAGAATCGAGGGTCGAGCACTTTCATGGTAGAATACTTCTTTTAGCACAATAGCTCCATTGATTCGTTCTTAAATAGATTAGAGTATACAAGTTCTTTCACCAAAGCAATGACAGGGTATTTGAAAATAACCACTTGCTTTTTAATTTGACCATCCAAAGCTAAGCTATTTGACAATGGACAAATCCGGACGTTTCAATATGATACTTACTTATATACTGTAATATGATTTACAATTCATTTAACATTAGTCCCCGACCTTTAATATTTCAAGTTCTCTTCCAGTGACCACTGTACAATATATTTACAATAGAGAAGGACGTTAATAAGGGCCATAGTTAGGATTTAGTCAATTGTGGTCGAGCTTGATATTTCAACAGAGCAAGCAACTCAATTGAAAGTAGTGTTCTTATATTCTTAGCTTAAGAACAAGCCATTAATTGGTTTTGCATAAATCATCATTATTATTTTTTTTAAATGATAGGGTATGTAGAGTTTAAGACACATTATTGAGAACTTTATAAATATGAAATATAAGAATATGAATATATAAAGTAATATAGATCAGATATATCATAATTCGTTCTCAGTCATACATACGGAGCGCGACATTATATTTGAACTAATATGTCTAGTTTTGAATTTCTTTCTGTATATAATAATAATTCAAAACTTCACAATACTTTTCTAGGACTTACACACAATACAGTACAGTACTGTACTTAGCTCTTCATAGTCCATTTCAATGCAAGACATTTACCAAAGCATGTTTATTTGGAAAATTTTATATTTCAAATTTTTCACTGATAATTGTTAGTTAAAGCTAAATGTATTATTTTGATAGTGTCAAAAATCTCATAACACAAATCAATCATCCATAGGCAGAGGACAAAGTTAAAAGATTTACATAATGGGCAGTAGCACGTTTTTAGGGGGAATATAAGGTGATGTCAGGAAAATGAAAATAAATGGTTCCAAAATGAAAGACAATGTATTTAAACTAAATGGAGCAGTAATAATTCAAATATATAACGTAAGGTTCAGCCATGCGATTCCTTTTTCTTACAAAAATGAATTAAAGGTGTTCACACAAAAATGGCCGCCAATAGATTTTATGTAAATCCTCATACTTTGTCCTCTGATTATGGTTGATTGGCTTGTGTAATGTGATTGTTGACACTGTCAATATAATACATTAGGCATTTACTTACCATTATAAGTGCAATTTTTAAAATATAAAATTATCAAAAAACGTGCTACTGCCCCTTTAACGACTTAAATACGACTTCGGTTAGCTTTAAGATGATACTTCCCTGAAGTCGATACTTCTATATTGTTGACGTTAGGCACATATGATCCCCGACAATCCTTTAAGGAAATGGAAACTTTTGTTTCATCTCAGTATCAAACAAATAACTTTATTCTGAAGTTCAAAGTTCGAAACATCGTGTGCCTCACAAGGGACAAGGGAAAATATAAGACTATGTATTAGTGAAAAAACACTTGTTGTTAGACGGTTGCATGCTTTTAATATAATGACAGATGGAAATATTTGAAACAGATTTAGTCATGGCTAAAACAAAATAAGGCGTTTTGACATGAAAATGTATCTTAAATGTATTTGAGAATGATTAAAAAAATATATTTAATGTCAAAGTTTATAACGCTGAATGTTAGCAAATTTCGTATGTAATTTAAAAAATATTGTTTATGTAATTATGCTCATGAATCTTATTATTTGGTTAGGAGTAAATCGATTCATTGAAGGATTGATTTAGTTCATCATATTCATGACGTTATCATATATTGTGAGTATTTTCATTTATTATAAATTGTCTCATCGACAAGAGACACAATTTTATCTTTGTTTTGAATTAATATTCCCTCATCAAAGTTTCTTTTAACCTGTCAAATCGACATTGCATAAACTTTTTTCGTAACGTTTGATAGTAACCTTTGATACAACCTCTTCCCTGATCATGAAGCAAGTCTAGCAAGACCGCATTATTATATGGAATGAAATGCCTGAAGAAATGATACAGCATTGATAACGTAACCTTCACAACAAAAGTTTAAAAGTTGAAGTGTAAAATGCTTTATCTAACAGATCCATCGTGTATGTACGAGTTTAACGGTGCTTCCTATACTGGCTCCCTGAACATAACCGGAAACGGAAGTGAGTGCCTCGGATGGACGGACCCTGTTGTTCCCGTGTACCCCGCAGAAAGTTTCCCGGATGGAGATACCGGACACAACTACTGCAGGAACCCTCAGAATCAGGAAGGGCATGCTCGCAAGCCCTGGTGTTTCGTCTGGACACCTAGAGGTGTAAAGTTCCAATACTGCGAAGAGATCAAGCTTTGTGGTAATGTTGACGTTTGAATGACTTGAAATGCTTTTCCCTAAATCGATGTTAAACTTGATTAATTGAAATGAAAATAGTTGTGCTGTACTACGTTATGCAGATGGTACTGGGTATATGCTGTACATCATCCTGTCTCAACTCCACTCATCTGTACCCTGGGCTCAGAAGATAGATTTGCTCGACTTTGGATATAGTCAATCAAATCATATTCTCTCTACCTTCTCGATAACATTTCAACGAGAAAATGATCTGGTTGGCTATATCCCAAGTCGGGCCGCGCGAGCGAATCAAGCTTCTGAGCCCAGGGTACAGACTAGTGGAGTTAGCGTAACGTTCGTACCCTGAGACAGGATGGCTGGACATCAGAGTGATCTCATTTTAATGAGATTGTCGATGAACATGATGTGCTCTGATGTTAAAATTCACTGACTATCGATGTCTGTTTAATTATAGGTCTTCTCCCTCTCTTTTCTTTCTTTTCCAAGACAGGTCTTTTAAACATATCTATCTAATTAAGATAACGTCTGAATAAATTTGCATATTTTAACATATGTGTATATGATATCATTTATTTGAAAATAAAAACGGGTGCTGACTAGAAGTGATTATTAGAGCTAAATGTTCTGAAAAGAGGATACACAAGAGAAAGTAAAAAGGTAGAGTGGAGAGGGCTTGTTATTACTTTTAAGGTCAATTCTGAAACTAAGAATTGAGTTATTGATTGAAACTTACCAACTTTTCGATTGTGTAATTATTTGATACCACTAACGAAATAATAATTTTGACTGATTAAACGAGTTGCTTTAACCAATCCTGATGATCTTATGTCTGATTTATGGTGGTGTGTGATAGTCAAAGAAGTAGATACATTGTAGATAATGATGCGTTGTTCTATCGGTATATTGGTGTATTGGTATATTGCAATACAGAAACAACATAAAGCATATCGGTGAAAGCCTCTGAAAATATACATTCTATTGGACGGATTAAATTTCCTGCCAAATAGTAACCAAATAAAACGTTTGACAGAAAGCTGTGAACTTTTATTGTGAGAAAAACGCAAATATCTAAAGGCTCATGACCAGTCATGATCATTGAAAATATCTATTTCCAAAACGACGGACAGCTGAACAATAATGAATATGGCATTGTCGATCTGTATTTATTTAGACTGACGAGGTTCATTCTTATGGCTGTGTCGCGGTGATCGGCAGATATTTGAACCCAATAAGCCGATACTAAAACACTCTTTGTCATAAATTTAAATGTTCCTGTCTTGTATAAACAAATTCTAAAATAAAATGCTGTTTTGATTTGACATCATTTCAGATTGCCCATCTGGTCATTTTGGACCCGGATGTAGAAAGAAATGCAGATGTCGAGACACAAACGAGACGTGTAGTCACGTGACCGGCTCATGCAACTCTGGATGCGCAATCGGATGGGCTGGCACCGACTGCCAAAGAAGTATGTAGTCATCATATTAAAACTTAAAGATATCAAATCAATCTACATCCTTTATGCTTCTTTTCTTTGCCGTGGATCGTGGACAATTTAAATGAAAATGCTATGCTGCTTACTGCTAATCGTGGTCTTAAGTAAAATTTTGGTAAGCAAGACCGATAGTCTCTACCTTGAGACAGCGGAAGCAGGTTTCATATACATGTATATCACAAATATCCTCGTTTGTATAGCTGTGTCTAGTTAGAACATTTGACATAACATAGTTCTGAAGGTATTTCACAAAGAATATATAGGGCATCTAGGTTTATAGTGTTTTATTTACGAAGTTTAAAACATGTACCCAACAGATAGGCGTGTTAATATTTTAGGCATAGAAGACTCTTTATTAACTCTTTAACTATGCATATAATATGATATAGCTCTTTTATAACTAGCGATCTTTTTAACAGGGTGCCCAATCGGGCGTTTCGGTTTCAACTGCGGCAAACGTTGTTTCAACTGTTTCAAGTCCAGTTGTGAACCTGAAACTGGTAACTGTCTTGACGGATGTGAACCCGGATTCAAGGGAGATAACTGCTCTGAGGGTAGGAATAGAAACATATGTGTACCGTACATGGTTATGTTGCTACATTATGTATACGTTAATGTCCGAGTACCTCTACATTCCCCCAAGCCCCCCAGGATATTAACTGACTTAAATTCCACTCAACTCCATGCCTATTCAAAATCACAACTTAAACTATTCAAAAACTTAAAATTTCAAATGAAAATCTTGATGTAAGATACAGCGGCCCATAACTGTAAAAGTAATGGGGCCTGAGAACAATAGGTTGACGTCACAAGTGTAATTCAATTTCAAATATGATCGGTTAGTTGCTGCAAGGTGTTACAGGGTGTTATTGATATTTTCTTGCTAAGTGTACGTTCGAATTGTCACCAATTTTCTTCAGAAAATGTATTGTATGTCTCAAGCATGCACGCTTAACAGAATCGATACCCTTAAATGTCCAGAAAACCAGAAAAAATGTCGTATTATACATATGTCTTCATTACAGAATGTCCGAGTGGTCAGTATGGAAGGAATTGCGATGGTCAGTGTGGGAACTGTTCAAACAATGAACCATGTCATGGGGCAACTGGACGCTGCTTCGTGGATTGCGCCCCCGGATATGTTGGAGACACGTGTCAGCAATGTGAGTCGATCATGGTCTAATGCCTGACGCTGACTCGGAGTCTAAACGCCTTGTATAGAAGTATCACTTTGAGACAGTTGGACTTAAAATAAGAAAAGTAACAAGTTAAAGTGCTCTACATCTTATCACGGGGACAAGTATCGCTTAAAACAGCCTTAGAAAATCATATATACTCAAAGACCCTACCCTACTACAATATCGCGTTAGAACTTCAGGCAAACCAAATATATTCATAGACCCTACCTTATACTACTTTATCGCGTTAGAAAATCCTATTTACTCATAGCCCCTACCCTACTACTATATCCTCAATATAGTAGACTGGTTGGTAAAATAATCATCAAACAATCTATGATACTCAGAAAGCACGTTTATCGATACATATGTGTTATTTATAAGGTAAACTAATTGCCGCTTAGAAAACAGCACTTCATCATATACCTAAGCGCTATGTGTACAATCGAACAAAGAAAAAACACTTACGCTTCTGAATCAAACTGTTGTGACTCGACATTAGCCGTCACCTTCCCGCCATCCGTTGCTTTCGTTTGCACACTCTTCACTTTGAAATAATTGATTCATAACTAGACCAAACGGTATGACAGGTGCGCTCGTGTTGCAGGGTGCAACGAGACGGACCCGTACGACGAGGTGTGTGTGAAGCGGTGTCACAACTGCAACAAGAAGATGACGTGTAACACGTCTACAGGGCGATGTGTCCCAGACGGCTATTTAAAAGGTACACTGTACTACAGCAAAATATTGTAGACACCTTGTTTTCCTCTTATCTACCCTATCGGTTGCAGAAAGTGCAAGAGGTCGATCCTTACCGTCGTTTTTAAAGGGTCAGTAGCACGTTTTGAGGCGGAATAAAAGGTGATGTCAGGAAAATGGAAATTCATGGTTCCAATAAAAAGACAATGTATTTAAACTAAATGGAGCAGTGATAATTCAAATATATAACCTAAAGTTTAGCCATGCGATTGCTTTTTCTTACACAAAATGAATTAAAGGTGTTCACACAAAATGGCCGCCAATGGGTTTCATGTGAATCTTCATACTTTGTCATCTGACTATGGATGATTGGCTTGTGTAATGAGATTTTTGACAATGTCAAAATAATACATTTAGTATTAACTTTCAATTATCAGTGAACAAATTAAAATATAAAATTATCAAAAAACATGCTACTGCCCCTTTAAGGGCAAATACAAAAAGGAGGTCGTCTTAGGGGTTCTTGTCTAAGAGCAGCAAATTATTTTCTTATTCTGTGTAAATTCGTAAGCCATTGTTGCAACGTTGATTGTGTTGTTCATTACTAGCTATAGATTACCTATATGTTGAAAGACTTTTAGTATTTACATTTTACATACCTTCTTGAGCATGCCGACGATTAGTCTTTTACGGATGAATACAACAGTGACTATCATATATTGTGAAAAAGGTTATATTGTGAGGCTGCCTCTCGAAAACGATGAAAATGACAAGATATTCGAATAACTCTCCCTTTGCTTATTATTGCAGAAATAAGAAAGAAGTTTCCACGAAAGTACGTGATGATCGCTATTGGGAGTGCCTGTGCTGTTGTTGTTATCATTGTTTTAGTAGGCTGGTGAGTGTTGTTATCATTTCATTCCAAATGTTACAGTTATCTTGTCAAGAAAAATACAACATGACGCAAACCCAACGCGATGAATCTGTTCTGTTTCAATAAAGTTACGTTTAAAGTTTTAGGAAATTTTGAGTGAAGAGAAAAAGCTGTGTTCACTTCGATACATATATTATACTAGGAGTTTTTGTTTTCATAAAGGCACGTATTACTGTTTACTATTCTATTTGTTTTATAACAGTTTCGTTCTGAAACGGACGAGGGACGCGTCGATCGTTCGACATGAGAAGGACGTTCTACACGAATTCTACCTAGAGTATGTAGAGAAACCATTACTTCTTTAAGGCAAATCGTAGAGTATTTACCTATTGTTCCTTGACTATGATGAAACCATGTTAAAACATTTCCAGACGTTTTCTGCAGAATCAATCGCTTAATGACTGTGTTAGTATCATCATAGTATCACAACATTATCGTTTCAACAAAGAGGTTGAATATCCAAAGAATTCTTAATTATTAATCTACACATTTTCTAAATGCGCCTCTCAAGGAAGTCAAGAAAAGTTGTTATCCAGAAAATCTTGTTTTTTTATTATCTTAAGTTTTTTATTATCTTATGTTCTTCTTAACCTTGACAGGAACTACAGACGGATGGAGTCACTGGACGTACCAGAGCCAGTGCAACCGGAACCGGAAACAGAGAAGATCTATACACTGATAGAGGTCCGGGAGGGAAACGAGACTTCGATCTAACGCTCTACTTTAAATATGAACACAATCGGCTTGAAAGTTATGAATTAGGCTTAAATAGACCAACAAATTGGATTGCAGTTCCTCCATAGAATATGTATGTAAGGTTAAGGTGTGATGTTTTCGATAACCTGTACGTTGAAGTTCGGACGGTGAATTGAAATGATTAAAAGTTTGTACGGTATCCCTCATAAACTGTCTCGGCAAAAAGAGATTCTCACTAATTATTATCAACAAATAATCACAGAACTATATATAATTGCTTTAATGTTCCCCTGTTATTTGTATATATTTAAATGTAAATCGCCAGTCACCATTTGCTGTCTATACGAATGTTACTTACACAATGATATAAAATTGCGTGAATAATGACAATGTGATCTCTATGTCTCTTGGTTTCACTTAATTTTACTTTTTAAAGAATGCTTGATTATCAATAATTATTACCAACAAATAATCACAGTTTGCGGGTATTAACTACCTTCGCTAGTATTGCAATATAATTGCTTTAATGTTTCCCTTATTATCTGTATATATTTACAATGTAATTGAAATCGCCACTCCCAATTTGTTGTCCATACGATTGTTATAACAAAATGATATAAAATTGCGCGAATAAAGAAGTTGTGATCCCCATTTCTCTTGGTATTATTTAATTTGTCTTTTAGAGAATGTTTTTAAATACCTACTGGGACGTTTTTAATGAACCTGATTGAGTTAATCGATATTGTAATAGCAGTCCTGGTTTAAGCGGGATAGAGAGTGGCGAGGACATAACCCTACTAAAATTACACTCAACCAATTGCATTTTTATCAAGATAAGTTTAAAATGTAAAATGAATTCGAAGAAAATTCAAGTGAAAACTTTCGCAAAACTTAATTATCATAAATGACAATAGGATGACGTCACAGGTGTAATTTGTATTTTGTGAAACTCCGGAAATTAAATACTGAAATTTATCTTTATAAACAGAAAATGGGTTTCGTTCAAGACAAAATAATTTGTATTTCAGGATACTCCGGAAATTGAGTACTGAAAATTATCTTTATAAACAGAATATGGGTATCGTTCAAGATAAAATCTTTATTCGAAATCATTACAAACAACCATTTATATATCCAGAAAAAGGTCAGCATATAATGTCAACATTTTGGGTTATGGTTGAACCGGACGTATTCATCATCGGGAAATCAATACCAAACACGACATACTATTTGATACTTGAAACATAGCACTGTTAACAGAGCAGTTAGGGACGGATATCGCACTTTTACACTAGTGCAACACAGATATGGTCAGACCTTTGTACTGATTAACACAGGGAAACACCGTTCTTCCTTGAACGAAAACACTTTTAAACGACTTTACAGACATATGGTTTCTTCACAATAATGATTCCGGTCAAATGATGAAATGATTTCAACCTAAAAACCCATCCTCGATAGTCCAGAGTCAACTTTCTGATAATTTGTCACTATAGATCATTGGAACATTAACTCTGGATTATTATCATTATTACTCTGTCTAGAAACCATGCAGCTCGTCAATTTTAAAGCTCAGTAACATAGTTGTTCTATGAAAAAATATCCAGATTTGATGCAAGACTGGTGGTAATAATTTTTAAAGGTTGCATCGAGGTATGCAGGTTTTACCATAATGCACAACAACAATCGAAAACAGGCTTTCCTCCTCTCTTGATAATGTTGTGATAGAGATGTTTAATCCTTAACGACTGCACATCTCTTATAAACGTTTTAACATTTTGAAACGAAATTCAGTGCGTTTAATTACCAATTTTGTTGCTTATTTAATACAAGTTAACACAAAATATCAAAGTATGTATATAAGAACGTTGAGGTATTACATATATTACCTCAACGTTCTTATCGATGCGAGAAGAGAGAACATAAACAGGTTTAATATATAATGCCTATTCCACTTCGAAAAATGGCGAGCGCATGTTGAAATTCATGCAAAATAGAACCAAGACTTTGTGACATCGTGTTTGATTAATATTATTGATTATTGAAACTCATCTAGTAATCACACTAGAACTCATTTTACATAAATTTGTGAAACACTTGGTTTCAAAAGGGAAACATTAATTTATTAACACTTCCTTATAACATTTTCGTTTCAAATTCTGTTAATCATATCATGTATCACCTCAATCAATATGAAGTATTTTGAACAAAATATTCCCAAAAATGTGTATAAATAATACTTTATCAAAGAAGAATGAAATCGTCAATTATACATTTAGACCTCTCACCTTAATACAATTTTCGACGCCAGATTTTCTCTAGCATATATTTATCTGTATATGTATTTTATATTGATAGACAAAGTATTGTCTCTAATAATATTCTGTTTTTGGTAAAAATTAATACAAATCCTAAAGACCAAATGGTGTACATTAGGGAAAGCGAACAGAACCAAATAATTAAAACTGATGCATTGATGAAACTATTGTCATGCTTCGTGACTGTGTAATTAATAAGAGCCCTTATACAGTCTAGTTCTTTATTCTGCAAGTCTAGATTGACTGAGTACACACATGAAATCAAAAGCCTTCATAAAAATTATAAACGAATGTACTGTAATTACTTTAAATATTTCATTATATAAACTCCATTTTAGTCTAAGAAACCAACAAAACCATAAAATCTAATCAATTTCCCTTACTAACATACATGTACGACATAGATCTAGTTTGAATAGATTGATGTATACAGTTAAGTAACTTTATCTTTTTTTAGCCGAAAGGCAACAAAAAAGGAAAAAGACAATTGAATAAGGATGCTCAAATGACGTGTTTTGGACTTTCCTCCTTAAATAAGATACTTATGCTTTGAACCGAAACCCTTGTTGACATTGAGTTACAGGGAAGATGTAACTGCATGTAAGGAAGTAATACAATGGGCACGACGACCAAAGTAAGAGAAATCAAATTCAAGCAACAAATTGAGAAAATGTTAGCGTTCCCATATATGGTGTTGTTCGTATGGGCGATTGTATTGGCATACAACTGTGTATGTTCCCTCAACACAACAGGTGGGTCACTTTATGTTCAATGTTCACTATGTTCATAGTATATTTCAAAAAAGCAAATGTTAACAATTTGTCATTGATTTCAATGAATATTAAATGAACGCGGAAATGATTTCTGACAAATTTATTTTGCATCAGCTCATATGATTAATGAGCGAAAGATGTCATCAAATATGATATATTCGTCGTTTGTTACTTAATTTTCAGTTTTTGTTCTGTACCTGTTACTAATTGTCGAATGAAAAACGAGCCTTGACATCCAATAACAAACAGTAAACTTAAACGGGTTGTCCTTCCACGTTACTAAGTCCATTGAAACGCCATGTTGTTTCGTTCTTCAAATTTATTATTCCCGTTTATTTATGAACAAACACTAGTCTATAGATTAAGATAGTCATAGTGTATGAAATCCAGTAACAAACAGTGAACTGAAAGGAGTTGTCCTTCCACGTTACTTAGTCCATCGAAGTGCTTTTTCGTTCTTCAAATTTATTAATCCCAGTTTATCTATGAACAAAACAAAGTCCAAACTTGATTAAGGTAGCATAATGTATGTATTGTCCATATCTATCATATTGTATATATGTAGGAAACAAGTTTGTGTGGCATATCTTAATTGTAAATCACATACGAAAACAACATACGTTGATTCCGATCTTAGACATAGAACTACGACTTGAAGTTCAGGAAAACTTCTAAGATTTCTTTACGCTTTTCAGAAGTTAACTTGTCAGCAGGAACGTTTGGATGGAAGAATCGTTTCCAGTGCGCATGTCGGAATGGGTCATGTGATCCGAAGACCGGAAGTTGTCCGACCGGATGCCGCAATGGAAGATATGGACATAACTGCCAGTTTGGTAACTTAAGCTTAACTAAGCTTTTAGTTAGATATATAGATAATCGCATCATGTTTAATTTTTTTGGTTATAAAATAAACCAAAACAATTGGAGAGTATTGATATATTAACGACCAGAAGACACGAGGGTGAGATTCTATCTATCATTAAAATCATTTGTATTATGTTTTCATGAAGAATGTACATACTTGAAAGTATTAAAATGACCGTACAGAAACAAGTTATAAACAGGAGAAATTTCATCAACCTACACTCAGAATAGAGAAGTGATATATGATCAAGGAAAGGATAGAGTAGAACATCATGTTTCTATCTAATATGAAATGAAAAAGTATTAAATTGCCTTTTAAACGTCGTCCTTTTGTTCTTTATAAAACTATTCGAAATGAAATATGGCTATGAAACTACCGGGTATTCAAGTAACCTCAAAAGCGTGTTTTGAAGCTGTAAATGTTCACTTCAAAGTTACTAAATATCATAAAATATATCAAAACAAAGAGGTCATCATAGTTCGACATTTGTCATACTTACGCTTACTTTTAATCCTTTTCAAGCCGGACGGTTAGCTCGACTAGAACAAAATATCTCTCTGAGGGCCGAGTTGTAAATTTTTTAAAGTTTTATATTTTCAAATTTTTACGGATAATTATACGTTAGTGCTAAATTTGTTATTTTGATAGTGTCAAAAATCTTATTACACAAACCAATCATCCATAGTAATATAAATATATATATAAAGTCCATTTGCGGCCATTTTTGTGTCAATACCTTTCATTCATTTTGTCTAAGAAAGAGGTATTGCATGGCTAAACTTTAACTTATATATTTGATTTATTACTGCTTTATTTAGTTTAAATACAATGTCTTTCAAATCGAACTATTTATTTTCATTTTCCTGACATCACCCCTTAAACGGGCTAATGTCCCTTAAACGTTTGTGCCAAATGCGGCCAACGCTCAAGATTCTCCCCCAAAACAGGCTAATCAAGTTATTTCCAAAACAATTATTCTGTTTTATTTAATCAAGTCATGCACATAGTTGTGACCATCCGGACGGGCCAAGTATAAAATCAGATGTCTGGTGACATTTCATGTAGAAATTGTTATCCATCAGTTTAAGTTTGATAGTAATTGAGGAGCTAACACTTGAATTCATCATTAATGTAATGTGATTTCTCTTGTACCTGCTTAAACGACCTAGACAGTCATAGTTTTGCATTTAAGTACTGTGGGGTTTAAGTGAGCCTTTGAATCTATGTATCTTTATATGGTATTCAAACAACTCGTCCAGTGTTGTTAACTTCTAAATCAACTCTCAATTAAAACACCCAAACAGTTAAACTATCTATTCTACTCACAAATGTAATGAGGTAGTTGCTCCAATATGCCGTGTCGTGAGTGGTGCAATGTTACGAGTTGTATACCTTGCAGTCACTTCCTCTTCCAGAGAGCGGCTGTATGTACGACAGGAGGGGAGTTTACTATACAGGGTCGCTAGATGAAGCTGAAGATGGGAGGAGATGTCTTCATTGGGCTGAACATAGCCCCCCACGCTACCAGTTCCTGCCCGGAGACGACCCTGCCAACTACTGCCGCAATCCTAAGATTCAAAAGGGTAATGCTGAACGACCGTGGTGCTATGTGACCAAGACGGGTGATTTCGCCTTTTGTGCCTTAACTAAATGCGGTAAGTATAGCTGAAAGTTGTATAATGCATGAATATCCGACAAACATTTTTAATGTATTTGATATCAGTGATCACGTTATTCTTGTTAATTCTACTACAACTTTTAGAATTTGATACTGTTTTTGCCGCATGTGAAAAGGATTTACCAATTCTATGAGAAAAGTGTCTTAATCATGGCATAAAAATGGAACAAATATGATATTGTTACTTTTACCGAGGTCGTTAAATTATGTGAAAAAAAACGATAAACCATAAATAGGAATCACATATAGTTGTAATAAAGTTCTTGGACGAAATATTGACTACGAGAAGGAGTTGTTGGATTTCTGACCTAACGTCAACATTAAATAGTGATATTGTGCCTTGTTTTTTAAAAGTTTTCTAAGTTTGTACCATTATTGCCAAGTTCATGTAATATTTTCTTTCAGACTGCCCAGTAGGTTTTTACGGACCGCGTTGTCAGCTGTTCTGCCATTGTCACAACTCATCAGAAGCTTGTCATGGCGTCTCTGGTGCCTGCACTTCCGGCTGCGCAGACGGATGGATTGGTTTGGATTGTCAAACAAGTACGATTATTGTTGAGTTTAAATGCGATTTAAGTGACATGAGTCAGTAATGTGTGTGCTTCTACCCTCCAGTGATGTTTACTGTAGCTTAGTATTTGTCCGCTTTTTAGAATGCTCCCATGGCAAGTTTGGAAGGCACTGTGACCGAAAATGCGACATTTGCACCGCAGGGTCATGTAATCCGGAGACTGGCAAATGTATGGGTAATGACGAAAAACAAACATATCCTGCTCTTTTACAACGTGCGTATTCTTTATCTTTTGTCTGGTTATTTAAGTATTGCCCAAAAGTATAATTATACAGAATAGGTTGAGATAGTGTAACTTCACTTTGACTAAAGTGAGTTAACAACATCTTGACTCGTAAACTGTAAACAAAAGAAACGTCACCAAATTACAACAGAGTGAAACAAAACCAAATACTACTGACAGAGAGAAACGACTTAGAATTGATGTTTGTTAAAAGTGCTTGTTCTGTTAAGATATGTTTAGAATTTCTTACGTCATAATGATCCTTCAAATACACAGAATTCGATTTGTCATCATGTTTTAGTTCTGTCATCTCGTCTCGAAATTCCAAAATAAGGCTGTCTTATAAGACGAGTTTTGAGACACGAAAACGTATATTATTTAAAACTTCATGCCTTATATTTTAGTTAACTTCTGAAGACACGATGTAACTCTGTTTCAGTATCATTTGATGACATATCTTGCATTATATAGTGTGACCTTTCTTTTGTTACTCAGTATATATGACGTAATCGGGTTACGGCTATATTTTTCGGAATAATATGACGATAAATATTATAAATTGATATAACACAAACGGGGTGTCATAAGTATATGTATATTGTATAATTGGTAGTGAACATGTCCAAAATAATTATTTTACACTAACGTACAGACTAAAAACTGTAAATCGTCAATTGTCACAAAAAGTGTGTGAACATATGGAGACAATATAACAGTGTTATATGTTTTTGTCGATTAAAGAAATCAAGTGACAAATCCTTATTTCAACTCCGACATTGTAAACACAAAAGTCGGATCACAAAACTTATGAGTGCTTAAAGGGGCAGTAGCACGTTTTTTGATAATTTTATATTTTAAATTTCTCACTGATAATTGTAAGTGAATGCTAAATGTATTATTTTGACAGTGTCAAAAATCTCATTACACAAGCCAATCGTCCATTGTCAGAGGACAAAGAATGAAGATTCACATAAAATCCATTGGCGGCCATTTTTTTGTGAACACCTTTAATTCATTTTTGTAAGAAAAAGGAATCGCATGGCTAAACTTAACGCCATATACTGGAATTATTACTGCTCCATTTAGTTTAAATACATTGTCTTTCAATTGAAACCATTAATTTTCATTTTCCTTCCATCAACCTATATTCCCCCTAAAAACGTGCTACTGCCCCTTTAAGTGATCTCTTCATAATATGCAGGTATTTTCAAGGTTGAAATAAAAAAAGAAGAAATAGTTCAATTCTTAACAAAGTTAACTTTTGAACAAGTATTGTCACATTGTCAGAATGTCCCGACGGATCTTTCGGACCGGACTGTCTGCACCAGTGTCAGTGTCGCAACCAATCAGAAGCTTGTGACAAGGTCACGGGAGGTTGCACTTCCGGGTGTGTGCACAATATGGCCGAACTCAACTGTGGCAAAGGTAAATGTACATTCAAAACATAGCAGTAGTATAACAACGAATGTGACAATATTGTTAATGACACTTCATGACGTTAAATGGTATTTCATATGTATGAAACACCAAATATGAATCTATTTACTCAAACTCTCTCGTTTTGGTTTAAAAAAATGCAAAATAACTGCGAACACCACAATAACTAAATATATTATATGAGTGGCAAAAGCCGAAATCATGCGTACCGTTTACATATTAATAATTATTCGTAAACACAGTCAAAAATATTTACTGACTGCAACCTTTAAACAATTCGATGGATTTATTATTCGGGAGTAAAATATCAATATACTAGTAAGTATCAAATTATTCGGTAAACAAGTTAAGAACCCAGTAACTGGTGAAATATTATTCAAAATAGGAAATTCTCACAAAGACACATGATTAACTACTAATATATTATTACAATCAGATGACTCCAATCACTCTTCTTGTAGCATTACTGTGCAGACATATGAGTATTAGGTTCGACTTGATTTAAAGAGTTAAATGTTCTTTAAGTTCTATTCTTAACTTGAACTCATTTAGCAATCAATTAGGCAAATCGAACATGCAAAAAAAAAAAAGTTACAACACACTTTTTAGCATGGTCCATGAGAAGGCGTCGAACTACGTGCATTGATACCAAATATTCCCATGTGAGATACTGATCAAATAATTGTCTGTAACATGTGAAGTCTGACTGACTGAAAAAGTGACAATCTTGCGTCTCTTGTTTTTACAACCCATGATGCTTAAGAATGTTGATGTTTTTTAAACAATGGATTAGGATGAATTCCATTAATTGTGATTTTCATTATGCGTGGGGGTCTATTGAACTTAATGAACTCTCCTATCCTATACTTTGTGCAGTTTTTAATCTATGTTGGTGTTAAAGTGTTTTACTTTCTTTTGTACGGTAGTTTATGTGTATGACCGCATTATGATTCCAGCTCCTTATGAAGGATCTACTCAATCTACAAAATCTACACACGTCCAGACCATAATCATATCAGCGGGGGTGTCTGGAGTAGTTGTGCTGCTGCTTCTTGTTGGCAGGTAATCTTACTTTTTACATTTCTACGAATAAGGCATTTGCATATTTCTGAGAGAAAACCGGCATTTGCACTTTATGGAGTAAACTCTACTGAAATGATTAATTTACACTTACATCTCATTTAACATCTAACATCTAAACTTATCTGAAATGTTCGTTTACATTTCTGAATTTTGCATTAACAGCTATCTGAAAAATGTAATTATGCCTATATGAATAATTGATTAATTCTTTATGAAAGACCATAATTCACACTCATCCAAAATTCAATGTATCTACAGCTATTTGAAATAAAATGCATCAGTTCTATATCTATCTGAAAGACAATGCATTTTAGCCTATATTTGATACACGATGCAATAGTAGCTATCTGAATTACAATACTTTTGAAATGTGGTGAGTTGACAGCTATTTAAAGCATAATATATTTTCACCAATCATTACATTTCCTCTCTTTCACGGCACTTGCATAAAGAATAATCTCAAATCAATCTCTTTGCATTTTGTGATTGAGCTTAAAAGGCTTTACTAATTTACTAAAACGGTCTTCAAAAACATTGCAGATATTAAAAGACAGTTCACAAATCGAAAATTGTGGAGCGGATATAAAAATCTGTTTTCGCATTTAAAGCAACTCCTATATCTGAAATGAAAACAAGCGGATTCAAAAACATAAAATAAAATACAAGAGATCAAGTAGAATGGTAACCTTGTAATATCTTCTTCTTTCAGCATCGTATACTGCATCTGTAGACGGAGGAGAGGCTGCACGTCAGAACGAAACACCGAAACAGTGAAACCTGAAGACGAGACTGCCGAGGTGAACCAAGAGACAAATACTGTATCGTAAGTAACACCTATGCTATGGAAACAGTTTAGTCTCCCATAACATATCCAGTCAACACATTGGACATATATTTTAACACAATCTAAATAAATTTAGATCAACAGGTTTTATATGAAGTCATACCGTTGAACAAAAAACATGGAACTATCGATCTTTGATTTAGATTTTTTTCAAAAAGTAGAACTGGCCCAAAAGCCATTATCCTACCTCATGTAAGAATCTCGATCTCTGATAAATTCTGATATCACCCTCTGGAGCGGAAGGATAAATCATTTATACCCCGACTCATAAAAAGCATGAAAAAAGCGTGCAGATTGAGCATGTACAATGTATGTTACCTCGAACACAGGATCAAGCTGGTTTCTTTTGATCAACCTATATGTAGCTTTGAACATATAGTCAAAGGGTTTATTTATCTTCATGCGTTTAAATTCACGGACAGAATACGAAATGTCATATTGTTGGTCAAATGCAATTTAACAAAGTTAAATAAAAGCTGTAATCTTGAGTCGAACCCCACCATGTATATTCTTGTACTCTTATTACAGCGAAACTGGAACAGACGTCAACCAAAGAGACATTTCTTGCCAGAGGAGGAACAGACGGAAGAAACTTCGCTCTCAGACACTGCCCAGCCCAACCCCGACCGAATCCTACTTCCAACCTCCTTCCTTTTTCCGCTCCTCTCAGGACCTGCCCAGAGTCTTCAGCACTATTGGCGGCTTTGACATATTTGGCACTGCAAGTGACGAACCAGGAACATCTCAATATGAAGATTGGTTTTGTGCAATCAGGAATATGAATGACGCCAAAGACGGCACTGATGTAAGTACACCACTGCAAGAAGGGGAAAATAAAGAGACAGCTGAAGAAGAGTTTCGAATATTGAAATATGAAAAGAATTTCAGTGATGTTAAAGACGGCACTGATGTAAACACACCTCAGACAAACGACTCAGATAGAGGGACAGGGGAAGAAGGATTTGACAGATATGACGAGGATTTTAGTGATACAAAAGACGTTGTATTAGACATTGGTTTCGAACTGAAAAATGAAAGTGCGGGCCAAAATATAGCTGTTGCAGAAATAGAATCCCCTGTGTCCAATCATATACACGATGAAGACAATACCGGTGTGGCCGTATGCAGTGGAACTGGCACAGCATGTTCTAGTCCCGTCAAGACCAGAGATGGGAAAGAACGTTTAAAACGTGTACGAATTACTGAGTATCTTGATAAGACATTTTGGATTTGAAATCATGACTATCTATTGTTTGTTCTTGTGTATATTAATTGTGTTTATTTCATGAAGTTTAAGGCCATTTGGCCCAAAGAACATAGGTTATTAACAATTATAATCATAATGCAAACGTAAACGTAACATTAACGTGGTACTTAAAAGCATCAAAATTGCGATGAATGCTGTTTAAAAGCAAAAAAAAAGAAACTTGATAAAGATAAAACGGTGTGTTTTCACTGAGATGACATCAATCAATAAAGTTAGTACAACTTGGATGAGAACAATATTTTTCTTGTGTATATGATTCTTTGTGACAAAAAGTTTCTCTAATGATATATGTTGTCAATTAACTCAGTAATCTTAAGATTTAACATTTAGGAAAAGCTGACATTAAATGTTTAGGTTGTAGCATGTACATATTCTTCAAACTCTACTTATATCGTCATATAATAATTATCAAGCAATTCATATTATTTACAAGTTGCTCTTTTGCTTAATTTTTTTCAAGACCAAATGTGTTTTGATTGCGATTGTATTATGTATCGACCCTTCTCAAGTAAAAAGCCATAAAGTATTGAATCAATTCACTAGTTTTTGCTAATACAGTAAATCCTTAATTCCACACAGGGCGTCTATTTTCATTTCATTTCTATTTGAGATAGGGTTCTATTTAAGGCAGCTTCGATTTAGAATTAAAGGGGCAGTGGCACGTTTTTAAAATTTAAAATTTAAAATTTTCACTGATAATTGTACGTTAATGTTAAATGTGTTATTTTGATAGTGTCACAAATCTCATAACACAAATCAATCATCTACAGTCAGAGGACAAAGTATAAAGATTCACATAAAATCCATTGGCGGCCATTTTGTGTGAACACCTTTCATACATTTTGTGTAAGAAAAAGGAATTGCATGGTTAAACTTTACATTATATATTTGAATTATTACTGCTACTACTGTAGTTCAAATACCTTGGCTTTCAATTGGAACCATTAATTTTCATGTTCCTGACGTCACCTTATATTCCCCCAAAAACGTGCTACTGCCCCTTTAAGGCATTCCGTACAGTTTATTTAGTAAAAATGTTATATTTTTTTTAAAAAGACGACATGTTTGTCTGTTTAGCCGGCGTTATTAAAAAAAACCACATCGTTAGTTGTTAGAGGTAAATACAGATATTTAATAGCAAAGTATCAACTGTTCTTGAAAAGTATAGTTTTAAAGCAAATCGACTTTGTATTGTGACAACAGCAAGGTAAGAAGTCGTGATTATTATCGAAACCGGGTAGTGACGCGGGTCAATCAGTTGAACGTTATTTTGGAAACTAACGTAAAGCAGTCAGAATGACAGCTACAAGTACATAGTGTTTGATAGGTTAAAAACTAGCATTCATGTAAATTTGACGTGTAATTCGGTCGTTGGTGAATATATATGACTGTGAATAGAGTTTCATTGTCATTGTAGCATTTATCTTATTTTTGCCATTTGACGATGAATATTATAGATATTTTCTATTTATATAATTAATTATTATTTTTTTTAAAGCTGAACAATATGTGATGACACGGATTGGTTCTTTAAGGAAAGCGTTTATCCATATCGGAAAGTTCTGTTTAAGGATTTCCTGTTCGAGGCAGGCTTCTAATTGAGGCACGCGTCTATTTTAAGATTTACGGTACGGCCAACTTGACCGTCCGTACGTTCGCCCGTCAAATTATGTTCTGATCAACAATCGGTCGCTTAGATGTACACTAGTTGTCCAAAAGCAAATGTTATTTTTTTCTATTTGTATATAATTTCCATATTTCGTCATAAAAGTATTTCCCCCGTTTTTTCGTCCTATGATGAAAGAAATGATAAACTACTAAATTAAGGACTACGTCAAAATCAATATTTCCCAATAGAGAGTTACAAGTACCATGAAACCCAGGGTGACATGTCGACTAAGTGTGCTTCTAAAAGGGGTAGTAGCAGGTTTTTGGGGGGAATACAAATGTATAATGTGATGCCAGTAAATAAGAATAAATGGTTCCGATTGAAAGGCAATGTTTTTAAACAAAATGAAGCAGTAATTAATCAAAAATATAATGTAAAGTTCAGCAATGTGATTCTTTTTTCTTGCAGGTGCTCACACAAAAGTGGTCGTCAATGAACTTTATGTTAATTTTTATGAATTGTTCTCTGACTATGGGTGATTGGTTAATGTAATGAGATTTATGAGACTATCAAAATAATACATTAATCATTAACGTACAATTATCAGTGAAAAAATGAAAATATAATTTTGAAAAAAAAAACGTGCTACTGCCCTTTAAGGTATAGAATATAAATCAGTTTCGAAAATTCAGTTTTGGTAGAATTTTCACTTAAATGAATTTTTGTTTCTGAAGCTTATGCCAACAGGATGAATGAATGAAATAAAACTTATATCTCATATTAGAGTTAGGATTTATGTAACGATAATTAGTTTTTGACATTAACCATTATTCTTTGAACCAGATTGTTTCTACGAAACGGTAAAATTTGTAACGTAAATATGAAACAGCTTTTCTCATTGATACAATTCTCTCTGGAAATAATCAGCATATTGCTTTTCTTTCACTGAAGATCAAAGGAAAGATATCACTCTTCAAACTGAAATTGCGAAAAATTAATGACATAATGAAGACATTAAACGTTTAAAAGCCGTGTCGAGGTCTCAGCCTTTTATTTTCAGAATATTAGGTTAGTGAATATCACACAATTTGTAGAAAGCGCCCAAAGTTAAACACTAGTATCACAATTCCTTTATACATGAATAGGTTAATGTCCGAGTACATGTAACTTTTTAAAAAAATGGAGCCGAGGGCCCCAGGGATTTTTTTAAGAATGGAGAGTTACGAGAATATTAACCGACTTAAATTACACTGAACTTAATGCCTCTTCAAAAACATAACTAAACATATTTTAAAAATCAAAATATCAAGTGAAAAACTTGATGTAAAACACAACGCTCCAATACTGAAAAAGAAAGGAGGGAGAGAACAATAGGTTGATGTCACCAGTGTAATTTATATATTATTCTCGTGCAAAGTTCCCACATACAGGGTTACATTACTGCTAAAAATCGATAATACTTGAATCTCTATTGAAGAAAACCCCCGCCTAAGCACTGCTAAAACGCGGAGAGAAAAAACGCTGAGTATACTCCGAACATTTACAAAATGGATATTCTCACTCACATTTGACATTAGAGACCAATATATGATTTAACGATTTAACGCGTTATTCACATGACTTAGACAGAAATAGGTTCAATATATTTTATTTCAAGGAACAAGCTTACAAAAAATTATTTACATGATAAACATGTAATGATATACATGTATAGTCTTTTGTGTTATTCGATCTAGAATGTAAGACATCGATATTCTATTATCCAATCGTGCGCATATTGTTTAACCATGTAGGTCAGAGTAGTTATTTTTGTTTAGTTATACCACTTTACAGAGTCTCTTTACTCTTTTCCGAAACACAAAGATCGTCCTTGGGAACATCCGAGAGAGACAAATCTTGTCCAAGTGCTTCTGGAACCGATAGAGAGTGTCCGTCTGCTCCGGACAAATTCTGGACAGACGGTGTCAGCGAGGAGAAACTCTGACCACTTTCTTCCGGTAGAGAAGGGATCAGTGAACATACTTCCTGTAGAAACCGGCTGTGGCTCGACATAGATTCGTACTCTGTCTCCTCCTTCTGCTTAAAAGAACCGGTTTTCCTGGTCGGAATGGAACCTGAATCAATCAGAGCACAGCTTTTAAAAAATTGAAGCTCACTTCCTCTGTCGGTAGAAGCTGTGGTACTGGATACGGGACGGGCATCTGCTGTAAGAGCCCAGGACCAGCTGTCCGCGGAGTCCGTCTTAGTGCTTGATCGATTGGACTCGCTGTCAGAGTACACGTTGACGTAACGACCAGCCATACCAAGTCTTCCACCTCCACATGGCGTGATGCTTGCGTTTAGAATAGTCGGATCGAGAGTTTCGCTTGTTCTCTGTGATCCAAAGTTGGCCTCGTTGGTTATAATGGAGGATATCGTTGAGCCGCACTCCGAGGACATCTCTATGTAGTGACCCGATGAGGCTTGACTCTTTCTGATCAATCTGAAAGATGGGGACCCTTGGGACGGGAATCGAGGCTTGCTGTGTACCGGTCGTACTTCCTGGGCACTTCCTACACGAGGTCGTGAAGACATCCTGACATACATTGTATCTTCTTCCAGAGGAAAGACGCCCTTCTCCCCTACATTTTCCATCTTAGCATCAGTAATCGCTTTCCAAGTAGCTGATTGAGTAATGTTGATCTTACATGACGGCTCACTGCTTTCATTTACTACAGCAACCTGTGACAACCCTGAAGGAAGAGCTGTTTTCTGTTGTCTGATCTCAACCTTTCCTTCCTCGTCAGTGTGTGTATTCCCTGCTTCCGGTGGAGCATCATTCCCGCCCTCGGATGAGGACAAGGATATAATGGAGTCGTTAATAAACGCTCCAGTTTTGATCTCATGAACTTCGCACATGACAACCTTTCTATGTCCAATGGGCTCCTGATCGCTGTCGCTGCTCCTCTGTTGTGCCGCGGGGACTCTCTTATACTCTGCTGTCGATGGCTCGTAAATGACGTTGTTGGTGACATCAAAACCTGCCCATACGCCTGTGCCGCGCAGAAATGTCACCATCTCCATCTCGTCCCCTGTGGAGATCATCCTTCGGCGTGAGACAGCAGGCCGGTCTTCCTTAATACCTGCTCTTTTTGGTAAGGCCCTTCTACATGTCGGCCAATGCTGGAAATATCTGAAAATGATAAAGCCGATTTTTTTTATCAAGTAAAAACTAAAACCGATTTTTTAAAAATCAAAAACTGAAAATTAATTTAACAAATTTAATTTGTTTCAATGAAATGTTTATTTGTTGGTCTTAAAACGGTAAAGAGACCTAAAGGTAAAGATTTAGATTTAAAAGATACATTTTTAAAGAAATTTGTTATATTTATCATTATCTACATTATCTATTGGTCTACTTACCAATTGCTCATTAGCACGTCAAATGATAAAGCATATTTTTTATCAATTAAAAACCAAAGCCGAGTTTTTATTAAAAAATGTTTGTTTCAATGAAAGGTTTATTTGTTGAACTTAAAACGGTAAACAAACCTAGCGGTAAACGTTTAGATTTAAAAGATACATTTTTTAAAGAAATTTGTTATATTTATCATTATCTACATTATCTATTGGTCTATTTACCAATTGCTCATTAGCACGTCAAATGATAGATTTATTATATTTATTATAATCTACAATGGTCTGGTCTACTTACCCATTTCTCATTAGCACGTCAAGACAGAGAATTGATACGTAGAGGACTCCCAGTACCAATATGGCGGCGGTCATGGCTATCAGGGGAGAGAAGTCTTCTTCCTCCGTGTCGCTCATTCCTGCAAACTAAAAGTTAATTTGATTAATTAATCATTTTTTTCGACAGAAATACAGTCACACATTCAAATCTAGTGTATATTTTGTGTGCGTTTCGTTAAAAAGATTTGATGAAAATAACCAATAACGATTGATAATTTTGTTTCTGGAAGATTGCAAGTTTTTCAGTATAATTTTCATGATAGCAATACGTCGTAAATTGAAAATATTAGGCAATAAGTCCTACTATTCAATCTCGTGAGTGTGCAAATCGATTATGAAAATGAGGTGCAGTATATATTATTTCCGTACAAAACATAGAGGTAAATTAATCTGGACTACATTCAGTTATACATTTTTCGCACCCGTCATCCTTTATGACATATCGTTTAAGTGCAAACATGCCGGAACATTATCTTGGCAATTGAACAAGTACAGCTTGGCAATAAAACTTAAAGAGTTTGCTTCATTTTGCTTCATAATACAATTATCTGTTTAAAGAAAAAAGTATTTTATATGTATATAATCACAATATCAGTCATCATGATGCAAGGACATATGAAAATATGGTACTTACTCAAAGTTGACCTCGTTTAGCAATATTGTGGTTATGAATATGGAAGTGCACGGGAGCGGGGGTAAACTACTCCTGGTAAACGAGGAAACGGTAACCTGTAACTCAACCAGGAAATCAATCATGCGTGACTCAACTATCAGTTTCAGGCAGTCTGTCGTCCTACCATCGCTCATGGTATTTGCTATGCGTTTGATATTAGAGTACACGATGTTTTAATCGAAAGTGTTTTAAATTAAAAAATTTGCAATCCTACTGAACTAGATGTAAAAGTTTTAAAACACAGTTCGCATACCTAAAATGTAATATTGGTATTAAGTTTTTATTGGTGATAAGCATAAAACGTTTCTCTGTTTATCATACCTTGATATAGTGATATGGTGAACAGAAATACTGAGGTTCATAATTGAATCACATAATTGATATCTACAAATCAATGGTGTGAGGTAACTTAATGCGTAAACCCAATTAAAAGGTTTAAATTAACCTTCGTTTATTTCGTAATAATATCGACCTTTAAGATACAGATTGATTAGTCGGACACTTGTTTATATGATATACTATTAAAGGTATTTTGGTGATTTGTTATCTTTAACGACTTGGATGTTATAGTTTGCTATAGTATGCTATAGTATGCTTTAGTATGATAAAGTATCAGAGGAAGTTTTTGTCATCCGACTAGCGAGAGCGAGGACATACGAATGTTTACAAGGGTTTGAGGAAAAAAATAATGACACAATTTCTTCTTAATTTGATAATGTTTTTATTTGCTTATTAATATAACTCCAAAGTGTACCACATTTCTACAATAAATTGATATGTTACATTCATATCTATGTATAATTCTCGCTCTCGCTCAGACGATACAAATTGTCCCAATAGTTCCCTTAGTCATTCTTTGGGCAATGATCCCTTGTTTTGCTACTTGTAAATTCTTAGACAAACTTGTCACTTGTGGATCTAGGAGTTTTTAAACAAGTGGGGTGTAACTTTTTAACGGGGGGATCCTTTTCTCAGGTTTTTGTTTTCGAACTTGGGGTTGTCGAATCCCCTAAACCCCACCTGCATCCGCAACTGTACATATACGTTATCTTCACTCATTGGATCATCATCCAACGCAAAGCCTTAAACGCTAGTATCCGAATTGTCAGTTTATGCCTTGCTGCAGACACTTGAATTTTCTGTGCTTGCTCTCTAGCTTCCTATGAAAGAAAGCAATATTCAAATCAGAAAGTAACTGGAGGTTGCTAACAATCACCTGTAGGGGCGCTGATATCAGCACAGAAAATGCAAAGGTCTGCAGCAAGGCATAAAACTGACAGTTCGGAAACTGGCGTTTTAGGCTTTGCGTGAGAAGATGGATGTGTTTTAGGATTACTGCATGATGAAGTTAAGATTTGACAAGACATGTTTATAATTTTATTAAAACAAACGTTTTCTACAATACTGTTTCAGTTCAATAGATATAAGAGTAAACTATATACACATACCGATGTACAAATCAACATAGTTTGGTAACGTAACTGCATATCACTTCTGCGCATTATTTTTTTATATAGTAATTGATTTATTGATAGCGACATTATCTCTCAACCTGCTAGTAAAACTATCCACTGGAAAATGCGTCCATACTCTATTTGACAACGTGTCCAAATGAACTTGACGACTCAAATGCAGGATCAGTGTCAGTATTATACCCGCAGACATATACAAGTACTTCACAGAACTATAGTTTCTTTTTAAAGTTTTAAAAGTATCAAAGTTCCTTCATGAAGTTAACAGAGCGAAAATGATTCAACTTTGTACATGGGAGCAAAGACTTCAATATTTTGCCATGATATTCCGTAGAATAATCTGAAAGGAAACATAAAACCGACGATGCAGTTCAAGATTGACTCTCATAAGCTGTAGGAACTGCAGTGATATACATTTGGTTGTATTGGCTTGATGAGGAACTACTTGCAGGTTGTTGAGCCAGGGTAGCGTCAAACTGCCTTGTTGTACCTGTATGAATTGAAGGTGAAGCTAGTTTTTCTGACGACTCGTAGATTGGATTGACGAACTCTTCTTCAACAGGACCAAAATCAAATTTTCTTATATTGCCTTTACTTGAAAGAAGAATATCTTGATTTACAACAACTGCTCCTTGGCGAACGAGTTTCTTATGTGGATATTTCTTGCATGAAGATTGCTCATCTATTTTGGACTTGTCCAGTGAACTGCTTTTCGATGTCGTCGTTGGCAAACAACTGGCATCATCTCTCGTTGGGAAGAACAGATGTTGAGTGGATTGTACAGGTGGGCGAGGAGGCGGGAATGTGGGTTTGACGACCTTCATGGATCCTTTGCGCGGCAGGGTTCTAGAAGATGGTGGTGGTGCGCAAGCAGCGTTTTCGTATTCATCAGAAGTTGAGCTAACCGGAGATGGAACTGAATGCGGCTTTGTGGGAGGAAGAGGAGGAATGGATCGATGGGTAGGAGAAGAAGATGGTGACATGGGAGTGGGTAGAGGATTGGGAGGAGGTGAAGATGGTGACTTTAGGGTGGGAGGGGGAGGGGGAGGAACATGGGGTGGAGAGGACCTTAGTAACTTGGCAGGCTTCCGCTTCGGTTTTTGTGGAGGTTGTGGCGGCAGAGAAGCTGCAGGAGGGCGTCCTTGTTCCTTGTTGCAAGGTTCTTCCGCTGAGTCCTGCACTCTTGTCATCATCATAGTGAAAGAGGTGTCGTCATATCTTCCAGTAGTTTGTCCATGATGATCAATTCCAGACCGTTGTGTATGTCCGTGCTGTGACCTTTTCTTGTATCTTGTATCTCGAGGGAGAGAAGAAGGCAGGGGCGGAAGCTGCGAATCAATGGAACGTCCTTGCGTGTCATGTTTTCGTAGTAATAGCGGTGAAGGTTTTGACGGGTATCCGGGATTATAATCAAGACTTCTGGAAAATGATTTATTGCAAATAGGAGTCTGATGATTCTCGCGTGAAGGTCGTGGTGGTGTCGCGGGCAGTAGTGGTGGTTTGTTGGGTGGTCTAGGTGGTTTCAACGGACGCTTTGTCGGTATATTCAAAACTTTTGCTTCTCTATTTTTAGTACAGCGGTTATCGGCTGAAGCATCGTCCCCATCAGTTGTATCGTGATTCTTCAAGTCCTCATTGAAAACGTCCTCTGTGTTTTCCCATTTATCATCTTCGTTTGGTACTGGAGACAGTTGATTAAGATGTTTGGGACAACCATCTGAAGTATCTCTATCCGCAAGCTGAGTATCTTGTGCACGAGTCTCTGAATTACTTAAGTCTTTTAAGGGTCCTTGAAGGGAAGGGTCTTTTGTTGAGTTTTTAAATAACTCTAAAGAAACTGATGTATCCGGAATTATGTCCCGTTCACCACTGTGATCTGTGTCTTCTTCATCTTCATGTTCTTCTTCTTTATCGTCTTCTGTGTATTCCTCTTCATCTTCCTCTTTGATATCTGTCAGTTCCGTACCTTCTCTATCCACGAATGTATGACTCCCTTCTGCATTTATATCCTCATTTACAGTATTGTTCCTCTCGGATTCAGTCATTGTTAGGATGTTGCATTTTTGCATTTCATTTGTACTGCCATTGTCAGTTCCTCTGCCATTACATCTTCCTGTACCAGTTTCCTCGGTTTTGGATCCTTGTTCATCTTCTCTCAAATCCACTGTATTTACATTCTGCTCAATATCTGTGGTTAATTCTTGTTTTCCTTCATGGAACATCTCTACGATGGCACAGGCTTCATTTACCTCATTTCCCGAAGACTTATCCTGTTGGTCAACAGACGCGGAAGAAGCATTCTTGCTGTTTTGTAATCCATTTGGTTGTATTTGTTTTGAGTCATCGTCAATATTTTCTTCCTTCTGTGGTCCCTCATTGCTCATGAGTAAGAGTCTCTCACCGGAGGCTTCATCAGCATCTTGCAGGAGACTTCCTTCTGTTTCACCCACGTTACCTTCTTCTATCGTGACCTTGTACTGAAACGTCCTCCGTTTTGCTTTGAAGATGGCAGTGTGCTTGTGCAGGTATCTGAAGCAAAAATATTTTATATAAATATATTTGTGTTTATTTCCTGTTTTACAAAGTGAAACAATAATCTCATGCAAGAGTTCTCATTCCCATGGATATTGAAAAAACTATCTATTTTAGTTAACTTTGTTATTCCCTGTTTTATAAAGTGAAACAATAATTCCATGCAATGGTTCTTATGGATATTGAACAAAAACAATTTATACATCGAATCAAAAGATAAGCACCACCTACTCTTTAAACAAAATAAATGCCTGATATGAAAGATGCTATTTTTATTCAAGTGATCAAAACCAGGTTGGTTATTTCTAAAAAAGGAAGTTAGCAGTGTTCGTGTTAATATGAGAACATGTACTTCTTTTCTGAGAAATGAAGTGGGCATACTGCATCTCATCTTTGGATGATAGGAAGCTACTCTTGTTACTCCATATTGAACTATTTGCCAAAGATTTTTTTCTCCAAAATTTCATAACTTTCTAAAAATGTAAAAGACATCTATATTGTGGAAAAATACATGACCATGAGAAATAATAATTATGACAACTTTTCTGACTAATGGTTATCCTTATTCCAAGTATTCAATGTATTACTTATTATTTACTTATGGTAACACTTCCCAAATATCATGTTTACCCATTGTAAATGTGTATATGTTTATATGCTTATATTGCTCCCTGTTATTGAATCGGAACAAATAAATACAACCAAAAAACCTTCATTACACTAAAAAAAACACCTGCACCCAAAAACACGTTACTGGTTACAGCAGTATGAATCTTTAAATATATCATTTTTGAATATGACAATAAGTTAATATAGTTTTAAAACATGTTTCAGTATATACCGAACTCATCCCTGTAAATCATGTATGTTTGAATTTAAACGGCTATCTCCTATAGTAGAAATACAAATTCAACTCATTTGAAAGTATAATACGGAAACACGATCGAAACCGACACTCCGATGAACATTTAGTAGCACACCTCTAAGTGATATCATAATCAAAGAGTTTCTCTGAATAAATTACTGAGTTTGAAGATATACGATTTCTTATAAGAAGCTTACTTTGAATATAATATTGACTTTACTCAGGAGGTTCATTTCGGATTGAATTATTGGCTTTAAGAATAAGTTATACACCCACGCTAGTTATATTCGTACAGTGACGTTATGTCCATAGCCGTTCATGTTATATTGGTCTAGCATAATTAATTTTCATGAAAACATTACATAAAAAAATCATCAGATGATAAAACCTTGAAATTATAAACTTCAAGCTGAGATGATTTCAATTCAACATGCAAGGTTTTACAATAGGCCAACTTTTTTAATGAAAATTAATTATGCTCTACCTATTTACAAGTAACATGCAAGTCTATGGAAAACATGTCACCATATCAAGTTCTTTCAGAGAGAAAGTTTTGAAAAGGAAAACAGAAGCTAATTTCGGATCAAATACTCAGTGAAATATTGACTAGTCGCAGATTCATGAAGGATAAAATACTTAAATAATCAACAATAACGATAATTGTAATTAAATACTTTCTATCGAAATTCAAGCAATCTAGGCTCGTTTAAGAAAGAATGATTCATTATTTGGAAAGCGCATTTTCATGAATATTTGCTTATCGGGGGTTAATAGGGTTTAGAAGTAGATATCACAGATTCACGAAGAATAACATTCTTACTTTTGTAATTAACAACAATGATAATTGAATGTATTCTTTTTCGAAAAAAGAGGCTCCAAACAGATGGAATGATTTATTATGGAAAAGCGATTTTCGATGAATATTTTTTCAGAATGTGCGGCGGTTCCTTTATAATGCATACTTATATATGATTTTCCAGAAGCTCAGTTCTGAATATATTGTTATGTAAAACCAACTTGAGGATAAAACGCCGTTTCAGAAAATTTATCCGACTCTTAATGACAACAAATTTTATGATTTTTTTCCAGGAGGATAATGCAAAGTCTCGGGCATCGTATGGGTTCTTTAAGAAGGGTATACGCTATTTAGGAGTTCTCAGAAACTATCTAAAATACCAAGTTCATTTAGAAGATCACTGACGCATATACATGTAAAGCAAAAATATAAATAGTCTGTCACCCAGACCCTAAAGTAAAAATATTAAATTAATGACCAACCCAGACTAGAAAAGTATAGCAAGTCTAGATCACTCAGCTTTTGGATAAAGCATCTTCTGGGCTCCATTTTTTACAATACACGAATTATTAATTTTGTTGTCAATATTGAACCTTCTGAGACTAAATGTAAGTCTAGCATATAAAGTTTAGTACCGGGAATGTCCAGGCTTGGAACCTACCTGATGAGATAATAGAGGGCGATGAAGAGAATAACGAAGCCAAGAGGAATCCAGATCACAGGGAGGAAGAACAGCAGGAGATCGTTCACATCCCTCATCTGTCAACCATCAATGTCAATGAAATAAGATATTGAGTTATACACTTTTCTGCTTTCGACCCAGCTCTATAGAAACTAACACTCCTAACAATCAATCTTATTAAGATATGATCTATTTGCTACACTACGCTATCTGAGTAACGTAGTGAAGAAATTATGATATCATATTAATGAGATTGTCGAACAAAATGCTAGAGATTATGATTCTCGTGTTCATTTTTTTTTGTCAAAGAGACATTTAATACATTTCGCAAAACCCCTTCTAAAACATATAGCAAGATATATATGTTCAGGTATTATTAAAAAATATTTACTACAAGTTCCTTAATGTTAGGAATATTTGTGATGTTAACCGAAGTGCAAAGTGAAGTGTTTTTTCCATAAACTTTTACAATACTTGCAAATACTTTGAACAGTTGTTTTATTAAGCTATTCAAATATAATTACAATTCTCCTAAATTCAAAGTATATGGCGATCTTGTTGAAAGATATATACGTGCATGTTTCTATTTCCAATCGATTAGGTGTTTTTCATACAGGATGGCAATGCCTCGGGATATTTTAAAAATATGTTTTATTAACATATAAGCCATTCAAATTCCCTGCTCTTCTCAATTCTCTTACCAAATTCGATATCTATGGCGATCTTTTGTACACAATGATGATGGTGATTTTTTTAACGTCGCTTAATGTACAAAATAGTTTAATGATATAAATTTTGAATTAAAATTACCTTTATTACTCGTTTGTAAATGTATAAATGTTTGATTTCTTGCGTCATCGCCTCAAAAGCGTTTTGGATATATAATCTTTCTGAATATTCACTAGCTGTTTCGTCATTTGATCCCGAAACCACCATTATCACTGTTAAAATATGGTTTCATACCCCATTTTACAACGTCAAATATACAACTTTTCCCAACCAGAATATACCTAAGACAACTTAAGGTTGCAAATAATGTAAATACTAATATAGTTATTAACGGCGATGTTCATTTTTGTATAAAAACATTTTCTATATTTAAATAAAGTACAAAATGAACATACCATTTCCCATCCGAGGTTTGTGTATTGATAACCAACTTTAAAGAACAGGAAATATTAAACTAACTTCCGTGAGTAACGTTCTGCGTTAGTGAAAAAGCTACTATTGCTCACGAAAAGTTGAAATTCGATTTTACCAGGACGGTCACATACTGTCTGAAGTTCATATAAACGATGCTTGCTTTAAAATTCTTCCGCGTTAGAAACATGATATTGCAAGTAAACAAACTCCATGAATATAACATGTCCTCAATACTGTTGTTTGACTAGAGGTTTATTCACTGTTTTTATGCGCTAATTTACAGGCAATCATATCATAAAGAATCTTTCGTTATTGCTTATTTCTGGTAATGCTTATATGTATTAATACACCCATTTTTTCTTTTGCAAATGAGTTTATAATGAAATATTAAATTATTCTCTTATTTCTTTAAAAAGAAAAGAATTTGCATTTGTTTTCGAAGTTTGTAAATTTTATTTTTTTAAATTGCCGAAAATCAACTTCTGATTATTCGAAATAAACTCTTCTAGTGTTTTATTCTTGAAAAAGATGAGACCAAACAATATAGAAAATATAAATATGCATGTTCAACATAAATCATAATTTGTCTGTTGATGAGTTTATAAAGTTTTGTTTTATCTCTGTTATACATAGAATTACTGGAGATCTTTTCGCACTAAAGATTACAAATAGAGCGACAACATGGAAAGTACGATGTTCAGTACATCTTGGTAATTTTTTTTATAACCAATCTCACTGAAATGAGGTTATAATTTTCTTCACTACGTTACGCAAATTGATCTCACAAGGCCCTGTAATCGTTAATCGTTCGTAACACGGCGGAAACTTTGCGTTCAATCGCCGAAAACAGTGGTAAACTCTGCGTGCAATTGCGTACCATTGCGTACCATCGCGTGTCATGTGTGAAAGTGCACTCCTGTGTACCATTTTCGTAAATTATGCGTAAACTGTGCACGGTGCATAAACGTGTCAATGTCACGTTTTTGAGGGGTATTCAATTTCAAGCATTGGTGAGCCACATTCCTCACTGCTACGACAAGATCCTCAATAGTGAACATTGTTTGATCTAGGTTTCTGCCAGTGTTCAGGAACTCTTTCCGCCATTTTGATGTGTGTCACTCACAAGAGCTTTACTCTCAAATCCTCTTTGCTAGGTTTGCTTCACTCACAGATCACTCATTACTGGTCATAATGCCCAAAATTATGTCTTCTTGTGAACTATTTGTACGGAGTGTGCCAGTGCGTGTCACAAAAGGACTCACAAAATGGTCACGCAAGCTCGAGGCAGAGTAGACTAACGTGATCAATACGTGACAGTGCAGGAACTGGCGTACCGTAACCGTGCAAAGCGCAAACTATACGCAAATATCCCGTACAGTAACGGGCTCTTGCGGAACCAGGCTGGACGTTGTTGGGCACGGAAAAGACACATGGTTCGAATGCGTACAAGTGCGGACAGATTTCGGAAACTATGTGCAAATGTTGGTCCTAAACGGCTCGAAATATTTGATTAACAGGTGAAATATACATGTTAATCAACCGCAGTGGTACGCATTATTGAGTCCAATTGCGGAGTGAAAATACGTTAAAGCGTCAATGGGCAATAACTCGAGACATCAGGTTAACCTTTGACACTTGATCTTAGGCAGGTGTCTACCACCGAACAACACGCACTTCTCTGAAAGGCCAATTCTAGAGACACAAGTGTTTATAACACGGTGCAGTGGTTAATGATAACTAAATCTTATAACCTTTATATTTCCTAAAAGCAAGTTTTTTTTGCATATGTCAATCAATTCCAAATTCAATTATAATTTCTCAGTCTTTGCCTATGTACTTCGAAGATATGTGTTGTCAAATCAACAAACATTAACTAACTATTTATGTCAGTTCTGGTCTTCTTTTTTTATGATATAGGCTACAGTTTGTTTGAATTTGTCCCGCCTAATACAATCTAAATAAATTTAGATCAACAGATTTTTTTATTTTGTCATACTGTTGATCTAACATTGACCAGTGTGAGAGGTCGTCCCGGTGACCTTTCGTATGCAAATAAGGAATTCGCGATTTGATCAATCAAATTCGACGTTAGAAACAGTTCATAGTCGCTATTTCAAAGAATGAACGGAAGAAATATATGATGGCTTATGGCCTGTTCTCAATAACAGTGTGCATTGTGAAAAATAAATCTTGTTTTCGATACTGATAAGAAAAATATCAATAGGTTGATTTTATTTTGGTTGTAGGAAATATTTTTAGTTTTATGATTGACAAAAATCACTATTTTAAACATTATTTGGATGACAATGAAATAAATTAGTATAAACGAGTTTGATAAAAAAGGAGTTACATGTACCTCCCCTTGCATATGGATTTTCGCAGATATTGGCATTTATCAAGCTCTAACTTTGTGATTATTATTCGCCACGTTAGTATCTGTGCGACGTGCAATTATCATTTGTCATCGACAACTAGCAAATACGCTAATCATTTCAAAATGAAAAAATCTAATCTATTAATACATCCAAGCAATCCGCTCCGAATGACAAAGCTCCGAACAACATCCATTTCAAAAGATGCGCTGCTGAGTTTTTCAACTTCCAGCGAGCTAGGGCAAATTTTCTGTGTGGCCGAGAGGCTGATGTCAGAGGTCACCGGGACGACCTGCCTTACGGGCCAATGTTAGATCAACAGTATGACCAAATATAAAACCTGTTGATTGCGCCTAATACGACATCACATTATGGCATGCGGAGATTGCTTTGATAAAGATAACATAATAGTACATATACTTGGTTTGGTCTTTATCGACCATCATCAATTACATACAATATACATGTAGTAAGCGATAGAAAGCTCTATTTAGAAATAGTCGGAAATGTTCGTTTCCCTAGAACGATAGATCGGACATGTAGTGCTAAGCGCGCGGGTCGAGGTCGCTGATTGGCTGGGTCATTGGTACAAGGTGAATCGGACGGCTGTTATTACTAAGTCTGGTATGATCTACATGCATAGCGTAGTGTAGAAAATTAATATGGATCATGTTTTATTAAATTTGAATTTGACATATATTTTGTCAAAAAAAATTTAAATGGTTACGAGTATAGGTAGCACGTTATGAATATCTACAACTTAGTTCATATATAATAAAAGCTCAAGATTTTAGTTCCCCAACTACATGTGAATTTGAAGCAACAACTTCAAAAAAAGTAAATTTAGTGACTCAACTTCATTTGTACAAACACGAAATCGTGTTGGCGGCTATTTCCTCGAAAGACTCCTATCTGTTTTCGCAAAATGTCGTGTGATTATGATTGCTTGAATACTATAAAGTGATACACTAGCAGTTTCCTTTTATTATTCTTGTCCATTGTGGGACTTTGTAGCACGATATCTATTGATGTTTTTTGACAGATTATGATAATTCATGAAATCATATTCATTCAATTTTCGGATATATATATATCAGAGTAAACCATCCCTTCATCGTTCCCCAACAATGTTTCTATGACTATGGGCGAAATTATTTCCGGTAATATTAGGAGGAAACAGTAACTGTTCCGAAACATTTAACTAATTTGAATTCATCAGAAATGGTTATGTTATTAGTAAGGTATTTGCATGTAAACAGGTTGTAACCAAATAAGCGCGACACATGATGTCTACGAAATGAAATATCAACCGAACATATTCTAAGGGATAAATTAGCATAAATGCTTGTAAAAGGCGTATATCATTAAATATAATATATCAATTCAATAAGCAAACAAAGAACAACTTGACGGTGACGTCACGAACAAATATGTAATGAAGTCCAAGGCGGAACAACATTAAATTATTGCTGAAACAATAGTCACGTTGCATAACTGTTCACATGTGCAAATCGAAAAAAGTATATCAACACTGATCTTGTTTGATTGATAAACTTCATTTATCATCCAAAACTGTGTTTAACAGGAGATATCGTTTTGACAGTAGATTTTCAACAATGCCCTTTAATAAAAAAAATATCATGACATCATAAACGTATTACATCATTAGTAATAACGTCACAACGCTATAAACAAAACGCTTCACAATGCTATGACGTCATTAACACAATGACATCACATTGCTATAATATCATTGGTTTAGGAGTTTTAGGGTTATGCAGTGTTCAAAGATGTAAATTTTTAATGCAAATGTGTTGAAAAATAATGTTGGATGATAAATAGAAATTACCCTCGTGTCTTCTGACATCAAGTATATCAACACTCGTTGTTTAAAGTGTAATATCCTTCGTAAGCAAGATTGTGATATCGCGCTATTGGCGATTAATAGAAAATACCTGCAAAATAAATTTATGTTTTAAAGTATTCATGATATGTCATAAACTGGTTTGGTAAAGTATATTGAGGATATCGATCATTTCTTGACTAATATCATATATATCACATCGAGTTAGGTAGAAACTTTATATTTTCACGAGTGGTGCAGCCACGACTGAAAGTATTTTACTATTCTACCTTGCGAGATGAGATACACATGGTATTTGTCAAGAATTGACAGATATTCTATTTATCATATGTTGAAACCACTTCTAAAAAACGGCCAAATTCATGTTCGGCGGCCGCTTGGAAGAGCCTGTCGCCGCGGTAACAGTGTGACATCAGAAGAGAATTCGTGACGTCAGACCATTGTTTCATTACGTCACACTCATGAACGTAACGTACAGGTTATCACCACTTAGAAGAGTGACGATAAAGTTAAGAGGGTGTATTTCCCTGATGGAATAGAGTATCTCACTCTGTAGTAATAGAAGTAATGTAATAGAAGATTATATTTCGGAACTAAAACAATTTGAGCTGTATGATACAAGATGTAAGAATTGATGAACTTGTGTTAACCTGTATCATCAGCTCTCACTGAAAAATACAACCTTTAAGAATAAACCTGTTTGTGAGGTTTTGTTCATAGAGTAGCGTCGTTTCAGAAAATATTTGGTACCAATTTTGGTAGTCATCATTTTATCGTGTTCAAGAATGCGATTTAAAATGCGACAGTCAATAAGCTACTCTGTAATAAAGAAGTCAACTACTCATAAGCATTCGTCAGATTAGAATTACAATGACCCTTTTCTGAGAGACAACTAAATCCTGAAATTCTAACGCTATACAAATTTCTATAAGCATCATGTCAATCATCAGTATTATACTATCTAAAACAAAAGGTAGATTGCAAGATGCTTCTATTCGTTGTAATAAACTTTGTTAAAGAGTCTTTAAGTTGGCTGTTTTCAATTTCCCTTGTATAATATGCAGTACTTGAAGTAAACGATTTTCCTAAGCATTGCACATTAATGTTTCCCTTAATCACTGTGATTTTCATGTAAATATTTCCTTTTTCGGTTTCATGCTGTACTGCCGTGTAATTTCAGAATAAAAGGGGAAATTAGACTTAAAAGTTGATATATTAATCACCGAAAATCACTGATATCATCAGCCACGAGGATACGCCTGACCAGAAGTGGTCATTCACCCACATTAATAATTAAAATATATATCTAAAGATTTGTCTTTTGTTCGGAAAATGTTAAAATTTCACATATGTTTGGATTCATGTGTTAAGATTCGCGAACATAACCGTATGTCTTTAACCGTTACATATTTGGCAGATCATTAAAGCGAGAAGGGGTCAAAAAAGCACTTTTTTATGATCTCTACAAAATCCTATATAACTGATCAACAGCTTAATGCATAGATTATATGTCTTCCCTTGTATTTTGTCGATGTATTTGTTCTGATATATTTCTCAAAGTGTCTATATGGAATATTTAAATTGAGATTTTAAGAAATTGACCCTATCTCTCTATTTAATCATGCCAAATTTGGAAATTCTGCACCAGTTACAAGACGATCAGAATATATGGTTTTGAGAAGGATAATGTCACAAATGGACAGTTGGTGATCTTTGTCAGTGCCGTTGGATTTATTTAAAAGACGTCCAATCGAGACCAACATCACTCTTCGAAAAAAAATCGAACTTTAGCTAATTGATTTGATATATTTGTATTCGCGAGAAAGAATAGTTACCAAAGCAACACACATAAAAGCACTCATATTTTTAACATGGCAAATATTTACAGTCACAAAAGTTTACTTATGTACATACGATGTTTCAACATTGCCTTTACTGCGCCAGCCATCGGTTAAACAATAAACAGCTGGTTCAACAGTATCTTTACTGCGTCAGTCATCGGTTACACAATAAACAGCTGGTTCAACAGTATCTTTACTGCGCTAGCCATCGGTTAAACAATAAACAGCTGGTTCAACAGTATCTTTACTGCGTCAGTCTTCGGTTAAAACAATGTTCAGCTGGTTCATTATTACCTTTACTGCGCCAGCCATCGGTTAAACAATAAACAGCTGGTTCAACAGTATCTTTACTGCGTCAGTCATCGGTCAAAACAATGTTCAGCTGGTTCAACAGTATCTTTACTGCGTCAGTCATCGGTTAAACAATAAACAGCTGGTTCAACAGTATCTTTACTGCGTCAGTCATCGGTCAAAACAATGTTCAGCTGGTTCAACAGTATCTTTACTGCGTCAGTCATCGGTTAAAACAATGTTCAGCTGGTTCAACAGTATCTTTACTGCGTCAGTCATCGGTTAAAACAATGTTCAGCTGGTTCAACAGTATCTTTACTGCGTCAGTCATCGGTTAAAACAATGAACAGCTGGTTCAATATTACCTTTACTGCGCCAGTTATAGGTTAAAACAATGTACAGCTGGTTCAATATTACCTTTACTGCGCCAGTTATAGGTTAAAATAATGTACAGCTGGTTCATTATTACCTTTACTGCGCCAGTTATAGGTTAAAATAATGTTCAACTGGTTCAACATGACCTTGACTGAGTCAGTCATCAATCAGAACAAGGTTTAACTGATTCAATCTGTGACCAAAAGATTCTAAAAATAAGTCTGTTCTGCTGAAGCTGTTTAACTGACATCCAAACTAATACAAGTATCTAAATTTTGCACTGGAAAGTGAATCGACTTATATACGACTGCTTTTTTCAACGAAATTGAGTAAAACCTTGATAGATTTCTCTAAACAAATATATCTTATGATTTCCTAGAGGAAGGCGAACCCTCTAAATCAGTCATATCGGTGATTTGCTCGGCTTGTTTAACCCTTCGTGACGATTGAGTTCCTTTCCAGTTGACGTAACCACCTTCGTAACCGACGTCTTCGAAAGTAAGTTCCTTGCTTTCAGCCGGCGGTTGCGTCTCTGACTTCGGATCAGTGTAGTACCTAGCCAATATCTCCTGTTGTATCTCAGAAAGGGTTTGAGGTGCCATAGACTGATTATCATCAACGTCATTCTCATCAACGTTCTTTTGAGCAGTTCCAGACATGATGATGTAACCCTTCTTGTCCGTGGCAACTGCTCCTTGACACACACTTGGAATGCAAGAGTTGGCGAAATCCTTCATTACATACCCATCTGCATTGTCGGTGACAATTTGGTTTTGACTGTAGCTAAGTCCACTGCTCCCTGTCTGATTTCTCATTACCACGGGTTTACTAATGTAGATCTCTCTGCTCCCTTCAAAAATCGAAGGTCCACTGCCGTCGATCTGACTTCTGTTATCCGAGTAACCATTGGGTTCATCAGTGTCGGTCTGTTCACTGCTCCCCTCAACGACGGAGACTCCTCTTGCTCTTGTGTGACTTCTCGTCCTCTGTTCTACCTTGAGTCCACTGGTGTTGGTCGGTCCGCTGCTCTTAGGGTCTACCTTGAGTTCACTGGTGTTGGTCTGTCCACTGCTCAAAGAGCGTAACTTAAGTTCATTGATGTAAGGCAGTCCATAGTTATCCGGATCCGGTTTGAGTTCACTGGAGCTAAGTCCTCTTTTCTTCTGGTTCATCTTACGTCCACCGATATTCTGAGCACTGGTGTCTGGTGCTACCGTGTGCCCACTGTTAAGAGTCGGACTACAGATCAGTGGGTCTACAGTATCATCCGGGTCTGTCTTGAATGCATTTGTTCTTGCCACACCCGTCCGTTGCAGATTAACTTGCAGTCTACATTTGTTGGTCGGACTACTGCTAGTTTCGTCGGCATTGAATTCGCTTTTCCTGGTTACCGGATCAGCCGTGAACACACCCATGTTGGCTTGAGCTTTCTTCTTTAGAGAACCCATCAACGCTATGCTTCCTCTGAAGTTCATGTAGCCCGGATAATAAGATTTTGGGACATCATACAATGAATCATTCTCAAGATGCTCCCTTTCTTCAATGCTTTGATTTGACGACGTATCTTTGCCAGTATCCAACACTGGTTCAAACCCTTTATCTGGAGGCACCACATAACCATTTTGGTATGATTCGTACACATTGCCGATCGCTTCTAAGGTTTGAATTCTCTGTCGAACTTCCTCTGTGTTGGTAATATCTCCCTGCAAAAGACCAGCACCTTCATGGATCATACCATCCTCGGTGTCAGAAGACTCACTGACTCTCAGACGTTGTGAACAGTACACACTCCTCCGCCCAGGCGGTAAAATTGGTATGACGTCATACTCATGCTTACCATCATCAACATCAGACGTAACAGAACCGAACACTTCATCAGAAAGACTGTTGGTCGCTGAATTCCCAACTCCAATGATGACGTCATCAGTCAAGTTGATCCCTGGTGGTTCACCAATGCTTTCCTCGGCTTGGCCTTCCTTGGAGAATGACGCTTCGAGGTTTGCACGGTATTCAATAGACTTGGTCTCGAATCGTATGATTGGTGGAAATTTGATTCCCTTGTATACAAAAGCCGTATCCGAAGCATCAGTCTTTCCTGAAATGGGCGTGTTTTGTTTTGGAGTCCGTATGACTTCTTGCATCTCTGTCCGACCGTGTGTAAGAGCTACTGCAGCTTCAGCCCCTCTTGGACAGATTTGTGATACATCCATGTGGCTGCTTAGCTCTTCTGGCGTAGCTATTACGGGAAAACCGTTTACTCTCTTCCTCCTCCGTTGGCATCTGCATATGCACCTGTAAAATGATTTAGTTATTGATTTAAATGAAGTCTTATCAGGACGCAATGTTTCTTCATAATCTTAAAATGTTTAATAACAAACAAAAAATGGAATGAAAAAAAGTAATTAAATTGATTAGATAACGTCGGTTTTATGAGAAATCTGAATAAATTAAAAGATACATGATTTTTATTATGCCATACTTTTAACAAATATGGAGTAGTAAAAAAAAGAAAGAAAAAGAAATAAAGGTACAAACTAACGTTTATTAAGGAAAAATTATTCGAATATGAAATGAAAAATTCACCATGGCACATGAGTCAATGCTAATGAAATTATTTATACATTTAATTGATTACAGGGAAACACACATATTTTTCAAAAATAAACTCCAGTCTTATCCCCATGTCTAAAAACAATATATCAGCATTGAATTGAAAATTCAAAACATCTCAAAATCGTTTCTCAACATCCAGACAAAATAATATCAAATGGGCCTAAGGGTTTTGTTTATGTTTGGATAGGTGTGACAAAATAAGATTTCCAACAGAATCGCTCTTGAAGGGGCAGTAGCACGTTTTAAGAAGAAATATAAGGTGATGTCAGGAAAATGAAAATGAAAGGTTCCACTTGAAAGACTATGTATTTAAACTAAATGGAGCAGTAGTAATTCAAATATATAATGTTATATATATATATATAAGTTTAGCCATGCGATTCCTTTTTCTTACACAAAATGAATTAAAGGTGTTCACTCCAAATGGCCACCAATGGACTTTATGTGAATCTCTTTATTTGTTCTCTGACTAGGGATGATTGGTTTGTGTAATGAGATTTTTGACACTTTCATAATAATACATTAAGCATTACTATACAGTTATCAGTGAAAATTTTAAATATAAAATTATCAAAAAACGTGCTACTGCCCCTTTAAACTATTTTCAACTTTGTACCTACCATATAAGGTGGAAGAGCGCTACAAGCACAGACATAGCGGCAACCGTCATCAGGACAAGGTAGGTACCATCCTCGACTGTCAAGCTCTCGAACATCTGAACAAAGGGGATATGAATTATGAATTATTAATGGATATATTTGAGAATGAGTTGCTAGAGGTAAAGGTGGCTTCTCGACACAGGTCATTAACACAATCAAGTTTAATTGCAGATGCAGATGCAGATGTATATGGCCTGAAAGGGGGAATTCGTTGAAACTTGAAGTTTGCAAATGCTCAAATATCTAATTAGGGAAATAAACAAAATTACGAATTACAGATGGTAGAATATTAAAATAGGGAAATTACAGAACTTGAAACTGTAGATGTTAATATATACAAATAGGTAAAATAAATATGAATAGAGAAATAAACAAACTTATAAATTACAGATACTAGAATATTGAAATAGGGAAATATACAGAACTATAAACTGCAGATGTTAATATATACTTATAGGGAAATACACTTAAATCGGAAGATAGCAAGGACTCAAACATGATAGAATATTAAAATAGGGAAATATACAGAACTAGAAATTGCAGCTGCTGGAATATTTACTTTAGAATTTACAGTGGAATTTGAAATTTGCAGATGCTCATACATCTGAATAAAAATATACAGAACTACGAATTACAAAAGATTGAATATACAAATTGGGAAATACATTGAAACTCGGATTTGCAGGTGCTCAAACATCTTATAAGGGATGTATACAGAACTGGGAAAATACAGATGCTAGAATATCTGAAAAGGGAAAAGAGACTGAAATGTTAAAATTTCAGGTTCCCGATCATCTTCCGGGATTCATCTAAATCAGCTATTTGCAGGTGCTATGACATTCAATTATTGAATGAAATAGGTCTCTGCATTTGCTCGAACAAATGAGGACACGAATACAATACCCATATACGCATATACTTCTAAATAGAACATACTTATTACAAATGAGCTACCTTTATTGCTGACCTTTGGATATGGGGAAATACTAAGATATTACATCCAACGACATTTACATATTGAATCAAGACCCATAATTGGTGACATTAAGATTTCACGAGTTTCATTTTAACAAGGACAAAAAGTCAGCCAATCAAAACAAACGCCATAGAAAATAATTTCTTTGGAAACCAGAGAATAGAAACATTACAGTTCTCCTTTAAGCAAAACAAAGGGTTTTGCAAAAAAAAAGTTTAATAAAATAAACTAAATCAGGACATTATCAGAAACCCCTTTCAAGATATTGAGAAGCTGATTAAGATTGACCATTTTCCGAGGAGTGTACGAACTTGTTTTATTAGGCCATTTCCGCTCCACAAGGGAAACTTCCGTTGGAACAAGTTCGTTTTCCGTTATCATCTTGAACTTGTAATAAGTATTTAGATTTCACACTCGCTAAATAAGCAGAAAGGTTAAACAATGTCTATCTGTTATACCGCCTTATCTATTAAACACTATATTTTGTTAAAAGGTAAGTAAAACCGTTACTTATACACATAGTTGCATATGGCTGTAAATGAAAGTCTCTTAACATAGCTGCCAAGAAAACGATATTGAAGGCCTTTATTGTTATATTTCATTTTTAAGGGGCACTATAAGTGAGCACGCTTCTAGGTTTATAAAACGTTTGACTACAAGACTCTACAAAAAGTGCTTCTCACATAATTGTATTAAAAAGGTATTTTATAACTGTTATGATCTTATAGTCAAAAGTGAATAGATAATAAGATTATTGATTTAAATTAAACACAATTTTTACAAATATTTTCTACTCACCTTTTTAAATGCAAAGACGATTTAAAGTTGCCTTGTGTGTTATAACATCAACTAAGCTACAGTTTCTGCTTAAAACAGAGAAACATCTTCATTCTAGATTTGTAGAGTGTAAGTTCAAACCCATCAGTAAGCGAGGCACTCGTCACTCTGAACCAGGGTAACTTTAAAACAAACCGACTAAAACCGTTGTAAAAGTTTCTTCCCGTAGAAAATTAAGATTTAGAATAGAAAAAACAGTCGCACTATTAGTCCTCTTTAAGTGTCATATTCAAGCTGAATTCTTAGATCCATGAAAAAGCTCGACTGAGGCCCATTAATGCAAATCGTAGTCATTGAGATTGAAGCATAGTTGCATGTCATTAGATGAAACGTCCTGATTCAGAGTGGTGGACTGGTAATCATGTGGAATTATTTCCCTGATAGCTGTGTTGGATCGCTTTTGTTTTGTTTGAGTAGAACAGTTTCCTTCTCTAATTCTCTGTTCTCCGATATCTTCATCAAAATTATCATTTCAATTTTCACTATTTATCACATCATAACATTTCTAAATAAATTCAAATTTGAAATGGCACGTGTCTTTATAAAACAAACAGGTTCTTGACAGTCAACGGTAACTGTTACTTATTTAAGATATACAAGTAAATTAATACAATATAAAACTTGAAACAAAAGGGCATGACTTTTATCACGGTAAAACAGGCATTTTGTAACATTCTTACCCTCTTTCGTATCTCAATTCAATCTAAGGGTAATTTTCATTTCGTGTATATGCAGTCTAAATAAACCTAGCACCTAAGTAAATCCGTTTCACTGGGTCTAGAAAGGCCTAGTAGAGGGTAGCGTCAGCCCACGTATCGAATTGACCCATCAGAACTAATCTTAACAAGCCACAATAGTCTGCCTTCGCACGTAATTAACTTTGGAGGGTCATAGGTCGCAGAAAGGTCGGCTGACGTGACCCTCTACTAGGCCTTTCTAGACTCAGTATAGGGGTGAAACGAATTATTTTGAGGCTAGGTTTACTTAGACTGGTGTATATGAATAATTTGCCAATCTAACTTACTGCAACCATGAAGTCATACGATGTATGAGACGAAGGAGACCTATTTTCCATGCACTGGTCACAGGGAAACTCCGTCAAGAGTTCCTATTTTCCAGATGGGAGTCCAGGGGAGAGGAAACGTTCCAATTCACCTGCATGGACAGTAACACGTTTTTTGATAAGTTAATGATAGATGTATTAATTTGGCAGTGTCAAAACTCTAATAACACAAGCCAATCTTCCACAGTCAGAGGACAAAGTATGAAGAGTCACATAAAATCCATCGGCGGCCATTTTATGTCACAGGGATTTGTATTGCTAATAATAACTGTTCCTAGTAAGAATACTTGAATACGATAATCGCCTATTACTAATAACTCAGTATTATTAGTAATAGGCGATTATCGTATTCAAGTATTCTTACTAGGAACAGTTATTATTAGCAATACAAGTCCCTGTGGTCACAGAGGCCTGTCCGAAAAAAATTCAAAATAAAAGATTCAAGATTCAATATTCTTTATTATCCATAAGACCACAATGGCGGTATACGATTACATTACGATGATAGAATAGTTACAAAACAGTAGTGGACAGGATGGTTTGTTACACAATACAACAGTATTCGTGATTTGAAGAGAAAGTGCTCATGAAACATATCTTACGATGTGCTAACATGTACAAATTTAGTCAAAGATTTCAGTCCTGTTATTTTCTTAGTTGAGAAAAGTAATCTGAATGAGTGCTTAGTGCGGTTTATAAGGTATTTAGATGGCAAAGTGTTTTTTCTAAGGGACTCAATGACGCTACAATTAAAAATATGTAATGCATCTGCAACTGATGTTGAATTACATAACTGACGGGTTCTATTATCTTTTGATATATTTATGATTTGTTGTCCTGCAATTGAGTAAGTGACATGTGATATATTTGGAAGATAAAGATAGTGCTCAAAAGAAAGTGATGTTTTGTAATACTTATAATAAAAGCCTTCAGAACATTTATCTTTAGAACTGTGAACATGATTGTTAGAATTGATCACTAAGGGTTGTCTCTATTGTAGAAATTAACCACTGCCTGTCATAAAGGTTCGAAAACAAAAATACATATGAGAGGCCACAATTGTTATAATTGACTCAATGTGTTTTGTCCAAGGTGATTATATGTACATGTATGTCACATAGATCTGAAGTGATCAAGTTTACAATGTCAGAAGATAGTTTATTAGTTTCATTTACGTGTTTATGCCAGAAGTGAATGATTCTTTTGTTTATCAAATGTCTATCGGTTTTCGACCAAGTTCACCATACACAATAAAGTTTGGTGTTGACATTTTAAGTCCTGCTGCTAATTTCAGGAAATGTAGATGTACCTTTACTAAAATATTAATGTTTGAGTCACCCCAAGTTTCGGCTTCATATAACAGTATTGGTAGAACCTTACTCCAAAAGCCTTCATAGTGCAGTCAAGCGGTAGATCACAGTTACAGGCATTTCTAAAAGAATATACATATACTTTGTAGCATTCACAGCAAAAGATTTTAAGTCAAAATTGAATTTCCTTTTTTTGTGAAATACAAATAAAAAATAACAATATTTGTCAACAATCTTAATTTCCTTATCCTCGACAAAAACGATAATGTATTAACTCGTCTCTTTCCAAATATAACTATCATAGTCTAATTAATATCAATATCAAATATCAATATGCTTTGAATGAGTTAAGAGAGTGTAGTAAAGACTTAGGGTTTATAGCAAACCCTGTGTCGTCCACTTACAATCCATTACAATCACAACAACAGTTTCATATACAGAGAAACGTTTCCCTTTTAAACCATAGAAGTCCAACCCTTTACATGTATCTCGTTTCATCCACGCTTCAATATCATCGTGGTACATACAGAATGATAGAGGTCACAGATGTTCTCCTTGTCGGACCCCTGAATGACTGGGAGAAAAGTTTTATTATCATTTAGTTGTATCCATTATTTGACATTCTGATAAATTTTCTAAGCGATAGGAATCAGTACTACCAAATAATTTAGTCCAAAGTCCTAGTCTCCAGACATCACCATCAGGGGCAAATTAACGGGACTTCAATACAATCGGGATGTTCTACAGCCAGTTTCAATAATCATCCACTTGTTAGAGAAACTAGTACAGTAACGACAACGTATAAGTCAGAAGAAAATTAAATATATAAAGACATCAAAGAACAATCGGGTTACGCCACTTAAAGTTTATAAATTATGATTACAGCTGCCCAACGCTTTCCAGATGGTTGTTCTATCCGATGAAATTTGAATCTTCCATAGCAGACCTTACATGTTTAGCCATTTGGCATTGTGAAAACTTCTTTTATATACAATTACAACTTTTAATTGAGTATGCAAACAATGATAACCATTCTGGATCGTCAATATAATATTTCGAAGAATATTTTTGCTCTCAAGAACATATCATGTAGGGAAACATCAAAATCAGTTTTGTTTAAGGCTTCCAACATTCTAACTGATGAAGTAGTGAGCATGCACTTTAAACTGTCTGTTGTTTTAACTTAAGATGATGTTTTTCACAATATGCTTTGTTTATCGCTTTAAAGAGCATTCAAGCTCTTTGTTTATCGCATAAAAGAACATTCAGGTACTGCACAGACTTCCCAATTTACAAACATGTTCCTGGTATAACACCAGGGCGCCCCAGAATGGTCCGGATCTCGACACAGGTTGCCAATCTCGGACAGGCTTGAGGCACCAGGAACTCCTGAAGCCTGAAATGTCATAGTATACACTTGAACTTTATAGTAAAAGTTTTAACCAAAAGAAATCATACTCCATCAGAATATACAATATCATCCTTTCTATTAAGGCAGTCATTCTTTCAATGTCATCGTTATGTATGAATTGGTAAACTATTCAATGGTATCCATCTAATGTGTTGTCATATCAATGAAATCGACAAAACATTTTTAACTGAAATCAATAAGCAGTCCTTCAAAACAAAGACGGAATTCGTTCGAGGATACTGGCTTGTACCTGCAATCGCATTGAAATCTGAGAATCTGTTACTCGCAACACTCTACGTTTGCCCTAGCAACTGTACTATAAGGGGCTTGTAGGGTTGCCTTATATCTGACCCTTCACGTTATTCAAAAACAATAGCCCATTTAAATGTCCAATCGTAACGCTTGTATTTGCAAATCATGACAATTATATAATTAAAGTATTTTAACATTTTTGTACCCACCTAAACGTACATTATATCAGTCTGGTGAACTAAACAGTTTTCTTATGTTTCCAGTTACCTTTGAAGTCTATTGTCATAAATATGTCAGGACTTCCCTCCTACTAAAGGTATAGCAGTGTGTTAAAAGCTAGAGAAACGTACAGTTTGAGTGTGAGGATGTGGTTTCTGGGAGTCCCATCTCTGGCAGGGCATTCTATTCTTTGTAGTCGAGACATTCCCAAGATAGACTGAGGTTCCCCACTGGTCTTTGTCATAGTAGAAGCAGTCTTCAGCTGAATGCAACATATCAAGTGTGTAAGTCAGTAATTGCATTCTCTCCCCACAGAGGTAGATCAAGTCATCTTGATTTAGCCTCTTTTATTTTACGTCGAGTTTGTTGGATAGCATGGGAGACGCCTGATTGGAGGCAATCAAAGTTAATTGTGCAATCAGCGACGCTTTTCTTAAATCCTCGTTTTGGCTACTTAACCAGGGCAAAAGCATTGTGATATGAACCACCCTTTCCATGTGTGAAGCGTTGTCATTTGGTAAAAAAATTCAAATGGAATGTGACTCAGTTGTTTTCCACTAGGGGAAACTGCCGGAACCCACGTATTTTGACGTAATTTAACAGTGGCTATATCAACATGACTTGATCCGCCTTTGTGGGGAGAGAATGCAGTAAATCATGTTTACGCCCTTTCGATGATATCCTTTTATTCAAAATCGGGGGTGTATCAAAAATAAAGTGGAAAGACCAAAGAAATGATGGAAAGGTTGAGGAAAAGTAGGAATGAAGGAAAAATGAGATAAACAGTCACTGCCTCTTGTTTAAATTGCTGATCGGCGCTTGAAAGTTGCTCGGATAGTCGAACCAGAAAGCTCCAACTGGCACCTCTAGGGTCACCGAAGCACCTAAACCACCACATCACCTTAAGGTATAGAGCCAAGTACAGTAGTGGCATGATATGTGACATGATCATTACGTTATGATTCAATGAGTTGACCACCCATTTGTGTATGCATAATTCTAACTCCGTGATTTATCTTTGCAACTTCCAATATTGAAGCCATGAAACAAAAGAGTAAACTACATGTACAAAAAGCCTGACTTTTGAAAGTGTTTGTAAGGCTTTATGTTATGAACGAGTCATCTTCATTTTATATCATCCAATGGGTATAGGGCAAAAAGACCAAGGTTCGGACACCACCCGCAGTCTCCGGAACTTCGGACACTTTTGATTATGAGCTGACGCAATTATCTGTGATACATACAAGCCTCTTTTTTCACAGTATTTCATTTCAATCTGTTGTGATATCTTAATCTTCGACAAACATTTTATCATTTGATACATTTTAACCTGTTCATGTACTAAATTTGCAAAACTTACAGAACTTACATGCACAAAGGAGGTCGGACCATTCCCAAACTCCAGTCTCCGTATCACAGATGGACACGTTCCTACCACCTATGTACTTGAGGTCAGAGTGACATTTGTATGTCACGTGCACCTTCCGACCAATCACGTCTGTCCTGACAGCAGGCGCCCCAAGCAATGTTGGAGGACGGGCACATTTTCTTTCTGGAATTCAAAGTATATATAGTAGGTTATGTCCAAAATACATCATTTTTTATTTACTTTTTAGGATGGCCATTGAAAAAGCTATGGCATGGCATAGCTGGAAGCTTTGATGCTAATCAAAAGTCATACTTAAGTAGATCAACAAATAGGCAAATACACGGGATCGATGTTATGATGTCAAACTGTTTTTGATTCTTGAGACGTAGCTTTCCAGGAGTTTTTTCCCTGAAACATGACGTCATACCCGAACATAAACAAATCGTCTATTTTGGTTAAGATGAGTTTAAAAGGAATGGTTGAATTAAATGTTTTATACCCATTGTACATTCTCGGACATCACAGAATTGCCAGTCCTCATTCGGGTCCGTGATATAACACCAGGGCTTTACTTCGTTCGGTGCTCGACATTTGTTGCCAATATCTTTCATAGATCCACATCCAGTACATCCATTCAACTTGTTTCTCACAAGGGGATGTTTAGGCCTGTCCCTTATCCACTCCTGACACTCCCGACCCTTCTTGGTCTTGTGTATGTCTCCACCATATAGAGCTGATGTTCCTCCAGCACTATCAACAATTGCTGTAAAGCAACTTGTGGCTGCAACATAATTACAAAATAAAAACTTGGAGGAAGAAATAAAATTAGAACTGTTTGGTTTGAAGCTAGTGAAGGACAAACATTTAGTGAAACAGATTAGGAAGGACAACAACTTCCTGAGGCAGATCTGTGAAGGACAACCATTGGATAGCATGGGAGATACATGATTGGAGGCAATCAAAGTTAATTGTGCAATCAGAGATGCTTTTCTTAAATCATCGTTTTGGCTACTTAACCAGGGCAAAAGCATTGTGATATGAACCACCCTGTCCATGTGTGAAGCGTTGTCATTTGGTAAAGAAATTCAAATGGAATGTGACTCAGTTGTTCTCCGCCAGGGGAAACTGCCGGAACCCACGTATTTTGAAGTAATTTTACAGAGGCTAATTTAACAGAGGTTGAAGGACAACCGCTCACTGAAGCAGACTAGTGAAGGACCACCACTCACTGAAGCAGACTAGTGAAGGACAACCACTCACTGAAGCAGACTAGTGAAGGACAACCACTCACTTAAGCAGACTAGTGAAGGACAATCCCTCACTGAAGTAGACTAGTGAAGGACAACCACTCACTTAGGCAGACTAGTGAAGGACAATCCCTCACTGAAGAAGATTATTGAAGGTCAACCACTCACTGAAGCAGACTAGTAAAGGACAATCACTTCCTGAAGCAGACTAGTGAAGGACAACCACTCACTTAAGCAGACTAGTGAAGGACAACCACTCACTTAAGCAGACTAGTGAAGGACAACCACTCACTTAAGCAGACTAGTGAAGGACAATCCCTCACTGAAGCAGACTAGTGAAGGTCAACCACTGACTGAAGAAGACTAGTAAAGGACAATCACTTCCTGAAGCAGACTAATGAAGGACAACCACTCACTGAAGCAGGTTTGTGAAGGATGACCACTTCCTGAGGCAGATCAGTGAAGGACAACCACTCACTGAAGCAGATTAGTGAAGGTCAACCACTCACCGAAGCAGACTAGTGAAGGACAATCCCTCACTTAAGCAGACTAGTAAAGGACAATCACTTCCTGAAGCAGACTAATGAAGGACAATCACTTCCTGAAGCAGACTAGTAAAAGACAACCACTCACTGAAGCAGACTAGTGAAGGACAACCACTCACTTAAGCAGACTAGTGAAGGACAACCACTCACTTAAGCAGACTAGTGAAGGACAATCCCTCACTGAAGCACACTAGTGAAGGTCAACCACTCACCGAAGCAGACTAGTGAAGGACAATCCCTCACTTAAGCAGACTAGTAAAGGACAATCACTTCCTGAAGCAGACTAATGAAGGACAATCACTTCCTGAAGCAGACTAATGAAAGACAACCACTCACTGAAGCAGGTTTGTGAAGGATGACCACTTCCTGAGGCAGATCAGTGAAGGACAACCACTCACTGAAGCAGGTTAGTGAAGGTCAACCACTCACCGAAGCAGACTAGTAAAGGACAATCCCTTACTTAAGCAGACTAGTAAAGGACAATCACTTCCTGAAGCAGACTAATGAAGGACAATCACTTCCTGAAGCAGACTAGTAAAAGACAACCACTCACTGAAGCAGACTAGTGAAGGACAACCACTCACTTAAGCAGACTAGTGAAGGACAACCACTCACTTAAGCAGACTAGTGAAGGACAATCCCTCACTGAAGCACACTAGTGAAGGTCAACCAATCACTGAAGAAGACTAGTAAAGGACAATCACTTCCTGAAGCAGACTAATGAAGGACAACAGCTCGCTGAAGCAGGTTTGTGAAGGATGATCACTTCCTGAAGCAGATCAGTGAAGGGCAACCACTCACTGAAGCAGGTTAGTGAAGGACGACCACTTCCTAAGGCAGATCAGTTATGACGACCTCTCACTGAAGCAGACTAGTGAAGGACAACCACTCACCGAAGCAGACTAGTGAAGGACAATCCCTCACTGAATCAGACTAGTGAAGGTCAACCACTCACTGAAGCAGTCTAGTAAAGCACAATCACTTCCTGAAGCAGACTAATGAAGGACAACCACTCACTGAAGCAGACTAGTGAAGGACAACCACTCACTGAAGCAGACTAGTGAAGGACAATCCCTCACTGAAGCAGACTAATGCAGGACAACCACTCACTGAAGCAGACTAGTGAAGGAAAATCCCTCACTAAAGCAGACTAATGAAGGACAACCACTCACTGAAGCAGACTAGTGAAGGACGACCACTCACTGAAACAGACTAGTAAAGGACACCCCCTAACTGAAGCAGACTAGTGAAGGACAATCCCTCACTGAAGCAGAATAGTAAAGGACAAATATTTCCTGAAGCAGGTAAGCAAAGGAAAGTACTCTCTGATACCGATCAGTGTAGGACAACTGCTCACTGATACCGATCAGTGTATGACAAGTGCTCACTGATACTGGTCAGTGTAGGACAAGCGCCGTCTGATATTGATCAATGTAGGACAACTACTCACCCATACCGATCAATGTAAGGCAAGTACTCACGTATGCAAAACATGGCAGGGAGAGTCCAGCTCCCCTGAGAATCACAAAGAGCTTCTCTTGGCCCGGAGATGTACTTGTATTTCTCTTTAGCCATTTGGTCACACTCGTACTCGATCACGACCGGAAATCCGGGTCTGCTGAAGTTCCGGCTTTTCACTGCGCCCTGATTCACATAGGTTGGCTCTTCCTCACAAAGTGCTGGAATAACCGGCTTCTGTTGTTCCTTTGTGTCAACTTGCTTTTCGTTGGGTTTTGATTTTGTCTGTGAAATTCAATCGATCATGTTTTATTGTATGAATCGAGGGACAAGATTACAAAAAAAATCAAAACATCAATTAGACCAACTGGGAAATACTGGGTATACATATGACAACAATAGTTACACATCTTGAACAAAAAGTTGGTTTCATTTTCAGTGCCGACACTGACGCTTAAGTTCATTTAAGACATTTGCCTGCATATCGGCCTGAGATCAGTCTTTGACATAACAAACTCCAAAGGCTAGCCTCAATTTACAAGTCTTAGAGCTTTCGTGTTTCTTTTCTTTTCTTTTCTTTGTTGTTCATTTTGTTTTTTGTTTTGGGGGTATTGTTTTGTTTCAGATGACTTGGTAGTAAGGAAGCGAGACCGTAAATTGAAATGTACTTTTTTTAGATATGATGACATGTTTTAAAGAGAAAAAAAATTATGTTAGCTCGAAAATGAAAAGGCATCAACATGTCGCTTACATTTTCAGAAACCTTTCGATCCCCTGATAATAACGGTACTAAATCGTCTAGGCTTCGTTTGTCTTCAGCGTGGCAATCTCTGTCTTGTAGGTGTGCTGAAATCAATCAAAAGATCATTTGTTTTTTAACTTCTTTTACATGCTATATTCATACTGCATAGAGGATACTTAATGTAGTTTTACAATTACCAGGTTTATTTCATCGAACGTCATGCATGGGTAAAGTATACATTTAAAGTATACATCTCACGAGTGGGACAGTTGGTCTAATTGATGTTTATTTTTTGTTTTAAAATCTTGAAAAGTCCCTCGATTAATGCTCATATCTGCTTTAACCATTTCACGAGATAAAATAATCCTGAAATTTGGAAAATTGCATTAAGTATTCTATTTATTATATGATTTTACTAAAACGAGCAATTAACATTGCTTTAAAAAGTCAAAGTTGCCCCAACTTGGACAAATAACAGAAAGTTGTTCCGGCATCCAATATAATATATCGTCACTGGTCACAGTGAAAATATAAGATATCGTCACTGTAGCGTGATAGACATTTTATTTCTATTTCATTTCTAATCATATAATTAATTACTTTTGTTATTCTTCATTATTTATTTTTTGTTAAACGAGAAGATTGAAGACCGTCGCGGCACCAACAAAGACTGTGATGCAAATTCCTTCCCAAGGCGTTTAGTTGAAGCTTAAAGCAACGTTTACATTTGCATTATCTAGTTCAATATTCAAATAAGAAATGGATTGAAGATTACAACTTTTACTTGAAACGGACACTTCTATTCGACCGCGAATTTTGACTCTTTACAGCAAGGTTTAAATGAGCCAGTGTTGGAGAATTTAGACCCTTGCAATTGAAGTTGACCTTGTAGTTGTATTAATTTATTCCTACTTATTGACCATAATAAACATCATATACATAATAACATTATCTCATCCCGTGAGGTAGAAAAGCCACATATAAACTTTCTTCCTCACTCGATGAGAAAAACATGGTATAAAACACAAATCTTCTCTACTTATCACAGAGACTCAAAGCTACTTGTAGTTATAAGACAACAACCATATCTCATTCTGAAGTACACGGTTCCAGGTTTGGCAGTTAGTCCCATTGTAGTCTGATATCTTCTAGAAGAGAGTGCACAGGATCGCATTTGGTGGCTGTAGAAGAAAGAAGAACAGTTCTTGCTAGAACTGCACCGAGAGCAACAGTCCAAAAGGCTAAATACTGTGAGAAGTGATCCTCCATCATAGCTGAAGTTGGCAAAGCATAAGAAAAAGGACCGTTCAATAAGCATCTTGTCACACACAAGGCTCTCTTTTGCCCAAGTTCAAATGCATAAAACAATCTTCTAACAGGTCTCGCTTTCAGCCTATGTTCAGTTGTTGTGTTCAAGCCGAAAAAACAAGCATTTGTACCATCACCACACACGCATTTAGTTTTCTATGTCCGATGTATGAACCCATAGTCAATATTTTAACAAAACACGCCCCTTTCCGATGACAAAATATTGACACTTTTGATTCCTCTGTCTGTTGTTATCAACAAAAGGGATAAATGAACTCTTGAAGAGGGGCTTTAAACTGTTTCATTTAATCATTTAATTGTAAGAGGTGATTAGAAGTAAAGACTTTGAGCAACCTTTTATGAGCTCCAATTTCCTTGGGGGATATTTCTTTGCTAGAGCAATAATTCTTTTGACGACAATATTTCTTTTGTGTTATCTACTCAAGCAATCATCATTAAAACATGAATCTATTTGATGGGAACGTTATTGGCATGACTGTGGAAGGGAATTAATATAAAATTGAAAATAAGAATGAAACATGAATAAAGACTTTGTTTAAATAACTTTTTGAAAATTTAACGTTTCAGGAAAGGACATGTTTTAAAATAAAATTGAAATAAGGAATGTAATAACAGTAGAACAGAAAAATACAATCAAGTATAAAGAAAGAGTTCGAGTGCGTTTTTAATAACGTTTTCTAATCAACATCTTGTTTACAAATAGTATATGCTTGATCATTGGAAGTTCATGTAACTCAACTTTAAGACAAACATATTGTTTTAAGTTTAGATATCTTAAAATAATAGAAAATGTAGGTTTAAACGGGGAAGGGAAGTAGCACGTTTTAGGGGGAATATACGGTAATGTCAGGATAACGAACATAAATGTTTCCAATTGAAAGACAATGTAAATGAAGCAGTAATAAATCAAAATATATAATGTAAAGTTCAGCTATGCGATTCCATTTTTCTTACACAAAATAAATCAAAGGTGTTCACACAAAAATGGCTGCCAAAGGACGTTATGTGAATCTTTATAAGTTGTTCTCTGACAATTGATGATTGGTTTGTGTACTCTGATTTTTGACACTATCACAATAATACATTTATCTTTTAAGAACAATTATCAGTGACATTTTTTAAATAATCTTTTTTGAAAACACGTGCTTTTGTCCCTTTAAAGCCCACAACTGGTCTCTATAATAAATATAAATGTTTCTTGAGCGCCCTCAGTATATATTTCTGTGTAGATATTTGGTTCTCTAAATATGTATCAATACTTATTAAGGATAACTATTTTTTTTATATTCCACCGATATTTTTTATCACGATTTAGCTCTAACAACTTAGGGTATTACATTGAAACTTGACATGCTGACAGATAAAGAATGGACCTAATGAGCTTTTAAAGGGGCAGTAGCACGATTTTAGGGGGAATATAAGGTGATGTCAGGTAAATGAAAATAAATGGTTCCAATTGAAAGACAATGTATTAAAAGTAAATGAAGCAGTATTAAATCAAATATGTAATGTAAAGTAAAGCCATGCGATTCCTTTTCTTACAAAAAATGAATTAAAGGTGTTCACACAAAAATGGCCGCCAATGGATTTAATGTGAATCTTCATACTTTGTCCTCTGACTATGGATGATTGGTTTGTGTAATGAGATTTTTGTCACTGTCAAAATAGTACATTTAGCATTAACTAACAATTATCAGTCAAAAAATTGAAATATAAAATTATCAAAAAACGTACTACTGCCCCTTTAATATGCTCGTTTGTTAACCGTCCATTCAAACATTTTACAGAGGTGTATTTTTCAAAATGCACTTAGAGACTTTAAATTTGTTATCAAAGATACGCACTGAAATGACAAGCAAAACAGTTAATCACTGCGATTGCGTAGCTCTCATAATTCTTGTGCCACATTTTTTTTTTTAATGTTTTGAAATTTGACGATCCCATGCATCTTGAGAAAACTCTCCTCAGAAGATACTTGCATCTTTGAACCGGGACTGTCGCATATCGTAGCAGAAGATACTTGCATCTTTGAACCGGGACTGTCGCATATCGTAGCAGAAGATACTTGCATCTTTGAACCGGGACTGTCGCATATCGTAGCAGAAGATACTTGCATCTTTGAACCGGGACTGTCGCATATCGTAGCAGAAGATACTTGCATCTTTGAACCGGGACTGTCGCATATCGTAGCAGAAGATACTTGCATCTTTGAACCGGGACTGTCGCATATCGTAGCAGAGGATACTTGCATCTTTGAACCGGGACTGTCGCATATCGTAGCAGAGGATACTTGCATCTTTGAACCGGGACTGTCGCATATCGTAGCAGAAGATACTTGCATCTTTGAACCGGGACTGTCGCATATCGTAGCAGAAGATACTTGCATCTTTGAACCGGGACTGTCGCATATCGTAGCAGAGGATACTTGCATCTTTGAACCGGGACTGTCGCATATCGTAGCAGAGGATACTTGCATCTTTGAACCGGGACTGTCGCATATCGTAGCAGAGGATACTTGCATCTTTGAACCGGGACTGTCGCATATCGTAGCAGAGGATACTTGCATCTTTGAACCGGGACTGTCGCATATCGTAGCAGAGGATACTTGCATCTTTGAACCGGGACTGTCGCATATCGTAGCAGAAGATACTTGCATCTTTGAACCGGGACTGTCGCATATCGTAGCAGAAGATACTTGCATCTTTGAACCGGGACTGTCGCATATCGTAGCAGAAGATACTTGCATCTTTGAACCGGGACTGTCGCATATCGTAGCAGAAGATACTTGCATCTTTGAACCGGGACTGTCGCATATCGTAGCAGAAGATACTTGCATCTTTGAACCGGGACTGTCGCATATCGTAGCAGAAGATACTTGCATCTTTGAACCGGGACTGTCGCATATCGTAGCAGAAGATACTTGCATCTTTGAACCGGGACTGTCGCATATCGTAGCAGAAGATACTTGCATCTTTGAACCGGGACTGTCGCATATCGTAGCAGAAGATACTTGCATCTTTGAACCGGGACTGTCGCATATCGTAGCAGAAGATACTTGCATCTTTGAACCGGGACTGTCGCATATCGTAGCAGAAGATACTTGCATCTTTGAACCGGGACTGTCGCATATCGTAGCAGAAGATACTTGCATCTTTGAACCGGGACTGTCGCATATCGTAGCAGGAGATACTTGCATCTTTGAACCGGGACTGTCGCATATCGTAGCAGAAGATACTTGCATCTTTGAACCGGGACTGTCGCATATCGTAGCAGAAGCATTCGTCTTTCAATGATACTTATATGCTATTATCAATTGATAGATGAATAGTTCTTTCTACAAGCGTTAAGAATCGAATGACATAAAACAAGGTCCTATTTTCTAGGGGCGATATCTCAAAAAGTTGGACTTAGAATCGCATAATTGTTTCAGTAATATAAGACCATTAAATATATATCTTACCCATCTATCAAACATTGACCGGGAATAGTCATTTTCGTTAACAACAAATAACAGTGAAATCGTAGCTCGCGTAATGTCAGTGCTATATTGTATTTTTTTTTTGCAATGTTAATACATGAAAAATAAAGTAAAGTTCATACATATTTTAGTTTATAATCTATTTGCATGTAAAGCATTATATTTTGAGTATACTAAAAACACTTGTGAGGCTTTCTGAGTGATCAGATATTGAAGAAATTTTCATGAGTAATTGCTTTCATCCTTATCAGTTTTATGTAATAAAAGGCTTTGTAAATGTATGTAATAAAAAAGCTTTGTATGTTTTTTAATCATTTCATCGTATATGTCTCATTGTTGAGAATACACTCAAAGGTAAAAGAAACGTCAAGTAAGCCTAATTATCTTCATTGCCATTCAGAGCCACATAACCAGGTAACGTCTATCTTGAATGTCATGATTATCTTATTTATAACCTATGAGGGCTGTCATATCGAGGTTCATTTTTTTCATATGTTTGCTCTGGGGCAAAATATCCCTTTTTAATTGTGGCGTCACGTTATAAATAATGCTTTGACGTCACGCTTCACCTATGACGTCTTAAACTATTCGGGTCGACGTCTAGTCCGCCTTGACTGAGAGGTAAACTTTGAGTATTTTCTTTACTTTGGGATCACAGTAATAAACAGAATATCATATTCGTGTCAAGATACAATTAACATATGGAATTCCTTACCCGACGACGTCACAAACGCCAGAACAATTGGTGAGTTTAAATCTATAGTAACCACAAAGGAATCTCATAATTATCTCGATCTGAATTATGGAAGTCGATTCTGCCAAATTCTACACTGTCGTCTTAAACTAGGTTGCAGCGAGCTTAATGCTGATAAGGTTAGTAGACATATATCAAATAACGCTGAATGTGCATGTGGGTATCACACTGAAGATGTCATTCACTACCTCTTTACTTGTAAATTATATACAGCTATTCGAAACGATGCACTTTTCTATGTAAATGGCCACAACCTCCGCACTGTATTATACGGAATCCCCCCTGCTACCAGCAATGAAAATAAGAACATTATAGAGTCCTTACACCAATTTCTGTGCAAAACGAAACGCTTTGATAAAACATTCTAAGAAATATTGTATAGGATAATATATGGAATATAACTGCAAGCAATTCGCTCTCATTTTAAATACACACCCAATGTAATCAATTCACTTGTATTTAATTATGTTCTGTATCTAGTTCTTGTGTATGTTTATTTGTATTATGTTGTATTGGTGAGGTATTCAGAAAAGCAAAGCCTTGCTTGTTTACCGAACCAATTTCATTTTCTATGAATAAAAATATGTTTAAACCATATTCGTGTCAATGATATACTATGTTTACTACACTCGCTCTCGCTCGGAAAATACTAATATCAAGCCACTCGTGTCGTAAACATAGTAAGTCATGGACACCGATATACATCTTTTTTCACTTTGGAAACAAGAATACACCTTCAAGTTAACTCATCAAGATATTGACTGGTTAAATTTTGTCGACCTAATGTGCTTTGTTGAACTTTAATTTATTGATGCTTTAAAGAGGTTTCACTACCTATGGAGCACACTTAAAAAGGCTCTTTATTGTATCCTATCTCGTCTATTTAGGTAGATTTTAAAACAACACTTTTCACAGAGCGACTTTGCAGAAATGTGACGAAGTAATTTATAACTTACGATATTTGGTTCCAGAAGATATTATTTAACCATGTGTAAGTTGTTTCCAGACCAACGTGGATAAAACTAACCTGCTATTGTATGTATGAGGTGTCCTTTCTTTTGCCTTTGAGTGTATATATTGGAGCTCAACGCGGAGACATATACGCTGTATACCGTGCTTGGGACACTGCACAAATCAGGGAAACATTTACACAAATATTCCAATTTTCAACTCTTTTATCACTGTGATGAACACCATATTTTACATTTCAACAAAGCGATTAATTTTTCCACAAATTCAAGTCTTTTAACATGCAATATAAGCTTTTCACCAATTCTGTGATGTTTATACAGCCCTCGTGTTGTTTCATCATGTTACTTTTGCAATCATATCTTTTTATTTAATTTTACGCAACTAATGGCCGAAATATTACTTAAGCATCGTAAAAAATAACTAACTCACTCTCTCAAGAAGAAACGCATTATGTCGTATATATGAATATTTGCCTATATCAACTCTAAATACTTTGCATCGAAATCATACTTAGAAGTTGTATTAAGATAAAGGATATTTTTCATTTTTCAATAATAATATTACATCTATGTGATGTGAACGTTGTACAATATACAAAACTCTACAGCTATTGACCAAACCACTTGTCATATTAGAATTTCAATACTCAGCATAAAACAAGTCGAGTACAAATAACCTATGTTGAGGGATTAAACATTTACAGATAAAATCAAAAATAGTTTAAGGAAAAAAGTGGATTGACGTCATGGGACATAAGAACAAAAAAACCTTAAAACTGACTCGTGAATAAACTATCATGAACAACAAAAGCAGAAAACAAGATAATTTTATTTGAAACAAAGAGAAAATAATTTCAACAAAGGATATCATACAAAATAAATGCTTAACCTTCGGCAACGATGAAAGTACAAGTGAGATGATAATTGTAAATGACTAAGAAACAAACTTAATTGAAAATAAGTTTAAAATGTCCATGCAGGAAAGGTAGCTGATGTTAAGGTATTGTAAAGGGGTGAACGGTTTGACGACTTGTCCAGATAGATTAATTTCAAGTACTTACATCACCACCAACGACTGTAGAAGAGCATAAAATGATACAATATATATAAAAATACAGTTTCTGCTTGTTTACATTTATAGTGACATAAAAAAAGCTGAAAAGTGTTGTCAATATGTCACATTGTTCCATAAAAATGTATGTTGAAACGGATCAATATACATAACAGCATGACACATGATTAATTTGTTAGCAGTGGGTAAGATGAGCAACGGCAATTCTAGATAAGATGGAAAGTTTCACATTGGTTGATATAGCTAAAAAGACATTTATCATAGACGTCAGAAATGACTAGTAAATTATCATAGAAAAAGAAAATATAAAAATGGTTTTAATTGAAAAAAACCCCAATATATTCCATTTGTAAAAAATTAAAAGCGCTCCTCTCAACTTATGCTAGAGAAATCTTAAACCATTTATAAAATGAATTGAACAAACATATAGAAAAACATAGCCAATAATCAATTAATATTCAAAGCCAGTTTCAAATATATAACCAAAGGCTAAAAACTTTCTTTTTCCGTGAGTATTGTAGCTCTTAAATTTACAGGACTGTATAACTTCCTGTTTGCGAATTTTCTGTTTTATTTTTAAAAAGGAACTTCTTTTGATTTAAAAGTTCAATTGAATGCAACCACACAACAAAATCTCTAAACAGTATCGCTATACAAATGCAACAAATATGAATTCAACAAATTCATATCTATAATTTAATTCAGGAAATTAAAAACTGTAGAAAAAACGTCAAGGAGAAAAAATAGAAATATTGACTCAGACACATTGAGATTGTTTGTTTTTGTTATTCTGTTTGCCTTTCTTCCGCCTTTTGCTTCTGTTCTTCTGATTGCTTCTGTTCCTCTGTTTGCTTCTGTCATTCTGATTGCTCATCCTCTGGTTGTTTCTGTTCCCCTGGTTGCTTCTGTTCCCCTGTTTGCTTCTGTTCCCCTGTTTGCTTCTGTTCCTCTGTTTGCTTTTGTTCCTCTGCTGTTTGCTTCTGTTCATCTGGTTGTTTCTGTTCCTCTGTTTGCTTCTGTTCCTCCGTTTGGTTCTGTTCCATTGTTGGTTTCTGCTCCTCTGTTTTCTTCTTTTCCTCTGTTTGCTTCTGTTCCTCTGTTTGCTTCTGTTCCCCTGTTTGCTTCTGTTCCTCTGTTTTCGTCTCTTCCTCTGGTTGCTTCTGTTCCTCTGGTGAGTGTCGTTTGATAAGCTCAAGGACTGTTGCATAGCAAAACTTGTATTGAGCCTGCACAGAACATAGAACATATTCAGTGAGTGGCGAATGAATTATTTACCTATTAAGCTGAGAAAAGCAATACATTATTTCATAAAAGTGCACGTTTCACATTTCACAATTGCTGTGGACTATTGTAGGAGAAAATTTGGCTGCCTATAAATCTTCTAAATTTGGCCCATACTTTAAAAGCTTCACTAGCGCTTGGCACCGTCTAGGTACATTTTACAATTGCTTATGGAAAATGTTTCTGGTGAGATATCATTGAATGTATCTTTGAATCTTAGATGAGGCTGAAATGTGTCTTCTACCAATTACCATGTCTTTCAGGGATTTTTAATTTTTTAAAATGCCAATAATCCCAAGGCACATCTTGGTAAAGTTAAGTTGAAAGTCACTTTACGTAAAGGGTGGTTAAGAGGCATAGAATTCAAAAAGTTAACCTATCACATTATTCATGTAATATGTATGTAGTCATTAGCCCGAGCTGGTTAGTATTGTAGCTCCTAGTTCAAAATTCCCCACAAGGCATAACTCACATCAGTTTCAACCACTAGCTAATTCAAGTCTTGCTCAAATGAATTACCTTTCTTTACCCCTAAAATTAACTTTATTCATTGCTGTGATTACCGCCAATAAAAGCTTTATAACCTAAAAACTTGGTTGATTGCAGCAAGGCCGAAGTAAGCAACTGATTGAGACTACCTCGAGTTTTGCCTTGTGGATATATCTACCTGTGTGTGGATGACCTCTCCGCGGACTGAGCGAGCCCTCCTGATGGCCAGATCCACGGACACTCTCCCTTCAGCTCGCACCTGCTGCCGGACACTGTCCACTACACTGAATAGTCCGCTCCTGCTCACACCATCTCTGTACAGAGTATCGAGAAACACAATTATAGGACACTCAATGAGTCGCGTCTTTCGTGTTTTTAACTTGTTTGAATAGGTTATTTGTTTTACTTTTAAATCAAAACATTGTGAACGTTTCTCAATGTCTTTGATAACGTACATATTTTTATAAATATGTTAGGAATATTCGATTTGCCATGACTCATGTGCAAAGTGCAAAGTTTTTTTACTTTCCTTTGTTAAAAATCAAATGAAATATGGAAAGATAAGGTAGAAGCACTAAACGTCTAAGGATTTATACCTATGAAGAGAAATACACAATACATTATTTGCGTTTTACACGTTACATAACCATGTGAACAAACATTTACAATTTGATTTCAAATGGACGGTTCATTTATAAACGTTTGCGTAAACCCTGCTTTTTAAACTTGGGTTTTTATTAAATTTTCTTTTTAATGCCTATCCGAACCTAAAGAATTAGATTTCTCCCTGACATAATACATGTATATGCACACCTGCAGTGCACCAGTAATGGCGCCGCGTCTGTGCTCCATTTGTCCACGTGATCAACAAGGTTAACCAAATCGCTGCACTGCGCAGGCGCGTCTGTGACGTCATCCCATGGAGCAGGTCGAATTCTTCTCACTTCTCTTGTTTCTTCAGCAAACTTTTCAATTAAACGAAAATAATATACATTTAGTTTGACAGGAAATGCACCTATTAGAAAACTCCCAATAACAAATGCAATTGACAAAAAATATGAATTGTATGCTTTGGGATCATCAATATTGCAATAAGACCCAGCCGTTGTTGCCAAAATTCAACAGCGTATTTCAATAACTATGCAATTGGTTCAAATCAGCATCTGATATCAGCGTTTTTAATACAAGCAGGAACGTTTTTGATCTCAATATTCCCTTATCTAATTTAGTTGACATTAAGTCCTAGGAGTAGTTTATCAATCAGGGTAATGTCATCAGTTCCCTTTTTTCATATAGGTAGTGATGTGAACATTTACGTTAACGTTTGACGTGTATCTTGCCCATAAGAGTAAAATAAGTTGAAATACCGTGCACTTGAACACGTCCTCCCGGATATCAGCCTGGTCCTGTTCAAACACACGGGTGATGGTGAAGGGACCAAATGTCACCGCTTCCACTGTTGTCGGCCAGTACACACCACAATCCTTCTGTGGATCATAACACCAAAGTTTAGTGAGCCTCCATTGAAATTTGGTTAAATCGGAAATAATGATGGTCATGCATTCACATTGTCACCACCACCTTAATTACAAGCTAAGCTCTATCTCAGAGAAACAAGTAACCACAAGAACAATTTCCGAATGAAGTATTCTTTATCAAATTAATTGGTATCGTATCAGTTTGAGATAAAACATTCCAAATACCATATTATCAGGTGAATATTCATCCAACATAAGGATCCTGGTGACGTTGTACTCGAAGACGAGGCGCCAGAAGTCCACGACAGTGCTCTGTAGAGGGCTCTGGGTGACAATGTACCCCTGTCTGCTTCTGAAAGACTGAAATGCAGAGAACAGATCATATGGAATCAAAACGTGGTCAGATTGTATGCATCACTAAAATCATTTTCATTATAGAATGAATTAAGAAGTTAAAATGCTAGCATACAATTTCATTACGTGTCTATATACAACGTTTCAAGAAACTCCATGGACCTTCTTATTGTCACTTGTCGGATAAAGGTGTACTTGTTGAAATATCCTATTTAATGAAATATAGAGGGGAAAATGTGCTTTTATCATGAAATCATGTTCCGAAATACTTATGCAACCGACTAAGCCTTTGCTCGCGGTAAAGGTGTAGCAATTCAAACAACGGATATCAACAAACAACAACAAAAGCTACCAATCAACACACCACATGTACTTATGATACATGTCATGATAAACAAAGGATAAGAGAAAAAAACCACTTTTGGCAAATATTCAAATATACACTGCAACTCAAATGACCGAGACTTTCCTTCTTCAATTAACTTAGTTTAATATCTTAATTCCAGTCTTCTTAACTGTATATTACCGTTATATATTTTTCGTCAGGCCTAATATTATTTTGAATGAAATAAGTAACAAATGACATAACTTACATATATGAACACAGCATTGATGTAGTTGTTTCTTCCCTCAACTTTGGTGTTTAGAAGAATTCGATCTCCGTCATCTTGAAATAATAGTCATAATACATTACTACATCCTACATCAAGCATCATCGTTATCAATATGCTATACAATGTATTTACGTTAGCAGTAAGTTAAGAAAAACATGGGAAACCATGATTGATAGTACCTTTTATCGAACCATAAATCACATTCGAAGCATCAAAGATACATTAAAGATTAATCAATAGTAATCATAATTTAACGAAAGGAAATGAGTTGAATGAACTTAAAGGGGCAGTAGCACGTTTTTAGGGTGAATGAAAAATAATGGTTCCAATTGAAAGACAATGTGTTTATTCACCTAAATGGAGCAGTTTTAATTCAAATATATAACGTAAAGTTTAGCCATGTGATTCCTTTTCTTACACAAAATGAATTAAGGTGTTCACACAAAATAGCCGCCAATGGATTTTAAGTGAATCTTCAGACTTCGTCCTCTGACTATGGATGATTGGCTTGTGTAATGAGATTTTTGATAGTGTCAAAATAATACATTTAGCATTAACTTACAATTATCAGGGAAATATTTAAAATATAAAATTGTCAAAAAAACGTGCTACTGCCAGAAGCTTGATTAAAACACAGTAGGTATAAGGTTAAAGTACAGCAACATTTTTCACTTAGACAAGTCATGGACATATCTGCACACCTGGCACAATGGAGAAATTCCTGTTTTTCTGCAGATTTTCAGCTGACGTAGCAACATGTGCATTGGTTACCGGTTTTGGGCAGCTGCATAATTCCTAAAAAGAGAGAGATACGTCTTATATTACAAACATACTACGTTCATTTTGAGATATAAAACCCTTGAGAAATGACATAAAGTCAATAACGTATTATGCATATTCCCTGCCTTATCAAACGAAAAAAGGTTAACGAGTTTTCAAACATGACATTGAAAGGGAAGTTGAGTGAAAGATGGATGTGCCAAAGCCGACTTAAAGCGTTTTTTTAATCAATGAAAACCATGACAACTCTGTACCAAATTGAGCAAGATTTACTTAAAATTACGAGTATGACAAACAACATGAACAATTATCTTCATAAACATAAAATATGGACCTGGATGTTGACCTTAACACGAAAACAATATTTAAAGAAATAATGTAAACGGAATTTGTATACGTCTTTTAACTGTAGTTGCACATCTAAAGAAGTAAGGATTCGAACCTCGAACTTAGTCTGAAGGAAGCTTGCATCGCTGAGTGACTGTTCCAGAGCCTTGAAGTCCTGGGTTGAGACAGACGGGGCCGGATGTACGAGGGCCTCAGATAGACATTGGTGCAGGAACATATACTGCTCCTGTACAGCAAATACACATGATTATACGGAAACACTCAATGGTTATGTGATACATCCTATTCTTGCGAATTAATAAATAATTGAATTTTTAATTTCTTATTTTACTTTCATCGCCATCACTTATAGTACTTGCTGTCGTCAAGGTTGCGTTCGATTAGACAACACTAGTAACCCGTGTTGCACAGTCGCTTAAAAGAACGTCTCGCACAGAACACTAGTGTCCAACATGGGTAACAGTTTACTCCCCACAAAAGGAGGAGTGAGCGGGTGTTCACACATTTCTATGAGGTGGAAAATTGAAAAAAAAATCGGCAAGAGAGTTCGGCAAGCAAATATCTTGTGATTGTTTGCAGTTTCCGTCGCTTAGTTAACAAATATCATATTTGTCCTAAAATACCGACTTCAAACCAATAACATCAACTTTGTCATATTCGTACGACTAACGTAAAACCGATTTGTCTATGGTTCGATGTTATCCATGATGTCATCTCGATTGACTCTTAAATCTTGACACAATACCTCCTGTGACTGAAGTAGAGGTACTCAAAGGGTATGGCGCCCTGACTTGTAGTTTAGGTTTAACATACTTCTAAAATATATATATACAAAATAAAGCAAAGTGAATTGTACATTGTCCTTTTACATACCATCGTGTGAACCATATTAACACGTTGCGATCTGAGGTCTTCTACGCATGCGAATACGTCCACAGTTTTCTGTATTTCCGCTTCCTCTATGAGCAGGTCGAGTGCAATGAAAGTTCCGGTTCTACCAACACCGCAACTGAAATATACAGGCAGGTTAAAATGAATGATTGGTTATCCGTGTTGCTCTTTGTATCAACCTTCAACTATAAACTAAGCAACCACAATCACAGAGGTTCGATTATTGTCCGATTATTTGGTAGAAACATTGGTGATTACTATTGATCTTTACATTAGAAAGTTTAAAAGGCAATGTACCACGTTTCTCTAGACGTTATTTTTTTCCCAATTTTAATTTTAAAAAAATGTTATGAACACCTTTTAGTTAAAACATTTCTTTCTTAACCTGATTTTCCTTTGTGGTAGAAAAAACCTTTTGTATTTATGTATATCCAACACGACATTTTATTCATAACCCTGCCTCTTTATATGGCGTGCTTACTTAATTAACTGACAGATTCATCTAGTTATAACTATGACACTTGATTTTCATTTACTCGGTCCCGAATTCGTCGTTCGAAAAGAAATTAACTTTCCAATCATACACTTAGTCAAAACTGTTATCAAGCGTCAAATCCCTCCGCTGTCCGCTTTTACGTCTCTCTACTGTAGGCAGCAGATGCTGCCCTCCAGTTTTGTGTTCAAATTGGTGGTTCAAAACGACGTTACCTGCCATGCACGAGCACAGGACCGGAGCTGCTGCTACTGAAGGCCCTCACTCTGTCCCTCATCTCCACCACACTGAACGCTGCCCGGGGGACGCTTGTCTCCCCCCACTCCACATACTGCACGTGCTTTACACGTCGGCTCTCTCCGCCAGCCTGTAGTGGACAATAATGAAAATATTAATAATGATAATGATGATACTTACAATACCCTAAAGAGCATGCGATCGCATTCTAGAGACGCTACAAATTCAAAGATGAAATGGACAAGGATCTTAGGACATTTACAGAGTATGCTGCAAAAATAGTGCAATTAGATCTGTAGCTCACCAGTCTTTATAATGTACCATAACGTTAAGATATACATAAGCCATAAAAGCATGAATCTATATCAATTAGCCACGAAGTCTTTAATTCTCTCCGAGTAGATTTAATTGACAGTGCCAGAAGGGTTGTGCAAAGGGTGCGAACACGAACCATGGGTATTCAAAACATGGTACGAATTGAGAGTAGTAATACGTTTACTGCATGATAAAAGTAAATAATTGAAAAATTCCAGATTAACAATTTAGTCATTAAGCAAATTTCCAGTATTCATATTCTTTGTACTCATTTCAATAGATTTATTTGTGGCACCGAAGTAACTCTGCTCCAAAACGAAAATCATGTATCCGCCGATGGATTTGCTACAGGTTTAAAATATGATTGTAAGAAAAAGCTATATACTTATAAACTTATCGGGTATGAAAATATATAAAAAGTACTATTTACATTTTCCAGCGATTCGGAAAAGAGAAAAGCACGACTCTCTGGATAAACAACTCTTAGTATGTAAGATACACATTAGTTTTCACAATGAAACAGTAGTTACCAAAACAATCTGTACATCATATCTAAATGCCCTTCACATTCCCTATTCGAAAATAAATTGAACATAAATTTCTCTCTCCTGTAATATACCTACCCGCTGTATATTGAGGGTTCTGACAGTGTAGTCTGCATACTGTAGGGTGTCCGCAATGCTGACCGTCCACCCGCTAAAGCGGACTTCTTCCTTATCCGGCCAGTATTGTTCACACATGCTCTGTGGATTATGAAAGTAACATCTTCAGGGAAGGCTTGATACAAATATCCGTGGTACTTTTATCCCAACTTTTTAAATGTACAACTCTTTAAACTTACAATTCCATTTCAGGATAAAGGGAAGTAACCTTATGATTCGAGCTTACTGTCTGAAATTAATCATTCAACCGATGGTAGACTGATACAATTGATAGTTACGCGCGTAGGTCTATTAAGGCAACGAGAAAGGCTACCCTTATACTCTTTGGTGACCCGGGAATTGGGAAGGCTGGTTGCGCTAACCCAAGATAAAGGTATGACGTAAATAATATCCATTACATGAGGTACTTGACTACCTTATCGTTCTCCGTGACTTTAGTGAGCATGACAATGACTGGAACCTCGTACTGCCAGATCATCTGCAGGAAATCCTCTACTGTGTCAGGCATTGGTCCTAGAACATACCGAAATATAACATAAACACATTATGTTATACTCCATTAATTTGAACTATGATATAATAAGAAGTAAGAGTTTGGAACATATGGAAATATAACATTGCACCAAAGGGTAATTCAACATTGGAAAACATAGAAATATGATATTGTAACGTACATGTAGATAAATTAAAATTGGAACAAAAAGAACGACAACATTGAAACTATGAAATTAAGACATTGTAATTTGAACTATATCTATATTTGAACTTATCCCAAAATGCACTAAATTCAAATTGCTGCCATGGAAACCATCAAAAAGTCAGAAATTCAGAATATCCAAAATACCAAAGGGCACCACTTCATCATTAGGTCTAACCAGATACCAGGTTTTGTAAAAAAAATATTGAACTGTTTTTAGATATGGCCAGGAAACAGACCATTGCCCCTATATACACTAAGTTCAAACGTTTTCCATGGAAACCAGAAGAAATGAAAAATTCAGAATAACCAAAATAGCAAAAGGCACCAGTCAACCACATACCAAGTTTCGTAAAAAAATTATTGAGATGTTTATAGATACTTTTTAGATATGGCCCGGAAGCGGACCCTACAGCCTATATGCGTTAAGTTCAAACTGTTTCCATGACAACAAGAAAACATTAAAAAATCAGACCAATCAAAATAACAAAAAATAGTCCATCATAAGATCTAACATTATACCAAGTTTTGTAAAAATATTCAAAGGTTTTTGAGATATGGTCCGGAAACGAAAGCGTTATGGAATTACGGGACCACGGCATTACGGAACCACGGATGGAACTGAAAACAGTATGTCTCCCACAAAGATTTGCGGGGGACATAATAATTTAAAGAAATATTAACAACGTTTGCATGACAAATCCTACAAGGTCTGATAATGAGACAGAGGTAATATTTGAAGAAAAGCAAAGAAACCTTGGGCAGCAATGTACAGACTTGAACCGCCGGGACCCTGAAACAGACATATACATTACAATGTAACTTGCGTTTGAAGTACCAAAATCATAAATACTAAGAAATATCTTTTTAAACGTAATTTACAGATGTTGAGACAGCTTTTATCTCTTGTTTGACGTCATTCCCCAGAAAATGAAAACAAATGAGGCACTTTAAAACAAATATTTAAGCATGCATTGATGGATATATTCATTTCAATTGTATAATGAATCAAATCAAATCAAAGGTGTATTCAATAGAAAGGCCATTGGCCCACGTTCAATACATTGTAATCAATAAATTATAGCGTAACATTTTGATGTATCAAATTTCAAGTTTAGACTTTCTCTGTGAAAGAGCTTCCTTTAAAAACATAGCACAATTCTGGAGAATATATGGTGAACACGATCTTATGGATCTAAATATTCTGGACAGTGACGTTTGTGTGATAATAAGATGTGATTAATACTTATATCATTGGGATAAGGAGACTTTGCTATGCAAATGACGTAAAGGTGTAATTTTAAATGTTATCTAGCTTCATAAATTATTAGAACAGAAATTAAATTAGATAATAAATAATTGATAAAAATAAGTCTCACAGCGATAAAGCTTGCGTTGATGTAGTCCCCACGATCTCCAACCTTCTCCAGACTCACACGGTTGTTATCATCTATGTATAATATCAATTAAATTCATATTTTAATAACATTAATTACAATTTTTGAAAGCAATTTGTATCTAAATTTTGGACATAGGCCTTTTTGATCATGTTGCGACTTAGGAAACGTTTTTACTGGATATAAACAATGCTTGACCCAATCACATAACAGTTTTTGCTCAATTAACCTTTAAACAGACCAAAAGTAATTTAGATGAAAGCAAATATCATTTTTGCTTGAATTTACAAATGTGTCAAATCTGCCAAAAGGACATATGATGAGAATACAAGAACTTACACTAAATCAATTACTTATTTGTTACCTTGAGATGACTTTTAACGAAAATGTCTTGGTTATATTTCATGACTCCAATGTCAGACCGTTTAATTTAATATGTAGAGTACAAACATCATCAAACAGTGAGTAAGTTGTTTTTAGGCCGCTTGGGCAATATTTCAGCCATGCATTAGCGACGTCATCAAACAAAATAATTTGTATGTTAAATTTTATCCTCTATTTTAAAGGGGCAGTAGCACGGTTTTTGATAATTTTATATTTTAAATAATTCACTTAAATTTGTAAGTTAATGCTTAATGTATTATATTGACAGTGTCAACAATCTCATTATACAAGCCAATCACCCTTAGTCAGTCATTTTTGTGAACACCTTTAATTCAATTTGTGTGAGAAAAAGGAATCGCATGGCTAAACTTTACGCAATATATTTGAATTATTACCGCTTCATTTAGTTTAAATACATTTTATTTCAATTGGAACCGTTAATTTTTATTTTCCTGACATCACTTTATATTCCCCCTAAAAACGTGCTACTGTCCCTTTAAGACTTTCAATTAGTGTAAATGCTTCATATAGAGAGCTTTCTTGTAAACGTTTTAGTTAATATGTAGAGTATAAACATTACGATATCGAATGTTTTGTTCTTAAACTTTATCATCTACCTTTATTACTCTGCCGTTGAAGATATCGCTGTTTAAAAAAAATCTACCATGTTATTACACATATGTGTCATAACATCGCGCGCTGACCGAATTCCGTGACGTAATACTGACGTCATAATCGTTCGGTATGACGTCATAATGTCAGCGGGCTGGTCGCGATGGTCATGTCGGCGAATATCTTTGTTTCCGACGTAATTAAGCCAAGAATTAATAAAATACTAAACTCGTGAATGGTAAAGGTATTTAAATGGCTTTTGCTCGTTAAATACCAAACCATTCACTCGTTTCATTAAAATGTTATAAAACGGGACGTCATTTAGTATTCTCTCTTTATATCATGATACAATATTCAAAACACTTCAAATGCACAGCTTTAACTCAACATGGTTACGCATCAACCACGTATGGTGTAAAAATGAAGATAATTGATAAAGCAAAACCTCTCTAACATGACTGTAAGTATCTCACGTACAAGGAAAGATGCTCTTTGTTCTGTTCTTGTCGATGTTGTCCGCTAGCAAGGCCACTGAATGACCAATGCAGAGTCCTGTCTTCAGCTCCTGTCAAAAATATAATCAGGAATATTCCTAACTTGCAAAAGAAAGTTCACAACACCGTTTGTTTAATTTATCTAAGTGACATGTGATGTTTTAGGTTACGGCACCTTAAAATTACACATATTTGCAGTAGTTTGAAAACAATAAATGGTGTCTGGTTAATGCTTTGTTTCATTAACTTTGTTAAGAGTAGGCGAGGTTCGAAATAGAATGTAAACAAACATGACCCCTATCATGCTTTAAATGTTGTCAATATGTCAAAAAATAGCCACGTTTATCTAATTTCATATAGAATATGTCTTCTTTGTTGTTGAACACTTGTGTAATTTCAAAATTAAGTTTTGAAAATTTATAAATAATAAATACATTTTCTGAAGAAAAAACACTTTAAAATATTCGTTGAACGACGATTTAACTCTTGTTCTTGCCTGTTTGAGAATACGACATAAAAAATCGACATATTTGATATTCAATTGAAAATCTTACGTATGATAAATTAACTAAAGTGTGTATACTTTCTTTTTAGTTTAGGTATAGGATTATATCGGAGAGGAAAAAATATGATCTAATAATGTGTAAAATGCAGCAATAAATACAGAAAAATACCGTGTTGGTATAAACTCAAATATAAGCACAATTAATTGACGTATCTGGCATATGGTCATATGAGACACAATAACACCCAAATGGTCTATGTTAACATATACTTATCCTTATTTGAACATTTTGATAATTATATCTATAAATTATAAAAACTAATATATTAATAAACAACTTTAACCCACATCACAATGTTGCTAATTTGCTCGATAAGTATAAAGCATTGAAATGATACTTGAAATTAAATTGTATCGATTTCACATCACGCTCCGCTGTCGGTCTTACTTCCTGCTTAGCTTAACCTACTCAGGTTTTGAATCCAAAACACAACTGAGAACGAGTGTTTTATTTCACTTTAATTCCGTTAAAAAAAATTAACAACCTCAATAAGTTAGTCATACTGTAAGACGTGTTACCATATTTCTAGACTGATAATAACATAATATAGATAACATTAGCCTGCAGCGAATATCAAAGAAATCACCATTATTATCTCGCTTACGTTACTTCGTTTTCAGTTTACTCCAATTAAAAAAATGCATTGCATTGAAAATATCGTGTCAAGCATCTTTGTAAATTACCTATATAGCAAACAATGCTGTGCAAAGAATTCATCGAATCCTACAGTATGGTTTTGTAATTGACAATGGAAAAGTCACGTGGTTAATTAGAACTCGTTAAAATTTAACACACAAAAAAGGTTCGAAACCACCTTGGAAATATGCAACGTTTGAGATTTTTTTCCCCAAAGACTGTTGACTTTAGGGATTAGGCTCTTACATCATCCTGTCTCAGGGTACGAACGTTACGCTAACTCCACTAATCTGTACATTATTGGAGTTACGTTTGTACCCTGAGACAGGATGCTCTTACATTTGTATTCTAAAAAAACAACCTTTCAATTGAGTTTAATTCCTTGACAATGTTAAACTAGACACTTGATCAAATTTCCACCTACATTGAACTCTGCACTTAGGGATTCAAGAGCTGATGAGTCACCCGAGAAGTTGGCGTGAAACTGCGAGACATGGACCCTCGAGACCGGATGTGCATTAGGGGAAGTGTCGTCTTCTCCATCCGGGGCTTTACTCTTCTTCTTGGAAGCTGTAGAGAGATATAGAAATGTGAGGGTTCAACTACATTGCACTTCAAACTAGTATTTTACCAAAAAAAAAGAAAGAACGGCGGTTTACCATTATGACACTTGTATATAAAATATTGGAAATGATAATACGAGGTCATGTTACCTTTCTTGCTTGACCTTGACTCGTGTTCGCCATCCTGAGGAAATACACATTGTAACATTTCAACTCACACATAGACATCAGATACATGAATTCGTGTCACTAATGATACTCAATTTTACAGTCGATTAAACCATATAACCAATATAGATTCATGTTACCAAGTCTGAAAGGGGCAGTAGCACGTTTTTGGAAAATATCATATTTTCAATTTTCAATTTTCACTGATAATTGTACGTTAATGCTAAATTTATTATTTTCATAGTGTCGAAGATCTCATTACACAAACCAATCATCCATAGTCCGAGAACGAATTATAAAGATCAAAGGCGGCCATTGTTTGTGTGAATACATTTAATCCATTTGTGCAAGGAAAATGAACCGCATGGCTAAACATAGCATTGTATATTTGATGTTTTACTGCTTCAATAAGTTTAAATACATTGTCTTTAAATTGGAACAATTTATTTCATTTTCCTAACATCACCTTTTAGCCCTAAAAGTGTGCTATTGCCCCTTAATACTATACAGTAATGTAATGAAGCAATCACGTTGTAAATTTATTATTTTTAACAAAATTAAAAAAAGTTCTCTCCAAAAATTTCTTAGTATTGTGGACATATAACACATAAAATAATTTTACCATTATAAACTTAGTGAATGGAATTTTATTGATTTATTAATTATATTAATGGGTAAAGAAATAATCGTGTCTAGCCTTTGATTTCTTGCTCTTCTTGGATTTCCCGAAGCTGAATCCGAAGAAACTGCCACGTTTGCTGTGTCCCTTTTCCTTCTCCGTTGACTTGTCCACATCACTCTCTGATTCTCCAGCTGATGTCGTTGCAGCTGCTGCAGCTACTGCAGTTGTTATTACAGATGCCGTTACTGCAGCTGCCGTTACCGCAGCTGCCGTTTGCTTCACGTCTTCTGTTGCAGTTCCCTTGTCACGGTCCGCCTCTTCTTTCCCTTTCTCTCCATCGTCTTTCTTCTCGTCTTTCTCTCCTGATTTGTCCTTATTTTCCTCACCTTCAGCTGTCTTTCCGTCCTCCATCTTGCCAACCTTCATCTTCTCTGCGTCACTTCCGGTTGCATCGTCTGCTGCAAGCTTGCTGTTTGGTTCCTTATCATCTCCCTCTTTACCCTCGGAGTCGGTTTTAGATTCGGGTGAACCTGGTTCATCCTTCTTGACTTCTGCTGACGTCAACTTGTCAGTCTTATCTCCGTCAGTTTCACCTTCTTTGTCGATTTTGACGACGGTGACGTCACCAGCCCCCTTGTCAGTTTTCTCGGTCTCGATGGCAACCTTCTCCTCAGAACCAACTCCTGTTCCAGGCGCTTCTTTGGTTGTATCTCCAGCCTCAACATCAACATCTGCTGCCTTCTCTTCTTTGAAGGATGTTTCGTCAATCTTCTTCTTCTCTTCTATCCCTGCTTCAGCAGCCGCTGTGAACAGAGAAAATAGTTCGTACATCATTCAACACACTTCTGTGAACATCACGTGGTAGTGTTTAACGTATCTCGCCGACTTTTGCTCACACTAGAAAACGAATTTTATTGTGAAAAAGATATAAACATGAAAATGCAATTCAATTTGGTGTTAATTCGTGATTTAACTCAAATATTGGTATGCTTGTCACCGTTGATATCACGGTATCTATTACTAACGAATTTCGCAATGGAAAACATTACAAATGCATGAATTTCTTTTGAAGTGATTGAATATTAAATTTCTCATGTATGACTCACCGATATCTAATTTCTTTTTCTTTTGATCCCTGAAACAGTATGTGGGTAGAATTACCAAGACATTTAATTTTATAAAACCTTAATATTTTACACACATTATTAATGAAAACAAAAAGCATTAAATCTAACATGGTACCAAACACTTACTAAATAATGCTGTATCGTATGATTCGAACCTTTATCCGTATGTAAATTAAAAAACAAGACCACAAAACTTCTTACAACCAATTCATACCCGAACAAAACAATAAGGCGCTTCCATAGTTGCAACTTTTTAGGTTAAAGGGAAAGGGGACGGAGAATGAGGGTGGGGGGGTGATGCAGGTAGGAGTTCTTGACTGAATTGACAGCCTCTAGGATTTGGTATTTGCATATAACACAACTAACTACAGCTTAAAGGGAACACGATCAAGGAGCTATAAATGTGAAATCTCACCGACACAGCACGACAGATATTGCTATGAGGACGATGAGAAGGAAGACAGCACAAGCTCCCAGGTAGTACATGTACACAGGGAGACTCGCCAACAGAGACTTACTGGGCTCGCTTCCTGCAAATATACAGTTAATATCATCGGTAAAGTAAAATGCTCTTATAACGACGCTTTCATAGGGTAGTTGGGAAGTTGTTTTAAATGATCTTAATACACCAATCGCTATTGGAATTTAATGTATAATTCACAACTAAATTTATTATACCGCAGTGTTTCAATGGGGAAACTCGCTGTCTTACTTCTTCCTCAAATATCGATTTGTTTCCACGTGTATATGAAAATAAGTCATCGTTTTATTATAGATCCATTTATAAAATCGTGTATAGCTCTTAACTTTGATTTTGACACAACCTAGTTTGTCACGAAACGAATGTAGGTTGTGTGATCCGCATAGAACACATCATCACAAAAGGTCCGAGCGTTTATCTTGATATGGTTTCAACTTGCCTTTGGAAGTTGATCCAAACGAGAAAAGTATCAAAATCAGTTCTGCAGGAGTCACATGAATTCGAATTCCTGTTTTCATGCACGTAATTACCAGCAGACAGGGCACAACAGGAAACAACAATATTCGCAAGTTTCATAACGATTACATGTCCTATAACGTAATAGTATTAATGAAATGAGTCGTGAGCAAAACTACCTTGCACATATGAAATTTTCTAACACTTGATATGTTTACCTAGGTGGTTGAGATAATGTTCTACGTACTCTGTTTGCAAGTAGCACCGAGCCAGGATGTTTTGCAGGTACAGGACCCGTTGACGTGGTTACATACATTGTCACAACCCTCACTGCAGTTACCCTTACATCCATCACCAAAGGTTCCATTCATACACGCTGGAAAGAAAGTAGTTTTTAAATGAACATTTATAATGCATATATAATGTTATATATTCGTGAAGTATATTATTCATTACATGATCAAAGGCATCATGGTTACCGAAGGGTTGGTGTTACGATCCTGGATACATAACCCATGGGATTCTACTAGATGAAAATTCTGTAAGCAAATTACCCACAATTGGCTACTGTCATGAAATCACGGGCCAATGAAAATACCCGATATAGGGAAAGGCGGAAATAAGGGTTAATGGTGTTTCTGTTTCTCTAAGTGTATTACGTTGTTCTACGACTGGCTTCACACACTTAGGCAAGGTCCATTTGTATTCAATAGACTTACCCATGGGATAAAATCACCTTAGCGGCTCAGCATCTTTTACAATGGGGATGTTTCAAAACAGACGGTTTATTAGAATGTCATCGGTACTGACACATGTATCAGTGAACTGTGAACTTATGCCTATACATATGTCTTAAATCTCTATGAACATTTATTGTAGCTCTATTCACGTTTGGAAATTAGCCTTACCAATTAGTTTTAAATATCAAGCATCTTCATTTTATTTTATATTCGTTGTTATATCACGAATATTACAGAAAACATGTAACGATGATTTGTACTAAACGACCAATATAACGATTGCACCCGATCGTTGATTTTCAAAGATTATATGTGTTTAGGTCAACTTGACTATAATGTTATTCACCGTGATAGATTGAAAGTACCTTATAAGCAGATCACAATTATTCTAAGCGACCTAAATTCACAGTTAAAAAACAAAATACTCCAATAAGTACACATTAGCCTTTAGGCCCACGGGAAATAATCGTTATAACCTGAGTGACTATGTCGGAATTTTATACTCTGTACCGTTTGATAATTCAAGTTCCACGCAGTTTCTTAAATAATTTGTTAAAGAGACACAGAGTATGACTTGAATAAAACCATCCTCTATAATCCAGTGTAAACGTTCCGATAATTCTCTAGTATAGACCCTGGCTTCATCGTTGGCTCGTAGCGATACTTTTCATTCATCCAATCAGCTGTTTCCGCTCTGTCAGCGAGCGTATCAGATGGCTTCATCGTGACACGCCTCTGCTTCGTCATAAAACAGAAGGCGTCGGTAGAAATGGCTCCTCTAATAGTGGATATATGTAATCAGTTTGAAAAATAAATAAACAGCACATACCTATGGGAAATATTTAAACTAATTCGCTTAGTGTCTCTGGTTTCGGTGCTACCGTAAATAAACATTGATCACTTCCCTTCGTTGGTGCGTTGGGCAGGGGAGCTAACTCTTCATTGGAAATAGGCCTCTTACATATCTTATTTTTATATTTGAAGGTAAATGAGAAAAATAGATTTAATCATCATAAAACTTTTAATAACCGACCCGGTTATATAACATTCACTCTGATCAAAACTACTTTCTACATATTTAAAGTTTTGTAATTGACACTGCTGGAGGGACATTAACCTAAAAGTATAAGAACTAATATCGATTGGAAACAGAATAAGATTCTCTCAAAGGTATCGCTTTTCGTTTGCTGATGAGAGACGGTGGGATTAGCAAAGGGAGATAACAAAAGTATCGTGTCGATTTACTGGTTGAATCCAGGGTCTATACTTATCGGAACGTTGACTCCGGATTATCGAGTATGAAATAAAACATCACTACTTTGATATTACACGTGACGTTATGTAGCAGGTGATTTGACTTATCAATACATTGATTACTTTCAAGTAAGTTGATGTTGTATGCATGTTTCATGATCCTATTCCAAGTCGGGATCAAATTGAGTTCATATTTCTTTACCATTATTAAAAGAAGAATATTCCTAATCCGCATAAATAAGGTTTAAGGTATGATATGATATTCAGAAGTGAAACCTATTATGTTTTGTTTGCAGATTTATACTTCTCTATTTGTCGGAGGGTTTATAGTTAATTATATCCAGCCACATGAATAAAAGTGGGTTTTTTTTAAAAGTATTTTTGCCAGTTCATAGACCAAACTAATTTCTCACAAAATACTTCAAATACTAACCATAGGATATTCTATTTTCATTGGTCGTTGAGAACAAAGTTTCTTTACATGTGTTCTGTAAAATTTATGATAAAACAACGAATATTCATATAATGAAGCTGTTTGAATAACATTAACCGTATTGTTAATATGTTGCCTAGTAACACTTATTTTCAAACATGAAAAGAGAGCTACAGAAAATTTTCTTAGAGATTTGAGATAAATGAATAAGTTCAGTGTACTCTCATAAAGTGTTAGTACCGATGGAATTCTACGAAAAACTTCTAAAGTTCGGTTTGAAAACCATTATCATGTCAAATGATGCTAAGCCACCATGGTCGTACGTAGTGTATTTAGTCGGCCGACCAGAATGAGGAGGTCCATGCTTTGAAATAACAACATTGGGGAAAAAACATTCTCTCCTGGTTCGTTGAGCTTTTCAATTCCAAACTATTCACAAACATGCTTGATGTTAATGCTGGCCATTTTGAATAAAGTACCAAAGTCAGCTGGTAAATGCATTTTCATTGGTTCGCAGGTCCAATCGACTAAGCAGTTTGGTTGGCTCATATCAGTCAAGGTTGAGTAATTTGAGTACAGAATTGTTTAATGGAAAATCCCAGGGGTGATGTGTATCGGAGCATAAACCCCTGGGTAACCGAGGATGGATCAAATGATAGATTTGTGAATGATAATTAGCTTACCATGTTTTCCCTCGCTGTGAAAATGAAATTTCTCGTAGATGTTTTCATATAGGATGAGTAGTCGGTATTTTTGGCCGTGTATTTTTAAACTTAAATGCCGACAAACAAATTATACAATTTTGTTTGTACTTAACTATTTGAAACGTCCGTAAAATACTTGCCAGAATTCAAACTTTCGTATCTGACAATTATCGATTTTCGGCTGTCTTTAACGCGATTGATAATTAAGGGCTTAAAAAGATCAATTATTTTTCAAAATTCTAATATTTTCATTCTGGCCAAATGCTTGATCGAAGTCGACTTCGAACTGTAACACTGCTTTTATATAATTACTGAATGGAATCCAAAATCATCCATAAACATCTTATGATTTTATTTTCATAACAGCAATTTATTTCAAACTAAATATAATTATAAATCATCATAGCTGTTGGCAACGGTTACAAAACAATTTGAAATGACAACACGGGCGCAGGTGGAAATTGACCAATGAGAGGCGTTTTCATTTCCGATTCATTCACGGCAGCGTGTTTGATTTACGGAAACTGCCCAATTTTCCCGCATTCGACCAGGCATTTGTTCAAAGAGGGGATGGTGTTAATGCGAGGGTCAGTGGTCAAAAGTTTGAAGAAGTTTGATAGTTTGGGCGAGTTGTTCAGCAAGCTAAGAGAACGATCTACGATTCCAATGTATAATCTTATGATAAAATTTAGTTTTAATTGCACCGCACGTTAAATAATCGGGTGTCCAGTTTTCGACCAGGTTTCAGTGTCTCCACTTTTGTATTCTATATAACAGATAGGAAGTACGCTAAAATGATTATTTCTTGACCGATTTCGTTCAAATTTGAAATGTAGGTTTATCTCAACATATGAAAACGATATATGAGTGCAAAAGTTTGAAAAAAATAATTATAGGGTCCACTCCGAGATTCGAAACTCTGTGGTTATTGATAATTGATAAGGAACATTATCAAGTAACTTGGCATTGTAGCAGAGCATTTAGTAATTGTATTGTAGAGTATGGTTAGAACAAGATTAAATAAGACATAAAGTCGGCAAAAAGTCCCTGGAAGGTTCATGGTCCCCGAGGCCAGGCTAAATGAATACTTTAAAGATGGATACGTACAATTCTGACACCTTTCGTCCTTATACCCAGGTTTACAGCTACAGCTCCCATCAACTGAGTCACACGGATCACTGCATCCTGTGCTGCAACTGCTGCTGCAGCCTGTCCCGTAGCGTCCAGTTGGACAAGCTGAAGGTGGTTGAATAAATTGTTAGACATTACATTACATTCTGTAATACCTGAAGAGAATATCAACAGGATGATGAATCAAAGTTATCCATTTTCCCTAGGATTATTTCTATGGCATGTTGTAACGTGAACAGCAACTTGTGTGTACCTAAGCTTTAATCAAATTTTAGTAAACTAATTTTAATTAACTAAACTAACCCTCTATCTGCTACATTATAAACACATTGTACATTTAGAACTGAACATTAACACTTAATTATACAATGTTGTTAATTGCAGCGATATATCGCAAGCTAGTTATTCTATAGAAATAAAGCAATAAATAAAGGTCTCCTTTCGTTGATAGTGGCGATGATATTTCTTGGTACGGAGAAGGGAACGGACTAGGGCACAACCGAAACTTCGATAAACTGCCTGTAAACTATGACATATTTGTAGTTATTCTACCAAATGGACGTTTCACTTGGTCTATATAGTGAATGAATAACATACCCTACAATCAAGCCATTTATGTTGGTATCATACACATAAACTGCATTTGTTGAAGCTTCATTTTGGACTCGATTGGGAGGGATAAGGAGATTTTCCAGATAATATTTTACGCAGAGGCTTTGATTTGCACGAGTGAAAGGTGTGCAAATACCCCAAAAAGGACCTTATCAAAAGCTTTTTTAAAGGTGATCCAGAAGTACCAATTGTTGCTAACAAGTGTCATTATAAAGTAAAACGATTTTAATTATGCCTGGTACATTCATGTCCATGTTAGCTCGAAAATAAATGAAGAGACACAGAGACATGAAACTATTAACACTCGTCAAACTTTGTTGAAGAGGTTTGAGAAGTAGGTAATGTTGATGAAAAGTAATATAAAGGTAACTTGTTTCGTACATGGGCAACATAAATATATAAAGTCGCGATTATGATTATAAAAAACAGTAAACAAGTTATGTTTGTGAAACACTGATGCTCCTGACGTCAAGGTCAAGGTCATGATTTCGAACCTTATAGCCTCATCTGAAAACTCTTATCATGTTAGATTTACATATGAAATATCAAGGCTATATCTCTATCGAATCACAAGTTATTGCCCAGGTTATAGTTTTCGAAAAATGGTTCCTGCGCCAAGGTCACGATGTCAAAAATTATGACATCATCTACAATGTCTTATCGTGAGAGATGCTTATATCCTTTCGGGCACAACCGTCGTAACCAAAACTATCATTTTACAAACGAAGAATCGACTGACTTTTAATAAAAGGTAATGTCGATTATGACAGTCATCAAGAAAAGCACGAGAGTGATTTATGCGTGCGAAAACATGCATCGAGGTTTACATGAAGAAATATGTTCGTAAACAGTTTATTGTTTCACTCACAAGTTGCACACAAAATGTGCTACATTGCCTTTACGTGTGCACATGAGTAAACTGCTCTACATAAATAACGCATTTTTGGTTGATAGTTGCAGGTCAATAACCAAGAAGTTCACTTACTTTCCGTACACGTATCTCCAGTGTACCCAGGTTTACAGCTACAGGTTCCATCAACTGAATCGCACGTGTCATCACTGCATCCTGCGCTGCAACTCCTACTGCAGGTGGGGCCGTAACTTCCGGGGGAACAAACTTTGAAACAATACACGTCTTTACTGCGTCGTGAAAACAAATCTTACTAAAATCAACTCTAGTATGGAGACAAAAAGTTATAACGTCAGCATACAGTAAATTTAACATCATGATATTATCAGTCTTTAATTTGCATAATCAAATGATTGTGGGGTCACAAAGTCACAAAGTCTTTGAATGCCCCATTTTCCATAGTCGGCCCTTTGTTTTTTTAAAAGAAGACGCAAATATCTAGTAATGCGTGGCCTCAGTTGTTCATTTATAGATTCATGACGTCACCAATTCTTTACGTTATAATAACGATCAGACGATGAGTCCATAAACCGGTTTTATCTCCTTTTTTTTCTTGCGTGGTACAAGTGACCTTTATTTGGGGTCAAAGTTTCACCAAACCTATCAGTCAACAGTATTTGAATGAGCCACAATATATAGAGGATTCCCGAGAAAATGTTAACAACAATGGTAAGCATAAGAAAATCCTCACAGTATTTTTAATAAGAGTTACAGAAAAAATTATAACACGTTTATGATTTACTTGACAAACTCACCTTTATCACATCTCCTTTCCTTGTCAGAATGAGTCCACCCAGGCTTGCAGATGATACACTCTCCTGATACTGAGTTGCATGCAGGGGCCATACAGCCTGGGGAACAGGGATCTATGCAGTCTTGTCCGTACATCCCTTCGGTACATTCTAGAACAAAACCAAATGTTGACTTCAAAATTGTTAAAAAATAATTTGAATTTACATTATATAATGTTCCAAAATCGATGTCATTTGACTTTCTTGTTTGTGACAAGCTTAAGATTTGCATTTTCTATCACCAGGGCTTTAATCCTAACCTAAGATTTTATTGATATAGAAACAAATGTTTTTATGTCACTTAAAGCACTTTCTTGAAGTCACAAATGAATATTTAATGCTGAATATTCAATTACCATCGTTTGGATTGACAAGTGAATAGAACGTTTCATTTGTATATCTGATGTAATCTCAAAGTGACAAATTAAAAACAAAATTATTTAATTTTCAAAAAATATTTGTAAACATTGCGCCCAGTATTAGTTGTACTTAGGCATTTTAAAAATACATGAAGTAAAGAGGAATATCAAAAATATTCTGTTGTAAACATTCCTCTAGCTTAATAGAATTCTATATAGTCTTAGCAGTCCGTTCATGGCTTTGATTGTCCATTACTCAGTTGCAAGGCAACGCACGAGTGAATGTGGCTATCTGTCTTAACAGTGATAAAATAGATGTCTTTATTGATTATTATGGTTATATTCATGCGCCTAATGTTTCGTAATGTTTTGCAGATGTGCAAATTTTAGAAGTTTTTCATAGAACAGGCATTCTAGAATTTAATTCATATTATGAGTTAACAAGGCCTAGTTTTGAAATGTTTTTCAACACATGATAGAAATAAACTTCTAGACAGAGAAATGAAGAAACCAAGGCCAAAATATTTTTTTATTTCAATACTATACGTTATCAAGAAATTTATATAATTACTTACAAATCGTACGAAACAAACGCTTTGGTTCATGTCACTTCATATTGTCGTTGATCATTGGTACATTATGTATAGAACTAACCAGTTAAATATTTATGACAACATACTACGTCAAAGCCGTCGTTGTTGTAAGGCAAGATGACACTGACATACATTTGGAATAAGATGATGTTCAAATCGGATAACTAAACAAAATCCCAAATACGAGTGTTCACACTAAAATACTAGCATGTAGTGTTCCAATAAAATATGACGATGGATCATAATCGAAATGAGTAATGAGATGATTTTCTATCTAATGCAAATAAATTTAGCAATAACTGATAGTTTATAAGAAGACATAAAGCATAAAAAATGATACAATGTCTTTAATTTCACAATGAGGAAACAATGCTATACAAACAAGCAGTTTCGGTTGATAGTTGCCAAGAATTCACTTACTTTCTTTACACGTGTCTCCAGTATACCCAGGTTTACAGCTACAGCTTCCATCAACTGAATCACACGTGTCATCACTGCATCCTGTGCTGCAAGAGGAGCTGCAGTCAGGGCCGTAACTCCAGGAAGGACAGGCTATAATTGAAAAAAAAAAAACACTTAATCCTTATAAATACAAAATGTTACATCTGAAGAAACGGTTATGTATTTTAAACATTATTAGTTACAAGGCGTTTTGACAGGGTGTACGGGACTGTAAGACCCTTGTACATTCTGTATTTTCCTGAGGCGGCAGTTATATAAAGGGAGATAACTCTGTGACTAAAAATATCCGAATTAAAAGTGTTCTTAAATGAAATAATTAAAGATAAACATGTGTTCATATTGAATGAATGTAATAAGACAATGGATATTAACAATGACATAACATTAGAATCTCTCAATTGATGTTGGTCATTGTAAATTTTGTTTCTGAAATTGTCAGTCGAGCGGCCGTTTTACTTCCGCATTCCAGCTGAGGTCAAGGTCATCCGTATGACCCGTTTGGTATGTCACGTGACAAATTTGACGGGGTGTACACTTCGTACACCCTGCCAAATCCGACTACACGGGTATGTATGCTTTGGCTATTGACCAATCAGAATTCGAGAAATTTATCTTAAGGGTAATAACATATAATATTTTCCCCCACATGTACTTACCAACATTACACGTGTATCCAGTGTATCCACTTGTGCAGTTACAGCTTCCATCAATTGGGTCACATGAGTCACTGCATCCTGTGCTACAATAGAAGCTGCAGTTTGCACCGTAGGTGTTGTTTGAACATTCTGTGAAAAGGGACAAAATGAATTTAACAATTCTGAAATCGAAAGAAACGAATTATCAAAATGTTAATTTCTTGGTCTTCGATCTTTCGAATTTGCAAATAAGTTACTTACGTTCCTCACAGATGTCCCCGGTATAGCCAGGATTACAGCTGCAGCTTCCATCAACTGGGTCACACGTGTCATTACATCCTGTGCTACAAATGTCGCTGCAGTTTACACCGTAGTTGCCTTCTAGACAAGCTGTGATTTTATAGGAGAAATCAATTAAAAAACAGCTTTCACTAACATGTGAATGTTTGCAATAAACATTATGCCACTGCTACAAATGTTGCTCATTTTATCAGCATATTCAAGGTATGAATTGGACAAAGGTTGATTTTCCCGACTTATTTTCAATTTGGATATTTATAATCCTGAAATGATAAGAGTTGGTCACCCATGGCCATCTTTACTATTGAACACCAAAAATTACAATACATGTATCTTTAACTATTTTGAATTGAGTACAACTTTTCTAAAATGCTAAATTTCTTCCATAAATTGAATTTTATTACTCGCCCGTGTAAGATACCACACTGTAATATTAACATGTCAATATCAAACAAGTGTAATATCACAAAGCACATATGACGTCACAGTTAAGTGTGGTTGTGGCGTCACTGTGTATTAGCTGCCGAGTCGAGGAAATGTTTGTTTCAGCAAAGTATCAGCTGTTTTGTTTAAATTCTACCGCAAGTAATAAACAAAATAATAAACTTCCTTCCATTTAAATTTTTAATACTATCAAATTGGTGAGTGATTTGCAATTGGTATCAAACTTGCTTTCGCTCGATTTGTATTAAATCTTATAATCGTTTAATGACAGTATTAGCAAATGGAAGGTCGTTAAGTATCATCTATGAACATGCACTTGGCTCATCTTATTCCATGAGCTAAAGTTTATTTAATGTTTTACGAGAAGAAGAATATTTTTTGAAAATTTGGTAGTATACATTGAATAAGTATTAATAAAGTTTACTTTAGTATTCCGATTGAACACACATGTCAATAATTGATAAATCGTTGTTAGCAAGAAAAAAATACATACGTTGACAGGTCATTCCAGAATACCCAGGTTTACAGCTACAGCCTCCATTAACTGGGTCACAATTGTCACTGCATCCTATGCTACAACTGCTGCTGCAGTCTGTCCCGTAACTACCAGGTGTACAAGCTGAAGGTGGTTGAATAAATTGTTAGTCACCAAGTGTATGTAAAAGATGATTTGAAAGTGGGTCACTACGAAATAACAGGAATGATGTTTTTTTTTTACAAAACTGTCATCATCGAAGTATTACTTAATCTGAAAATCAAATTTTGTAACGACCTCAAAATTTGAAAATAGCCAAAAAAGCAATTTTGGATTGTGGCCGCAGTCTAGTTAGAAGTTTATTGTTTGTAATTTTTTCGGATTTTGTAGCTAGTTAAACTAGACCATTCGATTCATATAAATATTCCATGACAAAATATTATCGTCTACATATACTGACTGTATCCTGTGGTATGTCCTTGCTTGCAGACAAGGTAAATGTGTCAGCTTTCAAAACAACAAACTTAAGTTCTCACAAAATAAGCCGATATTTAATACACATGGCATGGAAATGTAATGTTCTTAATATAGCTGTTCTGTAACACTACACCTTTCACAGAATTTCATAAATGGAGGAAATGTATTAATAAGGTCACAATGTCATGCAGAGTAACTTCTGGTCCTTTAAACAGTGATAATATTCAATCAAACCTTCACCATACTAACAAGCAAAGATGACAAATTTGATTGAATTACAGTAATTATCAAAAGCAATATACTAACGTTGACAGGTGTCTCCGATAAACCCAGGTTTACAGCTGCAGTTTCCAACAACTGAGTCACACGGGTCACTGCATCCTGTGCTGCAATTGAAGCTGCACCCTGTCCCGTAGCTTCCGGTTGGACAAGCTATAAACATAAGAACATAATAATAAAATCAAGTTGTCCATGTGCTAATAAGTTAAGATGGTGGTTGTATGATTGATAACGTTAAATAAGAGCAATACTTACTATTTTCACAGGTCATTCCATTATAATATTCCAGTCAAAATCAATATACTAACGTTGACAGGTCATTCCAGTATACCCAGGTGGACTAGTATGCTGGTTATATCCTTTCGGACACACCCGCCATAACAAATAATATCATTTTACTAACAACGAATCGTCTAAATTTCAATAAAAGGTAATGTCGACTATAAGAAATCCATGAGACTCATCCATGTTTGTAAAAACATGCATCGAGGTTTACGAAATGGAATGTGACCTTAACAGTGAAATGTTGATCTCATCAGTGGCACACAATATGTGCTTTATTGCCTTTACATATATAAATGGCGAAGCTGCTCTGCATAAATAATGCATTTTTGTTGATAGTTGCCTGTCAATGTCCAAGACGTTCACTTACGTCTGTCACACTTGTCTTCAGTATACCCTGGTTTACAGCTGCAGCTTCCATCAACTGAGTCACACGGGTTACTGCATCCTGTGCTGCAACTCCTGCTGCAGGTGAGGCCGTAACTTCCGGTTGGACAAGCTGAATAACGATATAAGTGCAAGTACGCATCATGCTATGAAAGTTAGCAATAGACATATACCATTTTTAATTCAAAACATCTAGGTACATGTATTACTGAAATGCAAAAACCACTTTTGCCATTTCGATCAAGCCTTCTTAATATTTGAAAAAGAAAACGTATAAAATAATGTCATTGATTATCGTTAAGTGTTTGTTTTATTGTACTGTTTCAATTTTATTATCTATTAATTTATAGAATTTTTGTTATTGACATTGACACATATTTAAGTTTACTCAAAACATTGATATCAGGATGTCATAGATAAATTACTAGGAAATATTAAACAGAATTAAAAACGACTCCTTTCAGGACAATATCGAATTTGATGTACTGCAATAATATATCACGCCATTTGGTATTCATTGTATTTGATACAGTTTTCAGATGTTGCAATGTTTCAAAGTTGGAGACTAAAGCGTGTCTCCTATTCCATGTACACCATTCAAATGTACATATTCAAATAGAATAGATGCGCATAGATGTGAATATAAGTTCAATAGATGGTCGCAGATAAACAATAGATAAACATGAATATAATATTTGAACCAGCAAAACTTTACACTTAGTTTTACATACAAGTATTCTGAACGTATGGGTAGTTTATAATATTCTTAATTCGTTATTGATTTCAAGGCATGATTATTTTCAGCAAAATTTAAAAAAAAAATTAAATGATTTTGCATGAAACATTTATTCAGCCAGTTACATAACATACAGAGCAAGCATCAAATTATCAAAGTGGTGAAACTTACAGTGTACTATTTCATATATATATAACAATCTTCAAAGAACAACTGATCTTTTATTTATTTAAATCTAAGTTGAATGAGCTACTTACGATCTTCACACGTGTATCCAGCAAACCCAGGTTTACAAGTACAGTCCCCTGACATTGGGTCACACGGGTCACTGCATCCTGTGCTACAAGTGCTGCCACAGTAGGACCCGTAAGTTCCGGGTGGACACTCTGAGTACAAAAAAAATTAATAATTCAATAATAATATAGTAGTAAAAACTTAGGATTCAATGTTTAATAGATTCAATGGTGATCAGAAAAACAGTAACAACATAATGATCGTTATCCCATGTTTACATTCTAAAGACAGTATAAGTAAACATGTAATTTGGATTCCTTTTATGAAAACAATCGCACTTATAAAACGAAATCAGCGAGACGGACTGAGAGAAATAGTTTATAATTAGTGTAAAAAGTCAGTTACAAAACATGCGTGAAAAATAAACAATGAATGACAAAACTGACATCCTGTAATGAATTGGCTTCACTTAAATTTACACAATTAAATCATCGTATCTGTCGCTACAATTGCTGCTACAACCGTCAAATGAACAAGCTGAAAAAATGTGATCATACAGCACTGCTATTCATTTTTTCTAAAGTAAAAGTAATACCAATGAAGAACATGAAAACATGTTTCTATAGTTATCACCACTAACATTCAGGTATCTGTATGTACGTAAACAGTGTCCTTACACATGTACAGTAATGTATGAAGTAACAGACACTGACCCTCATCACAATGTTTCCCTGTATACCCTTCATCACAAGTACACACGGCTTTTGTTCCATTCGGTGTGCACTCTCCATTAAGACAGGGGTTGTCTCTTACACATGGGTCAGGTTTGCGAGTTGTAGTAGTCGTGGTGCTTGTCGTTACAACCGTAGTGCGTCTCACACGCTTTGTTGTGGTGCGTTTAGCAGGTGACGTTGTATCAACCGTGGTACGTCTTGTCGGTGGCGTTGTATCAACCGTGGTACGTCTTGTCGGTGGCGTTGTATCAACCGTGGTGCGTTTAACGGGTGTAGTTGTATCAATCTTGATGCGTTTCGCAGGTGGATTTGAATCAACTGTAGTGCGTCTCACACGTGGATTCGGAACTTTTGAAGTGACTGTAGACAAAGGGATGCTCTTTGTAGTGAATACAGGAGTTCGACTAGTGGTACCTATGGATGTGGTTGTCGGATTATCTGAAACGATTGGATATCAACATTCCATTTTTTTAAATATTTTGACATGCTGAATCTAATTGTGTGATATGTATTCAAAATGCATCTCAAAAGTTTATATGATACAGTCAGGGAATGTCCATAATCACTGAACTTTACGCGTTATTAATCCGAAAAGTAGTCAAGTTGAATGATGCCAGAAATGATCCTTAAAGCATAGGCTTTAACGAGTTTCGTCGTTGATCAAAACCAGAAATGACTACTTGTCCTCCCGTAAACTTCACGCTGCACACCCAACCATATACGAATCACAGAACTCCGCCATGTGACCCATACTGAATACGATTGTCAAAAACAATCCACTTATACGATATATTCTAACTCAAGTCTTGTCGTTCCGTCACTGGAGCGAAAAAATTGTACCAAAAATTACAAACGCCACAAGCCATTATTTCGAATTAAGTTGTCGTTTTAGAAAACATGCTTAGAAATAAGGAATACAGTCAATAATAGAGGTAAAAAAAGAATTATGACAAATCTATGGTTTTGAGGCTAATTGTATTTTGCTTAACGTTATGTTTGATAAGATTGTTAACTCATCAGTGAATATATCTAAAGAGATTAATGCAGCTGGAGGTGACGTCATGGTATCGGCGAGTGATGTGCGGACTTTAGTTGAATCGTATTGACCACAATCAATTTTGTCTTTACTGATTTATCAACAAACTTAAAATCAGCCAACGATCGGATTTTGGTTCCATTTGTAGTAAAACTAAAATTCCCCGTCGTTTATTTCGTAAGTTTACAGTCATAGATATAGCGAAGAGAATAGTACTAAACACATACATATAAGTAAATGAGGGTCGGTTGAGGGTTGGGAAAACTAATCTGGATCACTAGCAGAAGTAGTCTAAAAACCAGACTGTATTTTGTAACATTTTCTCCTCTCGGAGAGCAAGTCTAGATCATTAGTGAACTGAAATAGCCATTTGTCAGAAGCTCCTTTTCTATTTTAAATATAATAATTGTTTAATAAAAATTATTATTTCAGAGACTGAATATAAGTCTATATTAGAAGAACAGCTGCGTACCTTAAGTTCGTTAACATAATTGTAATGTATGATGTAATTTTGGTTTCGCTTTGTATTGGATTAAGTTACTTCAGCAGAACTAACAGTCGATAAAAGATGTGTAAAATAACCCCTTTTCAACTTGATTTTGGGAAATTTATAATTTTTTAAAATTCGGATTTTCTCAAAGTTTGATTACACATTTTCAAATTAGATGGACTGTGAGAAGATCAGAACTATTACATCTACCTTGTGATAAGAAACAAATATGACTTGCTTTTAAACTGTTTATCACTTATAAAGGATTTTATAGAGAAATTGTGTTCTCGAATTGTTGACCCTTTGTCACTTCAATGACATACCAAATAAATGTTAAGCGTAACTTTTAGACATGACAAACGAGAATATTAACTAAAATGAGTCTAAACTTAATTTCATCAAGGTCATATTTGTTTTCATAATGTTACGATGCCTCAAAGACATCAAGTTACATGATATTTGAACTAGGATACGCAGGTAGGTGAACAAACTTTAGGTATGCAGCAGTCTAAGTAAACCTAGACTCAATATTATCCGCTTCACTCCTATACCGAGTCTAAAAAGGTCTAGTTAAGGCGCCCTTCAGCCGACCTTTCCGCGACCTATGACCCTCCAACGTTATACATGCGGAGGCAGACTATTGTGGCTTAGTAAGCGGAGTTCTGATTGGTCAATTCGATACGTGGGCTGCCGCGACCCTCTACAAGACCTTTTTTAGACTCAGTATAGGAGTGAAACGGATAATTTGGGTATGTAGCTGTGTAGGAATCACTAGGATCGGACCGTTATCATCTTGGATATTATTTCTGACCTGAAAAGAAAATCGAGTGAAATGATAAAACAAATCATTTGCGATGCTACTGATGAGTAAGTAACATCGTTCGGTCTATCTTTCGATAGCATCTACATCCAACTCGAAATGTAGAATATTGAAGTGAATGTAACGCATAAAGTGATACACATATCAATAAGATTATCATCACTATGTTGCTAGATCGTTTGAGACTTCGTTCAAAATGTTAATTACTCATTTGAGAAAGGTCATTCTAAACTCTATGTTGTTTTACACCCAAACGTTTAAGAGAGAATTTAGGTGAAAACAATGTGCATTTCAAAGGAATTGAAAGGTCATTAATTATTCTAATTAAAAGTTGTTTTTCACTAAAATGTTTGAGACTGAGAGAATTTGGGTGGGAAGAATGTGATTGTCAAAAGAGTTGAAAGGTCCATCTTTATTCTAATTCTAATTTGTATTTTTTCACTAAAATGTCTAAGAGCGAGAGAATTTAGATGGGAACAATGTGAACTTTGCTGCAAGGAAAGAGAAACAGTTGCTTACCTTTGGATTTAAAGAAAAACTTCACGTCACAGATCTTCAACGGCTCATCACCGTTAATCTTCAAGGTTTCAATAGACTGTGAAGGGCACGTCATAGTTGTTGTGAACCTTTCTCTTTTTCCCTTCCCTTTTGAAGTATCCTTCTTGCAATTAAGGGTATTGTTTCCATTTTTCATTGTATATTTGACATCATTACCTTGAAAAGAAAATTGTAATCATTTTAAATCAATAACATGTTTTCAAAATAGGATAAACATCATTATCGACCTTACGAATGTTTGCATTTTTCTGAAAACGCATATTGGGCTAATAGATAGTTCTGTTTTCCTTTCAATGTTGTTAACAAAGCAATCATTTCACATTTGTGATCAATGAACTAAACAAAACAACCCAACACAAAAGCACTTCAAAAAGTTTCAACGGTTGATAAGTTGCAGAAATAACTTAATCGGACATCCATATTTTTGCCATAGGGCCCTCTGATATTCCCATCTTTTTTGTTCAAGTCGCCGGTAGGTCCTAAAAAGTCAGTATGTAACGGCACACGAGGGAGCAACGCATCTATGTAAATTCTTTGAGAGGCAGTTAAGAAATTTGAATGACAATAATGCTGATGAATATATGGATGACAACTTCTTTGTTCATTGTATGCGACGTTTCGACACAACCAATGATCTTCTCCTTAATTAATTAACTTTTATCACTTATGTACATCACTGGCCTCTATTAATTAATGGTCAAAATCTCCTTCACTGAACATTATTGGCTTTTTCCACTTATCTCTGTTTAATTACATTTACTCTTTTCATTAGTTGTTTTATTGTGTGTTGTGCTATTTACTTATATATATGTACCCCTATACCATTACTCGGCCTCTGCTTGAGAACGAGACACTAATCTGTGTCGAAATGTCGCATACATTGAACAAAGAAGTTGTCATCATATATTCCTCTGCATTATAACGCATCTACGACCTTCCACATTTATGATCAGAGCTATCTAGGCTTTCAAGAAACTCTCAACAACACAATATCAAGCAAATGGTTAACTTGAATATCTATACAAATGGGCCAATTAAAGCATTTCTGATTAAACGTACTAACTTGCCTGTTGCGTATGTATGTATACTTTACTTCCCTAGTGACCTTTACACGAAGAACAAAGTAAACAAATATTGTCGCAATACCTGTGACGATTTTTAGATCAGTAAAGATAACTGCATCAAACGACATCTCAAGTCTGGTCGCTGTCAAGCAGGATTTTGGTTTGTTATCTCTCAACTTTTTTTCCGGTGCTTTCTTCAACTTTCCACCATCCTTTATCCCGTGAAAAGAAACAAGTTCTAAGGGAGTTCCTTCTGTAAAAAAAGGAAGAGCAAATGTGACGTCTCGGGGAAAATGTTTTCGGAAACAAATGTAGAATCACCCATATGTTTACAACCTACATTGTACGTCAAAAGGTCAGGATATATAACAATAGGAACTGAATAGTGCATGAATCATTTCTCGGTCGATCCTTAAAAACAGCAAAATACATTTTTCCCGATCCTCCTTTTTTAATGAAATTGTCACCTGACTTACATTCAATCGATGACACAACAGAAAACACTGGTGAAATGCTGAGACAATTAAACCTGTGTGGAATCTTATATATATATATACATACATACACACACATATTATATATACATGTATGGTATGGTTTGCCAAAAATTCACAAATGTAAGGATATAACACACAAATGTGCAATCTCTTCAAAAAGCTATATACAATGTGAATATCCCAAAGATCTAACATTAAGGCCAATAATTACAGGCCCAAGCTGTGGTACTCACCGTTTGAGTAATTTCATAGATATTTTATTGAAACCATATCTTACGAAAGTAAAAAGTTATACCAGAGATACCATGGATTTCATTAACTTTCTACCTGAAACTATATCTGATGATATCAAACTAGTTACATTTGATGTTAAAAGTTTGTATTCCAATATTCCTCATGAATTGCGTCTCGAAGCAATAGAATACTGGCTTGATAAGCACCAAGAATTATTATCTGTTAGATTTTCTAAGTCTTTTATTCTTGAAAATGTAAAATTTATTTTGACAAACAATGTTTTCTTCTTTAATGGTACACATTACAAACAAATAAAAGGTACAGCTATGGGTACAAAAATGGCGCCAACATACGGAACCTTAGTACTAGGATATATGGAAAACAACTTAGTTACTAAGTTGCAGGAAAATTTGGGAAATCAAATCAGTTATTACTTTATTGAAAATTGGCGTCGGTACTTAGATGACTGCTTCATATTGTGGCCATTTTCAAATAACGATCTAGATACATTCCACAAGACATTGAATAGTATGAACGAACATATTGTATTTACAGTGGAAAAAAGTGAAACTGAAATTTCTTTCTTGGATACTGTTGTGAAAATATCAAATGGACGCTTAGAAACGGACTTATATTATAAGCCAACGGATACTAAACAATACTTGGATTTTTCATCTTGTCATCCTTCACATACGAAGAGGGGTATCCCATACAACTTATCTAGACGTATTTGTATGATATGTTCAAATGAAGATACAAGAGATATCAGACTCAGGGAACTCAAAGTATTACTACAGAGACGAGGATACCCACCCTCTCTTGTCGAGGATGGAATCAATAAATCTTTATCCATCGATAGAAGAGAACTCTTAAAAGAACGAAAGAAAGAAAAACATCAAAATGTGGATATTGCTTATGTCTCAACTCATAACCCCCTCAATCCAGATTTGTTCCAGAGTATAAAGCAAAATGTACCTATTCTAATGTGTGATGAAAAACTGTGCCGAATTATTCATAATGTAAATTTTATCAAGAGTAAACGCCAAAGTAAAGTTTAAAACAATGTTTAACTAGAGAAAGATTTGACATAAGCAGTACACCAAAAGAATGTGGAGTTACTAAATGTAACAGAGGTAACTGTGGAACATGTCCATATATACTTGAGAATTCAAGTATAAAATTCATTAACAGAAGTGAGAGATTTTATGTGCGCTTTGATATTGACTGTGCCGCTAAAAACATCATTTATGTTATTATATGCCAAGGATGTTGTGCTGAATATATAGGACAGACTGAGTGCCTGACAGACAGGGTCCGTGTTCATAAACAGCAAATAAAATGTCCTGAGACACGCTGTATACCACTGAGTGCTCACTTGGATACATGTGCAAAAGACAAGGACATTAAATTCAAGATATTTCCATTTTACAAAAATAATAGAATAATGCGACAATTAAAAGAAGACTATTTCATTAAAATGTTAAAACCACAACTTAATGCTTAATAGTAGCATCTTTTATTCTATCAAATTCTTATTGTGTCCAGCTTACCGCTTGCCTGATTGTGACGTCATACCATTGTTATGTCAAATTCATTGTGACATCATAACGTCATAACTGTATTTTGTCAGACTCCCTGATGATACCATTGAAACATGTTTGAGTTTTGATTGGCTTCGTGTCATATTTTTATCTTTTGAATATGTAAAACTGTATACCAGTAAACTTTTCCAATTTTTATCTATATATATATATGTATATCAGAAACATTTGAGTTGGTCTGGTATACAGTCAAATATATTCAAAAGTTAAAAAACACACAACACCAATAGACTCCTACTAGTTTCATTGTAATCTTCAGGGAGTATATATATGTAAAGTTGAATGGGTTCAAACGCAAGGTCAGATATAGATTAAATAGAACATACTTCACATAGTCGTTTGTAGAATCATTTTAATCCGATACTAGTATTTCGTCAATAGTATTGACTCATCAGGGATGAAACGATATACACATACATACACACATATTATAAATATATATTATATATATAAAATATTTATATATACAACCTTTCTTCACGTGAGAAACCAACTCTCCTTATTTAAAATATATATATAAACATATATACAAGCGCTTTCAAGTATCTTCAGGTGAATGACGCTGAGTCAGTGGTAATGACGTCATCAATTACATTAATGACATCACAGTGCAACATACATGTCGTTACAGGAGTACACATACATCTCCGTAGAAACAATAAATGAATACATTATGTACATGCACATTGGAATTGAAGTCAAATGGATTATATTTTGGAATTTAGCTTTTGCCTTAATTTGTTTATAAACAATAATTCGTTCTCCGCCAAGCTATCAGGTTCAGTGCAATCAACTTTGTATATAGGGAAAACATAATATTTATTCTTTCCACGTGTTTCTTAACGCGCACTTAGACGGATTGTGAGATAATGTACGACAGAGATTCATTCTCCTTTTTAATTTCAGTTCTGTTTTTTCGATATATATGTCTTTACATCCATCACAAACAATGACTAAATAACATTTTTTGAAACACATATCATATTTCTTTTTACAAACAAACTTTCCATTTTCAGCGATTCTGACTAAGGTTCCTTCAATAATTATATTACATGTTGCACATCGCCGCCTTTGCTAACCATTCAGTCATCGCTAGCGTTGCGTCATTTTCCAGTTATAAAACCGTCCTTTTGAATAAATGACACCAATGGAGAGCATTTGTACACCCAAAGGCAAAACAGTCAACTGATGTTATTTCAGATCCAAAATACTGCTGCCACATAGGTTTATTTTGACTGTCATTAATACATCTAAATTAACAGGATTACGAAATACTATTATCAGGTTATTGCCTTTTAAATTCTTTTGCCTGTTTAAATAGCAAAGTGGTGCAATAATTTCTTAAAGATATTTTTCAACAGATCTTTTTAATTTCGATTAATGTTGATATGCAAAACAATACTAGGTAAATAACTAAGCTGTCAAGATATAAGTAGTCTCGCTTAGTAAAGGAGATTTAAAAACTGTAATTACCTTCAAGCGTTGTATCTAAATGACTTAACAAGATTCCTACAATTTGTAAATCGACGATATGTGGTTTTCACGCCTATCGTACTGAACATTTAAAACACATCAACACAAGTATTACTTTATGAATATCACTTGCACATACGTAAATTTTGTCTGAAGTAATGTAAACAACTGTAAACGTGTCTATCCCCTCCCCCACAGAAACAAAAATAAAAACCCAACACACAGACACTTAAGGTTCAAAGCTGTGGGAGAAACCATCCAGGGCCTAGATTTTCAAAGCTTTCTTAGTGCTAAGATAGTCGTAAGCCTATGTTAAAGTATGGTACATACGACTATCTTAGCACTAAGAGAGCTTCGAAAATATGTACCCAGATTTTTTACCCTTAGTGTCTTCAGATTGTCCCCTCCTTTCTTGGTTAAACATTCACCATTATGAGTAAAACCGTGTAAGTAATACGGCACATTAGGAAACATTGGATCTACATTAACCATTCATATATGTGACCAGGGATTAAGGTATAATGGTTAAGATCTAAACTTTAAACTAAATGCATCATTCTACATTCACCATTCACATATGTGACCAGGGATAAAGGTATAATGGATAATATTACGATCTAAACTTTAAAATAAACGCATCTACATTAACCATTCACATATGTGACCAGGGATAAAGGTATAATGGATAATATTATGATCTAAACTTTAAAATAAACGCATCTACATTAACCATTCACATATGTGACCAGGGATAAAGGTATAATGGTTAATATTACGATCTAAACTTTAAAATAAACCATTCACATATGTGACCAGGGATTAAGGTATAATGGTTAAGATCTAAACTTTAAACTAAATGATCTACATTAACCATTCACATATGTGACCAGGGATAAAGGTATAATGGATAATATTACGATCTAAACTTTAAAATAAATGCATCTACATTAAGCATTCACATATGTGGCCAGGGATAAAGGTATAATGGATAATATTAAGATCTAAACTTTAAAATAAATGCATCTACATTAACCATTCACATATGTGACCAGGGATAAAGGTATAATGGATAATATTACGATCTAAACTTTAAACTAAACGCATCTACATTAACCATTCACATATTTGACCAAGGATTAAGGTATAATGGTTAAGATCTGAACTTTAAACTCTAAACCATATATAGCATATCAAGTCAAGGAAAGACACATTTGTGTAAGCTTGAATATTACACATATGGACCAATATAGGACCAAACACATTTATCAATACTGTCATTTATAACTGTATGTTTATTTTACTTCCCCATTGAACGGGATAAAAACGTACGTCAACTGTCTGTCTGTTATCTGTACAGTAGCACGTTTTGGGGGAACTATAAGGTGATGTCAGGAAAATGAAAATAAACGGTTTCACTTGAAAGACAATGTATTGAAACTAAATGAAGCAGTAATAAATCAAATAAATAATGGTAAGTTGGGCCATTCAATTCCTTTTCTTACTCAAAATAAATTAAAGTTGTTCACACAAAAATTGCAGCCAATGGACTTTAAATGAATCTTTATGATTTGTTCTCTTACTGTGGATGATTGGTTTGTGTAATGAGAGTTTTGACACTTTCAAAATATTACACTTAGCATTTACGTACAATCATCAGTGAAAGATTTTGAATATAAGATTTTCAAAAAACGTGCTACTGCCCCGTTATAGTTGTTCGCATAGTTTTAACGTTATATCGGAAAAGGCAAGGACAATATACTCGTGAGGCCGGTCAGCTGAATACAAATGTGTAGCATTGACGGACATTGTAAAACCTTTTAAATGTTAGTTATTATCAAATATTTCAAATGAATTCAGTGTCAGTTTGGAAGTTCTGATGAAAATTAAGAAACAACTTACATACCACTTGAACTTAGTTGTCAATGACAACCATTTATAAAAGTATACCACTTGACACAAAATAAGATTCGGTGCTGGATGCTATCTCACATTTCATTCAATCTAGTTTATAAAGTGAGAATTGTCGATGACTTCAACTTGTTTAAGTCAAACCAGAACTTTGCTTAAGCATTCGAGACCAATGTTCAATGTCACATATAGAATTGGATCATCAACTATATACAACAGGATAAAAACTACCTTAACGAAGACCAAAAAGGCATTCATGCCCAAAACATACATTTGAACATACTCTCACTTGATATATGATATTATTGACTGTACTGTTTTTTTATGAATATAACAAGTATTTACTCCTTATCGATTTCTAGATAACTTTCGATTCTCTTGACAGGAACTTCATTCAACATGTTGGTGAAGCTTTGAATTTTGGGTCATCTATATAAACTCTGGTACAAAGGAAAGTACACACTTCAGTTGGATTTATCATATAAATGTTTTTAATTACAAATATGTAATATGTTTTTGATGCGGTACACAAAAAACTGACAAGTGCAGGAGAACACTTTCATTTGGTTTTTGAAATTTTCATTTAAAAATTATTTTTTGATTAAAATATTTTTCAAAAAAAATAATTTAATGAAACAAAAGTGTTCACAGGTATTAAAGTTGTACTTTATGTTAGAATCAATAAATAAGCCTAAGTTTCACACATTTACAACATTTCAAACATGGTTGGGGTCATGTTAATGAAAATTTTGAATTTCAAGCGTGACTGCATTAGTTAAATATATCTTGTTTATATTTAAGTCGATATTTAAGAAAATCTGAATTTCGCAAATATGAGCCAATCTGTCTATTTAATCATGCCATAAATCTCAATACAGAACTAGTGACAAGACGATCCCGAAATATGATTTGGGCATGATTATTTTACTATTGGATAATTGGTTATCCCTTGTAGGTGCTCCTGGAGTTATTTTATGGACATCAAAATGAAACCCGATTTACATGATGTTTGCACTAAGATACACAAGCAAGTGAACTTAAGATACGCAGCTGTACAGTAAAATTTTAAATTAGATTTGAAGAATGACTCTTTTGCACTACTTGGAATTATATTTACGCATTACTTATTGGAAATGGCAGAACGCAATTATATTATAAAATATAAACTCATAACTCCTAAGATATATGGTTGGCAAGAGATCTTTGATCAAAATACCATTCTAAAAAGCTTTATTTTACGACAATTTAACTTTACCAACTCTGCTAAAAGTTGTGGGCTAAGGATGGTTGATACTGTTACTTTATGTTATACACTGAAATTATCAAGGGATCTTGTTGTAATAAAATACACATTGAAAACCCGTGCAATATTCCTTTTGAGGCTATTTAAAAATTAGTGCACATGTTGATCAATTGATTGAGATTGAAAACCCATATTGGAAGGATGTCTTAATAGCTTGGAATATTTTATTGCAAATATTACAATTAATTAAGAAAACCACGTGACACCGGAATGTAGGAGTACTTTACGAGCTACTCGACTTTTTGCTTTAGCGCGGCCGAGTGCTTCCGGACAGCACGCGAAAAGCGTGCAGTACGAGCGAAGTCGTATAGATCGACATAGCGGGCGGGTGAATCAGAGCAAACGTGTCATTTCATCTGCCTGACTTTGACACTAAAGACATGATTTTGAATGAAGATGAATGTTAATTCTGCTTCACTTGACTTATTTCCATTTGAGCATTGCTGTTTGAAACTGGCCCTACACAAAAAGTTTTTTAACCCTGACCAGGGACATTATATAACATATAATTATATGTACGTAAAGTCTCTGCCCTGACCGAGTTACAAATGTATACATACGCGTTGGCCTGATTGGTTTCACCATCGACGATGTTGTAACTTTCTGACATTATAGATAATAAAGAAATTAACACACTCGCGAGATGTCCTATGTTTATAAAACACTCGTGCCAGTAAAACAAAATTTCCCTCGCTCTCGCTCGGAATTATCACTCGTGTTGAAAAAACAATATGACATCCCTGCATGGGTGTTAATCTCTATTCGTTTCGAAAGGTCTGTCTCAAATGGCAAACGTCTTTTACAGCTGTTAAACTAGGTGGGATAGAATATTTTTGAGTTACAGAGCACTTTTAAAGGATGTAAAACTTCTTGATTTCCAATAAGAAATTTTGCATGGCCTTATTTATACTAAAAAAAGCCTGATTAAATGAAACTTGTTGAGAACCTATCCTGTTGTTTTTGCAATGAGAATGAGAGTTATAAGATGTCTATTGGGAATGCAGAGTCTTACAATCTTTTTGGAACAATAACACTGGAACGAAACTATAAAAATCAGACAATAAATGATTATACTTTACTAGTGTGTCTACAGACAGCACAGCTGTAGACATTCAAAAGACTAATATGCCGATCTCCTGGTAGGATCTTAATGAGAACCTCATTAAAAGTCACTCTACTACTACTACTACTACTACTACTACTACTTCTACTACTACTACTACTACTACTACTACTACTACTACTACTACTACTACTACTACTACTACTACTACTTCTGCTACTACTACTACTACCACTACTACTACTGCTGCTACTACTACTACTTCTTCTTCTACTACTACTACTACTATTACTTCTTCTACTACTACTACTACTACTTCTTCCACTACTACTACTACTACTACTACCACTTCTACTACTGCTGCTACTACTACTTCTTCTACTACTACTACTACAACCTCTACTATTACTACTACTACTTCTACTACTACTGCTACGACTTCTACTACTACTACTACTACTACTACTACTGCTACTACTTCTACTATTGCTACTTCTACTACTGCTACTACTACTACTTCTTCTACTGCTACCACTGCTACTTCTACTACTACTGCTACTACTACTTCTTCTACTACTGCTACTACTACTACTACTACTTTTTCTATTATTACTACTGCTGCTACTACTACTACTACTACTACTACTGCTACTACTACTGCTGCTACTACTACTTCTTTTACTACTACTACTTTTATTGCTGCTACTACTACTTCTTCTACTACTACTACTACTACCGTACTGCTGCTGGTGGTACTGCTGCTGCAACTGCTACTACTCTTCTTGTCGTCTAAAACGGTGCCGGTAAAAGCGAAAAAATGGACTTTATAGTCGCTTTTGTAAATTACAGGTTATATTGATTCAAGTAAAGACTGTTGGTTTTTATTTGATGCTTTGCTTAAGGAAAATATTTGAAAAAGTGGAATTTATTTTGTTATTCAACAGGTTCATATTTCCACATTTAAAACACGAAAAAACGTACTTCCTCGTATTCAGACACACATTATGGCTTTCTTGTATTTCAAACAAAAAGGTCAAACTACAACTACTACTCCTGTTACTGCTACTGCTTTTGCGACTGCTGCTACTACTGCTACTACTGCTGCTATTGCTACTGCTGCTACTGCTACTACTGCTACTACTGCTGCTACTGCTACTACTACTACTACTATTGCTACTGCTACCTCTACTATTACTTGTACTGCTGCTACTGCTACTACTGCTGCTGCTGCTACTACTGCTGCTACTACTACTATTGCTACTGCTACCTCTACTATTACTAGTACTACTGCTATATATTGCTACAGCTCTAGCTGCTATACGACATTGAAGTTCGAGGTTGTATCAACAGTTTTGAAAGTTAGATGAGAGCATATGCATGGACAAATTTCGCTATAGTTTTGTAAATTCTAAAATTTTCTAATGTCATTTGTCTAATGTTAAACACTCTTTTGTATTCATCAATGCATCTATCAATATATTTTTAACAGTGAAACAGTTCCTACCTTGACCGGAAGTTAAAACTGGTAGAGTTACCAAACAGATAAGAAACGTCAGCGTCTCCATGACGACGGTACTCCAGGGTGTCCAGTAGGACCCGGAAGCTCACGTCAAGTGTTCTGTATCAACTGTGATCACAATAGTCCATGGAATGAGGTTCTGAACGATTTGCACAAATAGCGAAGTTGGCACTGAATATGGGACTTGTCTGAGAGAAAAGGTAACAGAGACTGTATAAGAGAGGTTTTGAAATTGGAACGAGAAAAAAAAAATTTACAGAACGAGAAACAGATTGAAGGAATAAATGCACAAAAAGAATAAGTAACTCATAAAGACAGAATAGTAGATTGTGTCTGAGAATGGATAAGAAACTGAGCTCGAGACTACATAAGATACTTATAATGTTAGTCTTAAAGAACCTTGTCTAGAAACTGAATAAACGGCTTATTAAGGCGGAATAACAGAATGAGTAGCAACAGATTCAGTTGAAAACTGAATAAGAGATAAATAAAGACTCAGTAATAGATTGAATAAGTTACAGATTCAGATATTAAAACAGACTATATAACAAACCAAAGAAGGCTAATAAAGACTGAATAGTAGATTGAATAAGATATAGAGTTAGAGAATAATAAAGACGATTTAAGAAACCGATGAAGACTTATAAAGACTCAATAGTAGATTGAATAAGATACAGAGTTAGAGACTTAAACAGACTATATAAGAAACCAATGAAGACTGAATACGAGAATAGAGAGTAAGATACTTAATAAGAGAACGGGTAAGATACTGCGTAGGAGACCTAAACTGTAAGATGGAGGCTAAAGTGAGGGAGAATAGGTACAAGAGTATAGAGTATGTGATTGAGTAAGACACTGTGTAAGAATCTTTGTAAGAGACAGAATAAGTAAGAGACAGAGTTTGAATTCCTGTTAGAGAATGAGTAAAAGACTGTGTAAGAGACTGAATAAGAGACAAAGTGAGAATCAGTGTTATAGATTGAGTAAGAGACAGAGTAAGAAACTGAATAAGAGACAGAGTAAGAATCAGTGTAACAGATTGAGTAAGAGACACAGATTAAGATTCCCTGTAAGAGAATGAGTAAGACACATAGTAAATATCCCTGAAAGAGACTGAATAAGAATCCGTATAAGAGATTGAGTAAGAGACTGTTTAAGAATCCGTGTAAGAGACTGCAAAAGAGACAGCGTAAGAAACAGAGTAAGAATCTGGGTAAGAGACTGTTTAAGAAACAGAGTAAGAATCAGTGTAAGAGACGGAGTCAGAGTCTGACTGGGTAAGAGAGAGTAAGACTTTCCTGTTTGAGACTGAGTAGATGAATGAGTTATAGAGAAAGATTTCGAAGCATCTGTTTAGATCTAGATCTGAGTGACTTACTGTCTATGCGAGGGCCTAAGGTACCGACAGAGTGAGACAGAGTTGCGTCGCTATGAGACTCAGTTAGGACAGTCCACTCCCATGGTGAGCTCTGGTACATCTGGTAGTGGCTGCATCCTTGTGAAGAGGCTGCTTGCCACTTTTGCAGTAACCATGATACATGTATATGTTGGTGTCACTTGAAGCAACGGTGTCAGATATCAGTAAACCCTCTAGCGGCGTCGTTGGTTTGAGAGTCGAGGAGCTTCATAGTGGCCTGATGAAAGTAGTAGACAATAGAACAGATAATAAAGTTGCATTGCTGAAATTGAATGTTCTCATAACATCAGTTTATTTAAGTATTACACTTTTCATTTTTCGTTTATTGATCATATCTCTCCTTTATCACATGAATTAGTCTATTCGTATGAAAGCTGAGTTGTGATTTCTCTTAAGTATCACTTTTTACACAAAAGGATGAAACAATGAAGAATAAAACTGATAAAGAAGATGAAACAGAGAAAGTTTCGAAGAATGATTGTAGAAATTTCATTTATGGAAAGCCTTCTCGAACAAAATACAAATTTATTTGGGGTTTCCTTTTGAGATCCATTGTATTTCCAGGTTTTATCAATTTTTAGTAACATTCTCAAATCCTCCAAAAACAAAATGGTTTATTAACAAAGATGGTCAGTGTCAACTGAAATGACCCCTAGAGATCAATGAGAAGTTTTTGATTAACAGACTGAACTCAAGAGAATCCAAAGATTATTCCAAAATCGTATGATTCCAGCCTTTACGTCAATAATTGAATTAAAGAGATGCCATTTCAACGATAATGATTTAATGAGTTGAACGTAAGTTAACATCATATTACAATGTATGCACTTGAAAGAAAGGAAAACAGCAGCAGAATTCATATTCTCACTAATCGAAGATCTAGTCAATAATCATCACATTTACGTCTGATTTCGTACATTGAATGATGAAATAGCCATGGAACGTGGCCATAAAAAGGGCATCCTCATGATCAAGTACAGTGCTCTTAATACGTACTATCATCATTACAATTTACATCCCTCTAAAATATGTATCATATCTCATAAATTACATCCTGATTCAAACGATATGATTACAACAAACGGCGTCAGAGAGTTGTTCTACATCAGTATAAAGTTATGCTATATTAGTCGCATTTCAAGTATCCACTTCGGATACTATAACCATATCATGTCTACATAAAGCTTCAGCCAATTAAGCATTAAAGTATTGAACATGACTCCAAATGTAAGAGCCTACTAAGCATGACGGAAGGTCTAGCCTTGTAACATATCGTGATCATCAATCTTCCTTGTAGTACGGTTTCATACCATGGGTCGCTATTGCTCAAAACGTACTCTTATCATTACGGAAATACACTCACGCTTAAAAGAAGTTAAAACTAGGTCAAATTTTATTGTGCAACAATGAGTAACATTACAAATACATTTAATATTTTTTCCAATGCGTTTTTGTATGTGATTAAAATATAGCAACAATCTAAAAAATGTCAATACTCGGTTATTTAAACCAAATAGTAACATGGAGCAAATAGTCCCAAATTTACAATTGACATACATATACATGTATGGGTTTTGTTTAATTAATTAATCATTTTTTTCCATTATACATATATAATTGTTTATATATTATACACGTTGTCAACATCTTTATAACTCTTATGTCAGTTGGAATACGCTAGTTTCCCCAAGAACAAACTTATGTTTGATCTTGTATATTGAGAGGATTTGAGAATTTGCTGCAAATTTATCGATCCAGATGACTGTAAGCAATAAACAGGAACACGCCCACTGCAAACTTTCGATATATGATAACCTAAATAACAATAAACATTGAATGCTTATCCTGAGTTCGGGCTTAACACCGATTCACAGCTACTAGCATCAATGCAGTGAGAAAGCACGCACGCAAAAGTGGCTTTGTATTGCGGTGAAACCTGAGAACATCGGCTGGAACTAGCGAATCATATCCGTGGGAGTTACTGTGATGAAACTGAATATGGCATTGCACCCATTCCTTACTGTATATATAACAAAAAGTTGCCGAACCATTGGCGGAATTCGAACCCCTGACCTCATGATTGACGGCTCATCCAGAGACAAGAATGTGTGTTTGTTTATCATAGGTTATACCAGCTATTATGCACGTCATCCACGTGACTTAGTCTCAAATGCATTGTTGAAAACATCTTTTATATAGTTATTGAGATGGGGAAATGTTACAATGAAAACTCTGGCACATTTCTTCGCCCCTTATCTGGTTGGTTGATGTCGGAAAAGAGGCGTGTGTTTACACTCTAACGTGCACGTTTTTATCATTTCTCTCTTTTTAGATATATTATACACTATATTGTCCAATATGGCTGTTACCACCTATGATCAATTACACATTTATTATTAACAATCGTACTTTTATGTTAATATCTATTAGATCCTTTAAAGTTGCAATTACGAATTTTTCAGGATATAACCTCTTTATTGTTTACTTTCATGACGTTTCGGACTTTCTGTACTATATGAACTACCTTTTGTCGTGAATAATTGGTTTTCCTTATTCTACAGTAGTCAACATTTCCCTTTAAACAGAGATGCATCTTGAGGGATGATGTCTAACATAACCTATTTGTCATATGACGCCTCTTCATGTTTCAACCATCTGCAGAAATGTTTGCAAACAGGAAGTTTAGTCTTCACTTTTTCCCGATGTGAATTCAAGTAGTACGTTTCATAAAATGTCCTTCGTGAAATGAAAGGTCAACACATAATGAAAGCGAAACTTATTCGAAAATAAAAAGCAGTCAAAAATCGGAAAAACATTATTAAAAGATAACAAGGAACATGTTTCGTTGACTTCAAAATAATTTTATTCAACTTGTTATGACATAAAAATCATTAAGAAATTCAAGCTTATCATAGAATAAATAGAGAGATGAATATGTTATCGGTGCCTCATTTCGACGTCAACCTGGTCTATTGGTCCATGGATACGATTTTCCCTGCAAATCACAACTATTTCCAGTATCCGTCACTTGGTAATTAAAACCTTGCTGCAAACGCAAAATCATTGGTTTGCATGCATAATCTTCTAAGCGAAAACTTTCACCATTCATTGAATTTGAATTTCTGAAAGAACCCCCGAGGAGTCGAAGTATGCTTTGAACAAGAACAAAATTAGGAGAATTCTGCAAGGCTTAATGACCTAGTGATTGGAACCGACTTATTCTTTTATTATTCAATTTCTTAGCGTTACAATTCTATTGTTGAAGAAATTAAGGATCCTGACTAAAAACAAGGCCTAATTATATGAAGTACTAAGTGGACCGTGGATGTGATGGCCTTATTGCAACAAAGAATAGACACTCACGTTACCTTTTTAATATTTTGCTTGTGGAAGGAGGTTTTGTTTAGTGTTATCTCTATGTCACTTTTTATTCATACTGCTAATCTTGTAATAATCAAACAAGACTTGGTAGGTTTCCTTGTAAGATCATTTTCAAACTATAAATAAGTTCATTAGGCTCGAATTTGTTTTGTTCCTGTTTGTTCCAAAATCTTACCCCAATTTATTTTTAAAGGAATAACATGAACTTTAAGAAGCATGACCTACAATCATCTTTATATTATTTGAATAAGTAATTGCACACTGCCAAGTGAGAGGAGAAACGTTCGATATTTGTTTCGTATACCCTTTTAAATGAGTGTTTTTTATACTAAATTATATTTGATCAAATCACAGCCTTCACCAAACGAAATGAATCGTGATGTCGTTTCTGAGGATGGAACCAAATTTGTGAAGGAATTTATGAATCAATGAATGGTTGAAATCATATTAATGATCTCAAAATTTAAGATGACTTTTCTTAAGTTTAGTTTCTGATACTTGAGTGTTTACATGGCCATATTGCAGGAGTAGTTATTCAACTTAAAAATAATTTACAATATAGACATACAACATATACTTGTATACTATTTTAATAACTCTTTAAAGCTTAAAGGGGCAGTAGCACGTTTTTTGATAATTTTATATTTTAAAAATTGCCCTTATAATTGTAAGTAAATACCTTATGTATTATATTGACAGTGTCAACAATCACATTACACAAGCCAACCACACATAGTCAGAGGACAAGGTATGAGGATTTACATAAATTCCATTGGCGGCCATTTTTTTGTGAACACCTTTAATTCATTTTTGTAAGAAAAAGGAATCGCATGGCTGAACCTTACGTTATATATTTGAATTATTACTGCTCCATTTAGTTTAAATACATTGTCTTTCATTTAGAACCATTTATTTTCATTTTCCTGACATCACCTTATATTCCCCCTAAAAAGATGCTACTGCCCCTTTAAAAGAGGCATTCTGCTCACATTTGTTTTATCTCAGTCTTAATTTTTGGGCAAACTATCGATTGCATTGTTGTTGGTTTTTTTGGAAGTATTTGTTTTAATTTGTTGCACTTAAAATATGTTATACAATGTATTGTTACATCAATCTTGTAAAACTGAATACAAAAATGTTCAATTACAGATGATGACAGAATGGCCAGAACATCTAGGGGTCAATAAGAGCTGCACCTTTACTCAAAAATTAATATTTATGAATTTCATAACGTGTTTGTCTAAAGTTGTATGACTGATGAAGCTTGTTTGACTTTCAAGTTTAAGTAACGATTTCAAACTAGTTAAAACAGTGTGAACAAAGACATTTTGAAAAACCTTTTTATATAAACTCACGGGCAAAAGAAAGGTTTCACCTTAGTTGATTTCATCATATACATAATTTTCAATTACAAATATTTTCGTTTTTAGACGTCGTACGCTAAAACAGAACAGTGCAAGCCTTTAGTTATCAATCAAAGAATACTTCTAGACGTGTTTGATTTTTTTGGTGGAAAATTGAAATTTTTAATTAATTTTTTTTGAAAATTAATTTTAATAAACAACAAATGATCATCGATATATAAGCTATATTTTACTAAAACATCACAAAACAAACCTTGTTTTCCACTCATTTACACCCTTTTTAACATGGTAGGGGTCATGTTGGTGTAAATTTCATTTTTTACCCCGGTCTTCTTTAAACAAAGATATCTTAACAAAAAAGGAATCAATCAACGATCAATTCATATGAAATATTGTAGATATGATTAATGTTGATGATTCCATAATCAAATGCGTCATATATATTTCAAATCGTTGTAAAATCGAAACCAACTGAGGTGAAACCTTTCTTTTGCCCGTTAGTTTAAATTCTGACTCTGAATATAGGGTAAGATTAAATTTCAAAACAAAACAAAAATGTAAATCAAATGATAAATCTAACGACACCAACACAACTGTTGTGACACTTTGTAACAGGTCATAAACTATATTAGTGCCGCTTCCCTCAATTTACTGACAATAAATGAAAAGAAATATATCTAACCTGGTTTTCTTATGTGGATTTTAGTAAAATAATAAGCTCAAATGGGAATATCTAGTTTTATCTTCACTCTTTCTTAACGGTATTTGTGAAAACAGTGTATTATGGTGGTTTTATCACTGTCCGATGATAGATTGTTAAAATGGTTCCAATGTTCACGCGACCAATTAGCAGGCCCAATTCGTATAACCATAATGTGATGGTTATCATATATAACCTCCACCCGAGGGTTCACTGAAATGTATACCGTTCAATTGGCCTCGTTAGATCCAATCAGATGAGAGCATAATTTCAAAGTCTGAATTTATAACAAAATAATCTTCAAGAATGTTCAAGTTCGCGAAATACACTTCCTTGAATTAAGGAAAGGTTTTCAAACTCACGGAAATGAGAACTTGTATTGTAAATAATGCACGTTGATCGACGGTCGTGATTCAAAATCTTTCTAGTCCGGATATGTTTGGAGCAGCAAGATGTGCATCTTGCAGGTAAGATTTTCTTGAGCTTATTCCTTAAAGGGGCAGTAGCACGTTTTTTGATAATTTCACATTTCAATTTTTTCACTGATTATTGTGAGTGAATGCTATATGTATTATTTTAACAGTTTTAGAAATCTAATTACACAAGTCAATCATCCATAGAGGACAAAGTATAAAGATAAACACAAAATCCACTGGCGGCCATTTTGTGTGAACACCTTTAATTCATTTTGTGTAATAAAAAGGAATCGTAAGGCTAAACTTTACGTTATATATTTGAATTATTAATGCTTCATTTAGTTTAAATACAATGTCTTTTAATTGAAACCATTATTTTTTATTTTCCTGACATCACCTTACATGTATATTCTCCCTAAAAACGTGCTACTGCCCCTTTAAGAGAGAACGGCCTGTTGTGTTCGACAACAAAGTCACAGGGAACGTTTTCTGCAAAATATTTCTGATTAACACAAATTTCATTTGGAAATATATCGAACTGTTTGTTCATACTTTACCTTATAGTTTCCCAGTGATAGTCTTCTTTTAAGAATAATGATAATGAAACTGTATAAAGTTCATTATTTTAGAACTTTAAATTGAACTGCCAAATTGAACAAATGCATAATCAGTCAACAAACACTGACAGATCATCTAGTATTGTACCTTATCGGTTTATGTTAACAAGTGTATAAACATGAGTGATGCTTGATTTACTTTTCAAAACTGCCTTTCTATAAAGCATCTCCAAAGTGTTTAATAATCCATCAAAATTAGCTTAAACAGATAATTAACAGCAAACCTTTTCAATCCTTATAATTATCTTAAATTTTCATTTGTAACTATATACACACTTCGGATAGGGAAATTATCCCACAGTGGTATTTTTTCTTAACATTATGTTTAAAACAACCTGCCAGAAATTTATATCAATCCATATCTGCTATCAGCGAACGAGCCGTCTCCATAGCTGGAACCACCTAACCATTTCAGCCAGGGCCACTTCTTCAAAAACTACCTTCAAGACCCTCCTAAAGACCTTCCTCTTCATTCAAGCCTTTTCCAAATGACGTTCTTCTTAATATTTGAATTTATCCATGTAAATGTGTTTATGTGTTAACTTTTATTATTTTGTTTTAATTTGACATGTAAAACGCCATGGAGCTATCAATGAAATAAGGCTCTATATAAGTGCATTATTATCATTATCTTCTTGTGTTATAAGAACGTTTGGAGTATACCAGAATGTCTACAAAAGAACTGATAAAGACGACATTAAACATTTCCTTTTAACTCCTATTCTTTTGTTTACCAGTTATTAACGCTAAACATCAAAATTGATATGTTAGAGGTTAAAGGGGCAGTAGCACGTTTTTCTGAAGAATAAAATAAACTCATTTTTTTATTTATTATTGTACGATAATGCTTAATATATTATTTTGATAGTGTCAAAAATCTCATTCTTCAAACCAATCATCCATAGTCTGGGAACAAAGGATTCACATAAAGTATATTGGTTGCCATTTTCGTGTACACACCTATAATTCCTTTTGTGTAAGAAAAAGGAATCGCATGGCTGAACTTTACATTGCATAATTTATTCATTACAGCTTCATTTAGTTTAAATACTTTGTCTTTCTTTGGAACCATTTATTTTCATGTTCCTGACATCACCTTATATTCCCTTTAAAACGTGCTACTACCCCTGGAAATATTTCTAACTTATATTTGTTTTTCCCTTTTCAACAGAATACCATGCTAGAAAGAAACGAGCAAGAAAATTGGTATGGCTACAACATCGTCTGAATCACCGGATTTTAAAAGCAATGGTAAACTATTTGTTGTATAATTTACGAAATGAATACAAAAAATACAACAAATGTACTGGTTAATAATTTGTATATACAAACATCATAGGATAATAGTATGAAATAATTTCCGATAAAATAAATAAATACCATGTGATAAAATGTTATGTCCCAAATAGTATTGAATGGTTTAAAACTGCAAATATCAAGCTACATAACAAAAAATTTTATTTTAGATTTAAATTGATATTATTCCTTTTGAATATGCTTTATATACACAAAGAAATTAATTAAACACCCCCCACTTTTTCAAACAGAAAAACACTGCTGATAATAAACAAAACAAATGTACAGGCAATCAATAAGTTTTTTTTTGATAGAACGATCATCTAGCAGTGTGGAAACGAAAACTTAATTCGGTTTACGATTCACTGTCGCTGAATAACTGGTTTTACAAAAACTTAGTATTTTTTAGTCAAAATCCAAGTTACCTTTAAATGAAAGTCAGTATTTGTTGCTGAAATGTGATTATTATCAATCTCTTGAGTGAATTGATGACTTTTTAGTAAATAACCTCATAGCAAAAGTCAATCGTTAGAGCAGTATGAACGAAATTATCAAATGTCTATGAATTTAAAGAAGACTACATAAAGACATTAATTGGCCACTGTCAAAGATAATGGCTTATCTAAAAGAAAAAAGAAGTGTTTGATCGACAAGTTCAACTCAAGGAATCTCAAATTTACTGACAGATGTTAAGATTGTAGGCATTTTATGATTTTTTAATGAAAAAAAGTACTGAAGATTCAATGTTCTGCTAGCCGCTTAACATACATGATAAAAAGGGTTTTTGTGTATGAATGTCAACTAGGGATAAAAACATTTTTTTTGTAAAATTATAACATCCAAAGTTTAATGTGAAGTATTCTAGCTATGACAAAAGTTATATCTGGACAAATTTCAGTTTTTCTTGCATTTTCACTATTTTTGCACATAACCGATGTTTAGTTCAATTAAATAGTCAATAAAAAGTAATTGCTATATCTGGAGTGGTCAATACATCAATTTAATCCAAATAGTCGAAGAGCACCCGAAGTTCATACTTGTTAAACAAAATGACTAAAATTCATTTTCAGATGACATCACGTTTGCCAAGGTGATTGGTTATACCGGTTTAGCCCTCTTTGTCTTTGTGAACCTGATTTTGATTCTGGCCGGGATTATTAGGTTGATTTTGTAAGTTTTTAGTCGCTTTTTACAGTTTTATGTACTTCTTCTCTTTTATTCGTACAGTCAGCTAGTCTCATACCCAGCCACTCAATAACTTCAGTAAACATCCATATAATTGTCTCTATCAAATAAATAAGACTAATACCAATATATACTAGTGTCCAAAAGAAACGCTACCTTCAACGTCGTCAAAAAAAAAATGTCTTTAACCTGACATGGTCGAGTTTTAGTGTATCCAACAGGCATATGTCTTGTGAAGAAGTATGTACATTTTCATTTTTCAAGAAAATATACTTTTGATTTTGTGTCTCTTGAACGTACATGGGATGCATAAATTGCAATTTCAAATTGTTTTTTGCACATAAACAACGTAATTTCAGTTTCAAATGGGTAAAGTGTAAGTAAGAAAACAATGTTATCGACATAATGCACTTTGACATAAATTCTTTGACGCGTCATTGACGTATTAAAACAAGCAAATGATTACGTTTCTTTTGGACACTAGTTTACAATCATGTAACCGCATTGATAGACGACCTATGTTTGTTGACTATTTGGTCTGAAGTTATTAATGATGTGACAAATTATCTCTGACTTTCTCTATTTAGAAAACGAAAAAAGGCCAGGAGCAGAAGGCTGAGAACTAACACTGTGAGTATCTTCGATCTGGCAACAGTCTACCAGGACGACAGAGATCCTTACTGCACGCTTGGCACCGAAGAGACAAGATTTGGCACAGACATCAGATGTGTAAGTGGGACAAGGACGCATTACACAGACATTTCTCCTACTGAACAGATAGCACACGCAGCCAAACCACAAGAAGACTTGGCGGGAGGGAACGACATAGAAGTGCTACCCCGGAAATGCAACACCCTTAGCGGAATTCTCTGGAACAAACTTGGTAAAGGCTATAAGAAGAGTGCAACCCTTGACCGATACCTTACTGCGCAAAGAGGCAGCGCGTTGTCCTCTAACGACTATGTTGACGGATGCCAGGAAGATTTAAAGCCAATACAATACCGACCTAGCTACATGAGCATGGCTGCCGCACGTGGTGCAAACAGTTTTGTACCGGAAGATGACAACTTGTGGGAACGCTGCTCCAGCGACGGAAGTGTTGAACATGACGTCTTGCTGAGACAGGATGTTGACCCACTGAGGGCTGATGGGAAGGACAAACGTCTGTCAACCATGTCGGATCTTCTCAGGTCTTCCTGGATGGAGCCATCAACGGACATAGAGTACTTCAATATCGCACGATGCGGCTCACAGCTGACAGAGGACAGGATTGGAGGGGTCTTTATTCCCGAAAGCGATCTGGATCACTCACCGCAAGACGGAGAGGCGGACATAAACCAAGTATCCCAAAACATCATCGACTTAATCACTGAGAGCTTCTCCGCTAAAATTCAAAAAAGAGAAAGCGACGATTGGGATGCGAACGTAAATGATTCGATAGCTTCCAAAGAGGAACTTGACACCAAGATGCCATCGCTGGACAACGTACTTCCGGAACCTGAGAAAATGTCCCTCGAAGTTAACATTGAGCGAACCAACTCCTTCTCACCTATCGTAACTCCAAACCCAGAAGCAGGGACTCCCAAGAATACTTCTGAAACGTTGCCGCGATCGCACAAACGTCCTCTACCACCGGTTCCTCGCAGGACGACACCAATAGTTCCCAAGAACGTCGAAGAGAAGACAGCACAAGAACAATCAGTAAAATCTGCAGATACTCTCTATCCACCCGCACCACCGGCTCCTGAGGGCGATGATAGAAGCACCAGCAGTCAAGAAGATGAAGATGATTATGAAAACATGCCTGATGTTATTGTCAGGATGCCAGCTCCCTCAAAACCAACTTTCAATCCTGCGAAGAAAATTCCGCCTCCCCCACCACCGAAACCAAAAAAGAAATTATTTCAGCCTCAAATCAACCAAGACAGCTCACCGGAAGGAACCTTATCTTCTGATTCAGGTTCCCAGCCTAACTTCCTGAAGGTCACTCAGGAGCTCCAACAGAAACTGATGTTTCGACTTCCGGGTTACTCGTCATTCAGAACAAAAGGTGAAGGTCGAGAGGAAGCAGAGGACATCAACTGATAATGACCTATCCATATGAGTATAAATCTGTCAAGAACATTAATCAAGCCTGATGGAACTGAATGAAACAGATTAAACATATCAGAATAATGATGTAATGATGTTTTCCACGTAAGCTGTTGATACTCTTCGTGCATCTATATAGTTAATCTAATAGGCTATGATCATTATGTATTGAAAGTTTTCACCTTCAATTTGAATGCTTTACGATATAGCTTCCACGCGTTGATTGATAGCAATTGAACAGGCTTGTGTACATTTCCAGTGAGAGTCAGTCGCTTTCAGGATTCAAACTCAGACACTCAGAGTCGAGAGTAGTGACAGTACCGACGGCTTAACCTTACGACCACCGAGACTATGAAAGGAAAAATATTGTCAGTGACAGAAAGCTTAAGGCACGGCTAAAAAGCGTATATAGAGTTCTAAGAAGGTATTTTGACTTTATCATAAAAGGTAAAGACGAGTGTAATTTTTTGACGTGAAAAATTGTTTCTAGCTTTATTGTTTGTACAATTTTTACTTTTCTCGATGCATTTTCATTGTTTTAAGATGATTCCAATGAATGAGGACATTGAACCAAATATTTTTTTGTATTGACTTATGTCATTTACCGATATAACGTATCAAGTTCTAACATGCTATACTTTAAATGTCAATTTTGGTTACGCCACTGCTTCCATAATAATATCTTGAATAAATGCTTCATAGATAGCAATTTTGTCATGTCATCTTACATTAAAGTTGGTATTTAAGAATTCACTGTAAAGAACTTCTTCTCAGCTTTAATCGTGTTGAAACAAGCTTGATTTGTTACGTTATTCAAAATGACACATGACGGCAATACAGTTCGGATAGTCGCAGATGATTGCCCAAGCCGTATGGTAGGAGTGACTGAAAGATCCGGGAACCTCAGGATTGGCATTTATAGTCTGTAAGTTCCCTGAGTTGGGCTATATATACCCAGCCCGTGCATAGAGGGCTCTATAAACACATCAAGATATTAAGTGAAAACGATTGCAGAGAGTCACTGCGGCAAAGTTAACCACGGTGTTAGCATGCTTGCCTCTCAAGCCAAGGAATCTGGTTCTAGACATCATACATTTTGTGACCTGGGTCTGATATTGTGATGTGTCCACGGGCAGTTCATCCACATTGCACTCAGTCCACCCAGCTGTTACAATAGGAGCCTGAAAAACATGATGTACGGACCTATACGATCGCGCTTGGTGCTTATATACTTCATTATATTCCTTCAGGGTAATGATGTACGGGCGCTTTGAGCAGGATATTAGTACCTTGATAAGGCGCCATATAAATATCATCATCATTATCATTAAAAAGATGAAATGTATTTTTAGTTCTTTTTCAAGTTTCAAAGTGATTTGATACCTACAGTGAATATGAAGACGATTTCTGCTGATTGCCCTGGGCAGTAGAGTTTCTTTGGTGGTTCTTAGATTGGCCAACACGAAGGTTCCTCGATCAATAGTTCCACATTTATCTATACAGTTGTAACTTTAAGCAAGTTGTGTCACCTCATAGGCAAACTTATAAAAATATTACCTATTATGATCTTATGTTAATGAGATCGACCCGCAGGGGAAGTCATGGTTTATCCTCGGCTTTGTTGAGGGTCACGAAGATAACGTTGACACAAACAGACGGATATCGTGTTTGAAACCCGGCCTTTAGATTGATCTGTTGCCAAATCCCGGATGCCAAACCCATGTAATTCTCGGCCTGTATTTCAAATTGTCGGTTTTGAATAAAACTACCATAGCTTTACCATCATAAAAAAAATGAAAACAAATTATATTTTCAACTCATAGCAATTTTCAGCAAACTATTAGGGAAGGAGGCTACCGGAAAAGGGTCCACATGTTCGGTATCGAGTTAGGCCCAGATCCTTTAAGAACAATATCAAACCTTTAAAGGCAGCAGCACGCTTTTTGAAATTTTAAATTTTAATTTTGTTTACTGATAATGGTAAATTAATGCTCAATGTATTATTTGGATAGTGTCAAAAATCTCATTACACAAACCAGTCATCCAGAGTCAGAGAACAAATCAGAAATCACAATCCGTCCGAGTTAAAGGGGACAACTTTTCTCAGAAACTATATTTCAGATAGGATAACAAAATTTGCTGTGTGTCTTCAGGTTATCAATACCTTGATGGAGTTTGAAAATGAAATTTATGCAATAACATATGACAGAGTTACGGCACATGTAGGAAAATATTGGGAGCTTAAATGAAATATTGATGACCATGTCTTCTTGTTCTCATTATCTATACTTATATCCCCCCTAAAAACGTGCTACTGCACCTTGAAAACAAAAGATAATCAGCAAATTATCATAAAAGTTGACAAAGAATGGTGAGGTCAAATTTAACTGCGAATATGAAAATGAGTCATCGAGGTTTACAATTTATCATTTTAATAAAATAACAATAAACGATGAATAATATGAAGTTAACGAGTGTTTGTCAGAATTTGTCTCAAAAGAAGTCAAGTTACGTAGGTCTAAAATAGAAATAGTTTATGTGTGGTCAAAATGCACGTGCATCCCTTATTGTCGATGTGGTGCTTTTCTTCTTTAGATCAGCATATTACCTTATTACACAGCTATTACGCACAAAGACGTATTGTTAATGAACTAGTATAGAATAAATAATACGTATCAAAAATGGTTTAAATAACCGCAAAAAAAATTAAGAGCCCATATCTCTTTAACCAAGTGGTCCCTTTCCGGTAGCCTTGCCGATTTGCTTAGCGGAGTAAAACAATGTTGTGATTTATTATGATCTAAAAACTTAAGTTGCCATCATACAAACAATGAATCATTGATTGATAACATAATTTTAGAAACATGTTGCTACAAAGCGAAAACCTCTTATCGTTAAAAACTTGAAGCGTGTCCTTGTAATTGAAACGTACTCGAAATCGTCCCACTGAAAAGTCAAGTTGTATTCAAGTATTGGGATGTCAACACTGTTCAAGTTATTGTAAACCACTTCCTTAATGAATATCAATTCACTGCAGTGTGTTAAACACGAGTTGAAACCCTACTTCCTGAATCAGATTTCGGTTCATTCCTAGAAATGGTTCAACATCAACTTTGCTTTCAATTATTTATGTTTATATAAAATACTGAAGAAACACGTGAAAATTATTTTCGTTCTTTCATTGAAAGAAACACAGATTTACTATTTGCGAACAATATTCAAATATTAAAGCCTGACATTATTTGTTATTGATAAGGAAGAAATGTTAGGGAAGCTATGGTATCATTTTGTGAAATATTTTATCGTATTGATCAAGATCGTGATCAATAAAGATGTTTAATTTCCTTCAACAGACGTCGCATTTGAAAAGTAATTATGCCGATACCGGAAAAAATATTATCGAAACGAATAAATACGAATAAACTGGATGGTTAAAACCCTAACTGCAGTGGATAACTACTAACAAGCTTTTAAGAATTACATGTTGTAAACATTAGTTTTGAAAAAATTGTAGATTTCTTGAAGTTGAAAATAAGGTTAGGAACGTTTAATTGAACGGAACCAGAATCAGACAGTGTGATGATTACCTTGATCCCCTTGATTAAAAAAAAGAGTTCATGATTAATTGTATTATTTCAATTTTTGATATAAAGTATAATTAAATAAAACTAGATTATACAATACTTATTTTCAGTAAAGCTGAGACATCTAGACTTGCCAACATTTCCTAGACTTAATAATAAATAATAATGTGCATACTTATATTGCGCCTTTTCCACGTCCTAAGACATGCTCAAAGCGCTACATTATTACCCCGAAGGAGTGTACTTTCACAGCTGCTACTAAGCGCTAATCACGACCATGTAGGTCAGTACATCCAATTTTCAGGTACCCATTTTTCCAGCTGGGTGGACTGAGTGCAATGTGGATGAAGTGCCTTGCCCAGGGACACAACACAGAATGAGACCCAAGTCACAATTTTTTGGTGTCTCCACCGGGATTTGAACCCGGGTCTCCGGCGTGAGAGGCCAGCAAACCACTACACCACTAGACTTACGCAGGTTCCTCTTATTTATTTTTATTGCTTAAGAGTCTGGGTAACAGACTATCGATTCTCTATTGCGCCCATTGTTGTTCATACGTGAACTATTGATAACCAGTTTAGTGTCGATATCAATCAACCACCAGGCCAGACTTCAAATATTGTGTTCTTTTATAGCACTGACTTCCCAACACTTGTTCGGAGCTCCTTACATGTAAGACTAATTTTATCAGTTGCTATTTATGGAAATCCTTTGGACATCATGGAGTCAATGAGTATTTTTAAGGTTAGACATGTGAGATTTGGTGCACAGCGATCTGAAAGGTAGCAATTATAAGATAAGATAAGATAAAATAAATCGTTTTTGCCTGTTAAGGAATGTGTGTTACATTTAAGTGAGCATGAAATTCTAAATTATATACACAATATTCTTAATAAATAAAAAAAATTCATATAGTTTAAGGTTAGAGTGATAACGTAAAGATGTTAAAATTATGTTGCTTAACTCAGAGTCCGACCAAAAGTGTTATTGACTGGTCTTTCATGGCGTCATGAAATAGCTATCATGACGTCATGCCCTTGCCGAAAAACATCAAACCAAATTTCGGTTCATGTCTGTAGTCTTTTGGGGTTTTTTTCATTATATAGCTGAGTCATTATAATACAGTTACATGTTTAATTCGGGCAATACCTGTTTTGTTTGTGTGGACCCGAGAAAAACAATATTATCCTTGGACTCGTCCTCGGTTATTATTACTTCCCCGGGTCTATGATGATAGGCATATCAATATGTATAGCTATTTATTTATTCTATTGGCATATACATTTTTTTGTAAAGTAATAGTTGGATATTCAAATGAAAACTAAACTGTCGATGGTCATACCGGGAAGTGACAGTTGGTCCGACTATGTGGGCGAACCATTTATGAACCAGGCAAAGCTCCTAGCAGGAAGTAATTCAATCAAATCAAGTAAACCGGATATTGAAAATTAACGTAGTAACTTTCACAAGATGAATATTAAATAAAAACTTTTCATCATAGAATGAGTTATGACCCTTTTTTTCAAATATGTTCGCCTTTAACTTCATTCGGCTCATTGAATGCAAAATGAAAGCCGCTATGCACTTGATGTCACTGCAAAGTGTTGCGGATGAAACAAAAAACCGTGTGCTTCTTTGAAGGAAGTAGAAAGCACGTGACCAAACTTGTGTGATGAAGTTTAAGCATATGCATTTTTTCCTTATAATTGAGGTCATGGTCAATTTCAACATAAAATATTTATCAAGTAAATAAAATTTAACAGAAATGTTTGCACTCTAGTCAGAATTGTTTTTAAAAGTAAGTTTTATAATTATATACTAGCGACATATACAAATCTGCATGTGTAAGAATATCATCATCGTCTCAATATTGCGTTTTACGAGTATTTATTATTCGTTACATTCACCTTTGAAGAGTGCTTGAATGTGACACGAAATTGACATTAATGTTATAACACTTATTAAGTTAGAACAACTAAACAAGGTTTATCAAAGAGTTCCTTGAATTTATGTATCAATTACTTTTCTTAGTTAATAAAGAAAGTGTTTACCTAAAATAAAAGTACAAGTACATTGATATGAAATTTTGACTGTTTATTATTCCACCAATAGAACATTTCATTTTGCATACAAACGTGTTGATCGTGAGATATTGACATCGCACTTGAAGGGAGATAACCAAAGATGAATATACATACTATATACATAGCATATCGCTACCATATGATAAGTGTGATTTTTAAATAATATGAGTTGATATACTTTCAATAATTTACTTTCAAGCCGTAATCAAAATATTCTGTGCTGTTATTTCCACGTTTGGTAAGATTGTTAAAAGACAAGATTTTGTTGTGCAGACAGTGTGTAGTGAAACTGACGTTGGAGTTAAAGAGAGCTGACAACCGTATGATGTAATATTCCCTCACTAAATACGCTTTAACATTTACGTAAACTAATTCAACATTTCTTGACAAAAAGCACTTGAATATTGATAGTACATATTCTAATCCTTGTTCAAAAATTCGTATTTCTATTCAGACCGTTGTTCATTATGTTGAAACATTTAAATTTTATTGTTCTTATGTTGACTATACAATGAAAGGGAGGTAACAAGCCCTGAACACACCCTATTCAGTCTACACTTCCTTTTGTGTTAACTATATAAGTGGACTGATTTCAATCTTACATTTCTGGACAAAAATGTACTTTTCAATTTTATTGTGATTGCAAACCTATGTTTCATTTTGATTGAGCAACCACAGATAAATATTCATATAACAAAAATAATAATCATGGTATTGACCTTACAATGCAAGGGAGATAATGTTGAATGTAACATTTCTTCATTCAATAACCTACCATGTAAGTAAATTTATGCTTATGATTAAAAAGTAATAAACAGTGTACTTCCAAACTGATACATTATAACCCTAGTTCATTGATTCAGATACGTTTGTGTGCCGTTTTCAATGTTACCATACAAAGATGTATTGTGTAAAAAACATTGATGTGAAAATGACTTGACAGTGTAAGGGAGATAACAACCATATAATGTGGCTTCCCTTATTCATCTGTATGCATTGTAAGCGAACTGGATTCATAGTCATATTTTTTGCATACAATTTTCTTGTACCTTTCTTACATAATAATAATGCATCTATTCTTACTTCTAAAATAACTTACATAATAATAATGCATCTATATTCTTACTTCTAATTTTCTATCCCACCGTTCTACGCAGAATGATTAGAGTTTGGGAAGAATTACTGGACAGGGCAAGCAGGAACCCCAGGGTATAGAATGTTTAAACTCCGCACTGGAGTTGCTATCATGTAATTTAAATTATATTGATATGATGTTTGTAAACAGTTGGCAAATGATTTAAAACAATACCAATTATGGATGGCATTGTATAACTGTATTATATTATTCCAATGCTTATTGGATCTTATTTACGTCAGGGCAATCGATGTCTTTGAATAAGCATTGACAAAATTATTATCCTTTTCATCAGAAATAATAAAGGCACAAGAGGGGGGAATAAGGGTTGATATTTCAAGATAACCTTTTAAATCAGTACAAGGAATTTTAATTCTATACCGTGTTCGATTGGACTTCACAAATGCGTTTCCCTAACTCAAAAGATTAAAAGATGTTCACATTGAATTTTCCGCCTGCAGTTTCTGGCTTTATACGTCTCAGTGAATGCATCAATGCTTGTCTCAAGTTAGTATTAAAGCGTGTAAACGTTAGCATGCCTTATTTCGTTCACTGCACAACGTAATTTGTTTGCGTTTGTTTCTATGATAGATTTCCTTAATTTCCTCCACATTTGAAGAATACATGTACAACAATGTCATTGGCAACAATGTCATTGGATTTGAAAACATAATCATGTAACACATGTAACATAAACTCACGTGCAAAAGAAACGTCCCCAAACGTTTTCAAACTATAAATAGCAAATCTCAAAACACTTGTATATTCTGACATTTATTTTTATTAACTTGTTGTATATTTATCAAATTGCAAGAATTCGTGAAACATAAAGACAGTTTTTTACCGTTTTACAAGATGATTAGTTGACTAGGGGTGTATTGTCCGGTATTCGATCACCTGTCAAAACACAACTCGCACTGCTTCAGTTACTTAAACATCATAATATCGGCTGTGGCCTCCTTGTGATGCAACAAGTAACGCAACACGACCGTGGACATGGTTTATAAATCGCCTAATAACACGACTATAGATATGGTGCCATTTCCCCTGCAAAACACGACTCAAGTCCTGCACTGTCAGTGGAGGCTGTTGGCGTTGTCGAATACGTCACCTGAGGTAGCCTCAAAGATGCTCTACTGGATACGTATCCGGAGATCTCGCTGGCTAGCCCAAGACATTCACAACATTGACGAACAGTACTCCCTAAAGCCAGTATTCGATGTCAAATTTGATGCTTTAACTTCATTGCTCTGAGAGGTCGATTTGCTCAAATGTCGTGTTAACGCAGTCGTCTGGTCACTGTCCATCTGCTGATTCGATGATTCAGGCTGTGTGCAGCTGATGACGTCACAGTCAGGAAAATGTTCCCCAGGGGAAGCACCCGTAAATGTCTGTCTACAATGGGGGTGGTCACCTTCGGTCATTAGCTCCTGGGCCTGTTTATTGTCCTGCCAGTTTGTCCAAAATGCATCAACAGCCTACCAATTGTTTGCTTCGAGCAGATTCTAGCGACATGGTCGTTTGTAGCGCCAAGTTGAAGCATCCACTTTGCTCACCCTCTCTGCTTTGAAGTTAATTGCGGCATGTTCTTGTTGTCAACATGATGTAACTGATGCCCAAAAACCCCAAGACCATACGGGTATTGTTATGTACATTTAGGAAATTTCACTGATTAAAATCATTTTTCTCGTAAAAAACGTGCAGTTATTGTCCTTTTGTGGTCATGTCATCAACTTGAGTGTTTATGTGACCCTTTCCTAACACTGAGTTAGGTTCAATGTCATTAGATAAAAAATTACAAATAAAAAATGTTTGGGGACGTTTCTTTTGCACGTGAGTATAATTCTAATCATGTTACATACAGGTCACATATAATATTTCTTGACATTGTAATTGTCGTACAACTGCAAAATACGACCAATGAATTTTGAATACTTGTTTGAAATAAAAATCACTTCCTGCTCTACACAGCTTATCAAAACATGTATCCCTGTATGGAGAGAAGATACAGCGTATCGATACAAGCAGGTCTAAGAGTATGTAGTAGGTAGTAGGTAGTCCCTGGTCTTTTTTGTTGAAATACCATTGGACAGTTTCAAGCATTTCGTATTCCTTTTGTTTTAATATATCCTCATACACTACAACTAAAGAAGCAGCAAGGTAATATAACTTTCTCCCAAATACGAGCAGATACTAGAGGATTTAATCCACCAAGGTACAGACCAGAACTTCTGTTGTTATGAATTAGCTTCTTAAGTTTTTCATACACTAGATCAATGTGGTCATTAGATTGGATATATATATACTCCAGCATAAATGGCAGAGTTTCAAAGAGGGAGCACATCATTACCACGTGTGGTGTGTTCAGGTAAAGGACTTGCAATGAGGTGAGAAAATAACAAGTGCACTTTTGCTCAAATTATATACAAGTTGCCATTTACATGCATAGTCATTAGATATAACATGTAAACACTGTAAAGATTTGGGAGAACTACTAACAAGTGTAGTGTCGTCTGCTTATAACTGACCAGGGTAGTGTCCCCATGGTAACCTCATACCATATCCAGAACAATCAAGATGGCAACTCTCCAGATACCTTGTCTCACTGTACAAGTGATGTCTCTAAGACAGTCTCCAGATACCTCGTCTCACGGAACAAGTGATGATTCTAAGATAGTCTCCAGATATATTGTCTCAGTATACAAGTGATGTTTCTATGTCTCAGTATACAAGTGATGTTTCTAAGACAGTCTCCAGATACCTCGTCTCACGGAACAAGTGATGATTCTAAGATAGTCTCCAGATATATTGTCTCAGTATACAAGTGATGTTTCTATGTCTCAGTATACAAGTGATGTTTCTAAGACAGTCTCCAGATACCTCGTCTCACGGAACGAGTGATGATTCTAAGATAGTCTCCAGATATATTGTCTCAGTATACAAGTGATGTTTCTTTGTCTCAGTATACAAGTGATGTTTCTATGTCTCAGTATACAAGTGATGTTTCTAAGATAGTCTCCATATATATCTCGCTTTACTGTATAAGAACAATGTGCTTTAGAACATCTGCGCAACACCGAAATAGCTCTGTAATATACGACATTGCGTATGAATGCTCATGTGAATTCATGTAAATTGGTCTCAATACAATTATAGATTGATATGAGATGAAAGATGTGTTTTTGCATTGTAAAATACCCATTTCCATGTGTTTCTGACAATTTTATATCTGGTTCGTTTGTGAGACAAAATATAATGAAGCGCGTATAAAATATATGTTTTTGGTTCAAACATGAATTTGTGTTTCACAAACTGAATTTAACGTTTGTGAACAAGCCACAAGGCACATATGAACATCGATTTTGAATATATGTGTGTGTTTATTGGACATTTTTGCCCATTGTATGTTGTTGTTTTTTATCAATTGTTTGAGTCTGGTCCTGTTAAATGAAATTAAAAATAAAAGCCTTTAATGAAGTTTAGGTTCTAACTCCGCAAGATTAGATTGACTGAGTACACGAAATTAAAAGACTGAAGAAATTAAATGATAAAGATAAAGCTACATGTACAGTAATTATTTCAAATATTTCATAGACTTAAATTAAGTCTAGTGTGAATGTAGTGCAGAGATCCAGGTGAAATACCGTAGGTTCTCGGTTCGATTTAATCACATGAACGCTTTTAGAATAATTTTAAATCAAAAGTTTCGATTTAAAGTTAAAGTTAAGTTGTCCAATTCCTTTTTGGGGGGGGGCTTGAGATGTGAAAGTTTCATAGTGTTTTTCATAATTACTGATTTTAGTTCACGCAAATCACAAACATGCCTCAAAAGGTTTATCGAGGTCATGAAAGAAGTCCAATTTCTTGGAATCATCATTATATATGGGACTTGACAAGTGAAACCTAACGACATAAATCAATGAGGCAGTTTTTAAATTCAACAGAGAATAGAAATCATTTCTGGATAATAACTTAATATCTCGCGTGTGATTTAAATAAATGTACTTAAATCAATAATCTCTGGAATATTCACACAAGACGCATTTTAGCTGACACTGCTTTCCATGACCGAAGGAAACAACAGCAATATGCATCAAGAAAAAACAATCTCTTGTTGGTTCGTCGCATCTGAATAAATAACCTACTATCGATTTGTCTTAACACGAACCACAAGCCATATTCGAAACCACTTTCGTTCAACAATGTCTTTGTCTAGTAGACGTTATTGGAACGAGAAATCAACAAAGCTCAAGTTTGTAATCTGAACAATCCAACGTAAGACCGTCCTTAATCCTCTCTAAAAAAAAACTTCCCTTCTCCGAACCACACGTAATATCGAACCCCGTTCCCCCTAATTCGACTAAGTAAGCTCTGAAAATGGTAATTGTGGCACCCAGGGCACATCTCCTTGCATCAATCCACTGTGATTGATAGACTCCTCACGTTTCTGGGATTCCATATATTCCTACTGTAGCTGATATTGACGACAAGCAGACACTCACCCCCACAGAGAACATTTATTGGAACTGGTGATTAATTATCAAGGGATTATGATATCTGATTGTAATTGCCTTATGAGAAGACATTCCCCTTGTTTGGCATTTGCTTCTGGAAATATGTGACTTATAAATCTGTATGTGATTATGATATCTTTAAGTAATTGCCTTATAAGAAGACATTCCCCATGTTTGGCATTTGCTTCTGGAAATATGTGATTAAAAAATGTCCATATCATACGGTTTGATATAATGGATATTCTTGGCATCATACAACCTTTTGATTTCATGCTGAACACTTTAACATGTTAGAATGTTGTGAGGTTTCTTACCAGTCAATGTTATGTTTTGTACGCTACGAAATTTCACGACGATATCACATATCAATATCGTTTTTAGATACTTTTTTATCATTAATTAACATGATTCATTAGAAGATGTTGCAGTTTCCATTATATAGTCTTGTATTGCACGCGTATTACATTTTATAAAGTCAGTCAGGTTAATATTATAAACATTAGTTTTTGAACAAATTGATTAATTGAATAATGTACTGGAATAAAGAAAACTCTAGCAGCATTAAAACGATTTATTTTATATTGTTTTGCCTTTGATATTCATGTTTGTGTCGATGTTTCAATATCCTATCATTTATTGATCTAATGAGACTTAGAAACGGGCTCCAAATTGTACAAAGTTCGACAGCTCATTCTTGCTGAATACAAGGTCTTTTGTGCTAAAGGGAACTCTCATTATCACAATTCCAGATACATCCTTGTTTTCGTCAGAAAGAAAATATTCTTAGATATCACTAAAATATATTGTACCAGCAATATAAATTAACATCCAGATTTACAGTGTTTTCGCTTTACTGGTGAAATGAGGAAAAACATGTTTCTGCAGTGAAGTTGATAATAATTCCATACTCAGAAGCTTGCATGTTACCATAAGTCTCAAAGAAGTTTATTTTTTAGACATTTTAGTTTGTCATTTTTATTGAGTGGACACTGCATGATTGAATTATTTCAAATGAATTATTTACACTCCTTATATGACAGTCACTGAGCAGCCGATTTTGAAAATAATTCACTATTCATGAAACATTCCCTGATAGAGTCGTCTATACACGTACTTCTCTCTAATCATAGAATTTCTGAAGTTAATAGTGTGCATGTGTGTATAGAGAGGTTTGATATTGTGTGATTGTTGTATATTCAAGAGTTTTATTTCTTGTTTGGCTTCCAGTACATCTGCCTAAATAATGTCTTAAAGGGTCAGTTCTATGGGGGTATTTTTGTGGAAACTAAACTCAAGGGAACATCCAAGTATTAAATATATATGTCATAAGTACATGATTTTAGCACAATCAAGTCGAAATCTGTTACTTTTGGTAGTAATTTTATTGATTATACTTTCGACAACTTGATAATGAAGAGCACACACTCGGTAAAAACAATACAAATGAGAAGTGAATCCAATCATCGGCACAAGAGTGTGAAAAGCTTTGCTACGCCATTATTAAGCATTTGTGATTAGTTTTATCAATGATAATTTGTATATGTGCAGTACATCTGTCAATACATGGAATTTTTCTGTACTATGTTGTAAAAATTGAAACAGTACAACCATCATTTCCATTTCATTTTAACAAAATATAAAATGACGGCCGGAACGCTGATAGATCGGCTACTTCAAGTTGTATTATTGACTTAATCAGTCAAAATGTAGTAATTACATTGAAGAGAATTCTTATACAGAAAAGTATCTTCATTCTATCATATGTCTAAATCAACGTGAAAATGGCAACATTGACCAATCCGACACTCCGTCTGAACCGACATTTTTCTTCGGTCCGAAAGAGTGTCGGTTTAGACAGATTCCACTGTATTTAACATGATTTTTTTAATTGCTCTCGGGGGACTGTTATACACGTCCAGACCTAAAAATATATAACTGTTTTCAGACATGATAGAGCAGGTGACCAAACTTATGGGATGCGGAAACCTATAGTGACTACACTGACCTCCTCATATCTAACCCTTCCTGTGACATTTACCCAACATTTCCACTTGTCAACATAACCTTTTTCTGAACAATGTAACGACGTTGGTCAAGTGACACGGGCTGTACCCTGTGGTAAATACAGAATGTTTTCCTCGCCTGGAGTCTGTTAAATGCTGCTCCGGGACTTATTACGCCAACTCGGAAGAGTTTATAGAAGGAATTCCACTTAATTTACGCTTTAAAACGAGGGCAATTTTACGTCCAACAGCATCTTGGCAATGTGTGTAAAGTAAGTAGCAGAGTTTGTTTTGACATTTTGAAATTCCCAATGGGCCTTTGAGTACAAAGTGATCCAAAACAAATTACCAAGTCTTGTAAAGTTTCATACTTGAGCCACGAATATCGAGAGAACTGCTACAAATTTGAAATACTGTCACGTCCTGTCGAAATCCGGTATATCAAGTAACATATTGACGAGAGGGCTCTGGATGATTGGCACTCTCTGATTAGTCGAGACTCCGGAAGCGATCGGCGCTATCGTCCTGAACAGGTCCCCAACACTTGTCTCGCTCAGCGCCGGGCCGCGGGAGAATCCAACCCAGAGGAAAGGGGGTACACAGACGCTTGGGGGAGTTGGATAGTTAACAGACGCTGGGAGAGGGGCGGTTAGTCTTTCTGACGCTTGAGAAAAGGTGGATACGTTTGATCTACTATCTCCTATATCTAGCTGTGTTACAACCTGCTAAATCGAGAGCATATTTTGGCTGATATACCGCGTAACCTGGAACTGTGATAGTTTTATCATCACATGGAGTACATGGATTCACAGAGAGTTTAGTGAGACTTTCTTCAACTTTATCGAAATTGAAATAAAGGATGATTTGTGAAGAAGGAAGTGACAACAAATCCAATGGATAGTCGATCAGTACCACTCCGGACGTTTCATAAGGTTTGGATCATACTCGAAACAGGAAAGTGGTGAAGAAAATAAAGAGAATGAGGTATAAGTAATTGGCTTTTGTAAACATTTTAAATCATGTTTTTAATATAATAACAGCTATTCAAGATGTAATTTACTACAGCTTTAATAGATCTTTCTCTAGTAGCAATCGGCTTTTCATCATACAGCAAACAGGAAAAGATGACTGAACGGATTCAATGGATCCACAATAAGAATAACTGTAACATGAGACATGAGACTACATTAGATTTATGGTAACTTCTACAAGGAAAGTGATAATGAATGTAAAAACTGATTCAATGTAACCACGAGAGTATAACCATTACTGTTCATGAAATTTCCACTTCCTGCTAACATTGGAACTGAGGATGAAACTAACCATGGATTGAATGGAGCCACATTTATGTCTTTTTGACTTTTCATGATGTCATATACAAACTGCTAACAGTCAGTGATTGCAACATTTACCACGGATTCAATGAATCCACAAACATCACTTTGACTTTAGTCTTACACTAACTGCTAACAGGAAGGTAGTTACAACAAATCCAATTGATTCACGATCTGAACCACTGCATGTGTAAGTATACATTTTAACCATACCGTTAACCGAAAAGTGATAATGGAAGTTACAACAGATTCAGAGAGGGATTTTTACCAATCTGTGACGATAAATGAAAATGATACCCTTGGTACCACGGTACCACCCCGGAGATCTTCCCTTCACATCGTGGCGGTACCAACCATCATGTTTATCAGTGGAGTGTTTGGCAACATCGTGGCACTGGTGGTGCTGTATAGGTCAAAGAGAGAACACAAGAACACCGTGTTCTACAGACTGGTCGGTGGTTTAGCTTGTACAGACCTCTTTGGAACACTGGCACTCTCTCCTGTCACCATCACAGTATACAGCACAGGCTTAACATGGATTGGAGGACAACCTTTATGCGATTATTTTTCTTTCATGATGATCTTTGCAGGCCTTGCCACTGTCCTTATTGTGGGTGTGATGGCCATCGAGCGATATATTGCAATAATTCATCCATACCTATATGAAGAGAAATTCTCTCCTGGAAAAATTCTGTATATTTTAGTAGGTGTTTGGACCGTTGCCATAGTGATTGGTTGTTTTCCTTTAATCGGACTTGGAAGTAACAAGATACAATATCCAGGGACATGGTGTTTCTTTGACAGTCGTAGCGACAGAACAGCTGATCAACTCTTTACCTACATCTATGCCAGTGTGGGTATTATAGTTATCGTGATGACCGGGGTGTGTAATGCAGCTGTCATGTGTGTACTGGCCCAGATGAGGGCCAAACAGTCCAAGATGACCATGTCCAGCCAGAGAGGTCAACTGGACAATGAGGCTCAGATGATTCTCCTGCTTGCGGGCATCATTCTCGTCTTCGCTACCTGCTATGCCCCATTGATGGTGAGCAATTTCATTTTGTCTAATTTTTTATGCTTAACCTGTTTTCATGTTTAAGGACAGTGTACAAGGTGAGCCATGCTAACATCTAATTTTCTTACTGGCATATTTAAGTTGCCTCCTGTGGTTTAGAAATATGAGCATTATTAAAATCATCATTTATTATTTTGATTTTATTAATGTGATATTGTGTCATTGTCCACAGTGTAAAACGACAGGTCTAAGTCGGCTAGATTGGCTAAGTTTTACTTTTCTGACGATCGTAATATCGCTTCTAGCTATGCCCTATTGATTGTAAGCATAAGCCTATGAAAATGAAACCATAAGACTGAGTAAATGTTCTAGAGCTCAGTCAGCTGCAGTCACTTACATTTAGTGTTTAGAATGATTCTTTAACATCTATCAGAGATCTTGGTGAAAGACTACCAGGTTTACATCTGTTTCCCCAAAGAATCTTCACATGTTCGATGTCCTTGTATCCATCTTTAATACATTCAAATTCAAGGCAGGGTAGCAAAAAGGATTTTTTTAAAGCTACATACATGTAAGTAACGATAAATGTTAATCTTGAACGCTCGAAATTTATATGTTTACAAAGTTTCGTAGATTCAATCAATAGCAAAACATTATTCATTTACCGGTATGTTCTATTGGGCCTAGTCAGTATAAATGTGCTGTTAAGTCAGATAAACTTATCAAAATGACGTCAAAACGATAGTAGACAAGAAAGGTAGCAAACTTTTGGGATGCAACTGCCTATTAAAAGTAAGACGTAACATCAATGACTTTGGAACCATGTTTACTTCTTTATCTCATACATTGAATCGAAGTAGAATAAAATTGGGATGTTGTTGACTATTCCAAACTCACTGACGTTTAAAGATCATAAACTAACATATTGTGAAACTCATTCATAAGTAGCTCGAAATGTCAAAATCGCTGAGCTTCCAAATGCGGTTAGTTGGTTCGTATTCACAACACGATGGGTAATTGCTTCGTTAAACTTTAAAGCGTACATAACTCTCGTTTCCCCCAAACACTAACTTGTTGTTTGTTAGTCGGACAAATGCTCGTGTGTGACATTTAACGGTACATTGCAAAGTTAGACTGACGGCAGTCTCTTTAACTCAAACAACAAAATCATTTTCTTTAGAACTAGCCAAGAAAAACAAGAGTTTGTAAATTTTTGTTGTCTGCTGTTCTTTCGAATTTATAGTTTAATCCAGGTGTTATGTGATTTAGTGAATTCGGATGGTCAATTGTATCACGACTCGTATGTTTTAAGCCATCTAATGTAAGTCAATGTTCATGATAGACATAAGTGTACATGTATATTTTTTATAAACTGTGACACTTGAGGAATTGACACAAAACACAACTTGTAGCAGGCTCCAACTCCCAAACCGTTGCGGCTTTTAAATCAATGTCAGAAACGCTTGGAGGCTAAAACCAGTACGAGATAATGCAGATGTTGAAAATCACATGTTTTAATTCTAAGAAAATCCTAATATGCGCATCATGCACAAATGTTATTAAATAAAATTAATTTATTTTACAACATTGTTTTTCACTGAATTATTAGATATCGTTGCTATAAGATGATATAGCTAATTTCATTCGCAAAATCAATGAATACGAATGGCATAGCTTAAATCAAGCCTAAATGATGTACATGTAAATAGATTAATATGCATAAATGCATAACACAGCTTTTAACATGCATAGATGATTAAAATACATTTTATCATACATTTGATATATAGAGGATATCTGTCTTTTCTTGACTAATACCATGTTTATCTCATCGAGTGAGATAGAAAGTTTATATTTTCACGAGTGGCGCAGCCACGAGTGAAAATATTTAACTTGTCTCCCTCACTCGATGAAATAAACATGGTATTTGTCAAGAATTGACAGATATTCTATTTATTATATGATTAAATCCTTCTAATTACGTAAAAAAAGGCCAATTTCATGTTGAGCGGCCGCTTGGAAGAGCCCGTCAACGCGGTAACAGTGTGACGTCATATGAGAATTCATGACGTCAGACCATTGTTACATGACGTCAAAGTCTTGAACTTGACGTCACTCGAGTGGTGATAAGGTTTATCACCACTCAGTAGAGTGACGATAAAGGTTATCGCCACTGTAGCCAGATAGAGGGTTTATTTCACTGATAGAACAGAGTATCTCACCCTCAATCATATAATAAATGACTTATATCATATATAATTGTAGTAGAAAAGTTTGTATCTTGTACAAATGCTATGAAAAAAGCGTCAGTCATGTATAAAAACTTTGATACAACTTTTTTGTTTTGCAAAATTATTTTGCAATAGCTTATATCAAGCACCCACGTTTCAAAAAGATCATAACACAAGCGTACTACAATGAAAACACAGAATGCAAAATCTTATGATATGCACTCATGCTGATGATATTTAAAAAACCAATTCACAAATGCTGTGTAAAAGCTAATACAATTACAAACGCTCTGCATTACTTAAGATTTAAGATATTATCAAAACAATCAAGAGTCAAGTTGCAAATTGGAAAGTCTGGTATTTTAAAATTGCTTTTTCAATTTTATTCCTTTATCTTTTACTGTATGGCAAGTCTAATCTAATCTATCTTGAAGTTTACGCATCACATTCAATATAGTTGATTTTAAAATTTTATATAGATTCATAATGATGAAGAAACCGCGAATTAACATTACCTAAATAGTACTTTTTCACGTAAGTTCATGTTCAAACAATTAAAAGTTCAAAATAAACTCTAATCAAGAATCGGGTCGGAATACTATGTAAATGTATGTAATTCACGAAATGGCAGTCATGCTACTTCCATAGACACAGCGAAAGTCTATATGACCTCCCTTGTCATCTTTGCTTTCCAGGTGCGGGTGATTGTCAACCAAACTCAAATGTATCCTGTCAATTACGAAGCGGATCTTCTAACCATCCGATTGGCTTGTTTAAACCAGATATTTGATCCTTGGGTGTACATTTTATGCCGAAAACAGTTTTTCACCCGGATTTGGCGTCTGGTTTGCTGCGATTTCATCAACCGGAAGCAGACGACACAGTCCGCCATTTTGGAAAAGCCAGAATCGTATGCAAAGACACAACTTCCAACAAGAAATGAAATCATGGAGGTTTGTGAGACGAATACAAAATCCGCAAGTGTGAAACTTTTAACAGACTGTTGTACACCACAAGCTCCTGGTCCTAAAAGAACTGGGAGTGGTAAATCTCTGTTGATTCCGATGACACGTTATAGTGGTTACAACACTGGTGATTCCACAGTTCAATCTCTGGTTAAAACTGAAAACGCTGCAATTTTAGAGGCGAAGTGATAACTCATGAATAACATGAGACGTGACGGGTAAATTATGATACGATACTTGATATACAGGACAGTGATGGGAAAATGGTTACTTAGTTCTCATTCATGATTACGTATGAGCCTGTAAACAGTCGAGGTAGTTTTCAGCAAGTCTAATTTTGAAAAGGCTTAAGGCATGAAATAATAAGGATGGAATATTTCTTTTCAATTACATAGATTTATTTTTTAAACATTTTTTATCTATATTCGGAAGTTTCTTGTGCGCACACCACCCCCTCGCCCTCTGAATCCGACAAAGACTTCCCTTTATGTTGTAAATATGTAATTTATTTGAATATACTAGTATTTTTGGAAGTACATACGTTTATATAAAGACGTTAGTTTGTTTTATGTTGTTGTTTTATACCAAATCTTAAATTTAGTTAACCTCAACCGTCATAGTTTTGTCAACAATGTATTGTTCTTTTATCCAGTTAAAACCCTTGATAAGATGAAAATGATAATCGAAATCTATATCACTGACATTTAAACTTTTGTTTTTGAGGAACTACTATAATATTTGTAGATATTCACACTTTTCTTACAATTTTTCTTTGGAATATGAATGCAGTTCACATAAAGAATAAATAAATAAAACATGGTAAGATAACAAAGCAAGATAGCATTGTTAGCATAGCATAGAAATGTATACGAAATCAATTTCCACGCAGAACTAAAAGTCTGGCAAGGATATCGAATCAAAATTACAAATTTGTCCTCTGATATAGTCTGTGAATACTAGATGGAAACAGCGTTGAATAAATGAACAACTTAATGATGTGTTTGTCTATTTCTGGTGCCGTGACACGATCAGAGAAAATTCGACGTCGTGTCTTTTTGATCGCATTTCCAATAAATACATAGCAAATATAGCCGCTTAACATCCAACTCTCATTATGAAGGCCGGTTCGACAGTTTGGATAGGAAACAGACAATTGCATTATGGAAATGCCGATGGGGACGATAACGTTTGATCATAGATGATGTTAGATATTATCTGGATATCTTGGAGCATAGTTTGAGCACGAGTTATTGACTTGCCCTATCCGGTACACACAAACCTGACGTATTTGATAGGATTTAGGATTTTAATGTTAATTTATGTATTAAAGTGCTCGTAGGCAAACTTCAATAGTACACTCACGAGAAAAAGAAACGCCTTAATGCAAAAAGAGATATTTCAATCAAAGAGTGATATATCTTCACTCAGCAAACGTAGCTTAGGTATATATACTAAAACAATACCTGTCTCTGAAAAACATGCCTTTTAAAGGGGCAGTAGCTCGTTTTTGGGGGGATATAAGGTGATGTCAGGAAAAGGAAATTTAATGGTTTCAATTGAAAGACAATGTATTTAAACTAAATGAAGAAGAACTAAATCAAATATATAAAGTAAAGTTTAGCCATGCGATTTCTTTTTCGTACACAAAATGAATTATAGGTGTTCACAAAAAATGGCCGCCAATGTACTTCATGTGAATCTTTATGATTTGTTCTCTGACTAGGGATGATTAATTTGTGTAATGAGAGTTTTGACACTACAATGAAAATAATACGTTTAGCATTAACGTACACTTATCAGTGAACATTTTAAAATATAAAATTACCAAAAAAACGTGCTAAACAATCATAGCAAAACTTAAATGGCACACTCACTAGAAAAAGAAAAGTCATCATGAAAAACGAGCTATATCTATTTCAACCCAAAAGTGATATATCTTCAGTAGACAACTTAAATAAGGTATATCTGTTCCGATATCTCACACAAAATGAATTAAAGGTGTTCACACAAAAATGTCCGCTAATGTACTTTAATGAATCTTTATGATTTGTTCTCTGACTATGGATGATTAATTTGTCTATTTAGATTTTTGACCCAACAATTAAAGTACATTAACGTACAATAATATATGAAAACCTGAAAATAATGTTTTTTTTTAAAAACGTGCTACTGCTCCTTTAAGAAGTTGTCGTTTTGGAATCTTCTTAACTAGACGAGATTGGCTTTCCTACTTGTGATCTGGCCAAGCGGGTAGGCCTATTTTTGTTGATAACATCTTCCATCAATTAAGTTTCTTCATTTCATATTTTTTTCATTTGAATGTCAAATATTTTGACCTAAAGTCATTTTGAAAAGTGATTTCTGCACCCGACGGGTATTGAAAAGACACGAAGACAAAAGTATCTTAATATGACGTGTGAAATTGTGTGTTCCTCTTTACAACACAGGTTAATAACCCAGGGATTAAACGTCGCCCTTTTATAAGCAGTATTGTTTTACTCTATTTAGAAAGAACCTATAAGAACCCAACTTTTGACACCTAAGCAATTTAAACCCCTTTTCTTTGTAAAAGATAATGATGATGACAAGTCATTTTTCAGGTATGAGTCGACCGAAAAGGCAGCATGCCATTACACAGCTCCTGATATTTTCGACAAATATCGTGTGTCATTTTACAACATCATTAGCGCACAGAGCATCTTATAGTTAATGTTGCGCTATATAAAATATTAATGCAATATTATCAGTCAAAGAGTTTTTATATACGGTCTTATTTTTAATTATTTACTCAAAATATTTTTTCGGTTATTTTGTTCCAGCCCAAAGATTTAACATTCATATTGTTGATAAACAAAGCAATATAACAGTCAGTGCAATGTATGAAGGTTTCAGTTCATTTGTAATGTTGAACTATTGCTGTCTACATGTAAAATCAAAGAATAAATAACAAATCGTTTAAGGTGGTACATAGATATGATAACTTTTCTCGTTTAGTTTTATCATTTTCAGGGATTCAAAAACTTCTAGTATTTCAAAGATTTATATGGTATAATTAATTGAAATGCCAATCCAACATTTCTATATGATGAATTTTTTTTGTAAATTATGATTTAAGTGCCCATCACACTGAAAGAGTTGTTGAAAGTTATAAAACGAGTATTAAACTTACATTTCGTCAATTTGAACATTTCTATTTATTGCTAATAAGTAAGGCTGTAATAATAAGATAAAAAGGTCAGTAATAGATGTTATATAATCATTGCCCTGAAATTTGCGGTTGAAAGTTGAAAAATAGTTTTTGACAATCCGCTGTGTCTATAGATATTTCAATCAAGCATTTCGCCATAATTATTATGAATTGGAAAATGTATCTACAGGAAACCCAGACCCGGACCTCTTGATCCGAACGGAAACCCATGCAATGTGATAGCTAAATAAAGGTATCTGTACAGTAATTGACGACACCACTCCCCTGTAAACAATCTATCCAAGATGTAGGTTTCTACCATTGAATACTCCTACACCTGTTTCTCCCATATCTAATTAAGTGCTTCAAGAAACGTTCGAAGGGTTTGGGCACACCTTCGTGTTAATTAGTTGGAGCACTCTACTCTTAATGGCTTAAATCACCTGCTTAAACTTCTCGTTATCAATATATAAAAATGATGATGGACAAAATACATCTCCTTGACTTGGGCATGGAAATTAACGTAGAAGTGATTTATCCTTACTAGTAGTTGGTTCAACTTTTTAACAAGTGACAGGTAAATTGCCATCACGATATCTTAACAGGTGAGAAGTAATCCAATTAGAACAGGTAGGTAGAGGTGTGTTTGTCTGTCCCCGCACCTGGAATTATATCATTAAAAATAATGGGTGTTGATTGTAGAATGGAACGATTTTGGCGTGATAAACAACGATAGAAATTCTTAGTATATGTCTTAGAAGAGTAAGTGTTCAATGCCTCCCTTGTTTTCTAGAATATCCTCATCATTAATAGATTGTGTCTTCTGGTTGCATGCATATTACTTTGAAAAGATGCAATCCTTTCATAAACATGTAAGTATAAACACAAATAAAATGTAGTCAAGTATAGGTATTTTGTATGCATACGTTGTACATCCCTACATCATGCGTGCAGTAATTTAGACAAATGATGTACCGAATTGATGTCAAAACTGTTTGTCCTCCGTGAGAGGGACAAAGTGTCCATAGCAGTCCGATTAAAATCAATCTAAATAAATTTAGATCAACAGGTTTTATATTGTCATACTGTATGACCAAATATAAAACCTGTTGATCTAAATTTATTTAGATTGGATTAAATTCGGCCAAGTTCCGAGCAACAAAATATTCAAAATTTTAGATCTAAGGAAATATAAAATCCTCTACACTAGAGAACTCTGTGGAGAGAACATATCGAAATAACAAGTTCGAATCTCGATAGACTTTATATTTTTTAACTTTTATTCCTTTGAACTAGGCCGGTTTTAACCAGACTGGTACCAATGTGACATTTATTTGTGTTACACAAAACCTAGACTTCAATGTTGATAGTGTGACAAGCGCCAGTAAAATCCTGACATGGACGGTAAAGAATACAATGCAGGGTTATCTTAAAGAAAATCAAATAGCTCATTGCGTCACTTTCGTATCCAATAAATCCAATGTCAAGACTAGATAATCCAAATACCTTATCATTACCAAGATTCTTTTTAAATGGTGAGGTCATGGAAATTGTTTCTTCTTATAAGTATCTAGGTGTTCACTTTTCGAATTCAGGTAGCTGGTATATCACGCAGAAAATCCTAGCAGAACAGGCTTGGAAGGTTTTGTCACTTGTTCGATCATCAGTTCATAATTTCTATAGTTTACCATTGAAAGTCTTGTTGCATATATTTGACGTTCAAGTTCTACCTATTTTGCTTTACGGTGCTGAAGTATGGGTATTCCATCCATCGCCGAATATTCTTCATGTTCAGGATAAGTTTTGTAAACAAATACTCAGGCTTTCTGTTACTACACCTAACATAGTAGCTCGTGGTGAACTTGGTCAATACTCTTTAAATGTTAATAAATATATTAGAATAGTGAAATATTGGATAAGATGTATTAGTCAAACAGAGAATGAAATTTTGTATAACGTGTATAGATATCAGTTTAGTTTAGCTGAAAAAGGATATTGATTGCTGGGCACTTAAAGTCAAAAAGTTATTATTTACCTATGGTTTTGGACAGATGTGGATGGACCAGCATATTGAGTATGCCTAACAGTTTTTATTTGATTTTTAACAGCGGTGCATTGATATTGATATTCAAGATTGGTTTTCAGACCTTTCTAAATATTCAAAACTAAAGTTGTACAGACAAATTAAATTCTATTCATATGAAGACATTAATCTTAGCGTGGTGAAGGTTAAAGCTTATTGCACTGCTCTATGTAAATTCCGCTGTTCCAACCATGACTTAATGATTGAATATGGCAGGCGTTTAAAACTTGACCGTAAAGATCGTCTTTGCCCATTCTGTGTTAGACCCAATGTTGAATCAGAATTACCTTTCTGTCATGACTGCCCTTTCTATCATAACCTCCGAACATGTATCTTGCAAGAGTACTATTATGTTTTTCCATCTGATACTAAACTTAACTTATTATTCATGTCCCAAGATAGAATTGTACTTAATAATCTGGCTAAATATATTTTCCAAGCACAAAAGAAACGTGCTACTTTTCTTACATCACCCTGATGCCTCATGTCCATAATATAATTGCATCATACACTATCTGTATATTTTATGGCGCTTCAGCCAACTTATTCTGTTACCCATGTACATTTATAATGGGCCGGTGGCCCCTTTACTGCAATAAACTCACTCACTCACCAAGATGGGGGTATTGATAAGCGGCTTCGTGCTATTAAAGCTATCCATTTTAAATAGAGGATACTTAATGTAGTTTTCCAAATACCAGGTTTATTTCATCAAGTGTCATGGGTAAAGTTGATAGATAGATTAAATATCTACTTAAAGTGATACAGAGTATCTTTCTTAAAATTTTATTTGGTTTTGATAAGCTACAAAATATCTAATGTGCTGATTGAAGTTCATATCTCATCACTTGACTTGCAAATATATCCATTTAACATCTCAAATACCTTTAATATTTGAAATTATGGATCCAATTAATCTACCTACATGTATTAGTGACAATACCTAATAAACACTATCGAATCGAATATATCTTCCTGTCAGCTTATGACAAGGTTTCAAAATTACGTTTGGCAAATTTGCGCGCGCCACTCGAGCGACATTGTCCAGCTTTCGATCAAAATCCCGACTTTGAATGGCCGTATTTTCGCTCCAATGTACTGATTGACCTTCACTTGTTATTTTCAGTAACAGTTAGTGGTTCCCGATGTAATAACATCGATTTTAAAATTTGACATATGTGATCCTATCAACATACTCTGTGTCTCTTTAACCCATGTCACGAGATGAAATAAACCTGGTATTTGGAAAACTACATTATGTATTCTATATATATTATATCCTTTCATTGACACATGTATTTGAAATTACTTTAAAGCTGCAAAGTTGTCCAAATTTGTTCAAATAGCTGAAAGTAGTTCCGGCACCTAACCAGTGACACTATTTTATATCGTCACTGGTCACAGTGAAAATATAATATATCGTCAATGTTGCCTGATAGACAGTTTATTTCACTGATAAAACCCAGTATTTCATCGCTGATCATATAATAAAAAAAGTATCAAACGCTATAATAGCACATATAAAAAAACAAAGATAAAGTTGATATATATAATAAACAGTAGGATTTAGGAAACTTTGAGGCTTTTTGGGGGAAAATACGATATCTTGTAACACTTTATCGCAAGATGAATATGGGTAAGTAGGTCATTATATTGAAGTATGTAAACACTTTCATTTACTTATCACTTCAGCAGTAATGAATTTGACAAAGAAGGTTTGGCTAATGGGAATAAAATGGTTCGACTTTTAAGCTTTTTCAATACGACAGTTCAAGATCGAATATGGCAATGCTGAATCTGATAGCCTTTTAGTCAACTATGATTAAATGTTAGAAATTGTTTTGAGATATCTGAAATTATTTCCAACGTTGCACCAATTACTTTTGATCGAATCCATACCCTATATAGAAATTACTAAATGATGTCTTGTTTTATAACACTCTTTGAAAGGCATGAGGAGTTTGTTATCCAAAAGGAAAGCGAGTTAAATACCGATACCATTCACAAAAATGTTGGACTGAGTTCGTATTCTATTTATTTCTCACAGAATAACATCGTTAAGATGTAAAGAAATACACCAACATGACAACTGTGACGCCCTGCCATTCGGTGATGTTATTACACACTGTAATTTATTTAAGGACGTTTTTTTTATTTAATATTTACAAATTTTCACTGATAATTGTACATTTATGCTAAATGTGTTACTTTGATAGCGTGAAAAATCTTATCACGTAAACCAATCATTCATAGTAAGAAAACGAATTACAAAGATTCACATTAAGTCCATTGGCAGTTTTTTTATCAACAAACTTATGTTTTCGGAGCAACAGGCATATGACACCTTCTTTAAGATCGTCCACAGGCTCCCAGTATCGGAGTACGAGAAGAAGAACAATCCCAAGGCCGTCAGAAGTATCATAGCCTGTTTCTCTCACATGGCTGATCGAGAGGCTGTATACGACGCCAGGAAACTACTAAGAAACTCAGGTATGAGCATCCAGACGGACCTCCCTCCCCTCCTGAAGAAGAACACCTCAAGGTTCGAAGCTGTACAATAATACCTTAAACATTTCTCCCCACACATTTACTCTGACAATATTTTAATGTCACTTACAGTATAGAGATAGATCGCCGTTGTAAATTTCGACCCTGGAGATAGCGTACACCGCCTGCCAATCAATGGTCCATTGGGGATGGGTAGTATACTCATCATTGCACAGCTTGCATCGACAGCAAGGCCTCCGTTTAGTATGCCATCCACAGCTTTTTCACTAACATATTCGGATTGGGTAGAGCCTTGAGATGATGGTTTCCCTCTGAATAAGTTTCCATAACAAAGTGGGAAGAACATAGGAAAGAAAACATTATTATGACCTTTGTTTATGATACCGTTTCATTGAATTGATAACACATTCAGGAAACAAAACATTAGTTTTCATAACATTATAAAGTTGAAATAATTTGACCAACTCAATTTAAACTATTACCCAAGAAAATCAGAATCCAACACGATCCCATATCAGAGCAACAAAGTCTTCGTTACCACCGGCTGCAAGACAATGAATATACCAGAGAAGATGTGTTCTTGTTTATGATAATTTGCCTTCCGTGGAATGGATAGTTTTGTAGACTTCCGATGAACAGGAAGAAAGAGTTGAAGTTATTCATAATGTGCATTCTTCAGACAACCCTTCAGTTCAAACAATTGAAATGTTCCCTTTTTTATTTTTGTAGGAAATATTTTTTAGTTTATACGCATGTGATTTCAGGGAATATATTTACTCCGTCTTCATTCTGCATGCACGTCAGCATACATTTTTTTACGTTTCAAAATTTATACTGATAATATACAACTTCTACCTTGAGTCGGTATAAATGACGTCCAATTCAAACGAAAACAAAACTGATACATTGCAATAAATATATAAAATAAAAGTAGTTGTTTGTTACAAGCAGAAATTATTGTATTAATAGAGACTTGATTGCTACCACGCGTTATTTTTTATGTAAATCGTTATATGACTCAACAAAAACAAAAACAGAGCAGTTTCTTCTTCATAATGATCATACATATAGAATAAATAACGTACAATCATTTAGTCTTTTCGCTTTGGATGTGAAGAAATTAGACGGCGTGAAGTTAATTACTTTTTGTTTGCATTTTGGAATTACGGTGATGGATGTCGTTACAAAATTAACTTCACTCAAAAAAAGACATTAAAGATAGTAAAAGATTGTCATAGAAACGTAGCCGACCAAAAGATAGCTTTTCCATTAAATTGCCTTCACCCTCTGATGCGGATGGATATAAGTTACATCTATAGATGATAATTATGAAAAATGCTTAAAAGGCGAAAATAAATGTACCTTAAAGGGGCAGTAGCACGTTTTTAGGGGGAATATAAGGTGATGTCACGAAAATGAAAATTAATTGTTCCAAATGAAAGACAATGTATTTAAACTAAATGGAGCAGTAATAATTCAAAAATTAAGCTATGCGATTCCTTTTTCTTACACAAAATGAATAAAAGGTGTTCACACAAAATGGCCTCCAATGAATGTTATGTGAATCTTCATACTTTGCCCTCTTATTATGGATGATTGGCTTGTTTAATGAGAATTTTGACACTGTCGAAATAATACATTTAGCATTCACTTACAATTATCAATGAAAAATTTGAAATATAAAATTTTCAAAAAACGTGCTACTGCCCCTTTAAACCATCAAACTGTGCAGAGATGTGTTGTAACGGCTAAGGCTTCTATTTAATCTTACCAACAGACAGACAGACGGACATATAGTTTAAAAGTCTGGCCTCTGTAGAAAAGACTCATGTTTTAGTTAAGACAACTGGAATAAACATAGTAAGTGCCACATGATAAAATGAATATGACCATAAAACGGGCGTAAAATAAATTAACCTCTCCATACAACTAACTTTAGACTGAAGCTTCAATATAAACACTCTCTGGAAATGACATGATGAATTTGAATTTTTCAAAAAACATTAAAATACTTATTCAATAAAGCTCAATATATTTAGATGCAAGTTCCCGTCTTACATATAAAACAGATATGCAACAATCATAACAGATTCTTTCGTTATACAGTTTAATTGTATTGCGTCCAGTTTCACTTCGTTACTGAAGGGGCCAACCTAGACCTGAACTATGCTGAAGATCGATATATGAAAAAGTGATAACTCTGTAAATACGCTTCTGCACTGTCGGTAACTTGGAATACCGGCCTTATTTCTTCCCTCCTTGCTCGCGTTTCTGTTTGTAGTTTTCCATTCTTTATCAAAATACCAAACTATTTTACTTATCACTTCAGTATAATGAATGTGACAAAGAAGGTGTTGCTAATGGGGATAAAATTATCCAACTTTTAAGCTCGAAACATCCAGTCAATACGACAGTTCAAGATCGAATATGGCAATGCTGAATCTGATAACCTTTTAGTCAACTATAATTGAATGTTAGAAAAAAGATAGAGATAGATATCTGAAATTATTGCCAACGTTGCACCAATTACTTTTGATTAAATCCATGCCCTCTATAGAAATTACTAAATGGTGTCTTGTTTTATAACATTCTTTGAAAGGAGTGAGGAGTTTGTCATCCAACGAGAAAGCGAGTCTAATACCTATACAATTCATAAGTTTCATAAAAATGTTAAATTGACCGAGTTTGTATTCTATGTATTACTCACAGAATTACATCGTTAAAAATATAAAGAAATCCACCAACATGATCATAGTGGGCTTTGTGGCGACATGCTTAACAACTGTTACGCCCTGCCATTCGGTGATGTTATTGCACACTGTAATTCAATATTTTCAATTTTACTGATAATTGTACATTTATGCTAAATTTGTTACTTTGATAGTGTCGAAAATCTCATTATACAAACCAATCACACATAGTAAGAGAACGATTTATAAAGATCCACATAATGATGTCCATTGGCAGCCATTTTTGTATGAACACCTTTAATTCATTTCGTGTAGGAAAAGCGTTTTTCGTGGCTGAACTTTACATTATAAATTTGATTTACTACTGCTTTATTTAATTTAAATAAATTGTCTTTCAATTGGAACCACTTTTTGTCGTTTTCCTGTCATCCCCTTATATTTTCTATGAAAACGTGCTACTGCCCCTTTAAACAGTAATATCTTTAATTTTACAAGTTAAAACATGGCAGTCAGTACAAGATCTCTTCTACAGTGAAATGTAACATACATCTGAACAGGTATTTCTTCAAAACTCATTCTTAATGTTAAACAAACATGCATTTTCATATGTTTATTTAAAGTGATATCAGAATGAAATTCATTATATTTAGGTAGCAGAAGTTTATTTCGGTTTGCACATTTAAGAGATATTTGAACACATTTATCACAATCTATTTGATAAAATGAACATCATTAGAATGACATGGCTTGTTCGATTTACAGTTTTTGTTAGAATATGTATATTAATGCTAAGTCATAATTAATGACATTTTTATTCAAATCAAACACTTTTGTGACAGAATTTCATGATAACATTATGTTTTTAATATAACGACCAGATATGAAATTTGTCTGGAAATTCGGTTGGTCCTTGAGCAACGAAATCAAACACACAGATGAAAACGTCACTGTCGAGTGGAACACGTACACAAAACAAACAACTCTGGTAAAAGGGAAACAAATAATTGTTAAAGAGTTAAACTGACTTCCTGTCAGAATGTAGCCACTCAACCTGGTGCCCTGGCCTCGTTGCGTGTGCGCTACTATAGCGCAAGCGGAACGAGGGGCCGGGAACCAGTTTAGTTAACTATTATGAATATTTGAGCGCATGTAAGATGAGCCGTTTCTCTTCTTTAATTTGAATTCTCAAATTAATCAATTTAAGGAAAAACAACTGTGAATGAATCTTAGTAAACATTGCTTTTTATCTAGGCATAGTATACATTTTCCAAATCATACAAAAAGAAAAATCCATGAAGTATGTTAGAGCTTGTTTCATAAGAATTAAAAAGAAGAAAACTCAGTTTAAATTATTTTTTTTAATTTAATTCAAAATTCATTGACCATTATTAACAATGTTTTCAGTCTAAGGATCGAAAACATCTTGCCAAACAACTTCGATTCATAAATTCAAATTGAACATCAGAATAAGATGAGTTTACTATTGTATTAATAAACTTATTATTATTATAAAATTATCATCTACATCTTTTAAAAATTCGAAAAAATATCTCTCCTTTTTCGTATGTATTTGAATACATGCAAGTTAATTTTTTTAACTTTCAACTTTTTAATCTTCTAGAATAAACATTTACATTTTGTGGAGCACAGTAGAATAGTGGTTTGCATGATAGCCTCTCACTATAAGGGCTCGGGTTCGAATCCCGGCTTATTTATCTAACCACATTTTTAATGCAATAATGATATTACAGTATTTCCTCGAATAGACGCCGGGTCTCGAATAGAGGCCGGGGGTAAAGCTATTTTAAGTAAATACACGCCGGGTCTCGACTGACGCCGGGTCTCGAATAAACGCCGGGTGATCAGTTGATTAATTAATGCTCCCGTAGTTAAATTGAAAGAAATTATTCCCCCTTTACACCATCTATAATATTTGTTTCCTACTAAAACATAAATAGACGCCGGGTCTCGAATACACGCCGGAGGTAAAGGGGGTCTGAAAAAATACACGCCGGGGACGTCTATTCGAGGAAATACGGTAAGTGTAAATATTTCCATTAGTTATAGGAAACAAAGGGTCGATAAAGAGGGTCCCGAATATTAATATTTTCCCCGTTGCAATATACAATTTATCAGTATTGTAATTATGATTCGACCATTACGTCTATTGTATCTCAACGTAAAGTATTTTATAAATGTTGAAACTTCGTACTTATAATAAAACAATTCATTCACAATGAAAGCTTTAAGGATGAAAAAACAATTGACAGGTTGAACAAGTACAAACTCCGTAAAATATAACCTGAAATAATAAACAAATCCATTAATGAAATTGGTTGAATTGAGTAGCTGTAAGAACAATGAAAAACATTATGAATATTTTAGCATCTTCAGTGAGAACCTTTTGTTCTCGCATATCAAAAATATACAAAATAATCGATTTAAGAGGAGAATAAAGAGAGAGTAAGAGAGTGGTTGTTATTTAAGGCTAAATGGGCCTTACGGCTCTCATTTTAAACAAAGTATGCAGACTTTATGATGTGTGGATTGTCTACCCGTTAAAACTTACACAGAACGAGATGGCGTCGTGTTGGGCTGTAATATTTTTAGGTAAGAATTGAATAGTTGTCGCATTTATTTTTCTTATTAAATTGTATATGATAACATACAATGATATGGATGAAAATTTCATTAATTTCACACGATGTTTCTTGGATTTAAGATAAATATAGAAATTGTCATCCATGTTATTGTTTTGTGTCACTACACGATCTTCTAAATTCCTTTGAAAAAAATGATATCATAATAGAAGAATAACAAGTTATTATGGATAGTCAACTTCTTTTTTGCATGAAATGCGACGTTTCGGTGTAGATACTAACACCGTTATCAAGCAAATGATCAAACGATGTTAGTATTTACACCTAAACGTCGCATTTCATGCAATAAAGAAGTTGACTATCCATAATAACTTCTTCTTCTTCTTCAGCAACCAGCTTCTAAATGCCTGTCAAAGAAGATATCATAATAGAGGTAAAATAATGGTGTTTGCTTTATTTGTAGGTCTTTTACGACTTTCTGGTGGGAGCTTGGCAAGAGAAAAGTTAACAACACAAGGATCTACCTTATCAAACTATCATAGTTACAGAGCTGTTGATGGCAGATACGTCGGTCTATCTCAAGCCGGAAGTTGCGCACATGTTGCTGACACTGACCCTTGGTGGGCTGTGGATCTACAGGCTGTGTACCTCATCACTAAGATCACAATCTTCAATGGAAATGATCAGGAACAATACAGTATGTGATACTTTGACTTTGAAGATAAAGCTTGTCACCTTAAATGAAACGAATTAATATCAATAAATACAAATGGTGTTCATTTCGAAATTAGGATGGTCCAGTGAATCTTCTGAACTTATGGCCCTTGAAATGGAGAATTTTAGAAACTTCAAAAATAAAATTATAATGATAGATAAACTCTCTCACTCTCTTTAATATAAAGGGGCAGTAGTACGTTTTTTTATACAATTTTCACTGATAATTGATATTATAAATGTATTACTTTGACAGTGTCAAAAATCTCATTACACTAGCCATTAATCCATAGTCAGGTGACAAAGTATGAAGATTCACATAAAAATCCACTGGCGGCCATTTTGTGTGAACAACTTTAATTCATTTTGTGTAAGAAAAAGGAATCGCATGGCTTAACTTACGTTATATATTTGAATTATTACTGTTCCATCTAGTTTAAATACGTTGTCTTTCAATTGGAACCATCAAGATTCATTTTCCTGACATCACCTTATATTCCCTATTAAACGTGCTACTGTCCCTTTAAATGAACCGAATTAACATGAATAAATACAAATGTTGTTCATTTCGAAATTAGGATGGTTCCAGTGGATTGTATTAAGCATATGAACCAAGTTTTTAGAAACTTCCAAAATACAATAATAATGGTAATTTAAATAAACCCTTTCTTTCTATTTTGATGTTTTATCTTAAAATCTATTTAATGCTTAAGTACATTTTGCAATGAAAAACCATTTTCATTTCCTTTGTGAATCTTACCAAGATCATTTATTGCTCATCTGATTGTCGTTTTATTGTGTTAACGTTATTGTTAGGAATTCTTGCAGACCATCAAAATCGTCTATCACTTCTTGTGGTTAAGTTTATTGTTAAGAATTCTTGCGAACCATCAAATTCGTCTGCCGCATTTTATGGTTAAGGTTGTAGTTAAGATTTCTTACAAACCATCAAGTTCGTATACCGTTTTTTATGGTTAAGGTTGTGGTTCAGATCTCTTACAAACCACCAAATTCGTCTACCGCATTTTATGGTTAAGGTTGTAGTTAAGAATTCTTACAAACCATCGTCTACGTTTAACGTCATCGTCGTCTATGTTTGCAGACAAAACCGACAACCTGTCAGTTGAGGCATTTACGGGAGATCCTCATTTATGTCCTGCATCAGGCATCCTTTGTGGGCAAAATCCTGGTCCTTCTGGTCAAACTGTGACCATCGACTGCCCCATCAACATGTTTGCCCGGTACATCAAACTGAAAGGGGACCCGTATATGATGTTGTGTGAAGTAGACGTATTTGGAAACGCTGTCAGTCGTGTGTATTTGGTTATATTACTAACCCATTCTTGGAACATTTTAGTTATATCAGTGTTCATGTATTATTATTCTTCCGCAGCAGTAGAGTGTTTTATTTTCGATAAGTTATTTTTGTCATATTCCATGAGTGAAAATATCTAAATTTCGCAATAACTTGAAAAGGTTATACCATGATTCAAAAGTGTCAATTACAATCTTTTGATCATGATCCATCTATGCTATCATATAGAAAAGCAGAAGAATGGCGTGGTCACATTAAAAAATGACTATTCGTTAAAGTATACAGTGATATCATATTTTAACTTGACTGCTCACTTACTTAAGATATAGTTTTCTATAGAGTTTACCATTTGCCCAACTTTTGGAATACTTGTAGAGTTTTTAACATTCAAATCTATCCTATGTCAGTGAGTCAGACTCTTGAAACTTTAGGCAAAATATATAGCAAAGTGGGAGATGAAGGTGTTACATGTTTTTATTTGAAGGCTGTGATCTGGAAACACGGACCTTTGAGAAAATGGCTGGAACACGAATAAAGGGTCACAACGTTATCCAACTAGGTACAGCTACAACTCCACTCGACTGTGTCGTCCTTTGTCACAATCAACTTCACCACTGCAGCGCCTTCAACTACAACATCATAGACGGCACCTGTACTGCGCCGAAACAACCTATCAAGAGCAGTTTCTTCTTAGATAAGAGTGACTGGAATCTGTACTACGCTTGCTGAGGTGTTTCTCAAAACTGCCATTTGAAGATGTATACAACGTTCAGATCGTATATGTTGCAGCTTCTTCTGCAACAGTCTTGACGGATGACGCCTTACCCTTAAATGATTGTCAAATGTGAATTTCTCAAAACTGCCATTTGAAGATGTATACAACGTTCAGGTCGTGTTTGCTGTAGCTTCTTATGCAACAGCCCTGGCGGATCATGTTTTACCCTTCAATGACGGCCCAATGTGAATTTCTCAAAACTGCCATTTGAAGATATATACTACATTCAGGTCGTATTTGCTGCAGCATCTTCTGCGACAGCCTTGACGGATGACGCCTTACCCTTAAATGATTGTCAAATGTGAATTTCTGAAAACTGCCATTTGAAGATGTATACAACGTTCAGGTCGTGTTTGCTGTAGCTTATGCAACAGCCCTGGCGGATCATGTTTACCCATAAATGATTGTCAAATGTGAATTTCTCAGAAGTGTCATTCGAGGATGTATACAACGTTCAGGTCGTATTTTCTGTAGCTTCTTCTGCAACAGCCATTGCGGATCATGGTTTACCCTTCAATGACCCTTCATCCCTTTCTCCCTGATCTGTCTACTCTCATTTGGAGGACAGCATTCACGTGTTAAATAGCTGAAATATTGCAGTCAAAATGTTGGATCCTAACTCACTCATTCAACCTGAACATTAATCCTGGACAGAACGATAACAGCAATGTACCCGCCTCCTTTATGCAACATTATCACAGACAAATACAAGAACTCTCGATGCTAGCGGCTTTACCGATGTGGCTCTATACCCAGTGTTGGAAATAGTGCCTGTCCGCCTGAAAATTGCTACATGTAGATACATCCTGATTTGACTTGTTGGAGCGAGGTTGGCAAACCTGTTTGGTTTTTGTGGTTTTAGAGACACTATCTCTGTCTTTACATTGCAGGGCTTGTCAAATGTTAAGAAGGTCTGATTGATTTGTAAAGCACGAGCCCTGTTGGATTTTAGGAACTAAAACATATTTCAAACACTGTCTGTACCTTGAACTGCTGAAGTGCGTTTTCTACTGCACAGCCAATATCTACACACTGTTTCATGCTCCATCATTGCTATCATGTCCCAAGCCAAAGGTTTCCCTGCTACAAAGTCATAAAGTAACTCCCTAGAGCTGGGCGTGCCTGAAGATGAAGCTGATGAACGAGTTCAGCTCAATAGCTCGATGTACGCTCCTTTCATTTGAAAAGCTCCCACTTTTAGAGGAGCTCTTCGCAACTATGGATAACGTCTTTTGATTTTGTGTTCACTTCCGATTGCAATTTGCGAAACACTTATTACTATTTGTTCATCATTTGGATTATAATGGAAATAATCAAGCGTAGGTCTATTGGTGATAGTCGATGATATCTTCGTGTCTGGAGAGTCCGATTCTTTGGATCCTGAGCCATCGGTGCACATTACAATATGTGTGAAACCATGTCAGCAAATTTTACTCACATGTATGTTTTCATTTCATCATTTTAGGGAATATAACACAAATCGCGGCAATTATTTAAAATTAAACTATTTGTGATTTTTAAGCGAAAAAAAGCTTGGTCGATTGACGAAGGTTGTAACTAATGTACGACTGAATGGAAGAATCGGCAAAATAAAGCATATGCATGCATAAGCAAGGTTAGTAGTTGTAGCGTTGATGTTTTTATGATTTAAAATATTTCGTTATTAATTCATACGTATGTAATATATTAGTAAGAGAGAAATGTGTTGTTTAGTGCTGCTTTCGTAGTATAGTTAATATCATATATAAATCCGTGAGGAATACATCGGGAGAATCGTTCCGAGCATGTACACTTCATTTCGATGATGGCTTCTAAAAAGAGTGCAAGCGTTTGGATTATCAGCATTAAGGTAACTTTTACAATCTAAATATTTGTAAAACATTATTAATGGTTATGTTGATATATAGAGATTTTTACCCGAGGTATTGTGCCATATGAATTTTACGAAACGAGTGTGATTTTTTGTATTACCCGAGCGAAAACGAAAGTTTCGTAAAAGTCATATGACTTCAGAGGATAATAATTTCTTTATTACCAATTGCATTAATCTTAGAAATATAAAACAGTCGGCTACAGTGACGTCACACACAGTGGCGTTATGACGTTACAGGAGAAAAATCCGGGAACTCTCGCTACAACAATCGTTGCTAGGCAAAAGTGATACGTGCACTAGTCCTCATATTGAAAATATGTCACTACTTTTTCCAACCATAGGGTTAAAAAATTAAGATATGAAGACTTAACTAATGTTAAAGTAATTATTGATATGTTTTACTGTAATTGTATTGCGATAATTGATATTCAGGAAGCTATGTTTATTTGATGGTTCCATTCTTTAAAGTGACGCTTCCGCAAATTACATTAGTTGATTGAACTGTATGTGTGTCAACAGTATTGGTAAATTAAAAAAATGCATAAGTACGTGTCCTTTCTTCCTACATCAGGACTGTTATGACTTTTATGAATGGTTGCCACGGACAACGATGGCCTAGTGGTATGTAATGTGCATGATTGACTAACAATATCGGGTGTAACGGTGGATTTTTACCCGGTGCTGAACAAGAGAATGTTTTCAAATATACAAAAGTTTTTAGATGAACTGACATGAATTTGCTATTTCTTTTGTTTACAATAGACAAGTGTTCATCAATGAGGTGTTGGAATTTTTTGGTGTTTTGATTATTAAGAATATCTAAAAACTTTTTGAACTGAATTTAGTTAAATGATTGAAACTATATGATACATTAAATGTTGATCCGCCCTCTTATCGAATACGACCTTATCCCTGGTTTGCAAAAACTTAATGTGTAAAAGATCAGCAAATATAAAAATTATCGCATGGAAATGATGGATCTTGCCACAAACCATTGTCATTATTCAGTAGCTAAAACCATGACTAATGAACTGCGTCCAATAACTTTTTTCTCTATATATCCCACAAACAGATATTGGGTCAACATTTTATGACTAAATCTATCAGACAGATCATGTCGATGGCTATAAATATTATATATTTGCTGAACGCAATTGGATTGTTTTAGTGATATCAATCCGTTGTGCAACAACCAATGGCCGTTTAGCTTCAATTCAAAATGTTTGCCATATCATATATCACACAAAAAAAAACAATTTATAATCACACAATTGCCGAACTTTGTTAACGTACTGGCTATTGCTGTTGTTAAAAATGAAAAGATATTAAGTCACCACTGTGATCGAAAACCGAACAAAGACGAGAGTCAATAACTCAAACGTAACTTTTGCAACTATCTAATGCATTTTGAAGAGCATATTTGAGCTGAATAGCTATATGTCTAGTATCGATTCCAGGTAAATTGCACATTTTAGTTTAGTTTCGCTAATAATTAAAGCTTTAAAACGATAATTGCCACATTGGCATTTAGAGGTAAATAAATGATATTTTCCCAAAAGCTTTTTTTCTCTTGCCTTCCTAGAGCGGAATATGATGGGAGTTGCTTAATGACCGGGACCCTGGCCTTATGTACATTTACACCAAATGAAGTAACGGATTCTCGTTCTTTGGCATGTGTCACACAGTGTATGGTTCCTAAAGTGTTATATGTGTGGTTTTTATATACTGCTCGACAAAAGTTAAGACTTACTGTTAAATGGGACTATAAACTTGTAGCATTGGCGGACATTCAAAACTGAATCATGCTTGTTCAGGCCTTATCTTGTTTACCAAGTGTCATGCATTTTATATAAATAGATCTAAATATATATTTGCATGGTAAAATTGAGCTGTCAAATGTATAGATGACATTCATGGACATCGTTGATATTTAACGTCAATTGGACTTGGACAAGGGACAGTGTTTCATTGAAATGGTCTACTGGAATGTTCCTTTAAAAGCTTTCCGTACAAGTTGATAACTTCATATATGCACAAACCTGAGGAAATAAGTCGTTAATTATTTAGTAATTTGCGCAACAAAATATGATATATCGTTCAGCACTGAGTTTTAACTTTTGTCGAGTGGTATATAAATATACATATGTAGCTTTTTTACCTTCTATCTTGACTTCAGACCAGTAAACTCGTTAAACGTGCATGCCATCCCTTAACTGTCAAATTATGATATCTACTTGTAAATAATGATAATAACGGCACAAAGTTGCAATACTGTTGAGAGATGAATACTGGTATTATGACCGACTAATCACTACAAACTAATATTTGTCGTACTGTCTGGTTTTCGATCTCAATCTAAGAGTTTATCCTGTTTGTTGTCTCTAAAATGAAATGCAATCGGTATATCTCAACAACAAAATCCCAATCCCAATAATCTAAAAAGAAAGTTTTGTTTCAATCTTCCAGATCCATTACAATTTCGTTTACAGAAGGAACATGGCGCAATAATGGCTGTATTAATCCTTCTCGATTCTATAGCATATTATAATGAACGAGGATCACCGGTATTTACTACTTTCCTAGACAACGAAAAGGCTTTGAACAATATCTGGCACGGCGGACTTTTTGTTAAAAAATATGATCACGGTATATAAGGTAAATTGTGGAACTTACTCTACATTACTTATAGAAGCAGTTCAGCCTTTGAACAATATGACGGTACCTCATCTTATATATTAAGCAAGGAATGGGACAAGGCAGAGTGTGGTTTACTGTGTGGTTGAAAAGAAAAGTAAATATGAAGGAATTCTTTTCGTGGTGGTTACATTTATCCAATCCCTAAAGTGGTCATCAACATGTAATATCGAAGGAACGTCGTCCTTACAGTTTTATTAGATTAACGTGATGTTAATTTTTTCAACACAGAGAAAATTATGTACCAAAAAAGAAAGAAGAAAATTACATGAGTTAAACTGAAATATTTCCTGTTATCGAACAAATTCAATCATTATTCTTAATTCATGATCTCTGAGAATTTCATGAAAATAATAAAATGACTATCTCGCAAACGTAAATAACCCTTGATTATAAACGTACTGACACACATTCCAAGGTTTACTGTGACCTACCAAACCTAAAATATTTTGACATGCATTATCTTTTGAGAACAACAGTTTGACCCGGTTACACAAGCTCACATAAGCCTCGTTTCACTTATGAAAGGAAACTTTTATCACCATACTTAGTTAATTAAGTAAATGATATAATATTATTTAGATTAGATTTGTTACTTCTGTTCATCATTAACGTTTCAGGTCAATAAATCGTTGATTTTTTTTCTGTCAATCGATAATAGTTAATTAGTTAATTATGCTACATAATTAGTCTAGAGAATTTGCATTTGACGGATAAAGTTTGCCTTGATTGCAAATTGCAAGAGTGCAAATTATGTAAATTTAAACATGATCTATAATAAAAGTGCATATCAAGCATCTCGCAACATTGTCGATAGTAAAAGTGGAAATCAATAATTTTGAATATGATCTATGATAAAAGTGAACATCATGTAACTTTAAACATGGTCGATAATGAAAGAAGGAATCTAGGAACGTAATCGATGATAAAGTTTAAATAATTCTATTGATCATAATCGATGATTAGCGTGCAAATAATTTACTTTAAACATGATCGATGATTAAAGTGCAAATAATTTACTTTAAACATGGTCGATAATGAAAGTGCAAATCAAATATCTCGAAACACGATGTTGACAAAAGTGCAAAGCATGTAACATGAATGATCTTAGTCAGTTTTGCTGAGATATTTTATTGACGTCCAGCTAAATGCAAAAATATGTGATATTTGCACTAAAGTCACCCAAGTAGGTGAACAACTCTCGTTATGTAACTACATTTACAGAAATTTAGATAAATATGAGGATAGGATATTAAATTAATTCATTTAGATGTTTAAAATTGAAAATATTTGGTAATAGAAAAGGTCAAATGATAAAGTTAAATTAAGCCATGGATGTCTCTTTTATTACAGAATTGGTAAACAAATTAAAAAAGATTCTGGTTCGATGGCATTTCAATTAGTTAAAGACGAATAAAGTGCAAATTTGATAGTTACAAAGACAAATATTATGTAAATAATTTCAAAATACGTACCAAGGATAAATTGACACAATTACACAAAACTTATCTTATCTTTGGAAGAATACTGTAGGATTAGCTGAGAACTATGCAATGTGGGCGAGACTATAAAGAGGAATAGTACAAGACCTCTCCAGCAGTCGCCCTTATCAAGGTACGTATAACAAACTGTCACCATATTTCATTGTTTGTGACAAATTGGACAACTGTCAGGAGCACATCTCCAGATGGAACCCACAATGGTCCGTTAAGTGCATTAAGTTTTTGTCAAGATGATGGCTAAATTATGTAACATTTTGACTACAACTTATCAAAGTTTGGTTCCAAGTTGCCACACCGACGACTAAGCACAGTGGTTAGCGCGTTTGACCTTGGATCAGTAGATACGTGGTTCGGATCCCATAAAGAGCTCGGCAACTTTCTCTGCATAAGAAAACTGTTCTACAGGCAGTCAGATTTGGGTGCAATGCTACACTGAATTTCAGCGCAGTCCCCATTGGCTCGCTAGTTCAAGCCGCTGCTCGCAGTTATCACTGCAATGCATAGCCACAAATAGTGTTGATGGCTTTCTCCTTGCAATAATACTAGTAGCTGTGATATAAATGACTACTCTTAAAAGCGGCGATAAACCCCAAATCACCTCACTTCACCTGGCATATGCTTTAAGAAGGGTCAATGGTGTATGGTTTTGGAAGTGCTTCGTAACATATTAACTGAAACGTTTGCTTAGTAATCAATTTGTGCATTTCAAGTTTGTCCTTTTAGTCATGTTGATGTCTTACCTTCAACACCACCATTACATTAAACTATACATTACCGCATTGAAACTGGTCGATACGAAAACCTACCTTTAGAAGATAGAAACTGTTTCAATTGCACAGACAAGCTTGAAGATGCATTGCACACTCTATTAATATGTCCCGTCTTTGCCTCAGAACGAACCAGACTCTTAGAATCCTGTCAAGTTAAATGGGAGGAGTTCAGCTTTTTACCAGACTGTGATAAGTTTAGACGTATTTTAAGCAAACCAGATATTTTACCTTATACTGCCAGCACCTGCCATCATCTATTTCACAAAACGGAGAGAGTTTTGTATATATTTTATGTATATTTACTATATTTGTAATGAATTTACATATACATGTTTTATATCGTCTCTCATAAATCACTGGGCGATTGGTTGTGTACATTCTAAAATGATCTATATAATTTTATACTGTTTTGCATATAAATATAAGCATGTACACAAGTGAGATGGAAATAAACTATTGATTGATTGATTGATTGATTGATTGATTGATTGATTGATTGATTGATTACCCCTACATATCGATGCATATAAACTTTGAGATAATAGAAATGTATGTAGAGAAGAGGTATGTTATGTTAGAGAAAACGGAGATATCCCAATTTAACAAAATGGCCGTAGTCTACGGGGACGGTTACTCGATAATAAAACAATGGTTTATGGGCACCCTAACATCATGAGACCTTTGTGAAATGAGAGCCTAAACTAAGATAGAAGTAGGGTGGATAGTGGAGGCTTAGTATGTAGACGCATGTACATATCATGCTCGATACAGATGATGTGTGTTGATGGAGAAAGAACTAATGTTCACTGAAGATGTTCATCATATCGTGTAGATTCTCACCGCCAAATCATGATGTTCGCAAGTGCCTGCCTGGTGTGTCTCTTCGCCTCCTCATTTGCCGTGCCAGTACCACGTAGTAAGGCTGGCGATCAGCTCCTAGCAGCTCTGGGAGCAGGGACTGGTGCTGCTCTGGGACAAGCCACAGGAGACCTGCTCGCTCATGGAGTTACCACAGCTATCGACGCTGCAGTTGGAAGTATGTCGTGGCACTTATAAAAGCTTTATATTACCTTGATATACAAAATAGTGTTTCAATCAAATGTAAATTGTTGATACGTTTAATAGTGTTGTTTTCACAGTGAAATGATCAGTGAAAGGACAGAACTAAACACGCATGATATATAATCATAGCATACGACAAACATCTTGTGACTCGGGGTAAATAATAGATTGAAGGATAAAGTAAAATGAAGTATATTCATAAGTGTATACGTATTTGTTTCAATTATACTCTTAAACTAGATGTCATGTTACACTGTTAGCTATAAGTCTTTGAAATATATGATCTAAGGTCTCTTGTAGGTTTGAAATAAGAACAAGTAGTCAATGATGTTGAAAGCTAGAAATATGCTCCAGTCGCTCGTTCCTCTTTCCTTTTGTGAACTCATTTGGTTCTTAAAAGGAAACAGGACAATTTCAAATGATTAGCAAACATCAACAATCCCTGTAAAATTGGTTTTATTTGCAGTGTGTAACCATTACATATAACTGCAGCAGACCTTTGCCTTCCAATCTGTTCCAGAGCTTACCCCTCTGATCACTAAGGGGATTACATCAGCTCTTGGTTTCCTTGGCAAACGTGAAGAAGACAACGCCGGGGATCTTCTTCTTCAAGCTCTTGGAACCAGTGCTGGAACCGCTCTTGGAACAGCAACAGGAGAATTGGCTGGTCAATTGCTAACACAGGGAGTCAACAAGGCCATCGAGAGTAGGTAGCATAAGATTTGTTGCAAACAGTTTCTGTATCCCGGGACTCTTAAAGGTTGCCAATCGACGTTACCACATTTACAAAATTTTGGATAAAACAAAATCAGAGAACCTTGCTGAAGCTGGGAGTCAACAAGGCCATCGCGCGTAGGCAGACTTTCATTTGATTTACAAATCTATGTTCATAGAATAGAGTTTTTAAAGTCACCTAAAGCTTTATCTCCCTGATCGATTTTCTCTTGGCAACATCCTCTTGGTAAATGGAAACACGTTAAATTCCGTCTTAATCACAAAGTGTGATTTTTTTCCCAAATTCATATTTGTCCAGATACATGTAGCGATTGAAAAGTTACAAGGTTTTCCAAGATTTTGATAGAATATTTGCAGGAAACTGTCACAGTAAACAGCTTTTTTTATTGTCCTAACCATCCTTCCAGCAAGTCTGGTATTGTGTTTTCTTTATTGCGTACTACAAGATACAGTCGAGTGTAAACGCCTTAAACTGTTTTTGGAAATGCTGATGTTGATAATATATTTGGTTCCGTTTCAGAGGGAATCCCAGCTCTCACAAGTGGAATCTCCAGTGCCCTGAGTCACCTCCACCTTGGCAAACGTGAAGAAGACAGCGCTGGAGATCTTCTTCTTCAGGCTCTTGGAACCAGTGCTGGAACCGCTCTGGGAACAGCAACAGGAGAATTGGCTGGTCAATTGCTGACACAGGGAGTCACTTCAGCAATCGAGAGTAGGTAGCATAAGATTTGTTGCAGAAAGTTTCTGTATCCCGGGACTCTTAAAGGTTTCCAATCGACGTTACCCCATTTACACAATTTTGGATAAAACAATATCAGAGAACCTTGCTGAAGCTGGGATCGTCAAATCCATCTAGTGCGAACAACATTTTATGTGTTGCCAACATTTTTTCATGTTCCAAAAATATATAACAATAAATGCAATAAAAATAGTTCAATCCAAGATAGTTCAAGATATAGATTGTATAGGCACTATAAAGGTTAACTTTCATCAGAGAAAATATCTTACATTGTTTACGAATAAAAAACATGAACATATTTGTGTAAGGATTAGAGCAGGTATATCAAAATTAAAAGTAAATGGGGGCGGTGGTTTAGAATAGATTATAATGACCGTATATGTCCTATGTGCAGTAAAGGCTTTGAGGATGAGTTCCATTTCATATTGATATGTGAATGTAACCATGGTATAAGAATACGTTATGTACCACAGCCTTATCATATTAATCCATCCTTCAATCAGTTTCTATCATCTCCATGCGGAATTACTTAATGGTCTATGTAAATATTTGTCTATGAGTTTTGAATTAAAACAAAACACTATCCATGGTTAGACATATATCTAAAATATATGTAGATCAATATAATCATTTTTATTATGCAATCTTGTTTCATATGATCATTTGTGATGAAAATGTTTATAACCTTGTATGTGGGCCGATGTCCTTCATGCGAATAAACGACTTGACTTGACTAGACTCTTCTGACTCTATCAAATCTCATTTGTAAACATTTGAAAATGCAAAGTTACAATATCCAAGAAATATTTGACTGGTGCAAAACACTGTCGAGAGAAAAGAGCTCAAACTGATTTTGGAAAAACTGATGATGATTTTTTACTTTGGTTCTTTTCAGAGGGAATCCCAGCTCTCACCAGTGGAATCTCCAGCGCTCTCAGCCACCTCCACCTGGGCAGAAGAAATCTGGTCCAGGAGGTTGAGAAGCTTGTTCTGAATGGTAGGATCAGTTTCATTCTGGATAGACTCAATGCTTGATTAAGGTCAATAAATTAATTGCAAACAAAATAAGAACAAGAAGAAGAAGAAGAAACACAGTTTCATTCTGGATAGACTCAATGCTTGATTAAGGTCAATAAATTAATTGCAAACAAAAAAAGAACAACAAGAAGAAGAAACACAGTTTCATTCTAGATAGACTCAATGCTTGATTATAGTCAATAAATTAATTGCAAACAAAATAAGAAGAAGAAGAAGAAGAAGAAGAAACACAGTTTCATTCTAGATAGACTCAATGCTTGATTATAGTTCAATAAATTAATTGCAAACAAAATAAGAACAACAAGAAGAAGAAACACAGTTTCATTCTAGATAGACTCAATGCTTGATTATAGTCAATAAATTAATTGGAAACAAAATAAGAAGAAGAAGAAGAAGAAAAACAGTTTCATTCTAGATAGACTCAATGCTTGATTAAGGTCAATAAATTAATTGGAAACAAAATAAGAAGAAGAAGAAGAAGAAGAAGAAGAAGAAGAAACACAGTTTCATTCTAGATAGACTCAATGCTTGATTATAGTCAATAAATTCATTGGAAACAAAACAAAAATAAGAAAAAACACAGTTTCATTCTAGATAGACTCAATGCTTGATTATAGTCAATAAATTAATTGGAAACAAAATTATTAAAAAAAGAGAAAAAACATAGTTTCTTTCTAGACAGCCTGATACGTAATGAAATAAAGTAGAAACAAAACGATTTAGAGAAGAAACTTTATTACCCTAAATTGGAATTTAGCTTATATCATCATATCACTACATCAATACGATAAATCAGTTGAGAACATATAGATAAATATAAATTAAAATATATTTTGATTTTGTATGAATAAATTTAATTTCGTGATTTAAATGTTATTTTGTATTTTGCTTTAACAGCAGTAGAGCAAAAGCTGGCAGAAAAGATTGGACTTTAACTTAAGGTGAGTTGTTTCCCCCCTTACATTTACAACCTTTATAACTGACTGATTACCAGAAACAGTAACAAATATAGCTGATATCATACAGACGGTTGCAGATATCTTCACCGGTACCTACCGCGATCAAACTGCAATCTGATTGCAGTTGACCGCGATCAAACTGCAGTTGGACCGCGGTTGACCGCGATCAGATTGCAGTCAGACCGCGGTTGACCGCGATCAAACTGCAATCTGATTGCAGTTGACCGCGATCAGAATGCAGTCGGACCGCGGTTGACCGCGATCGGATTTCATTCTGATCGCGTTTGACCGTGGTCAATTCAGAATCATTGAAAGAAGGAAAATTTGATCTATAAAGCCCATCAGTTGATATAAAGAGGACAGTCAATTTGTACAGATATGTTTGTCGCCAGTTATAATTTGAAAACGCATAAACAATGTTATGGTTGATTTACATATGTATGGAAAAGGCATATGTTTTATGACCAAATAAAACATGTTAATTGTAAAAACTATACATGTAGTAGTTATATGCAACATCGGTATCACCGTTTCACTTGTTACGGCCAGAAGTGAGTATCAGTTATCAATACAAATAATTTTCTTTTACTCAATTCGAATTGAATAAGACTAGGTTATGTGTCGTGAGGCGTGATTTTAATAAACATTATAGTATTTAAAAAATTGCGTAAAGTTTGACAAATCGTATTCTGGAATTAACATATAAAGGATATTTTAAAGGGACAGTAGTACGTTTTTTGGAGGAATATAAGCTGATGTCAGGAAAATGAAAATAAATGGTTCCAATTGAAAGACAAATATTTTAACTAAATGAAGCAGTAATGAATTAAATATATTTTGTAAAGTTCAGCCATTGGATTCTTGTTTTCTTACACAAAATGAGTTAAAGTTGTTCATACAAAAATGACCGCCAATGGTCTTTATGTGAAACTTTATAATTTATTTTCTTACAATGGATGATTGTGTAATAAGATTTTTGACATTATCAACATAATACATTAATCATTAACATTCAATTATCAGTGACAAATTTATATTGTTTTTCTTCAAGAAAGAACGTGCTACTGCCACTTTAATATAAAGAATAATTCGTCTACAATTTCATCTGCACACATTGGTTATTTGAGATGAGCAATATTTATTTCATTATATTTTCAGTTTCTACTGATAATAAGAACTGTTGAGTAGACAAAGCGTAGTTTTTTTTATACATAGTTCATGTAATGATATGTAATAGATTTGCGTGAATAATATTACAGTGAACATTAAACAAAAGTATTATTACGCAATGAGCAAGATATTTAACTGGGTGATATGGTAATAATCATTTGGTTTTTCAGAGACCCCATAATTTAACTGTTTATAAGAAAGCCTATTGTTTTAACAATGATGAATAATCTATTCAATCTATAATCATACTTAAATGAAATTAATGACAATAACAGTATACGTTTAACCTGAAACGTGGGAATCTGAACAGGTTAAATTTTCAACTTCTTTTACAGATACTCATAACAAATACGTAAAATATCATAATCACACACGAACAGCTTACACCAATATTTAGTCATACTATACTGGTTTTCAGATAACAATGGACAATGAACTAATTTTTCAATTACATTCAGTTCACGTGTATACACCTTTGAGTTGGTATCCAATTCCCTCAAGTTATTACAAATATTTCGGTTGATTATATGTAGGTGCTGATCCTGGTACTAATCATTACAATATTACAATCGATACTTGGTTTGAACCACTGCCAAAACGTATCTTCGACAAAAATTTAATTTAGAGCTGCAGCCCTCTTCCTCATTTGGCATACCCAACAACATGACACTTTTCATAATGTATTCACTGATTTGATGTTTTAAACACATTATATTGTTCTTTTCATTTTTGATTTCATTGATTTGGTTTAAACATATTCATTTCATTAAAGATAAATGAATCGGTTTGGCCAACAAGTTATGCTAAGGCGGTTCCAAGATATATTTGCAAAAATAATAATGGGTGACGTTCACTAACAGAACAACAGAAAGTTTCATACGCTACATAAAATATATGGCAGAAAATTATACAGTATATTCATTGAGTTTGTTATTGTTTTTCATCCAGATTTGAGAAATATGAATTGAAGCGGCGTTGAAATAAATACTAAACTGTAGGAATGAGATACGCTAGCAATCGTTCTTGTCTCACACTATCATAACACATAATACATATACATAATACAATATGTGCACTGGAATATTTGTGTGTGTCGATCATTTTTATTGTCAAAATGGTGCCTCATTCAAAGGTGTCTAAACGGTTTGATGAATTAGTGACCCAGTAGTTATACCATATTCGAAATTAACCTGCTTGTTGGATGTTTATAACACACTGTGTTTCGCCATATCAGTCAGATCCCTTGAACTTGAACATTCGAGCGGCCATTTTAATGTGTGAACATTATGGAATACAATGTGGCCGCTCGAAGGGAAATCGGTTCACATGACGTAACCGAACCTTGTGCATTCGTTTAAGAACTGTTTTTATTGATACAAAGTATTATTACACATACGGTTGGAAATAAGTGGTGACGTATTTTCAATATGAGCACTAGTGCACATATCAATTTTTCCTAGCAACGATTGTTGTAGCGCGAGTTCCCGTATTTTTTCGCCTGGGACGTCATAACACCATTGTTCGTGACGTCATCGTAGTCGGCCGTCGCAACTGAAGCGGCCCGTTTCTTGGATATTTTTAAGATGATAAAATGGAATAGAATCGGTAATAAAGAAATTATTACCCTCGGAAGTGTGTCATATGACTTTTACGAAACTCGTGCAAATTTGTGTATAACCTTCGCTCTCGCTCGGGTAATACAAACATTCACACTCGTTTCGTAAAAGTCATATGACACACTTCCTCGGGTAATAATCTCTATTTATTTAGCCATTGTTAACACTTATTTATCTTTTCGTAAGATCCCTTTATTTCAGTAAGAAAATTGTGCTTTAAATTGCCATGTGAGCATATTAATTACCGTAAATGAACTTTACATGTCAATCGTTAAGTTAAACATCCACTAACCTCGATTTTACCACTTTTCGATTTTTCAAAAAATAAAAAAGGAACTTGATTTTTGTTAATTTGTCAAATAAACACCTTTAATTGGCCTTTCATTAAGACAGCGTAATTATCGGCTGTTAGGGGCCATAAACTTGCGCGGTTGTGACACAATAAACATAGAAAGTAACGCATCATTAATTCCTGATATACCGCCTAAATAATTGTTTAATTACCATTGATATCCCTTTTACACCAAATGCTTAGTAGTGTTACATCGTCAAATGATTTATCGAACTGAGTGGAATCATTTTCTGAAAATCGTTATTTATTGGGTTTTTTTCTGTGGTATTGTTACGATAGATGTATAGATAACGAGGCTGATCCTTTAATGACGCCCGGTCACAAAAAGGGGGCGTGTGTAGTCATGCATTCACTGGTTTGTGGCCAGACAAGTCTAAGCGACCCATCAAAAGTGGCTTCCATTACCAAACTGAACAATTACAGCCTGATCCGTCGAATTTTCAAAACTGATTCTGTACCTATCCGTCGAATAACGCTTGGGTGATTTTGTGACGATCATTCGATGTTTGACGAGCAAGAGACACTGGGAGAATCTAAGTTAATAAATGAAGTAGGCTACAGTACCGATCCGTCGAATGGATTTTTCTATCCTAAAACTATAAATTCGACGAAACGGTATGCGACTAACTGAACATATTTGAGTAGCGACCTTTGACGCACTATACAATATTGTAATCAGACTTTCATATATTCCAAAGAAATAGAAAAAAATATGTTTGTGGTTATTAGAACTTTCAAAAGAGTTTCCTATCATTTTCGAGATGAAGACTTAGTATTTCCGGGAGATTGGGTTGTTGGCACAATAATATATATATAGAGAGAGAGAAATTGTTTATTCGTGTCTCATCTCGTATATATATCTAAATATAACAATCTAAAAAACGACTGCAGGTGGTAATTATTCGTGCTGATAGATTGGTTGTGTAAACAAGTGAGACACAAGTATTCTGTCTGTCTGTTTGTCTGACATCGTGTTAACAGGTGTACATGTGTATGTCTCGGTGATTAGCTAGCTCCCTCGGTGAATCAGGATTTACCTAGAAGAGACAGACCGACGAGTTTATTCATGTGTCACTCGTCTCGTAGAAATCATTGAATGTAAATATGTCATGAATTAACATTTGGCTGTATTAATTTCCTTTAAATGCTGCTATTGAACAATTGACACTGTTTCAATAACTGAATTTTAATATACCACTGTTTGTGTCGCTATGCTACATTACGGGTTCATGTTATTCAGAAACATCATTATCATCAAATTTAAGAATTATTAGATATCAGACTCTTGCTTTTTGATATCAAAAATCATTATTACATATTTATATCTTTTTTTCAGTGGATAGTTTGTAATTTAATGCAAAAAAATAATAGATAAGTCGTTAATGTCATATTCTTACTATCATATATGTCTAACGTATTATGATAATCTCTTTCAACATCATAGATGACATTCTTGATTTAGGTTTTATCAAATATGAGAAGTGTTCAGTAAAACCTTTTTGCCCAGTACCAGAAACTGTCGTCGCTTAGTGTTTGCACAATTAATCCTGACACTAACTCATCCTTTTTAAAAAGTATATCAATGAATGATCGCCTTAGGTCAAAAGACATTATTTTTTATTGAAGCAGTCTAAATATATGACACAACATACAAGACACAGTGCTGACGCCATTGTCACTCAATACATACCGACAAACTGGTCACCGGCGGTAACATAAAATGATCATGTGATATACCACTTTCATCAGTGATTAGGAATGTGTATCCCTCATCAGTTCTTATCGTTAAGGAGGACTAAAATGGTCTATAGCCACTTTGAGGATTCATGAAAAGGGGCTTGCAATTTGAATTATATTCAACTTTGAATTTTCGAAAGAACGACAGTAACCTGCCTAAATACAGCTTTTTAAATACACTGCCTAATTAGCCGCGGCGAACAGAATCTGTGGTCACTGAAGCGTGTCACGAGCGTATCTACCTTCTATGACGTAGGAGAAGGGGAGTAGTTTCAACGTGTAATGACACCGTTTTCATCGTTCATTTTACATACAAATAGTTACAAAATACATTCAAGTTTTATTTATTCCGAAAGCATAGATATCCGACGGCTCATGTCGCATTGTATATTTCAAAACCCTATAAATGACGCAACAAGGCTTCATCTTGATAAAATTTCCTTGTTATATTGGCACCGTTGTGGCTAGACTTGTCTGTTTAAAGTGATAATCTGATGGTCTGTTGTTTGCTGAATCTTACATAACATACACTGACTGTTTTTTCTGACGGTGACAAATAACAAATTGTTTATATTTTCAGTGACCAAACCGAATATTTTCTAAAAAAGAATACCTAAACAATGTTACATTTTTGTGAGTTTACTGCAAAATAAAGATTTATTCTAAAGAGCCATTATACGGTGGATAATTGTGCCATGGTGATATGAATGGAAATGAAAAGTATGGAAGGTTAAATGTTATTTATTATGATATCTTTATTTTTATGAAAAATATAGACGCCACAGTAAATAATCTATAGTAGGTTATGATCAATATCCGTATTTTTACAACACATGTCAAGAATAGAATAATTAAACATACATTATTGTTACCAGTAATTGATATATTTATGATATATAAGGTTTCGATTCGTATTGAAAATGCACCAATGTTATATTTGGGATCATCACATTCCGCATAATGGTACAGTCACATCCATCAAAGCGATTCCGCAAACAAATATGACTCACCGTTTTATAAAGTTCGAGTTTAGCGTATTTCTTAGATGTTAATGTACATGCTTCTGCCATTTTTATAGATAGATAGATAGATATTTTATTAACGTCTCAATATTTATAAATCAGAATTTAACACATAAATGGTTTAGGTTTTAAGGGGGTTTATCTCCGGACATTATGGTAGATACGCAAGTGGCGACAGGCCTGGTCACGCTCTAATGAGTATTGTTCGCCTGGTAATTCCGGCTGCGCTCTAAAACCGCTCATTCCCATAGATAACGGTACTGGCAATAACGATCTATCATGCCTGGAAAAAATACATTACATAACCTCTTTAGCAATATCAGACAATAAATACCACCAATCCGGTCACCGGCGTTGATATGAAATGGATATGTGATATACCGCTTTGATCGCTGAATAGGACTTTGATGTTTCCGACTTTGAATCTACAGATGTATGTGCGTTCAGATTGCACAGCCGAGCTGTAGGCGACACTGAATAATTGATGTTTAACAGTGTTCTCCTCTCCCTCCCCCAATTAAATCAGTGCAGCAAAATGACACATCACACGTTAAAACATACTATACTTCGATTCCTTTTTAATCTTCGTGAAACAATCGAGACTTTATGGCCCTTTACATAACCGGAAGTCCTTTCTTGTGGTAATTTGTCTCCTAGAGCGAGACGGTAGGACAGCGAGATGTTGGGTAGTACATCGGGTCAAGGGTTAATTAACGAAGTAATGGCGGCGGCCTTTGTATCAGGTATGTAGGCAAAGCAATACACAATAAAGAGGAAAATAGGGGCAATCTCCCACCCTAAAGTAAACGAGATGAAGCTGCTGAGTTCTCCAAATCAAGTTCAAATGTCCTTGAATGAAACGAACAGGGCCGATCAACAGAGAGAGAGAGAGAGAAAATAAGTCACGTGCTGGGTTACATAGAACATTTACAAATAGATAAAACAAATTAAAACAGTATTAGCATCTTATGAATTACATACATATATATTTTGCTAAAACAAAAACATATGAGCCAACCGTTGATATGAGGGTTATGAGAGACTACGACATATGAAATATAAATACAACAAAATTGACTATGAAATATATTTAACCTAACATAAAAAAGATTTTCCCTTTTCTGAAATAAATCTGCAGCTTTTGGCAACAATACATAAAAACTCTGGACTGAACATTATAAAGCTAGATTAAAAGACACAAAATCTTGACAAATGTCCACATTAATAGATAAAATCTCTTGTCTATGGTATGTGTACTGTGGACAATAGAACATGGTACTCAACTTTAACAGCGTAAAAACAAATATAAGACATATACTCTTTCAGCTAATGGTAAATTAGTAAAACGTCTCGTTTTAACTCGTAACTCAAGTTACTGTCGACAATTGTATTCATGAGGATCGGGATTATCCATGCGTTAATCCTTCTAAGCCAATCGACTGTTCTCGATTAACTTCTTTGAGAGGCATGATATAAGTTGGAATGACAGTAATGCAGAGGAATATATGGATGACAACTTCTTTGTTCATTGCATGCGGCTTTTCAACACAGATTCTTGTAAACTTTGCATTCAATGACCAAAGAAGTTGTCATCCATATATTCCTCTGCATTATTCTCGATAAGTGGAAGTGACATTCACGCGGGATTTTTGCCGATTTTTAATCCGCGTACTTAAATGGTTGATCCCACTTAAATTGTTGATCCCACGTGTATGAACCTGAACCATTTTAAAGTACAAGACTTTTGACATACCGATAACTGGTAATTTGGCAGCAACACTGAATGACTCGACCAAAAAACTACTTGTTAAACCTGTAAAAGATGAACGTTTTTGAAAACTCAATGCGGTATATGACACCATCGGTCAGAAGTCGCTGTTGTACATACAAATTAATTCATAAACTTTTCTCTGACTGTTTCTATCGGGTGTTATCATAATTATAAACTTACCCGTGAAAACATAAACACTGTAATATTTACATTCATGACAGAATTACAAAATCTACATAGAGGTTGTCTCTTCTCATTAAAGGTATGCGGCCCGGAAGGTGAAATTCTCAAAATTCTCAATTCGCATATAAATTAATGCACATATATCGGCAAAACTGATCACAGATAATCAACATTACATATGTGTTCTTGTTCTATTTCAGTTATACCTTGAAAATAGACCATTAGACTTGATTTGATGGAAACATTTTATATTACTACTGCTACTGGTTGTACCGTTTCAGTTATGCCTTACCATACTGGCATGTGAGATTGTCACGATGATTGATAAACCATCTTTATTTCCTCCAAATGTATTAAAAAAAAAGGTCGTGCACACAAAGAATTAAAATGTACAGTTTTGAAAAAATATTTGAAAATGACAGTCATATACCAATAATACCACTTTCTCCCATTGTGTCCTGTCTAAATTACCCAGTTTTGTCCAAAAACCTAGAATATCATGATCAGTAATTATTCCTTCTTCCTATTGTCTCCAAAATTCAACAAAATCAAATATGATATCACGAATTCTTTAACAATTTACATCTGTCATTAAAACTTGTGTATAACGTTAAGACGTGTATTGGCATGGAGATTTTCACGATTTCATTCGGCCGTCTTAAAATTTAAACCCCACAAACTACAGAGAAGTCAAAGGGCTTTCATAACACCATAAAGTGATATATCTCTCCTGTATGAATGAGGGATGTAATGATGAGTTAACGATGTTCATAACTTCACACATACGCTACAAAAGGTCGTAGCAAGGTACATTCAAATTACACTTTATGCAACAGGATATTATTTCATTTTTTAACCAGTGCAAAAAATCGCTATACGTTTTACGACAGTGTAGAAGGTAGACATGAAGTATTTGAACAAAGGAATAGTATGCGTTGTTAAAGTTTGAATAACAAATAATAAATCAGGTAGTAAAATCAACTTGGACCGAATACGGCAGATTTGAGTTTCTCAATCTATTATGATTAAACTTATGTTGTACTGCCGACATGCAGACAATGTCTATAATCACTCTCAACCCCTGATCGGATCGACCGCAGTTTGACTGCAATCTGATCACGGTTGATCGCGATCAGATTGCAGTCAGACCGCAGTTGACCACGATCAAACTGCAATCTGATTGCAGTTGACCGCGATCAGATTGCAGTCAGACCGCGGTTGACCGCGATCAAACTGCAATCTGAATGCAGTTGATCGCGATCAGACTGCAATCAGACCGCGGTTTTCAGGTAACTAATTCTGCAAGGGTCTGTACATCCATAGATGAACAGGTAATAGGTTCAATAATCAACACGTTATACTTATCTACAATCATAGAAGACATCTAACAGGATCATTAAACCATACGGTTTATGTAAACTGACAGGCAAAAGAAACCTAACACCTCATTTAGTTTCGATTTAACAACGATTGAAATATATATGACGCATTTGATTATGGAATCATCAACATTAATCATATCTACAATATTTCATATGAATTGATCGTTGATTGATTCATTTTTTGTTAAGATATCTTTGTTTAAAGAAGACCGGGGTAAAATATGAAATTTACACCAACATGACCCCTACCATGTTAAAAAGGGTGTACAAGAGTGGAAAACAAGGTTTGTTTTGTATTTTTTTTGTAAAATATAGCTTATATATCGATGGACATTTGTTGTTTATTAAAATTAATTTTCCAAAAAAAATAATTACAAATTTCAATTTTCCCCAAAAAAAATCAAACACGTCTAGAAGTGTTCTTTGATTGATAACTAAAGGCCTGCACTGTTCTGTTTTAGCGTACGACGTCTAAAACTTAAACTATTTGTAATTGAAGGTTATGTATATGATGAAAGCAACTAAAGTGTTAGGTTTCTTTTGACTGTCAGTTTACAATAATAGAAAACGAATCTGAATCAAATGCCGGAGAAGTTTATCGAATTGACACGCTGGATTAAGCTCGTTATCGTTCTCTGTGCAAATAAATCTGTATTCACCAGAGAGATTCACTCCTTTCAGATTCACAATAACTTAGTCTACATAAAATAAGAATCCCTGATTTCATTAATTTGGTTCTCTGTTTGATGATAACTTTATTTTCTTGTGTTTGGGGTATTTAAGTATGACAACAAAAGTAACCTTAGGCTTTAACAGTATTCGACGAATTACAAAAAATCATCTCATATTAACAACAACAAAAATCGGCAACTGTATATAGAGAACTAAATCTCATGGACTTCCATTTTGAATATACATCAATACTTTGTATTGTATGTAATTTTTGACGTCACTCTAACGAGCCTTCTAATTTATTTGCAGGTCACGGTTGAGACAGTTTTAGTTTCCTAAATAAAAACTACATTGACACTGTGTTCTTATCCTTTAATGGGACAGCCTTGAGTTCATTTCCCGGGATGTTCGCATGCGATCGAGAACCAAATGTGAACAGCAGAAAACGCGCCATGAACAACGTGTTACAGAACGCAAGACTTTTTCCTACAAACATGTCATCACGATTTTTATCATAAAAAGATTGGGTGGAAAGTTTAAGCTTCATCGGCATACTTGCATGCGGTTCGTGATCAAATTTAGCTTTTGAGAAAACATTACATCACTCGAAAAATAAAGGCGTGCGGTATAATGTTTTAAATCACACACACGTTTTTCAAAGCATATGCCCTAAAAGGCTTATATATATATTGATTTTAATTTTCAAATTTAGTCAAAATACAACAACAATTTCGGAGTAATTTGGATATTTACTGTAACGACCTCTGAAATCGTGAACCGTCCCTGAAAAGGCAAATTACATGTGATCCCCTTTAGTAAGCCATTCACATGTTAATGGCGCCATGTGATTTCAGGTTTTTTAAATTATTTTTATCAGTCAATTATATCAGTTTTCATATTTGACATATATGTCCATACATGACTGTTTCACAATAACGTTTTTTTTAAAAGAAAGATCAAACACACGTTTACATTTTTACTCAAATATTGTAATATTATAGTTGAATGCGCACAAACACTGACATTATTTTTTGTTTCCTCAATAACCATTGTCGACCATTTTCCAGTCTTGAAACTTGCAAAGACAATATATGTAACAAAATCCTAAAACACATGCACACACAAAAACTGCCCCTAGCAGAGAAATTCATTCAACTTCTTTGAGTAACAATTTCCAGGCGTACACGTTGATATGGTGCGATATATATATTCTAAAAATGTAGAATTTTAACAAGGAATGTTCCTTATTTAAGAAGGTATCCATGAAAGGAAGCGTGAATGTATTTCATTTCTTTTTTTACTATAAGAATATGATTTCTAAATTTTTTACAAAGTTTTTTCACAGGGAAAATAGATTACACACCTAATAGTTTAATATTAACCCTTATGATGGGGCTTTAAATTATTATAAGGAATTTCCATACATCTATTTGTCTCTTTAAAGTTTTCATTAAAAGAGGACATATTTGTATGTTTAGAGAGTGGAGAAATTCGCTGTTCAATAAAACTCTAAGGTGCAGTAACCATAATCGTATTTGTACATCAGACTGTAGAATGATAAAATTGATCAATCATTCAATCGTTAAAGTAATAAATGATAACACAGCGGGGTAAGGCAGATGACGTAACGATAAAATGAAACATTTTCTACATGATGTATTAAAATGTTATAATGATGACAATTGAGGATTTTACGTTACCATATTTCATAACTCTCATAAGATTTCCTGATGATATAGGACATCTATTATCAACAAGGGGCCTCGGAAATGAAGCGTCGTAAAATCTCCTACACTGTCTTGAATTGCTTTTTATTACTCTCCCGTTGAAGATATTGCTGTTTAATAAATCAACCATGTTATTACACTATGTATCTATAATCATAACATCGCGCGCTGACCGAATGACGTGACGTCATAATGACGTCACAATTGTTAGGTATGACGTCATAATGTCAGCGGGACGGCCGCGACAGTCATGTTGGCGACTTTCTTTGTATTTTTACGATGTTATTAAGCAAGTAATAAATAAAATTCTAAACTCGGTCCCATTTCATAACATTTTTATGAAACTCGTGAATGGTATAGGTATTTAACTCGCTTTCGCTCGTTAAATACCAACCAATTCACTCGTTTCATAAATATGTTATGAAACGGGACGTCGTTTAGTATTCTCTATATATCTCCCCACATATACCCAACAAATGAATACCATACATATATACGATTTGCTTTAAGTAAATCATGAAACCATATTACCTGACAGTGTAGAGGATTCCCCATGCATCTTTTAATTTGTTTGTCAAGACACAACGAATTCGTAAAAAGGAGAACAAATTGGATAACCTTTGCAGAGCAAATATTCATATGGTTAGAATAAGCAGCCTCAAAATTGAAAACTGATAATAAAACTATGCTAAATTAACGATACTTTGAATGAATTTATCACTTTTTGACATATTTGTCCAAGGAAAGATCTTCCATGTTGAAGTTTTAAGAAATCACAATGACTGAAGTTGTAATCATACTGAATTTCTACTAAAATGCATGAAACTACGTAATAAACGTTGAGTTTCAGAAATAAAAAAAATCACTTGTGTTGCCAATTTTAATTGTTAACCTCAAAACTTGTATTGGCTTGTCAAATAAGGAAGTCTTTATCGCTGAAATTACATGATATTAATGATACGGAAACACACTCGGTTAATTATCTCTATATATCTATTCCGTCAACAATTATTGTCAACAAGGATAAAATCATATGAATTTAATACTTCCATTCTTGTATTTATCAATCTCCTTGCTTTTTTTTTTTAAAAGAAAGATCAAACACACGTTTACATTTTTACTCAAATATTGTAATATTATAGTTGAATGCGCACAAACACTGACATTATTTTTTGTTTCCTCAATAACCATTGTCGACCATTTTCCAGTCTTGAAACTTGCAAAGACAATATATGTAACAAAATCCTAAAACACATGCACACACAAAAACTGCCCCTAGCAGAGAAATTCATTCAACTTCTTTGAGTAACAATTTCCAGGCGTACACGTTGATATGGTGCGATATATATATTCTAAAAATGTAGAATTTTAACAAGGAATGTTCCTTATTTAAGAAGGTATCCATGAAAGGAAGCGTGAATGTATTTCATTTCTTTTTTTACTATAAGAATATGATTTCTAAATTTTTTACAAAGTTTTTTCACAGGGAAAATAGATTACACACCTAATAGTTTAATATTAACCCTTATGATGGGGCTTTAAATTATTATAAGGAATTTCCATACATCTATTTGTCTCTTTAAAGTTTTCATTAAAAGAGGACATATTTGTATGTTTAGAGAGTGGAGAAATTCGCTGTTCAATAAAACTCTAAGGTGCAGTAACCATAATCGTATTTGTACATCAGACTGTAGAATGATAAAATTGATCAATCATTCAATCGTTAAAGTAATAAATGATAACACAGCGGGGTAAGGCAGATGACGTAACGATAAAATGAAACATTTTCTACATGATGTATTAAAATGTTATAATGATGACATTTGAGGATTTTACGTTACCATATTTCATAACTCTCATAAGATTTCCTGATGATATAGGACATCTATTATCAACAAGGGGCCTCGGAAATGAAGCGTCGTAAAATCTCCTACACTGTCTTGAATTGCTTTTTATTACTCTCCCGTTGAAGATATTGCTGTTTAATAAATCAACCATGTTATTACACTATGTATCTATAATCATAACATCGCGCGCTGACCGAATGACGTGACGTCATGATGACGTCACAATTGTTAGGTATGACGTCATAATGTCAGCGGGACGGCCGCGACAGTCATGTTGGCGACTTTCTTTGTATTTTTACGATGTTATTAAGCAAGTAATAAATAAAATTCTAAACTCGGTCCCATTTCATAACATTTTTATGAAACTCGTGAATGGTATAGGTATTTAACTCGCTTTCGCTCGTTAAATACCAACCAATTCACTCGTTTCATAAATATGTTATGAAACGGGACGTCGTTTAGTATTCTCTATATATCTCCCCACATATACCCAACAAATGAATACCATACATATATACGATTTGCTTTAAGTAAATCATGAAACCATATTACCTGACAGTGTAGAGGATTCCCCATGCATCTTTTAATTTGTTTGTCAAGACACAACGAATTCGTAAAAAGGAGAACAAATTGGATAACCTTTGCAGAGCAAATATTCATATGGTTAGAATAAGCAGCCTCAAAATTGAAAACTGATAATAAAACTATGCTAAATTAACGATACTTTGAATGAATTTATCACTTTTTGACATATTTGTCCAAGGAAAGATCTTCCATGTTGAAGTTTTAAGAAATCACAATGACTGAAGTTGTAATCATACTGAATTTCTACTAAAATGCATGAAACTACGTAATAAACGTTGAGTTTCAGAAATAAAAAAAATCACTTGTGTTGCCAATTTTAATTGTTAACCTCAAAACTTGTATTGGCTTGTCAAATAAGGAAGTCTTTATCGCTGAAATTACATGATATTAATGATACGGAAACACACTCGGTTAATTATCTCTATATATCTATTCCGTCAACAATTATTGTCAACAAGGATAAAATCATATGAATTTAATACTTCCATTCTTGTATTTATCAATCTCCTTGCTTTCAAGGGTCTATGCAGTCTACGCTGATCATAATGTCTTATAGGACAATTATAATCGAGTCTGGTATTTCAGACTTGTCTATTTTGAAGGCTTACCGTGGTGTTTTCTAGTGACTTTTGACTAAATGACCGAACATTAATTTGACATATTTAAGAGCATGGAATTACTCACATTACATAACCAATATTACTTTCATTTCTAAGGATAATGTTACTTTTTAACACTAGATACCACAATTTTATGAAAGCGAATATCAAAGCATGCTAAACGTTATTTAAATGAAATTGACTCCATTTGCTGTTATAAAACCTGATGGTGCTTAACCTGTATGTCATAAATATATATCACGTTACATATGCTTAAGAGCTCGGTTGCATATGGTTGCTATTTTAATTAAATTTAATTTATCAAATTTTAGGGGTAGTTTTTATTTTTTTTAAATCACTGATAACTTTACGTTAGTGCTAAATGTATCATTTTCATAGTGAGTTAAACTCTCTTTCCCAAACCAATCACCCATAACATAATTTATTATAAAGATTCACATTAACTCCATTGGTGGCCATTTTGTGTGAACACCTTTAATGCAATTTGTGTAAGAAAAGGGAATCGCATGGCTAAACTTTACATTATATATTTTATTTATTAATGCTTCATTTAGTTTAAATACATTTTCTTTAATTTGGAACCATTTATTTTCATTTTCCTGGCATCACCTTTTATTCCTCCTAAAACGTGCTACTGCCCCTTTGATATTAATCAAAGAATAGAAATGCAACTGTATAGACAACGAATAATGATTAATTAACATCATATACTATGTCTGATTCACAGTGACAAAAGCAATGCAATCAGGTATAACGTTTTATGGTGTTCGTATTACAAAACAACCTACATAAGTGAAATACTTTTTCGATTAATCAATTAACAAATTGAATGCATTTTAATTTGGGAGATTTTTCTTGGGTGCAATTTTTATATGCATATTTGATGTCTATAAATTTGAAAGTCCAATGACTCGAATATATATGAAAACATGCTGGTTAATATTCCAAATATTTTATCTAACAATAATAATAATAATAATGATAAGTTTAACGTCAAGTATCCATCTTTGTAAGTTGCTCACCGACGGCATTATTACCCTGACGGATTGTACTTTTTTCAAAGCTGCTTGCCTGCGCTGAGAGTCCATTTCGGACAGTGCACCCGTATAACCAGGTACCCATTCTACAGCTGGGTGGACTGAGTGCAATGTGGATGAAGTGCCTTGCCCAAGGACACAACACAGCTTTCGACCCAAGTCACAAATCTTTTGTGTCTCCACTGGGATTCGAACCCGGGTCGTTGGGGTGAGAGGCAGACACGCTAACCACTACACCACCGTGCTCCACACAGCAATTAAAAGAATTGACAATCACATTGATTATATGGTTTCTAAAACACGGCACATTCATCAATAGCCAAGAGTTAAACCTTCTGTATTTCAGTTATCGTTTCGAAGAAGGATATTATTATGAAGAGCATATACAGCACATAACTTCAACAAAAAGGTCGAGGTTGTTAAAATCTTTGAAGTTCTATATCTTTATGCACAATATGCATAATATCACATATTTTGTAGCATACACAAACGAACTAATGGATGAAACATATAGAGCATTCAAAGCATATTAACAAGATGGCAAGTGTTTTTAACATAATTTACACATCATTCAGTCGTTATAGAATGGTATCTATCATATCAACTCTGATATTAGCTAACTACAGTAGGTTTGGGTGCGATACCACACTGAATTTCAGCGCAGTAGGCCTACCACCTAATGTTAGCTAGAGCTTGGTGATGCTCGCAGGAGATAATACTAGCATCCGTGAAATAAGTAAAATACTCTTCAAAGAGGCGTTATATCTCAAATCACCTCACCTGATGATGATGATCATGATGATGATGATGATGATGATTCGTTCAAAATTCTTAAGTAAGGACTTTTTTAATGTTCATCACTTACAAAATCTTATAATTCAGAAATGTTATAAAATTCATTTAGTCAATATGTGTGATTAAAAGTTGGAAACATACATCATGATAATATTAAGTGATTCAGCTTATTATGACTAACACTCACAATATTAATTCTCACGTGACAAGTTAACCCCCCCCCCCCCCCCTCCCCACCCTCATCCCACCTCAGTGAAGTGTTAATGTAGTTTTGTTTTATTATTAATGTATTGAGTAGCATTCGGTGGTATATCACAAGGAAGTTTAATAGAAAATAATGAGAAATTGCTTCTCAAGTTCTTATCAAACATTTGGCAGGTGCTATTCGTAAGCAATGATACATACGAGTACCTGTGCCTAAGATTTCAAATGATCGTGCCTTACTGAGATGTTATGTACATACTCAACTGGTTTTCTTTAAACAAGAGAAAAAGATGAAAACATGGTCAACCTAACCCCATTTGCCGTGACACCAAACGAATATTATATTCTTTTAGTTTGTTTAAGCATATGTTGTATATTTAAGCGTATCACTAAGCAGTCCTTTTTAACATCCAAAAATTCTTAAATTAGTAGCTTCTTAATATTCATTTTGAATAAGAGTGTTAGTAGATACGGAAAATGTACTGAAATATTCTGCATTGGCCCTCATGTAAACTTCCCGAAACATACCATAACAGTTCATTATAACTACATCTTTGATGGAGGAAGACGTATTCTCAAGGTTATATGTAAATTGCTCCTTATATTGTTGCGCTTACTAGCACTCTACAATAACTTATTTTCATTAGTTTACGGTAGTTATGAAGAATGTGGCAAGATAAACGTAATGCACGAAATATATACTTTTTGGCGTAAAATGTTGAGAATGGAAATACGATTTGTTAATATTTGTAGCGATGAAAACAGATGCTTTTTGTCCGAAATGAGAAATTGCCGTGAATTCACTTATTTTCATATATATTCCACTTAGCGTATGAATTTGATGATCTGGAGACATGCTGCTTCGAACTGCTGTTTTACTAGTCATATTTCTTAAGAGGGTTATTTTGAATCAAACCAATAACATCAATTCAACAACTTACATGAAAATGAAACTATTCTCGTCCCGCTGTTGCAAAGTAGTAGTTCAACAGTATTTCTCTATTCAAATTTGTCATATAGACAACGTTTTTAATAAACGAATAACTAAAACCAGATGGTGCCTTCTAAAACAGGAGCATGTGCTATCATTAAAATTGTTATCGATTAAGGTATGCAAAATACTAAGCAGCAGTCCGATAACCCAACATTATTCTATGTTCAGCTAGTAGAATTTTTTGTCAAATATTGGTGATTTGTCATTTGCTATTTTCTACTTACGAGCTCTTTAAAACCACGTAAAACTAGTTATTTAGTAATTGAGAGTGCATGAGGTGGAGTGGATTACTTGATCATAATTCACGAATACACGACACGGAATGCTTTCTCCTCCTAAGCAATGGTTGAAATCACAAAACTAAAAATTGTCTTTTTAACACATTTTACTATCATGACAATGTAGTTTTCGGCTCTCACTTATCGGACATGGTTCATCCCTGCACTTGTATGGTCATTCTTTCCCGACGCCGACGGTGATGCAATTGACAACTCATGCCGGGTGCATTGCATGTGCATTTTCTCTACTTGCACTCTGCGCTTCATCCATCAAATGAACACCATAGGTTTCATACTGACTAACGTCCTTCCAAAAATTGGTTTTCAAAGTTGAGAGGTTTTTAATTTTTCATTCTTGAAGCATTTGAGTGGACTCTATATTTCTAAAAAATATCAAAAACATGGCACCCCCTGGCACCCCTTGATAGTCATAGAGCAGTGGATTTTTAAAACATAATAGAGTGACGTAATCACCATGGAGTATACACATGTGGCTGTTCAAGATAAAGAGTATAAAGTTTGTATCTAAAGAATCTCAGCACAGGTACAAAAAAAACCAAAAAACCAGCACAGAGCATGGTTTGCATTCGTTTTCACACACGATTGGCTCTGATGTATAACCGGAATGGTAAGGTGGATTAGTCATCGAATTCTACAAAGTGTAATTTGGCAAGTTTTACCATTTCCATTGATTGGGGGGAACAAAATGTCTAATAATATAGCTACATTGTTTCTATATGTATACCTGAATCAAACTTTTGGTTATTGCGCCGGTGGAGTTCCTTCTGCTGGAATAACAATTGGGTTCAGTAGATATATCAACAAATATATTGTCTGCGAAAGTCCCCTTCAACGTTTCAATTCAAAATCTATGTACTGGTATACTTGTAGGTAACGCTGCTATGTGTTCCTGTTTGATGAGACAATGTTCTTGCGTTTCAGGAACATGAGCACATGTTGGTTTTAATTCAAGAAATGTGCTTAAAGATCGCTAAAAGCATAAATCGAATGGGAATGGCAAAGGTCTAAAATCGCATCAATTATATATGAGCATTTGAGATCTTTAAGTTTGGATCAATATAAGATGGATGGTTTCCATGATACGACACGTAATACATCTGTTCCCCGTGCAGCAAACTTGCCATCTAACTGCATGTCTATAGATATAAAAGGTTTACAATAGACTACTTGTTAATATTTAACAACGAACTTGCCATTAAGGCTGTTGCTCTATAACTCAACCTCACGGAGATCACAGCATTAATTGCATCAGATCCTAACAATTCGTGATCGTATTGTACTTCTCCAAACATACCATCCCCGGTCCGTCCAAAGGTATTGACAGCATCATGGTCAGCAAACATCACTTATACGTTTGCCTGATGTGCTAAGGAACACTGACCTATATGTTAAAGAAGAGAAAATGTGAACATCCCCTTTCTGGAGCACTACCTACATCAAACATATCCCAATAATGTTAAATAACCCCGCTTGGTAGCTTCATACTTATTGGCCACCCTTGAAGCCTCAGCGACGCCATGTTTGTTTAGTCAGCGAGTCTATTTGAATTATTCTTTTCACGTACTGGATGTGACGAGGAAAAACGAAGCGAAATCAGAAGCCGAGGTAAAAGATGGCTTATATTACAGCTGTTCTGGCTTATATTACAGCTGTTCTGGGCCCATTATGCCAATATATGACAAATATTTGTTCAGTTTGCCTTCCTTTCCACGGCAGGACTCCCATTGATCAAAGCCCTGTATTCCCCGGGTCGGTCGGGCACAGGTCAAAGCCTCGGCGCTTTCGGTCTAACGTTCGGTCTAAAATGCAAGACAAATACTGCTTGTATGGCATGATTGATTATGATAACGATCCTGCCTTGGTGGACCTGAAGTGAGCACCCGCCACAGCCCGGGATCGCCAGCAGACGACATTTCCCTCAGGGCAGGGTCCTCCTCGCCGCCATCTTGAAATTCTTGAATTACAAAACATCAAAGGTTTAATTCCGCTTCATCTTAATCTTATTCTTTGAAACATATTTTATCAAGGGATAAGGATGATGGTGAATGGTGAAAAGGAATTTTTGAAATAATGAATTAAACTGTTTTTAATCATTTGAACAAGTTTAAAAGAGTGAGACTTTGGGCAAAAAGTTTACATGCAATGATACAATGATTTATTAAAGACAAATTCACTTAAAGGTTACACATTATGTTTTTAACAATAACTTTCTTTCGGGAAGTATATTAATAACAATACTTTTGATAAATCGAGAAACAGCTTAACAAAATCTCTCTAGGAACATCACATACTGAATTCAACAAAGGAAAGAGACACGAATATATTTTTTCTAAAGTTAAAAACAGAAAAACAATTGATTCAACTAAAATATTGCTATAAGTATATTTTGGAAGGTTTTAAATAGTCAGTTTTAAAACCCAATTAAACCCAAGCAATTAAGCTTGCATTCAGAGAACATGATCCCCTAGAACGCTGATTAAACAACGAAGAGACGAAGGAGACAGAAATCTCCTGTAGAGGGGCCACTCGTCCCATTCCCATGGTTTAAGAATAAAACCGGCTCGGATATCACTCATTTGATGGAGAAAATTGTCTGTGGTTCAACATATTGACTTTCCAAGAGGCCAGAAAATCTCCTGAGTCCGCTAGGAATCGCTTTGTTGGAAATCGACCGGGTTCCACGCTGGAACCACCTTGATCATTGGTTTGGAGCACATCACCCCCAAATCATACTCGGTGTAAATGAGCATACTCTCATTGGTGCAGGGAAACGTGCCCCTGTATGTAAACAGTGGATATGTCTGTCATTATTGAGGACGTATGATTATTTAAGATTACCTGGCCCTGTATGCGAACTGTGAATATGTCTGCCATGATTATGGACATATTGTGAGATTGAGAATACCCGTCCCTGTATGTGTAGTGTGAATATGTCTGCCATGATTATGGACATATGGTGTATTTAAGAATACCTGGCTCTGTATGTAACTTATGCATATGTTTGTCATGATAATGGACATATGGTGATTTTGGGAATACGTTTCCCTGTATGTGTAGTGTGAATATATCTGTCATGATTATGGACATATTGTGTATTTGAGAATACCTGTCCCTGTATGTAAACTGTATGTGTCTGCCCTGGTTATGAACATATGGTGAATTTAAGAATACCTGCCCTGTATGTAATATGTGATTCTATCTGTCATGATTATGGGCTTATTGTTAATTTTAGAATACGTGTCCCTGTATGTCTACTGTGAATATGTCTGGAAATATCATGGATATGTGGTAAATTTGATAGACAACAACTATTTTGCCTAAAAATTTGTGTTTTTTCTGGGTTACCTTGTAGAAAGAGAAACATTACAATTCAGGAATATTGAATCTTGTATCTGTATGATTCATGATGTCTATCTAAAATAAGTCTATTGCTGCAGTAAAAGTGATAATAACAAGTGTCTATTGGTAGAATGTTGTGGTCGTGTTTATTAATGTTCCCTTTCATTTTGATATCCATAACCTTTTTGCTTATTAATATAATTTAAACACTTGTATTCAATGACCCAATATTGAAATTGTATTTTGGTAGTTGGAAAGTAAAAGCTTCAGTTTACTCTTATTCAACCGATCATATTCGGCAAGAGTGTGCATGAATGATAATCTATTTGTATACAATGGTAGTTTCAGTTCATATTCAGCAGTTCAATTGTGCATATGAGTTTAAACTGCTGTTAAGATACGCCAAAGAGTGAATGACTCAAAAGATAAGGTAGCACGAATTTTATAATCTTCTTTAAAAAGTGCCCATTCCATAATATCTGCAAAGATCAAGATGTGTGAATAATGCGTTGGAATAAACGCATCAATATTTATAATGTAGGTTGTTCTACTAAAAGTATGGGGAATATACATCAATCCTTTCAAAAGTCTGTACCATATACTTTATACCATCGATCTCTATTATTGAATAATGCTTAAAAGGATTACCCCGTTTGTGGAAATGAATTAGAAATGATTTTTTATTCATAAGCTTACGAATATAACTAAATGTTATTCAAAGTTGTTATTCTTACACAAGGCAGCAAAAATAACATTTTAAAGAGTCACTATACAAAAATTTACTTTCAAACCATTTGAGTCCTTGCATTTGAGTCTCCTTTGAATTTTAGCTGAGACACTCCAATGGTACGATAGAATCTTTGACTCTATTTCCATAAGGAAATGTATAGGAACTTTCATGCTTGAGTCTATTTGCCTAGACTTTTAAGAATATTTGAACTAGGTTATTATGGACTTTAGTCATCATTTCTTAAATGAATCTGCAAAACATTATTAACTTTGAAATGAAAATGTGGGAATTTAAGCGATCAGACAACCTAGTTTTCTGAGGTGACTAATACAATTTTGTCTGTTTGTCTGAGACAGAGAATATCAAATGTCTATTCTCTCGAGAATATTTGGAACAATTAATGATTTTTGATTTTTTTTTGCAAAACAATCGCTTTGCGAATGGCATCACTTGTAGAGAAACCACGGTGAAGTGTTTGGTTTACTGTTTTTAGAAATTCTCAAACTTGATAAGGTCCCAATATTAAAGACACATTCTCATTTTTTTAATTAGCATTATTTTTTATCTTTATGGTTGATGACGATTTATTTATCTTTCCTTAGTATTGGTAGGAATAATCATCTTTGGTATAATTTAGAAAGAAATAAAGATTCTGATATAGAATGAGTATCTTAAATCCTTTTATTCAATTTATCAAAAATACATAAATGCATCAATATAAACATATTTGGAAATAAACTAATTATTAAGATTTCCATGTCGTTTAGAAGAAATCAATTTCATTTCATCAAATAGATGTGTTTGGTGTTTAATTCAAACAGTTTTGTATTTTTTCATAAACATCTTAAATGCATATTAGCGTTTAAAATAATTTGTTTATTCGGGATAAATGATAATGGATTATGCTACTTTAAACTACAAGATCAGATCATATGTAGAAAAACATATAAAAAATGAAGGTTCTGAAAAAGTAACCAATAATCTGGTGTTAAGATATTTATACAACCATTAAACTCATGTTACATATTCATAAATATTTATTTTACAAAAATGTAAACAATGTAAAAGATTAATTTCCTACCATGTATTGTTATTTTAAAAAAGAGATTTCCTGTTCAATTTTATTTTCGAAGGGAATATTGTCTTTTGAATAAGAAGTTAGATCACCGAAATTATGTTAAAGGGGCAGTAACACGTTTTTAAGGGGAATATAAGTCGATGTCAGGAAAATGAAAATTAATGATTCCAATTGAAAGACAATGTATTCAAACTAAATGGAGCAGTAATAATTCAAATATACAACATAAAGTTTAGCCATGCAATTCCTTTTTCTTACACAAATTCAATTAAAGGTGTTCACATAAAATACATTTAGCATTAACTTACAATTTTCAGTGAACATTTTAAAATATAAAATTATAAAATAACGTGCTACTGCCCCTTTAAAGCGGTCAATTTTGATTTGTAAATTTACAGGAACAACGATCCTTTGTCTGCTTTGCATACACATTACTCGCACTTTATCATTGAACAATTCTTGTTTTAAAGAGCAAACCATGAAACGAAACAATACATTTTTACAATACAAAGTGTATCCTATTTCTGTCAAGGGGGGGGGGGGGGGGGGGGGGGGGGGGGGGTATGGGTTTGTATGGGTTTCACAGGATGTTAGAGATAGTAAGGTATTCATGGAACATTTTAAACTAAGACTTTCTGATAATCTTAAACAATCATGGTCTACTTCTATACAAAACTTCTCAGATTATTTTGCTTATAAGGGTTTTAAGTCACTACTTAATGTTGAAGGCTATCTTTCTATGCCATTTTCTCCATTTTTGAAATCTCTATTAGCAAAGTTTAGGTGCAGCAATTTTGGTCTAGGTATAGAGGTAGGAAGGTATAATAATAGACTATGATAATGATAGACTATGCAAGTACTGTAAAGTAAATAACATTAATTGTATAGAAAATGAAATGCATATTCTTTTTTATTGTAAATTATATAAGGATGCCAGAACTAAGTTTATTACCCTATAATTGTCAAATACTATCAATTTACTCACTTTTGTGAATATCATTAATAGCAATAACCATGAAACTATCAAAAATGTCTGTAATTTCTTGCACTAAGTATATAAAATTAGAAAAAACAATGAAATCATAAATATGTAATATCAAATTGCGCATCAAACAAATTGTATAAATTTACTGTATTATGGGCCGTTGGCCTTAAAATATTGAATAAATATGTCTGTCTGTCTGTCTAATCAGAAGATGACATATTCCTCCGGTCTCCAATAAATATGGATATTTTTGTTAATTATCTAAGAATAATATAGAAGACAAAGACAACTGTTTAAGTTCTATTTCAATTGAAACCGCCAAAAAGTATTACCCGAAGAAGTTGAAATTCCCACAAGGCACATTTTCACATACTGACTGATACATATTACATGAACCGTCGAAATAAAAATCCGAGTATGTTGAAAATCTCAAAAGGCACGAACACACATGTTGTCTGATCTATATATCAAGGTTAAAAAGCTAGGTAATATAGTTTGGAGATTCTCCGGAAATGAAATTATTACAGACGCACCGACCGACAGGCGGACGGTGCGATGACTATATCCACGATATTAAATGTTGAGATGAAAAATTATGTACATCTTTGAAACGATTTATCAAACGTACACTATTCTTCAATCGTTATTTCCTTTTAGCTGCAAAGTTTATTTCTCTGTTGCCGAAGTTCCTGTGAAACTCGTCGCAAAGTTCAAAAGGTCCTTTAGGCAATAATTAAAGGGAGGGTAATGATAAGTACCTTTAATAATGTACATTTTATGTGAGTTATATTCAATTGTTTCAATAACTCACCTGTTTTAAATCCTTTTCTAAAACTCTATTTAAAAAGGATGTGTTTAACACGAAAATCATGTTTACACTCTTTAAGTAAGAAAATGTTAAAAGTGTATTGCATACCTTTCTAATATACATCTAACCTTTTTTCCAAATTTGAAGTTCTTAATATCTCGAACAATAACTTTCAAATCTAGTCTTTTCTAAATTCATTTGATTGGGATAATATCTGTCTAATTTGGACCAACAAACTTAACACGATCGTACTTTCAGTTAACGTCAATAACAATGTCCGTTTCCCAAAGTCGTTTGCTTTACCTTCTAACCTTATTATACTAATCCTATTAGATAATACTAACTACTTATAGCTAAACTGCTGACGCAGCGACAAAATGCTAAATTGCGGTTGGCCGAATAACCTTCCAAAGCAAAATACTGAATGGCGATTAGTCAAGTTTCCTTCCCTTCGGGGTTTCGTACTTATTCTATATTAAGGACAACGGACAAACAATAAAGAGCTTTTGAGTCACCTTTAAACCCTAGGAGAGAATTGTAAATGAGGTTTCAAGGGTCACATGAAGAGTGTATCGTATTACGGGCATTAGTCTGGGTGGAGATCTAAACCTCCTCGAGTACCCGGGGTGGATCGGGTAACAGACCGCGTGTACCTGCAGCCGCCATCTTGACACGTGTTTCAAATATTCTCAATTCAAATTTTTGATATAATTTAGAAATCGTGAAGATTTGTCTGATCTAATGATATCGCATGAAAATGAGATTATGTGAAAAGCATAGTTTTGTAATGAAATACATTAGTAAATATTTAGTTTATATCTTATTTTTCGTTTTGTGAACAATAATAACGAGTTGAAATATTTTTATATGTTAAATATACTGGAGACCCATTCTATACAAATGCTTTAAGCGCTGGTTTTGCTTGTGCTTTTGTTTTTGGAAAGAGAGAAATATTATTGAAATGTACCTTGTTGCTTTGAAATAGTATAGATGTAGATCAACATTCATAAAAGCTCTTGATTAAATGAAAATGAAACTTTGCGGGAAACGATTAAGTTGTAAAGTAAATTTGTTGAACAGGTTTAGATACACCGAGTCTTATCAGGTCGTTTCTTAATGCTATTACAGAAAAGCACTTGCAAAGAGAGTTGGAATGTAACGTTCTTCTCAAGAAAATGATGTTGTCAGCATAACGTTTGCTAGAGACTACATGAAGAGAACTAAAGTTTCAGCATTTGTTTAAAGAGATGAAAGGCAATGCATTTTGCAGTATTTTCAAGAAGTCTTATGACTGAACGATCATAGGCAGCTGAATGTAAATATTAAAGCTGTATTTTGTAGCCCAGATGATGTTTAATCCAACGATTGAATCACTGTATGTCCACAAGATCTAGAATGACTCAACGACTGACCAATGTCCAACTAAATGACAGAGTCGATGTCCAAATGAACGACTATGTGCACAACAAGGACTCCGAGATAACCCAGGAACAGTTTAGGACGAGTGGAGTGGAGACGACCGGTACTAAAGGTAGGTATAGACGAACATACGAGACCAAAGGTGGCAACACGGGGCACAGCTGACGTTGAATATCTCAGCTATGCCAACATCTTGCCTAATTTGGACCCAGACCTTTAGATGAAGCAGTAAAGTGGGCAGGCAAGTTGATCAGGCCATCAAGTGATGGCTTCAAACCTATGGACCCGTCTCCTTGGCACGTTCCTAATATCTCGTCCGTAATCCGAGTTACCAGAACAGTTTGCACTGCGCATTTACTTCTTGGCAAGCAGGCAGGAAGACGTTGCGATCAATCGCTGAAATACGAGACTTTGGCACAATTTATCTGCGAGCAATATAACTACAAGAAATTTAGGTTAATCTTCTCAGGTCTTTCTAATTCATAAGGGGCCTAGTCGGCCAGGGGTCCTGAATGATGAGGCAAAATAAGTCATTTGGAATTATAATGATAACAACATTGAATATACTAACAGAACGACTCGTGCATTTCATGCATTTATGTATCACAGAAAAATAGGTTGTGCTTTCAAAACATTTGGTATAAACCAGGTGAATTCTTACTTCTTTTTGTTAATGTGTTATCTCAATCATGCATATTAAATGCATATAAACTTAAATTGTTACATACTCAAACATAATTATATTTTTCATTTCTGCATTCCATTTATAGCATTTTACCAGTTAGATAGATTCGTATACATTTATGCAATTAAGTTAATCATATGCAAGATCCTAGGACTAATCCAAAGAATAAACTGGTATAACTTTCCAGAGCAAAAATGAACTTTCACCATAGGCATAATTTACCTCCAAAATACAAGAAGTCTTACTCACGTGCCCAAGAACCACAGAAGACATAAGAGCAGGCACAAGTCTCCATGAAGAAACAGCAAGGAGTGACAAGGGTGTGTGTGGACTACTCTGAGGTGGTTGACAAGGAGATGCCTGCCTTATCCTGCCTGAGTGTTGACATAGTTATGATTATCACAAAGCGAGGGAGTCCTACATGTCTGGATATGTCCCATCTCCCGTGTGGTATCCAGTGAGAGCATGATCTGAAATGTTCAGGCCTGTCAACTGTATTCATACTCCTGTACTCTTCTTGTTTCACATGTCCATTTGCTTTGCAAAGAGAACAGCCAACCTTCTTTCAGCTCTCTTTGAAACTTTGACAAAGAAAAGTTATAAGGAGTCATCATTAATGTATGATTCAAGTATTTTGCACCTAGGTTTCAAGTGTTGCAAGTGAACATGTAAACATAAAGTAAGCTTCTCTATCGTAGTTAACATTAACATGGAGTAAATGTACTGAAGGTACATTGTAAGTTACAGCATTCCTTCTTTATGTTTGACACGTTCGCTTGGAATATGCTGACGTTGTGGTTTCTGCAGAATAGGTGTTAAAAGAAAAAACAAAAGCAAGTGACGAGAGATCCATGTTTCAAAATGAATATTTCATCGTTATAAGAAAAAGTATTAAAATCATACAAAAATCGAGAATTTTTTTAGATGATGAAATTATTGAAAAATTTAATATATCTAAATACCAGGTATACATATTTATTTAGCATAACATATTCATGAAGTGTATTATTTTTTAAACTCAACAATGCACATTAAGCATTCGACACTCTATGTGCTTTTGGTTTGATCGATATGGTCCTTACAGCTGCGTATCCAAGTGCAAATATGATGTAATTTTGGATGACTTTGGGCATGAACTAAATGGATCATGTTCAAATTTCAAAGCATTAATAAAGATCTATGTTTCGTTTACATATTCAAACGTCATACCTAACAGTTACCCGTAAAAGTCTTAGCAGGTCACTGTAGTCAGGAGGGGTCAACATTTCGAAAACTTTATTTGTCATTTATGTCTATAAAATCCTTCTAAAGTCATAAACAGCTCTAAAACAAGTCTTTTTTTGTTCTTTTAGACTTGTGCATGTTATCGTGTTGACTTTTCTCTCAGAAAAATGAAATGATTTTAGCGAAATTAAGAAAATTGGAGTTTGCAAAAATGACTCTTTACAATATCTCTCTATTCATCATGCCAAAGTTTGAAAACGACATAGCGATACTGAGAAATGCGATATGGGAATAAGTGGTTCAGTATACTCTGTTAAAGTTTGTTGGAGTACAAAGTTTGAAAGTTGAAAGATAAAGATGTGTTTCAGCAGATGGCTGTATGGTGGAAATTGTGCTGGAATGTTGAAGGGATGGGAAGGATAAAATATGAAGGTGTTAGGACAGTCAGTTCCTCTATTGATCGACGTGATGAGGTAATGTGGTCACGATGTTAAATCATTATCATCTGGATTTACATCGGGGAGTTCAGCTGAACAAGGAAATGTAATTGTGATCGGGTTACTCTCGATCGTTTTCCAAATTATTTGTTCAGAGATGTGCTTGCTTGGTATTAAGCTGATCCTGCATGGCACAAGACAAAAACCGTATTCAAAGAAGGTAAATGAACTTTATAAAAACTTGTAAAAGGAAAAGAACATGTTAAAATTGTAGTGTTTTATTTTTCCTTCATGATCAATATCAGACTTTAAAACAATTGACTTTATTTAAGGAATCGAATAGTTGTTGAGAATAATTTTCCACAAACATTTGCTTGTAAGCAATACAACTCGAGGGCAAATGCAAGATGATACAGCATAATACATCATAAAATTGTTGAAGATAGATGACGTTTTTTGGAAAATTAAATCAGTTTAAAACCTTCTAAAGCAAATTCGGAGCCAACTTGTTATTGCTTGTCATTTCCTGGCTTTATTATACGCAACGAACGTCCAAAATACAGAAACAAAAATACATGTGGCATATTTTCGCTATACCCAAAGCTAGATTATAATACTTCATTTTAGATATTTGCTGGTAAACTGACATGGATATACTATCAAACTTTTTTTCTATCTGTAGGAACCTTGGAACCAATCAGTCTTTCATAACGAATATTACATCAGTTGTTTCAAACGTATGTTACATTTGTGCCATACAATTTATCCATTAATTTATATGTTTTATCTATCATAAAAATTGAAACTGGAATTACCAACGCCACTATCTTAAGATTGAAGATAAACTTACATCCATGACTCATCCAAAGTTATAGCAATATTCAAAGAACTATTTAGTGATATATCTTCTTAAGGGACATGTTAAACTTACTAGAAGAACAAATGAAAATAGTATTCATTAAACATGTTTTTAAATTTCTGCAGAATATGGTAGTCTACTAGGTGTCCAAAAGCTGATGTAGATAATATAACCACAGTATACTTAAAATGGCATTTCAAAAATATCTTCATATCAGTTTTTCTACTGTGTGAACAATTTATTTTTGTCAATATTTTATACATAACATGATAAGTTTTTAGCACACTATTGTGCTATCCTCATAATTTATTATAAACTTGTTTGTCAACCAACATAGACTTTCCTACAGAATAAATGATATCAACATTGATGAAGAATCGAAAGTTAAATCATATCGAGGAAACCTGCTACTACTAAACCAACCTACTACATGTAACTTTAATGCATATGGACATATGTGTTAGATACCCTGGATACATCATTTGATTCATTTTTGAGTAAACACAGTGAAATTTATTCACAGTTTTATAGAAGCATGTCAACATACGATGTACGATCTCAACATATCTCGTTACTCTCGAAGATATGAATCAACAACAGTATATGAATCATATAAAACTGGTTTTCAAATAACTATAAGCAATTAAAGTTGTAAGTATAAAACAAATTAATAAATCAGAAATGATTATTTTAAATAAAACTGACTTTATACTTACAAACTTACGATACTCACAGTATACACGACACTTCTAATGTTCCAATTTACAAAATAAAGATACACCTTTAGCATACCAAGATTTCACCCAAGTCCGTTACCACGACACAAAAATGTGAACTTATTTACTTATCTTTATATATTGAAATATAGAAACCACTTAACCGTACCAACCCAAAAGTTGCATTTTTCATCCCAATAACCATGGCAACAGCATATTAAGGTAAACAAGAAAAGCTACCTGTCCCAGAATTCCCCAGTCTTGCATTATGTGCCCCACGTAGCAGGACGGTAAGGTTAAAGTACAGGTCCTGATCATGACTATGTGGACTCACCAACAAAGGCCTCAATTAAATCGTCTGATGGGCAAGTGGATGGTGTGTTTGCAGAGCGAGGACACTGGGTCGAACCCAAGTTTTGATCAATAGAACAGGAAACTAAATACTGTCCCATTACCTAATGGCAGATACCTGAGCAAACATCCAGTGTCTACATTTTAGAAATATATTGAGGCTGGATGAAGTTTGTGAATATTTCGAAGTTCATTTATTACATGCATTATATTTAAAGATTGAGTAAATTGGCGTAACATCAACATTTTAGATATAAAAACGAGTTAAATATACAGCTGTTTATGAAAAAAGTTTCACTTTATTTTAGGAATTCAAGATAAAATTAGTAATGACAATGTTTATTAACGATGTGAGTGTACAAATGAGATTTTAACAATCAACTTAAAATACTGAAAGGGACATAAATATTACTTAGAGTCACATTTGAACAGACGTTTGATTTGATTCACAATCATTAATTCAAGACAAAAATCAAGAAATTATTACCCACATGAATTCTTATCATACTGCTTCAAACCGTTGATAAATCACGGTTAGTTTTGATAGTCAATGAATCTTTATTCCTAATCTATAATCACTAACATTCAATAAGTGTTCAATTGAAAGTATATACAAAGACACGTGTCTATACAAAAACAAACAAGGTAAGCATTTAATAATGGTGACTGACAAGTTCAGGCAGATGCAATTTATTCACTGTTGTGAACAACAAATATTGACAAAATTGTTTCCAATTCTATGATAGGATACAGTGGTAATCAATTTCGATAATGTTTTGAAATTTAAGATTTAACATTTTAATTCCACTCAGATTAATTTTAAATAGGTAGACATTATCTTTAAAACGACAAGGTTGGTAAAACATGACTTTTCCTCGGTCTATAATTTGTAGTTTTTCAGTATGGTTCAATAAATTTGTAGAGTTTTAAAAAAGATAAAAAAAACTTTCGATATGAGAATTAGACCACTGCAGTTCAAAAGAGACTTGCCCTGTCCCACTGTACACACAAAGAGTGCACGCCCCGCCCATATTAATGTCTCCCCATATAGACTTTATCTTTATGGTTATCGTATCTCTCTTAACATACAGGTGTTGCTGTGTGAATATTTCAACATAAAGAACGATAGATTGTGTGTTAGGTTGAAAGTTTGATCATCAGGATTCACAGTATACTTATTAATGAACGAGAAAGGCTATTTCATTTGTACACATAATCATTGAATATTGTAAAATATCGATTTAATATTATTAACTGAATCAATCGAATGGTGGGTTTTAGTCGTACATACCACACAACAGTTAACCACACTAAGATAAACCTTACTTGATGAAATGGTTTTAAATATCATACCATTAAATTTCTCAATCATTTGAATTTTTTTGCTTATTTTATCTAGTTTTGTGTATAAATTCGAAATAAATATTCAAATCAAAATTTTTCAATGCATAGAACCTTTTTCCAAAATCCTTGGCAAAATAATAACCATCTAAAGGTTTTGATCATATATTTAGTTCATTGTTTATGGTTGGCCAAACCATCCTCTACCATAAACAAAATAAATCTAAATTTGAAATTACATGTCACATTACATAACAATGAATAGCATTAATTTACATAAATGACAATTTTTTATAAATATTTCAATGTTGTATCCATAGAACCATTAACTTTTTTAATAAATTGAGGCCAAAAGAAAAAATTGCAAAGTGTAGGTATAAAAACAACAGTCGAGAAATCCTAATGACCAGGACTTACCTTTGGCAGTCCCCAGGAAGGATCATCAAAAGGGTGTATCCATGGAAAGGATCCGAAATTGCGTTGCAGCAGCAGAGCCACATGTCTATGAAACAAGCAGAAGTAGAAATGTGAAACCAGGTGTCAACAAGCTACCTGCCAGAAGTCAACTTACATTACCAATATAACACAACCAAGGAATTGGTTCGAAGAAACATGGTACCGATGTAACCAAACATAATGCGATAACACATTCAGAAGTATATCACTATTTTCACATATCATTTCTATAACATATTTTTTTTCCGAACATTTCTGTAGCATATTAAAAATGGACGATATGAGGTGAAGAGATACTAACTAGCCACGTGTCCTCGGTTTAGCGTATTTCGACATGTTAATCCACATTTCGACCATACATATCAAGCTTACCTTAGGACCATCATTGTGAAAGGGCACAGTTAAGTCCACTTGTTTAGAAATCCACCAAACAGACCAAGTGGAAAGGAGGTTGTGATTAACTAATGGAAGATCTACATTAGAGTTTCTTTGTCCTTCCCTAATAGGAAGTCGGGAAGTTGTTTCAAAATGGTATATTGAGAGACAGTTAACTCTTCTGATCAGTCGAAGAGAACACTGACGAAAAACCCTGGATTTTGTAATCGGAGTCGTCCATTCAGAAGATCTACACGACTGGTCACAGGAAGACATCCTTACAGGAAAATGGAGAATAGACTCAAGATGTCACAGAAATTCTGTCAAAGACAAAAGTAATAGACGTACCACATGGTCGGTCCCTAGGATTTCCTTTGTAACAGTTATCATCGTTGCCAACCAGGTTAACGAATCATCCATTATGGAAGATGTAACCGTTGTGGCAGTTCATTTTCCTTAGATTTCGTACATCACAAACGAGTCTTTCTGCAGACCTCAGAAACACATGCTGAGGCACAAATGATCGAAGACCACCAGAAAGACACAAAGAAAGGTCCAATGGAAACAAGAATCCTAAAACAGACGGTGGTCGTATTGCATCCACTGGAAATCCACTAAATTGACGGTTTGTGAAGGTCAATACAAAACTCAAGAAAGATGTAACCCGTGTTTGGGTTCCGCGTTAGATATACTGATGTTAACAAATCTGACGCATTGGCCCGAGCGTCCTTCTCAATTAAACAGCAAAGAGTTGGTACAAATGTTTACATTGGGCTATGGTCCATTCTGAGGGGATGCTTCAAACCTCGGCTCACTTATTAAGGGTCCAAGCACGCAAGAGAAGACGGTGTCCTGGTCCTGTCGGGTAGAGAGGTATGAAAGCAGAGAACAACGCTTGTGATTAGCAGACGTGCTGTTCAAACAGTTTAAAATAGATGCTTTGTGAAGCTTGGGACTTCAGACAGTGTGTAGATCAGTGTTCTCTTTGTGTAGAATTATGTACGTACCTGTCAACTGTCGTCTGCTTATTCCCAACAAAGAATTAAATGAGAACACGAAGAACTTTAAATTGCTATTTTCTTCGGGAAAACTGTAGGTACGAAAAACACTTACGTTGCTGTCGTCTTATCTGCGGTGAGGATTCGAATAAATCATAGATCACCGTTTTGACTGTGTGTACGAAAAGATTCCGTCGTTTGCAATTCCAACCTCATATGTGAGAAACAATGTCAACTAATCTCAATACAGAGTGACTTTTGCTTTTGAGTAAATGCTTCACCTACGAAACGCCGTATACTTACTTTACTGTACACTAATATCTTGTAGATCTCACAGATCATAATTTGCGTTCTGTAAATTGCAATTGTCTAAAACATCCAGTAACTGTCGTCTGCTCATTTCCTGGAATATAACAATAGGAAGAAAATTCCTTTGTGCTGTGGGTAGACCCTATGTACTTACGTTATTGTCGTCTGCTCATTTCCGCTGTTGAACTATAACAATAAGAATGTGCAGTGCTCCTATTCTGAAAACACCTCAGCGTTTGTGGGTATAGACACTCCTGTCATCTGTTGCTTAATTTCCATTGTATTATTATTAGCAGAAGGTGCTGCCATAACTCCTATAATGGAGATCCCACTTCGAGTTTTGTCATAACCTTCTTGTCAACTGTGGACTGCCATGTTCTCAATGACAACACGGAGATACTTGGGGGTGACAGGTAGGACAATCCATTATCAGCTCGACAATTTCACTTGATCAAAACCAGATTTCTTGTCCCTCTAATTTTGTAGACTGGCCCTGCGTCTTGTGTCTTGCAGACGCTTTCGTTTGTGATTTCGCGGCCATATCGATGGTTTACAGCTCAAACCGGTTAGATAAGGCTTCAATGTGATTTCGTCTTGATAGGAATCCCAAGTGTTGTCCTAGGACTCGGCAAGTACACGACACTGGCACGTCGGACGAGGAAGCTTTATCGATATGAGTGATTGTTGTGAAAGGACGCTGTTCTGATAGCATATCCATACCATATTTTCATACCATTTCAGGCAAGTCCATATAATTTAATAATGTGTTATAATTTGATGTGAAGATCTGAACGAATCCACGATAAACTTGTAATACCACGGAACTGTTGTATTGAATAGTGATTCCAAACTGTCAAAAACTGCTTATTTATATTGAATGATTTTTATAATCTTATGTTTGCTTCCAATTCAATATTCATGATTTCTAAGGGATATTTAGTAGCTGATGTCATTTTGCAATATATCATGTTTATCGATTCTTATAAATCAATTCAAAACTCCTATGACTTTTGTTGAGTAATCATAAACTCTAAATAAAAAGAATATGCAATTTTGTGTTCATATCAAAATGCTTCTGCATTTCGAATCAGAAACAAGACATACACTTACCTGTACAGGTATTCTCATTCATGTATTAACATTAATGCATCAGGAACTAAAACCTTATCTAAATCATGTGTTTTTGTAATCTATATCAAATATGAACTGGTGATGTGTTTCAAGCATGTGTAAAAACCGACAAAGTTGTACTCATACTCTTTATTTTGATTTGTTCATTTCCCCATACATAAACAAACATTATACATTATAGCTGGCGAATTTTCTTTAACTGTAACAATGATATTTAAGATAAATGTCAAGGAAAAGTTATGACCTAGATAGATTTATACTTTTTTTCGCAATTACGATATTTTTTTTAAAACGAATGCAAACGTTAGAATAATGTTAGTACATTATTTCGATATACAAAGCAACCTTAACATAAAGTTTAAACCTGACAACCATTCGCTGTATGTTATGGTTAGAGACGACTTACATTTCAAGACGACAGAAATTAAGACAATTTTGCACTGAATAATGTATTGCAGATTTCAAACGGATTTTGTTCTGTTTACCAGAAAGGAAAGTCAAATCATTGGTAACTATTATGCAAAGTTACTGACAAACAAATGATAACATTAAGGCAGAACAAAGATGAAACGTGTGTAGAATATTTTCTTGCAATCTATTCCATTCTTCAAAAATGGTATGGCCAATACCATATTCTTACACTATAGTATAAGATAACGAAGTAAAGTTACCGCGATGTAACCTGAAGAATTTGGATAGAAGTTGTTATGAGTATCCTACACCATAAGGAAGAGGATTATATGGATGACAACTTCTTTATTCATGTTAGAAAACATGAATAAAGAAGTTGTCATCCATATAGCCTAACATGAATAAAGAAGTTGTCATCCATAAAATCCTCTTCCTTATTGTATTTCCAAATTCTAAAATGCCTCTCAAAGAAGTTATCCTACACCACATGATTAGATATTTGCGAGGAGGACAAGCTATATAGAGCGTTGATCATACATCTCTTTCGTCTAATTTGGGCAAAACATCACTTTGTAATGGTGATATAGCGTCATAAAAATCATATCACGTTATTTTCTACGATGTCGCTCATTGTTTACAATTTAATATTTTATATTCTATTTAAGCTTCGGTGAAATTCGGTGAAAAGTGATATATTAGGCGTACATATTTTATCAGATGGCATATATCTATTCAAGGATTTATGTAGATGAAATATATAACAAAAACATCATGTTCATATTTTGGTGAAATTGACATATCAGTTGTAAGTGCAATACTTTTAATGCAATTTCATTTGTAAAGAATTTCTTCTTTCAGTTCCACAATGAAATTGAAATAAATGAACTTACACTATATGTTACCGCTGCTGTATTTGGTAAGTAATACAATTTCAAATGAATTATAGATTGTACTTCTTAAAGGGGCAGTAGCACGTTTTTGATAATTTTATATTTTAAAATTTTCACTGATAATTGTAAGTTGATGCTAAAAGTTTTATTTTGACAATGTCTAAAAGCTCATTACAAAAGCCAATCATCCATAGTCAGAGGACAAAGTATGAAGATTCACATAAAATCCATTGGCGGCCATTTTATGTGAACACTTTTAATTCATTTTGCGTAAGAAAAAGGAATTGCATGGCTAAACTTTACGTAATATATTTGAATTATTACTGCTCCATTTAGTTTAAATGCATTGTCTTTCAATTGGAACCATTTATTTTCATTTTCCTGACATCACCTTATATTCTCTCTAAAACGTGCTACTGCCCCTTTAAAGATTGAAAATTTATTTCTACAAATATAAGTTATTCATTCAATGTATTCATATATCAAGCTACATATATATAGTTGTAGTCCTTACGTATTATTCTTTATACAATAAATGATTCTTTCTTAAGTTTACATTTTTATTTGATGCATCTGTATACAAATGTACAACAACTCTTCTTGAAATCGGTTAGTAGTACAATGTGATAAAATTGACTGGTATCGTTACCCCAATAAAACATGATTTCTGTAAATATACTTTATCTTAATTCATTTTTATACCAATCTGCCTATACAAAATATATATGCTTCTCTAACCGGTCAATAGACCTGTATGCCTCTTCTTGAAATCAGTTAGTCGTACAATGTGCATAAATTTAATGGTATTGTTACCCAATAAAACAAAATTTCTGTAAATATACTTTATCTTAATTCATTTGTATACCAATCTGCCTATACAATATATATGCTTCTCTAACCGGTCAATAGACCTGCATGCCTCAGAAACAAAGACATGTCCGAGGTACACCTGAGGAAGTTGGCATCACCCGAGTGACATTACAGCATGCCCCGAGGCTATGTACATATGTTTACAAGCTAGGACACAATAGGCTGATCCTACGGTGACATTGTTTTCCATTACTACAGCAGACAATACATCCAATTTCACCCCGTCTTAAGGAGTTTCCATAGCTTCCCTCCGTCACATATAAAAACATTGCAGCATTGTGCCAATTTTAATAGTTACCATAGCACCCGGCCGAAATGTACACAGAGAAATCGACGAGGGGCTGTCAATCAATGAGAGATGGCACGCATGGAGCATCGCCGTTTTGCCATTCACTAAAACCAAGATTTGCCGTCCTGGTACAAGAATGTACTAAAGACTATTGGGCTAGAAAATTGGTTTGTTTTCTTGAACAAAATTTGAACAAAATGCCTATTTCCTAATTTTACTAATGTCTACCAGCAAAGACAATGATGTATTTTATTGCCTATGATTTATGGTTAATTCCATCATTTTGATTATGTTAAAATGTACTGAAGGTTATTTGTATGTTAAATTGTTGGTTTTATTTTGCTTCTGATGCCTTTATTAAGTATAAACCTTAATCAATATTGCAGGACGGACAATTTTTGATTGTATGGTGTTTGAAACTGGGCCCCTACATTAGCCTTAAGTTTGTAATAAGTTGATGTACAATATTTCCCTTTTTACAGTTTTTGCTTAAATATTATTAAAAATTAGCTCTAATTTAATAAATAATTATTGTCAGCAATAAGTATTTGAATTTTACTTTTTTACTTGCAAAACGTATAATATTGTTCAAAGGGGAAATATTAGATTTAAATAATAAAGAAATAATTAGAACATTTATAATTATTATTACACATAATTTTGTTACCTATGATAAGTTGAAATTGAGTGTTGAAAGTGATAAGTATTTGAAAAATAATTTAAATTGTCTTAGTTCATAATTCGATATTGATAAAATTACTTTTACCTAGTTTAATGTAGATGCTTTTATTTAACATTGTCTTAATTTAAATGGTATCAGGACAAACGTTAAAGAGAAAAATAATTGTGTAGAACGTATATGATAAAGATTCTTATTAGAAACAAAAAAAAATTTAAATCCACCTATAAACAAAATGATAAAGTTATTATGTTCACTTTCAAGTCAATGGTTATGAAAATAAAATTTGGTAGTATGTATAATGAATATTAGAGATAAAAGATATAACCAATTTCTATAATTCTTTATTTCTAAATTTTAAGTACAATCATTTGATATTCTTTTGTTATGAAATGAATCATTTTGTGGTAGACATGTGAAAATTCATTTTTGTTCTTGAATATTGATAATCGAAATTATATTTTATTTTATTATTATAAGACGTTTATTCAACATTTTTGTATTTATTAAGGAAGCGAAATGTTTACCATCTTTCGAAGTGTTTCGAACATTTTTATACAATCAAGTTGAGAATGCTCATCCCGAATGTTCTGATATGATATTTTCAACAGCATTTGATAGAATTGTAGGATAGTTTTTGCTTTAGAGTAATGCCGTTTGTTTTTAGTTTGGTGGTTTTGTACAATTTATTTTACCATTTATGAGTGTGTTTAAAATAATTTGTAAATCATTTATGTTTATTTGGAACATTTTGAATAAGTATTAAAACCGATCAGACACTGAGTAACACATTTATAAATATAGTTTTAGAGTTCAAATATTTACTAGTATGTGATTTAACAATCATGAGATAAAAGGTTTTCGTCTACTGGTTTACACTTTGTATTTATCATCCATTTTATGAACATCTTTTATTTCTTCCATTTGAACTGAATGTCCTAAGAATATATCAGAGAATTCACAATTCACAAAGAGAGTATCATTGTACCACCTGCTTAAATGTTCGTTTCCAACCAAATAATTTACGATTAAAAAAGGTTGTAAGTTAGTACCCTGATTGCTTATTTAATTTATCCTTTGTTTCATAGTTAAAGATAATTTCTTTCCTCAGCAAAATAATAACTTACATACATTTTTCAAAAATAAGTATACAGTATTTAGTACAAGGTATTCTTTATTATCTTGAGGACATGAAATATTCGTTTATATCTTAACTTTCACTTGATTATCTTCGAAATATTTTCTTCTTTCTAAATAAATATTATCAATGTATGAAGATGCTAAGATTCAACTAAAACGATATGGTTTCAACTTTCGCACAAATAAAGTTAAATATATTACACGTAATATCTAAAACAGAAACATTAACAATAGAGCGTAAATCCAGAAATATGTTATGTGTGATGAAAGAAATGAAAACTATATTTTGCAAACCAAATAATTTTGTTGTCTAACAAACTTTATAAAAACAAGTTCATGTTTTCTAAAACAAAATTTCCCAATAAACCAACCGGTTGTGTTCATGGAATTAAACAGCACATTTCCAAGGAAATCATATTAAGGAATTTCTAGACATGTTCAATTTGACAACGATGTGATGCTGAATTGTAAGAAACGTGAACTGAATTTCTAATAGAAACGATCTCAACGAAACCTGAAATCTATTAAAATGGTAACAGAATCTTTCGAAGCAATCACATTCCATAATCGGAAAACTATAGATGAAATCAACTTGAAATTGACGAGCATCACGACGTCAGAAGGTCTATCAGAAAGCCATGAAGAGATGCTGAAGGGTGAAATTGATTGACACTTACCATGGTCCATCCATCACTCACTGTCAATCACCCATGCCCTCCTCATGTAAAATACCTTGCTTCCTTCTTCCATTGATGTAGCTTGTCCACAAACCAAGCTGTCAACGAATCTGCAGATGCTATTTTCAAGAACAATATACAGAAACGAAGTCTCGGACAGATTCTGAGGATTGAGAATTGGGCAGACGAGAATTGAATCTGTCGTCTGGTTGTTTTAAGTTCCCATGATGCTTCAGTGGGTATTGATGGGCGATCACCATATTAATCGCAGTTTGATGAGTCAGATGGCTTCGTTATTGAGTTCCTGGCGATGAAATAGTAATTAAAACGTGTTTCTTGGCTCAGTTAAATTTGTTTATTGAGTGGATAAGCATGTTTACTGAAGTGATTGTCCAAACCGATTAATTTTGAACGAAACGGTTCCCGGGAATGGATCATTCAGTGTTGCACTCAAGGAAATAGGCTTCCATCACAGATTTAATTTTGTTTGTTTCCCTGACACAATTTCGATGTTCTTGACAGAATAATTGTCCTTCTTAGTTTCTGTCCTCTAACTATGTCGGTAGAGGCAACACGCTTGTAATAAGCTATGCAACGACTAATATAGCCAATCATATCACAGAACGTGGTGGAGTCACATGATAATGAGGTCAGTTTATATTGATTAACTATCCAGAAAACAAACTTCACCAAGATATCGCATATTCTTTATTAAATTTGAAATAACAAACATGTTTTTACTGTCCTATTTGATTAATTCAATCTTATCTCTTTCATATTTCTTTAAAATACTATTTTTCCCCGATAGAAGCAATAGAAATGCTCATAATGAAAATCATACCAACAAAGTGGCATGATAACAAATGAAAAATTAATATTACATAAGTTTATCAAGGCAAAATTAATAAATCGTCAATATAGATGCATAAATCATATTGTAAAATATAATCCAACAATAAAATATTTACTCATGGGGAGAAGAAAATTATCCTTTCATGAGTTTCGCGATGATATAAATACTCCCCATATGGGTTAGTCACACAACTTGTAAATGAAACCATGCGTTGAGGCGAGCTCCTAGTTCATTCACCAGTTCATTCTATACAAATATCCAAAACACAAAATGAAACATTTCATTGCACATACTCAATATTCACGCTTCCCGATAATTAAATGATCCCAAAAGCTCTTTTTAATTCAGTAACGTGTATTTGCCAATCTCCTACTATGCAGACGATTCAAGCACAAAGACGAGCGATGTGGTCATTGAGTTTCAACAAAAGCGATACAATTCGAGCCACTCAAATATTCAGGGGCCCTTTGGAATCTTACGAGAAGACGGTCGCAACCTTCTTTCAACTATTAAAGTTGTTCACAGAAATTGGGATAGCAAATACGGAAGGTGTTAAACGCACCAGGATCTCTTGCTGTGAGAGCCTTTCTTATAAAACATTTTTATTAATGCTTTTATTAAATAAAACGTGAAAAACGTTGGTCTGAAAGTACATTTTATGTGTATTGAACTTTAAATTTTTTCAATGAAACTTTAACATAAAATATAATTTCCAGTATTTAATTTTGCATATGAAGTATAAATGTTTAATGGTATTTTTATATTCAATTTCGGCTTTGCAGGGAATTTTAACTAAATAGAGAAAACCTTGATAATCTATCCACCATAGATAATTCAAATGGCGAGATTCGATTGTATGTTCATGACGTAACCTAAAGCAATTAAAAATCAAGAACATCACAGAAAGTATTGTAGTTTACCTTTTCATTATGAAACTGAAACCATAGCCGGGTTAGAATATTAGCCTTAAAACATCTAAGACTGAACGATTACAACATTTCCTCATTGATAACAAATTCAAGGTATGTTCATTTGCTTATTCGTGTTTTAAAAACTACGAAAATAACAACCACAAAGAGAAATTTCCTCCTATAAAAAGATGTGGTCGGACCGCCCAAAATGAACAAAATTTTAAAAGATTGTGCATTCACTATGTATATTACGCTAAGGTTATCAAGTTGAAAGGATGTCTACTTGTATGATGGAAACTGTTTCATATTGAATTAACAAAATTCTTGAAAGCTTTGAACTTGTTCAACTAAGCTCTGAAGATATATTTGAACAATGAATCCTTTAACACGTGGAGAGCGGTGTTTTCTGTAAATGTACTGAATGAAACGAGTATTGTAAGGAACCAAAGAGTTCCCGAGTATACCTCACACGCCTCAGTGAAGACGTATTTGCTCGGGAACTACCAGCATGCTCCTATAATAAAGTTTTATAGTGAACAGAAGTCCTTACAGAGTGAACAGTAGTCTTTATATCAACTAACACTACAATAACTCGCTCCGATGAGTTTCTTATCACATGGATACATTCAATTGAAAATGCCCTTACAAAAACCAGATGTTCATATCTATATATGCTAACATGAATTTCAGTTAGGTAACAACATTTTGAGGTAGGTGTACGTGCGAAAAATCAATCATTTTAAGAAAAACTAATATACTTTCCACTTACCCTCAATTCAATCAGTCTGACCTCCGCTTACTAGCATAATCTCTCAACCTCAATCTTCTAACTCACTTGGGATTAGCCAAGGACGTGCTCTCACACAACTATCATCTCTGTATTATAACCTGGGTATTCAGCTGATGATTCTTCTCAATAGAGACGTCTCACTGTACATGGGAGCTCTTCTGAAATTGAGGCGGAGATGTAGCATGGTAGGCAGATTCTGCTCCTGCTCCTGCTCCTGCTCCTGCTCCACCCAGACATACCCGACCTTCTACCTGTGGTCCCTTTGCGGGATCTAGTTCACATTGTGTATGTATAACTTCAACAGGTGTAGTATTTCAATATTTGTACATCTTCTCAATTCAAAAAGAAGCTCTTAACGTGTTGATGGTTGCCATGGCTGTCAGTTTGATTGACCAATCAGAGATGAGAGTTTTGTTGGTATGCTGGTATGTTTGAGTTTCTGATGGGTTTTGTTATCTCTTTGCATATCTTGATCTTAAGATGACAACCTTGTCAGAATATCTTAATCGTAGCACTCTCACGTTGGCGTCTTCATATAATATTACCCTTCGTCTTACGAGAATGCCAATTTACGTTGTCAAATATCAGTTTTGATAAAGTTTGAATAGAAAAAGGTATTTGGAAATGTGTCGGATTTCTGTTCAATCTTATTAAAGATAGGTATAAAGATGGTGGGTGTTAACCAATGATAATGAACATTTATTTTTATTATTAAAATATGCGACGAATTTATTATTATTTAAGAATGGTCATAAAGACCTGTGAATTTAATTTTTATTAAATTCACAATATTTGATAATTATGATAAAACACCAACACGTAAGTTTAAACATCAATTTCTTGTAATAACATATAAACATATCCAAGTATATTATGATATTTTTTTTCACTAGTCAGTTACTTGTTCGTCAATAGCGTATCTTCAAATATAATCAGTGATTTCTTATACAATTATTGTTTACCTCATGTTATTCATCAACGTTTAACCATATGATGGTTTAGAGAATAAAGAATCTTGAATCTTGATAACATGAAGATGTAAAGAGGCATTTTTTAATGCAAATACAAATGTAGAAGACTATATCAGTTACTAACGTTAATTCATAAAATCAATTAATCTGATAATTCAAAACCTATCCGTGAAATAGTTTTCAAAGAACTTGATTGGATAACTTATTAATTAATGATAATGAATCGCTGTTTATCAGTGATGACAGCTCGTGTTCATCAAAACTCCTAAACATGTCCTGCTTCATCGGTAGCACCCTTTTTAAACCGAAATGCCATTTTTGTTGACTTAAATTGCTTGGCCTTTCTACTATATTATTGCATGATATATTTTATTTTCATTCGTTTCCTTACTGTATAAAAAAGAGTTTTGTTTGATACTCTCACCGTTAAATACGTGGATGTAGTGTTTCAAAAAAGCCTTTGATATTTGAAGAACAATACAATTTGTTGAGTGACTCGCAATATTATGTAATTTAAAAGTAGGGAATATCTGTTCGCATGTAATCGCATGATATACAAGGTAATTCATTATTAAATTAAAAAGAACAGCCATGTCATTTAAATAAATTGTAAAAAAAAACATGTGGCATAATTTCAGTAAGGTAGAGAGTCTTTTCAAGTTGTTAGACACGATGTACAACGTTATAATCTGTTTAAGAGTTTCAAACCAGTTGACATGTGTCTTAGTGTTTGCTTAGTAAGGCAAATCTATAACTGCTTGCTCGTATCGCTGTACAGCTGTCAGTGGGAGGTCATGTATACTGGGGTTGTATAGGACTTCTGAATAGTCCACAGCGTTTAATATTTTTTTATGTATCATCAAATTTTTATTGTCTTGATATTAAAGATTGCATTTGGGATTTATAAGGATCCATGTTCTATTTACAAACAGACGTTGGTCGGGAATATATTAAATTGTATGTTAAATCAACAGTATCACGTTTATGGTTTTTTCAACTGATGAGATTTCTTAATAGAAAGAAGGATATACTTTAACAATAAGTGGAGCATATTTTAAATTTTTCAATACAAAATTTATTAATGGATTTCATTTACAAATTGCATTTGGGTTTACTTTAATTCATGTTGTTCTGTCAATATAATATACATTTTCTTTTGATATTACTATACTATGCTGGACTTGAGAATAATGAGGAGAAACGTCACTTATGCAATTATAGGAAATCGCATATTTTCTTATATGAGAGTTCAGAACATACACAATCCATTTGTATAAAACATCCAAGAAGATCACTATAACTTAGAAAAACACATATGGGAAGGATGGCCCCATTATTTAATAGAAAGTGGTAATGTCTTTCAAGAAATTATTAATGTATTGTGCCTGATTCGCTTCCATTTCTCCATCCTGTCGCTCCAAACTATTCTCTGTTGTAACTTTCCTCTGTGTTTTTCTTTTACAATCCTTTATCTTGTGTCTGTTCATTACGTCTTGTTGCACCTTTGTGTTCCTGTAATAAAATTCTTATAAAAATTCATTTGTTTGAGATGTTATTTTTATGCTTTAGATCTTTGTTAAGGTACATTTAGTTCAGTTTAGTTGAACTTTAGTTTATATGAATGCAATATGGTGCACAGTAATGCAAGCACATACTAAAGTGGCATTTGTCCATTCTGGAAATGTCCAATTTAGGACCTTATTCCTTAAAAGAAGATTTGAATACAAATAAATTCCCTATAACATATTCAAGAAAAGCCTTATCTAAGTCAAAATGAGTTTCAAAAGTTGAAAATGGCCCAACTGAGAAATATTTTACCAAATGGATTAAGGTTTTAGGGTTCAAACCAATTTAAATAGTATGACATGTACATTTTAGTTTTCAATGTGCTTGTCCTTTTCGTGTATTCAAGAACTGAATGCATGGTTTTATCGATTCCTTAATTTCAAATGTTATTTATGATTATATCATTTCACAATATCAATACAAAGTATATCAACATCATGTGTGTTAAGTATTTGTTGCCACCACCGAGAGACACCGTTAAACTAGGTTTAGATTTAGATTTTTTAATTTGATATGTATCTTGTATGTGTATGATATATATATTGCACCACCGATTTAAATGTATTAACCGCTTCAATGCCAAATAATTATAACTGTTATGAAATAAGCTCATCAATAGTTTGATTTTTTAGTTAAAGAATAGACACTATATATATCCACAGTCTCATGAATAAGATATATATAGCTGTATCATGAGAACTTGTGCAAATATCTTGCAATTTGAAGTTCATTTACACTTTGATTTCAATTATTTAGTTGTTCTAACATATACGTCGTTCTTTGCTTTTGTGTAATACAAAATTGTAATAGGATGATAGGTTAAAAGAGCATTTTTTTATTCTAATTTCTGTTTTATCATTCACACAGATTGAAAGGGGTTGAACAATATGAGAATGTCGTTATAATGTAACTAGGTGATGTGATCAATGATTCACATACGATATACACTTTTATCATACAATGGATAGTGTTCTCGGCATAATAAAGCCAACGGATATTTTCGATATCCGTTGGGGTCATATACGGATAGAGATGCAAATTTCAAAGGTCAAGGTCGGAACTTCTTTTGAAAATTCCGATGACGTCACAAGCGTTAATATATTAAACGCCTTTGGTAACGGGAAGAGACATAGGAATCAAATGATACAATGCATAGACATTAATTTAAGAAATAACAACAAAACTGTATAGTTTTTTACCCATATGTATGACTTGGCAGTGCAAAATCACTGCCGGCGTGAGCTGAATGAACCGATCAAACAATTTTACTCACAGGTACCAAAGGCAGTTCACGTCATTTGTTAAAAACATCCATTTATCAATGTTCAGTGTTCTTTACTTTAGTTGCGTAGTTTGAATTAGCCTGTCTTCTAGTTACGCTCTCCGCTGGTTGTTTTGAACGACGCAAACTGCCATTGCAACCGAAGCCCGAAGGGAAGCAACTCTTGTCCCTACGTGAGATAGACTCGCCCTCTTTTCCCGTAAGGTGATAGAGCGTATGTTCAAATCCGTATAAGACACATTGAAATGTTTTTCACTTGGAAATTAGCGGGTTTTTTATGTTTTTAAAACTTTTGAGTTGTGACTAAATAACTGAAACGGTATTAAAATACAATTCTAAGAAGGAATTATATTTTGTCAAATCACTGTCGTAGTCATTACACGGTTCATTTGCATATATCAATACGCGCATCTTTTAAAAGAATGTCAACTATACATGTACAAATGGTATTATCAAGCATTTTTCGAATAAAAATTTAAAATGACATTGTATGATAAAGAAGTTATCATGCTCGTGTGTTTTGGGATCGTAAATATCCTGCATTAGGAATAAACACTATGTATTTAGCTCGCCAAGGCTCGCAAAATACAATGTTTATTCCTAATGCAGGATATTTACGATCCCAAAACACACTCTCATGATAACCTCTATTTATGCAATAATGTGTAACAATTATGTGTTTATTCTTCTCATAATATATGAATCGAATTTTAATTAATATTCCTGTATTTCAGGGTGTGATAAAAATATCTTATACTGTTGATCACTTTTATAAAAAGAATTTACAGTGAAGAATGGAATTTATGCTCTTTAAATTTTAACCTCAAATCATTTTCAAAACTAGCGAAACGGTTCCGATTAGCTTTAAGACATGAAATAAGATTGTGTTTTACTAAATTGAATCGTTATTAGAATTTTCTCAGTTTGTTGATTTGAACCTAAAGGTAAAATATTTCATTTTAGATATCCAAAGTAATTAAACCGAACCTTAAATTTTGGTCAAGAAAATGTAAAATATTTTCGAGATTTACAAAGAATGGTCTATATTATTTCTATACAGGTATTGAAGGGCTCATTACAAATTCTACAAATAAACTGCAATGAAATGATCGCTCATTGTTAGCTAAGCCTTTTTGCATTTCAAAAATATAAAAATTAACTAGCAAAAAGGGAATGTGGTATGTCATAGTATTAGTGCAATATATCTTTTCCTGCATCGTTTTTTTTTTCTAAAACTGAATATTACTTATGAAAAGTTTTAAAAGTCGTCCATATTAATTAGCATAATGTATGAGAAGTTGAGATAAATATTAGTATTTAACAATATGCAAATCACCATCACATTTCGTTCATCAGTACTTCTCCTATGAACATTAAAGAAATAGCTAATTCTACGTTTTATTATGGCTAGAATCACACATTTATATGATGAATGTAAAGCATCAGATTCAAATTATTTTCCAAAACAATTCATTTATATCAAGTTGAGTATTATGTTTTTGGTGTGTTTGCGGAAATAACTCAACATTTTGTTTTAGGTTTTGAGGAAGCTTATGCTGATGTCATAAATCATATATTATATATCAAACTATTAGAAAACTTTTGCATTATCGAAAAGAATTCTCAGATCCGAAGAGCTATTTTCGAAATATGATATGATGAATGAAGAAAGTGCAACTTAAAACCACAGTTTCTAAAAAGAAACAAAATATTTCATTTGTTAAACTTCAAGGTTAGAACGTATATTAAACATATAATAAATTATCGATTTTCCCTAAAGTTATTTGTTTATTGGATGTATTAATTTATATAATTTTTCTATATACGTAGGTAAGCTCGAACATATATCTCAATCATATAGTTTACCCAATATTAGGTACGTACAATCGATTCATATTATCGATACCAAGTTCACTAAACACTCATTCATTTGACCAAATACAAGTTGACTTCAAATTTGAACTGTTTGACAGTTATTCTAAACCTAATTACAAAATAACCTGCAAGTATTTCGCAATTCCGTTCATAAAGCTTTTCGCCATTGAGGCCACGACAAGGAGACGATATCCTCGACAAATAAGCCACGCCCACTAATCAATATGCAAAGGTCACGTGACAAGTACACAGTTTGCATCCATGGTTTTCAGGTGTCTTGCTGACATACGATACAGGATGTGTTTGTATTGTAAATAACCAAAGTTCTCGTTTCATTGATTATAGCAGGCGTTGTGAGGTCAACTGGTTTGTGGTGTATATATCATGTCGATTTCAGAACCGTCTATGAATATCTCAACCTATCAAGAATAGACTTGGGGTGATATGTGCTTGTAATGGTGGTTTGTTCACGCACGTTTAATTTGGTTCTTGATGTACAGTCTGTTCTTGACGTTTGAGTAAATGATCAGAATGTGGTTCATATGTCTTTGTTATATGTTCCTGTATCATTGTAACTCATCGTGATCAATAACTGAATTAATTAAGGATCAATATAAGTGAGGAATGGTATGAGTATAATGTGTACAGCTTCTGAATATAAATGATATGTAAGCAAGGATATATCAGAGGATAAACTTTGGCAAAGTGTACCTCAAAAACTACATGATCTTAAATATACATCCAGATTCCGTTTTTATATATGCATGTGTTTTTAAATAATCCTTTGACGGTTGTCATGGAAGATTGTTTATTTGCATTTGCAAGTGCGATATATATACAACATGAGGTATAAGAAGTGAAGATGGTCTTTGGAAATGGTCTTCGTAACGAAAAGGTTACTGATTGCAGAACTTCTGGCATCAGCATAGGCTGCAACTTTATACTTTTCATGTCATAATGGAAATGCCACTCACGGCAACACTTGACAAAATTTTAATCATATATAATTATCCGTGGTTCCATATTCAGGATCGATATAAATTTTAGCAGGTTTCACAGTTGGAACAGGTAGTGATCCTGCATATCGACACAGGATGCACGATGATGTGACCATAAGTAGTCTTTGTATTTATTTAAACTTTCTCTTGAACTGCAAGCTCTTGGTTCAGTTAGGAAATAAAGGCCTTCACAAAGAAAAATCAAGATTACGCTTTCCCGTCCTATAAATCTTAAGATAAACTGACAATAGAAACACCACAATATTATCTTGTCCAATAGAAACAACCGCAAATTGTAGTAAACATGTATGTTTTTTTATAAACGATATCTTTCGAAATATTTTCATAATGTTTTCAAACATAAGGTTTCGTTTGTCGAAAATTCATCACCTTTTATATTTTGGTGACGTTTTATTTGTTCTCTTTCTATTTTCCTTTATACCTGCGTCATGAAATATGATAGAAAGTTACATGTGTTTAAGTAGCTAGATGTTTAATCAATCGAGGAAGGAAGTATTGTTACACCAACTTGCTTTCAATCTGATATTGTTCTACAATCCATATACAAACACAAAAGCTTGGCAACTGATAACCCTCCTGATAAATGCATTTACAAAACAGAATGAAACTCATTGGCCTCACAAAATCTCATGCATCTTGTTCAGCCCTTTCAAAACTAGTGTGTGGTCATGTGGTTTTACACCAAATACTGACTATCGTTCTTAAAGATCCATTATCAGAATTCAATATTTTTGAAAGTAATTTTACTGATTTCCTTGTATTCGAATGCAATTACGGTAGTTGAGACACGGTGTAAATCGTACACGCATAATGATAACGTAACCAAACGCGGGTTCGTTAAATGCTATGCCCTTTTACAGGGGGGACCTGTGCTCTTGGCGTCGAAATAGGTATGTTATTGTTGATAAAAAATATAAATGTGACACCAAAATTTCGACAAAAAATTTCTTTTTCTAAAGAGAGATGTATTTATATTTTCAATAGCTAAATTTCGCCCCAAACCGCATGCAAGTATGAAAAGGAGCTTTACATGTTTTCAGGTATCGGCCTCATCAGTCAGTTACTGTTTACATCCAAACATGAACATTGTTGGTACTATGGATAGTTATTTTACTTTGACTTTAAAACTGTTTTAGGTCGGGTTGAGAAATCATACAATTGGTTAATGATATTCATTTCGTATATTGGCCATATTATCAAAAGTATACTCATAAACAAATGGTCATAAGGTTTATAATACTAAAATACAGATGACAGTGCTTTGAGATATACAGATTTTCGAAACATTTTTTGTAATAAAAGGAGGCGTCATAAATAACAATTAGTTATACATATGACATTAAATAAACAATACTTATGGATATAAGAAATAGTTAAATGCAGGTGTATATGATGCGGATAAATAATTTGTACGAAGATGATGATAGTACGGACATATAAAAACGTCATTAAAATCTTAACCATATCTAATTATTCTAAAATAATGCAAAACATCGTTCAAAGTAGGTCTAAATTTGATGCATAAATTGCATTTACATACATTTTGATGTTGGAGATAATTATTCAAAAGTAGAAAAAGCAAAATTAGCCAATTTTAAACAAACAATATCAAAATCAATATCAAAATCGTATCTACCAACATAGACAAGAAATTATATATTATATATTATTTCATAACGTCTACAAAGATTTAAATACACATCACTGTCTATGACGTTAACCCAATATAACACAAAAATTTAACAACCTTGATATCGCCGTGTTCATATATAATCTTCCTAGTTCAATACATATTCTTCCTAGTTCAACCAGTACAGCAATACTTGAAGACATGTATTCTTAGCATGACATAATTGTCATGTTGTATAAATTGTATGAATTCCTATTGGAAATATAGTCTTCAATTCCCGTTTTAATAGGTTCCTTCTTGTCTGACTAGTTTAAGTTCAACATACCTGAGAAAAAGATTTCGTATGGAAAAAAATATTCCCGAATACTTGTAATGTGACACAATAGTTTAGTTTTATATAGTTTACCGTTTTGAAGACGCCTTACGTGTATGCAAAATGAAATCGAATGCATGATAACAAGTCCATCTAATTAGACAAGAGCGCCTATATATTTTAGAGACAAAAAAACTCCACAGTTGCAATGTGAAGAAGTTGCATAATTTATGCATTCTATCAGCAGTGAATGCAAGTTTGAAGTTAGATTCGTGTACCATATTGTCAAGATCTATCAGTTCTCCTAACCTATTAAATCCCAAATTTCGTGAAACAAGATGGCATATCAATATAAACTAAATGATGCATTAGAAGTTTGGTTATGAGGCAAGAAGACGTCATTTTCGGTAACAATGGGAATATGATGTTCAGGGAAAAAACTCAACCAAACTATTGTTTGTTCAACCCTTTGATCTTCATAACACCTCGTATAAAAACTTTAAAACGAAGTAATAAAATGGATGTCCTAACAAAATCGAAAATTATAACTAAATTACTAAAATAAATAAATTATTCGAAGTAAAACGTTGTTGAACAACCTGATGGAATATAGTTCCTACACGTCTATTGTCCCAATTAACTTCATATCGTCATCTTGCCCAAGCGAATTTGTCTACCTTTATTAACTATTTACTAGGCATATCCTAAGAAACGTTTTTTAACTTGGCCTTTGAACTTTCTGTATAATTCGGGTTGAACTAAGGAGAAAAACCCGCAATAATGTTCGGTGCTTATACATACGATTTTGTTTCTGGCGTGTCACTAGATCCACTTATATTACCCATACCTTCATACCTTAATTAGCTAAAGCAGGGGTGAGTAAATGAGCTAAATCCTTTTTTTATTATATTTTATTACAAATATAATGTCATGTATAGCAAAAACCTGAAATGTACACGCAGTTCGTAAAACGCATACATCATATAAACTGACGTCTAAAAGAAACAAAAGTTGGTTATCCCCGTTAATTCTAAGTAAGTTTCAAAATTCTATCGTTTTTCGTTCTTTTATCAAATTAATACAAAAGATGGTTAAGTTCTTTTGGGCGGTAGTTTAGATCATGGAATCACGTACAGTTCGTGTCACGCATAATATTTGAAATGCACGAGCGTGTATGACAAACGTCTTGAAATGTACTGCAGCATGTGTATCTTCGAATTCACGTGCTACTCCATATCGCAAAAGATGTCATGGACTGTAATGTTAAGAAATACGTATTTTCAATACGATTAGTTTAATAATAATTGATACTTCTGTCTTAGTGTAACTTGCTATGCACAAGACAAGATGGGGCTGATATGCATTGCAAAATGTTTTTAGCAAATACACATGAAACTCGTGTATTGCATAAATTCTGCCATGCACTTACAACTCGTGTATGACAAAGATCTTAGAAAACGCACATGAAATTCGTATTTCACTAATGACTCCCATTGAACGTCCACTTCATTTATCGCAAAGATCCTGGAATGCCCGTGTTTCACATGATTTTGAGATAAACGCGCGGCTAGAATATGTACCATAAATATAGGTGCATTACTTATCATTTTCAAAATCAAAAGTGTAATAATCTTTAATTTGGATTTCGTTGCCTGTTGAACATTACCATCAAAATTAAATATATATGTAAGTTGGAGCTTATGCCATGAATTGCAACTGTGCATCGCAAGCATCTTAGAATACGCGTGCACCGCGAGTTTCGCCAAATCATGGAATGCCCTCATGTATCGAAAAAAAACATGCAGTTCGTGTATGAAACAGATCGTGGAATGCACGCACACTCGTGTATCACAATGCTCTCGAAATGCACGTGCGGTTCGTTTATCACAAGGATCCTTGAATACCCGCGCAACTCGTGTATCGCAAAAAAAAATCCCGATATGCACGTGCAGATCGCGTATCAGATATATCCTTGTGTATCGCAAAAGCTTAGGACTGCGTTGAGTGTCACAAACATGTTTCTTGGCATGTCACCAAAGCATTTGAATACACATTATTGTCATTAGTACACTACGACCGTCTATTAAAATGTGAACAAAAGTGAATAAGATGTCAATAGATTTAGTTTGTAACAATATATTTTTACCTTTGAATCTAATTGACATGAAACATTTGTACAGAATGTGCATTGTCAACGGTAAAGAAAATAATATAACCAATTCAACATTTATGGGTACTTCATTCTATTAAACCTGCATTGATATAATAATAATATACTGGAACAGATTGAGTTAAGGCAATACTGGTGTCGTAATTATTAGACTTTATAATTCATGTGAGACACAAGATGCCAAGTTATAGAAATTTGAGGCAATGCCATATGATTTGACAGTACACAACAAAAAACAATCCGAACTTTGAATGTCAAATCATTTTATGTCAAATCAAAAGTGGTAATTTAGAATTTCATTTATGTTAATGTAACGCGTTTTGTGATATTTTATGGCGCTTCGTATATATTCATATAAAAGACAAAAGTTTCGACTCACTAGTGTTAATGAAGCCATCTAAACATCGGGTCATAGGTAACAAATGTCATATAATTATAACTTTTTATAGGTAACACAAGTAAATATCTTATGTAAATTGAATTTGTGACGTAATTCATTGATGATGAAACTGAGTAAATTTCACTTATTTTAACCAAAATAATGTAGGTACCAAAAAGGCAGTCTGCAGTTTCCTTCTCCTGGTCTGTAAGCATATGCAGACAATAAAATATAGTTTATTAGTATATAAACAAAAACAAAAGTTTTGTCTATGAAATGATGAATCAATTTCACCAACAAGGTGGTTTATCAGGTCCGAGGTTTTCCGTACTGCTGTCTTGTCCGGGCTTCTTTTCCGGTAGACTTGTCCATAAAACTGAACATCTTCTTCTCTTGCTGGGAGGTGGGCAGCAATCTTCACTTTCGGTGATGGACGATGTGTCAGATGTTTGATTTAAAGACCGAGTAGCTATCAAGTCTGCTTTTCTTTTTCAACTTGAACCTTTGAGAAAGGGATGAGGCTATTTGGAAAGTAACTGTTTCTTCATTTGGTTGTAATCTTCTCTCAGATGATGTCTTTGACAAACTTTCCATTATATGTAGACGCCACAGTTTGCAACTTGCTCCTGGGCCCCCCACACAGGGAACAAAGAAACTGTTAGAGACAAGTTCCTCCTTCTGAACATGATCTGTTGCAATTTACAATTGCGTAAGGATTTCAAAGATGTCCTTAAAATGTTCCTCGCATAATTGGACAGTTGGTGTTGTTCAAAAGATGTCAACCTTTCTTCGGGGATCTTATTATCTTCACCTGGGAATTCCATCTGGTGACATTTACAGTTTGAAGATTCGTTTCAACTTCCAGCATCTCAAAATAATGCAGGATTGTCGGACATGATTAACAACATTTGAAAAACACTTTATTCAATTGCCTTGCTTTTTAAATCCATCCTTGTATACCAGTTGGAGGATGTGAGCGAAACCTTGGTTATGTTCTGAGTAGTCATGGTTACATTAGCTGTGTCTAATTGTTCATCACATTTTTCTTCATGTTCGTCTTCACCCCAAACTTCATTAATAAATGCTTTTGTTATATTGCTAGCTTTTTCAGTATTAAAATACCAAATCGACCAACCGTTCCTTCATACTCTTCGGTGATTTTCTCAGCAGTGTGTCTACCTTTTAGTCACGTACATGCGAGCATAACTGATTGCATTGTCCAGACAAAATGTCCAGTTATACCAATATAACCTCTCATCTGTCGACTCGGCCAAATATCCAGTGTTACACATACACTTTAGCATGTCTCCACAACTTCACCATACTGTGTACATCCTGGGTCTTCTCTTGAATACACGTGCACTCGCGTATTGCAATGCTCTTAAAATGCACGTGCAGTCCGTGTATCACAAGGATCTTGTAGCGACAACATTTAGAACCACGTAGAGTGTCACAAAGATGTTGCTTTACATGTGATATCGTTGTGCCGCCAAAGCATTTGAATACAAATTATTGGAATCAGTGCAAAACGAAGAAAAAGTACAAATAAGATGTGAATATATAATACATTTATTTCTTCTTCTTTTTTACCATTGAATATAGTCGCAAGCAATGAACATAAGAAGAGCATATATGTACAATCTTCATCTGGCCTTAGTCTTGAAGAGAATATTTCTTGATTCCAATGACAAAACTTGTGAGACTTGACTTACTCACTTGAACATGTATATAGTAGAATGATCTGTTTTCTTTTTCACGTGAGAATGTTTTTATGGATATGCTCGAGTAGAATACATTGTTCCTAAAATATAGTTACATTGGCAATACAAATATGTAAAATCGAATAATATATCCCTAAAATAAAGTTATAATGACTATACATTAAGTGTGAGTACAAATAAAATTAAATGTTTCTTATTTCAAGTAAGAATGCAAACATTGCTTTTTGAAGCTACGTTGATATTTCCATCACCGATAGAGGCACGGAGGTTGTTAAAATTAATTATAACAAAAATGTTGTTTGCATGTAGATATAACATTTAATGTTGTAAAAATACAACGTCGGTGTTGATATAAAATACAACATGGATGTTGATATGAAATATAACATGGATGTTGATATGAAATATAACATGGATGTTTTTAAAATATACCGTGCAAATTTGTTTAATATATCGTGCATGTTGTTGAAATATAATATAAATGTTGTTACAATATAACTTACATGTTTTTAAAAATATAAAATGAATGGTGTTAGAATATAACAAAAATGTTGTTAAAATATAACAAAAATGTTGTTAAAATATTTACATGGATGTTGTTAAATAACATGAATGTTGATATAAAACATAACATGAATGTTGATATAAGATATATGATGAAAGTTGTTATAAACTATAACATGAATGTTGACATAAGATATAACATGTTAAATGTAACATAAATATATGGATATGAGATATAGTAATGGATGTTGTTACAATATGATATGGATGTTGTTAAAATATAACATCGTTGTTGGTAGAGTATAACATGAATATTGTTAAAATATAACGTGAATGTTGTTTAAATATGACATGCATGTTGATAAACAATATAACGTTAATGTAATGTAATGTACTACAAAATGAAATTTATAATAATACAAATATGCAAAAGTGAATGCATAATAAACGTTGTTAGAACATAATTTAACATTATTGTGATCATGAAAAATACAACTGATATTACACAAAAATATTCATACACTCAAAACAATTTTCGTTATAGCAAATATCCTGCACATAAGTACACATAAGGATTTTTGAAGTATATCAAGACGCTTGTTCTGACAAAAGCATTACTAGATAAAGGAATGATACATGATAGTTTTCCCCTGACAGCATGTTTGGCTAGTTCAGACTTTGAGGGGAAACTCTCACTCCTGATAAGGTTCTTGAAATCCCGATTCCCTTCTTTGATCATTCTCTCCCAAAATACGAAGATCAAGTCATAAAATGTTGGGTTCCAACACTTTCCCCTGGCGGAAAAAAATTGCACCATAATCTATTTGAATTATTTTATCAAATGACACCGCTTCTCGCATGGAAAGGGTGGTTCATATCACGTTGCCTGCAGCCAAAATGATGCTTTTTAGAACAGCGTCGCTGATCGCTGATTGCGCCACTAACTTTGATTGCATCCAATCAGGCATCCCTATTCTAAACCACAATCTCGACTTACTGAAACAGAGGCTAGATCAACATTTCATGACTTGATCTGAAACTCTTGGGAGAGAATGGTCTTTTTTTTGTGTTTTTTGGGGGAACTGATCTGCGTCAGTAACTATCAACGTCCACTTTAACGAAAAGAAATACTTATTTTGCAAATTTAAGTAGTGTCACTGATGACATTTATGATAAAAAATCATTTCCGAAAAGTGGGCTTTGGAGACTATCTGTCTGAATATAAAAAGAACTGATCATCAGTTTGGTATTTATTTAACTTATTAAATGCCAGTAATTGAAAAATCAAGCTTGTAATATTTATTTCGAGTTACGTACCAACTATGAATATCATGCAATCTCATTAAAATACGATCGCTATGATCTCCTATTCTACACAACTTAGTGAAGCAAAATCATGAGCTCGTTTTAATGAGATAATGATATCTTGTTACTTAGAATGAGAGTGAGTGGGTTATTGATTAGCTCCGCTTGGGTAATATTTAAGCCATGAGCGGTACTAAGAAAGTATATATTTAAGCAATATACATTAAAAACCTTAGAAGATCGTGAGGAAACGATCGTTTCTGGAAACATAACTAAAGACATTCGTTACTGTCCAGTATAAAATAACACTAACCGGTTTACAAAGTAACAAGCAGTGAAACACGTTCTCAATAAAAGATACAACCTTAGGCAAAACAATACTTTCCATTTCCACAAACCTTGAACATAGCAAAAGGAATGGATTTTTTAGGCTTAACAGATAACCCAAATTTTACAAAAAGAATGTATGTTCAAGGGAAGCAACTCGTGAACCCTAGAAACACCCAAAAATGGAGTTATGTCCCTTTACACTATATTTCACGATATGTGTCTTATCGTGTTACCATAATTACATGCATGTTTGGTGCGTTAACTGCCACCCTTCTTTGGCGATATGGGCTGCATTCAACCATGCGTGCTGAGCTTACTGACAAATATGGTGACTGATTATCCTTATCACTACCTCGGGCCCTGTTTGATTATTAGCCAGGTGACTCTTTCCTTATATGGGCATTCTCCTGCAGTCAATACATTTCAGATACCTAAAGCATGTGCCTGTTCCATATACGGTTTGATATCTTGGGATCCCACGGGGTGAAATGTATGTACACATATGGTAGGCTAAAAACAGCATGTACCATATACGGGTTGGTTATAACAACAAAGAGTCACGATAATTGTGACTATCGTTGATTGACCCATGACAATACAGTAAATTTCATGAAAGAAGTTTTTAAGATGTGACTTTGTATAAAACAATCTCACGAAAACGTGGTATGTAGTACTGAAAGTTTTCTATTGCAATAGATTTATAATGATACTGATTGCATTCTTATGTTGTAAAATGGGCCTACTCAAGTTTATATTAAAGGTGATCATGATCATTTTTTCATATGAGTTATCTCTATACCTGGAACACATTTAACAAGTTTTAAATTTTGCATCAATGTAGTATAATCGTTTAATATGTTCTACATTGTTGTGTTTTAGTGTTTTCTGCTAGCAAGTTTTAAATTTTGCATCAATGTAGTATAATTGTTTAATCTGTTCTACATCGTTGTGTTGTAGTGTTTTCTGCTAGTTAATCATTGATTGAGAGTAGGTCTATTATCCCGAGCATGTGTCTCAAATTAACTTTAAGAAAGAGTGTGACGTTCTTAAATATTTGGAAGGTGCACAGTACTGCACGCATTTGCATGGTAAAAGTCACAAGCACAAGGTTGAATGATTGTTTCATAATCATCTAATACAGAATGTATCAATTGAATCGCCTAAATACCCGGGACCTGTTTCCGTTATCACTGACTGCTACATGAAAATAAAGGAACCACTGCTGAAAAACTTCTTACAAGAAACAATTGACACAAGCACTTGTTTCCCAACATGGATAATGAAAGTTTGAAATTTTTTATAACTCAACTCGTTGTAAAAGGTTAATATAATGATACAGTGTTGTTCCTAGAGGGGTCCTGGGTGATTTTGCCAACCTTTTTGCTTGGTGTTCCTTAAATTTTGGGAGGTAGGATACTTTCACTATTGCAAAGGGTCTCGTGCTCAGAATTGGGCAAAATGACCCCTCGGCTGATATGATACCATATGTCAACACAAAGATCTCTGGTTCCTTAGGCAAGTTTTATGCATGTTTTATTTTATTCAATGTACACTAAGGTAAACACAGTGAATGAGGGTCTTTATATTATTAATATCAAGGCGTATCCAAATTACTTTCGAATTCAGCACACGAACACTGATGTAATATACAAAGTCCATACTAAAGGTGCAATGTTTGCCTCAAGATAATGACCTCTGGTAGATATATAGGTGACGATGTTTGATTACACCGGTTTGTTACGTATAATACCGAGAAGAGAGGCAAACACCAAGACCGTTTTATAGTCTACTGTGGGCCTATACAATTGGCAGCGTGATCGTGTTTTTGATATTGGTATTAAAATCATTACGATACCACAATGTGTCTTCACTTTTATTCGAAAAAAAGCATTAAACAATAAGATAAGAAAACCCCACTCAAACATCGTTTCTACAGATATAACCCGTATATAACAATTCTTATAAAAGGGAATGAATCCTCCAACCTGTTGCATCAAACATATGATATAACTCAGTGGGATTAAGAGACTGCAGACTGATATAGCTGTCATATTTCAACACCGTGTAGCAGAATGTATAGACCATGCATACAGGCATTATTTCAACGGGCAAATCCTGATATCTGCAGCTGATTAAAAATTGCAAGACATAAAATATCAAAATGAGGCCTATATTTAATAGGATATTTTAAGAATATTTGACATAATAGATAAACGTATTTTACAAAAATTAATTTTTAAATAAACTATTAGTATGAGATTGGACTGTGTTGATGTCACAGAAAACATCTAAACAAGAGCTGTTGCAACATTTCTAATAAAAACAATGTCACGGAGACTAGCGAGCAGTCTAGATCGATATCTCATATTTCCGTGTAGGCTCGTGAAGGGAGAGCTGATTATCAGATATCCTAGTGACCAGTTACTCAAGATGGCGATATCCCGTGCTGGTCCGGTGATATCACGACTCATGTGATAATCTCGAGTAACCTACACGCTTTATCATTTGATATTGACATGACTGCTTGGCTGAAATATACACTATTTCATGATGCACGGGATAAGTGAAATTTCTATGTAATTAACACATCTGCAACTTGTGAGTCACTTTAGACGGGTCATTAATTTGTTGTCAATGTTAAGGTGATTAGAAATACGTTTCATTTAGATTGAAACAGATTTATTGTAGGATAACAATCTGCAAATATGGCCAATTCTTGTAGATACTTCTATTATTGACAATAGCAAAGATTCTTTACATATAAGCATTTCCAAACATTTCAAGCACTGAAAACGGTATTAAAATCCTTAATACAAATGAATTTATTTGCATTGTTTAATTATAATTAATTAATTATAAATAAGTTCAAGCTTTGAACCAAAGCCCACAAGAAAGGGATAGCTTATTCCTTTAAGTTTGTATTATATGTGCGTGTGATGCAATGTTATGTAATCCAAATGTATGAAATCTTTTGATGATAACCTACAAAACACATGTCTTCTTTAAAAATATGCTAGTCATTCTTGTATGTTCCCAAGTGAATTTGACCACTTCACCTACTGCCCTAGTCCCTGATAAGAATAAAATATCATATTCACCGATTCAAGTGCGTTATAACAAATATTGTAATAAAAGTATAACCTTCAAATCACAGACATCAAGCTGTGCCCATTCAACAAGTGTTCAAGTTGCAGATACAAATGGTTTCTATTCAACGGTACGAATCCGGGTCCACCCTTCTGAATCAACGTTAAGCAAGTTTCCTAGTGTACTTATCCCGTACTTAGTCACGACAGGGAAAATGTCCCACAAGAAAGACCTACTTTGTAAAGACATGCGTGTCAATCATTCTCAAGTCGGTAACGTACACTTGACATCTGTCGTTTCTTTGACGTCACAGTGACGTCATTGAACCATTCATAAAATCGCATTCGTGAGTTTCCATGCTATGACTTTGCTCATAGTGTATGATTATTGAATCTATGTATAAACTTTGATTAATCACAATCTTTTGTCAACATGATTGAAATATATCTTGCGGGTGTACAATAATAAACTTGATCGGTTTTATATCAATCATAATGTATCATTTGTAATCTTTATGATAGAAACTCTATATTTAGATGTAAATGTTATTTTTAACATGCATTTTTGTAAAGTATCTCTGTCATCTTTTTAAACTGATTTCAAAAGATTCATATTAATATTTGGCGTCGGGTTGGCCAGGATAGTACACTCACTTCTAATAATTAGAGTTATGGGTTACAGTGCAATGTTTTTCTTCAGTAGATAATAATGTCCTTATGCAATAAATTTTGAGGTTATGAATCTACGAAATCCATGTTTCATTAGTTCCTACCATTCGCAAGGGTTTCACCGCACACGTTTCCAAGATTTGAAATAAGCACAGGCTTTAGGTCTGCTTACTGTGTGCTTGCTGTATACTTGAAATGAACGTGATAATTGTCTAAGTATTTTTTGTCATATTTCACAACTTTTTGACACCGGATTTGGTGATTAAACTTCGAATGTTTTCAGATTAGACTATTATTATCAACGTCTGTTGCTTTGTAGCCTGAGAAAATTTGTACTAATACAACATACAAATACAATTCTTTTATTTGCTGATAGATAAAAAAAACTTTTTATTTGTTTCATCACTCCTTAACTTAAAACCCATCCGAAAAGGCTCAAAATGCTGTTTGAAATGACGCCGCTAATGGCTGAAATATTGCCCAAGCGGCGTAAAACAATAACTTACTGCGTAAAATGAATAAGTTGTCACTCATAACGGTTTCTTTTAAAACAAAATAATATTTCACGCAATCCAGGGTTTATAATACAGATTGTAGCTCAAGGTGGCCCTTACAAACAGTCACATCGATAACGATTTGGCACTGTACGTTGTAACTGAATCATAGTTTCTTAGTCAGATATTCCGTGTACTAAAACTGCCAGAATGGTCTTGAAAATAATCACTGCATCCTCACGTAGAACTCATCATGTACCTGCACATCGTGAATAAACATAAACATTTATAACAAATAATGGACGAAGCAGATGCAGACAAAGAGAAAAACAGAGAGACAAAGAAAGCATCATGATCTTGTAAGATTTGCTGACGTAGGTAAACCATTATTTCAACATAACAAAAAAATGAAATGAAAAACTACGACGCCTTTGGGATATTTCTGTTTGAGGTTTCTAATTTTGTCAGCTTTTGACGTTTTTGGTGTTTGCACAATATCAGGGATTGGCGGGAAGACTTTTATATACATTAATAAGGTTAAAGTCCATTAAATCGTGAACTCAAATTATGATATTCGTTGTGTTCCCATAACTAGATAGCACACTTTGATGACATTTATGTATTTTTAAGACAAACTTCACTACATACTAATAACCAATCTACATACACATAAATAAACAGTTTATGATCTGCTTAGCTCATATATTTACATTTAAAGGCCATTTTATTATGTTCTTAGCTCATCAATTTTTCAGGAACATTTGTGGTGGTGATTCAGCCCGAGCTACCAATGACACATAAAGGTGGCAACGTATCATTGTAAACAGCGACCATGCATTTTGTTCCTGTAGTTCGTGCAGTCCGTGCAATCCGTGATTGTCACTTTCACGTTGAAGACATTGTTACATAATGCGAGTTATGTAATCAATGATTTTGGGACTCTTCTTGGCAGTATTCCAGTTTGGATGACTGGGACTGAGTCATAATAGTTACAAATGTCACCAACGGCAACAATTATGACTTTGTAAAAGTTCCTTCAAGGGAGTTTTTAATATGAAGCGATGATTCTGAATCTTTGTTTGCTGACATATAGGGTTTTTACAGGCGCCACCGTTGTCCACCGGTTCAGAGGATGGTACCTTGTATTTGTGCAATTATTTGATTTATTAACATAATTTTTTTTAAAGTTAGCATGAGTACAACATTTAAATATTGCCCCGACTTTTGTGTCTAAGAAAGTACAAATATATGAATTTACTTTATAAACTCTCAACACCCAGAGCTTGTTCCAGAACAATGACACATATCTCAGGTACGATTCGTCATATATGCAGCGGAATTTTTCACAATAACACTTTCCCCATGCAGAACTTAGCTTTCTGATTATTTGTTATACTGTATAATAATGTCTTGGGTTAAATCTCGCAATTTACCATTTTTTCTGAAAGAACATCTACATGCAGTCATTTATAGTTGCATAGCTTAATTTTAATTCAGAAGAAAACCACCATGAATCCAGTCGATGCTTTTGGGTTTCACAGCAGTGCTAAACCAAAATTAATGTCATGCCTTTCCCCAATACTACTAATCGCATTTATATATCAGATTTATATGATCTTAAACCAGTGCACCATAAAGCACTTTGCCGTTTTACATCTTGCTATTGTAGGTGATTCATTGTCTGACAGAGCTCCAACTGTTGTAAGTAGAATATGAATATAGTTGGCATAGACCACTTCTCTGCACCTTGATATCTATAGTGGTACCGAGTGATTCACTTACCCACAGCTATGTAGCCTATGTATGTATGTATATTCTTGTACCAATCGTCTGAATCACATCCTGCCTTGTACTTTTTCATAATCTAACAAATTCTCTTGAAATGCAAGAAGATAATTTTACCAAAAAGAAAAAATACTAATTTATGTAAGACTTTATTGAGATCTGTCAAAAATCACATTTTATTTGATATTAAATAATATCAACTCATTACATTCAACGATACTGCAGACACTTCAGCTAATTGTACGCAGAACAAATTTTGAAAGTTTTCCATCATGTCCTTACATATCCTGATAACTTATCGCCTTTGTTTTGATTTAATGTCTTTGTTAGACCTTTTTTGCAAAAATGAAGCTTCAAAAGATTTTCAAAACATTAAATAACTGTTTCATCTCTTTGATGTCACATTTCATTGTTTAAAGAGCCACCTGTTTTGCTGCAACGTACCCGATGACCTCTGGAGGATACAGCTCGGGAGATATCGCCAGGTGTCTTTTGTCGTTAAGTACAAAACAGACAATGACGTCACCGGAAAAGTTGTTGTACTTAAAACACTACCTGCATGTAAGTTCTGGAGGTTCCCGCAATCAAGGTACATAAGTATATGACTCATACAGGTAGATAGTAAGTACAGCTATCCGGGATCACCCAGCGCGTTAGTCATAATCTAGAAAACACCTTTACTCATAACCACAACAGCCGATGGGAAAGTCGGTTAATGTATGAAGGACACTGCGGGCCACAATACGAAACACTGAGCTAGGCATCCTGCTTGGATCGATTGCATGGAAGCTTAGCGCTGCAGTTTGTTACCGATAGGAGAATGCGAATACCTAATTCTTAATAAATGATATCTGGCTTTCTTAAAATAAGAATTGCTTTCCATTTTTAACGACAAAAATGCAATATTGAAAGTTTTTGGATTTTTCTTTAGAATTGCTGTGATAAATTTTCTAATTTTTAAACTTTTAATGTTATAAACAAAGCTGTGTTCAGGATGTTCTAAAAACAAACAACTCTGATGACTAAGTCAATCAAAACAAATATATCTACGCTTACGTCAGTTTACGATTTTACAACAGCTGTGAAAATGCAGACTTCAATCCATGGTTTTCTTTATAGGTGAGAATTAAAAAAACTTTGTTATGACTAAGACTTTGGGTCGGATGAATGACAGCTATTAACAAGCCTCTGGCCTAGAAATTGCACGATTACACTTTATCATTTATGAAGTGCATCAGCATATTTAAACTTCACATTACGTGATCTTAACAGATCGCTTTGCCGCTTTCTTTGGGGACTAAGCCTTCCTGTTTAAGTGACAACAAAATGTTTTTGGCAAGAGGACAATATTTCAAAATAATCAGATGTTAGAATACTGAAAATCATTCTCGTCTCTTAATTCATTAATTCAAATTTACAGCGAGGTCAACCGTCTTCACACGGGCTTGGTGACATCATTCCATATTATCAAATTGTGTGCGAAATAAGCATACTTATACATGTTTATTTGGATGGGTATAGGCTTATGCAAGTTAATAGAGAATGGTAGTGTTTAGCGCCTAACATTAAAGTGAAGGGAATTAATTTGATCGAATAATTGTAGATATATACATGTACATAAGGAATTTCGTCAGTTTGCATGACAGCTACAAGTAGCCACATGTCATGATATATCATCTTACGATAAAGTTATGTTTATCTGTTAAAACATGATGCAAAATCCTATTTTAATTCATCATTCACATCAAATAATAGTAATCATAATTTGGTGCACAGTATGACTCAGCTAGTTTGGTGTTGGGGAAACACCCTCAGGAGTTAGTCACATGATACCAGGTCTCATCCAAGTATATAGTTTACGTTATTCTATTTTAAAGGGGCAGTATCATGCTTTTGGGGGAATATAAGGTGATGTCATTAAAATGAAAATTAATGGTTTCAATTGAAAGACAATGTATTTAAACTAAATTGAGCAGTAATAATTCGCACAAATAACGTAAAGATTTGCCATGCGATTCCCTTTTCTTACACAAAATGAATTAAAGGTGTTTACACAAACTGGCTGCCAATGGATTTTATTTGAATCCTCATGCTTTGTCCCCTGACTATGGATGATTGGCTTGTTCTATTAGTTTTTTGACACTATCAAAATAATACATTTAGCATTACCTGACAATAATCACTGAAAATTTTAAAATATAAAATTATCAAAAAACGTGCTACTGTCCCTTTAAACGGTAGATTGGGATCCCCGTTTTAATCAATCAAGTAAATTTTATGCCGAAAGATATGTAAGTTCCCCGTGATTTTGTCTACGGTATGACTATTAATGCTTGTGTAGGGAGAATACGCTCAGCTAGACATGTCACAAGGTATCATCCAAGAAAAGTGTTAACTTGTGACTGCTTACACGTGTAATGAGAGTTCCTGTTTCATTTCAGCGTGCATATGATTTAACAGGGAAATATAATTTCATCGTCATTTAGTCCACTCTATGACTAATGCTTGTGTGAAGAGAATCCCTTCAGCTGACGTTACATTTAGAAATGTCACAACGTACCATCTATGAATTATGTTTAATTCCAATGTTTAACACATGATGCGAATCCCCGTTTTCCTAGAGACATATTAATTTATAGCTGAAGGGAAATATAACTTCATCATGATTTGGTCAACTGTATGACTAATTCTTAATTTGACGAGAGGACATCCCTTCAGCTGACATGACAGTCAGAAATGTCATAAGGTATCATCTACGAATTAGGTTAACTTGTGTCTGCTTAAACGTGTGATGAGAGTTCCTGTTTCAATTCATCATGCACATTAATTAAACGAGTATAATTTCATCGTGATTTAGTCCACTGTATGACTAATGTTAGTGTGAAGGGAATCCCTGCAATTGTTTTGACAGTAAGAAGTAGCATCCAAGAATAGGATTAACTTTAATATGTTTAGGTTAAACACATGATATGAATTCCCGATTTACCTAAACATGCATATCAATTTATAGCTGATAGTAATATGAATTCATCGTGATTTGGTCCCCTGTATGACTAATGGTAATGTGAAGGGAATCCCTTCAGATGATGTGACGGCTATCTACACGACACGCGCCGATTGTGAGTCACGTCCCATGATAATAAAACGATTCACTCGTCAGTGCTTATACACCTGACAAGGGGAGGCACAACCTCGAGCAATCTCTGTCTCTACATTTTGTTTTGCAGGTTTCATCAAACTAAATTTTAAAAGTAATGTTAATGTCATTCTTTTCATTTAAACTCGAAGTCATAAATAGAACTCCGTGAGTGTTGTGTTATAGCTGAGGAAGTTCAGGGGAAGACCCGTTCATGTTTGTCATTGTGTGTTGTTGATTTGAATACATTCTTTGTAAAATATATCGATCGCTGACTTTCAAGAACGCCTAAATCTGTCAGGTTAAGTAAGAATGTAAAACTGTGCATGGTTGTTAAAACAACGTTCTATCTGTTCTTGAATCAAGAGTCAATGTTTTCTCTTAAGTAATTACACTATTTCGGAATTACCTTTGCGTTTTTGCAAGTCTTATGTTATAACATCATCATATAATAAAATCAACTGTCCATCTGATTTCATCTCATTTGTCCGTTTTGTTTATAAGATCTTTACAAGCCATGTCATGAGAGTAGTTTAATCAGTTATGTGAATCAGGAATGAATAAATCACATTTTCAAACATTTATACTCTCATCCAATTATACGAAAAGGTTAATTACTGTGACATCTTACAAGTGGCCCTCGTCATGAGTCATATGTTAATATCGAGACCACAGGTATAAGCTCAGGGTCACCCTATGTTAGTCACAGGAGACACGCTCCGGTGTTGTGTCATCTCTAAAGATGGAATGTTTTAATTTCGAATATGATTGTATCATATTGATAGTATGCCTTCAATCCTGTTATATTGATAGTTTCTATTATTGAATGAACATTTGTTTGGTTATTCTTAGTTATATAAAGCATTCTAAAATTAATGCTTTGGTCGTAAAGAGACCCACGAATAATAACTTAATTACCATTTTGCCATGTGAAAAATTATGATTATGAAGGAAATTATACAATCCCGGCTTCCGATTTTTGGTTTTCCGAATCGCATGAGATATGGTTCAGTTAAACGAGATAAGTGGAACCATGTATGAGTGTTTTGATTAAAGATGCCTTAATTATTAAACATACCCATTACTATTCAGTGAATAGAGGTTCATGTCAATACAGTACATTGCTCGAGGATACACCACACATCTTCCCAAACTTATCTCAGTTCGTCATCGCGAACCAATTTCTAGTCCGTCAGAAAGCTGACATGTACATTATGTCGTGCTCAAAACCTTTTCTCTTAAATAGAAGTAATCAAATCGATATCGTCAGTTTGAAATATCTTAAAGAGTTTATGAATATTTGTCTTTTGAATAAGATTCCCTCATTCATCTTTCAATGGCATGAGTAGTTATTATTATCATGATAAATGATGTCATGACACCTTTCAGTGTGCTCCCTAGCATATGACATAATAGTAATCGTGACGCTCCGTCTATTATGACGTTAAACGCGGCAGTGAAAGGATACGGTTGCGAAAGGTTATCATGATTATGATGACGTCATGATACCTTTTCAGGGTATTCCTACTGCAAACTCCATTGTGACGTCAAACGGCAGTGAACTTTAACTTCACTTATGTATTGGTAAACGGTTGCGAAATACTCTGAGAAAGAGCTACGAACAGAGTTAAACGTACTTATCGTACAGCTGCGTACCAAAAGTTTGTTCACCTGGTAGTGTATATCAGTGCACATATTATGTAAGTTGGGTTTAGTTTGGACGTCAACTTCCTAACTTCATCAGAACCGACAGGAATCACTCATTGTCAATGTGAGAAATAACCATTCTTTATAAACATTGTTCGGAATCTTCTTGTCTTCTGTGCAATCTTCTTGTCTTCGAATTTTGGGGTCATTTAAAAAATAGATTTTCTTCAATTACCATATTGACTCTCTGAGAACAATCAACACAATTATATAAACTAAATGCTAGGGACAAATATGACGCTTGTTTGAAGCGGTGATCTAAATGAAGCATGGCTTTTCTTAAAATAAAATTTTTGGCCATTGATAGCTTCAGTGACATGCCACAATGTTGCGGGTAGTTATATCTATTAGGTAAGAAATGCAGCTATATATGTTGACGCACAATGAATATAAACCTCTGAGAGCAACGTGTTGTTTTCACTTTCTTTGTTCATATAGCTTGGTGTAAAGTAACCTTTTGTTCAGATTCAAATGACTTCATAAAACAAATATACAAAGTATATATCAACAAAACTGCCGTGTGTATTCATTGATAGTGTCTTCACAAAGTAAGCCTGTTACACGTACATAGGCGCATGTAAAAAGTTGAGTTAATGTACTAAACCAAGATGTAGAAATTAAACTCATTAAACCTTAAAATCTATCTTCTCCGTGCAAAAACGTAAGCTTGTGTATTTAGCAATTACAACCAGACTTGTTGTCCGCAATGTTAAGAGCTACCGGAAAATGAAGCGATCGCAATGAAATGTGTTTTGTTGCATGGTATGCGAGATATTTGAAGAGTTGATACCAAAACATGCAAGATCTTAACAAATGCTTGGCTTTCGAAGGATTGTCCTATCTAGGAATTTGTACCCGGTGATGGTTTATTGTCTTTTTGTTAACTTCCTTCTCTTGAGTGAATGAATGCCTTTTACATACATTTTTGAGTGGAATTTAGAAGGAGGAAGTAGGATAAGATAGATGTTTGTAAATGCCAACTTTTTAAATCTGAAGTTCAGAGTTAAAAGAATTTCATGATTTTAAGTGTTTAAATGGAATGAATATAATTCAATTTCATTCCTTACTAGTCATATAGTTTGACAAAATGCTTAACCATGATGTTAAACATAACTTAAACCTTATTCAGCACTTAAGCATACATACCAGGCACATAATGTATAGCATTATCCTCCAGTTCTTAATGATAGTTATTTATTCTTCAAGATATTTTTTTTTTATAAACTTTGAATAAATCTAGAAAAATTATGTTTATGGTAACCTCCAAAACAAAACGGTAATTGATTTTATTTTAAGCAATGACTGCACAATATAAATCGTGTAATGAATGACTCCTTGCCAAATTTGTTTTGTACTATATTCGATAACCCTTTGGCTTCAAATAGTAATTACCTGGTTATAATCTGCAAACATTCCTGTCTCCTGTACACAAATAAATAAGGAGGTGAAATATGCCCCTGTATACACCCTGCTTCCTGGTAACAATCACAACATGGATGATCCTTGAACTCCACTCGATAATCCGCTCAGATTTGTGAATGGAATAACGGATATCATGCATTCTCGTCTCTGATTGGTTGAAATCCTAGCATGCGCGAATCATGCAACATGCGGTTTCTCTTGTATTATTTTGACAACTGATTAGCAACATAGACCACAGAGCTACTTAATCAAGCGTATCGGACAACTGATATGCCCTTTTTATAATTACATCATATGTTATTATTCAGAGGGTTGATATATTGTTGATCTTTACAATGAGGAAAAAAACTTTTATGCACGTTTAGTTGAAAATCGGAACAATTTAAGTGAAATATTAAAAAGTAGGTTTGATGTCTATTTCTTGTCGCCTTTGGTCTACGCTTGCTTTTATAAGAATGTACTGTTTATGCTTCGCGTGATGCTACGTTAAACTGATGAGTCAGATTGGCTTTCGATCCACAGTAAGACAACTTACCAATGGTTATGATTATGATATTATACGAAAATTGATAGCATTAAAGATAAAGTACAAAATTATACGTTGTACAAGTGATTTTCATTTTGTGGTTGATACTTCATCAGGTAATGAATGAAGAAATATCTAATTTCAAGATGTTGATATATTCCAATAAACTTTGTTTTCCAGTATTTTTGCATAAAGGGTAGTATTGTAAAATGTATTCATAATGTTATTAACAAAATCGAATCACACATAATTAAAGTAATTGCAGCCAATGAATTTCCCTAGGGTTGAATAGACCAGTAGAAGTAGTAGTGGAAATAGTAGTAGTAGAAGTAGGGGTAATAGCACCAGCATCTGTAGTAGTAGTAGTAAACGTTGGGGTAATAGCAGCAGCATCAGTAGTACTAGTAGTAGCAGTAGTAGTAGTAGTGGTAGTAGTAGTAGTAGTAGTAGTAGCAGTAGTAGTAGAAGTACTAGTAATAATGATAGTAGTAGTGGTAATAGTAGTAGTAGTAGCAGTAGTAGTATTAGTAGTAGTAGTAGTAGTAGTAATTGTAGTAGTAGTAGTAGTAGTAGTAGTAGCAGTAGTAGTAGTAGTAGTAATGGTAGTAGTAGTAGTAGTAGTAGTAATGGTAGTAGTAGTAGTAGTAGCAGTAGTAGTATAGTAGTAGTAGTAGTAGTAGTAATGGTAGTAGTAGTAGCAGTAGTAGCAGCAGTAGTAGTGGTAGTAGTAGTAGTAGTAGTAGTAGTAGTAGTAGTAGTAATGGTAGTAGTTGTAGTAGTAACAGTAGTAGTATAGTAGTAGTAGTAGTAGTAATGGTAGTAGTAGTAGTAGTAGTAGTAGTAGTAGTAGCAGCAGTAGTAGCAGTAGTAGTAGTAGCAGTAGTAGCAGTAGTAGTAGTAGTAGTAATAGTAGTAGTAGAAGTAGTAGTAGTAGCAGTAGTAGTAGTAGTAGTAGTAGTAGTAGTAGTAGTAGTAGTAGTAGTAGTAGTAGAAGTAGTAGTAGTAGTAGTAGTAGTGGTAGAAGTAGTAGTAGAAGTAGTAATCACAATGGTAGTAGTGGTAATAGAAGCAGTTATGACAATGTTAGTAGTGGCAATAGAAGTAGCAGAAGTTGTGACGATAGCAGCATAAAAAGGTAGTAACAGAATAAAATCTGGCGTAGGAGAAATATAAGCAATGAATCGAAGCTCGAAGCATTGCTGATATAAGTACATGTAGATGTAGAATCTTGAACATTATAGCAGATTAATATAGCTGTCATGAAGTAACGATGACCTTGGCTAGTAACACTGCTTTTGTAAAGTAACTTTTTCGAGAGACAAATAAGATCTTAAAGTGCACGAATATAGCAATTGAATCAAGAGCCTTACGTCTGTAATGATACATCTGGTATTCTGAAAATGTTTTCGCTACTTCATGTATATCTTTAAGAAAACCATACGGTCAAGTTATACAAAGAGTGTACATGTACTTGTGTATGACGTAATCAAACATCTCCACGCCTGTATCGGAGTGAACAACATTGTTTTAAGGCTGTTGCTGTTTGTATAAACAGTGAAAAATAAGTTGACGCGATCTAGGTGATTATCATAGCATTTGACATTTACAATATGTGAAAAACTTATATCCTCTTATCAGATTTGTTGGAAACACGATATGATGTGACGTATGTGTGACGTCACACGGCAATTAGCTCCAGACCCGGATTCGTAGCACGTTGAGGAATGATCCTGTTTGTGCGGCTCAGTGAAATACTTCTATGTATCTGTGACCTCATTCCTTTCAAGGAATTTATCTAGGATGCATTTTATAATAAATAAGTTTGATATGCTTTCTGCAGCAATGTTTTGCAACTTTGCTGATTCATATGGATTAATTCACGAAGATAAAAATCACATTTTTAATATTCTAAGTTTGCTAGCTACTGATGTGTACTTTATACAGATATGATATCCTTATCTGTACTAGTATATATCATATATAGTATATAGTCTATGCAGCAATTGTTGTTGTAATAGTAGTAGAAGTAGAATATAAGAGATGTTGAGAAAGAAGCAGCAGCAGTTGTATTTTCAGCAACATAATTATTAATAGTAGTAGTAGTAGTAGTAGTAGTAGTAGTAGTAGTAGTTGTAGTTGTAGTTGTAGTTGTAGTTGTAGTTGTAGTTGTAGTTGTAGTTGTAGTTGTAGTTGTAGTTGCAGTTGCAGTTGCAGTTGCAGTTGCAGTTGCAGTTGCAGTTGCAGTTGCAGTTGCAGTTGCAGTTGTAGTAGAATAAGTAGTAGTGGTAGTAGTATATCACTGTTGGTAGTAGTGGTAGAAGTAGAAGTAGTAGTAGTAGTAGTAGTAGTAGTAGTAGTAGTAGCCTTTAAAAGGCTTTGATGTCTCCAGATGATATAGTAAAACACTATTTATTTTTTTGAATAAAGGGGGTGTTTTAAGTTTATATATTGAACAAATACTTAATGCCATAAGTCTGTAAAGATGACAAAAGTTCATTATTCATTACTTCAAAAACTGCAGGTGCTACGTAAATGCAAGAACGTGATTCCTATGTTGTTATGACGTAGTTGATAATATAAGATATGTATTATCACAGATGTAAACTAATCATGACTTCCAAGCATGTCTACTTAATCTTTCCGGTAATTAAGATATCGCGTTTAGCTTATTTTGGGTCTCGTGGACTCTCAATGATGAAACGACCAATGTCATTCAATTTGTAACACTTTTATATTCGTCGTGGTTATATAGTGAGGTTCTATTTATATAAATGAACCTGTTAACGTCGATTTCTGTAGAAAATTAAAACGTTTTGAACTTGACTAGGACCATGATGCAACTTCCTCTTGACCTACACTAATTCTTATATTATTATCCGTCTGATAGCACAGTTCCCACATTCCATTAATTCAATGTAAATGTACTATTTTTCACCTGACGGTTCCAGAGATCATCCATTGCAGGCACTTAAAATAGCAATCCATTGATCCAATGAGGTTGCTTTTCGTTGTAGCTAAATTCCAGTTTTGGTCGTGTCCAGATATCGTTCTTTATCTACGTAATCCATGTGATGCAAAACTCACTTTTATTTGTTAAATTTCCCTGTTTTCATTTCATATGCATTCAAAAATCAAAAATATAAAGTAGAGGTGAAAGAATCCCAAATCATGATACCAAGAATAGCAAACGATCGAACGGAGGTACTATGATTTATGTCAACTGGTTGAGGACGACACCTACTTATGATTGTACCGTCGATAACTGGATGCTTATATTAAAATTCATGAAAATAAAAAATCTCAGAAAATCTCTTTGAATTCAGTTAGATCACTCGTAATATGTACTGCTCTATGGGATTCATGTCAGGTGACAAATACGTGATAGGTTGCCTATGATTTAAATGTGATTGATATAACATGAAAATCGTGAAAATCAACAATCTCAGAAATCTCTTTGAATTCAATTAGAACACTCGTACCATGTACTGCTCTATGGGATTCATGTCAGGTGACAAATACATGATAGGTTGCCTATGATTTAAATGTGATTGATATAACATGAAAATCATGAAAATCAACAATCTCAGAAATCTCTTTGAATTCAATAAGAACACTCGTACCATGTACTGCTCTATGGGATTCATGTCAAGTGATATGCGTGATAGGTTGCATATGGTTTGAGATTTGAAGATGAGGTTGATATAACAGTGAACACTTTACTGTCGATAAAGTAGTATTTTTCTTGTTAGATTTAATGAAAAAAAACGACACCACCAAAGAAATATACTTGATTACGCACAAACATTCGTGTGTGTAATTAAGAAAATACATGTGGGTTGTTTGTTGTCAACAATTATTACAAGTCACGATATATCTCGTTGTACCGTTCGTTTTACAAATGCAACAATATGGCATGCTTAATTAACCCTTATCACCCTAAAAGTTATTACAAAGCAAAGTTAGTATATATCTTCCTGGTTGACGATTTATGTATGCTATACTAAGATATAAAATCATTACAGTGATGTAAGTGATAAATATATGCCTGATATGGATAATTATTTTCCTAGCAAAACTGAGACCGTAACTTTTATTCAAAACAAGCAACGAGCCGTGTCCCTTGAACACTGTGTAGTGTGTCTTTATTCAAAGAAGTATATTAAGAGGACGTATAAACCATGTAAGGTGCTCTAGAATTACCTCACACATAATAGATCAACCACATCCGACGGCCCAACCTTTTGAAAACAACTTACTTAGTCCTAAAGTCTGCCCCTACAGCGATATAACGGCATCCCGCAAACAATGCACTAACTCTGTAATCGTGACTTCGCTAGAAAGTAACACATCTCCACAAAGGCTTTTTTGTGTACTCGGCAAATCTGCAGGACCGGGCCGCATTACATGGCCTTTTCAGCGATAAAGTGTCTGCCAACAAAACAAGACCCATCCCACCTAACCGAATTGACCTTCGACTGCTCGAATTCTGTCTAACTTCCTCTTGTTCCATTTATGATAACCGCAAAGCGGTTGGTTAACCATACTGTACCGAATGACCCGACCGAAGAGTCTGGCGCCAGCATCGCGAGATGGTCGCTGAATGCAGCACCGGTCGATTTCGTAATCTGGGTGAATTTCGTCAGGGAAAGTTCCATACACAAGTGAACGTAAAGCTCTCGCGATCAAAACAACGGCGCTTGCAACAGCCTGCTTTGCCAAAACTCATCAATTTTTTCGCCTCCGTATATTTCATTCACAAAAGCAAAATCGTTACGTCGAGAGTGGGTTGTGTAATATTTCTACATATTGCGGGTTTCTCAATTACAGTACACAAGAAGACTTAACTTTCAAAAGATGTGTTCTGGAATAGAAAGATAAACATTAAGGTTTTTAGTGTAAAGAGTTTCGATTTCTATGAAGAAGAATAGCGCCTGCATGAGTGGTACATTAAGCTATTACAATTCAAATTGTAAAGTAATGCATACATGGGCGTCGTCAAGATAATGATATTATGTGACCTATAGTTGATAACAACATATAATATACATATTAAATATTGAGACGACTGTGTAATTACTTACATGACAAAGAGCATTTGTGTAAAGCATTGATCAGCAAAACCTAAACCAATATTGCCAATTAGTTCTTGAATTAATACATATGTGTATTAATACCTTACATATGAAACGGCTTATGTTTACATATATCAGTACATGTATCTAACCGATATATGGGTATAAATATTATGCTCAAAGGGTTGTGTGTATTTCGGCAAAGGTTAGTGGTATTACACCATAAACATAAGAATCTTTTATCATAATAATGTAATTCATTGCGAAATATAAAATGCGTGTAAGTATTTATTACATATCGTCACATGTTGCCGTGTATCTATTGCAACCCTGCATGTGCATTTAGTAACAGAAGCTTCTTTTGTTTATGATTCATTCTCAATTCTTTTCTTCGTTCCACCCACCACCAACAATTTGAAGGAGCTGTAACACCTTTTTTTAATCTCTAAGACATTATACTTTTTTATCTCTAAGTTTTTAATTTGTCTAGAAACTGTTATTTCTATTGACGATGACACATTTAGAGTGAAATAAACAATAAAAATAACAGGATATTACATTTAGAATATATGGTACTTCCGGTGAAAAAATCGCTTTTGTACATTGTAAATCGTACATTCACTAAAGGTTTACTGATATCTGCGTGTTTAAAACCTATGAAATATTCGATATCGTGAATGCTGATTCTTTTTATAGATATCATCTGCTGTAGGGGAAGTAAAAGACTTGAGCATAAAGTGTTATAGCGTATTGATAGATTGTATCGATTATCGTGATATTAGATTTGACTAAAATGAGTTTTATTCCATTTTGTGATACGCATTGATGAGCTTAAATGAAAAAAGGAATATTTTATTGAAATGTGACATTTTTATGGAAAACACATAAGAGTTCTTATCAAGAACCACTCGGTGGGGTCATATAGATGCCAAATTTTACCAATAGTATATTCTGATCGAGAAGTATCGATTGTTTCAGAAAAAGTATCATTTTAGAGCTTATCGACGCCGTATAGTAACAACAGAAAGGTTTTAATTCATGATTGTGATCGAAAACCGGACATTGACGCGCGTCAATCAATCGTGATTTTGGAAACTTATCTAAAGCAGTTATGAAAGTTACAAGTTGATCATGTTTGATAGGTTATGTTACTAGTATTCATGTAAGTTGGACATGTAGATTCTGCTTTTGCGAATATAAAATACTGTTTTAAGAATTTCATTCGAAAACAAGTTTTTATCATATAACATGCATTTTGGGATAAATATGCGAGATATTTGGAATCAATATATTGAATATAATGAATTATGCCATTTATGTTCGCATCAAAGCAAAACAGCATGTGATGAAAATCAGGAAGTGCCTCTTTAAAGCCTTTCTGTTATCGTCATATCGTACAATGAAGTTTCTGTATAGAAATGCTTCTTTAATATACTTGTTATCTGCCTTCATACATTCAAAAGTTTCAAAACGTATTTCGGGCATTAGGCATTTCAGATATTCATTCATGTCTCTACCTGTACACGTTAAGTGGGTCAACTCAAAGAATGTGTATGCCTATATATCGAGGGCAAAAGAGAATAAGTCTGTTACAGAAACCCTTATCTAAATATTACAAAGGTAAACTATGACATTTGAGTTCAGAAATGTCAGAATGCTAGCAGTCTTATCCTTAGAATGAAAACACCTCAAAGTTGTTTATAAACTTCGCTTTATTCTCAAGCATTTCAACATGTTTTATTTACATTTATAAAATAAACATTGAAATAGGGGATAACATTTTCTAAAAAAATGAAAATAAAATTCAATATCTTTAGTTAATAAAACGAAGAAAAAGAATAATAGCATGCATATCATCTTAATGCATTAATAGATAGCACTTAATATCTTAATAACTTTAACAACTTATGAAAGGGACACAATAATACAAAGATTCTGCAGAATGCATACTACGGCAGATACAGATATAAATGTTTACTTATATCACTTACATATTTCTCAAATATATAATGTTTTGAATCCCATAATGATAAATCATTCTCGAGCTGAAATGATGATTCCGAATACATCACAAACTTTATCCAAAACTGTGGTTTTACTAAAAGAACATTTGTACAACATGCACTCTTGAATGAAGTCATAAAACCTACGTGTATCAGAGCTAGACTAATAACCATTATCTAAAATGATAAAACTATAAAACGATTACTATATTCCAAATGAGCCTCTGACAAATGGTTATTTCAGAGTAGTTAACTGCAGATCTAGACTTGCTCTTCCAGACAATATGTTCAGGACAAAACACTTTAAAGTACAGTCAGAGTGTTAGGCTGGTATCAGATGATATATGATTGTTTTGATACAATCCCTGACCTCTTAGCTGACCTAATAACGATGAGACTTTGCACCTGACTAAAGGTGGGATCGACGTGAAATACCTACCTTGATATGGGAAGGTATTACACTTCAGCTATGCCAGTGTGTACCACCACACAGGGTGATACGGATATCTACACTTGTTCATTGCATAGTTGACAGCGACTGACAGTGACCATGTGAGAGCGTACCATGATCTGATAATATTGCCGGTATTTCGAAAGTAAATACTCAGAGCTGAAGATATCTAAAGTGCAAAATAAATGGAAAGCCCTTAATGATATACTAAGGAATTTCTCCTTTTTTCTAGAATAAATGATTGTTTTGATGTATTAGTCGGTTCCATATTCCCAATGACGTCGGACTTGATCAGTTGTTCCTCGTTTTACATTCCGGTTTGTAAGCATTACCTTATGCCAGTCTAATACTACGCGTATAAGAGGTTAACAATTTAGCACTATGTATCTTAAACGTGAGTGTTTATTAATTATTCATAACAGATATAACTGTCTTGCCAGGTATGTATACATTCGTTGACGAATAAGTAGTTTCTAAACAGTTTCTCAAGAACAAGTGGAGATCAGTTGTAGTGAAATCCGTATTTCAAAGCAATAAACCCCACTTTTTCATCAACAAACACTTAATAAACCACTGAACTAAAAAAGGAAATTTTCGGCCCCTCCGCTTCTTAAATAAGTGTCAACAGCCTGCAAAATTCAACTGTTCTTTGTACTATTCTATACATAATATCTCGTACATATCTCGAGGGTGATGAATAGTTTATTATTGAATACTTATATTTCTTCCATGCACAATCGGATGAAATTGGGATAAATTATAAGAAGGGGCACACTACGCCTTAATCCATACTCTTAGCAAAGAAAACAATACTTATGTTACAATAGTTACGCTTTAAAATTATAATCTCGTTCATATAACCCTATTTCACTTGTAAGACGAAACCTTTCTTGCATTTCTTCATGACCCACTTTCCATATCTTCAATGTTATCAAACAGACATACGTCAGAAACACACACTGTACGTAAATGCAACACACATGCCACTCCTCTGTGGGTTTACCTCTCAGCCTAGATACTCCCCAAAACCCGATACATGGAATACATGATCTCAAATGCAAGTCTCGATTTTGCCAGACAAATTCAGAAATTCCCATTAATTCATTGCAATTCTTCATTTTCCCTACAAATATATTACCATTGTACTTTTAATTGGCATTTATGGTTTTGAAATTTGTATTGCTTAGGATTATATTGAAGAAACGGAAAAGGTCATCTTTTTCAACTAAGAGTATACATTTTTATGACGAATATCATTTTAGCTTAGGGTGGATTAACAAGGTTAAACTAAGGCATGAGTGTAAGTTGAATTTCAACAATCTACGGTAATCTTAATGCCTTATAATACCTCTCAAGTCTTTATAATATGAGATATCATAGATGGACAGTTATCATTCAAGCATAGTTTAAAATATAAAATAGATTTCATAGAATATGAATAGACAAGAGTAAAACGCTAACATGATGCAGAAGGTTAAGACAGATACTGATCATGAGAAATGCTGAATGAGAAATAATGCAACCGATGTTGAATTTGAAATGAATTGCATAATACATAGCATAACTAAATAAAAGGCAATGTTTTAAACGATGATGATGATGAGGATGAGGATGATATTGTTGATGTTATTAATAATGTTATATTATTGTTATCCTTGTTGATGATGATGAGAATGGTGATGATAAAAAGTTTGATGATGATGATGATGATGATGATGATGAGGATGATGTTGTTGATGTTATTAATAATGTTATTATTTTTGTCGTTGTCGTCGTTGATGATGATGATGATGATGAGAATAATGATGATGATGATTCACAAGAACCTGCTCATCATTGCCCATTCATATTCATGGACATCAGCTCACGAGATACCTCGTGGTCAGGGCGGATCTCGTACCAAAACATCGTACGATGCCTCAATAGCAGGAACCGGCTCGCATGAGTCCTTGTTTACTAGGGGAATACCGCTGAGTCATCACTCTAGGCCGACAAGCTTGCCGACTGGTAGGTAGAGTATCGATGATCTGGTTCTAGGTCAAAGAGAGCTGAGAGCAACATGCACCAGATCGATAATGCAAAATCAATCACAATAGACTCCAAATATGGACTTTCGTACTTGCTGACTCAATGGGGAAACTACCGGCACCTTCTTGTGGTGAATTGTGACTCAGGCACACTGGGGGATGAGTCAAGGATAATTATCACTTGGGATATATTTGCTGACCTTGCAAACAGGTCAAATGTACCTACATGTTGATCTGCTCTTTTCTTTGATGGGTTTTGATTAAAGGATGCTTGGAAGAAAGTGGAAAGAAATAGGACAAACATCATTCACTGCTGAGTTAAACCTTGATTGTTATTTTGTTATTTGATCCATGGCCTTGGCATGAAGAATCGATTTTAAAATTACGTAATTTGCTTGGAGACTGTACGTCATGTTTACTGGTGTTTTTTGCAGAACATCGATATTATTGAAGCTTCTTTGCTATACCTGGAATGATGCATAACAGCTTCCTAGCTCCTTAGAACATAGAACATTTAAATGAAAATAACACAAACAAGTCTTTATTTTGAATATACGATATATATCTTCTACATCGAAAGTGTTATATTTGTTTTTTACAATCTGACATATATACCATTTTATACCTGGAAAAGGTACAGTGTATATCATTTCTTCCTGCCATAATTGCCAAATAATCACAGCCTAAAACGATACATGCACGACGTTCGAAATGGTATGAAATATGGCAACGTGAACATATTCAATTGTAAATATTTCAAATTGTCACATATAGATTCTTTATTTTCATGTACGTGCAATTCGCAAATATGTATGGTAAGTTATATTCATGTAAATTTGGTAAACTCATGCTTTTTATTAAAGCGTTTTTTGGCGAAATGGGGTAAACATGTAGGCGAAGTGTTGTCTAGGCAAAAAAAGGGTCTGCATTTTACATGCGACATATATATATATAGAAGTTATGATTTTAGGTAATGTGGAAGATAATAACCTATTATTCAAACCTGCCCACACATGTATGTAAGAACAATACAGCTGCACCTATATTGTCACTTACACGTCTACCATTCAAGTGTAACGTTTCAAAACGTTTCCCAGAAGTCATTCACGTAACTCACATACCGGTATCATCCAGAAACCGGATTCATATTCATTGAAATTCAGTGTGTTAAATGCTGAGTTAGCTTCCTATCCACGAGTACATCTAGCATGTGTGACGGGATCCTTTATCATTATTTCAATCGCCTTAGCTAAAATAGACTGACGGTTGACAACATTTTTAAAGGACGACATTACAGAAATGCTATGTGCATAAATCCAAAGGGTCTTCTTATAAAATACACCATTAAATTTTGTATTCATTAATACAAGTCGAAGTTTTCATTTATGCAGCTCAGTAGAGGGGTTGAAGGTCTTTTGTAAGACCCAGATGGCCTTAGTGAATAAAACAGGAAAGTAGGGGCAAACTTTACGCATCTCTTAGCTCAGTGGAGGGGTAGCTTGGGGATGTTGGGAAGAGGAGAGGGGGATTTCAATAGAGTGTTTTACCTAACATGAAATATGCTAACATGAAACATGAAGTACAAAAGCAAACGTCTCTAATATTAAAAGCTAAACACATGAACAATATAAAAGTGCTATATCTGTAATATTGTTGTTTCAGGACAAGTGTTCAAAACTTAATTTTAAATAATGAACGTCGTCGGGGAAAGCAGTTTCAAACAATTTCAAAATATGGCGTCTATGATCAAACCAAATACGAAGCAGGTTAAAACACATTTCAGCACATAAGCCTATATAATAGAAAGAAATGTGACCTCACGCCAGTCTACAGAAGCAAATTCAACCATATGTCAACCATAACAGAGGCCGCAATAATTAAAATTAATGGGACTACACGCAAGGGAGCAGATTCAAACATATTTCAAAACAGAGGCCACCATGATAAAAAAAAACTTGACAATGATGGGACTTACGCCAGTCTACGGAAGCAGGTTCAAACACATTCAACAAATAGGCCAATATAATAAAAAGCAAGGTGACTAAACGCCAGTCTAGGCTGCACCCCGGAAACAGGTAGAAACATGAATGATCGTGTAGACAGGTGACCTTGATAAGTGTCCTACATGTACATTCACCTGGTGGTATGGTGCGTGGGAGTCCGGCATCCCCCATCATAAACCTCTGTTTGTGCCAAGAGGTCCCGGAACTACATGCTGATATTTGACATGAAGGGAACAAGCAACATAAAAAGTTACTTGAAATTGATTTGACACTTTCACATTTACCGCAACCCTTGGTTGTTCGTATCTTGGGATATATACGACAAAGTTAGGGATATTCATGATATCAAATGAGATTTTTATGAAATACGATTTTAACTCATTCCAAATCATATACTTAGAGATTTCCTTTGCTTTATTATTGAATATATTTATCAAATGGAAAGACTTGGAATAGATAATTTTGCATTACATCTATAGGAACAACCCATTTACTGTCGATGGATAGAATTTATTGTTTGACAATGCATTGCTGATGTTTCTTGCAATAAATGATTTGACACAATTTCAAAAGTGATCGGGTATATAATGATTTATCAATAAATTATCAATTTATATCAAATCTTATAATCCATTTAAGATCTTTAAAATGAACTATACACTCGTTTTTACAGCGAAAGTGGAGTGTTTATTCACTACATCACGAAAAATATTGCCCCAAACTTAATTATGGAAAGTTGTGTTGTACAATCTATCTCCAAATCTATTACAGATTTATGTATAGCTATGCAAGGAATGTTGCATTTACTACTTCAAAAATGGATGAACATCATCCTAAAATAAACAGTAAAATTGCAAACTTCGTACATTTAACAAGCAAGTACTCGTGTAAATTATAAGCTCAAGGTTAAAGTACAACGAATTGATATCTATGTGCCTTGTTGACAACCAAACTAACTCTTATACCTTCTAGTTCATATTTTGATCAAAATCAAATAAAGTGGCCATTACAATATACACTTGCTAGCAGTTGCATTTTCATAAGCATATGTTACAGCCTCAGAACATCAGACTCATTTAAAGTCTAGGGGGATCGGCGTCTGTCTGAGGCCTGAGATAGACATCACCCCTCCCCCCTCCCCATCGGTTATCTAGTAACGAGTACATCCGTTCTGGTGGGATTTTCCTCGTAGCATCGCCCCCTTTCTTACTTACTAGCTTATATTCACCTGTATGTGTAGGTGTATTCTGAAGGTCGTCTACTTTCCATGCTTCCAAAGATTGAATTTGCAAAAGGGGAAAACTTTGTGAATGAACAATCGAACGACAATAAGGCAATGCCAATCCTTCATTCATTAAACTGAAACAAATCTTAAATGGTAATGTTGAAGGGTGATGAACATGTAGTCAATCGGGGTTATACTGAAACAAGACCACAGATCATTATCGACAGGATTTTAAGAAATTAATCAAAATTTAAATCATTTTTCACAACATTAAAGCAGTTTTGGTAGCAATATGAGATTATGTTTATACTCGTCATCTTTAATCAATGTGGCTTTTCTGCACACACTATAGCACTTTATCACTGCAAAAACTGTTAAAAATTTACTATTAAAGAAAATTTGGAATTTAGCCTCGTTATCAGTTATCATGATATGGAAAGATTAAGATAAGTGAGAAAATTGTTTCATATAAGGCTTTGTAAAATATAAATTTAGGTTCACATTTGAAGTCCACAAGAGAAATGTCGGTCAACGTTACCATTTTGCAAAAATGAAAAATACCTATGTTTGACAACAATTATGTATGCTCTCCTCGTGTTCTTAATTGATTACTAGTAAACTAAATGTGAGATCAATATTCTTACCGAATCTAGAACAGCGTTTTTACTTTCACTTTTGATCCTATATATAAATATGTATTTACAGGTACATCTCGGTACTTTCTGATATACAGTCGGCGTTGTAGGTATATATAGAAACATATACGCGGAGAACAATTCAGGGAATAACTGAAACAGAAAATACTAGTACATGTAGTCTTTATCAGAAAATAGATACATAGAGTTCATTGTTTCTTGTCTATATATGGTGTCAACAGATTCAGGAATGTAAATATATTTATGTTATGGGATAACACCATTTATAGCTCTGTTATGGAAACTGGGTAGTTAAAACTTCCTCTCCTTAAATGCATATGTGATAAGAAAATCATTTTACCATTTTTACATTTAAAGAGGTGTTCGCAGTTAGCAAGGGCCAAATATACAAAGGCTATAAACAAAATGCTTGAGAAGTAAATTCAAAATACTGCCAGTTAAAACATTGAGACAATATTATGGTTAATATTTCCAACCACGAATAGGTTATGAAAACTTTATACTTTTACGAAAGGTATATTTATGATAACATTTCGACCCTAGCACAATATAGGTATGTAGGTAAACGTCAGTGCATTCCTATCACTAAGTTACACAGGTATTGCCTAACCGATTGACGTCCAAACATGCTAATTTTACCCTTATCAAGGGAACAATCTGTAAGCTACGGGATAACGTTTCCGGTTGTTGTAATATAGTATTTTGTAAATTCCAATTATCAAAATGCAGATAATTCGAAAATTTGAACTTTGTAATAAACTTAACGTCCATATTTCATAGAACGATTGGTGAGTTTGTATAGAGCATGTAGTATCACTTACATCATTATGATTGCTTTGGTTAATTTTACCATTTTTCAAAACAAGTACATTAAGTTATGGCATATCTTCCATACATGATTTAAAAAATGATCAAATAAATAAAAAGCTTCACAAAGCATAAGAGTTGTCTCTTTTGGAACGTGTGTTATAATAAAAGACAAATATTTTACAAACCATTCATTGTTCTTAACACATAAAGCTCAAAGAACTAACAGCAAAAGTGCATGCAATAGATACATGTTAAGTAGATGTATATCTTGTAAATAATAAGTACAATAACTAACTAACCGTATATTGAAAAACAATTTAAATGACATATAGCAAAAGAGGGGATAATTTCATATGAGAAATTTGTCAGATCGGCAACTGAAAACATTCTGGAGAATTCCTGAGGTTAACCACAACACATGATATCATGGAGAAATACACGTTATAAAATGATAAGAAGAAGACACGGACCTCTTACCTCAGTAAGATAAGTAAAATCTAGATATCATAGAATCCCTACAATTTTCGGAAAGTTCCAAGTTTGTTCACAAGGAAATCCTGTGAATGAAAATTGTAGTTTTGGTGAACAATGCCGGCTTTCCGCGTAATTGCTATTTTTAGACAAGTAGGGAAAACCCGAGTTTCATGTGACTTGTGCAATGTGGAGATCGTGGTCCGGTTTGTACCGGTTTAACACTGAAAAAACAAACCAAGCTGTGCATATTTGAAGTTAACATTTTATCGAAATTATATTTTTAAGGCAAAAAGATTGATTTTATTGTCGACCTCACTTTTTAAAGTGTTTATTTGATCGCCTTAGACAATGCAGTTCATGATTCAATCTGCTTGACCTCATTCCTCAAAGCTGGACCAATTTGATACATTTTGAAACATTATTAGATTTAATAAACGATAAATAAACACATAAATGTTGTTTTCAAGCTTCATATAAAATCTGCAAACGTATTGCATGCGTTGGGAAACGTCTGGAAAATATGTTTTGTTGGGGTTCCCCAGCCTCACTTTCGTCACGGGACAGGTTAGCACTTGGGAGAATTTAGATCTGTCAAATCGATATTTTGCACAAACGCGTCAAATATACCGAAAACTCCAAAACTGATATCACATAAAGCATGCTAGAGACCTATATTGCTTATGCACACCTTCCAATATACTTAGATATGGAATTAAATGAAGCAAAACCGGTTTCTAGGGCGAGATGTGGCTAAGAATTTCAGCCAATCAGAGCAGAGTAACGAGCCACCACCTATCTGACAGTAGAAGAGCGCATGCCTGGAGAGAGTCAGCACATTCTATCTCTCACTGTGCTCAAGGAAAGACGTGTTTTCATATTCTCTCACTTGGACTATTATTCAGTGCTAAACGGAATATTACCATGACGCTCACCGAAGTCGAAGACGTTGACACCATGCCAAAGAAACAGCAGTAAGCGAAAAATTTGGTTTCGAGATTGTTTGATGTATTTTGACGTTTTGGGGGACTTGTTAAGGACACGTAATCTCTCATGTGTTGCATCAGGTGTTTGATTTACCTGTACAGTTGGGTATCAGGTAGAAGATGTGGCAATGCACCTATTTGGGAGTTACTTAGTAAAGGTTAAATTGTATATTTTCTTAGAATATCATATTTGCGAAGGTTACAAAATATATCGTTGCAACATGCTGTTGTCACATGTTTCTGATAAGTTTAACCAACAAGCATGTTATAAAGGATTCTGTAACTTAAGCATCTCGATTTTGAAGACTGATGTTCTTGCAGTTACTGCATTGTCTAAATTGAAAGGTTATAATATTTTTTTAACAATCATGAAGACATGCTTTGAAATGTCATAAAATAGGTATCATTATCCTTACGGCAATAATGTTAATGGTACTTATCAAATGTTAAATTTTCGTATAAATTTCAAAAAGCTGCAAGAACACTCAAGAAATGCAATTCAAATTCGATGCCATGTCTGTTTTGGAATGCCAGCATGGAGGCGCGTGACAAGATGACGTCATCACTCAATGTTTAGATGGTTGCAGTTAGTGATATATAAACAACTCAATGTGATCAATGGATTGCATGTAATCAGATTATCCTGAAGTATTATAATCCCTCTTAAGCCCATATCGGATTACCCAAATCGTGTAAGTCCACCAATACATCATTCCAGGATAATTAAAAGGGAATCCCCCAAAGCAGCAGTCCTCTTACTCACGTGTTTATTTTTAGGTATGACTCGTCGTCTTGAACAGATCTTGATTTTTAACCAATCATCTTTGTTTACAGGAACCACGTGACAGTTGGTCACGCCCTGAAAGACACAATTTGGCAGGGGATGGAACAAGGTAGACTTACCTGTGGAATGTTTGAGTGTGCCAAACACCTAGAGATGTAAGTATTAGTCAACTTATATTCTAGATTACTCTCTTTGGTTAATATTTGCATTTAATGTGCTCGTGCATTTGCCTATTTATTGTGTAATGATAACGCAATTGCAGATGATGATGATATGAACATGTTTTGTTTTTGTAAAATTAAATCAATCAAAATTATTTGAAAAAAAAATGAATTGGAAAAAAACTCTTTTGATATAATATGAGAAGCATAGATAATTAAATTGCTTCGTATTATATTATGATATTCTCTTTTCAAAAAATATTTAATAAACTATTTATTATTTTATAATAAATGTTTATTTGAAACATTAATAGTTGAAAAAAATGTATAAATATTGAAAACATTAATTGATGCAAATAGTAATTTTCATTTAAATTGAATTTCAGAAATCCCTATAACGTGATGCTCTGTGTACTACCTGAAGACACAATGGGGGATGTATCTGTACATATACATCAGACCCTTATTGAAGCGTTCTGCTTGGAGAATAACATCAGACTGTTGAGGGTAGGTACCTATTTACTTACCAGTCAAACATGACATTTTGAAAGTCGTAACTTTTCAATTGTGCATGTTGATTCTGCAAGCCATTATATTATATGTAGTCAAAGCTTTTGTAGCATTTATTGGTAGAATTCAAAATCATGTTTTGAGGCTATAAATACGTCTTTTGGTTCTCACACATAAGAGGCTTACAGCTTTGTTTCACACCTGGTATTGTTTATTGCTATAACACCTCCGATGTTTGTGACTGTTTTTCGTAGTTTTGTCGTAAATATCACCTGGTTACTGCAACAAGCGCTGCACAAAGCAGGAATTCAATAGCAAGCATGCAATCGTGACGCATGTGCAGATTTTGTTTGTTTGTTACTGTTTTGTAAGCGTCCCAGTTTCTGTGACGTTAATTTGACCTTCAAAGCTCGTGATATGTGAAAGTGCTGTGTCATGGTGGACCAAGATCCCACAGCACGTTAACGCTAAGGAACTAGTTAATATTCATTACATCAGGACTAGCCAATCAACGACGCTCTAGAAAGTCGGTCAGGTAAACAAACTCACGTGGTACATAGTCGCCGGCGCAGATTTTCTGTCGTCTGTAATTTGTTTCTGGATCAAATATCAGAATTCTGTTCTTGAAAAACAAAAACTCGGGCATAATGCGTTTTGGAAAAACCGTATTGAGCTGTAAACTATCAGGATCTTGGAGTGTCTCGGAACAGGCAAAGGCTTGCGCAAATAGGAATAAGAAATGCATTGGGTTTATATAACCAAAAAAATCCGTTATGTAATTTTATTTTAACGCTAATTCCGACAAATGATAATCCGGAAATTATCATTTTGATTTTCAACAAATAGAAAGTGTCTTGCAGTTTCAACATGCGTTGTTAAATGCTTATGAAACTAAAAACTCTGACATAATATTGATTGTGTTTTAGAGATGCATTAACCTATAATATTGTAAATCATGCGTCTCATGAAAGTGACACAATATGTCAAATAAATTCATATCTAAATTATTTCACTTTATCTTTTTTCAATGTGCTAATGATAATTATTCTCTATTCCAGGTGGACAGCGAGGATAAACTCGGACATGTGGTCAACCACCGTCCTGGTCAGAAACTTAACGATAACGATGTTGCAGCTGGGAGAGTTGTCTCCCCTGATGCTGGTTGCGTCATCGTCGCCTACCCTGAAGAGGAGCTGAGCGCATCTGATGTCGCTGTGACGTCATTCTACAAAGAGGCAGGCAAGATGTCGGGATCTGCGTCTGTCATAACAATCCCGGCATGAAGTGTCGGCCATGACTTTCCTGGACAAAATTAGGTAAATATTTACCCAAGATGTGTTGAAGTTAAATTGGATAATGAAATCATAATGATTTCGAGATTGCGTTGAAATTTTATTTGAAGAATTCATTCCACAAATGGGAGGTCAAAACTAATAATAAATGGATGTTTTTCAACGGATTTTCTTGAATGCAACAATGACTGGTTTTTGTCACATTTTACTTATGTAAATCCTTATTTTTTCAGGAACATCCTGTTCCCAATAAACCCAAAAAAGATGAGCTTCAAGCCCTGTAAGAGTGGATCAAGTCATGTGACCAGCACCGACCAACACGATTGGTCGGTTTGACCGGTCTCACATCTCCACTGGGGATCTTGTCATCTTCATTGATACATACCCATTGTCTCATCGTCAGTCATTGGTCAGATTTACCGGCAAGTGCAAGACAGAGACTGATTGGCTACTTCGGTAGCCACGAACGTGCAAATATCTCCAATGACAGATCACAATCCACGAACGAACGGAATCGGACGAAACGTCCAAATATGGAGAAGTTTACATCTGGAGAGAAGAAACAGAACTGTGCATTGTGATTGTAAATTGGACTCGCTAAGATCTTGGACTCATTTCATATTACTATGCAAAAAAATGTGTGAAAACAACCAACAAAGGGTGAAAAAATAAACAAAGTGTGCAAATAAATGAAATAAAAAGAAATGTACATAAATCGAGTGTGACATTAGAGAACACTTTTAGCAATGACGAATTTGCGGATGTCGATTGCAAACTTTAAGAGGAGTTATCTCCCTTATACCGTGTGCGGAGGAGAAGGTGAAGCGCTGTTGAGAGCTCAGAGAAGCTCGAAGAACTGCCCGTGTTAAACACAACCGGGCAATACACGCCTTACAGCTGAGAAATATCAATATGTCTTTGTATTAAATGCAGCTATATAAGTAAAGATTACTTAAAGAAACTTTTGTTTATATACTAGTGCTACTTTTGTATTTATCTTATTTCTGTCATGTTTGCTAATTCATATATTGAAATAAATTGTAAAATGTCTGATTTGTTGTGTTTTGAGTGTTCAAAGAACATTGGGAAAGGATGCACTAAGTCTTACTTTCTTCTTATGACACGTGATCGATCAAAGTTTCATTGTACGATGTTATGATTGTTTAGCGAAATGTAAGATGTTTACCTATTTTGTATGATCGAGAAACATACCTTGAAAAATAATATTTAACTGTGACTTATTGAGAAAGATTATTGAGAGGCATTTAGAAGTTGGTGTATCAAGTAAAATGTAAAATTCATGGATGACAACGTCTTGTTTATTGTGGATATATGAAACAGCCCAGAGACGTTGTGATCCACAATAAACAAGAAGTTGTCATCCATACATTTTGTCTTTTACTTTAGTTATTGTGAAGTTGTTAATGAAGATTGGGCGCTTTATAGAAAAAAAGACGACTTGTTTGTTTATGCATTCATTCATAGTTTTGTTGGTTTCTTATGATGAAACAATTCACACTTAGTTGCTTAGATATTCCAGAAAACCGTTGTGTACCACAAACATACATCACAAATCTTGACACATCTTATTAACGTCGGGCAAAATTTCAAAATCGAATCTTTCAGAAAATAATTGGGATAATTGCAGTTATCTTTAAAAATGACAGAAGATGCAATATTAGCCTATTCAAACCAACCCTTGCAAAGAAAAGAACACATGCATATATAAATTGAAATATCCGTTTGAAAACTTGAAAATTATTTTTATACATAATCATCCAAGACGATATAATGTCTCAATATTCGCAAAGTGAGATCAAAACATTGAACAAAACCCAAGGTACAGTTGTATAAGTATTTAGGTGTGTTATACAAGCAAACTTGTATTTTTAGAGTAACATATTTCTTACATAAAGTGTTTTTAATAAAAATATTAGTATCGTGATAAACGAAACATATAAGCATCAATAATAAATTTCAAACCATATGAATCGAATAAGATTAAAAGAAAGTTTACATACTTATATAGTTATAAATAAGTGAAATTTTTATTGATATTTTTCCAGTGTCAATAAATAAATGATCATAACCAAAAATCGTAAAAATTACAAATATCCCAAACGTTTGCCAAATATGCCATGCAAACTTAAAACCCAATCCACAACATCGCCTGTTTCAACTCGCTGTTTCCAGTTCCAAGAAACCTGTCCTGAAAGTCAGTCACCTATACCGGCTAGATACACGCGACCTTGTCGATGTAGAAGGTCGCTATGACCTCGCTCTGATAATGGATTAACACACCTGTGTATTTCTGAACAAGCTGTTGTCAATTTCAATCAAACCAATCACCACTTGACAGATCAGATTCAATAGGAATGGAGATTAAGTTCCTGAAATTGTATTTACTGACCTAGAGCAACACATTTGCTACCAAAGGTGATGATTTAAGAGATCGTTGAGCGGTATGATCTTACTTTTAACCTTACGCTTTAAGATCTTGACTTACTGCGACTAGTTTGAATGTAAAGAGAAATTTTGTTTTCGGTGAAACTAGCCAAAGACCAGTAAACTATGGCTGACAATACATTTTACAATTAAGCATTGAACAAAAGCCTTAGCACATATAGAAAATTATCTTACAGCTTATGGTATAGTCTGAAATCCAGACCCTAAAGAAACATTATTCAATTGACGACCAACCAAGTCTACTAGAGTAAAGAAAGTCTAGATCACTCAGCTTTAGATCTGAATTTAAAGCATCTTCTGGGCTGATTTTATTAATAATACACGAATTGTTTTAATTATATTGTCAATATTGGAAAAAATACTTCTCAGATTAAATGTTAGTCTACTAATGGTAATTTGCATCTGAAGTATAAATGGTAGGTTATCTTGAGAAGCATCAAGAATTTGTCGTCATTTGCATATCCTTGACAACGGTGTAGCGTTCTTGCAATAAAGAAGTTGAACACCCAACAACCTCTTCCTCATTCATTGTAAGATTTGAACTGAGAATATTATTGTTTTCACAGAGATTAACCATTCTAAGTGTCGGCTACCAGCATCAAACCAGCAGAATAATATTCTAGAATGTTAGCATGATATGTATGAATAATTGTCTACCTTACCCTTATGATAGAATACACACGGTGACATATCATATATATGAACATATATACGCCTATAATTTAGCCAAGAATTAAAAAAAAGTCGTGCTGTCCATATAACAACATTCAAACAATTTGAATACGTAACTCTTGGAATGAATTCTTGTGTAATCTGAGATCGAAGAAAGCCTGAGGTTGTTAATCTAATCGTGAGGGATCCCTAAACATGTTGACTACATAATTGATAAGATATAAAGTATACATTACACTTCCTCGTCTATGCCTTATCACGCAGTAATTCCCCCGAGTCGAAAAACGGTTAACTCAGCGCATAAAATACCTGTTATCGTATTATCATGGGTCAGGACTCCCTGTATTGGTGTGCTATAGGATTGTCTTTTGTACGTAAGAGAAAAAATGTGAATTCATGTCTTATGGTTTTATTGAATATGACAATGTTTGATAGTTTTCATGTCCCAAGGATGATGATGATGATGATGATGTTGATGATAAAGATGATGAAAGTGACGATACTAAAGTATGTTGAAAGTGGAAATACTGAAAATGACGGTATTTAACATTGTACGCTTCCGAACAGTTGGGACATGTTCTAAAATCTCTATAAGGATGACCTTGAAATGAAAAGATACACGATAAATGATTGCAATTGCACAATTTTACACATTCGTCGGCACATAAAAGATGTATACATTTCACAAACATCATGTGCGTACATACATGCTTGAAATATTTGCATATAAACTTTTTAAATCAAAAGTAACATTATCAATAGAACATGATTATACAATGAATAAATTGCAATAAATATACTATTTTTGCTTTCGTCTGTACATCTTTTCTATATCTGCACCGACGTATACATTTCCATACCACATGTCTTAAAACAATCAGCTAGATTTTTCACCTTATAAGGTAATTCACGTTCTTGTTTAAACGATATATATAAAGTCAAGCATCGCCGCAAGACACAAGGCTGGGCTTAAAATAGCAACAGTGAGCTAAATATACGCTCATCTCTCGAGAGTCAGTCATGTTTCAACTCGGCAGGTGGCGCTTCTTGTCGAAGGGTTAGTTTACCGCACAACCAGTCTTCGCCTTACTGTCACCTCAAGTGAAATATATCTCTGCATTATGAATGTGCATTATTCAGGAGCCTTTTAAAACCGATAAACCCCTTTTACAATGAGACTGAAACTTTTCTGAAGAACCCTTGTTTCGTAAATTTGTATTCTTATGAATCGACACCTCGGGGAATTTGAAATATAAGACTTTGTTTCAGGGGGTAACATGAACTAAAACGTTTTGGTAAAACTAACACGTCTCTAACTACTAAAATTGCAAGTCACAGATAATTAATCAAGAAAATAAATTCTTAAATGTTTGATGTATGTGACTTGTGATTTTAGGTTTTGGTACTTCATTTTGGGAGTTCGTTATAATGTTGGAGAAGGCACCCGCAAGCTTGTGAGAAAGCGTTGCAATAAAATCTGCACACTATGCAATTAACGAATGGTCTCTGTTCTCATTAAACAAGTCAATATAAAATACACACAAGAAGTGTTGCATTTTTAAAAAATATTTTAAACAGAAAATGTAGTTTTAATTAGTGGTACTTAAATGGCCATGAACTGCGATATGAAATACGTATATATGTTTCATATCTATATACGCGTGTACTACAATGTCAACATGTATAACATGCCGATCTGAAACATGACAATAACAAACCAGAAAAATAAACGTAAATTCGTAGGTAAAATAATTAAATATGGTCGTGATAAACAAATTAGATTTAGTCAGTAAATATCATGTTTATCCATTCCTTACCACCGACCTCAACGCTGTTTGCGCGTGACATGATATACACGATTCCCCTGTTTTGAAGAATGCATTTGATGTTTTGTCAATGAAAATAATCCAAGAAATATATGCATATTCTTTCAAAATGAAATTGCGAAATGTAACATTTTAAGTCCTTGACAAAAGTGACATTTCGAATATCCTTTCCAAGAATGGTTCCTTTCTTATGAAGAAAGAATTTGATGTTTTCTTCAATCAAAAGAAATATATGCATTTCCTTTATAAATGAAATTGCGAAATTTAAAATCTTTTGACATTGACAAAATAGGACATTTTTAAGAAACCTTACCTTAGATATCGTGTATACATTATTTTTTACACGTTCGTTGTTTGTTTTAAGTTAAGAAGTACATGTATTTCTCGTTATTGTCATGCAGGTAAAAAATGTTCTTTTGCTTGGTAACGAAGTGGAATCTTGGTTAAATAAAAAACGCATTCAATAGTCTCTTACCCAATTTGCAAACCAATTGTTTCCTAAAAATAGTCATATGATTTTTGGAGCTTGAACATACTCTTGATACTCGGGTTACATCTCAAATCTCATCGAAAACTTATCAATTCATTAATAACTCTTGTCCTGGAATAACACAATCCTGATACCGTAGATATGTTCCGATAAATCATTATCGTTTTAACATTTGCTAATGATTTCAAATTGTAATGATAGTATAGTATCAGAAAACCATCCAAGTTTAGCTGGGGTAATTGGTAGGTTTCATTGTTTAAAGGGGCAGTAGCACGTTTTTTGATAATTTTATATTTCAAATATGACACTGAAAATTGTAATCAAATGCTAAATGGATTATATTGACAGTGTCAAAAATCTCATGACACAAGCCAATCATCCATAGTCAGAGGACAAAGTATGAAGATTCACATAAAATTCATTGGCGGCCATTTTTTGTGAACACCATTAATTCATTTTGAAAAAGAAAAATGAATCGCATGGCTAAACTTTATGTTATATATTTGAATTAGTACTTCTCAATTTAGTTTGAATACATTGTCTTTCAACTGGAACCATTTATTTTCATTTCCATGACATCACCTTATATTTCCCCTAAAACGTGCTACTGCCCCTTTAAAAGAAAACCACGTGTTTTAAGGCTTTCCCTTGCACTCCTTTAACGGGACCACTTTAACTGCTGCTGCTGCTAACTCTAATCGTTTTAATCTTAAAAAATATTTTGATATTTGATATATTTTTTATTTTACAAATGTCTATTATTAAGTTTAACCTCGTCACTGTCACAGAAACCCTAAGATCATATACAAGGAAGATTAATTATAGGTTTTCATGATTGTAAATATTCAAATGTTGTACATGTAAACGAGTCTGAAACACTATCGAGTCGTGAACATAAAGGAGGCGTATTTGATTCACTTTCATAACAATATACAAAAGACAAATTATTAAAGTGACAATCGAACAAGAACTGAAAGGGGGCGACTTGCATGTCTTAATTTTGTGATAAATTGAATGATCGTGTCAATTGTGTTTTGATTTCGATTTCCGAACTGAAAGATAACTGTTTTATTGACAAGAAATGAAACCGCGTGATGGAACATGAACATCAACAACAACACACATAATATATTCATATGTGTCATGGGTGAAACCTGTTGTTGGCATGTATACACAAAGTAAATCTTGTCAACAACAAAAATTTGAGCAATTCGAAACAAAATCAAATATTAAAAAAATATATAAAATTCTAGTGCACCGTTGTTACATAATTTACAGACAAAGTTCTTTAAATCATTATCTTTTGATTTACGATAATAGTTTACTCTTAGATTGTGTAAAGAAATTCTGAATTTACAAAATGATCTAATCAATGAGATGTCGTTTAAGCTGCAGATATAGCTTTCTGGCTCCAAGAGAGAATTGAAATTACTATAGAATCTTAAAAACTCTGAATTATTTATACTTGCTTGCCAATTTTGAAAAGATATGTCTCTCAGACGTTGAGAAAAAATATTTCATGTTTTATTTGTTTGCAAAAAATACTCAGAATTTCGTGTGAAATATATTCCACCAATGTCAAATATTCACAGTCTCTTATGTACGAAAGATGTTAAAACCATAAAAAATGTTGCCATATTTTGAAAAATATGTTTAAGTTACGGGCAAATGTCACGTGAGATCCCGTTGCATTATTTCCACTTTATTGTACTTTAGGCCATGTGGCCCATATACAAATAAAATTCTGTTCTGTTCTGTTCTGTTCTGTTCTGTATATAAAATTCTCCATTATATATACATATCGCATTAAACATTTTGGAAATGCGGAAAAAAATTGTTTGATAAGCAAAACTGTCAATCTGTTAAAATCGACCGTGTTCCGATGCTAAAACGTTTCAAAATATTGACTAGAGGTTACTGTTAACAGTAAGTTGTTTTGTTAAGCCTTAACTATAAGTTGTTCTGTTAATTACTTCATGCGAAGAAAAACATGTTATTAAGTTTATATTAAATAAATTGATATCTCAAAAGCTGAAGTAAATAAGCTACCTAGTTACCACAGTCTCATGCTGAGGTAGCACCTGCTGTCGAGACCTTCGACGCATTCAACAACAACAACCCCTGCGACATAGCAGGCCTGCTGTGTTTTGAAAATACTATATTGAAGTTTTAAAACAATTACGGCGAATCGTTATATCTAGGCATTTATACTTGCTCGTTTGCTCATATTTAACATTTGAATCTCAGTTAATGTAATTAATTAGTATAAGTTAGTTTAATATCTTTCTCAACGATAGTACGATCTTTGAAACAAAGTTGTGTATTTCAAAAGGTCTACTTTGCACTTGTTGAATGCGGATCTGCATCGAGAACATTTAATTTTCAGTCATAAAAAACAGGTTAGGAAATCTTTCACTTGTTCAATCATTTAAATATCGTTTGAAGATCAAAATGAATATGAAGTGGTGTAAGGTTTGTATAGAATGCAGAAAATAATTTTGGTATCATCTCCTGCCTTATAGAAAAACTTGTGTATATGTACATTTTTTTAAAGTGTTTTTTTTTTCAAGTTATAAATTATAACACCTGTGACCATCGATAACCATTGCTTATAAATTAATTACCAATAGTTGTCAACTCTAAATCTTTGTTTAAACTAGTACATAATAAATGTGGGAAAATGGTCGTGTTTTGGGGTCCCATGAACAATTTCCAATATCATCGGACCATCTGGTGAGTTCTTCATTGTCATATCATATTCAAAGTGTCAAATGTTCAAGCTCACATGCCCCGCATCGCGACTTGAGCCAATCACGGTCCATTATGATCGACAGGTGCGACCCTGGCACGTTCCGAGCACGCGCGGCCCTAGCAACGGCCCCCAGGAAAATTAGCTCAAGCGACTAGCCGCTCAGCCTTAGCGACGGTTGCCCTTAGCAACCACCAGTCTGTTACAGCTAAATGGAGACAAAGAGGTATTTTACAGTTAGGATATTTAATATTCGACTTGGAATAAATAACGGTATATGTTTGAATGTTTAAATGACAAAGATTTTAGAATTTTTTCATATTTCTACATATTATATTTGTGGTGTATTTTGATGCTCAATTAAGATACAAAGAAAGTGTTTCCAATTGTGTTGCTGATGCAATCTCCCAAGTTTTGTAGCGTGCTTTGTTTTGTATTTGTAATTCACAACAGGTACAAAGTCTGTTGCTTACGCTTTGTTATGATAATAGATAACAACATTATTCCCTCAATGTGTGGAAACATAGGGGACGATTAAGTGGGTCATATCTGACTATCGTCCTGCAGGTAACAAAGAAATTCTTAGCTTAGAAATTAACATGTCACGTTTTCATTGTTCCAAATGCGCACTGCCACAAAGGATACAAAGCATTACAAAGGCAATTATGGAAAAGTTTGAGGAATAATATTATGTTACATGATATCCACAAGCTAGGTAGATTTAAATTAAATTAACTGTTGAAACGACTTCATTGGAGTCAAAAGGTCAAGGTGATAATAATATTACTCTTTAAAGGGGCAGTAGCACGTTTTAGGGGGAATATAAGGTGATGTCAGGAAAATGAAAATAAATGTTTCCAATTGAAAGACAATGTATTCAAACTAAATGAAGCACTAATAATTCAAATATATAACGTAAAGTTCAGCCATGCGATTCATTTATCTTACAAAAATGAATTAAAGGTGTTCACACAAAAATGGCCGCCAATGGATTTTATGTGAAGCCTCATACTTTGTCCTCTGACTATGGGTGATTGGCTTGTGTAATGAGATTGTTGACACTGTCAATATGATACATTTAGCATTTACTTACAATTATAAGTGAAATATTTAAAATGTAAAATTATCAAAAAACGTGCTACTGCCCCTTTAAACAATCAAATGTCAGGTGATAAAGGTGCTCAAATAATTCCATATATGCATTACTAGTAAATAACTATATAATGCATTAGGTAATATATATATCATACTATATCAGCGCTCTACAATGGAAATTTATGTTGTATATTGATACACTTACACAACGGCCTCACGTTGCACTTTCCTTCAAAAATATATCCTTCAAATGAACATTTAAGCAAAGAACAAAAGACAATGACAATTATGTAACGATAGTAAATCCTTTCATTTTTCAAAGAGAAGGAGCAATCTCATTAAAATAGTCTCATAACTTAACCGATTTACAGTACGAAATTCTAACTTCAAAACCGTGGGAGACTATATATACTTTTAAGGGGAGTGGCATATTCCGAAATCCAGGTTTTGGAAATTTTGTATCGAAAGGGGATCTCCCTTTATCTTATCATTTAAACCGACACTTTGGGTCAGACACTTCCTGATTGGTAGCGAGGCACTGTAATAATTGTAATCATATCATAGCTACTTCCTTGTTTGTGGTTGCAGACGAGTATTTATTCATTGCCTTACTAGGTGTTGTAGTCACGTTAATTTTTGTCATACTTTCAAGTTTCAGGTCAAATCGTGCTTATATGGTATGTTGTTGATAATGCTTGTTTTGTCAATTAGATACATACAGTTAGGTTTGATCAATTAGAACTGGATCATAATACCATATAGTGAAAAGTTAAAAGTATAATGCAGAGTCAAGAAAGTTTGTGAAGAATGTTTAGGATGTCAGAAAAATAAGAAAGAAGATATCGATTTCATATTCAATCATTCAAATGTTTATCAAAATGTTCAACATCGTAGCTTTTTATAAATACAATAATTTTGTTTTCCCATTTCCTTGTTCGTAGTTCATATCTTCAATCTCTTATTACTTATACTCATTTAAAAGATATATATCAATGCATTGATATCAACCCTCGGCCGTGTAAATTGATCACTAGAAAAAACGCTAAACAGGCACGTATTCTGCGTTACTACACTTTATGAATGTACATACAGAAATATATATATGTACCTGCAAGAACAGATCACCCACAGTAAAACCTGTTATACATCATTAGATTTGTTCCTTACCAACTTCTCGATAAAATTGCTTCAGGCAATTATTATTTTCAAATTTTATATGAGACTCATATTTCGGGAAGGAGTTTATAAACTTTTGAATTTTGACTTTTATGAAGGTGACCCAATAGAGCGGACTATTTATCAACTAGCAAAATGTTTTGTCTTTAAATGGATTATTTATGATAGTACTGCAGAAAAATCAAAGAAACAAAATGGTATGTATAATGTCTCTGTGATCTCCTTTAATGCTTCTATGCTTGATTTGATAAGATTATGTTTAGCTTGTATGTTTCCCTTTTGACATAACAAAGCATCTCCCTATTATCTCATTTTATTCTTATATTTATAAACATCCAAATGCATAGTTTAAACCATTAAAACCATTAAAATGCATGCAATGCATTGATCACGATAGGCGTGTTTAGCTCTGTTATGGTACCATCACCAGCCTACGTACATCATCGTATCGGACCATTTGAATCATGATATGTTCCCCTGTGACTTCATCATTACTCACGTTTTCAAACTATACTTAGACGAAAAACTATGTCAGCGGTTAGTAAGACGAGGAGGCACGAATCACTCTTCTACCAACCTAACAATACCTGGCGTGATTCGAATGCTTCAGATACCAAACCCTGAAACTCATTCCGAAACCGGAATGAAAACTCAATGCAAATCTATTAACAGCATCGTGAATGAAACGCAATAGAATTTTACGTTTCATAAATTTGAATATTTATAAATTTAAATCAACATGGTGTTATTCATTTGTAAATAATTTTCTCTCAAATGAATCATTGTGAAACGAAATCAGATATTGAAAGTCAAACTACATTTGAATAAAGAAACCGGAATCAGATTTCGATTCTCAAACTTGATTGGCTGTCTTCAATGTTAAGGCTAAAAATAGGGAGTATATAAAGCGAGCACATGTTTCTACGCAGATGATAACATTGATCGCAGTGGGTGTAGTGTAGTGGTCTAGCGAGGAGGGAACGCCTCGCCTATCTTCGTGATTTGACCACGTTGTGGGGGAATCGTGCACTTGAGACTATGTAATTATTGACAAGCTGTTGTATGACGCATGGTGTTTTGCAAGCGTGAATTACGTAGATATTATTAAGATAAGAGCAACTGACCACCGTCGTGTAACCTGTAATGTGTCAACCTGAATCTTTAGGGTTTCTCGCATAGTTATTGGCATTTTGTATGACGCATGGTGTTTTGCAAGCGTGAATAACGTAGATATTATAAAGATAGGAGCTTTTGACCACCGTCATGTAACCTGTAATGTGTCAACCTGAATCTTTAGGGATTCTCGCATAGTTATTGGCATTTTGTATGACGCATCGTATTTCGAGGAGAGGCCCTCACAATTGTCTATGGGTAACTCATTGATTTTAACCTTTAAACTTATCTGCAATAGTGTCAGATTTTGGCTTCATATGCAGTGTTTCTTCGCTGTTGGAAATCTGTTGGAAAACTAGACTTTTTAAATAACAATCTTTCACAAGAGAGAGTGAAACTAGTAGCTAATATCACTTCTTATGGTTTTGCAATTATATCAAAGGTATATGAAAAGATAAAACCTATTTTTGATTTGTCCAAAACATCATCTTCATTCATGCATACGATTGAATAACCTGATCTATTACAACTGTTCCTCTCCCTACCCGTTGTGACATCTGACAGATATTTATTCTTCGATCTCCTTCTGTACGAAATCCAAGCAGTCAAAAGTCTTTAATAGATGTAAGCAGTAAATATAACCAACCCTCAACAAGAAACAATTTTTTGTCCCTGGGGTATCAATAACGAAACTTCTTGCTAATCTGAGATCCCCCTTAACCGAAATCTTACAGAAGCCAATAAACTTTATCCGACACCTTACAGTACCATTAACCATCTAAACCGACATCTTACAGAACCAATGCAAATTACCATCTACACCGACATGTTACAGAACAAAATAACCATCTAAACCGACATCTTACAGAACCAAATAACCATCTAAACCGACTTCTTACAGAACCAAATAACCATCTACACCGACATCTTACAGAACCAAATAACCATCTAAACCGACTTCTAACAGAACCAAATAACCATCTAAACCGACATCTTACAGAACCAAATATCCATCTAAACCGACATCTTACAGAACCAAATATCCATCTAAACCGACATCTTACAGAACCAAATAACCATCTAAACCGACATCTTACAGAACCAAATATCCATCTAAACCGACATGTTACAGAACCAAATAACCATCTAAACCGACATCTTACAGAACCAAATATCCATCACCGACATGTTACAGAACCAAATAACCATCTAAACCGACATGTTACAGAACCAAATAACCATCTAAACCGACATCTCACAGAAACCAATGACCCTCCTAACCCACAATTCACAGGGAACCATGTCCCTCTAAACCGGCATGACCCTTAAAGAACCCAATGAAAAGGGGAATAACTGTAGGTTTTCAGGACAGCTTCGTCGCAAACTCTGGGTCTTTCCATTGCACAGACTACACAATATTAGACATCGACTGTAGCCAGTTTGGTTAATAATTCGTATGCCGTGTTGGGCTAAAGCACCATTAAAATGCACAAAATACCAAATTTATTGTCATAACTTCATCTTTCATCACACGATTAAACTGCACTAAACTGGAAAGTTTGCCCCCTCCCTACCCCACTTCTGAAATTGGTTCTATGGGTCTGCAAGGAGGTAAACATCAGTCTGTAATCCAGTTTTGAATAATCATCGAATCTTAACCCCATGTATTGATGTCCCTCACCAGGATGATGATAACAGAGTGATGAGGATAAACGTGAGCTTGACCTTGACTTGACTCCTAGGTGGCGCTGTTGGTGTCTGTAACTGACCATAGGTCAAGTAGGAAGGGACTACCGCTACAAGACCACCTGTCACTTGGATTGTCACAGCAGTAGTCAAGCTAGATTTGACCAGGTCATCACGGCGATCAGTGTCCAACAGCCATCAAATGTCATGCCTTACACCTTGTCCCTATGTCGTTAGCAAGCCCTATCAACAGTAATTTGTTCAAAAGTGTCCAAATTTATTGATAATTCATCTGTTGATTTCTGGATTCAGATTTATTACTTCGAAAGACTTTCATCTATAAGATAATGTGTGGGAACTGAGATTGTTTTAACAACAAATTCTTATGTGAAATGTGAAATTATTTTTTCTAACCAAAATCTACATGGATCCCAGGTTGCCAAAAGTTCTGTCTTCTATGAAGGGGATTCTTCAGACATGTTGCTTTTTTAGGTTAAGGTGTAGTAGCCAAGGTTCATTCATAATTGCAGGGTGAGATTAGTGTTCCTCGAAACTTTGGCCTGAGGCCTCGGGTATGCACCTCGTTGCAGGTAATATCTAATGAACAATTATCTTTGTTGTAGGATGTGCAACACGACGTCGAGCATGTGCAGACAGAAATGTTTTTAAATACCGAAACCATCGTTTCAAAACTTTTCCAATCATTTCAGATCACCAACAATATTTTTTATTTATTTTAGATATTGGTGTTAACAAAAATGAAGATGCGAATAAATAAAATAGCTGAAAGTAAGTGATTCCGTTTTAGCTGAGTAACACATGTCCTAAGTGGGTTTTTGGTCCTCGACTTCGGCTCGGGTAAATTGAACTGACCTCAGACATGTAACTTTGTCAATACTCAAATAAATATATTAAAGCATTTACTTTATTAATTACTTTCTTATTTACTAAGGAGAATTTACAAACCCTTCCAGTAGAGCCGATTTCGATTTCATGAACAAATATGGTTTAACATTTCGAAATTGTCATAATAAGAGACAATGAATCTATCAAAGTTGACCGTCGTGGTCATCTGGACTATCACATGTGGCTTGACTGACCAGTAGCATTCAGAAATGACCAGTGTCCCGTCTTGCATAAGGGACCAGATTTCTCCTGTTTAGGCTGGTCAGTTGACTTGTACATATCGACTTGACCTGTAAGACAGCCCGATTATAGAATAAATTGATATTTGCCTTGCATAAGCTGATATTAACTGAACGGTAATGTATTTGGGTACCAATATTTGCATGTTACCGCCTCAAATATTTGTAACTTTAAGATACAGCGCACTGAATGAAATGTTTGCAAAGTTAAATGCAGCTCTAATCTCAAGGCTTTTTGAGTGCCTATTATTAAAATTTGTTTAAAAGTTTAAGAAGAAAATTCATGATTATGGTGTTTCAGAGACTAAGGCACCAAATGTGTAAAGACGATGGGAGTTTTTGCATCGCAGCAATATTTGTGCAAACGGATTTATATAAAGCGAATTTACATGCAGTAATTCAGTGAATGACAAATATTATAAATAAGACATAACGCATGCAAGATTCATATCCATGTATATTGCCCCCTGAATAAATCATCAAATATTGGTAAACTGTACATTTCAGCTGTGCAAATGTCAAACACAATCATTGTACAGTTGTAAAACACTATATTAATAACGATAGGGAAAATTTGATTTAGTGAGAAATCTGAACGAAGGAATAAATGACAAATTTATGGATGACAATTTCCTTATTCTATTTTTTAAAGAGCCTTTTCCTGAGGAACGGACAAAAAGCGGCGTAGAAACATTTAAAAAAAATTAATTCAAGAAGCTGTCATCAATTTTAGTGATATTACCACAGTATCTTTTTGACTTGAAAAATTAAAGAAGTTGAAATATTGAATCATGGTCATGTTTGGTTCTTTGCCTGGGAAAGTAGTGAGTTCTGGTAAATGCATAAATTGTCTTTTATTTGAAATTAACAGTAAATTGATATCACATCATCCATAGAGATGAAAGGCTAATTTCATTGTTGTTTTTGTTTCGATTGTTATCAGTGATCATTCAGCATTCATTGTTGTATTACAACACACGCTTAAACAAATCTAAATTAGTTCTTTTAAAAGTTGGGACAAAAGTATGTTTAAAATAGTCATTAACCTGAATATCAACTATTGAAAGGCTTACTTTGGAATTGTGTCATGTTTAATATCTTTCTCGATTGTATAACTAATCAAAAGTAAAATCATGTGTGCATAATTCATAGGGACTTTAATGTATATATCGTAGCGTTTGAAAATATTTGTTGTCCTAGAGTCCTAGATCCTATAGCAATTATATATCTAACGCTTATTTAGTCATTTATAGTGTTCATCCCCCTTTTGATATTAAACTCTACAATGTGAACGGGTCATGTATGTTCGCTAGATGCCAGATAAAATTATCAAGTTTCATCGTCACGTCTGTATCTTGGATATATTCACATATTCATAATATATACACAATCAAATATTCAGTGTTCACGTGTTTTTTTTCAAAAGATGGAGATCTTATGCATAAATTTAATGAATCAACGTTCTAATTTCACCAAGGAATTGTACGTGCAGTCAAACTTGAGATACACTTAATTGATAAATTCAATATTGGTTTCTCAGATAATCTAAGGACAAATCACAGGTGCAAGTGTCTAGGAGCTCGACAGAGGGTTCAGCTTTGGAATACCAGAGTCTTGGTTCGGATCCTGTCAGAGAGTAAAGTGTGTTATCCAAAATCAAATTCCTCTTATTGGTTTGAAACACGTCCATTGACAATCGGTTTTGCAAAATTTAACACTAAAGGACCAATGAATTTAATGACGTCTCTCCAATTTAACATAGAAGTCAAAGGAATCCTTGTCCAGCGTGTGTCATCATTTGAAACACAACTAACCGCATGGCTTCACTTATAGGTTAAATGACAAAAAGAGCAAATAAGTTTACAAAATAGTTTATTCAAGTTTAATCATACGGTGTAAAATGATTCGCAAAATGATTTGTGCAGATAAGTACGCCAATGCTCTTATAGACAACGAGATTACAGCTAATTGCAAGGGTTGTCAATATGTCACTCTGGTCTGCACGCTATCATAACCGAATGCTGTCTCAGAAGGTCACTGTCGGTCTAATTGCGTCTGATCTTCTTACACTTGACAGTCAAGAGTCGGATAATTATCCACTGACTCGCCCAGTTTTCATCAGCATCTACGATTCAGCCACGGACTGGCGGTGCCGTCTGCTGGCTTGCACGTGAGGTCGTCAGCAGCTCGTGCAGCCCGTGCAAGACCCATCATGCTTCATCCGGGTTCTGATCACGAGCAGATCATGCAAGTCGCGTCTGAGACGGATTTGGGTTGGTGTCCATCGATTGGATTTGTGTTCTGAAAGCAAGAAGAACAGAGTTGATCCAAATGCTTTAAAACAAAGCAAGTCTCAAACAATGCGATTTTGGTCTGTGTTTACGGAGTTGGCAAACACAGCAAGTATCCAAAGCCTACACAAGTTAGTGTGAGGAAAAGGTAAACATGGACGGCTAACGGCAAGTGTCCCTAACATTCCTTCAAGTTGAGCGTCCAAACATACCGTTCGTTAACTCTGTTTGTCTTCACCGTTCTCACGCAACTGTGTTAGACCTAGTTTCTATTTTACCTATACTATCTCGAAACCTTTCTGCAAATGTCTGTCGAGAAATTTCTAAGACTTCAGAAATCGTCTATTTCTCTGAGAATTTGGGTTCTCTTAGCAATTGTCCAGATAAACAAGACTGTTCATCTGCCTTTCTTACTGAATTTTAATGAACATTTACAAACTCTATACATACCAGTATGAAATTTACATCTGATTAAGAAAGGGTACAGTGTGAAGACTTCATTATTTTAAAATCGAAAGTATTCACGATTAAGAAATTATATTTTATCATAAGATCTTGTACGTTTTTTCAAGACGTTATGCTTAAAATATAATTTAATATAACTCACTTTTTTGTTTTAGTCCGATGAAAGCTGATGTCATTCCGGGAATTCTACAACAGGTTTAGGGTACATGTCGCCTAGCAACACAACAGCATGGAACTCCATCACGGCAGCTTCACATTTACTTGGGCCATCCTTAGGATACTGTGGCGGAGGAAAGGTTAATCGTGAATAATACTTTAACAAATTAGTATACATGACTATTGAATGTGAAATTCAAAAACCCGTAACTTAATTGCCATCATGCAAAACCTATTTATCATACCTTATTGCATTTTAATTTGAGTACTGCTTAATTGCTTAATTGCAATACAACCAATCAGTGGCATGTCGTGAAAACCATTGACAGTTTAGCAGGCCTCTGATTGGCTGAATATTGAAGTTGAAAAGTCACATATGACATTCTCAGTATTTAGATCCAATATCACAGCAAGGTATTGGTGTAAGGTTCCACGTGATATTAGCGAAACCAGAAACAACAGCTGATAAAAAGGATATCACAATTGAAAATTAACTTGTGCAATGATGCCTGACCACCAGACTACAACTGCTCATTAATGTTTCATTACATATGATATACAACACTTCATGTGTCAAATTGTATTGAAATCAATTAATTGACAATATTTGGAAATTTGTATTCAATACTTTTTAATCTGTCTTTGTATTATTTTGCAATTTGACAATGCCAATAACCAAATGTATCGCTGAACAATTAATTCAATGGTCTGATTTGCAACATCTGGCCTTCTTCAGATTTTTAAAATATCTGATTCAATGTATAATGAGCATAAGAGTGTTACGTATTTTAGATACTTATTGAAAATATTGAATACAAACAAACCTGTTTTATATTTTGTAATGTTCTCAAACGTGAACTTCGAATATGATATATTTCACTAGCAGTAACAGTTAATTTTTATAAACTAACCAGGTGGCTTAATTGGTTAACGAATTATATATATGTTACGATTGCTACAACAACAATTATTAGCATATGTGTTCTTACCTCCAATAAAATGCAGCTTGCATCCATGATGGTATTGTTGTTGACCTTTGACATTGCAAGTTTCCCATCATCCTTTGTACTATTTGCTTCATCCCTTCCTTCCAATACTTTAGCAAGAGATGATTCCTTAGCAACCTGGTAAAAATATCACAATTTAAAACAATTCAAAATAAAGTTAGTAATTCAAATGCAATTTTTTTGGTTTTACTATTTCTTTCCTTTGACAAAAAGTATTGGTAAGTTTATGATATTTGATATGCTTTACATGATATGTTTGTAATTTATTATGTATTTGTGACCTACCTAGGTAAAAAGGGTGAAGATGATTTATATCTTGTGTAAAAAAAGTGTATTTACCTTGACCATTCTAATCTCGTTCTCCCAACAGAAAGCTTCGATGAGAGTGTGTTGGATGTCCACTGTGACGTCATGGTGTCCACTTACTTCCGGTAATACGCAGAACATGACACTGTCTGGATTACTGGAAAGTAAATACAGCAATGTATTATAATTCGATTGACATGGATATCATAATAGCAATGAACATTATATTAAGCAAAGAAAACGTTACTTTTTATAAATATAAAGAGAAGGAAATTCTGAACCATTTCAAATTAGATATTTTCATTATGTCGTAAATGCCACAGCAACTGGTTAAATTTTCCATTAATTGTGCATGTTCTCATAAGTTGAGCATAAATATTACAAAGCATGCATCAAAAATTCCGAAACTATAGAAAACGTCTTATGTAAAGTTATAAAAGTTGATAATTTTGTGTTGCTCTAGCAGTGACATACACCAACGAGGTTAAGAAATGCAAAATGAGTGTCTGAATATTTTGATTAAAATACGTAAGCCTCTGTAGATTTAATACGTAGGTCTCTGTAGGAATAATACGTAGGTCTCTGTAGGAATAATTCTGTAGTTTAAGCAACCAGAAAGAATTTGCATTTTGACCTCGTTGCATAATAATGTATCACTATAAAATAAGAAAAAAATCAAATAAGCATAAAATTTTAAAAAGCAAAATAATTAACATGTTTCAACTTAGACCTAGATAAGTTTAATAAAATTTGCAAGATAAACGAAAATAATGATTTTCTCATAAAAAAATTATCAAATGTTTACCATTTTAGTAGCTTGGCACACTCAAAGAGTCCGCATGTCAATCTGCTGCTCTCCATTGCCTCCCAGATGCTCTCCCTAAGTTCCGCCCCAATCTCGATCTTCTTCCTATAAAACAAAGACATTCCTGTAATTCGTCCTGCACGACTTGCACAATTGAAACTCTTCAGAATACATGATCACGAATACGATTGCCCTTTGCTAATCTTACAATCGTGCATGTGTCATTAAGAACACTCACCTCATTAGATAGCAGTTTCTAGCAATAATTGTCACTAAGTAAATAGAGGCAGCTTAGTTTCATCTAGGATTAACGGTAAACAGATACGCAGTAGAGCCACGTTGTTTACCCAGTGTTGATAAACAGCGCTAGGGGATATCCCCGTAACTAATAGCAACATGACGTCATCGTCTGCAGGATTCCCAGGAACATGCATAAGCCTTTGCCCCCACGATGTTTAATCAATTGAATATTTGATGACTTATTATTTTTCTAGCAATATGCTACTTATATAATGACAATTTCATTTGATAATAACAAAATTATCTTAATGAACTTTGACCCTCTTTGTATGGACGTCTTATGAACCCCGATCATTCCACGTGACCCGAAATATGTAATATCTGATGAAATCAACCAGGGTCAATTCATCAAAATCCTGGAAGGTGACTAATTAACAATTTGTCGACAAAGTAATTTTAAACAATCGATTTTATTTTTTTTACATATTTGTAGCAATTTAAGGCAGTATGACAAAGCAATATTGCATGTGACTTCTGAGTGACAGTAACCGACATCTCCTGAACACCGTGAATCGTAAATAATTAATCGCATTAACTTGCAGGCGTTGTCTAAGCAAACTTTGCAGCAGGCGACCGCAGCCTAATTATGTCATACCAACTGGACCAGAACTGACCAGTAAGATCAGCCTCCATCCCAGCTGCCCAGGGGTCAATAATTCCGTCCCTGGGCAGCAGGTAGTTTGATTATGAGAGCTACTGTTAGTTCGGACTGTTCTCAAATAAACGCCCATGTGTTCAACATGTAACTTTACACAAGGCATAGCTGCAAGCATTGTTGCGTAAGCCTAGAGGCAAGTGCGCAGTGCAGTCATGAATGAACTTTGAACAATTCAGAACTCAAATGTAATGCAATTTGTTCAAAATCAACCTTTAAGTACAGTTGCAGTCATATTTAAGCATTTAACAAAGTTTGAGTTGGAAACAGACAGGGCGAAGCTTTGTCCCTTTGTTTGTTCACATATAATCCCGTCCCGTCTGCAACGCCCTATCTTCAATACTGCTGCAAAAGCATGCTCAGATATAAAATGCACTTACGGTTTAGTGTGCATCATGGCTGGACCACTGGGTAGATCGGGTAAAGTCATCCTCAAATGAATAAAGCAGCAACAAAGACTAAGAAAGTTTCTAGGTCCGAACTGTCCACGTCTCGCGAGCCAACAGCTGATTGTCTACAGCCTTCTCACTAATGCTGGCTAGCTGTACCTGAGAGCTAGGTCCTTTGTAACGAGCTCTCTGATTGGCTATAATCTTGACTGGAGTTTTGGCTGAACGAGGCCATCGCTCTATCAAGATCACTCTTTGTTCGGCAGAGCGTACTTTTGGAGACAGTTGAACTTAACAGATGGTCCTAATACAATGTACCAACAATGTTCACCTTAAGCCAAAGGACACAGGCTCGTATCAACTAAAAAAGATGCATTTTAAAACTCAACAATCAACGCAACCGCACATGCATAAATGCATGAAATGCAAACTCATACTTCGAATCTGATTAAATAATTTTGTAAAGATTTAAGTGGTGGATGTTAGCTTGTGGTTTAGAACTTAATTTCTGGAGCTACGCGGTTTTGTTGTTGCTAAATTTCGGTTTTCAAAACATTCATAATCAGATTTAACCTTTTATTTCCAATAACTTGATATTGTTAATTACTTATCATTCTTAATTCGTGATTACGTGTTCAAAACTATCATGTATGTGTCAGTGTAATATTCAACCAAAATGCCATATCTTACTTATGTTGTACAATAGCATAACATCAAATTGGATCGTAAACATTTGAATATGCAGTTGTATTGAAGTACAATTTTCAATACCGAAATTCTTCAAAGGCATATAGAGAGGTAGACTTAAATTTAGTCTATGAAATATTTTAAATAATTACTGCACCTTCATCTATGTTATTTTATTTCTTGAGGCTTTTCATTTCATGTGTATTCAGTCAATCTAGACTTGCAGAAATAGGATCTAGACTGTATAAAGGCTCCTATACACAGTCATGAAGCAGAACTAACAGAGAAGTAATACAATAGAATTTTATGGAAGCTTAATTCATTTCGTGTTGTGCCTTCAAGTTGAAGAAGAGGAATTAAGCAGTATGCAAAGCAATAGACTAACATTTAGTCTTGGAAGTATTGTTTTCAATATTGATTTTTTTAAACAAATCATTTATCATAACAAAATGGAGCCCAGAATGTGCTTTAAAGGGGCAGTAGCACGTTTTTAGGGGGCATATAAGATGATGTCAGGAAAATGAAAATAAATGCTTCCAATTGAAAGACAATGTATTTAAACTAAATGGAGCAGTAATAATTCAGATATAAAACGTAAAGTAAAGCCATGCAATTGCTTTTTCTTACACAAAATGAATTAAAGGTGTTCACACAAAATGGCCGCCAATGGATTTTATGTGGATCTTTATACTTTGTCCTCTGACTATGGAAGATTGGCTTGTGTAATGAGACTTTTGACACTGTCAAAATACTGCATTTAGCATTAACTAACAATTATCAGTGAAAAAAATAAAATATAAAATTATCAAAAAACGTGCTACTGCCCCTTTAAGCTCAGCAGATTTGGACAGACCCTAAATCTGAGCGATCTAGGCTTGCTATACTTTTCTAGACTGGGTTGGTCATCAATTAAATATTTTTGCTTTAGGTTCTGGATGACAGACGAGCAAAGCAAGTGTGGGTGAAATAAATAGATAAATAAGTTGTCATCAAAATCGTTGTATTGTATCCGCTTAGATGCTTTGTCAACGGCTTACATCATTACTGTACTTATGTCAAACATTCTTCACTCTATTGTTCAGCCACGTCTACATGTATACCGTTTATGATGTATAAAACAAAGGTCATCAAAGTCTTTGCCATAATAAATTCATGAAAAGCTATACAATACAGTGCAATACCTATATAAGCTTCAAAGATTTACCAACGTTTTAAGATCAATAGTTGAATGGTTAAGTGTTAGAAGTTCTTGCAACGCCTTTTAACACCTTTTACCTTTGATTCTATGAAAATGCACACTTCCATCATTTGTAAACTGACATTATAGTTAACTGTTTGTGTTCTAGGTTATACTATTTTATGTTCAATTTGATTAATGTGTAACATGCCATAATACATTTTCTGTTAGACAATGGTCTATACTCTATCCGAATGAAATACTAAAGGATTTTATGATAAATGTAGTTTGAATTCATTCAAAGTTACACATATTTTTTTACTTCATATGTGTGGATTTATGCATTTAGTCGTGCAAAGAGTTATGGTATCATACCTTTACAAGGCAATATTAACGTCAAAGAACATTCGTAGACTTTTTACACTACCATTCACATGCTAGTACTGCCCCTGCAACCAGAATGAGTGAGTAAGGTAAAGCTAAACGCCGCTTGGGTAACATTAATTTCATCCATTCGCGGTAGCAATAAAACGAACAAATGGCAATTTGGAATGTTTGTTTATTACTAAAACAAAGATTATTTTCATCAAAACATAAAACGAGTTTAAGGTTCGCTTAAATTGCATGCATTACAATATCATTGCAAGTGAAAGTGAAATGTGACTAAAGAACTTTAACATATTAGGTCATTGCGTCATAAGCATAAGGTTCGATGTGGTTTCAATGAGACTCAATAAATGAGATTTGAAAAATTCAATGAATGGTATCGAAGCAAAGTAATAATGATAATGTTCTTCCTGGGAATTCAATGGATGGCGATAAGACTTAATAATTGAACCATTAACGTTAAACACGTTACATTTGCTGTTATTTGGTTGTGAATCAGTTTACGGATGAAGTCAAGTTTATTTTTTTTAAATTAAGTGTTTTTATTAGAAATTCATTTTTTAACATGTTTGCAACAAATCTTTAACAAAACAACATCATGGCATTGTGTTTCATTATCTATTTTATGGATATTCAACAAATGAGTTATTTTCTTAATTTTGCATGTAATTTATTCACATGCATCTAAATGTAATATACAAGGAAATAACTTTGATATTATTGACGCAGTCTTTTAGAACGTAACTTAGCAGCAAATCACATTTAACAGCCAAACTGCGAACTCGTTTCCGATTTCGTCCCAAAGGTGTTAGGTGGTTATAGGTCCATAGGCATCACTGAATTAATCTAAATATGATAAAGAAGAAAAGCACGAGCGATTTTTCATAATTGAAACCGCTTATGTTTTAGTAAATGCTTGAATGTGACTGCTATTGAATTAAAATCACGTCATTTAACATCACTTTGTCCATATTCATTATTTACTTGATAGAATTTATGAAAAAGAAAATTCCTTTAATGGCAAGACAGATTTCTCATTTAAATACGGATTATTTCATAGTAAATGCTTAAGTTAACATGACTTTGGTGATATAGATATGATATGGATATGCGCGCTATATAAATATCCATATAATAATACTATATTGTTAACTACCTCCATTGCAATGTATATTTTCATCCATTGGTTGAGACGGCATGTGATAAAGTGATTGCTTACATATGGCGTTATTTAAAACTTTATGCCCACTTTCAACATTTACGTCTCTAAAAGTATAAAAAGAAAACAAGCAAGACCGAATACTAATTTATTTAACGGATATGTTTTGAGAAAATGCTTGATTTAAAATGTGAGCAGGTTACCGTTTCATTTCATCATTATATATACATACATAAATATATTATATTATAATATATTGAATTTCCATTTAGAATGCATCCATCTCAAAACGTTGTAAATTATGAATTTTTACAGTGCTCTTTATTATGCAATTTCAATTATGTATTCGTTTATAATGCATTAAGATTATATCGGTTAAGAATAGAGTGAACATGAATTTCAAATCTTTGATGATATCAATTTTGGAACAGCAATAGGTATATGCTTTGAGCTTCCATTAGCCGCAATAATAATGTAATATGTCAAGGCAGTGCAATTGTACTTGTAAAGCATTGTTAACTATGCCGCAGTAAGCATTGACAGTATTGAGAGTAAAGTGTTGATAAAGCAAGATATTTATAGAAGGTGTTGGTAAAACATTGGAGTTAGTGACTATGCATTTTGTATCTATGTACATCAGTAAAGTATTTAAAGTTGAAGTATATTGAGTAAAGCATTTCAGTATTTAGATAAAGTTGTGGAGGTCAATACAGAATGCGAAGTTCGAACCCATTATTCGAAGTGTAGTATCTAGCATTCACTATCCCTACTTATTTCCTGCCCACTATAGCTGTGCCAATCTGAAAAAAACCATATACATTTTAAGCACCCTTAAAGGGGCAGTAGCACGTTTTTAGGGGGAATATAAGGTGATGGCAGGAAAATGAAAATAAATGGTTTCAATTGAATGACAATGAATTTAAACTAAATGAAGCAGTAATAATTCAAATATATAACGTAAAGCTAAGCAATGTGATTCGTTTTTCTTACCAAAAAAATGATTTAAAGGTGTTCACAAAAAATGGCCGCCAGTGGATTTTATGTGATTTTTCATACTTTTTCATACTTTGTCCTCTGACTATGGATGGTTGGCTTGTGTAATAAGATTTTTGACACTGTCAAAATCATACATTAAACATTAACTTACAATTATCAGTGAAAATTTTACAATATATAATTATCAAAAAACGTGCTACTGCCCCTTTAAACTAAAGCCCCAATCCACCCTCTATCATCCCTTGCCTCATTCGACAACATCCTTACTCACCCCTAACGTACCTTAGTCCCTTGCACCTGACCCCCGAGAGCCTCCCTTACCCAGCCCACAACCCCCTAACTCAACTCTGATATTGAGATTTACGAAACATATATTTAATGTATGTGAATGATTTATGTGTCACGTAGGCCTGTGGCTAAGTAGACCGACTATTTTAATTGTATCAATGCTGCTCCCATATGTATTGTACAATCCTCGTGACACAATAATAAAATAATTGCCTTCTCCTTTCTCCCTCAGATCGCCCTTTTAAATTGTCTTTTTGTCTTTACAAAGGATAACTAGAGTAAGATTCCAGAGTTTAAACTGCGAAGTCGGTTCATAATCGAGGCCAATGAATAAAATGACATTTCTATAATTGACAGTCCTTATAACGGTGCGGTATGATAAATCGTGAGAAGACTCACAAATGTTGGCAATAAACCCCACTGTCTCGCCATGTGTGTAAAGGGCAACAACCTGTACTAGTACACAGATGAATTATATGATATAAATTTTGATGAATATATATTCTTCTCCTTTTTTGAAAATATAAAAAGACAAGACATTCCTACAAAAAGTATGACGCCATTTTTGTCGTTTCTTCTTTTAGGAAAACCATACAAAGCAAAATAATGTATTAAATATTCATGTGTCTTTTTGTTTTCGATATTGTAATAAGATAAAAGAGGCAATTGGATATCAAAAACGCCGCCAATGGGTGGAATATTGCCCAAGCGGAGTATAACAATAACTCACTCACTCACTTTATATCAAATGCGCAATAGTTTTGCAATTTTCTCTATTCCACTATATAGTACTTATTGCAGTATAATTGCTTCATGTGGTACATGGTCCTTGTGGATAACAGGAAATGACGTCAAACAGTGTTGAAATGCCAACAAAAACTTTAATAAAATCAGTCTTTCAATACATGAATGATACCAATCGTTTTTCTTAGCTTCCAATATCAATACGGTTCCAAAATGCAAATTTTAGTTTAATTTATCGTGTTATTACAAGCTTACTTATATTTTCTTGTATTTTCCATAAATGTAGTCACATAATTGTTCTGTAAGGGTATCTTAGGAGAAGCATCTATATAGGCTACTTTTGCCTGTTTGCTGATCCTATTTCCTTTCAATTTGTATATGTCACATTTCATTGTTGTGAATAACTGTCTTGTTGTGGAAATAAAATACTGTTTAAATCAAATGTCAACTGTTTATTGTTTTATTTGAAAAAGTAAAAATATGTCATCACCTTATACAATAAAATTAATTTCCTTTTGACTGTCCAGTTTCACCAAACAAACCTGCAGGGTAAGTCCTAAGGTAATATGTAAAAATATGGCTTTTTTGCTTAAATGATTTATTCATTTAATAATTGTAAACTATCGAGTTGCAATATGTAATATTGCATGTGTCAGTGAGATATGGTCATTGAAAGTAAATTATAATCTAATGAGTCGCTAAGTGTAAAATTATATGCTGTCGGTGAGATATTGCTTAAATGTTACATTTGCACACTTACAAAACACATATCTGGATTTATCATAATTGTTTTAGTTGAAAAATAAAACAAGTTTAAACCATAAGAAAATTATAGAAGAAAGGTAGTTTATTAAAGTCTCACGTGCCTATATTCGTTTCACATATGGCATAACATAACAATATTTCATATGATATAACATATTGCAAATAAAAAGATAGCACCCGGCCCACAAGGCTTATGAGACACTACATTACTTTGCACATCAATCATTATATACGGTAGTAAAATATAGATAAATATATTATAAAACATTGAATAAAAGGATGGAGTAAGACAATAATAAGTTAAGTGAACCGCAGCCTCCGTCTGGAGGGCAGCAAGTAGCTTACATAACTTACTGCTAGATAAAAGATATACAGCCTGATCAGTCGGATTGAGGTGTGAATAAATGTCATATATATAAAAACATACTTCTTATTCAAAACAAAACCCTGCTCGAACGAGTTTCATAAAACTGTCCCAAATCCGTAAGTGTGTCACGGATCAAGGTTTGACCTACTTGGCGATCGCAATTTCGTGAATGGTGTCAGGTCGGGTCACGCAGATATGAAGCAGCCTGAATGATGTCTGCGGTGTTGCACTTCTACAACATCAAAGGGAGATAACTGGTGAAGCATCATGTCACTGGGCGGTCAGTGTTTCTATTCTCGTTTTATAAGCAAAGGTCCAAGGCCGGCTAAGGGAGTATCCACCGGTCACCGTACTGGTCAGCACTGGTCAGTTGTCGCAACATGGATAGAATTAGACACTGTAAACAAAGATACTTTTGTTTCTTTACCTATAAGGAGGGGTTTGCAATTAAAATATTTAGTTTGAGACAATGTACCCAAAACATTTATTTCAAGACATGTTGTTATATTGGACAAACGAGATAAATTGACCAAGGTGGGTACTCAGGTTAGAGATTCATATAGCTTTTAGTCCCTAATGCACTGCAAATGCAGTAACATTTGTTTTAGAGAAAAAATGCAAATTATGCTTAACATAATTTGAAAGTAAGTTTTATTCAGTAAAAAGGCCAGGCTCATAATACAAGCAATTGTCGTTGTATATTGATGCCTGTTTCCTGGCATTGATAAAATTACTAGTATTTGACTATCTAAGGCCGTGTTACGATTATGCAAAAATTCGCCAAAAAATACAGTATATATTGCCTCGCCAAGCAAGTTTAACACAAAATGAAGTTTTTGATATTTTGACCTCAGTACAACATTTTGACTTTACTCGCCGACTAAAGGAGCCAATTCTTTGAGACTCCTTTCTCATATCAGATAAAATAACCGATTATTAAAGTATTATTCTGATACTGAGCATAGTGTTTCTCAAAGATTATTCATTATAGCAGAAATTTACCTCCTCAACACTAACATAATTTCATTCAAAGATACTGATTTTATCTTATGTATTGCGTTTTGGTAATTTTGTCCTCAAAGTATTCAAGAAGCAAATAACTGGAAATCGGTTTGATTTTAACATGAAATTGTGGTCGTACTGTGCCTTTAAATCTATGAATAGTCTTCCACTCAGACAGTAGTAAAGTACATTTTGACATGAACAATTCTCTTGAAAGCTAGCGAAAATCCATAGAGAACTACAATAGCCAACTTTCTGAGGCTCCTTTCTAATATTTAATAAAATAATCCATTTTGATATCATTTTCCATAGACTGAAAATAAGTCTAGGCGATGAAAAACATCAAAACATTTCAATAAACCACAAGCTTGCAGCGTGTGTCTAATGTTGCACAATAAGAAATCATTATCTTATGTTTAGTACACCAATATGAACAGAAGCATAGCGTAATATCCTTCAAAGCGCTTCAACACTATACCAATCATCGGATGCACGCTGCTTGATTCTGTAATCCAACCCCATTCGATATGCGTTTATAGCCCCATCATGTAAAGTTGTCTGCAAACAGTTGGATACCGTGCATATGTTCAAATATGCAAATTCAGCGATTTGATCTGATTCTGGGGGCGTAAATCTCTTCAATTATGTCATTTTAACATTCTTCAATCATTGCATCGTAATTAGCTAACTTATGGTATTTGTTACATATTAAGATGCAGTAATATGAAAATGTAGATAATGATTGCATATTCGGTCTTAATGTTTCTTTAATGATGTTGCTTGTTTTTTTCGCTCTTTAAGTAGTAATAACTTTATTTTTGCTTTTCTTACAGATATTTTACATCATCCATATCTTAATTGAAAATATTTCAAGTGAACAGCATGTATTGTCTCGAACTCCTGGAGTAAGCATAATGATAGCTTTTATTCTAGGATGAGATGTACCAGTATGTCAGGTTGAAATCTAGGCCTGGAAATAATATAGTGAGTTTTTTTTCATTCACTGCAATAAATACAGTGCAATGCCCTCATATATTTCCAAATAAAAAAGATATATCATTCATTCCTGGTGTCAGCACTAGTTCGAAATATTAATAGCAGCAAAGGATGGCCTGACATTTAGGATTCTTTGGATAAGAGGTATTGTCTTATAAATAAAACATTATGACTGGAAAGTATCGATAGTTGAGTTCTTAGTGATGTCAGAGCACTGTCACTTTAATAAATGATACAGCAATATAATTATCAGAAATTAGAATGAAGAAAGATCTTAAATATATATCTGACAAGTTCTGTCACTTCATGTCTTTTGACATCGGTTTTCAACAAGACCTTTGGCAAAAGATAAGACGCCGAAATGAACACGAGGTCAATGAGTGCAAAATGTCTGGTGAACCATTTCATTTGTAGTCCTCTTACAATAATGTCAGCAGTGCAAGAAAAAGTAGATATGTGATGCCACAGTTGGACGCTGATTGTGAACATGCCTCGCTCTCTTCTCCCACGTAGGTTCTTGAACCAGTCCCCCAGTGCTTTGTGTGCTTCACGTAGGTACTTGAGCACACTCCGACTTCTCTATACATATGTGCCTCATGTAGGTAAAGTACTTCCGGTAACTCTACATCTACTCCTTCTATACGTGCCGCGTCCCACAGAGGGTAATCTCTACAGACCCTCCCAGAGTCTGGACCATTGTTATCCCTCATATATTTGTCAACTTGAGGGTTTAGGTTCCAACTTATGGTACATTGGGCTCAGTTCCAGTCTACGCTCACAGGTTTTACCGAAATGCATAGTTACCTTTTTATTGCATAGTAACAGTAGTAATGTAAGCTTTCTGCACGCTTGTTGAAATCTATTTATTTTATTTTTAACGTCTAGTATTAGTTTATGGAAAACACATTTCGTCAGATGGCAAGGCAAATCATTACACAAACAGATTTATCGAAAGCATGGACAAATTTGTAAAGTATCAAGCATAACTCGCTACTCGCGGCCTTTTAATGCGGTCCCCTTTTAATCATTTGAATTTGGGAATTCGTTTCGCGTATCTGCCTTCATCCTGTAATTGCTTACAAACGATTTTCTTGTAATTGGTAATTGATTTCGTTTTCATGAGATTACTCTATGTCCCAAGTGGCTTAATCTAGCCGCTCTATATAGAGTATAAATGAAGTATAAATTTGAAGCTACTGTTTGCGCTTAGACTCGTTTTACTTTGTTTTATTCACTTCTGCCAATATTGATATGCATACTATAATAACTGTAAGGTGAAAAATGTCGTTTCAGTAAAGTCATTAATTCGAGTTCCCATTATTATTATAAACCCAGTTTTGAATTTGTAATGAGCATGCTATTAAGAGTCTAGAAGCAATCAATAATACGTTTAAAAGATCATACAACTTTTGTGTCTAGACAGAGAAAATCGAGTGAATTATTCATCAAAACTTATTTATGATCTTCCTTCATTTTATAACAATATTTACTAACTGGCTGCATGTCAAATGCAACATTTGAATATTATGTGAAAAAGCACCAATGAAGCCTTGAATTCAAGCCCAAATCTGAATCTGCTGATAACAATCCCCTTCCAATCACCCTCCCCCATTGTCGACTTTCGTGACAATTCCTTGATCTGCGTATGATGTAAAGTAGGTAATGCAGTAAGTAAGTAGACCATTATCGATACTTCTACTGTATACTATGACTGCTGCGCTAATGTGCTGAGAGGAGCAAAGTGCCGTATTACAGAAACCTACATTAACTTATTATGTCAGATTGACCCAGCTCACACCGAGAAGGGGTATACTATATAATATTGTGTGTTTCCATATTGACCTAGTTAGTCCAAGAGTACATGCAGACTTAGGAAAGGTTAGAAGACCTTTACCCAAACGTTATGAACGAAAATGTCCACCGATTTAATTAATTATTTCATATAATGTGATGATATTATTTAATATTGTAATGTCACACGGAAGATAAGTTAATAATAGCTGAGTAGTTCTAAATCATATTTTTGCATTAAGTGGAATACATATTCTGCTTTTTTTCTTGAGAATAATATTTGCTCACATTTACGGTTCTCATAATATTACTTTAATAAGCATCACAGCAATAATGCAAATATTATCATTCAAATACAATAATGTACATTAAACTCATCGATAGTGACGAATTTAGATGTCTATGATCTGTAGAACATAATTTATAATTTACTTTAATAAATAGATATAGACACGGCTTTGTTTCATTATCCAGGAACAGGTATTCCAAAACAAAGAGGCACATGCCATAAAAATCACAACACTTAAAACCTCATCATTTTAGCGATGATGCAGTTACACGTGGGGATTTGCATACGACTTAGTCTGACCCAGTTCTATATATAATAAATATGTCAGAACTGCCTAATAAAGCAGCATGGAGCTGCCGAATATGTATATATGTGCTAATACAAACCGACACACTAACGCACAAAGATATAGAGATTACTTTTCACTGAAGAACCAGTTTCCGAACCTGGTTACCGACTTGACCGTGTATGGAGCTTAGAGTTACATAAGTTCCGTTAGTATCATTGAACTCATCACAACGTTTGCCACAATTACCACATCTCCACTGCCAGCAGCATATTTGCTCAACTTTTGACCCGCGACATGTACAACAGTTCTGACCCAGTAAGCACAGAAAGGTGACCTAGTTAGAGGACGAATTGGCCTAGTTCGTATGGTCAATAGTCCGAGTGGTCAAGCAGAGGACATGTGAGTCGAGTAGCGTCTAGCGTTCATCAACAGGTGTGTAAGGCAGGTGTGTCCGGTCCTCCCCGATAATCCCCCTCGATCTACGCTGTAAGGATTAGTCGATAAGAATAGTTCTTGATTTACTCGAGTTGGTCCACTCTGCCTTAGGTAAATAAATTACTCACTTACATTTAGTTGTCAGTGCGTTATTTCCAGATGCAGTGACCAATGGGCAGTTTAATATTTGTTGACCGGGCGGTTCTTACTTGACCAGCCCATGGGTTAGATCCATTTTACACAACAGATCAAATTAAATCTGCTATATACTTTGTCAATTGTAGTAGAAGTAACTTTGCTCTTTGAAACAATTGACCGACCAATTCACCAGTGAAAAATTAATTTTGATTTTTCATGTTGGCAGAACGGGGCTATTTACCGTTTTCATGTTTGGAATATGGCTATAGGTGAGGTTGTGTGGGGTTTATCGCCGCTTTCAAGAGAATTTTCACTTGTATCGCGTCTGCTAGTATTACTGCAGGAAGAGCAGCCCGCAACCCTATCGTGGCTATGCATTGCGGTGAAACCTGCGAGCATCGGCTTCAACTAGAAACCATTGGTGGTACTGCACTGAAATTTAGGAATATGGCTATATTACAATTAGGAAAAGAATTGAAAAAAACCTTATTGCTTCTAAGTGATTACCATGAAGATATGTACTTAATGCAAGGACTTTGACAACATCAGTGTAGGGCAACCACTTAACTACTAACTCAATATCTTATCTTTCTTGGCGTAAATACAGCTGCATGTAGGCCGATTTTAAGTTTTGCTTACATTTGCTTAGATTAAATGTTAGTCTCTGAAATGAAAAAACATCTTAAATGCAGCTATTTACCATTAAAATTGAACGGGGACCATTGAAGATGTTCATTTCCAGAAACTGAAATTGCAGTGATCTAGACTTGCTCTAATAATATAGACTTGCGCGGGTCTTCATAGTTTCAGGGACTGTTAGACAGACTAACATTTGCTATGCTTTGGCTAAACTGATTTCATGATTGTTTATAAAAAAAAGTGTTCAATAAGAATTCCGTCTACTCAGCTAAAACAGGTAATACGTTTTTAGTGTGCATAATGTTTAAGATGGATGTTTCAACGCTTTTTCTGTTAAATGATCCATGATATGGTAATAATCCCTATGAAATTACTATATTTACCCCTCACATAGACACCCATCTTTTTATTACTTACTGATGATATGATTTTCACTTCGATTACATCTTACCAACTTCATACCCTACATCTCCATACTCCAAAATATTTGAATATCAGGGGAACCACAGGTGATCTTGCAGTTAACAAGGAGACACTTGAGAAGATATAGGTGACACTCAAGACGTATGTGACCTCGTGGTCTACATGGAGACACTGTAACCCCCTTGACGCCAAACACTTCCGCATACATATGCAGCTACCAGCGGGATCTCCAGATCTCGTCCTTCACATACTGACATAGTCTTACATTCAGACCGTAGTTAATATTATTTTTACCTAACAAAATCTCGATAAAAGCAACTCTAGGTCTGCAGTGAACTACAATACTGAAACTGAAATAGCCATTTGTCTGAGGATCATTTTTAGATTTAATAAATCGTTTTTTTTAGAAATTTCAGAGACTTTATATAAGTCTAACACTGATACTTCCAGCCTTCTTGCTTTACGATATGCTTTATTAGGTCTTAATTGTTTTATCGGAAGCCTTCCTTTTATTATTAGTAATACATTTTTGTGTGGATAATTTTGACTAAAAGACTCAAGCAACAATCTTGCTATGCTGTCCCCAATGCGAATTAGATACAGCAGAGACATTGTCATTTAATGAGTTTATATGGAGATTAGTTTGGTTGGTTGCATACCGAGTCGTCGAATTTCTAGTTTTAGAATAGAAAAATCCATTCGACGGATCGGTACTGTAGTTTTAGTAGTTAATTGGCTTACATAACGTTGGAACGTTCCAAAATAAGACAAAGGGGGTGTTTGGACTCTCTTTCAGTTATTTTGATCACTTGAAGTTAGGATGATGCGATGTTTTATATAATGAGTAAATATATAAAGAATTGTATAAAATATTCTCTACACTTTTGGATTTAGCTATAAAATTGGGAACAACAGCAAAATTTTAATAAATATTATAAATTCTTGTCAGAATTTGTGTTCAGACTTATGAAGAAAAATGGCACACGTCATTTGTCAATAGTATTGTTTTTAATATAAAAATCTTGTGATCATCTACATATATCGCTCTATGAATCTGAAATGTAGACTGGGCAAATATAGATTGATTGAGTAAATAGCATTATCAATATAAAACGCGGGCCATGCCTCAATTATAGCCAAATGGTATAGGCATAACATTTTAAGAGGTCATGGACATCATCAAATTTAATGGAAGTTAGAAAGTGGTTAAAGCTTGGAAGTAATGCCAAAGTATAAGTAGAATGATTTGAAAGTGATGCATATGTCATACATGTATTTGAATAGGGACACAAAGGATCAATTTAACATTTAACTTGTACCCTTCATCAAAGTATTTAATTTAGATAAACAGAAAGGGGTTTTCCAGTATGAACCCTTTACTCAGTAATATATCCGTCGATGGAATAAGACTTTATCATGTAAGCAACTTACTTCATTTCAAGTGATCAATCGTAATGCTTGTAAACAACCGGTACACCCTTCATTAATTAACTTAGATTCTCCCAGGGTCTCATGCTCGCAAAGATTCGACCGATCGGTACAAAATCACACAAGCGTTATTCGACGGATAGGTACAGTTCAATTTTGAAAATTCGACGGATTAGGCCGTAATCGTTTGGTTACATCTTGCTGTCCTTCGGATATCGCAAGATTCGGATTATCGGTGGACGGATTATCGAGGCCTGACTGTATATAGAGTCTCTGGATCAAGCAAGCTTTTTGGTCAAATTGGCCAAGTCATTTATGTTTCGGCAGCTTGGCCAGAAGTATAAAAACTTAACAAAAACTTACAAAATGCACTTAGACTTGAAACTTTTGTCAAAAGATGCGTAAAAACCTTACTAACGAAACAAATCAAGAAAAACTTATAGTTTATTCATACATGAATATCGCCCTAAAGCAGTGGAATTTGAGCTCATAAACGCTAATATTAAGAACAAGATTTAAAATTATCAACACAGCGTCAAAATAAACATTTCTGTCATTTGAAATGACATATTTAGGAACTTTTATTCTTTTTTTTATAAACTGAGATGGTACCGGCACCAAAAGTTATCATTATGTCAGTCCAACGGGCTTTCTTATGTATAAGCTACATCCATAACACTTATTCATGTCAGGTGATGTTGTAAAGCAGACCTTCTAAAGGAAAAGTTCAAAAATGCTTCACATCGGCCCAATTATCAACATCGGGCCAGACAGGTGATGAGCGCTGTAAAGGTAGGCCACACATAAACCTTCCTGCAGACTCACAGGTGTATCAGAAACTTAGCCAGGTAAAATCATAGCGAGGTAGCGTTGCTGCCATATGGCAGACGGGAGGGGAGATGGTTATCTCTGTAGGGGTGCGTTATATAAAGGTTAGGTGAGGGCTGGGACCTCATCTTAACATGTATTTTTATTCTTACTGTGCAATTGCCATACTGTACGGTTGGTGTTTTTTGTTCGTGGGTGCATTATTTTGAGGTGAGGTTAGCGTCTTATGGAATGCATTCTTTTTGTGAATGTTAAATTTATATGCTCTGGCGTGCTGTTTTGTGGAGTGCCAAAAGTTTGAGTCCTTGGCTTACTTTTATAAGAACAGAGAAGTTTGACATCCAGAACAATAAAGATAAAACTGCTCAAACTATGATAAAAAGTAGTTTGATATTTTCTTCATTTTCGGTCCATCCTTTACAAAAACAAATATTGAAATTTTACGCAATTGTAAAACGACGTATTCCTTCGGTGCGTTCTGCATAGAACGAAGAAGTCCTGAGTTCGAATCCTCATAGGCGATCGGCAACATCATATGCAACAAATAATCGTTGTTAAAAAGTGAATACAAACTGTAGTTCAGTAACAACTGTGGTTTCAGTTCAACACGCAGCTCCCGAACGCGGAACATATGTACAATAAGTAACTTGGCAACACCACACCATACCATACCATACCATGATACCATATCACACCACACCACACCACACATCACAATACACCATACCATACCATGATACTATACCACACAACACCACAGTACACCACATCATACCACACCATACCATACCACACCTTACCACATCATACCGTCCGGCACCCAATACCACACCACACCATACCTGACAATACCATACCATGATACCATATCAAACCACACCACACCATAACATATATAAACACACCATACCATACCATGATACTATACCACACAACACCACATTACACCATACCATACCATACCATACCATACTATTCCAAACCAAACCAAACCATACCAAACCAAACCATACCACACCACACCAAACCACACCACACCACACCACACCACACCACACCACACCACATCACATCACATCACATCACATCACATCACATCACATCACATCACATCACATCACATCACATCACATCACATCACATCACATCACATCACATCACATCACATCACATCACATCACATCACATCACATCACATCACACTATACTACGATTTCATACAATACACCGTACAACAAACTCCAATTAACTCCTATGTTGCTCAGATGATACAACAATTCACGCTCGTTTCGCCATCATGTACGTCTTTTTACACGCTACCAAGCGTAAATTCTCTAAATAAACATGCATGCAAAAAGCATGCAGTGTGGACTTAATCTGTGGCCAATAGACAAAGCAGAAATTATCAAAAATATTCCTCCTGACTTCCTCCCCATGAATCAGATAATGTCACACATGTACAACACGCACCTGCTGCCAGCCCGTCTGTATAGGATGTCATAACGGTGGTCTGGAGACGCTAGACATGCGCTATGGTCATCCTGTAAATGTACAGTCGTGACTTGATTATGAAATATATTTCATGAAAAATTATACAAAAATTTGAAATTTACAAAAGGTTGTGTCTCTATCGTTTAAAGTTACCCCTTATGTTTATTACATGGATGGGTTTAGGTAATATTACTTTTTATATAAAAAAAGAAAATTCAAATCCATGACAAAAGTTGTAATATTTCATATTGAACATTAGAAAAACAATTATATATAACATGAATCTACGGCAGATTCAGAAACAATTATAAATAACATGACGTCCACGACAGATGCAAATCAAATGTTTATATCCTATTTTAAACGTTTATAACGCTTTAATTACAGAAATAGTACACTTTCATAGCTTCGTCAAACTTACGACTTCTATATATTGTGACAAACAGATATATTTGAATTTATTAATTTCGGAGCTCTCAGATATAGTTCTAACAAAAATTGGATCTCTTAATCTTTTTTACAAATTCCTCAGCACTTCAACAGCAGAGAACACGTTCTGTTGCAGTTGTCTGGCAACTTATGTCAACTCTCAATTTACCTTATATGGGAAACTTGAAACAAAGAATTTACTTCATGAAAATAACATAAAAGTGCCATTCACTGAAAAATTCATTCTTTACATTTTTTTACACCGGCCTAATTCTTCGCATTCCGTTTTCCTATTAATGAAGTGAACTAATCATTAGAAAAACCTATTTAAACAACTTAATAAATTATAATATTGACAAATATATATCTTGTGTGATTATTCACAAATTTACTGCAAAACATATCAAACCGACTTTGTACAATGACTTGTGTGGGCGAGATATCGAAGTAAGGAAAATGTTTTACAATCAATTTGTACTTATTTTCGCCTTGATTATAGCTCACTCTAAATTGAGATATTTTTAATAAAGATTTTTTACCATCAATTTTGAGATAAATATTCTTACCATGTGGTGCATTTGCCATGTTCTTCTGCAAAGTGGCACTTCACGTTGAAATATGTTCTTTAAACAAATAAAAAGGGTTTATTTATTCATATATTTCAAGAATAACATAATTTGACTTCCTTTAAATGTATGATGACATTTTTGACCGGAGCATAATGCTTCATATTTATCACTATATATATACTCTTCATGAACCTGATACACAAGTCAACGATACAATATTTTGTTGGTTTCCACGAACACGCGATTTATGTTTTCTAGTATTACCCGTAAGATTGTTATGCTTATCAAATGTATGTCCAGACTTCTTTGACCAATAAGAGATGGGTTTTTTCCCAGTTTTCCAGTTTTCGGTTGCCTCCCATTTACCAGACGTGCATATTGAGACACCCAGTACCTAGACACTATCTTTACATTTCAATGACCAGTTTCCATTCTGATTTTTTACCCACGATAAAAACGTGTCCGAATAATAGTTGTCTACTTTGGCGTTATTCGGACAAATGCAATGTCAAATTGTGTTCGACTGTCCACCTACTGTTGAACACGCAAAAATGGTTATAGTTATAGGCGACATCCATAAGAAAACTAGTGTTTAGCAAAGGCTTTATAACTAATATCTTAAATTAATTTTATTCTTTTCGATGTTATGTACTTGTACTGAAACCCTAGTTATATTAAATAACATTTTTAAGGAATGCCAAAATGTCTCAATTATTACGCCAAAATAAATATTAAAGGTTAATGTTGACATTTTTCAATGAAGTTTAACCTTTTTGCTGATTTCTCAAGTCCATATTTGTTTGTAAATAAACCTGCACTCGGGACAAATATCTAAGAACCTCTTCAAATAATGAATACCTTCTTTAAAGTCAACTGACGAATTCAATCCATACATATGTGTTCATTAAGCAAGATAAGTAGAGCAATCAGCGGCATGATCAAAGGAGCCGGAAATCTTGCTCTGAACAGGTAGGCCTCAACTGTGGCAGGGCGTTGTTTGATACAGGTAAACCATGATAAACCAAATAAATCCTTGTTAGATTTCAAACCTCAAAATCTTAAAGACTTAATAGGCTCCATTCAACTAAGCCGGGTCTTTTGGTTCATTATTTTCAAACCTTACGATTGAACCTTTTGACAAGTATGTAACGCTTGAAATTAGTCATATGAATTATATTAAAATGGAGAGAATAGCCATCTAAAAGGTGCATGGTTTGCAGATATGAACGTCTCCTAACTTGCCTCATTTATCCAGGTCATATGACGAAAATTATAGAAAATATTTCGATATGAAGTATGAAAATAAGTTAAGCCACTTTCAATAATTTAAGAGTTTTCAAGATTACTTTAAAAAAATGTTTATCCATGAAAAAATGAAAATAAAACCAATTCTTATCTAGGGTTTGCTCTTTTAGTTTTGAGACCTGAGCCAAAAATAGATAGTTGGTTATAACTTTCGCCAGCCTCCATGACTGGTTATTGAAAGTTATTGAAAGTTGAATCGATTATAGTTAAATCAGCACGAAGAACCTTTCTTGAAATTTTCATCATCTTTGACGGTTTTTGAGAACTATTATTTGTAATCGAAACCTTTTAAATATACTTGATCATTTTGAAGACTTGTAAATTTAAAGACTGCTGACACCGAATTTCATAATCAAATTGTAATCAATTCATAATCCTCCATTTACTTCCCACGGTGTCACTTTCGTTAAAAGTCTTAGGAAAGCATGCTACTGTGTAACCTATACGTGAACGTGTATGTCAGATTACCTTTGTTAATAGCAACATGCGTATGCGAATAATGTATCACTCTGAACATATATGTTTTACGAATGACCTGTGTATTTTCTTATGTTCTCCTTATTCATTTTAACGTAAAACATGCTTAGCAATTGATTGAAGGTATGTGTCCAGCTTACATCTCTCCATTCATCTCGACAAGGTTTCAAATAAACAGGAGAAGTACGTTTTGTTTATACTTCTGACCATCATTGAAATAACATTCTAAGCATCTAATGCAGAAGCTCTAGTCCAACACGTTGAGTCTGAAACCAATATTTAGTCCCTGAAAAAAGTTGTTCACTAAAAATTTATTATTCAATATTTGATATTAGAAGAAAAAGGAGCCCTGCGCAATTCTTAATTTCAACCTTAAGCTGAGGCATCTATACTTGCTACCATTGTCAAGACTTTAGAAGGCTCCTTTATGTATTTCTTTTGCTTTAGGGTCTCGATAACAGACAACGAATTGGTCAATACATCTAACATTTGGAAAAATGAAAAAAGGACTGAGTTTTGTTCAATTTGTAGAAAATAGCTCTCAAATCTTCTTATAGACTTGCTTGGGCTTTTATCTCATTTGATAATGACTACAATGTCCCGGACAGGTAGTTCATAACATTTAAACACGAAATTTTAGAAATTAGTTTCCATGATCACATTCCCACTGTAAATCTGAACGTCTCAGTGTAGAGATAATTATATACATGCCCACTGCCTACACCTACATGCTATACAAGGTGATGCTATGAATAGCTATGTATGTTCCCAATATAACCGAAACGACAGATACACAGGGTCAAGTCAGTCATGTGTGAAGATACTTTCCCTTTGTTAGCGTACGCCCTTCTGTGTCAAAGGTACATCAGATCTCATGGGAAAATAGTTAGTGGGACGGTTACTATATCAAATTAGTATCATTACCAGAAATTATTCGATTATTGTGTATGCATGCTGTTTGGGCTGGATGATAGCGTGGTAACCGCAGGAATGACAAAACACAAATTTTCCCATGGAAAAGGATATCTGCCTTTGAGTATGCACTGGGGTTCAGAATTAATATTTCTTCTGATAGAGGCATCCCGACGATTATATTTCTTTAAGGGGATTGGCAACACTATGCTGTTCTTAAAAGGGAAAACGTGTGAATTTACAATAAAATTGCGACCCATGGTTCAAAAATTCATATCGTAGAACACCACATAAGACATTACTGATAGAATAAATTTGCTGATAAACCAATTGTTTAAATTAGTGACAGTAAACTATGTAATATTTCCATGAGTGATCAATTCATGTGTTTCCCTGTCTACTTTTTTCATATCGAATCATCGAAGTTGTCAAGTATTGCGTTATATGTTCTTTATGCGACTTCATGTGAATTATAAGAACTTAAATAATTTGATGTGTTCTTTGTAAAAATCAAAATTTAACGGTTAATTTTACGGTTATCGTTAAAGTTTCTACAATTAAATATATGAATGATTGTAATGATGCATTTATTCATAAGAAATGTGTTGATCACGAAATATTGAGACCATAACAGATCTTATCTCAACTGCTACGGAAATAGACCTTGCTTGTAAGGCAACTAAATTGTAATCCTTGGTAACAGTGAAACTTTCTAATAAACATCTGCCTAGCTAAAAGACCCCCAGGTGACAATTGTATGTCACACTATGAATACGCAGAAAAAGTCACAGATTACAGGCGATGAAGCGGGTCACCCATCCAATGGAAAGCTGCGTTCATTTTTGCTGAATTTCATAAAAACTTCCCATAATAGCAATGAGCGTGATAACAGCGCTTGTTGTTTACGGAAGATAAAAAAGTCGACAGTTAACAATTAGCAAACTCGAAACCGAAGAAACTTCCTATTGTCCTGGATGGTTGAGTGTGTCATATACTGAACAAAATCGATTAGGGAAGTTACAAGATCATGAATAATAGTTATACTTAATTTGACCTCATGATATATTAAACATTGCAAAATGTTAATATCCCTGACTTATCTTGTTCAGTATATGTTTGGTATTCAATGTCTCTTGTGTTTATCTTGAAGCTTACAATTATATTTTATTGTTGAAATATAACCCTATATCCATTCCGTATCTATGTCAAAACTAGCATGCTTCCAATCATCCGATTATTGCATATATAAAGACAAAGTCAAACTTTTGAACACAAACCATTTATTTACTCAACACATATGAAATATCTACAAAATGTCATTACACAAAAAAAATCTACAACTTAAATGAAAATACAATGACAACAATCAGCAATCATCAATGTAAATGTCCGGATTGCACGGAAACATTTTCATATGTTCCACATTCCGAGATTCGTCGTCGTCCTCAGATGTCAACTCAGCAGTGATCACTGACAAACGATGATGTAACTAACAACAGACCGAGCCCAGTCTGTGTCAAGGTGACAGAAAACCAGTCAGGCTGCGAGGTCAAACTTCAAGTCAGTACAATATTGCGATTTTAGCACACAATCAGGTAATAACTGCAAATGTTCATTTGCGTCTGGTTTTATTCGATTTGATCGATTGTTGATGGAATTTGTTGACTTGAAGGTTTCGTCCCTCTGAACTCCTGATAACGGCCCAGCGGACCATAACTTGGTTCCTTTAACCAGGTTTTGGGATTACCTGAAAACAAAATGCAAATAATAAGCATGATGTTGGAATACCAAAATCAAACCTCAAATATAGCACAATCAAAATTGCTTCAAATTATAACTATGCTGACATTAATACACAGGATCATACAGTTCAAAACATTTACATCAAGGCGTTTTTCACTTCTTTATCATTTCTAACATACCTACCTATGAATTTCAATTTTATAAACTAACATATCATTTTGATAAAAGCATGCTTTATGTATGAAATCGACATAACAAGAAACTATCGCCAATACTAAATATAAAGTCGACCTCAAAATCATAGGTCGTACGCCGTAAACTGACACTTTTTATAATTGCGTTACAGCGAGTTTCTCAACAAAGCATTATAACGGGGCTTACCTGGATGGTTTATATGAAGTACACGAGGTAGGTAATCTCAGACAGGTAGTTCGATCAAGTTATTACAGTTGTCATCTTTGAGTTGGTCACTGTGGTACAGCAGCATGTCATCCTCCGAACTGACCTCTCCCTTGGGGTACTGCAAACAAGAGTGACCATTAGTATACGGAGTGACCAGTGTCCGTGCAATACACAGCCACTCTACCTGTCTTTCTGATACTAAAAACAATATTTTGGAAATTTGTATTTCATGTTATATGATTAAAAAATTAATTTCCCTTACCTCAATAAGGAGACAGCTGACATCAGGTGTCATGTCTGACAGAGCGTCGTCACCATTGTTGTTGAGGTCAGCTGACATCATCTTCGTCAGCTTCTCCTGACTATCAACCTGTAACCAAATAACCAAATAATTATTCAAATTGTTCGGGAAATGCAAAAAAAAAAAAAAACATCTTGAAAATGTAAAATATCATCATGAAACAGCCTTTCGCATCCCCTTTTCACAATGACATTAATGTATATTAAATGCTCGATTATCATGATCTGTCTTTAAAGTATGTTTTTATTTGTCACGTTTTACTCATGTGGTCTATATCACACAGTGTGACCCAGTAGGATATGTTGGATTCAGGAAGTAACAATTGGGTCTTCTCGGAAAGTGACTGTGACGTCACAGGGAATCTGATTAATCACATCCTTGTTACAAGGAATGATAGACTGGAGTGAGTCTCCTATGTAAAATATTATGGTTTTTTTCATTTGCAAAATGAGCTTAACACAGAGAGTGCGATTGATAAAATAAAATTCATTTCAAAAATACACATGAACAATATGTTCTTGATAAAGAAATCTTATAACGATGATGTAGTAAATCAATGACATTACAAAGGTCGATTCCATGTGTGTTTTTATTAAATTTTGTATAATCAATTGCAAAATTCTAACATTTAACCAACATTTAACATTCACCAAAAAAATGAAAGCAAAATTTTAGCAAAAACTTTTAATTACCTTAAAAAGTTTGATGTCGTTCTCCCAACAAAAGGCCTCAATGAGGGTGTGTTGGATGTCCAGTGTGACGTCATGGTGTCCACTAGCAGCGGGCAGTAGACACATCATCACGTTGTCAGGGTTACAGCGAAGAAGTTTAGCACACTCCAAGACGCCACACGTCACACGTTGGTCACGATGGGCCTGCTCCAAGCATTCACACAAGAGGGATCCGATATTCCCAACGTTCCTGGAGAAAACAAAATTCCACATCAGACACTCGCTAGCCAAGTCGATCTATAATTAACTGTTAGTCATACGGGCTTGCATGGGAAGACCCTCGCTGAGTCACTTATCAGCTGACTGTCATGATTTTGCATTGTGATTGAAGTGAAATTCTTCCCAATCTTAGATATATATACAAATTATCGATGAATATCTTGGATATATAGTTCGCATCAATTGTCATTTTCCCTCTGGGGTCACCTAATAACTGAGTCATGTATCTGTCATTTTGCAATGTAAAGTTAAAATATGTTACAAATCTTAGCTATACAAGTATATTCAAATCATCAAATTCTTATATATTGGGTAAATAAATCGCAGCTTTTAATTTTATGTATAAGGTATTTTACTGTTCAAGGATTTCAGTTTTTCACTTGTCCGAGTCATAAATAAATAACTTTGCATCAGCCATAAACACTCAAATTCAAAACGTGTTATACTATAATCATACGTGTAAATGAATTCGTGTCCCTAAAAATATTTCTTCACTTTAAAGAAAAGCATGGGCATTTCCAAGCCTCCACGTTGGCGAGGCTACGATTAACCGCGTGTTGCCCATGCAATGGGTTGCCAGCGTGGAGGTAACCTCGTCGTGCTGACGTCACGATCAACTGTCACGCGCTAGAAATCAGCTGGATGGCATGCGACGTTAACTGTGACTTATCACTGATAAATTAGGACTTCACTTATTGTAAGAAGGTGGACGTTTTGGAAAAGCATGGTTTTAGATTTAGCAAATGTCTTGTAAAAGAATGTTCTGAGGCTATAGAGTGCAAGGTATGATTTGACGTTCGATCGAAGGTGACTCCCAAAAGACAAATAACTCCGCGATCTGTCTTTAAAACACTAGACGCTCAACAAACTTGAGTGCCTTCGACTTAGAGAAATAACGCAAGAAATCTTTCTTTCCCTGCATGCAGCCAGGGCGTTCCCAGATTTCAACATGTCAGGGATTCACAAGTGCGAATAAATGTTTACAAGTGGTTTATATAATCATAGTACATGTAAACATAGAATGCGTGCACGAGATACCAGTAAATCGCCTGTAGTGAGACCTTAGCATTAACTGCACAGATTTACATGACGAAAGACGACTAATTACGAAACATCGTAATTGCATCATGCAGCTGTCAAATAAAGGAAATGAACAAAAACTGAACATAAAATATTAAATACTTACGCTTTAGCTCTGCAATCATCCATGCTTCCGTAGATTGTCCAAGTCATGTTAGAATAAATCCGAACAGGTATTCCGAACAAAGGAATATAAGAAATATGTCACAGTACGTGTTCACACTAGCAAAGTCAGAGCGCAACTGGGCTAGTCACGGTGGGCGATATGTTATATCTTGCGCTCGCGCTGGCTCAGGGCGCGATTTGATTGGTCGATATGTTTTCCGCACTCGTTTCTCGGTTATGAACTTTCTCAGTGCGGGTATTCCCTGTACTTAGTGGCAGTTCTTGGTGCGGTTTCTGGATTCTGTACGCTGTACTGTACTGTATGAATCTGGTGTTCTTTTTGTTCTTGTTTGTTGGAAGATTTTGGGTGTAAAGGCATCAACAGTTTGGAACATAACACGGAATCTTAGTTCGTTACATAAATAGGTTACGGACTTTATGGAAAGACCCACTGACTGGTATGGTAAACCGAAAACAGCACTAAATTTAGTAACCGAAGGGAATTCTGGATTTTACATATATGGTATACATGGTATGTCAAAGACTGGCACTGCCATATCTTTATATTTTACTGATTTTCGTTGCAAAAAGAGTAGTAACAAGCCTCAGGCATTTAGGTTTTGACACTGTCTTAATTTGAAATGTCATGTAATGTTTAAGCTTATCACTAAGAGTCAGTTTATGACTAAGATTAGAGATATTTAAAAGTGGCTATGATCGTCGTTGCTCTAAATAGCCACAGTAAAGCAGGGAAGTACCGTTAGGTTTGGAAAGTTATTTTATATAATCGAATTATAACGTGTATCTATAATCGTACACCTTGTGACAATTTCCATGATACGGTTTGTATATACGAATAAAGATTACGACATATAATATTTTCCAACGTGGTGCTGCAATCTTTGGCGGAAAATACCTTGAGATGTAGGTATATTCCAAAGGTATAATTTTCCAACCTCAGTAGTTCATATATTTCATCATAGTTTTGTCTTTACCCTGTAAAATACAAGGGCTTTTTTATATTCCAACTTCTTAATTAACAAAAAGTGCGACGTTTCGGTATAGCTAATTATACTGTTTAAATCATATGCCAGTTATCTTAAACCTGCTTTTACTTAAACCCCTGCCCTTCCAGAACCCAATCATAAAAAAAGTTGTATTTTTTAGATACCAATGTGTTTTTCATCAATATTTTATGCATATTCATAGTCTTCAATTTCGAAAATATCCAAAATCTTTCATTTCTATGTTTGTACTTCTACCTTGTATGACATTTTGATAATGATGCAGTTATTATTCATAACGCATATCATATAAGGTATAGTTTGGTAAACAGCCTAGATACTATACCTGTAGGCATGATTGAATCGACTGGTTGAATCTGGTTCATACAATTATAGAGTGGGTGCCTGATAAGAGAGTCACGTTCCTTACTATTGTCTTGTTGTGTGACACATAAAAACACAATGCTTAGACAATGCTGTTTATTGATGCATGTCGATTTTGTTAATTTCTAACTTAAATGCTAAATTTCAATAAAGAAAATTCATATTCCTGAACCGATGTTGCATTGGCTGATTTACATCAATGCATAGATAAAAACGCCCAGCAGCATCATTATCAGCATCATTATCAGCATCATTATAGACATGAGCATCATCCATGGGACAATTTGAAAGACATATGCTTCATCTGAGTCTTTGATGTACTCCAATAAAGATATTGTATTCTCCAAACGATGCGTTCGTATAGCTTTGTGACCGAACTTTCACAAGCTTAAAGGTCTTCTCAAAGCAACATTAAATCAAGTAAATCATAATCCCATTATTTATCATTGTACTATGCCAACTCTAGAATCTTACTATCACGTTGGTGCTTCGTGAAAGCAGGCGCTAGGCCGAGAAGCGTCGGTAATTTCCGTAACAACTCGGGAGAGTTCGCCCACTCTCATCGATCGAATGGACGTCTGTACATCGTTGTGAAGTGTGCTATAACACACTGGAGCTATATTTGGTACACGCCGTGATAAATATAGCCTGAGCTTCAACGTAAATGGACTTGGGTCTATTTTAGGACTGACTGAAGTAAATCACTTTGCCAGCAAGTGTGATCAACAACTGAGAAGAGTCATTTTATGCCTTTTGAGGTCTTTAAAGTAAGGTCATGTTAAATCGTGATTTATGGAAATCGAAATCGAATGTCTTTTCTTTACAAATAAACATCTTGTGTACGCTGATACATCTACTTTCCACAATCGAGAATATCCTGGAAGAAATACAGTGTTAAACCATTATGGTCGAATTTTCTAAATGATTTTTAAAACTCAAATGGACCTGATTATTTTTCAAAATTGGTCAAATCAAATCAATAAAATCCCTCTCAATATACCATCATAGGTAGTCAATTAGGGTAATTGTTAGATTACATGGCACCATTAGCAAACATTTTTTCTTGCCGAAATTGACACCATGAGTCCCAAAGAATTCCGTGAGGGGTGTACCGCAGGGTATACGTTCCACTCTCAAACGCTCAGGTTAGCCAGTCATGGGTCACCAATCCGACAATAAACCACGACCACCGTTGAGTAACGTCTCTCGTAAAGACGATTGCAAATCTACAGTGCACAGTGAATTGACAAAATATATACACCTTTTCTGTTTTTCTTATATGAAGCGTTATTCAATGGTTTCATTATATGTGTTTCCCTTTGGCCTACGTGACAAGTGATATAACAACTTACATAATTCATTCTACAGACATTGTGACCCACCTAATTGTATCCATACCGTTATGTATTTTGTACTTTTGTATTTGATCAACGTGCGTTACGGTTCTAAATATATCTTAAGTACGATACAGTTAGCTAAAGCATCCACCTGAAACGAACTGTACAATCTAGCAAGTGTTTAACGATTGTTTCCTACTTTCTTCATAAAAGATTAAAATATAGCTCAGCCCGGTCATCATTAAGTGTGCTACATTGTATGTGTCAAAAAAAAAATGCGGCAATTTTAGTGGTCCCACATCTTAATAGTTTTAGTAAGTGAAATGCATTCGTGAAGCTTAACCGATCTTTGTAAATTCGTTAAAAAAATTGTAAAAGTTAAGACAGATCGCTTGCAATAAACAATTTTAATTTCGAATTCCGCTAAGAAAACTTTCTGCGGTGACGATCGCAGCACGTCTTAAATAACATATGAATTAGAGGCACTTTTAGTGATAACAAACAATGCATTTCGTAAAGGGGATGATATATTTATTGATGTATTGTCACATATTGTTTAAGAAGTGATAAAATCATTCCACTTAAACTTAAGTCACTGAAAACAATTTAATGAACTTAATTGTGACTAAAACTTCTAATTTAACCCGCGGCCGAGTACAATCTTTTCGACGAAATCAGGTACAAAGTTAATTGGCGTGTGCACTGGGTGTATAAAGTTTTTACAGGTACGTTAATGCTGCAGTTATCAAAGGTATTATATTGTATTACCTGAACTAGACCTACATAATCTACCTTGCTCAGCGCAGTGGGTGTTGCACCTGGCTGCATCAATGTACCTGTACAGGTGTAATTAGCCGCGTTCTTGAGATTCACTGAGATAAGCTAGCTTCGTCATGCTTACCGAGTGTTTATGTACATTTCAATGTAAATTTACGGTCTCACAATTCGTTTTTGGCGGATTACGTTTTGCTTAAAGTTTCGAGGTTTTGTTTGATTTTTCAAGGAAAGTACGTCCATGACAGTACTTCTGTCTGTTTTTCTGTCTGTCCACTTTAAGGTCTAAAGAAGCTACATCAATCGGGTTTTTTTACGAAATTTGATATGGATTCCAAGGTACTTGCAATTTAAAGAATATGAGAAAAAACTTCCTACCTGCATCATGATTTAGTACACAATTAAAATCATTCTAAGAATGATTCAACAATCTACTAAATATAGCTTTATCGTTAGAGCGCAAACCGTTTAATTCAAGAAAAGGCTTTTTCCAAAAAGAATTATGAAATCATATCATAAAGCCTTAAAGAACACAAAACAATGGGGTTTTTTTTACATTGGAGACACAATATGTGTATGTACAATTAAAATATCTGTTATGAATATTTTCAGAATATGGATCAACCAAAGACGTAAATAGAATTCTTTGATCAAAGCAGTCACAAATTATCAACCCGTGATGGAAACCATGGAAATGTTTCAATCAAACAATCACACTTCACCTCATGTATTAGCTCACATAACGTTATGCCAGTACAGATTACCAAACGTTCAAGAAACGCACCGAGTGACCCCATCCGTTTGCCCGAGTTACGTTCACCGAAGCCGTGGCCACGGTGAGTTCATATTTCACGGTCGGGAGACCATAGAAAAACAGAAGCACTCAGCGAGGTGGTTGAGTAAGGTTGCGTACAGCTTGACTAACTGAATCAGAATGTACTTGATGACCCCATACCACGACTGACGCGCATCGATCAAGAGACATCGATTGATGGGCAGGGCGAAAACAGGCTTTGATGTAGGAAAACACCTAAAACGATCAAATCTGAAGGGCTTAGGTTTTTAGGAGCGTTTAAGATTCGCACAGACTGAGTGGGTTTGTACATATAAAAAGATGGATCCAACATATTATTTGGTCATTTATCAGATCTTGATGTTTATTTTCAATTGTTTATTATTATATTTGTACTGTAGCATTTGTGGCGTGCGAGATTAGATTTATTCTCAATGTCTCAAAAATAAACAAACACTTTTATCATCTTATTTAATATAATGTATTTCATGTAATTTACCTTTAGTCAATCTTCAAGTCCACATGCAAGGAGAGCTTATACATGTAGTTCAAGAAGGTGTGATGTAATCTCCTATATATATATATATATATATATAGATAGATATATTTATGATGCCCTGTTTTCTAGACACTCAGTTTTCAGACATTAAAGGGGCAGTAGCACGTTTTTAGGGGGAATATAAGATGATGTCAGGAAAATGAAAATGAATGGTTCAAATTGAAAGACAATGTATTTAAACTAAATGGAGCGGTAATAATTCAAATATATAATGTAAAGTTTAGCCATGAGATTCCCTTTTCTTACAAAAATGAATTAAAGGTGTTCACAAAAAAATGGCCGCCAATGGATTTTATGTGAATCTTCATACTTTGTCCTCTGACTATGGCTGATTGGCCTGTGTAATGAGATTAATTACACAATCAAAATAATATGTTTAGCACTAACATACAATTATAAGTGAAAATTTTGAAATATAAAATTATGAAAAAACGTGCTACTGCCCCTTTAAGAAGGAGTGAAGAATCTTTAACCTGAGTGACTTTTCTATTGGTTTTATCATGCATCACGCAGATGGATACAATAAAATAGAATCAACAATCGACCTTTACACCGATATTACATATATTAAAAGTTTGAATTTTTTTACAGATTTTTATAGATTTCATACACATTAATTAGCTTCATTATTGGGATATATTTTTGTAAGTTTTAATCATTCAATATGTCAAAACCTTACAGGGCATTCAAAGAGGTAAGCAAGCACATATTGTTTGATCGACATCAGCCACATCACGATGCAACCATAAAAGGAGCTTTTGAGTCAAGAAAATGTTAGCACGTTTTATTTGTTTTGCTCAAGAACTTTATAACATCAAAATAATATAATATTAAAAAGCAAAAGCTTTAAATCAATAATCAAGAACAACATGTTAGCCTAGTGGGAGAGGGGGTCACCAGTAATTACGCATGCGAGAATGTTTACGAGTGAACTATGATGGATCGAGTGACTCGATTAGCGCATCGATTCGTTGCCGATTGGAGGAGGCTGTAGAAGACAACGTGGTTACAGAAGCACATGTTGCTTGGATTAGGTGGCACGCATTTTTAGGAATCAAGGTCGTGTGCTAATGAATTGGTAGTCTTCATGACTTGCACGTAGTGTTTAAAAGTATGTTTTGAGATCATTGGCGGATCAAGAAGTTAGGGTGGCGTGGGGGAGGGCGGTTGGTGGCGTGTTAGGTGGTGTAAAGGATGTTGACAATCACCTCCCCCTACTTTTGCACGTAGTGTTTTAAAAAGGTTTTGTGATCAATCGCGGATCAAGAAGTTAGGGTGGCGTGGGGGAGGGCGGTTGGTGGCGTGTTGGATGGTGTTAAGGATGTTGACAATCACCTCCCCCTACTTTTGCACGTGTTGTTTTAAAAAGGTTTTGTGATCAATCGCGTATCAAGAAGTTAGGGTGGCGTGGGGGAGGGCGGTTGGTGGCGTGTTGGGTGGAGTAAAGGAAGTTGACAATCACCTCCCCCTACTTTTGCATGTATTGTTTTAAAAGGGTTTTGTGATCAATCGCGGATATAGAAGTTAGGGTGGGGTGGGGGAGGGCGATTGGTGGCGTGTTAGGTATTGTTAAGAATGTTGATCCCCCCCTACTTTTGCACGTAGTGTTTTAAGTAGGTTTTGAGAACACTGGCGGATCAAGAAGTTAGGGTGGGTGGAGGAGGGCGGTTGGTGGCGTGGTGGTTGGTGTTAAGGATGACCACCCACTCCCTCTACTTTTTTTTAAAAAAAAACCCAGAGCGACCTCTCCCCCTTCTCCTGTAATTCATTAAAACATATGCAACGATTTTATGTCATATAATTGTCCTATGCAACATCAAGATCCTACATCAAGCAAATGTTGCCTTCATTTCCTGTAACTACAGAAGCACATCCCATAGACACCGTTTCTGGAGCACATGTTATTTGGATTAGAATCCACGAGAAGCCAAGGTTGTGTACAGTAGTACTTATATAGCGTCAATGAATTGGCATATATCTTGATGACCCGCGGTGTTCTAGGGGAGGCTTAAGAATGTCCTGATTTTGTTTCAATCGTATACATTTTTCTAACTAGCTTAATCGCAGTGTTCAATGGGGGGGGGGGGGATGTGCTATATAATGATTTTCAATCATATGCAATAATTAACATACATACATCTTGACAGCTTGTACGCAGTGTTCAATAGGAGGTTTAAGACATGCCATAATTTTGATTCATTCAAATGTAAAATTTATTCCTAAATACTTAATAGTGATACAAACTGGATAGGTTTTTCTCAAATCTCAAACTGACATTGTCAGCATTCTTTATTTGGAAACTTGAGGGAAAGGTCGTATTGACTCTCTATCATGAACACATTTTATTTGGATTAGCAACCACGCATTGAACCAAGGTTGTGTACGGTGCTAATGAATTGGTCTAAACTTTATGGATTAGTTTAGCTAGCGAATGCTTAGGGACATACTGATATGCATCATATGCCGTACATACTCATGTGCATAAGATGAAGTGAACTTATAAGGCTAAGCTTTATCATACAAACCTCTTTCTCTTATTAGATTATGGTATAAATGTTAACACGACATTGTATTATTAATTTCGTAAATGAAAAAGCTTATGACATTCAGCTCTTTATTTCCACCACTATGTTATCCAAACCAATGACTTTGCCCTGAGGTGTCCCATCCAGTCATGATATAAATGTTAAGCATTATATTTAGAATGTCATAATGTCAGTTTAATTTTGGCTGCTTGCATCTACTATTAGTATAGGATGTTGCAAAATAGAATGTAGGGAAGGTCTCATCATTATCAACCTTCTGCTCTTTGATCAAATTGACATAAACTCCTCTCAATAAATAAACGTAGTCAATGCTAAACGAAAATAAACGATTTTAAAATATCAACGGAACAAGATCGGAAATCTGCAATCTGAGATAACAGAAATGATGATCGGTAAACCCAGTGGACAGTTATGTAGGCTGCAAAGTCAACAGTTTGTCCAAGTTATTTGAACCCACACCCATCCTCACCCACCCGCCAATTATTCTCATTATCCCCCTAGAATTACTTTCACTTGTACACCACCCCCTCATGGCACAGCAACCTTGAAACAGGCGCTGGCCTTCGCGCACCCACTCACCGAAGTTTCCCGACCGATTCCGATCGATACTCGGGAAGCCTGTTTACGTCGAAACCTTTTAGTCGGGCGTATTTTGTCGCAGTTCTTGCTAAAATCCTGTTGAATGGTGTTAAGAAACGCTTATCAGCAGGAATGGTAACGGTTGACACACTTGTTGTTTACAACGTTATGTCAACTGCGCCGAACTGGTCTGATTCTCGGTCATTGTGTATACGGTACTCATCGGAATTATTGGAAAACACTTGCTCAGCTGTTTTTGAGTTCAGAAGTGTTTCTGCTTGAGCTTTTTGCGAATTTTCGTTTAGTAAAAACTGATATGGCTAATGGAAGAATTGTTTTTTATTCCCGGTAGTTGATAAATATACACGCGAAAAACAATTTGTTTTTATAACACTCACTGCTAACTTAGAGATTAAACGCTTGTAGAATGATTTTGTTTTGAAAGCGAATATCGTGGGCGGAATTGAAACACTTCCGTTTTATATAAGATATAATACTTTTTAGATAACATAGAGGGCGCTTAAGTGATATCAATGCGTGGGCCCAGCGTACTTTTGAATATTCTTCCCTGTTTCAAAGCCATTTATAGACCCTTAAAGGGGCAGTAGCACGTTTTTAGGGGGAATATATGGTGATGTCAGGAAAATGAAAATAAATGGTTCCAATCTAAAGACAATGTATTTAAACTAAATGAAGCAGTTATAAATCAAATATATAATGTAAAGTTAAGCCATGCTATTCCTTTTCTTACACAAAAAAAATTAAAGATGTTCACACAAAAATGGCTGCCAATGTATTTTATGTGAGTCTTTATCATTTGTTCTCTGACTATGGATGTTTGGGTTGTTTAATGAGATTTTTGACACTATCAAAGTTATACATTTAGCATAAACGTACAATTATCAGTGAAAAATTGAAAATATAAAATTGTCAAAAAACGTGCTACTGCCCCTTTAAGATAGACAGATAGTACAAATGAAAACATTGCAAAAAACAACAATTTGACACCTTGCAATTTTGTTTACAAATCAAACAATGATACTTTTATTTGTGTAAATCATTCATTTTAGGACCATCAAGTCATGATAATGTTTTATTCAACATTTTATTAAATAAAGGGGAATTTTGTGATTAGTGTAAGAAAAGGTTTAGAAGGAACTTTTGAAAAGGAAGAATATATTACTATTGAAATGATTGTTTCTTTTAACCAGCGTATTTGTTTTAAATTATGTAATAGCTACAAGATTACACGAAAGAAACTAAAATAACAAAGTCACTTATCGCCTTTGTTATTTCAAAGTAATCTGAATCACTACTTAGTCCTTTGGTCTCTTTCAAATATGAAGCTTGATGCGTGTGGTTAAAAAAGCATCCCGCGATGTGTTGCATAAACGTTGCATCAAAAATGGTTTTTCTTAAAGGCAATGTCAGAACTTATAATCCTTGACTTAAAGCAAATAAATAAAATAAAAGACTAAAGGTATGTCCAAGTGAGGGGTGACTCCATTCTAAAAAACTATTAGATTCGAACTCCAATCTCTGAAAAATCTTTTATCTAGATTATTGTATATTTTATGAAAATGAGCCTTAGACAAATGGGCATTGTTCAATCAAAAACGTTGACTTGTTTATCAAGAATTATAGACAGTCTGATGTTAACAAGTTTCCAAACATACGTGTTCAAGTCATTCAGTTGCATATTTATCCTGGTTTTGATCAAATATCACGACTAAAATGTGTTAATGGCACTGTGCTGAACTTTGATAATAACCTCGATAATAATTTTCAGCAAAAAAAAAAGAAATTCCCGATTATTTAACATTCTGAAATTAGGATCCCAACAACATAATCTCACTTTCAGTTAATCGTGTTTAGGGGGCTGTATCTTATCTATATTTTAGTACGCTTGGGCGGATAACCACAACAGATTTGTACTGAATATTATTAATTAACTATCAATGATATGGCACTTATACAATTTATACGGCCTTCACTATACGAATCCACAACTGGGCCAATACAGGAAAGCTGGGCCAATACGAGCAAAACAGGGCCAATACGAGCAGACTGGGCCAATACGACTCTGAGCATGCGCATACGGCGAGAGTCCGAAGCTATCGCTTCAAAACTTTCAACATATATTATATATATGACAGTTCATCAATCTCATTGATAATTTTGATTTCGGTAAAAATTAACTCTGTAATGTTGTGCAAGTAAATTACAAAGACGTTAATGAATAAAAACGTCATTAATCAAGTTTTTCCGTATTGGCCCAGTTACAGGTCCTCGGTCTGCTGTATTGGCCCTTGGCTTCGCCTCGGGCCAATACAGCAGACCTCGGACCTGTAACTGGACCAATACAGAAAAACTTGATTAATAACATTATAATACTGAAACCCTGCAAGTTGAATATCTTAATATAAATCACAGTTAAAGCATACAAAATGATGTCAATACCTGCACTCATTGATTGACGATGAATGAATGAATGAATGAATGAATGAGAGTTGCGATTCTCTGTATCACGGATGCACGTGAAAAAGGAAGTAACACTGTAACGAGTTTGGGCACAACGCAGTGTAGAGAGTTCGCGATTCCCCGTATTTGTGATGCACGTGAAAGTGAGGTAACAGCGTGCGGAGTTTTGGCGCAGTTACAACCACTATGAATAACAACTCCGTCCTCGGCCGACCTATGACCCAGGCTGGGTACAAACATGAAAGAAAAGCAGTAGATGTTAGATCAAGGCCTCCGGGGAGTGACTCAGTTTTCAGTCAGAAAACCCTCTAGTGTTATGCAGTGTACCTATAAGCTCATAGCAGGTCCCATTTTTTCATGTCAAAAAGAAGATTTGTTTAAACTTAGCAAAACGAGAATCTGTAGTTATCGTAAATATATGGTATACATTGTTAAGTAAAACTGTCATCGAAAAGTAAGAAATTCGCAGATTACATGATAGTTTATATCAATCCCCCACCTCAAACTTATTCTAGAACACTGCAATGTTGCCCCTGACAAGTGCTGTTAGCGCTGGGGGACCTGTAGCTTTTTTGTAAAAGGATTCCGTATAGTCCAAAGTCTAGAATTCTAGAATTTTGAATTCAGACAGAAATTATCTGCAAATATAAAGTAATTCATAAAGTCAATATCTGTCTATGTGAATCCATTTTTTGTTCGTTAATTTAAACTAATAGGGAAGAAAATATTCGATTTCAAGACATGAAATCGGGCCCTCTCAGCTTCTAGACCCCATGCAGTCGCTGTTCATGTTTCCTGTGTGTTAATTCTGATATGAGCTAATAGAAGGGCAAAAAAGAGTTGTGACGTATGAACATGCTTAACCGCACATGTTGCTATACGTCACTTCCCTGCCAGTTCATTTCTCGGTTTTATGCAAATTAATTCGAAACTTGATATCCTTGTGGTTCATTTATGACGCAACTATGGACTCCTTGTCACGTTTCTTGGAATCTGCTTAGAGTTAAGACTCCTCATAACGTGACATGTTCACACGTTCATTTTATGAAGTATAATGCAAACGTGGTTAAAGTTATAGATATAGTTTCGGAGCTGTTTTGATGTTACAGTAGTCGATATGTGTAATTCTAGTATATCTTAAATTATCTTTATATCTATTTACATATCTTTTATTGTCTAAAGCTCTTAAACGTAACTTTAAATCTCTCGTATCCTCTTTTGTGTGGCATTTGTACTTTTTACGCTTTTAGTATGTAAAACGTTGTATTTTAACGTATGTTGTACAAATGGTGAGAATCTAATAAAACATATTGTATTGTACTGTATTGTAGTATAATGCGAGCGTGGTAAAAGTTATAGATAGTTTCGGCTCTTTCAGTGTTACAGTAGTCCAAGTGCTTCGTACTCGTTCTACTTGAGAGTTATTTCCAACTTTAGACTTTCTGTTATATGAAAAATAATATATGAAAATAGAAAACTTTATATCGAAGGATAATGAATAATTATTTTCGTAAAGTAAATCGGCAGTTTAGAGTACAAATCTAATTCATGCTAGTTTGTCCATCTTATTCCGTTAGAAGAAGAAAATACATTCCTGAATTGTTTATATCCAAACGACCCGCTGTCGCCATTATATCCTAAATGTGTTTTCTGAACGAAAAAGTCTTTACTATTTTTTATTCATTCATTGAGCTCTCAAGAAAATGCGCCCACATATTTTTCAACTGTCATTTTAACAATCAATTTAATTGAGTATTTATCGTCTTGTCCATTATATACTGGTTCTTACCGAAGACCTTAAAAGAGTGGCATTGTGCCTTCATGGTAAGTATGAATAAGTTAGAAAAAACATTATCAATTTATGAAATGCTAGAATTAACAATATTGCTTCATTTTGTGTCGCCATCAAGCTCACTATGTTACCTCTCTATTTTAACTTGTCACTCTAATTTGAACTCATCCTCGATACCCCGGGGAACAGTATTCCGATATTTCTCGATTTAATATCGAAACTTTACCATGCATGGATAATCAATGTATTGAACTGGTTACCATTCAAGAGCTTCATTAAAGAGCCGTATGCCAAACTTAATCAATAGTGTCATTTAATCGACAAGTATCGGCTGATGCAGGAGAGTATCATTTTAGAACCGATCGACTTAATATAGTAAGATAAGGAAGATTCAAAGTGGTGATTTTGATCGAAAACCGGACAACGTCAAGCGTCAATCAGTCAAGCTTAATTTAAGAAACTTTCCTAAAGCAGGCAGATAACAGTTAAGGAATAACGTGGCTAAATTACATTACAAGTATTCATGTAAATTGGACGTGTAAATTTGGATTCCATGGATAAATATGACTGTTATGAAATTTTCAATGAAACAAGAATTTAAAAATAAAATTGCCGTTCGGGGGTGAATATGTGAGATTATTTATATTTAGATCATTAATTAAACCATCTGCGTTAGTTTAAAAGCAAAACAGTACGTGTAAAAATCAACTTGAACAACTAACAAGCTTTGGTAAAATGACATCATTTTTGACGTTTGACAAAAGTTACATCAACAAAATATTAACATGCAACAGTTAACGAGACATATTTTGTAATCTAGAGAATAATCTGACATATCGGAAGTAATATAGTCAAGTAGTTAACAGTGAATATCGTAAGTTTGGAAATACTGAGGCCTTTTTTTAGTAAAATTTATTTCTTGACAACCCATTCATTTTTTAAATAATGCTAGCAATCACAACAACTTTTGCATCAACAAGCCTTTATATTTCATTTCGTATAGATCAGTTGTATAATGCCGATTACGAAATTTTGTTTGCTATTACTGGTAGATGACACCTACTATTTTTTATTATCAATTGATCACAGACAATGCAGATAATGGTTACCTTATTTCAAGCAATCATCTGTCCTAGATTCCTTTATGTATAAACTGTCTATTTGTCTTGAGATTACGAACAGGGTATGTCCTCAGCAAAATTAAAAATTGATGAATTAATTAATAAAACCACCAATCTTTAATTAGAATTCAGTATGACGTTATACAAAATCAATAATCTTAATCTTGAAATACATTGTTCATGAAAGTTAACGAATTTTCTTCGTAAGTGTGTTAAGGTCCTGGAAATAGCGAGGAAAAGAGGACACGGTGAGATAAAAGTGCTTTAAAAGCCGAAATGGGCAAGGACAGATAAGGTAACCTTGTCTTACCCCACCTAACAAACACGGCGAGACTGATTTTAAGTTTGTTTATCTCAAGGCAATTTGCATAAATGTTGATTGTAGCTAAACTTGGCTGGAAGACTTCTATATTTGAGTTGTTTATTTTGTGTATACAGGTTGCAAATAAAGGTCAATATAAGGTTTGTCCGCCGTTCGTGAGCATTTGATTTTTCTTAGCTAGCACAAAGCAGTATTGTATTTTGTTCCTTGAGGATTATCTAGGTCAACAATTTTAGCCTTAAATAGGTTTTAAAGTAGTGATTAAACATAACATTCACCTTTGTTAGAGTTGGAATTTTAAATACATCTATTGATAATGATTTGTTAGTCCCCAGGGGTGTGCATTGTGTTTCGTTTCAGACACTTTGAAATCGGATCGAAACTATGACTCATCCTTTGCTGTGTTTCGATCAGATTTTAATGAGATGGTTGTCTTCTAAATGAGTCTATCTATTCACGGTTTAAAATGAACCATAGATGCATCATTAAAAAAACTTACCAAGATGTATTGGTTAATTTAGTCCAAAGTTTAATATGAACATAATATGTATTTTCACCCTAGATTTGATAAACAAAGACATAATCTAAATCAGTATGCATAATCGAAATCTCATTTTCTTAATATTCTTTAGGCCTATATTGGCTTATTGATATATAAGTATATATAGTATATATCAGTTTTAGAATTATTCTTATAGGCCGATTTTCGCTTTTATCTGTTGTTATGACTTTATTTATAATTTGTAAGCTAGTTATGACTAGAATGATATGTCAATAACGTCGGCTATATAGTTATCTATGTTTACCTGTTGATTAAATAATCAGGTAGAGCAGGTCACCGGGATGTAGTGCTGTATACATCAACAGGTTATTTTGGTATCAAAAACCTGACAGGAAAGTAATTGAAAAACAGACCAATCACGAATTGTTTATTTGTTACTCAATGTAACAGATGCATCAAGGTTTAGAATGTACTATATATTTGTTATTAGCCGAGTTTGCAATTCTTGGCGAAAAAACATCTGGTATAGTCTTATTATAACTTATATCTCAAGACCCGATGCTTACATTTTATGACCCCTAAGCGATAGGTTTCTTTAAGGTCAATCTTGATGACAACCGAAATCATAGAGCTATTGGCTCTGTAGCTCATCAGGTTTCATATTCAATTTTGCTTTTATGCTGTGGTCAATGTGCATGTGCAAGTGACCAACTCTACTTTGAGTAAGAACGGTTCAAAGAGCCACCAAAGCTATAAATCATAATCCTCACTAGTCAAGGAGTCTGTACACAAAGTTTCAGCTTTCTTATCTAGGCCCTATGCTTCTGGAAAAGATGGAAATATGTTTTAAAGGTGTGGTCCATGTGGTCCTATTAGAGGCCGCAGGATCACCAAAGCTATACATTATAATCCTCGCTGGTCAAATAGTCTCTACACAAGATTTCAGCTTTCTAAGCCTTTGGGTTCTGGAGAAGAAGAAAATAGGTTTATATTGCGGGGTCATCAAAGTCACAATATAAGGCCAGGTAAGCTAATAAAAAGCTAAAAGCGATATTGCAATAACAATATCGACAATTCTTTTAAAATTTCGTCTGTGGGATGTATGATAGCCTTTCCACCGTCCACATGGTACAGAAGATACGTAGGAAGAAAGTATGATATCCCTCTGTGGTGTGAAAATGACAAACCGTCAGAATTTTAACTTGACATTGAATGGGCAAGAGGTCATATTTGAACAAATTTCTCCCGGCCATCCAATATAAATCCCTTCCCTAATCCCTCCAAGTGCCTCCTTAATCTCTTCTAATCCATTACCCTATAGACGGTCAGGAATAGTCAGTCACGTTTACACCTAAGAAGTGGTCAGGGAAAAAAGGAATTGGTGCGATTAACAGAACCTATTCTCATCTTCACTTTTATTTGAATTACTTCCGGTTATTTACTTCTGAAGCTTTGACCTTCAGATTACCAAACACAGCTGTTAAACTTGAATTTCAAGAAAGAACTGCATTGGTGTACATGTATATTACCATCACACAAGGATATGGTGAGGATTTAGTATTATCTTAAATATGGTGCCTGCCTATCTGCCAAACAGTTAAGATAGTAGCTTGCTTGAGCCTTTCACAAAATTGATAGATAAACCTCATTTATAATACGGCTTAATAAAATTGGATATCTGATAAAAGGGATTAAAGCGAAAACTAATAAAATTGATGAGGAAAATTTCAATAAATCTATTTGTGAGAGTCACGGTGATACCAAGAGTTCGCAAACTCATGTAAGCATGTCTCGATCAACCGCAGGCACCCCTGAATATCAGTTTTATTTATCATCTGCGTGCAAGAAACTCATAAAAAAGACTGACATTTAGTTTTTTAGATGAAAGAAAAGCATCATTGCCATCTGGGTTATATAATTGTAAAACAAGTGTTATCCATATGTGAGAATGTATAAGTTATAATAGACATAAATTCACTCGAGAGATTATGTTTAGGACAAATATGATAAACTACAGTCTTGGTGTTAAACTACAATAGTAATTCAATGACACTGTTTTCATCTATCTTTTTGCATCGTGTGTTACAAGATATATGTTGCTTTCTGATAATATGTATAAATGTTATATTTGGGATCACACTTCCTGCAATAGTACAGATTACTGTACGAGTACTATACTATTATTGCAGATAGTAATTTCTAAATGGCAATTAACTCTAATTTTGATGATATATATAATTCTTTGTTTTTTAATCAACTTTTATGAAACACTAGTGAAGACACTGCCGTGGGGTCTATTACTGTAATTGAATGCTTTACTCTTGATTTGAAACTGCGACAAATAAACCTATTTTTTTATTAAAAGACTTATTTGATGCTTTATATATTCATTCCTTAGAATTAACCACTTTTTATCGATTCGGTGTTTTATTATACTACATTCACATCTCCCGTATTGTTTTCAGGAGTTTCAAGGCTTGTTCAAGGTTTTTATTTTTAATTAGACCTTGAAACTTATTGTTCTTTTCGAAACCAATAACGCGAAAGAAATCGAAAGCTTGAGTGTCACATTTTAAAAGAATTTCTTCAAGATTCGCTCCAGGCATCTAAATCTGATATACACTGTGAAAGATGCGTATTTTTTCACAAGAGAAATAAAATTTTCTCGTAAATGGAAGTCGTATTAATAATTCAATTTGTTAAAGTGATCATTGACGTAATTGACACGATTCATTATTGATACACACTATAAAACCCTTTAATCGACCTTTGTCGTTAAGAGCTAGGCCGCTACGTGATTTTCATCACATACATGTCACATGTATTTGACTTTGAAACAAATCTTAATGTCATATGTGATGATATAAATTGATATCTCCATTTTTCACTCCTAAGTGTTGAATGTATACGATAACTACTGATTTCAATGAAAATCTTAAAACAGCCTTGTATTAAAAGAAAAGACACGTCAAATTTACATATATGATTTCATATCATCTTTAAATCAATTTTAGGTTATGTTTCCGACACGTTTCCGAAATTTCGTTTGACTGTTTGACACAACGAGCCACACGGTTTCGCGATTTTATATCTTTAAATTCTCACATTACATAACCGATAAGCTTTATACCGAAGTGGATTATTATGGGTGACCACATGTTGATTCGTTCTAAACAAATTTTTGACACAAATTCTTGGTTCAAAGGCTTGGTTCTCTTGTTTTGGTGAAAAAGCACATGTATTTGACAGTGATGGTGAGGTTCTGGGGTGAAACAAGTTTCTCTGAATCAGCGAAAGTCAGCACGAGCTTTCAAAGGTCAAGGTTACCATGAGGACGATCCCTTGTAACTCCATACAGTGTACATAGTGTACAGCACTGTGATGAGTTATCACATGCGAATGTTGCACTTAATGCTTCCTGGAAGTGTTTCTTGTAGACTTAAATAACGTTTATCATATTTCAAGATTTTGAAAGTTTTGATAAGTGATAACGATTTTATAGCGTCTTTTCAGATAGCCTGACGAGCTCATGGTGAAATCTAGACTTTGTACCGAGTTACTTTATGTAAAACAGTCTTTGGTGGGATATAATATAATGCACTGCATGGGTGATATCAGGAAAAAATATAAATTCCAAAATGTTGATAAATTCAAACATGGTTAGTATTTGAGAACAATAAAACTGAGTCTTTGATAAATGCATGATAGCAATCTAAACTTGCCTTCTGGAGTATGACAGGTTTTATCCTAACATCTATGAGAAATTATAAATCAAGGAATGTTGGTCAATCCTATTATATCAGTATTCCCTGTCAATGATTATTAAGGAAATATATTATTAATGAGCAATTGTAATCATAAAAACCTGGACAGGTCGGGAATGCCAGAAATCTCAGTTGAAAATATGATTTTCGGGGTCACTGAACTGAACTCAAGATCGATCATGGAGACCTATTGTTTGGATTTATAATGATAAACATTATCACAACAGACCATATCATGTCTTTGTATAGATCAGTCTTAAATAGTTGAGTGAGACAAAACATCCGCACATCCAAAAGAAGTTGAGAATTTCACGAACATTTCAAACAAATTTTACTTTAATAATATGTTCAATAAATTGTAAAACAGCTGTTTTGTTAGGTCAGTTTTACTTTCAGTATTGATGGAGTGTTATTTAAGGTAATTATAAAGAACATAGATTGCATAGATAGAGAATGATATCAAATCGAAGTCGCTAAAGGTTTATCTTATTCCATCAAAGCCATTTTTCTGTTAAAACGTATATATAAGTCTATTTGGTACACATTTCGTATCTATTTTTGATAGCATTTACCATGAAAAAAGTACGAAACAAAACTCCGATAATACAATACCTTCAGAGCTCTACAAACATTCGTGAAATTCCTATTGTTATAGTTCAAGTTCACTTCGCCAGGCTCTCGGAAAACAATTAAAAGATTAAAGCCAAAACTCTAAATAAACACCAATGTGTGTAGTTTGACAACACTCTGATTGTTTTCCCTCTAGCTCCGTATATACGTGAAGTGCAAGAAGTGGTTGTTTTGTAAACTCTCGAAAATCTCGCATAATCTCTTGTCTTCTCGCTTAATCTCATGCAAGTTTGATGGATGAATACGGTCACGTTGCAAGCAGAGTGAGCTAAATGTGTCTTTAACATGTGATAAACCATGGTCTAAATATTCTTTCTCCAAACTTCTATCAGTTTCTATCCAATTATTTTTTGTTTGACGATAATCATCATTGTTTGAAGATGAAAAACAAGAAATATGATATAATTTAACTTTTAACTGCATGTATTGCTGTTTTCATTTTCCACCCAATTACGTTTTGATAGACGCTAAACAAATGTAGTATATCTTTATTGATTGTGACTCACTTAAATCAGGAATCATTATATAGATTAACTTTTATCATTCTTTTATTTTCAACCCAATTAGTTTTGACTGACGATATGACTGTGTACATTATTTGGTTGGGACTGAAAATCATTTTTCTAAAGATTAACTTTTTTTGAACACATGTTGTTGTTCAAGGTATTCTATATCTAGATTTACATGTACCTTTCAATCACGGCATATACGATATGAGCATGCAAGATACAAATACATCTCGATCCTGATCCGTACATGTTTATCAAACAGTCAGTACCACCATGTAATATATACTTATTAAAATTATCTACGTTTAATTTTAGGGAATAGAAACTACTCCGTTATATTTCTTCCAAGAATTGCAGGAAATTCAAAGCTATGCTTCACATTTTCAAAATGGCATTTATATCTTGCATCCTTTCTATGTTGCATGCGAAAACTTGTGACTAGGCACTTTAAAGGGGCAGTAGCACGTTTTTAGGGTGAATATAAGGTGATGTCAGGATATTGAAAATTAATGGTTCCAACTGAAAGACAATGCAATGAAACTGAATGACGCAGTACTAATTCAAATATATAACGTAAAGTTTAGCCATGCGATTTCCTTTTCTTGCACAAAATGAATAAAAGGTGTTCACACAAAATGGCCGCCAAAAGATTTATGTGAATCTCCATACTTTGTCCTCTGACTATAGGTGATTGGCTTGTGTAATGTGATTTTTGACACTGTCAAATTAATACATTTAGCATTAACTTACATTTATCAGTGAAATATTTGAAATATAAAATTACAAAAAAAACGTGCTACTGGCCCTTTAATACTTATTAATGGCGAAAATCATGTTATAGCGAAGGTACACGTATCATCAATGACATTTACCTCCTTTGTAGATGCCCCTTCTCTTCCTTAGACTTACAGCTTTCATTAAATGATTTCTTATAGTGGAAACAGTATCATATATTCAGACCAATATGTCCTCATATCACTGACATGTACAACTATTCATTTCACATATTCACGTTTTATTACTCACCGGTTGTAAATATCTGTTTTAAAAATCTACAAAGTTATAACGCAAAGCAACATAGAAGTTCATATATTCAGACCAATATGTGCTCATATCACTGACATGTACAACTATTCATTTCACATATTCACGTTTTATTACTCACCGGTTGTAAACATCGGTTTAAAAAATCTACAAAGTTATAACGCAAAGCAGCATAGAAGTTCATTTTCTTTTTCAAGTTAACGTCCTGTTTTCAGAGTGTAGTGTAGATGTAGGTTAAAATATATCGATATATAATCAGTGTGGTCCTTAACTTATTTGATGAGTATATGTCAAACCCTCTGAAATCTTCACATGTGACCTTTTAGTGAAATATACATTGAAATATACACCGTACACACGTCAAAACATACACAGCGTGGAGGAGTTCATTACCCCAATAGTTTTACTGCATTTTAATCCAAAACATACTTCCGTCTGCGTGTAACGTCCTTCAAAGTAGCATGTGCTAAATCACCACTGCACGCTTACTGCGCAAAATCTTCTTTGTTTTGTTCCTGACTTTTCGAGGTCAGTTTCCTTCGAGTACAGTAACCCATAAGTAAAATATAGACACCTGGCAGTACACTGTATCATGTATAGCCAGCAGAGAGGTTAGTCGGTGTGAGCACATAAATTTATCACGCATAACAATTTTTTATCCATAACATGTCATTATCTCTGCGTTCATCTCAAATGTTTTCTGGACTAAGGGAAGAGATTTTTATTTTGACTCAGTTTTCAAGACAAAAGCTAATATGTTATGGTATGGATGAAGATAACAGTTTGTAGATTGCAGCGAAACTTCCTGGTTAAGGCTGGAATAGAGAAATAGTTGCTTTATTCTCACATTTCACTGAATTCAACCTGATTCCCGAATAGTTCCCTTAAATGAATATGATTGTTTACTACTGAGGAAGGTTCGAACCATGAACTTCAGTGAACGAAATATGTAAACAAACCTCACTTTAATCAATATAACGTTTGGTGAGCCAGTGGCCTACATAATCAAGGTATTTCTCTGTTTATATTATTCAAGTGAATCGATCATTACTCCATTCTGTTTATAATCGATATTTTATTTGGTTCAAAGCTTGAAAAGAACCCATTCAAATAAAGTTAAATGCTTTCAAGGAGACAACACCATTCAACAATGTCGACGTACTAGCAATATTGACAATAAGGTTAATAAATTGCTTGTAAGTCAAAGAAATGTTATAATCATTTATATATTATCATATATACATGTTATAAACAAATGATGAGAATCAACAATATCTAACGCCAACTTTTATATCCAGAGTCACAATGACAAGCTTCAAAACGTCTGTTGTGAAGAACCTTATACATCAAAACAAAAGTTAATCTAAGTGAATGAAAAAATCAATAGCAAGAAAATAAAGATTAGTCAGAAAATCCATAATCTCGTTTTTACAATTGGGTATTTGTACCAAACTTTCCTTTCCAAAGACTAAAAGTAAGTCTAGATTCAGTACAGAAGAGTATATAGTTCCCCGCTGAGGTCACTAGGTGCAGAGAACATCACCGCATTACGTTGCCATCTCGATCAAGCGCACGAGTACAGCGGCAACAAGTACAATACCGAAAGCAGTTGGAACAAAGTATAACGGTCTAGTGTTTATGGGTTCGTTGCCGGGCCCGCACCTTATTGAGACAATGGTATAGGGGTGTTTGTTGTTTGGATAACCGTATTATCGCCGGGTGGTGAAGATAAGACTTTTATTCCCAGATAATTGCTCCAAGTTTCGATTTCCGGAAGTCGGTTAGTTACATGTTGTAATCAATAAGAAGTCGACGAGTTGATTCTTTCGGATGTGATTGTTTTGATAAAATTAGTCTTAAAGATAGTTATTGATAATCTTCTTTATTCACCAGAGAATAGTTACGATAAAAAGGACGGAAAGAGAATTTACATCAAGGAAAATGCATTTATCAGAAGTTGATTGGCTATTTCACCTGTAAGTTAGGTCAATGCGTATACATTTATACAGGCTATTAATCATATTCAACGTGATCGTATAGATATGACTGTTATAAAATACCCACGGAATGATGTTTTAAGTCTAGATTCGGTACAGAACACTATATAGTTCCCCCTGAATGAAGCCCCCACTGTCTTTGCTACTTAGTATAAATGAAGTTAGGCCGATACCAATGCACCATGTGTTCGCTTGTTGAAGCCGATGCTTACAGGTTTCAATGAAGTGCAAAATCGCTGTTAGTAGCTAAAGAACTGTAGTCTAACTAACAAAGACTGTTATAGTTCTCTTGAAATCGACATTGGAATTACTTATTATTTCTTCATTGTGGACTCAGAACATGCACTTGTTTACTAGATGCAGAGGAATATATGGATGGCAACTTCTTTGTTCATTGTATGCGACACAAGAATATGTGTCGAAACGTCGCATAACAAAGAAGTTGTCATCCATATATTCCTCTGTATTCTAGTCATTCCAAATTCTATGATGCCTCTCAAAAACGTTGTCTTGCAGGCTTCATCGCAAATGTGAGTTAAGAAGGTGATACAGCCTTTCCCCTTAATAAAATTAGCAGTACAGGTAAGATCATAGACAGATGATTATTTCAAGCATTTATTTTTCAACATATAGGCTTTTCCTATTCATGGGCAACATATATTAGTCTATATAGACTCTCGTATGAAATATTTATCAATAAATCTACAAAAAAACAAATCAAAAAGATGAAATGAAAAGATGACTGAAATTTCTGCATGCTAGTCAGTAAAATAAACCTCTCAAGACTTCCTTGGGCTTAAATCTTATTTCTGAGCCTGACTGGCAGACTGAACATGCGATTATATGTTGCTACATTTGCATAAAGGGAGTGCGGACTTGAACCAGTTAACCATGTACATAATCACTTCATCAAGTAGCCGTCAAATAAAATCCATCCCATTTCTTGGCCTACCACATAATCACATACCCGAGTTCGTTACAAAGCGATAGAGTTGTTGGGTATACTGGGACAATGTTGGACATTCCTTTTTACTTCCGTCGGAAGTTTGCCACACGAGACGGGTAATTTCTGAATTTTCCCTCGTTGGCGCGTTGAAATAGCGACTACAAAGGACTTGAACCTACATTAGCACAACTCTGCTTGTGGGTTTGCATATAAGATCTTGGGTGGTATTCCCATTGCATTGGTCTTAGGAGGAATTTTGGTTGATAGACTATATACAAAAACCCTCCTATGTAAGAAATTGAATTCTGACCATTAAGAATAAATTAGCTCTTGTTATATCTATACTCCTTGATAGAATGGAGTAGCTTTGTAATATCTAATTATCGCTAGATCTCTAATGATTTACATGTATTTTCATTTATTCTGTATAAAACTTAAAGGTGTAGCAAAACTTTCTTTTTTGTAAGAGATGTACGATTTCGTACAGTATTTAACTGCCAACTCACCCATGACAAGCCATTTTGATTGTACTGGCTAACAATGAAACGGATTCGAAAATGTCATAAGTATTTGTTTAACTCATGTTTTCGGGTAAGTGATAAATATTGTCCAATAACAGATTATTTTCAATGCTTTGGCAGTTAGCGGATTTTGATGATGTCACTAGGTAATAATCTTACACCGTCAGAAATTAATAGAACCTTTTAGATTTTAGTTTTCAAGTATCGTCTTGCTCAGATTCAAATTATGATATTTCTTTAAATTTTAAATCTGCATTTTTCAAGGTATATAACCATGAAAGGGTTCTGTACATCAGGTCTTCACCTCTATAAAATACTTACATATATCATTCTATCATCATTGTCAGAGCAGTAGATGAGTTGAGACGTGTTTAACAGACAGGACAAAGAGAGGCAGGCGACCTAGGGTAAACTTTCAGTCATTGTCCCCTAAACTTAGTCCCATTGTCCCTCAACTCTGTCCCCCCAACCCCACCTGTCGCAAAGACGCCACGCGCCTACCTTCAAACCGGTGTATCGGAATGCGCCAACAAAGAGACAGTTTTGGCTCACTGTCCCCATCGCCAAGCGATTTTCAGGGTTGTATTACATTCAAAGCCTTTCATCGCCACGCTTCGCATGCTCTTGTTTAACCAATCAGAATCGTCTCTGGCACGCGCAGGTGCGAGGCACGCGACCAATCTTTGACCTCCAGTGACCGACAGTTAGATATCTTTTTGATGATTTAGGTCAGCGTCTTACCGTTATCATCGAAGCGGATTTTGCCGTTTTATTGATTTTTAAAATTTTGTTTTATTTCAAAAATAATAATTTCCATGGTTGCGAGATATCCTGCACATATGAGTTCATCAATGTTAATGACCCCATCACCTCTTCTATTTCAATGTTTGGCATCTTCCTTAACCTGAATGCGACTTCTTTTCCAGACACAATTTTGCATTAGCTATTAACAGGTACCAAACAGGTGGAAATGACGGGATTTGGAAATATTTTCATAGTTTTTAATCTTATTATAACCTGTTTTTATGTCATTCGAGGATTTAGAAATACATATTCGTGCCTCTAAATCAGTTGTCGAGTGTGCCAATGACACAGTGTAGTTTTCACTCACTTTCAAATTGTATGAGCTCTATAAAGCGGACATCGTGTGTAGAAATGTGTATGGTGACGATTCACTGCATCAAAGCAAACTTTATTTGGTATGGTAAGTTGTCAACCTTGGACCATTCAAAGACTAATTAATAACGAACTCCTTGACTTCATGTGTTAAGATACAGCCCCATCCCCCCTAATTACTAAAACGCACATATCAGTTATGCCCGTAAAGATGTGGTAAATACATTTAAGAAGGTCTGTTATAAATAGTTGATATCGGAAATATTGTGCGATTTTGAAATGTTTAAAACATAAGCATAGTCTTGTCATTTTCAGTTAATAGTTTTTTTTAATGTGAAAGAATCATTGAGGCAAAATAAATGTATTGGGATATCAAATGTTTCAACATTACTTGAAAAGGGAAAGTATGCATTGGCAAACCTTGGATTTTAGCATTTTTGTCGTGATGAGATTTGGATAATTTGACGATAATTTATCATCAAATAATTATAAAATTTCACCATCTCTTGTAAGGATTGTACAGACTACAAAGGTCACTCAAACTGTAACGTAAATGACGTCATACCCCCCCCCCCCCCCCCCCCCTTCCAAGTCCTCTCATTCTCACCTCTCCACATGTTGAGCCACAAGTTCTAAATAAGTTCTAAATCAATAATGACTACTCTTCCCCTTTTAAAATATCTCTGAAGCCGTCAATTCCAAAATAATGGCATAATACTGATATAGTTCCTTTCTGTTACCAAATTGGCATAACGATTGCTGAATCCAGAACATGTAAAATGGTATTATGCCGACAGCATACGGATAAATGGGTCCCTTACGTCTTGTATTGATTCGACCCAGAAAGGAAACCCAGTTTGTAGCTGCCTTTTAATCAGGACGTCTTTTATTTCCATCTTTCTTTATTTGGAAATAATAGGATTCCTTTTGCTGAAAACCTAGTCCCTATTTATAATTTCATAATTTTCATTGCAACATAATTCTGGCTTAATTGAATGCCCACCCAATGGTAAAGCATTTGTAGATAAGCTTGATGTCGGCTTCTTGTCAGTGTTAATAGCGCAGGCTTATAACAAATTTGTGACCGAAATAAATTTAAATGTTGGTTTAATAATCTATTTTCAAATAATGTAAAATTAAATCACTTTGTTGTAGTTATCATTTTATTCGATAATGGCTCCGTGAAGTATTTAGGGTCACATGTGCCAAACTCTACATATACTCTACACATCATTGTATTGAGAAATGTCGGCTGTTTTAGGAAAGTATTATTTTAGAGCCACTCGACGTTGTGAAGCAGTATTAAAATCGTGATAATGATCGAAAACCGGACAATGACGTTTGTCATTCAGTCAAACGTAATTCTGAAAAACTTGTTTAAAGAAGTCAGAGATACAGGTACGTTTTGATGGTGTTTGATAGGTTATATAAGTAGTATTCATGTAAGTTGTACGTATGAATTTGGCTTCAATGAATACATATGGTTGTTACAAGGTTTTCATTTAGAACCAGAATTTATCATATAAGTTCCATTTGGAGATGAATATGTGAGATGTTTGGAATCTATATCATTAATTAACAAACAATATGTGTTGATAGAATTATTATGCTGTTGCAGGTTAAGAGAACTGAATTGAATAATTTTGGGAAAATAAATCCTAATTAATTCATAGAATATAAATATCAAGAAAACAAACGAAAAATCAAAATGATTTATATCTTTACGTTGAATACACCCAAACACAAAAATATGCTATTTCAATCTCAAGAATCATTCTAGGGGAAATAAAATCCTAATTAATTCATAGAATATAAATATCAACAAAACAAACGAAAATTCAAAATGATTTATATATTTACATGAAATACACATCACATGAATATGCTATTTCAATCTCAAGAGTCACGGTTCGCCCTATTTTGACACAACCTCAGAACCTTTAACAAATTGCGTGATAACCCAATATGACCTTAATTTAAGTTCCACACGACTGTGACCTAGAGTTGTATTACTGCGCGACTTGTCCGAAGATGTTTGTAAACATTCGCATAACCGTATATGAAGTACATGTCAACATTACACTTAAGCTAACTCCACTATGTTATGAAACAGGAAATTTTCACACAGTCAGTTCAAGTTAATGTAATAATACGTCATATCACAAAGCAAGAAGCTTCGTGTCGTCACAAAATCAACCAATGAAACCGCCTGTAACAAAAGTTTATCCAATGGGTGTCATTCGGAACTACTGCGTCATATTTTCTATATCTAAGCTACGTGACTTACAGCTAAGTCAGTGCCCGAAGATCGTAGTTTAATGGGGGGTCGCTGTCCTCATTATATCCCCATGTTGACGTTATTAAACGCCAAGGACATATGTCGGAAAATGCGAAGTATCTGTCACTCATGACATATCATATTCATAACAGTGCATGTCAAGTTGGATTGAAAACAAACGAGAGATAAGATATGTCTTGATAAATGTACACAAGCATGTTTTTTTTCTTACAAGATATTGAATGGTTCGTCAAACGATTCTCATTATATGTATGTATTTGTAATCTCTTTTTTAAATAAATATATTCGTTTTTATATTTTTTGTATTTGTAATATTTATGCTTTTAGTCCATATAATGCCTCTTTCACAAACCAACTTAAAAACAACATTTGATAGTCACAAAGATCAGCCCTTATAATGTGACATCTGTGCGCAAAGCCCTAAGGATGGACTTAGATTTGAAATGCGCTTGCTATGTATGCTAAGATAACTCAATGCTTGCTATCGAAGGTCTTTGTGCACAAAACTCATTTCTTGCAAAAGGTACTTTATCTTATATTTACAAAAGATTAAGAGAGTTCAGGCTTAATGACTTCCATCAAAGTGTATTTTTGAAACAAAGATAATTTTAAGAAGAAAATTTTATGTTCCAAACAATATTGTTCTGTAAGTCCATTCTAATGATGTCATATCACTATGACGTCAAATCTAGGAACGTCACATTGTGCATAATGATCTCATTTGCTTGTTGACGTCATTGTTGGTTATGTAAAAGAAGCAAATTCAGATTACAGTAAATGATTGTGTTAATCTTAAGTGTTGTTCAGGTTTCTTAAGTCATAATTACTTCGGTGAATAGTTTAGGATTGCAAATCTCAGCATTCGTCGAACAAATGTAGTGCTTAATTAAGAAAAAAATATCCAATAAAAATCAATGAGATCATTAGTATCGATTTACTCTCACCATCACCGCCATCCATATTTAGATATCAATCTACCAAATATGTTTTAAAATATATTCAAACGCACTGTCATTGTGTACATCTGTTAGCAATACACAGCTGAGGAAATTATTTTAAATTATCTGTCAACACTGGTCACGTGGTCCGTTGCTTATATCACTCGCACCTGTTGCTCGCGTGCCATGTGTGGAGCGTGCCGCACGTGCAATTCATTCTTACTCAACCAAAACAAGACAGTCTGGAGCGGATCATTAACTGAAGAAAGAACCATATTTGGTAATTGTTAGATTACGTATTAAGTACACATTAAGAACAGTTCTCAGTCAGGTCGATTATTCAACAGGTGTAATGAACGCCCAAGTCACAAACCTGTAATTTAGGCATCTGCTTCTGTACTGCAAGACTCTAAATTTGACAATATAATTATATAGATGACACGAACTTTACTTTCCGTTGACTTAGACCGAGTCATCTACATACTAAGTCACAGGAAAGTAAAGTTCATGTCATCCTATATATATTATTATATTTAGACTCTAAATCAAAGAGTGATTCTTTCAGACTTGGTAACAGGTTTGCGTTCAAGAATCAATGGTGCATGTCATATCAGATTATTTTATTTGCATGTATACTTTTATGTTTCTTTTTGTAAATTTAGGCTATCATTTTTCCTTTTTACGTAATTTCAAATGTTATCGAATTTAATTATCATGCCATATGTAGTATAACTTGATACAACTTCGTACATATTTCCAAATTTTAAAAATGATTATTTTAGTCTAGCTCTAGTAAACAACAACAACAACAGTTTAATCGAAATTGATTTTGGAGACGTATAAATTCACAAACTGGTAATTAAATGAAAAATACAAATTTAGTTGATAAAAATGTGTTTTCAGAAACATGATGAGATAATATGTTTGGTAAGCTTTCAAACTGTTTTCACGTGACCTTGCAACGAGACCATCTCATTGAAACTAGATCTAACCTATGACTTGTTCTAAGTTATACGGATAGTTTACTAGAGATAGCTGCAAAGGAAATTTAATTAAGTTGGTTACATGTTTATGCATTGGGTGTCTAGCACTAGTGTTTTTACTTTACTAAGGGATGGTTCGAATGTGATTTTTATAGTACCCAAATGTAAGGGGTTCTTCCAGTTTTGGTGCAAATTTTTACATCCTTCTTAGAATGCATTCGTTTCAAAGCTGGTTGTTACCTTATTTTCCCCCTATATTATTCCCTGGTTCTTTCATCTTCTTTGTTTTCTGTTTTTTATTTCAAAAACATGAAATGTTCGACATCAAACCTTATTGACATTTTGACATTGAATATTCTCGTCCAAGCAGGGAAGAAAACGGTTTATTTCCAATCTCTGCTTGAATCATGATAAGTTAAGGAGAATGTGGTTATTGTTTCTACAACGCAGTGTCAAGTTCAGGTGAACGTTAACAGGTACACAGTTTTACCTGTCAGCTGGCGTACGTCACCTGAAGATAATATACAGGTAGATGGCCCGGTCAGGTGTGACATCCCCTTTGTGAGGGGATCACTACAGTATACCCGATGAACTACTTTGTGTCGCGTAGGTGGACAGCTGCCGTCGAGAAGTGCAAACTCATTCGCTTGATGAACGTTTGTCTCTGATGTCAGAGGTGTCGTCAGGTGTTTCTTTGTTTCATGCAGGTACACTTCAAAGGGTCCCGTCTTCCAAAGGTGTTTCAAAGGGACCTGTCTCCGTTAAGGTTTTGTGGGTATAAATTATGTATGCATAATAAAACAGAAACGAGTACATAAAGAGTATAGGTTGCAATTATTAACTCAGGTGTAAATGTGTCTCCTTGTCGTAGATAATACCTTTAAATAAAATACTGCAGTCCTTTGTTAAAGCTATGATTCGGGCTTTCCTCCTTTGACTATAAGAGAAATAGCCGATAGTGCGATGAAATTCAGATTTTGCAGTCCCTGTACATTTTGACGGCTGAACTGATCTCATGACGTCAATGTTTCAAACACGTCATGACAGTTGCAATATTACCTCAATTTGACTTTGCCGTACTAATTACACTGCAGTATGTATTGAGGAATAGAGGAGGCACAGTGATAATGAACAGGTAATGTTATTTTCTCTTATAAAGGCAATCCATTGTGAATATGAAAATTATTCTGTTTTTTAATATGAAAATGTATTTTATTTGAGCATTAGGATAAATGCACAAAGAGAATTACCAAATTTAAGTCTATGCACAAAATACTCAGTCGTTCTAAAAAGTAAATTTCTCATCAAACAATGTTCATTATTCTGTTACCCATTAAATGGCCTGACACAAAGGTTTTTCTCTATCTTAGACGCATCTTTGTGTTATCCTTACAATAAGGAAAAGACTTTGTAGCTCACTCGGTTAAGCTTGTCGTTAAACTAGGTCACTATCCTCAGCGCTTCTCTTTATGCAGCGATATCTAGAGTTATGATTCTCTTAAATATCAACAAAGGGGATTATTATGTACATCAAAAGCGGACCGGTATCTTCTTATGAGCGAGGTGTGTCCTCGTGTATAGACCTGACGTAACATGTTCTAACAGGAATATTCGCTGACGTACATCTCAGTGGTAGACCGAGGTCCATGTCTTTATGCTGTAAAATTCATATTACATCTTAACTCTATTCATCTATAAAAAGACAAGTTTTAAAACCATTTTGGTTCTTTACCATCCTTGCTCTTTGACAGCATGTCGCATTACGCACGAACAAGTAAATCCCGTTACGTAGGTCTATACATCTGTGAGATAGAACTTTTTATGTAGTCAACCAATTATATATCTTTTTAGGAAAAGATGTGATACGTTTGAATTAGAATGGTTTCAAAAATACCAAATAAACTATTCTGATAGGAAGAATCAAACCAGGAAGTCTTGAATTAAAAAGACCTTGCTAAGAATAACACAAATAATCTTTTTTTAAATCGGCTTGTTAAATGCTAAACAAATCCTGCTTTTGAAATATAACCGATTTGCGTTGTGAGATATAAATACACTTTGACAAAAATAGCATGGAAGCAATGAAACTAGATTATACATACAGAATATTAGCAAGAGAATTGCGATAAAAACGTCGCAATCGTGCGCGCAGCTATGATGACAGCGTGCATAACAATTGTAAAGACAAGATGGTAAAACTAAGTTAGATGATGACGACGACGGTTTACAAGATGTGAAAAACGACGATTGAGAAGACGACGACGGTTTACAAGATGTAACAATGATGAAATGGAAGATGGTGACGATTGTGATTGACATGATGGGGACGATTGTGATTGACAAAATGGTGACGATTGTGATTGACAAGATGGTGACGATTGTGATTGACAAGATGGTGACGATGACGATTTACAAGATGGTGACAAGATAATTGGCATTATGGTGACAAAGACAAAGACGACCAAAGTTGTCGTGATGATATGATACAGGTAATAATGATCCGTGATAGTGATTCTGTTTGATAATGTAAACGACGACGAAGAAGACCACAAACGACGACATTGACTACGATTAAGGTAACGGAAGAATTCAATGAAAGAGGTAGCCATGATAATTTCAAGGACGAAATGACGCACAGAGTAGTGATGATGGCGATGATTACAATTTTAAGACACGTAAGACGATGATGGTAGCGATTCCTATGTCCATGTCGACGATAAAGATGGTGATGATCATGGTGGCATTTAAGATGATAATCATGCAGAAGTAGAAATAATGATGACCTTAACTTGTTAACGTTGAAGATTGTGTCGATAAAAGAATGGTCACGGTGACATTGTTGTTGTAGTGATGATAGTGGCCTGAGGCTCTTGTGAAAATTCGGCAATCCTGATGTTCGCATTGATAGAAATACTGATAGTGGTTAGTGGCGCAGTGGTTAGCATTCGGCTTCGTACATTGTATCAAGGTCAAGGGTTCGAATCCCGCTAGGGACTCCACAACGTTCTCTGCTTGAAAACTGTTCAACACGCAATAGGTTTAAGTGCAATGCTACACTGAATTCGCAGTACCATTCATCTTTCGCCAGTTCCATCCGATGCTCGCAGGTTTCACCGCTATGCATAGCCACAATAGCGTTGCGACAATTCTCTACAGTTGTACTAGCAGCCGTGATATAAGTGAAATACTCTTCGAAGTGACATTTAACCCTAAATCACATCACCTTATTTCTTCCCGCAAAATATATACTGGACACAAAACGTAAGGGTTATTTGAATTTTTATGATGCATATTTCGTCAGTGTGTCAATGAACGTACACAAACATTTGATTTGTTTAATAAAAGAAATTTTCTTAGCTGTTTCTGTCCAACATATTATGTTGTTATTGATATAACGTTTTACAACATCCAAAAATAAGTTAAATGAATAGCATAACATGGATTTGCTATTTACGTCAATTATGAGTGTCAATTCATATATATAACATCCACAAAAACTCCTTTAATGTCTTCAGGCAAAACGTATTATCAAAATACAGCAGTGGCTAACATAACAGTTTAAATATTACAGAACTTCTAATTGAAATTACATCTCTTAAGATTTAGATCGTTTATTATTAGCCTGCTTTGACGCAAGCGCTGGTGTTGTATTCTTCTAATCTTTTCTAAATGTCCATTTTAGATATCTAATCAATATGTGCAACTCTTCATATTGCAACAACGTTGAGCTTAAATGATGATTTTATGGGAAATTCTAGGTTTGTTACTTTTCAAAAGGGATTTAAATCATTAAGGTCGTAGTTTGCTTACTTAGTTTTGCATGACTGATGGAACTTTATAAATTCTCATGCATTATAAGTAAACTTACATTATTGATTAAAATTGGTAGTGACAATACAATCGATGTTCTTGTATGGAAACCAATTTTTAGAAGAAATAGTTTATAGGTTTAGAATATATAACATAATGTATTATAATTTCCTTTTTTGTCTAAAGAAGGATATATTGCATTAATGTAAAGTAACACTTCCTGTGAGTGGGTATCTCCTATCCGAACACTGTTATTAAAGGGACAGTCCTACCCTGGTTAATACTAAATTTTCCCTATATTGAATCGTTGAAACGAATTCTACATTTGAATCAGTTTCATTTCATGACATTTTCATAAACATCATTCCCACTCAAACACTTCATTATTATAATATGTTTTACAAAAAGGGGATTTCCCTTGAATTCTGTCTCAATCCATGTCGGACAGGCCCTTTATCGTTTCCAGGAAAAATCAACTTCTTATCTCCTCTCTAAGTGTGATTTAAAGTTCTCTCATTTTCCGCTTTCGCATTCGCAACGAACAGTCAGTTACCGCCTAGACTTGATACAAGCCTCTTAAAAGTATCCTGTCAGTACACTTTAAACCGGTGAAACTAAATAAATTTGTTTGAAGGGGACAGGTCAAAATACTGTCGACTACATTATAGTAAATACAAGTTTTCCCCTTTACCAATCCATGATCATGCTTATGTAAACTAACATTTAGTCTCAGAACTTCTTTTTTTCAATATTGACAATATTTTAAAATAATTCATGTCTTATAACAAAATGTAGCCAAGAAGATGTTTTAACTTCAGAGCTGAGCGATCTAGACTTGCTATTCCTTTGTAGACTTGGTTGGTCGTCAATTGAATATTTTTGCTCTAGGATCTGGATGACAGACTATCAGTCACCTTAAAGCCTATCAAACTAAATCAAATCGTGTTTGTTTGAAGGGAACAGGTCAAAATACTGTCGACTACATTATAGTAAATACAAGTTTTCCCCTTTAACAATCCATGATCGATCATGCAGACTAACATTTAGTCTTTGAAATATTTTTTTTTCAATATTGACAATAAATTTAAACAATGCATTTTTCGTAACAAAATGTAACCAAGACGATGTTTTAACTTCAGAGTTGGGTGATCTAGACTTGCTATTCTCTTGAAGACCTGGTTGGTCGTCAATTGAATATGTTAATGCTCTAGGGTCTGGATGACAGACTACCAGTTACCTTAAAGCCTATCAAACTACACGTAAATCAAATCGTGTTTGTTGGAAAGGGAACAGAATCAAATATATATGACGACATTATAGTTGGTTTTTTTTATTATTATTCACTTGAAATTGCCACGACCTGTACATGACTACGTGGCGAGTCTTCCAGGCACTTATTGTAAATAGTGAGAGATAGATGTATGTACACATGGCATGTTAGCTTAAATCAAAAGCATTATTCAACTTTGTCACTACTGCCTCATCAAGTATATTTGCCTTGCGATATATAGTTAATAACAATTTTACTGTTCAATCATCCATGATCATGCTGATGTAATGTCATAGATGATGTTAGCGCATTACTTTGCTTATTTGCGGTATTGTTCAACGACGGATAGTCTGTGTAGACAACTACATTTACCTTGTTCCTCGTAACTCTAGATTTACATTTATACTCTGAAATGAAAATGCCAGTCTGGTTAAATTCGACTGATTAAGTAATTTTGTACAAATATGGTCTCTATCGGGGTTCGAACCGATTTCCTCTCCGCCACGGTCTAATTGCATCCACATTTCTCACATGTCATTTGCACTCATGGACGTTAAAGGAATATGTTCAAGTTGATAGTTTATTATAAAAAGCACCAACGATATTTTCTTCCAAACATTTCTTTATATCTTTTAGCTATTATCCAAAAGGCTAATACCGTTTAGTAAAGAGATAAAGTGATGATATAGGTATATGATAAATATATATATATATATAAATTACATCATGAATTACGTCCCTTGCCATTGTTAACGCTATACCATTAGCAACACAATGTATAAGTTACCCTGATGATCACTATGTTGTGAAACCGGTTGGTAATGAACTTATATGAAGACCAATCTTCAGTTTGTTATTTTTAAAGAATATATAAATATATATATACATGTGTTATTCTTTCACTATGTAGAGAGCTCAATACAGTGGAGTAGAGCAATGATACATATATGTAAGTACACAGGTTTTTGTAGAAAACCTGTGTACTTACATATATGTAAATATATATATATATATATATACTCAACTCCAACTAAACCCCTACCCCAGCAAAAAAACCTCCCAAACAAAAGAATGTTAAGTATTATCCTCTTACACACAAAAACACCCCTCTCGAAGGGTACACGGAAACCCTCATGAGGAAGACATCCCAAAAGGAAGAATTTTGGGGTAAGGGTATCTCACAAAGGGCCGTTTTTTTCCTCCGTTTGAAAGCTTTGTTATCTCTCCCATTGACCTCTTTTTGTGGAGGATATTAGAGATTGTTAGTTGACCCGGTCCATGACTTTTTATAAGATAGGTCATTGAAACAGTCTAGGTCATCTTCAGCAAAACTCATTTTACGAATACAAATAAAATACTTGTAAATAAAATAAGCAAAGTGTTTTATTCAATAATTCTTAGATTAGATTAATTAGATTGATTCTTAAATTAAAGTCTAAGTGTTGTGTGTTTGAATATTACGTGGGGTTTTAGCGTTGAAGTAAATCCTGAAACATCTTTTGTTATAATGTTTTGCACTGAAAACTGCATGCATCTATTAGGACTGCATTGCACTGGATCACATTATAGATATTCATCTAAGGTCATACGGGACTTCGCGCCAATAATGTTAAAAATTAGTCACGTAGTATTGTAACGAAATACATATTTAAAACTTCAACAGATCGTTTAAAATGTTTTATCATAATTGTATGCTCTCATTAGGTAAAATCTATCAAAATGATATATCCCAACAGAGCAATAACCAATTGCTACGAAGCCTATATCATTCTACTCATTACTAAGTTAATAAACAATCAACGACGATAAACAAGTGAAAGCGTGGGAGATGGCACTTAATGAGATCGGGCGATAATGCAAATACCAATATCTCATCATTGAGCGGCTAGACAGCGACAACTATTGTAACATGCATATCCCACGCGGGTTGGCTTGACGCCTTCCCAGTTCCCGAGGATACAGCCGCTATTTGACAATACCGTATGTTTCGGTGACACTCAGTTTCGCGGCTGCGGGCGAATTCTCAGGAAAGGGTTTAGGAAGTAGTGCACATTTCAGCGGAGAGTTAGCCGCCGGCGCGTCTGAGTTGACATGTATATGTGTTTATTGTTTAATGTGATGAACGATCGTTAAAGGTGTTAAAATCGTAATCAGGGGCATCAGAGTCGCAATGATTTACAGGTTTCCGTTAAAATTTATGCCTCTTGTGTTTTTAACTAATTCTGATTTAATCGCTCAATAGAGAGAAAAAAGTAAGCAAGTCTAAGATGTTCAAAATTTTGATATTATTGTGGATTCTTTATTTTTACTTCAAGGTTATTTTTTAATTGATATATTGGATGTGTAACTCTATGAAAATCCTCATTTGAAATACCATTACTATCTTAAATCCAACAGTATTTGTCAAAAAGTTCAAATCACAGTTGTCTTCTTAGTCTGTCATCCAGACCCTAAAGCAAACATATTTAATTGATGGCCAACCCAGTCTAGAAAAGTATAGCAAGTCTAGATCGCTCAGCTCTGAAGTTAAAGCATCTTCTGGGCTCCATTTCGTTGTAATACATGATTTGTTTAAAAATATTTTCAATATTGAAAAAAAATACTTCTGAGACTAAATGTTAGTCTATTGTCTTCTTAATGAACAAAGATCAACCAGTCATCATTATCATTATGATCATCATCAACAACACCATCATGATATCAACCACATTCATTTTCAATACCAAATGTTACATATTAAACAAATGTCCCACAATTATAGATCGCAATACCAAATCTGAGTCGAAAACCAAAATTTTATGTTCACACGTGTCAGACATCGTTGTGAAAGCCTACGTGCATGTAACAGATTGTAGATATAGTTCGGATATATATCACTCCCCCGCTAGTTACCTGTTTGACTTTGCAATTAGCCAGGTAAATAGAAAGGGTTCTCCTCTTTAGTGTCACCTGTCACAATCACCTACATAATATCAACCTATAGACTTACCTACAGGCGCCGATTTTTGATAACGTACCTGATGTGAACAGCGATAAACACATGTGGACTGTTTTATTGTATATGATAATCCGTGGGATTAACACTACGGTGCTGTGTGGCCGTTTATTACAACATACCCTTATGAACATTGATTATTACTGACTTTAAACATTTGTAACATATAAACATTGAAAAATTATTTCAACAGATTATTAAAAATTCATATCCCCGGAATTCAAAGGTGTTCATTAAACGTTATGTTGAAATTTGATTTGATATAGAACAATTATTAATTCCTACATTTAAAAAAGATATAAATTTACATTGAAGAGATAATTAAAGAGAGTGCTATCGATTTAGTTGGTGAGATCAAGATGGACAGACAGACAATTTTGTATTCAAATCTCGCCACAACATGATAAAACATAAATACATAATAAAACGCAGAGCCATTCCCTCAATGGATAGACATTCGTACATCCACTCTTTTAATTTCTCAAATCTGAGGAAATAGTGAATAATACAAATTTCGGTGTGCCCAAAAATAAATCACACAATAATCCTGTCTCGCCCTTCCTTTAAAAATAGAATAAGAAGAAGAAAAATAGTTTATTTAAGTGTCACACAACATACAACATGGGTTAATAAACGTTTTAAAATAATGTATAAAAAGTATGTTGTTCGGCCAAACATGGCCTATGAGACACTATTAATCATTAAAAACATATACACAATATAAACATAACATCCAAACACATTCACTTAAAAAATAGATAGTCATGTAAATAAAGTATGCTGAACTGAATACAGGCACATTTATATCTATGTTATACTTGTAATTAATTTCCGTATAAATTCTTCCCATAGAACTGGAACTTTGTTCATTGGTTGTGAAACTGACACACCCGATATGAAATATTGATAAAGATGTATTAATATTCTACAACAATCGATTGCAATGATAAAGGAGATACATTATAGTAGGTCAAGACCTTACTTCTGGGTTTAGTACTATCCATTTCTATCAAACATATTTCGTTTATCAAAAAATCGTAAAAGGCGGATCCGTCGCTCTATATGATAAATGCAACATGACCTGCACATCCTAATTGCATGCAGTTACCGGAGTACGTTGTCTTCATCAGGAAGTAGTTACGTGAAGTTTTCAATGAAACTGAGCTGAGTTACGTAAATCCGGTATGAGCAATTCACTTGATAAATGTACATATTTGGTGTAAATCTCGAACATATGAGGAGTAAGGGATTTCTAAGGAAACAAGGAAACAATATCTACTTGATAGATAGTTCCGCTATATGACAAATATATCCATATCAAAATTATCGTTTATTAATCTCTAACTTGTCAATTGTCACTCATTTTCAGAAAGCTTATGTACAATTAGGACAATTTTGGAGGAAATTTATTTGATGTGACCAACGAACTTCAATCTCAACTTCCTCGTTTCTTGATTTAATGAGATAAGAGCTACAGAATTATGATGGAAGCAAGATCCATTTTATGCAAATATGTGTCCTTAGTTGCTCATGACACCTAGAAAAGACTGTGTCAAATAACGAGTGTAAAGAAACAATATTGTACGATACTATAAGATTTGGGATCTTTGATTATTGGCATAAGAATTCTTCATAATATCAATTTTTTAAGCAAAGGTATAGATCCTTTGTGTTATATAAACGTTGGAATGTGTTACATTTGTGAGCAGAAGAACAAGTTGTTAAGAATAGTCAACTTCTTTATTTTGCATGAAATGCGACGTTTCGGTGCAGATACTAACACCGTTATCAAGCAAGTTCTTTATCATCAACCAGCTTCTAAAAGCCTCTCAAGAATTCATTTGTGAACAATCAGGAATTCCAAACCAAATTTAAGATATCTGGAAGTGTTTTATATATGTATAGTAAAGGCATGTAGATGCCGAGCGTGTCAAATCAAAACCAACCAAAGTGTCATTGATGCCTTTTCTCTACCCTTGTCCAGGTAAGAAAGGCAAACGTTTTGGTACCTATCTCATTTGCTCCATACCCTTCTTCAGTACACAAAAGTCTTTGTGGTGTTGATGTTTATTCCAAGAACTCGCATTCAGTGTTAAATCAATAGTGTATTTTTAACTTTGAAATTGAAAGCTTGTTAGAATGAGAAAACATTTGTGCGCATGCATTCAATACAAAAAAGGTAATTGAATGACTTTAAGCAAAATCTTAAAATACTATTAAACATAATTTGATACAGATAAGATATTTAGCATAACGTTTCTCAAGATTAAATGAAATGAGAAACGGCATTTGTTCTCTCTTGTTTGTCAAGCCTACGCGAAAGCTTGAAATCAATCTAATTTACTTCTTTTGAATTAAGTGCAAATTACACGTCGAAGTACAATAGGTACTATTTTTATACAACAGATTTAAAACTTCGTTAAATTATTTTCATTTTCTAGTACTTTAGTATGTCCATGACAATGTGAGATATATCTTTGATAAGCTTTCTATTCTGATCAATCTGTACACAAAAAAAAGCTTAAAATGTACTCATGTATCAAATATGTGAGAAATATGATAAATTTGAAAATAGAAAAAAGATAAAATGTATGTATAAGTCATGATATCGATCATTATTTTTCGAAACTTTCGGTGATTGAAAACAACATGGCGTCACAAGGCAAGTGGAGAAATAAGTTCGTAAAGTTCGAAAATTTATTAACCATATGTCTTTTAAACGACAAGACGTCATAAATCGCAAACAACATGTTGTTTACGAACGTTATTAGGCAGTATCGATAATGATATTTATATATAATGTGTATGATTAATTGGTTGAGGTTTGGTTACATATGTCAACGTTGACCTTGACACTGAAGATGGGCGAAGACCATGAGAGTCTCGTGCGTTCGCCCGCCTAATCCGTTGGAAGCTTCCTTACATAACTTGTGCAGCACGAGCGAAATGTAAACGTGATCTATCTCATCATGCTGATGTGAACCACATTTATTTTCAATTTATTTCACTGAAAATATGTCAAATATACCTCCCCGAAGGAACATCGAAGTATTTTAGCACAATTTCGCTGTGGAACCCTGCCTCTTCAAATCGACGTGTCCGCTTTACCCGCCCAACTACTCTATTTATATATTTAAACTGTACGCGTTGTAATTTTAACGTTGTTGAAGATGAATGTCTTTTTTTAATAATGTGCCCATTTTATTCCAATTTGAGATATCATCTATTCTCTAAAATTGCACAATTTGAGCCAACTTTTCTGTCCAATGCTACCTTTTGAAAAATGTACCTATATAATGTTAAATGATATATTTTCCAATCGCTTGCCGCCACCAAAATGTACAAATTATGTTCTAAGCTTCCTATTTCACCTATGCAATGCATCTCTATATGTATGTATATACATGTATATTAAATAAGTGTATGCGAGAATGTTCGTATTTATATCTTTTTACAAGGAATAGTTCATATACTGTGTCTCATAGCCTACATAGGCTGGACTTTGCTTTTGATTGTTCTGTTATATTGTTGTGCCTTATTCTGTACAATGCAAAGTGTGACAGTTTTATTATACTTCTCGTATATTTCGCCGAGACAGGTAGCGTAAGTCATTTATAAAAAACAGTCATTAAACTTAATGTTTTGTTGACACTATGTCTGTCGTACCATCCTAATTAAGGATTAAAATTGACAAACATAATTAAGGTAATTATTTACAAAAATGGTGATATGTAAGGGGATACCTAAATTGTCTGTAGCCCAAATTACCAGACACCAAAATCTTGGACATTTGAGAAGGGCTAGTCTAGTCGACCACATAGATCTAATTGGCTTATCTCTAATAACAGTTATAATCGATGATAATGATACGTAATTAATTGGTTTGCCTTCTTGTTTTATTACTTGCCGACGACAGTCACACCATCAAATGATTTACAATGTTTCTTCATTTTATGTCTTTTGATTATTAATTACTAAGAAGTTAGCATCGCCATTGTTATTAATGATAACATCTACTGTTTTTCAGTGATAATTCATATTTAAAACCTGCAAGTTTGTAGTGTTAAGACAACATTTGCATGTGTTAGCTATCGAATTGTAAATATTGCTTCGACGTGTTTGGTTTTTTTTATTAGGTTTCATCATAACTTGGATCTCTCAGCTATATACGCTCAAATATTACACATCAATCATGATCTGTAATAATGTATTTAACGAGACAGTAAGTTTATGACTTATGAGTTTTATGTGTGAGGCAATGTCCTTATACTTTGTTGTATCTGTCCTGACTACATTTAAAGTTCTTATAGGTGATTTAAAGCAGGAACGATGTTTAATATCATTCCATGTCGAATAACTACATGTATGCTGATTATTTAAGTTCAAGACGTATGTCCAAAAATAATGGGTATTCTTTAATCAAGTTAAACCTTGATAATAATGCTTTCCGCTGGCTTTCAACGTTTTCAATGAGAAAAAAAAAGATTTTTGTGATACATAAATATTTATTCAAATATGATATATTTTATTATCAATTATTGACAAATCACACTCCAACAACACATCATATTTCTCTTTTTGCATTTGAGAATCTTTTAACATACAGAAATATTTCATCTGCACGCCAATATAGAATGTCACTGTTGAAATATATAGCAGGAAGATGTCGTCTGCTTGTCTACTCTTCTGCTATCGTCTTTGAAGTTAATGCAACAGTTCGTGTGTGTTGGTTGATTACGCTGCAAGGTTCGTCATAGTCTCTGCATCTTTCACAAGTCCATGCACGAATTCATTGCATCATCGTTCAACGAATTTTGCCAAATATGGCTACATCGTTCCTAGCGGGCAGACGTCCTGTCCGGGTCTCGTTGACCCAGTCTTCCTCCTCCACAAATCGGTCATGTGGGCAGACGACTTTTGATGGATCACGTGGCGTGGGCAGCTGGTTGACCTCTGACCCCGGTTTGGACAGCAATGATTTGTTCCATTGTTACAAGCTGTGAAATGCTGGAAGGATAAGAGAAGAATATTAAACCTCTGTGAACAGGCCAACATCTGTTGCAGACGATGTATCACATATCATTGATTTAATTTTAACCATTGACAGTGAATGAATGGTTCATGGTTTGAGATTTTGCAAAGCAAGCAAGTCAATATCGGATGTGACATATGGTATAAAGCTAATAAATAACCTGCACAAATTCAAAGAAGATGCACAGGTACCATTTAGTGTGCATTTACTTTATCCTTCATTGTGAAGATTTATATTATCATCGGCCATTGTTATAAGGATCTTAAACAATATAAACTGTCCAAAAGTAATTAATCTTGTTGTAGCTGATTAAGCACTAATTACCTCAGTAAGTCTTTGAAGTGGCCCCACGGTGACATCATGCTGACGAACGACCTTCTAGGGCTGTAATGTCAGACGTGACCCAAGGCACAGCAACAGTTCAGGTTAAGTCTGCCTCCGGGACGTCCCAGCTTGACCATAGACGGTCCTGACCTGTTCCCCAACTTGTGGTCATCCAAGCTCGTGCCTGGGGTTTCCATAGCAACCCTGGTCCGTTAGCTCCTGTTCACTGACCCGTGGTTATTATGTCCATAGTTACATCATGTTGACAATTCAATATGATTGAGTAACCATAAGATATAGATTTGTTCACACCCTCGCTCCTAATCCCTCGACCATCTGATTGAGATGGGTCCATCCAAGATGGCGGCGTTCGAGGTAATCCTGCAGGAGTTGCTCCAGGTTGAAGCTCCTTGGGGATGCCTTAGTTCCATACAGTGCAGTTCGGCACCGTAGTGGGACTTCATTCGGGGAGCTTGATGACTGGGCGAGGGTACACGTCGCTGAAGATGACGTGGTCAATGTACTGGCTTACTCGCTCCATCTCGGGTGTAAGTCCATCAACTGGAGCCTGCAATTGAGAAAATAACATTTTTACAAACTGAGCATCACCAGATTGTACAGTTCATTCATTTGAAACTTTTTAATACGCATTTAAGCATTAAAATGTATACCCAGTGTCCAACTAAAAAGCCCTAAAACTTTGAAATGGTTGTCTTTGCAAGAATTTATTTTTGAAAGAACTGAACTTCTCCTACAATTTCCTTTTCACAAACGTTGCAAAACATGTTACATCAACCGTAACATTATAATTTACATATGTCATTTGATATGGTATTTACCTGAATAAGAACACAGGACATCTCCCCAACCGATGCATCAAACGGAGACTCAACCTTCAGGAGGTTGGCTAGTTTGTCTACACAGTCAACCTGAAACAATCAAACAACCAACATATAGACACGTCCGGTACAAGACCTTGAAACATAAGATATCACGGTGTTACAAAACATCCGCGCAGACGACACATATTTATGACCTACTTTTAAACAGGATCTGTGATCTTTCCAAGAATTGTTTTTCACCCACAACTTATTTGTCAACGTATTGCATTACATTTATAGTCAACAAATAGAGTAAACTTTCCTAGTTTTAAATCCACTTTGCTATTTTGTTTATCACGAAAACAGCTTAAAAGGTCGATGAATTATCAATATACAAATATGTTATGCAAAATATATTGGTTTCATAACAGGGCGTTTGTTACATATTTTAACTGGTTAGATGCATTTCGGCTTGTAAACATGTTTATGAGATATTTACCTTGATCATCTGAATATCGTTTTCCCAGCAGAACGCCTGTATAAGTGTCTGTTGTATATGCACAGTGACGTCACATTGGTCATCGGTTTCGGGAAGGACGCACAATGTGACACTCTCTGGGTCGTTGGTCAAGATCTTGGCACACTCGAATACGCCGTGTATAGCTCGACCATTCCGCTGTGCATCTTCTATGATCTTGGCCAGGTCGTAACTCAAACCACCAAGAGGGGCTCTGAAAAAAATACGTAATAATAAGTTTCAAGTTTTTCAATCAGAGCCTTGTATTCATTAATTCAATTATGTGCACTTAACAAGTTCAACAAAATTATGTTTCATACTGTCAGTTGGGTTCTTATGGTGCAATTTGATATTGTAAAATGGTTTAAATAATTAAAAAATGATTCATTTACATTGATTCATTTAATCGCTATTCACACACCACAAGTTTCGGTGCATTTCAATCCGATGATAATTCCACTTTCAGATCAGGTATTTTAAAGAGAATGTACGCATTTCACAGATCAAAGGATTTGGAAAGCTAAGATTTCCCCTTTGGCGACATTTAATGTTTTAGCGCTACCTTCATCGATAGGCACGCCTGTTGGAATTCCAAACTCGACAAATATTTGTTCACGAAGTCTGCACTAAGGAAACTAAGGGGCAATCCTTTCCCTTCGACCGCGCCTGTCTGGAAAACTCGGCCAGATCCAACTAGCCTACTTCCATCGACCAACGAGGAATTCCCTCGCAGTAAACAACGCTAGTGATTAAACGTTTCGCGATGTGGTAAACAGGTTAGGGACAAATAGTTCACTTGTTGACAATCGTTACTCTCAGGTCGGCCTAAAATTAGATACGCTCTCTTAGTTACATGCCATAAGATAAACTGTTGGTACACCGCATATGATATACTGTACGAACATCACACTAGGCGACCCATGTGGGTTCAAGTTGGTCACGTGACTGAGCAAGTCAGTGCAGACAGCGAAACAGCTGTCGGGTGTATGTTTCAGGTGGGAGGGAGGACAATAATTGCATGCACGCAAATATCAAATATTTCGAAATAAATAATTTTGTGCAAAAATGACTTTCTGATGAGATTTGAATAACTTTAACCTTTTCTTTGTGGCGAGGCTTTAGTTCGTCGGACCATGCTGAACTTTTCTTTATAAACTCCATAAACCATATTGTATGCAAAATTTACCAAAAGCAAACTGTTTGTACTTTAGCACTTAGTAAGATTGCATTTCCGTTGGATAAGAAACACGATCAACGGAAACATACATTTAAAACAGCCAATAGTGCAACTTTACAATAATTGCAAAGTTACATCAAAATATAAAATAAATGGTATAGAAAACAAAATACTTACTTTTCAGAACGATCAGTATCCTTAGAAAAGAATGGAGCTCTTCTAACCTCCAACTCATTTTTGTATCCATCAATTGTCTCGGCAACACATGGTAAATCTTCAGATATTAGCGGAGCCATATTCACACAATCCTCTCGCTTCACTATCCAGCGCTCGACTGACTTGCTATCGTGACGAGCCCACTCATGTACTGACAAAGAGGTGTTTTCCAGGAAAGTCGAATCTGATTGGCTGAGAGCTCGTACGGGTTCCGTGTCAAACGAGGTTACGCCTGGGTTCACGTTCGCAAACAAAGTACAGTAATGAGTTATTGTGACGAGTGCAGTGCTTCGGGATCAGTCTATCGTGCGAGTTAATCTGACAAAGGAGCATCAAGTAATTTAACTTGTATAGACTATAGAGCAGGTTTGGTCACTTGTTTAGTAAATGAAGGCGTTGTCTTTATAAAGCGTAGCCATAGCGCACTTATGTTAGTGCAGAAATCACAGTACGCTTCGATGACCCTTGTTTGTTGAATAACTCTCTGTTAATTAGCAGTCGTTTGTTTGTATTTAAACATGCTAAACGATCTTTAAAGAAGCTTCACTATTGTGTAATAGAAAACTTGATCTTCCGTAAAAACTTGTCACTTGTCCTGATAGGAGTGTTGTTTATTTCAACAGAGGTATACTCAGTAGGTTAGGTAGTGTAGTAAGGTTAGACAACATGAATAAAATGTTGACAATTTAACTGTTGGTTTCGTTTAATCCCACTGATGCCTTGTCGGTGTTTATCACTAAAATTGAGGTTTATTTTACATTGTTGATTTGAAGTGGTAAACGATGCTAGTGAAATGTTGGCATTCTGGATTTCTTTTTACAGTCATGTTAATCTGCACGTATCAACACATACCTTCAACGACCAAACACTTCTAGAAAAACAATGTGACAGTTTGTTAGAGATCCGGTAACTGTTTACAAAGAGTCTATGCCTTTTACTTATCGCTCTACTGGCTTCCAACATGAATTGTAATTGTTAACCCTTCGGTTACCTTATCTTAAACATGCTATAATTTTTAAAGCATAATGCGACCATGACATTTCCATTGTATATCATTAATACGCTATATATTACACGATTTGGAGTAGAAATAATATATGTTGTTTGCAAGTGAATTCAAATTTCATCATGAATGTAAGTATTCTGTAATAAAAATATTTCTGGGGGAAAAAATGAATGTTAGTATTTTAGGGAAAGACGTTACCGAGCTACTGGTGGGTTTCAAACCCTGACCCCTGAACCAAAGTCAAACACGTGAACCACTTCGCTACTCGACAGTTTTACCATTAAAATGAAACATTGTAACACTTCTTTCTATTCAATATAATGCTTATTCTGAAAATACTACACACCGCATGCTCCTTATTCGATATAGACAGATTTTAACATTATACATAAATATCCTAACAAATAAATTAACGATTTCGAAAATATATTTCAACATTACCAGCAAGTCCAGACGATGACATTAGTCGGTTGAAGAAACCACTTATTTGTCCATTCGTTTCCTGAACATTAAGATGAAGAAAACATAAGGAGATTAAATATATAACAGGAAATCCAAAGAAATTGTATTTCCTTTTCGCTTCTGTCACAATGACTACTTGATGTGAGCTAAGTGTCTTAAGAAGAAGAATTTCACAAAATAGAAAAATCTATGTTTGTCAAGTTAAAGATGTTTACCTTCCCCCACGTCAATACATATAGATATATGTAATCGGAAACAACCACCAAATATAACCAAATAGACGTGTTTTCATTTTAAAATCCACATTTTTCTAGTTGTGACTTTCTTTTGTTCATGTTCGTGATGCATTTTGAAATGCAAATTGACCTTATACTTGCATATCTCTTACTGCATATGTACTGATAGTCGAGATTGATGCTGTGTATATGAAGTAAAATAAACAGTATAAATTTGTAATTACAAGTATATCCACAAAAAACAACAAGGTGACTACACGTTGTTTTTCATCATATTTGTCATCAATATATCCCGTCCTCGAACTCCCATATCCAATTTTTTATAAACGCTATTTTTGCAATAGTGAATGTAGAAAATACGTTCACATTACTAGTAACAAGTTCAGTTAACTCATTTCTCAACTGCCTTTGTCCTTTATGTAGATACATGTAGGTAAAACATATAGATCTACACACAAAGCTATTGTGAGCTATTTTTGCCCAGTCACCAACTGGTGTAGGTTTCTCTTTGTGTAGCTGTGTCGGCGGCCAGCGTGGAACATGCAACTTGGAAACTCTACCAGTACACCGTTATAAAGAGCGGCCCTAATAGGACTAAGCCAACAAGTATTAACTTTTTGTCGAACGGGAAGCTTAGTGGCAAGGTTGTCCAACAGCATTAACCTTTTTTCTTAAAAAAGAAACTGTAAATAATTTGATTGTAAATGTTTTGTCACTACACAAGACAAAGAATGAGAAAGCAAACATCTTTGGGAGATGTTTTGCAGTGTTAAACAGTGTCTTGTTGACAGTGCTTTAAGTTGCCGGAGAAAACATGAGAAACGAGTCAAATTTGTTCTACCTGTTCCCAATGTGTTATGATGTTAAATGATCAGCGATTATAGCGTACCTGTGTATATAGTTTTATAAGTGATTCATGAATTAGTCATCTTGAATATGATTAATTTTGCGTCAATGTTAAGGTTACGGAAAGTTGCATTTTTTTGCTTAAAGATGTAGAGATAGGAAAGAAGATTATAATGATAGAGACAAGCATAAGGAACGACGTATATTAATATAGCTATTATCTTATTATCCAAACAAATATATTGATAATAATGAGTGTGTGTTTGCTCGTCGATTTCTTAGCGTTTAATGTATTTGTACTAGTGAAATTTATGTTTATGTGCATTCGAGATTTCATATATGTATGAATTTCATTGCACGGTCTTTATTGTATGGTGCAAGTGCTTGTTATATATGAGTTTATATTTTTGCTTATATGAATATGTGCGTGTGTCATACATATCCATATTTATGTTGGCATATGTGAACATATAACAAGTTTTTGCTTTTAAGTTATATGAATCTTCAAACTTACCTACAAATGTCAAATCCATGTCTATTTTAGGAATCCTTTACTAAAAGACTTTGTATGTAAATATTTTATTGAAGTTGTCCGTTCAACGTTGTTATACTGCAAACGTATACATTCAGTTTTGAATGGATGTATATATGTATGTATATTTCAATCTATTGCACGTATCTATGTATGCATCTCTGCATGTTCATATGTGCTTATATGTCTGTAATTTCAAGTGAGTGTTCATGTATTTGACACATCTGTATTTGTATGCACATATGTATGTATACCTACTATCTGTGTATGTCTATTATATATGTTTGTGTGAGACGCGTGTGCATCTTTACACGTTTTGTATATCTTACACGTGTACATGTACATCTTTGAGCTATGTATGTGCATGTGTATATATGCATGAAAATTTAATACATAAGTCCATGTGCACTGTCATATTTTTGTGTAAATTATGTTCGTGTATATATCCACGTGCATGTACGTCAAAGAATGTTTGCTGTGTCAATATGTGTTGTTGCTTTTATATGACCATGCATTTGGGTCATGTTATGTCTTGCTTATATAAGATGAGAAAAGTAGAAATATTGTTATTTGTAAGATCTACATCCATCCCTTTCAGCCAAAATAACATTTACTGAAAGTCTTGTACCAACATTCGATAACGAGAATCAATGCAATCTACAATCAGAAACTGCCTGGCAAAATCTTAGAACCAAAGGTTAATGAGAGAATTTGAAATTCAATAATACAGTAATTCAGCTTAAACAATAACACTTAAAACTAACTGTACTTACCTATCATATCTACATGCCAGTTTATTGTATGGATAAATGCCTATTTGTACTAACATGTTTATTTGTATGTTTATGTCTGCATCTGTGTATCTGTATGCAAGGGGTGATTCTCCCATGTTGACTCGGTGCGCCGCCACACAAACTGACGATCGATCGGGATATAGACGATGTCAGGTTGCAAATGTCATGGCCTGAGATGACATGTAATGGTGCGGAATCACTTTTTCTGTTCACTGTTCTTCACTGTTTATATTTGTCCTCACTGTTTATATTTGTCAAGTCGTCGAAAAAATAAAAACCAAATTGAAACCTACATTGATAACGAGAGAAAGAGCATTAATTAGATTATATCTCTTTTAAGTTTCCTAATTAATATTTCCCCTACATTGCTATATTATAGAATCCAAACGCTGTAAAGTGTCTCTTTTTATTCCATAAATACAGGTACCTTTCTTTTATATTTCAAATGTGATGTCATATTTTTGAAGAAAGGTTATTTACTCGCATCCATACTAACTTAAGTGTAACTTGTTAATGCCCTTGTTTTTTAACAATAATATGACAAACAATATTAAAATATATAAACATGTTGATCTTGTGTACATCATGTTTACTAGTAAACTTTTCAAAATACCAATATTCTTCTCATCATAATAATTTTCAAGACACCAGATATGGACGTACTTGCATTAATCATAATTGCACCTAGCGTCTCGTTATCATACGTAGTATTGAGTATAGGTTTGGTCCATAAATATTTTCTCTATGATATTATTTTGCAACATATTGAAATTCAAGAAAACAGTTACGTTGATGTGTTTACTGTTTACTTTGCGACTACAGTACAGCCGTGAAATCAACACCATCTGTCACCATGCGGCAGATGAGATTCAACGGTGTCACAAACATGCACTTAGATTTCATCTGCAAATAAATACAATATGATACTTTGTTTGAATCTGAAGTCCGAAGTATAAGATTAATCCATATTTAATAGCAATAAATTTGTTGTTATCAAACAAATCTAAGAACATCAAGACTACTTAAGCTTAAACGGATAAACATTCTATATATTGTATGCAGAAAGATATGAATTCCAAGTGAATTGCATAGTCTTGATCGCAATAATAATTCAAAATACATTAAGATTATTACAGTGTTTGATCAGAAACTTCTTTATCTATATACAAATAAAATATTACCCTCCTCGTTATAAGTTAAACACTACCGTCCGTGGTATGCGCAATATTAATTCTACCCTCAATTAAATGTTTAAAGCTGCGTAAAAAGCTGTAATCGCGACAACCCTCCCTTAAATAATACGAATATTAGACATTTATAGCAAAATTATAAATACGCAATTTTAAAGGAATTATTTCATAATCTAATTTTTTCAAGACAACATCTTGATGCTGAGAAGATGTATTGATATTATTTTAGTATCTCTTATGTAATTATAATGTTCTTGTAATAAAGTTTCGCAATATAAGAAAGGTATTTCTAGCCCTTTTTACAAGTGCATGAAATAGCCCTTGAATTCTGCGCAAAACCGAAAAACAGATGACCTTAACCTAACGTAAACCCGATATACGTAATTCAACGCACCGAAAACGTTCACTGCATAATTACTCATGTACGCAGTATCTATGAAAAAGCCATTATTTCAAAATCTAATTTGACGACCTGACATCGGTCAGAACATTAATTGTAAGTAGGCGGACTAAATCTATACCTTATATTACGATATGTCCTTATGGAACTATATTCCACGCATGTCGTGACATTTGGCATTTTATACCTTACCCATCTACGTCGTACAGTCGCGCTTGAAGAACCCGATATCGTTATTTTGAAGCCTACATGTGCGACATCGTTATAATTCGAATGATTGATATTGGTAAAGCACAAATGACTTCAAGACCAAAATAGCATTCTATTCCCGCGTTGTGTGTAGAATTCTCTTTCCAATTCTAATCTAAACTGTGTCCCCGGTAACGTCTTTTCATCTAATAAACACATTGTTTTCAAGCTATTGAATTTTTTACAATTAACAATCGCATTTGATTTAGCTTATTACTAGCTTCTAAAGTAAATCGGGAGAAACGAATTATCTCGACAAGCTATTGAGCACATGTGCTCACGTCAGAGCCCAATTTCGAATCTAGGTGAAGACACTAAAACTTTGTGACCTATTTCTTATCTTGAGTTGTGTCAATGGGTAAGACACTGCATCCACATTGCAATCAGTCCATCAGCCAGGTTAAGATAGTCGGCTAGCTACAGGGAAAGATATTGGTTGACGCAGGGTGGAAGTTGATAGAAAACAGTAGACATTCAGGTCACGTCAAATTAGTGGCCAAAATAGTTATTTTTTATGCTCATTAAATTGGTAAACATTTACATGAACTTCTCAGCTCGAATTATTAGTATCAAATAACCCTAAATTACAACCTTTTTCTCCAACTTATTCCCTGTGTGAGTGAGTTATTGTTACGCACTTCTTGGGCAATATTTCAGCCATATGCGGCTGTTCCTTGTTAAACAAAAAACCGTATTAAAACATTACATTGGCATCTTTATATTGTAATGAAGTTGAAGGAACCCAATTGTGAACCTCTTTTTTGTGCAAAGAATGGTGTTATATCATTATATCAAGCTTTCAATCTTGATCTCAAACATGTATCGTTTCTGAAATTAAGTATTTTTGAAAACCTTTCAATACCGAAAAATTCAATAGCAACCAATATCTTCAACTTATTCAAACTCGTTTTAAAAACAAAACTGAAATAAGGTTATTTATTCAATTACAACCTTTTTTCAAAAAGCAAATGTCTTTTCGACTATTAGATTTCTTTATAAATATAGAATTCCAACCATTTCTTTAAATCCGATCGCAATCCCTTGTTTAAGGAGAATAAGACCACCTTATATTTTATTACCAAATGTTTCTAAAATGTCATGAAGCGTATGATAACGAGACGTCAAGTGGGGATCGATAAAGAGTGGAAGGACATCCTTACGTTGAATTGCACAGTTTATTACCCGTAATTTGCCCCATGCAGCTTTCCTTGAGTTAACCCCCTGCGTACAACGGGCGTTTATGGTCGCCAATTATCTGCCTTTGGCCGCACTGTCGAACGGTAGATTTCGCGCCGCGTGTGGCCACGTGCGAGCAGCGGGTACCGGGTGCAAAGGCCGCACTTAAAACATCTTCACTCGCCTGGGTGATCAATTCATAGGGTCATTGGATACGTGAGTGGGAGAGGTGTATGAAAGGGGTATAGGGATATCAGCGTCCAACCCATAGATGTACCCTGTACCCACTGAATGAATGTTCAGATAACAGCTGTGGTATCATTATCTACCCTTTCTCAGACGGAGATGGGGTGTGAGAGAAAAATGAATTTAAAAATCAGGTTCAACTTTCAGTTTCGCGTTGCCATCATGACTTATTTACGAAGAAGGGACAAAAGACTTGTCTATAAAAAATGATAACGTCAAATAAATCTAAAGAAGAACTGTGAAATGTTCATTTTAATTTTCGTTTTATCTTTTGTTCTTTGCACGCATTTCAAAGTTGCCTTTCAATGACTTTACTTAAGTCAAAATAAAAATGAATGTGAGAGTTTACTGGTTTTCGTAGATCTACAAAGCGTTGTCATCGTACTTTCTTCCGGGTGGAATGACATAATGGGGAAGTAATTACGGCGAATAAGGACAAATGATTATAACAGATAAAGAAGGGGAAGGCGATGATAAGCGATTGGAATAATATTTACTCTCATAAAGTCCTTCATAAGGATTGACACTGAATTATGACTTTTATTGATAATTAGTTAATTTAATTGTTATATGTTACTGAGCATATGATATGTAACTATGCATTATGGGAAACGCGGATGGGGTCATTTTCTTTTGTTGTTTAGTATATAGGTAAAAGAAAAACTCTAATTTCTGTCTCCCCTTGCCATCCACACACCAAGGTAAACCAACATTATTGGACCCCCGTGTCTACACCCCTATCTCCCGGTCTACAGTGCACAATATGTCTTAATGAGAAGAGGGCCAGGGGGACGACCCACCACGGGGTACCGTAACGCTCCAACATCAAAGAGATCCTTCCTGTCCTGTATAAGACCACCGCGATGCTGGGAAGTGACCAGTACATGCACTGAAAAATACTGTCAAAGCTTTTTTATTCGCATGCTGTGCCGGAAACGTAAGGTCACGTGACAGACACACCTTGATACACCTGGGAGTATCTTTACTTACAGGAGGTCGTATTGCTATGGTGATGATACGGCGCATGGTTTTCTGTTGACTCCCTGCCCTTTTCCTCCTTCTGAAATCACCAACCAGGGTACACGTGGAAAGGGTAAAAAGTGCAAAGGTATTTCCGGAGTTACCTTTGTTGAACACATGTAATGACATTATTCGTTGATAGAGACAAGAATTGTGTGTAACTTCCCTTTTTATACGAGAATTTGCTCCTTCTGATTGCTTAACTTTTTATTTACGGTAACTGAAACTGCTTGTGCAACTGCTTGTGCAAATACTTGTGCAACTGCTTGTGCAACTGCTTGTGCAACTACTTGTCCAGCTTCTTATTGTACTTCTACTGCAACAACCACTAGTACTTGACGTGTAATCTACAATATCCGAGTTCGCTATATCCGTGTTCTACTGTACTACTTATGCTTCTGAGTGTGTAATATTCGTTTCAAAATTAGTTCAACCAATGATGAAAATGACAATACTTTAACCCAAGAGGAAATTTTTATAACGTTTGAAAGCTAACACAAATACGATATCAATAGTTTAAACATATTGTATTCACATGAAAAGGATTGGGAACAAGTTGTCCAACTTAAAATACCCTCTCCTATCAATGATGACATAAACCACACACACAAGCCTACAGATATAAAAGTTAACAGTCATTACAGGATAGTCTTTTATCAAGACCCGTAAACAAAATAAAAATAAAGGAGCCTTGTTAAGTCTTAAAATATAGCAAGTTTATATGCCACAGCTTAAGTATTTTTCAGGGCTCCTTTTATTTCAATTTAAACAGAAATCAAAATTTTAAAATTAGAAAAGAACTCCTTTTTTTCAGGAACTAAATGTTAGCCTCTTTAAAAACCGATACTTGATGGTATATAAGAATTTTGAACCAATCCCGAAGATTTGATATCACAAGCCGTTGCAAAAATATTTGCAAACGGAAGTATTGTGTAGGAGTGAGCTACATTCCTGAATACATGCATCTCTTTCTATATTAGCATGTGTACATATCTGCACCCTATACCCGGAAACACAGGGATAGCGCAGTGGGTTCACATGACAGAACAGGGTCATTATGCTAGACAGATTTTGGCCACTTTACTTAGATCAGAGTCTTTCTAATACGTTGTAGTTAAACAGTTTCTTCTTAGATTGAGATGATCGTATGCACTATCGGCTAATGGTACCTTTGTCTAGATTATAGCAGATAGGGTTTTGAATGAAAGTCCTGGTCAACATGCCAAAAAGGTTAAGATGTAATGCTACATAAACAATACGTGCAGCGCCACTGATGTTTGGCCATTTGTAGCAAACACTCACAGGTTTCAACTGTCAAAGGACACCATTGAATACAAAGCTTAACAGTTTTAAGGCTTGTTTTCCTCAAAACATTTGAGATTGTGATAATCGCGAAAATCTATTGAAATCATGGGTTTTGTCGTTAATCCATAATTTGTTTGAGTAGTAATTTCCACCACAGAAACATGGTTTCACGGAATATCAAGGAAGCATGATACCTGCTGCCATGAAGATCAGAACAGAATATATCAATTAAGTTCATTCTTCAAGTATATAACTCTGCATAAACCTGTCTATTATGACTCTTTTGAGTTGCATTTAGAAGTTGAAAGTCAAGCAAGGACAATATTTATGGATATCAACTTCTTTATTCATAGAGTGTGACATTCCGAACTATAGGATATGCTTGGTAACGATACAAGAATACATCGTACTCTACGAATAAAGAAGTTGTTATCCATAAATATAATCCTTATATGTGTATTATAGTAAGGAGTTTATCGTGCATCATTTAAGTCCATATAATACTAGTTGAAAAAAATGAGACCTTCATATGTTAAGCTACCTAAAAAGGTATTGTTTATTGCAGTGTGTTTCTACTATCCGATGACACAGTGTTGCAATATACACCACGAGTGAAATATACATGGCTTTGTTTGATCTCCGCAGTTCGCCGAACGTGGGTGTTGATATGCATTGTGCTGTCCTAGCTTGTATTGCTTAATACGTTACGTGAATCACTTCACGTTACTTCACTGTACGTGATAAAATTCTCCACGTTACTTCTTGTATAGGGTATCATATTTCAGACATTGATGAATTGGTGTTTATGTTTTTGAGCAATTTCGTAATGTTGGATATTTCAATATAAAGACAACGGTAAAGGGCTTGCACGGGTACTGGTGTACCCGAGTTTGATTTGAGTTCATTTTCTGGGACTCGAAGACTGAAGACCACTATCATTCATTTAGGTTGTTTTGTTGATTGTTAGTTATGTGCGAAACCTTGTAATCAATAGGTTTTATTATACCTTTAATGATATGAAAGCATGCTGTTCTGGACATTCTGGATAAAGACTTCAGTGATATGTTACAAATATACTTTCCTTTAACTTACCGGGGAAAAACGCTGTTCAGGAAAGATCGCATAGAATTGGGAAAATTGTTTAGCCCAACCTTGCAGTTTCATAAACATTTTTTCTGTATAAAGAAATAAGCGACTTTCTCATGGATATAACAACATGAGATTAAAGTAAAATCCACGCATATTGTCTTTATTTCTATAATGTTATGATTTTTTGTAATATTTATTGAGTAAAGATCTGCATTAAAAGTGTATGTAAGTCTCATAACACTTTGAATATAGAGTCCACATGCATTCATATTTTATAAATGCGAGGTGAGGCATAAATTAACAATCTGTCTGTCTGTCTGCATGCAGGATAAACCAAAAAGACGACCGGAGTTGACAGAGTTCAGAATTGAACTTCAGACAGGCAACAACTCAAAACATGGGGTCAAAGGTAATCGAGCTACGGAACGCTTGTAACCGCTAGTTCGTTTCTTTGTCTGTAGTGAGATATGTCAAGTAAGGAGTGTTTAGATCGGGCGCCAAAGCTCTCAATAAAGATTAGCAGTTGACATTCATATTCTTGATACATAATGATGAAATAGTTGTGGTTAAGTGTCACGAACACACTGGTACCTATCATAAATATGTCTGATATTTAATACGGAGGGTCTCCATTATCAGCCTGAACGATTTGCTCTCTCCACAAAGGCAATCATTTAGCAAGAGTCACGCCAGGGAAAATATGTACTAGATAAAGCGATCATTTCTAAAGTGATATCACCAGCGAGCATTCGGAGTATTTCCGGAATGTGTTAGACATTGCAGTGAGCGTACGGAAAGTTAAGCCTTGGAGGAACCGTATACCCTCAAATGTGAGTCCTAGATATCGCCCCTTCGACACGCATAGCTGGATGTGAGAGTTGAACCTACGTCTTGTGATTGTAATACGTTTATGTCTGGGCACGGGAACATATGTTCATGAACATATGTGTTTCTTTTCAATAGTGGATTGGTAAACATAACATAGCTTATCAGAACATATAATGAAGTACATGAGCGATGATAATATAATACTGCAATTCTTTTCTTGCTTGAAAACGGAATAATGACTCTTCAATGAAGAAGTTGATAATCCATAAAGTCCTTGTCTTCTTGATATTTCCAATTTCTAAAATGCCTCTCAGAAACGGAAATATATGTTATAGACAAATGTGCTCCTTGTGAATATTGGATTGGTAAGAAAAACAAAGCTAATAAGACAAATGTTTACATGAAGTACATAGCGACGATAATCTTATACTGCTATTCTTTTCCTTAGATTTAATATTGAATGTTATATGATGTAAAATTATAAACAGATGTCCTAATTTGCGATCTTGATTTATTCAACACATGGTATCTGAACCTCACAGTAATAGCGTAAACGCATAGAAAAACCTTTCAAAACACTTTCACAAAATTACCCTGTCCGGACTGTAAAGGATTATTCTAAAAGTCGTAATGTAGAAATGTGCTTTTGATCCGACATAATCCCTTGGAATAGTCTAAATCTTCAGGGAAGTTCTCTGCAATAGCCATTTGTCTAGTGCTTCATTTTCTATTTGATTAACTAATTTTTTAGGAATATCATGTAAATCCTTGATATTAACCTAGAAATGATCTCACTTCAATGTAAGTATAGCCAGCGCTCATTACAACAAGTACGGTATGACCCAACAAGTCACAACAAGTATCGAAGGCTTATGACAGAGTGTCTATCTCACGCCCGTCTCGAGACTTGAGCGTGATCTTGCAGCGAGCTCCACACAACACCATACCACGGGGCGACCCGCCATCACTTAGTGACGAGTTGGTACCTGGTACCTCACTCAGATATACTAGCTCCGGACTTGATACATCTTGTCTATCTTTCAGCCATCGTCTCTTTGTGTCTCTCAGTCTCTCGCACCTGCCGCTTAACGCTCGACTCGACTTACCTGTGTCAGTCGGCGAACATCAAACAATGATAACAGAAATATGATAGTGAATGTCAAAATAAGTGTATGTTATTGTTACGAAATAATGTGTTGGTAATATCTTGTAACGTTATTAGGTTTATATGGAGTTGACAGTGCACATTTTTTTTAAATGCACAAAAGATTTAATTATAAATATTATGAGAACGTAGATTTTAGGTTTCATTGGTATTCTATCATTTTCATATTCGTTTGAATCTTTCAACGCGTATATCATTTAGCACCCTTTATACATATGATTTTTCCTACTGAATAAAACATTGATATTCGCACTTTTCATGCTATGGATAATCTAGATCAAGACTTCCTAAATAAAAAGTGTAATTTTCCAAGTTTTATACACTGTATTAGGGCAAGGCTGCTATTTTGGTTAAATTAGCTTGCAATTTCAAAGCCATGCCACTTGCAAGTGTGCAAGTTAACCTTATCTGATATGCAAGATCATGTTTATTGATCTTTTAAAACCTTAAAGAGTTGTTATCAGTCGAACTACGTACCAATAACTTTCTTTAAGTTTCAAAGTTGATGAATTAGTTCAGATCATCCTGTCCAATGTAATGTTCATACATATATCACAAGTATTTAACAACATTTGCAGATTCAAACCACGAGTTTGCTTATTATCAGAATAAATTAGTCATAATTAATTATCATCGAGGGATGACAGTAGCATATTTCACGTAGACTGCTGACCGGCCGGTGACTGTGTGGAAACCGTTTTGAGTCAGCCTCGGCTTGAGGTGAGGTGATGAGGTGATGTGGGGGTTATCGCCGCTTTCAAGAGTATTTCACTTATATCGCGGCTGCTTGTATTATTCTAGGCAGAAAGCCCGTAACACAATTGTGGCTATGCATTGCGGTGAAACCTGCGAGCACCGGCTGGAGTTAGCGAACCATCGGTGGTACTGCGCTGAAATTCAGTGTAGCATTGCACCCAAACCTGACTGCGTGTAGAACAGTTCTATACTGCAGACAAAGTTGCCGAGCCCCTCGCGGGATTCGAACACGGACCTCCTGTTCCGAAGCCGTACGCGCTAACCACTGCGCATTAAATCAGTGTTGCAATATAGAGCAATTGTTTTCAATAATGACTTACACAAGTTATTTTCCTACAATAAGTTTTTTTTTTTGTAAATCAAGTTTAAACAGAGAAAAAAGATGTAGAAGGTAGATTCAAGTTCATCGAAGTATTGAAGTCACCATTGCCAGTTGTTGGTGGACAGTTTAAAATGTAATTTGACCATTTTTCAATAAATTAAGACCGACAATTCCATAATCATTAAAAGTGTGGCCTTATAAAAAAAACTGTTGATGTCAATTTATCTTGTTTGACCGTTTTAACATAAAATAAATATAAATGCCTTTTCATGCTTCGCAAAGGGTTTCGAATAAAATCATTTCTTGTACTTGAAATTGAAGAATTGGTGGAATTCTTATGAATTACTTATTTACAAAGCTAACTTGACTTTAGTTTGATAAAAGATAAATGACTTCATTATTGAACTCATTATTTGGATATGTTTTTAAAAACATACATGAAACATTCACCGTATTCATAAACAACGCAGTGTTCTTATGACCAAAATCATGCATTGCAAAAGTCAGGAATAGGATTAAGTGCAGCAAGGTCTAACAGGGTGCTTGTCACTCCGGAAATCTGATAGTATTCATTGTTTCCGTATCAAATAAATAGTAATCATGTTTTACGTTTCCATTATTTTTCCTCTTGTGTTAACTTGTGATTTTGTCGAATCACGAATCTGACCTTTGAAGCGTCAAAAGATGAAATTCAATGATTTGAATCTATATGTCTTATAAAGTACGGCAAGCTATCTTGCTCATGAATTAAGTTAATTGTTGAATTAAGTTGTTACAACAACAAAAACAAACGCGAGTGCAAATTATTTGTTTTCGAAAGCGATTATCACTCGTGATAATTGTTGATCCATTGATAAGTAAAAGTAGAACCGAGCAAAGTCGTTTACCCCAACGAAGAATAAATGTCTAAATAATCACTTCAATAGCGATTATGCTATAACAAAATAACATCTATTGCGAATATAGTATATAAAACATCATTACCAAATTTCTATTTGATACACACGTCAAATACTTAGTTCGACAACGTGCACAAAATCAATTAACACTTTTTTTAAACACGATCTATACCTAACGCCATTATTTTTTTCTTGTTTTAAGACATAAATACAAATGTCATGACTTACTACGAAAGAAGCTCAAGAACGATCTATAACATTTGATTGACATAATTTAGACCAAGCGTTTAAAAGAAAAACATTGATTTACTTCATAAAACATAAAAAAATCGTGAAAACAATTATTTTGCGGCCGTTTTTATCTCAATTTCACATGTGGTCTTTCGGTACTAGTTATGATGATTTATGTCAAAAGCCCATAAAATTACAACTATATCCCCAGCTCCCCAAGTCGTGTGAACAATGTTTACACAACCACGGCAAGACTATGTCTGTGACGTCAAACAACTGTCTGTGAGGGCCTATACTACATAGGTATTATCTCAGTAATAGTAATACCATTGTTCATATGCTTATCAATCTTGTCAATTTCACTATTGACGTCAAGAGGAAGTAAATGTTTGACTGTACTGTGTCACTCGACTGTCCATTGGTCAACTAGGGTGCTAGAAATATGAGATATCATTTCCCCTCACACGGCTAGTTTTATTGTTTCATACGTGAAGTATAAGAAGTAAGTGCTAAATCAACTTCAAGCCTTATTCGATCAAACATTAATATTCAAGTAGTATTCCGGAATTTCTAATACTTTACGTTTGACATTTTTCCTAAAACGTTTTTGTAAACGTTGCAGAATCGTTTTGCAAGTGTTTGATGCTATACTTCATTACTTTCTCAATTTGTTTTTATTACCAATTGAACTTAGCTCCCCAAAGTATTTTTAACACAAAACCAAGCAACAAAATCAACGATTTATGCACGTATTAAAAAAATATAACGTTGAAGAAAAAAAACCCATATAAATAAACGAGTAGTAGCTTTACATCAGAAATGTCAAGCATTAGGTACGTTGTAATTACCGAATGGATTAAATTGCTCATTTGTTTATCTATTTCCATACAAGAAAATAAGGGAATGAAATATGTTTATCAAGTTCCTCTAATTAACGGGAAAGTTTAAGATTCAATGCCAATTCTCAAAAAATTAGGCAAAACTCGTTTCGTCGTTAAAAGTCGGTTAATTTTCCTAAAAGCGAACCGTTCCTACCAAATATTTTGAACAAAAAAATCCCACTTCCTTTTTTTAAAAATGTCACTAACATAATTAAAACAGGAAGACGTGTGAACAAATGTTTCGAGAAATGTAAGGTCGCGGTAGCTTACATTTCACTTTTTTCCATATGAAATAAACACTTTGTGTGTCCTTAACTTATAAAATTGTTTCCATCGCTGTAATTGAGCAACATTTGTGATCAAATACTTCCACTTCGTCCCTCTTTGTGATAATACGAACGTGTGTTCTGCTATCAAGCAAACACGTCTAACACCTTCATGCTATTGACACTGTGACGTCACATCAGAGCTCTGACGCGGGACCGTCATTCAACGGTTTCATGTTGGCGAAACGCTTCTAACGTAGAAAACAAACACCAAATTTTCAACCAAATGTCTCTTAAATGTATGAAAATTGATATAATGTTTCTATACACTGTATTCTTTGTTTCCACCTCGCTCTAATATCCAGGAAATAAATGCTTTTATGCTAACGTTACGTCATTCGTAGGGAGGTGTTACGTTATATTCTGAAGGTTAAGGTTGAACAGTAGATCAAAGATTCTCTGACCTTTTTATACCGTGGACTCATATACACAACTTTAAAAATCAGATCGGACCTCATCACTGAAGAGGGCCTTAAATTTTCATCAATGCACATACGCCCTACGATCACTTATAGCAATATAATATAGATATGAAAGTATTAAATATTACTATGGACATTTTAACCCCGTAAGATAAAAGATAAACCGATTAGATCGTGTTCTCATCAGAACGAATACAAAGACATTATATATAATTAGTCTTGAATTGGAAGCAATTCAAGTTTTGTGGGCTTTTTAAAAGGCCATAATTAGAATTCGAAAATGTTTTAAGTCAATCGATAGCTGCTTGCTAACGCTTACATTCATTTGATAATGTGTTTGATATGTATATGAAGTTTTTCTCATACCGCCCATTGGCGTTCCAATTAAACTGAATACCAAAAGAAACTTTGCACCATTTTGTAATGATTCTGATTGAAGAATGAAAAACGATAGAAATTTAAAACAAAGTACCTCTTAATAATCAATCATTTGTTTAAACAACCAGCGAGTCCAAATTAAAGGTGGGAAACCCAGTTTTGCACTTATTTGATCTGAAGTGGGCAGGGGTCAAAATTTTGGTTGTTCAGACGTTCGTTGAAATGATGTTTTCGCAATAATTTCGTTAAAGTACTAAAATGTGCTACTTAAGTACCAGGTTTGAGCAGCCCGAGTGTTATAAGTTCCGAATCTGCCATGAGTAACCAAAAAGGTCAAACGTCAAAATACGTTTGCTGCCAGCAGGTTCAACTTTACATTTTGTCTGCATCGAAGCTTTTCCATAAATGGGAATGTGTGGACACAAGTCTTACTTGTCATATTGATACATCTTTGAGTCGTACAAATGGTAACTAGCCTTTAGAGCTCAACAATCGCAATTAAATCATGTTATTGCATGCCAATTCTGACGTTATAACTTCGAATGAAATTGCCATGTTTCGATGTTTAGTGACCAATAGCTGTCAACTTAGCAGTCGATGAGCTCTGATTAGATCTGTCCAAGTTCATAAAGTGCACGAGAACATAACAACATGCCGACCTTTGATGTTTGCTATCTCTGACGTCACTAAGAGAAAACGTTGGCGGTGGTCTAACGTCACAGATATCGGCTCTCATGCAGTGAAAAAACAACTGTTTTTTATGTTTCAGGGTTGTCAGTAATCCTGACAACATGTCTGTATAGTCGGATCAAGTTACCATTAGAAATGAAGGAACACTACCGATTCTTGTAAAAAGGGCTGTTTTTGATCAATTTTGTAAATTTCAGAGGGGATTTGCGATATTTTTGCTTTACCGTTTACTGCTTTTAAGGTGATTTTTTCACTTTTGGAGTGACAAACATTCATTATGAACAGTTATCAAACTTTTTCGTCACGTCAATTGGTTTCAGCAGAAACCTCACATGATTATGACATTTTTGCCATTTCTGCAAAAATGCATGAATATTGCTCAATTAAAAGTTTTCAACTTGAAAGTGTGGGTTTCAACTATTTCATTGCCACCTTAAATGAAAATGTAAATATGAGATCGTTTTCGAAATTTCAGTTTTAAAATTGCAAAGTTTCTTTTGGTATTCAGTTTTTATAACAAAGCGAAATAAAATGGAGGTTCACAAATGTACTACTTTTATCAATTCCATGATGTATAAATACCAGCTGTTACACAACGGACATAGACATTTCTATCCATCTGTCTTTCTACACTGAACTGGTACAGGCATGCAGTTAGTCATCTTCCTACACTGAGCCTAAAATGCCAGTTTCCAAACTGTCATTTTAGGCCTTGCTGCAGAGACTTTACTTTTCTGTGCTGCTATAGTGCCCCTACAGAGTAGAGAGCAAGCACAGAAAGCTCAAGGCTATGCAGCAAGGCATAAAATGACAGTTTGGAAACTGGCCTTTTAGGCTCTGCGTAGGAAGATGGCAGTTAGTCTGCCATTGGACCCTAGAGCAAAAATATTAAATTGACAACCAATCCAGTCTAGAAAAGAATAGCAAGTCTAGATTACTAAGCTCGAAAAGTTAAGCATCTTCTTGGCTCCTTTTTGTTTTAATACATAAACTGTTTTAAATAATGTCAATATTGAAGAACAATGCTTCTGAGACTAAGTAGAGCACAAAACAGCTAAAATATTGTAAGTGGCGATTGTTCAGAAAAAAAGAACCTTCTAGATATGTATTTTTGGTAAATAATATTATTTTTATATACTAAAATGATTAAAGATGGCCACTGTTAAAGAAAGGGCTAATCTAAAGGGAGAAGAAACTTTTTATCAACAAATTTATATTTAAAGAATCTAAAATAAATATGAAAAAGTACTGAAGATTCTATGTCCTGCTAGTCTCTTATCATGCATGATAAAAAGGTTTTTGTGTATAAATGTCAACTAGGTACCACACATTTTATTTTTGATTAAAAAAAAACACACTCTATTGTGTAGTTTCTAACTATGACAATATTTATTTTTGCTCAAATTTCAATCTCTCTTATATTTTAATTACTAATGCATATAAGGGATTTTTGGCTCAAAGATGCAATTGTTATATCTGGAGTGGTGAATACATCATGTTAATCAAAATATCAAAAGAGCACCCAATTTCATTTTACAAAATAGGTGGTGCTTAATCAAGTTCTTTGTGTATAGATTCTGATATCTGGTAAACAATTGTCAATAAAATGTCACTTGACTTGACAACTACATAAGAATCTACATCGAAAATTACCTTTGCGGAACAAAGAAGTTACTCTTCATACAAATTGTCCAATTTCTTGAATGCTTTGCAAAGACATCATCAGAACATATGTATTGTTGGCATAATTATATGCCAAATGCCAAATAACAAATAAAAGAGAATTCTCGATTTCAAGAGAGATTACAAAAGTTCCCATTGTTTTCGAAATTTCCCCTTTTAATATCTTCATGTATCATAGGGCAATTTGTATTGTCATGATTTCAACATTAAACCTATGGAGAGTCCTCAGAGATCTGAAGATTTGATTTTTTTGTGCTTCATAAATGTTGAATTTTGTTGAGATCATATTGACAGACATAAATATAAGATTTCATCCTGGGTACATTTCGTCCCTGCGCCATTCTTACCAGCTGTCACAAACGCGATATCCCGTATTCATAACACGGTTAATAGCGTTGTCCTTTCCATCAAAATCAGCCAAACTACTAACTGTACATTCAATTGCCTTTCATTGTCTGAAGTACGCGTGGATCTTGCTTTGTTGGCATTTCTTGTCGCGTCCAAAAATCTAACAACAGGTGCACGTGCCGCACGTGTCACCCAACATCTGTCACCATTCAGATTATTAAATTACACCGGTTACCCCCCTTTGAATCATGGGTAACGGGGTAGCCTGGTAGATTTTTTTTAATCAATTGTTCAGGTTATCTGTAAAATTCGAAAATGATATATGATCAGTCATGCAAAACAGCGGTTGTCTCCCTTTGAATAACAGTCCTTGTGGTATTCTGCAGATCATGTACTATATTATCCTGGTTATCCGTGAAGCGTGCAAACGATGAACAGCACTAATTTGAGTGCTTATGATAACATGACCGACAAGATAAGTGAGGGGTCATCCAACAGTCAGGGGTCTATTTTCTTTACTTAAACGAAACATAAGGTTTTCGGATGTATTTTAAATGTTTTACAACAATCGGGTAAGGTTAGAAGTTAAAGTTTATTCTTTTTCATGTAAACCGGTTCCTGACAAAGATAACGGATAAGATGGTTGATGGATTAATGTCGAACGGATAATCTTTGCTTTGCCATGAGAGGGCGAGAGTAATATACTACGCGACAATAGTTTAGACTCGCCATCAAATGATGCTATAAAATTGTAGTATTAGTGGGCATTGTAAAACTGATTTATGATTGCTAAAGTGCCACCATGCATGTGTCATTAATGGACCTTGATTAACATGTACATCAAATGTACTGACAAATGCTCAGCATATATCCATGGACATCGTTGAAAATGAAGTTGTTTACGTCATTGTGACGCCCTTCGTATCGGGGACAGTGTTTCAGTATCGTGGTCGAATGAAATGGTCAAGGTACTAGATTAATTCTTAATCACGAGTATCCAATTTAAACGATATTTGCGCTAGAAAATAAGACATTAAATTCTGCACTGAATCTAAACTTGTGTCTTGTAGTATATCATTTTATGGGTGGTAAATATAATTTGCTTTAAAAAATACATGGGATTGTTCATTTAGAGCCGTAAGCTGCCTCTTTGATTACTGAAGCTTTATTGAGTCTATAAATTGTGTTAATGAAATATATATGCATACCCATACGGTAACATAAAATCGTGATATGACAAATATATTACTCTTCAGAAGCGGTTATTATTTGAGCAGTCTTGAAGAATTTTCTAAATCAAAATTTCAACCTTTTAACTGAAAAGTTATCTTAACTTTCTTTATCATATCCCTCTTAATTTTGAGATCTTGTGTCTTATCGATCGCTCATTCTAGCATTTTTCAAGGAAACTTTGCATCTTTTTCCAACATTGGCCTTGGTATTTTGACATCATGAAAGAATTTAAATAGACATAAAACTCTATTTAACAAGGCCGACGTACGACCAAAGTCAAGTGAAATTCACGACAATGCCAAATTTCTTTTAAGAATGTTTTCCTAAGATTAAGAAATTTGGATACACCTCTTAAGCCGTCTTGCTGGATTATCCAAAACAAGGGAGAAACGGAATAATTCACTAATGCTTCAAAGATTTTCAAACAATTACGACGATTATTAAATTCAAGTACATCTGCTAACCTTGATGCCGCCATTTTTCTAGGATACGAATAGATTGCCCCTTTGTAACGAATTTCAAAACAAACAGTTTAAATCCATTCAAATAACTTTATTCAACATGAAGGTTATATTGCTAACACGATGTCAGACAAACGATTTACAAACAATCGTTAAATCACTTTTTACAAACAAACTCTTCATGTGAGATATAAGGCAATAATCAGGTCGGCAAATATGGTGAAGTGTTTAAGTCGTTGTTTCACAAATTCCTTACACGTCGACATCAAACTACAATGAATGCCAAGGTGACAAATACAACATAATAGAAATATTTAACAAATCTAAACTACGGACCACCCTATCGGTCATCTTTATTGGTCATTGTGACGACAAATGTCGAACTTGATATACATGGTGTTTTGGTAATTGACCTTCTCTGAAATTACTATTGGTTAGATCTGAAAATGGCAATTAAATTGAAAGAAACATCTCATAACTTGTTCTAAGGGGAAATAGATTTTTATTCCATGCATAGTTTTCAATGGCACGGCACTTCTATTCGTCAGTAATGATTCCAGGAATATTTTGTAATATATGGCAAAATACCAAAAATTACTAATTTCATGAAAATAAATAAAAAATATATTGAATAGAAATATAAATACCTAAAAAGGGTAAAAAAATGCGTTTAAATATCGTAAAAGTATAGTATCACTGATACCCGCGCCAATCTTTCGATAATGGCACCTTTGGTGTTCCATACAAGCTTTCTTCAAATGACTGCCGTATTTATTCCCGATTTCTTTACGTGAGTTATGTGTTTGTTTCTAATGTTCAGTTGGAAGGGACATCGCTTCTCGCATACATTATCATACGGCCTTGATAGCTCGTGGTATTTTAGTCAGCTAAGAATTTTTTGGCATTTTGAAACAACACCAGTTTGTTTGCGCGGCGTGGTCAACGTGGAAAATATCCTTAAGCGCCTTACAACTTATATCGATATGATCGTTGTCATTTGTAAGGAATTTCCATTATTTGCAAAGAAAATGTTCTGATAATCTATTAAGACAATGAATCTTTGTCAACATCAGCGTACCAAGTTTTTAATGAGAAATTGTCTTCAATCTCATTAAAATCAGTTCATGCGGAACCTTCATATCGCTCTGCCTGACCGCAGCAAATAGAATCTGAGTTTAATTAGTAGGTTATAATCCCATACATAATGATACGTATATACACTTATATATTCATAAGCGCATGTAAATTAAAACACATGTGTAACAAATGAAGATGTGTTATGGAATAACGGAACACAGGTGAAATAATCTAATTCGTTATGAAGATGATGGAGTTTTCCCCCCAAAATATGAATCTTCAAGTCATATTGATTGTTAATTAGCAAACATAAATGGAATGATTTGTTAATTCAATGAAACTTTTTGTAAAATACTTTTCAAACTGATTCGAAACCGAAGTACGTACCCTAATTTTTAATCGTTACTTTATCATCCTCAAAAACAAGAACAAGAAACTCGGAATACTTTCAATTAGATTTTATTAATGAGATGTTCAAAGGCAAATCAATATTGACGATGTTGACATATAATCCATTTCCTCAAACTAAAACCAAACAAAATTAATCAAAACTATTCATCGGTGACAAAACGACTTTTGTATATTTTCAATATTTCCTCTTAAATATTGAAAAAACAATCAGCTCAAGGGAAAATGCTGACATTAATATCTCATTGCCGAGATATACTTCCTCCCACTCAACATATCTAAAATCTACTTCCAGATTTGATGTAGTTCAATTGACGTTCATGCTAAAATTCACGTCCTTGCTTTATTCAAGATTACCGTAAACGGACACTCCTTTCTCAGGATCAAGCCTGGCACAAGGACATTTAATTCTCTCTCTTTAGGACTCTTTTTTGGAAAGAAGCCGAACAAGCAATCATATTACATAAAGTCAAGAATGTACGAACTAAATATTTTATTCGTCAAAGTATGTCTTTTTAAAATGTTTAATTCAGGGACTAAATATTTACTTTCTTTTTTTATAAGTGAAGAATATTTGAACTTCATTCATCCTGTTTCAGAGAACGTGGTCATGAAAGTAGAAGTTTGGTCATTATTACCGATATCAAATTAATGCCACCCCCCCCCCCCCCCCCCCCCCTTCCAAAAACAATAAACCAACGACAGACACAACAACAACCCACCAAATCTTTCTCCCACTCCCTAGTTTTAAACCACTGTCCTTGCCAACGCCATCTTTCTGTTCTCATATTGTTCCTATTTCCTTAAGTGTCATTTAACATCACGAATCCAGTATTAAATCATCAACATCAATCATTCATTTAATTCAATAAAAATTTATATCAAAAATACAATCACATATCAGCGATAGCGATCGCCCATTCAACAATCGTCTGCAATACATTCATCCTGTTCTAAGTGCCGTTTCCTTTTTCATGTCAGTGAGTGTTATCTTCGACCACGTCAGTTGATTTAAAGCCTCTACGTGTAATTATGAACATCCAACTCCTTGCAAAAGTTTGCACACCCACATGCTTCTGTTGTCATATGTTCCTGTGCATCTTGTTCAGATGTCCTTGGTTCTTGATAATCATCTTCCCTTGATGTCGTCTGTTTCAGTGATTCGAAGGAAGCAGACGATAAGGCAGACGACAGATTTGACCGGAAGGGTTCTGGTCTGTGAAGGAAGAGGAACAATCTATTATGGGTCATATCAACAAATATCATTTCTTCCTTCCTTCTGTAAAGAACTTCCGGCATCATATCATTGAAGAGGGAACTAGGATAGCTTTGTGGATTGAAAAGACTGAAGTGTTATTTCAGATTACCCTACACGTATGAGATGCACTGAAAATATGCATCAAACTTATCGAATCATATTTGATTAAAAACGTATGGCTGCTTTTGAAATTTTCTATTGGTGAAATACCCTTATCGAATATTGGATATCTTAATAGCTTCAAAAAAGCATGTGTATTGATTTTATAAAACAAAGTATACAATTAAGCATGTGCAAATACCATATATTATGCGATGTAAGAGTTAAACATCGTAAATTATTAGCAATGTCAACTCAATTACGTACATGACATGTGTCATATTTATTGCAAATGCATTTGTAAATTGAATTGCACGGTTAATAAGTACCTGTTGATTTTAACTGCCATTTCACATGAGTCAGGTGTTTGCATCTTGTAGGTACAACGAACATCTTCGAGGATGTCTGTAGTCTGATGTCGGCGTCGTTGGGGAAGATGTTGGATACTACAAATTTATATACAAATATATACAATTGTAATTATTTTTTTTTTATCATTCTCGGCAACTGGTGAATATTTTGATAAGATTTACGCACCAATTCAATGAATATATAAAATCAATAAATTGAAAAGTTACAGGGATACTTATAAGTAAGAAATAAGAAACAATAACATTTTCAACTTTGTCCATGTACTTTCAAAATAAAAATCATTAGGGAACATAGTTCTGACGATAAACTTGAAACTAACGAAGCGCCATTAACTCTAAATAATGACTACAGCATACAATCAATCAGGGAAATGCATCTTTGTTTCAATAGTTGTTTTTTGACAGATTTTCTTATGTTGTACCGTGTAATGACATCAATATTTTGAATCATCGTATACACAACTCAATTATATTATCACATACTAACGTTATTAATCTTTGAAGACCGAGACTTAACATTTCCCTTGCTTCTCATGTCATAAAAAGGTAACGTTGAACCAACAACGCTAAGCTCACATGGCTTTTTTGCTAAATTAGCAAATTTGATGTAAAGCTGATTAAGCAGCTATGTAACTTCGCACTTTGTTATATAAAACTTGCAACAAACACTAGAAATGCCAAGACAACAACGAAATCAAGAGGTTGACGTCAATCAATTTGTTTTCCAAACGGCCAAAATCTTGTTTTTGTTTATCGATTTACGATGAACACGGCTACAACCTGCGATGCAGTGGTATACCTTACCTCTATAAGTATGCAGCTGATGCTGCTAGCTGCAGTGACGTCAGAGAACAGATTCTGTTCCAACAACAGAGAAGTGAGACGCGTCGTGTCTCCAACCTGCAATATACAACGTGATCAGACACATCAGGAGACGTCAACATTATAGGGGTAGTTTTACATAAAAGCGTTTGTAGGTTACCATTGCACAGCGAGATAAAAACATGTAGATGGCATCAAGATTATGGTAAAGCTGCTGCTCCTATTGGCCCTGGAATAGATACATTTGATAAGCTATGGCCATCCTGTTATCATCTGTATAATTTAATTGATTTTTACATTTATTCATATATATGTAACCATTGAATATCTCCTGCATTAATTCAACAAAATAGAAAAATTATGATGGTAGTTTTGAAGTACAGCTTCTGTATGTGACCCGCATTGATACAACGCGGTCTCAAAAATATATTTATCCCATCTCATGCAATCAAATGCAACAAAATAGAACATATTTTTAACAAAAGAAGGAAAGAAGAGTATGATGGTAGATTTAAAGTAAAGCTTCTGTTTCGGACCCGCATAGATACAACGTGATCAAAAAATAAATTTATCTCATCAATGTTATGATTGTAGGTCATGAATGTTATCAGAAATGCGAGTGTTTTCTGCAATGTGGCATTCATCTATTGACATCACTGTACAGTTAGAGAGGTTGAATGCAAAGACGTCATCTTAGCATATACTGACATAAGTGTTCTCCAGCCTATAGTTGTATAGTAAAATTTATGTGTGTCATCTGAATTGATACAACGTGATGAAAATGTGACATTGGTGCCTATATGACGGTAGTTTTAAAGTATCCATATGTATCATTGCATGTTATCAACGTGACCAAAACGCACATGATGAAATAAGTGTTCATATAAGGCTAGTTTTTATGTTAATGTAAACATATATGACTTGCATGACAAAACACATTTGACATATATGACATGACTTGCAATGATATAAGTGTTCATATAAGGGTGGTTTTGAAGTTGAACACTTAAGACTTATGATACAACGAGACCAGCACATTTAGATGACGTCATTGTTCATATGGCGATCGTGTAGAAGACATGTGTTTGTAGTATGTTAGCCAGATCCTTAAATAAGATAAAAAGTCAAGGCAAATCTGTAAGGAGACTTGCAATGAAAGTATGAAAATGGAACTGACAACCTCTTTTTGTTTCTTGTTCCAAATTTTTTATTCATTGACCATTTGATTTGTGTTTTCATTACCTACAATGATACAACGTGATCGAAGACTTAAATAACATCAGTGTTCTGTTAGTTATTTTGAGTAAAACTTATCACCTGAAATGTGACAATATGATCGAAGCATTGAATGACATCTTGTTCATATGACATAGTATTGAAGTAAAAGATATGGCTATCTCTTGAAATTTAACAAAATTCAAAACACTTATTGTAACGTTAGTTCAATATATTTGAATTTGAACATAACACCTATCAGTTGCAATGTGACAACGTGATAGTACATCTAATAACATTTTCCTATTTGTAGTTCCCATTTTCCAATTTCGTAGTTGTGATAGTATTTATTGGTAATGGTATACATAGTGTGGGTATTGTCTCAGGATTTTATAGATTTTGTTGGTCATTTTGCAACAAAACTCCAGTACATCTAGACCTGGAACTAAACTAGGTTTGATACGTGATATACGTGTGTCTTAGTGTCTAGCACCTTTCTGATACTTATATATGTACGTATTTGGAGCTCAAGTCTGGGTCACTAGGTAAACTGTTACACATGTCAATATACGGTATGATATACAATAAAGCGTTGGTGTGCGTCCTACATTTTATATAAAGTATAAATCAGAAATGACAATACCTGCTTGTAGTCATTGTTTGTCATACCTTTTGGGTAAATTTATGGTAGTGATAGTCATGTGTTAAGGACTGTACTGATAAGATCATTGATATTTTATAACATATAACTCTTGAAGAGTTCATGCTATTGTGCAAAAATAAATAAATAGTCTTAATCCTGAGTAAGTCAGTCCATTTTGTAATTATTAATTAATAACGGTTAAGATGCATATACGACCTTGTATGATACTCTGTTGTTATTATTCTTGTAGACTTTATTATAATACTTATTATGACAATAACCAAAGACATAGTAAACAGTGATTTCTTGGATGAATTATAAACACCTTCATTTCAAATGAAAGACACTCTATTTTCAACAAAATATGAAACAAACTTCCAGAAAGGTTTTCTAATAAAGAAACAATGACATACCTTCAAAACATTGATGCAGTTCTCAATGCAGAAGGCCTCAATGAGGGTCTGCTGGATGTCATATATGACGTCATGTTTGCCACTCACGTCTGGCAGTACGCAGAGCATCACGTTGTCATGGTTACAGCGCAGCAGATCCGCACACTTCATGACGCCACACGTGACGCGATGTGTCATGGCGGCATCCTTGAGGACCGGGGTTAGTGGCGGACGGTCAGACGATGCAAAACTTGAAACAAATTTAAATAAACATCCGTTTAAAATAATGAAATTGGTCCCAAAAAAAATGTCAATGTGCAATTTTCACACAAAAAATACAAGTTCAAATTCCAAGTAACAGCTAGTAGACCTTAACAACAGATTTTTTAAAAACACGAAATAACAGAGGTTATTTAGCGTTGATTTTTCACAATGCTATTCAACTTTGAAAAAGGAAATTGTGACATATGGAAATGTAATCTCATCATGTAGAGAAAAAATAACTGTTTTGTACAATTGCTAGAAAAAGCAATTAACGACCTTTTGGTCAGGATGTCAGTGTGTCAGTGTGTCAGTGAACCAACTTATGGATATGAAGTTGCAAGTAGCAGTGTCGGGAGTTGTTGAAGGAGTAGAAGAAGTAGACAATGTTTTCATGGTACATCTCATGGTGAGATGTAGTCATAGTAGAAGTAATATTAGCATCATTGGTAGTAGAAGTAGCAATAGCAGTAGTCCTATCATTAGTATAAGAAGTTGTAGTTGAAGTAGCAGCAGCAACAGGAGTAGTTGTAGTAGATGATGTAGCAGCAGCAGTACCAGTAGTAGTAGTAGTAATAGTACTAGTAGTAGATGATGTAGTAGTAGCAACAGCAACCTCTTGTTGAGGAAGAATTATTAATAAACAATTTTGTTTATGCATTAATTTAATCACAACTACTCATAATGTTATTTTGATGAATATGAGCAGCGTAAAATTTACCTATTTCAAACCACCTCGGAATTCCGCTCCCTAAAACAATCGTTACGTGTTTTTATAAGATAATTATCTTAAAGATCAACTTCACTAATCATTACCAATAAAGTATACTAGTCATAAATCTTAATTCCTCACCTGAATTGTTTCAGTGGATAATCAGAGGGCAGCAGCATGTTTCTTGTCGGACCGCGTGTTGTGAGACTGTTCAAGGGTAAGTCAGTTAGCCCCTCCTCGATTCAACTTCACCGGAAATGTGGGCGACAGGATCCACCCCGGTCACGTGATCTACCCGGTATGTTTGTGTCACGTGATTTTCATTCAAGGCGGGGTAGCCGTTTTGAATCAATATTTTTATCATTTCAATTAATTGTCTGTGTCCAGTACCAAAAAATAACAATGAAGTTTTTAAAAGATCCATTTGTACAAATGAACTTCTTATGGTAATAGAAGCATGTTCAAATATTATTTGTTCTTTATCTTTATGAAAGACTTGTGTTTATTAGATGACCTTACCTATGTCATATACTCAACTAGTAGTCATTTTTATCTTTATTCACTGGGATTTTATTGATCTATACTTATTTTTCATATTTACTCTATGGCATAGGGACTATCATTTCCTAATTGGATATGATTAATTAATTTGTATTTTTCAACCTTTAATTAAATTCATTAAACGGCAAAGTCGTTATGCTTTAAACAAAGCAAGCCTACAATCCATGCACACACTTGAAACAGTCAGTCGTGACTGCGGAATTGAATATAATCACGTAGGCCTACCCGTCACGATTACATAAATGTCAGACTGCCATTTGAAAAGCGGATCGGACAACATTTTATAACTTGTAAATATCTAACATGTAAATAGAAGGGAAGTTTGTCAATTGTCTTCTTTTGAAGCAACCTGTTTAAAATGAAGGTCAGTAGGCCTATCAGCCGATTTCAGAGGTGGGGTCCGAAATTTTCGTTTTCTAGTTTCTACCCTTCATAAGGGCGTATCTTTGTTTACAAACATTGACTGGTCTCCCGCCTATAGATAGCAAGGTAAGGGTGGGATTGAGGCCGACTGGTCGCGGGACTGTCGAAATCCAGTCTGAGAAAATCCCACCCGACTCTCGGTTTATATATGCTTTCTAAAAATAGCACCCGTTCTAATATTAGCACAAAAGATAATCCAAAATGAGGCTATGTAATGACGTCACCGAAAGTACCCGATTGACAAGGAAGACACGCCTTTGGTGTCCAGTTTGTAATGACCGGATTCTCAAGCAAACGTGATTTTTTTTCGGTTTCAAATACCGTTTCGTGACCGTTAAATGAATAAAAACGATTAAGGATTTTTACATGCCTACATAACATACGTTTTTTAGTGAGATCGGTTTAGACTTGATTAATTATTATGCCTTTAGTTATATATGTGCATTCTTGGTTTATTATAAATATTTAAAAAATAGACCTAGATGGAAGCAACTATTCTTATGTATGATGGATTGAATATGTCAATATCATTTTAAAACATGATTGTTACAAAAGATTGTTTTCTATTATATTACAACGCAGTAATTTGGTAAGGCAGGTGCCATGGCCCATTTTCCACATTGGATGAAAAATTGCTATCGAAAAAAAATACTATCGATATAATGGGCAATGGCCCATTTGATATAACGAAAATTACAAAAAACCCTGAACATAGCCCACAGTCGAAGAGGTCTTTCCCATTCCGTGAAAGTGTAACCGTAAGAAAGAATATACAGCTCATTTGGTTTTTCCGTTATATCAATGATGATGACGAAGATGATGACAGTGATAAGGCATGATGATAACGACGATGATGGCAATGATACTGCATGATAACGAAGATGATGACGATGATGACAATGATAATTCATGATGATAACGACGATGATGACAATGATAATGCATGATAATAACGACGATGATGACAATGATAATGCATGATGATAACGACGATGATGACAGTGGTAATGCATGATGATAACGACGATGATGACAATGATGATAACGACGATAATGACAATTATAATGCATAATGATAATGACGACAGAAAAGAAGTAATACGTTTAACCGACGACGATAATGATTATGAGGATTCTGACAACATCGACAATATAAAAGCGTGCGCGGACGAGTAGGAGTACTATGTGCTAATTAAGACATTTATGATAAGGATTATTATAACCGTTATTATGACTATGGTGACAATGACGATGAAGTGACATTGACATCAAGCATTTTAGAATTAATTGACAAAATAAATATTGAAGTTCTAAATGAAAACGTACATTTTGAGTTTTAAAATCAAACTATAAATTCCAATCTCACATCAGGTTGCACGACGACATGACAAAAGGTTTCAGATCTCGATTCAAGGTCATGTTGAAAAATTCAATCGTGAAAAATTGAAAGACCTCTGACTTTCAAGTTAAGAAAATCTGCATAATGTTCAAAGTAAATGTTACGGAAAAATCAAGTTTATGTATTTACAACTTCCTATTTGCAATGCAGGAAAATGTACCAGTCCATAACGAAAATATAATTTCATTATTATATTTGCACTGAGATTAAGTCTTCTATTATCTGCACTCTCGTGGGATATTAGTAAAAAATGTCAATTGAGATTTAGATTCCACATCGTTGTATATCACTATATTTGTTTACATGAGATATGTAATGACAATTTTAGGAATAACCTCAATAAGGTTGATATTAGAGTTGCATTTTCTGTATATATATTTTTAAAACACTTAATTGCCTGTTTCCTGTTACTCTCTCTAATAGAATACACCTTATTTCACTTGAGTTTATAGTATTTTTTTAAAAATATTAATTGCATTTCATTCATTTTATGTCAGGTAACTGCTCTGGTAACAGAGAAGAATACGAATACGTATAGTTCTTTGAACAGGTAAAGGGAGATAACTTCCTTCAGGTTTGCCTAGTCAATACAAAATCTAAAGGAAACGCTGTAGTACTTTAGATTACAGTATTGATTACTTATTGAGGCATGTTAAAAAAAAAATTAGTGGTATGAATTACCCCTCTTCGTTTTTTTTCACGATCTAGATGTCTAAATGCACAAGTGGTTTCTTGGCAGCCTATAAATGTAAGTTTAAAATTCTGTCGACTTTTTAAAAATAATATTTATTTTGACCCGAATGAAAAGAAAGTATCAAGGTATCAATATTACATTTGATATTAGCATGAATACGAATAGTATAAGTCATGATATCTTATAATTAAAATGCAGAAATAAGTAAAACATGGACGGAAACACGCATCATTGGGGGGAAATGGCGCCATAAAAATATCCATTAGAGTATTATTATTATTAAGCGTAACTTTTAAAATCAAAAAGCGTATTTAATACTTTTTAACAGTTATTTTTGTCATGTTCACTTACATTTTTTAGTCTGATGAGCTAAAATAATTAACTCATAAGTTGGAAATAAACAATCTATGGTCATGAATAAGTGGCTGCTTGCTCCGGGCCTGCAATGTACATATGCAAGAAATCATTCTGGTAGCCAAACGTAATACAATATTTTAAGGACGCTTCGAGGTCTTATCGATTTCGTGGTCTAAGGGAGATAATATCTATGACAGCGGTTTCTTCTCGGAGCTTTGCTCCGACTTTCTGTTATATATACATGTATTAGCGTTTTTTAAAAATGTGATCAGAATTAAAGGACAAACACTAATAAAAGTTAAATTAAAACCCTTTTTGTGTCATTACTTTCCCTAAGGAAACATTTCGGTGGCACGAACTGAATAAATTTAAGTAGCCTATATTTGCTTTTGCTGGGCATAGAAATAAAAGAATTTGCTAAATGTATTTATATTTCATAAATGGAATATTTAAACCTTGCTGAATAAACACATCACCAAAATATATTAGTTCAACAATCGTAACTTGACGTTAGTAGTAATCTCAAAATCCTAAAACCCGAACCTCATATTTTGAACGATAATTTTAGGTGATTGATTAAAAAACAAATCCATAGCTGAAATCTTCTTCTTCTTCCGATATAGTGCATAACCATTTAAGTATTTTCGCACTTTGGGGAGGGAGTGGACGACAATGTACAGGTTAAAAGGAGGTTAAAACAGATTAAAATCAGACGGGGTTTAGAACAGGGCTAGACTGGATAGCTGTGCCTTGAAGCTATCCAGTGAGCTGGCCTCCACCACTTCTCCTGGAAGGTTGTTCCATAGCCTGATGGTGTTAGAAAGGAAGGAGATCTTGTATTGCGTTGATTTGGTGTGTGGCACAAGAAAACGCAGAGTGTGGCCTCTGGTCCGTGTGGATGACTTCTGCAGGTAGAGCTCCGCCGGGATGTCCACAAGGTTGTAAACAATCCTATACAATCCTGCGGGCCTGGAGTGACTGCCACTGGAGTTGCTGTAGCATAGATGTGACACTGCTTGTGCGATGGTAATCTCCGGTGGCAAATCTTGCTGCTCTACGCTGCACGGACTCAATCCTGTTGATGTGTTCCTTTTTAGCTGGACTCCATACACTGCTGGCGTACTCGATGGATGGTCTTACCAGTGTTGAGTAACATTGTGCCTTGATGTGAGTAGGACACCGGCTGATGTTCCTGCCGAGAAAGGCTAGGGTGGAATTAGCCTTTTTGGTTACCTTGTCGATGTGGGTGTTCCAGTTGAGGTTTTTGCTGATGGTCAAACCGAGATACTTTGCCGAGTCGACTGTTTGGAGTGTTCGACCATGGATGTTGTAATGAGCAACTAGGGGGGACTTTCGGTTGGTGACGCGTAAGACTTCACACTTGTCCGGGTTGAACTCCATGAGTCACTGATTCTCCCACTCCTGTAGCTTGTTGAGGTCATCCTGTAATGCTGCTTGGTCGTCTGCTGATTTTATCCTCCTGTACATGAGGCAATCGTCCGCGAATAGTCTGGTGGTAGAAGACACTTTCGATGGTAGGTCGTTGATGAATATCAGGAATAACAGCGGTCCTAGGACAGTTCCCTGGGGGACTCCTGAAGTGACGGAGGTGGCTGGGGAAGATTGACCGTCTACTGCGTCTAGCACAACATGCTGGGAGCGGCCGGAGAGGAAGCTAGAAATCCAGTTGTGGATATTGCCTCTGATGCCATAATGGTGAAGTTTCATCAGCAGTCGGGTATTGGGGACCTTGTCAAAGGCCTTGGAGAAGTCAAGGAGAATGCAGTCGACTTGTCCTCCTGTGTCAAGGCTCTGCACTAGGTCGTTGACGGACAGAATTAGCTGGGTTTCGGTGGATCTTCGTTTTCTGAACCCATGCTGGCTATCCGTCAGTAGTCCATGTTTGTCCAGGTGGCTTATGACATGTCTGTGGACTAGGTGTTCTGCGACCTTACTACACACAGACGTTAGCGACACTGGTCTGTAGTTGACTGCTAGACTCCTGTCTCTTTTCTTGAAAATAGGCATGATGTTAGCCTCTTTCCACTCGCTGGGTATAACACCTTGATCTAGTGTGGCTTGAAAGAGTAGTGATAGGGCAGGTGCTATCTGGGACGCTGTTTCCTTTAGGAGTCTGGATGAGACCTCGTCTGGTCCTGTAGCTTTATGTGGGTTGAGGTTGCACAGCAGTTTCTCAACTCCATGCGAGCAAACTGTGATTCCTGTGGCAGTTGGATGTGGGCTAGTGCCTAAGTTAGGCAGAGGCTCTGTAGCGCTCTCTGTAGTGAAGACAGAGGTGAATTGTTGGTTGAGTATGTCTGCTTTCACCCGAGCGTCGCTGTATGCTACGCCTTCTTTTTGAGCGGGGCCACTCCACAGGCATCTGTTCTTTTGCTTTTGATAAAGCTCCAGAGACGTTTGGGTTTTTGGTTAACATTCATGACGATGTTGTTAACATACTCATTGTATCGTCGCTTGCATTCGGAATGAACAGCGTTTTTAGAATCTTTATAGGCTGCGTAGTCTTTCTCGGAATGTGACCGTTTGAAGCACTTGTAGGCTTTATTTTACTTCCTGGATAGTCCTTTGATGGATTTGGTTATCCATGGTTGGCTAAACCGCTGGGTCGTCATCTTTGAAGGAACGTTCTTCTCCAGTACATCTAGGCACCCTCTCTTGAAGTTGGCCCAAAGAGACTCCACATATTGGGAGGTGGCGTGATTTGTTGTGTATGCCTCGGAGAATGATGATATGTCGGATTTAAGAGCCCTAGTTTAGCCTTGTTCCAGAGGTAAATTTTGCGTCGCACAGGCCTATGGAGTTTAGCCTTGATGTTGCTGTCTACAAACACCACCTCGTGGTCACTGATGCCCGGGAGAGGTTTAAGCCGGTTTACAAGTGAGGGTCGATTGGTCAGGAAAAGGTCAAGTGTAGCATTTTTCCTTGTGGGGAACTCCACCATCTGTGTTAGACCGCTATCCGAAAACAAGTTCAGGAAGGTGTGATTTATGGCAAGTAGATTTTGGTTGCCAATGACAGAGTTGTCGGACCATGAAATATCGGGTAGATTGAAATCGCCTGTAAGCCAGAATGGTGACTTTGGATTGGAGCGGATGAGGTCCTGGATCTCGTTACAGACTGTTTCAGCTTCATCCTGGATGCTGCTTGGGGGTCTGTATAATCCGGCAATAATCACAGGTGGGTTCTTGCCCTGCTTGATGGATATTGCAGTTAGTTCTGATGATTTAGAGTTCGTCACACGGAATGCTAGCCTTTGTCATGATTATGACTCTCCCATAACCATCTTGTCTGTCCCTCCTTGACTTGAAGACATAATCTGGTGGTAGGAATTCGCTGTCGTGAATATCTGGCTTTAACCATGTCTCGGATCCGATAATGATGTCAGGACTTGCGGAGTCCACGAGGTTAAAGAAACTTTCCTTTTTACTGCGGATACTCTGCAAATTAAGTGATACCATGCGCAGTTTATGCTGCTGGTGTTTGTCAAAGGTGTTATTTGCCTTCTTAGGTGATGACGAATGCAGTGGTGAGCCTGGGTCTACACTGCTATTCATACTCGACTCGTGGTTTGAGTTAAGACTTCCGTACAAGTTGGAAGTACTTACAGTAAAAGAATCAAATAGTGAAGTTGAGAAGTTTGGCAGCCCTCAAGTACAGCAAATCCAGCTGGCATTTGCTTGGGCGTGGTGGTGGTATAAGTTTGACTGATCATTCCTAGGCAATCTGTATGGTACCATTGATCGCAATTGTCACAAGCAATGGCACGTTGACCCCATCTACATGCTTTATGACATTCTTGACATGGGTATTTGGGTGTACGGGGACCGGGATTAAGTTCGCAGTCCGATGATCTCAATAGCAATAATAAACCCAAGTACAATAAATGGTCATATGCATTTTCACTACGTCTCATTAGCGGTCGAGAACCGTGTATCGATGGTTTATGGAAGATCAAGGACAAAGATCGCGGCTGGTATGTGCTCCCATCAGTTTGTGTGGTTTCATGACATGTCAACACAATCAACCATGAAAGAGTTGTCACTGTCAATGTAAACATGAATGACATTGTTTACAAATGGCCGACCGGAAGTACAGTTCAGTGATGGTTATGGCACGAACACACTGATAAAGTCGGTTTGCTTGGTGTTGGGGTTGCAAGAAAGTTTGAAGATGATAAAGAAAGGTTACTAGGTGGTATAGCAACGATAGTTGAATGTTGGATTCGTAATCTGTTCTTAAGATCTAGAAAAACCCGAAAAATATCGGGACCCCTGCACAAAGACGTCCACTCTCTCCGCCATCTTACACTGTATGGAACAGTCCTAATAAGTGCTCCCTAGCTGCTGAGTAAACATAGCTCACATTAATCATTAGGGGGGTCATTTTGATGTTAAGCGACTTTTCATTCAAAATGCAAATAGTTCTAAAAGAAGGTACAATAAGTCAAACTGCTGAAGACTCTTTAATTTGGACACGTGTAAAAAAATCCGCTGAGCATTTTACATTTTTTCATGAACATTTCTTGATGGTCCAAAACAGATTCGTCTAAATTTCATTTATATATTTACATCTTTCAATCATATGGTAAACAAATACAATGGTAAATACATCTCAATCATTACATTTGCCTCAACATATAAAGAGCTTATGGTATTGTTCTTTTTGAATTGACTGTCGTAGTTTTGGGAATAGGCCAGGGAATAAAGTGCGCTCAACAATAAATGTTGCTTATTTCAGGCGTCTAAAAATACTAAGTTTTGGGATGTTACTGTGGCTCTTTTGCTCGAAGGGGTCGTCACATTGTCTGTTATGAAGCTTATCATAGTTTTTAACTATTACTTATTTTAAACGCTGTGCAAGATATAATCCCTTGGTTGGGGGGATGTTATTAAGCTTAGCATAGTCGTTAACTATGTTTTGTCTTAAACGTTGTTTAACTCAAGATAGTCCCTTATACTATTAGTTGGGGGACATGTACTTGACGAAACAGTCTGACCAAGCTTTACGAAGGCTTTGGCTGGTCGTAGTTATTATAAACATCAAGTTAAAATGACCATAAATATGTCTGCATTTGGTGAACAGAAACCAATGTAGGATCCTTATATACTTTTAAGGTGTATTCTGAGATAGAAATAATTCAAATCAAAGCAGTTTGAACCTTCGACGACAAAAATTTATTAATCTGTTGAAGCAAATAAAATTATCTAAAGAACAAATTCAGACACTTTCAAAGGTTTTTTGGTCACAAGATTGAACAATGTTTTTCAGATTGTTAGGCTTTTCTCATTTACTGATTAAAAAGGCTTAACAATTAAATATCTGGTTAGCCTATTATCGTACATTTTTAAATATGTTTTGATGCAATTTGATAAATGAAGTTTACAATAAACGAATTCCAGAGTTCATCGTGACTTCCCCTAGTAAAAACACTGAACATAATTGAAAACGCATCAGTAATTATAGATTTTAATCATTAAAAAAACAATGAAAACATAATAGGATAGTAATCATATTATGCTAACATCATATACCATGCATTTTGACGGCAAGCTGGCCAAGATATGATCGCCATAACCCATCAACGGAGTCGGACAATACGAAAACACGCCATAATTACCATGAGAGCTTGCTAAAACCAAACTGTTATCCTTAAATCATGATTTCTGTCGGTGTACAATGTTTTAGGGAATATACTGTATATACGCTGAAAAGTCTTAGATTTAACCTAAAACGTGTGCCAAAACTGTCAACTGAAAAATATGATCTTGTCCACAAGCACTTGAGGCATGGGTATTATTATATACTATATATATATGAGCAATACCCGTGCCTCAATGCTTGTGAACTTTGTCATGGGCAAGATTCAAGTTGTTACACCAAGGAGAATAAATAAGATTCAAGCTGTTACACCAAGGAGAATAATTGCAGGGGGTGTTTATTGCTTTACATAATGATCCTTTTACAGCTATATTGGAATTTGTTTTTGTCTTTAACATTTTGTCAAAGATTGCCAATTTTCATAAGTGTTGCGTTTTCAAGATGTTCTTAACAAAAGTCCTTGGGCAACATTTCATATGTTTCAATCTTTATTTTTAGTACGAGGATAACTTTTTCAAGTTTGTTTGTTTTGGTGTTTTTTTTGAAAATAAGGTTTTTTACTTGACCAGCATAGCATGAAAGGATACAGTAGGACATTACTGTAATTTCGATCTTAACCAAGTTCACATTATTTCCGTCTTAATTTCAAATCTTTTATAAAATTTTATATTTTAAATAATTCACTAATACTTGAAAGTTAATGCCAAATGTATTATTTTGATAGTGTCAAAAATTTCATTATACAAACCAATCATTCATAGTCAGAGAACAAATTATAAAGATTCACAGAGTCCATTTGCAGCCATTTGTGTGTAACCAAGAAAAAGGAATCGCAATGCTGAACTTTACATTATTTATTTGATTTATTACGGTTTCATTTAGTTTACATGGTATTTCAGTTGGAACCATTTATTAGGTCTTCAAGACAAAGTCTGGAAGACCTATTGTTTTTATCCGTTTTCTTCAAGTTCTTATTATTATTATTTGTACAATTTTTGTGAGCGAGCTACAGCTCAAACGGCTGCTCCAAATTCGCCTAAACTTGCACAGCTGATAGCCCTTACCCTGGAATCGACGTGCTAAGCTTTTGGGCAAAATCGACTCGTACATTAAAGGTCCAGTTCGAATCCAAAATCGAAATTTTAACATTGATTTTTTTTTTTCAAAATGCACTTAGAGACTTGAAATTTATTTTAAAAGAAGCGCAATTAAAAATAATGAAAAAAAGAAAATCATGATAAATTCGTAGGTCACGTGTTTTGGCCGCCATCTTGCTTTTAGTGCATTTTTTTTTTTAAGATCCTAAACTCAATACTTTTTGTGTTGTGACCTTTCAAAATTGACCAAAATCTAAAAATCGCAAACTTCAAGGGCAGATAACTAAAAAAACCAGACCCTAGAACTTAACGATTTTTGCATGAGAGTTCGACAATAGCAAGGTCTTGATTTTAAAAGAATAAAATCGCTCGCGAACAGTCACTTCCGGTCACAAGGAAGGGTCAAACTTTGCATTTTTGAAAACAGGTGTTTTGGTGGGTATGTTTGAAAAATCCTTGTTAACCAACGACACATGATAAATACTTGTTCTATATATCATATGAAAGCCAAAGGATCATACAATCTTGGATAAATTTAGATTAAACATTAAAATTAGATTAAACATTAACATTGAATTTGGAGCATTTAAATGTGGTCAATCTTACTTTCGTTTTGAATGATTCTGATATAAGAATGATTGAAAAACTGTTGTTCATTGGCTATAAAACACTAGGGAATGTTTTGTCTATCATCAGGCAGCAACAAGACTGTATAACCTGAGATGATTCATGTTTGCAACCTTGATGAAGTTTCGGTAAAGGCTTTAACATTCAAAATCAAGTGAAATGTGGTCATTTTGATAATGTATTAGTTACTGTTTACCTCTTGGACAAAAAGTCATGTGAAGGTCAAACAGTGTGCGAAGGTCAAAGAGGAAGTCTTGAAGACCTAAGTACTGCCGCGGCAGTCCTAGTTTTCATATTCTTGACATTACCTTATGTTGGAATATATTCCCCCTAAAACGTGTTACTGTCACTTTAAACTCTTCAATAGGACAATTATAACAATTACAATACGTTTACCTAGTACACTTGAAAATTGTTTTTCATATATTTAATAATATTTACAACTCATTTTATTGTATTGTATTTATTGGCTATTCTGTAATGATGTATTACAGCCAAATCATAGAAATTTTAAAGAGAAAGTATAAATTTGACAGGTCAGGTTGGGACTCATCTGTTATAACTTACAAAGAGCTTCACATTTCAAGTGTACCAAAATAGGTGTTCAATGAAGTTCTGTGTTACTGTATATCTGGAAACTTTCTGATAATCATACAATTGTTGTTATAACTATCATGTTTTGCATGGACTGTGAACAATTATATTTTTCAAAATTGCGTTGAATATCAAAACATCAATTGTTCAACAAACAGGATTGTTAAGCGACTTCTTTGTAAATCATATAATAAACAACCACTTACTAGTTTTAAGTGCTGGGTACTGTTCCACAAAGCAGTTGTCGAGATACTTAACTACAGATACTTAACTACGACAGATTGATTGTACTGCGTGGAACAGGACACAGGTCATTGTTGGTGACAAAGTTCTGTTGCACATGCACAGAGCAGCCGAGAGAAGTAACACTATAGCAGGACTAAAGCTATTTGGAGGTGCCATGTCTTGCATAGAAGCTTCTCTTTGGCCCTGTGGATCAGGCCAAAAATACAGACTTGGAAATGCAAATTATTCTGCAATTAATGATTGATATTTGGAGTGAGTTATTGTTTACGCCACTTGGGCAATATTTCAGCCATTAGCGGCGTTTGATATTTGGAGATTTTACTTAATATCCAAGTAGTTTTTGGCTAGAAACGTCTAAATGCATGTACGTGTCAAGTATTTGACACTCCAATTCAAATCTCATAAGCTACCACTTATAAAGCAAGCAATAATACAAAAACATTTTCACCCTCCTCTTCCCCTGCTATTAACTACATGTGTTGGTTGCGGCTTTATCCTCTTAATTTAACCGAACTTGTTGGTTCTGTCAGTGTATTCTTTAGTGGATCATCATCATGTTATCAAAATCACACATTTGGACAGGACGTCATGCCCATCATGAAACTCTAAACTTCAAAGTCTTGTTTACATGTCAATGGTGGTTGTATTCTCAATCCATCACGGGTTTTATGATGTTCTCAGTATTATTGCTGGACAACTTGACATCATCAAGACCATTGACAAACTTGTGCCCTCTGGTAACAAAGACAATATTCTGAAAATTTAACTTTTGTTAAGCCAGTTGGTTTCTTGGTATTATTTGTATACCAGTCTCGAGGATTATGCCTGCCCAATAATCACATGGATTGAGAAATAAATCTTTGACAAGGGGCAATTTTCAATATTTTTCCGAAAAATGATCGACACTAAACTTCAAGATTTTAATGGATGGTTTCGCAATCCCATGTGCAAAATATCCCATGCCCCTACCTTTCCCAACATATGTCTGATAAGAAAAATACAAGAGGCAGTAAGAATCCAACAATTTATTGTGGGACAGTCAGTTTGGTCAACTGTTTATGCGTCAGCGATGGTGACCTCGACCTCAACACCAGGTTCGATGCTGATGGACGTGATCTGCTTGACGATCTCGGAGGGACTGTGCAGATCGATGATACGCTTGTGGATTCTCATCTGGTAGCGAGACCACGTCTTAGATCCCTCTCCGCAGGGGGTCTTCCTCGTGGTGATACGCAGCACCTTGGTAGGCATACGAACCGGCCCCTTCACCTTGAGGGACTTCTCCTTGGCACCCTTGATCAGATCAGCACACACTGCAGGGAACAGAGCAATCATTTTACTTTGGTAGCCATCAAAATAAGTTACAACATTCATTGTGGATGTAAATTACAGTTTAAGGATGCAGGGTATTATAGATATATCGGTATATTGCAATACAGAAACAATGTGATACAGATCGGCACACTTCTGAAAGTATAAAAATGATCTATTTCCATGTAAAATTGCCAACAACAAAAAACCAAACAAAACATGCTTAATGGAAAGTTCTTCACAAAGTGAGAAGTTGTGTTGTGTTGTGAATAAAGCTCAAATATACATACAGATCATGACCAGTGATTGAAAAAATCCCTTTCCAAAACTGCTCAATGCTGAGCAATAATGATTGTTCTTTACGCTCATATTTAGACAAGGATAGCATGCACATTCTAGAATTAAAGAAGTACCAATATATTGCAATACACTTTTCTGTGTTTTCATACTTAAATGCCTAAAACCTACACTATTTCATATAAGGGAAATGAATCATACTAAAAGAAAAGAATGAAACCGAGTTTTTAAATATTCCTTTTACTGGCCCAATGCTCAATAAAGGCAATTTCTTTAGCAAGTTGGACTTATAGATATATTTTGAGGGCTTGCAGTGAAGTCGTAGACAAAACCGGCTCGTAGACACGGGAATTTCGCAGACAAAACAATCTCGTAGACAGTGATCTCGTAGACAGTAATTAATTTGTATTTCTAAGTCAATATTGAGTATTATTTTTAATTATCCTTGACGTTTATAATATTTCATATTATGTTGCATGAAAACTGATCACGAGAATATGAGTGTTTTTACAGGTAAGTTTGAGTCTCTTCTACTCATGCAAGTGGATTAAAATTAATTGTTTGACTCAATATATTTGTAAACAAATTGTAAAAACATGATTAGTCGTTTGTTTTGATTGTCAGTGACTTACCGTCTTTCATCTTTCCGGGTGTCTTCTCGTCTCTAAGCTGGTGTTGATTGTGTTGTTGTTGATAAATATAATCATACTTACCTCAATTTATTTTATTTAAAGATCAAACAAGAACTCCAAGAATTAAAAATAACACATGGATATTGGATTCATTTAATAGTTCAAATCACAACAAATTTAGATTTTATTCTCTTTATTTGTTTAACCCAACCTATGAGTGTTCAATAGCGTGAATTTGATAAATATAAGTTGGTTACTATTAGTACAAATCCTATTTGAAAACCTGTCTACGCGATCACTTCTCAATTTGTCTACGAGTTCACCGGATTTCGTGTCTACGAGCCGGTTTTGTCTACGAGTTCACCGCATCCCATTTTGAGCCTTTAGTGACCGGAATTCCTTTTATAAAAGCTAAAGTCTCAATATTTTGATACAAATATATACAATACCTTTCTCAAGACTCTTGACATTTCTGCTGGTCAGAGTGATTCTGATTCTGTGAATCGGGGCCTCCTCTGTTGGTGCCTTGGTGTCCTTGTACGACTGTAAACAGGATAAGCTTTATTCAGAAATGTAATCATACTCGCACAGGGTTAGATATTAGCACTAGTTCGGTAACCCATGGCTTGTGAAAAAGATGCTGGGCTAGAAAAATGCAGTGACTGGTAGTCCGAAGGACATGTGGAAATTAAAGATGATATGATTACGTAGATGTATTTGGCTAATTGGAATGGGTTCGAGCTAGTACTTTCAGAAATACACTACGCTGGGCTGATACTAGTGCTTGGTCTCTTGATTTTTTCATCTGAATCATATCTCAGGTATAGGCCGACCCCCCTCTTTGACCCCCTAATTTCTGGTGTCAAATTCTTATACCCGGTCATATACGGTAGTCCAAATTGCTAGTTTTGCAAACGACTAATTTCAACCCCTGTTCGGATGACATGTCATATATGTATTAAAAATGGGTTTATTTAATAGATAACTCAATATGAGGGTATGCATTTTCTTATTTAAACTTCAAACATTACATTTATTTCATTATAAAACTGGATATGTTATTGAAAGATCACATTCTCCCATACATCAATATATCTGTAGGCCTATGAAACAAGTACCAACAACTCAATATACGGACAATGCCACAAAATTATATATAAAACATAAAATGATATATCAATAAGTTATCAAGCCACTTTTATTACATTGACAATGATAAGTAAAGGGAGACAACCAAATTACCACTCAGATACAGGACCTCTTGCAAAGTTTGTAAAAATTAGACCACTTGATTTTTCAACATTACACAAATCAAAAAGTCGGATTATATAAACAAGAGACAGTTGATTCATACCATGTTTTTTAGTTGTTTCTGGCCGACTTAATCAAAGAAATATCCTTTGAACAGCGGTGAGCCAGAGAATATTACTCCTGACTACACGAGGTTCGGAAAGAAAGACCGAGCGCTTGCGCGGAAGGAAGTGATATAGACGAATCCATCTATTATTTCAGTAGGGGGTAAGGGTATGTCTAATAAGGTTATTTTATGGATGTATTTTTTATTACGAGGGTCAACTTTGATGATAAGAAATAGTTTAGAGTAAAATAGTATTTCAGAAACATAGTACATTTGTAAAATTGATTACTTTTATTTTCAACTGTATTCGACGATATAATAACAAGAGCTTACATCCCCATATTTTGACATAATCTTGTAAAATATGACTTTCAACGAAAAGCCATTTTACGTCTTCTACCACATTAATTAAAATAATAATGGCCTAATAATGTCATTCCTTGATTTCAAATATTTTTTTCGTTCTTTAGAAATAATATTGTTTTAGTTGTTTGATAGAAATGGGTTTCGACTTCTCTCTATCCTTCACAGCAAAGGGCTCAAGCGCAAGTGCGCGTTGTACATGGGCCAGTCTTTCGGAATCCTTCCTGAGCGTGACGTCACGGGGTCCACGTTTGTAGCAAGATGGCGGAGGTGGTAAGTATTCGGTTGTCAGGGTTGTTTAGTGCGAATATTTCAATTGTATGTTGTTTATTTGGCTTGATTTTCAATGTCTAACTTACTAACAATGGGAATGCATTTAAATATAAATTTCTACATGGATTCAATTTATATTTATTTGTTAATTGATAAAAATGCAAGACGGAAACGTCTCCTCTTTTCAGCTGAGTTACATTTCATAAACATGTCAAAGCCGGTATCAATGATCAAAATTGTTCAAATGCAGTTTATTTGTTAACACTTTATCATTATGTCAGACTCTCTTTTGATGCTCATCACATTCATGATTTATGAGCACCAAGACAGGTGCAAAATGAAAACATCAATGACAATGATTTGCAAATCTCTCAGGAATTTAATGTTTAAATTTTTATTGTTATTTTATTGGTTGTTGGTTTCATCGCCAATAAATCATCTGCAAACTTGTTCTCAAAACATGTATAAATATCTCTAAATCCTTTATGTCTAACCCTTCTCAGGAAAAGTAGGCTAGACCATATTTAATGTTAGCAATCAATTTTATGCTTGGGTGCTGGGTGGGTTTCTTGGCAACAAACTTGTCTTATATTTAAAAGGACGCCATGTGCTTCTGCTTAAGATAAAGAGTTGTGCAATAGAAATACATTATATACAATGCTCACACTAGACAAACATACCCCAAGAGATCAACAAAAATATAAGGTTAGGAAGTCATCGAGTGGCACAGGAATGAAGATTACTTATTCAATATATCTGCAGAAGTAGAGAAAAATCAGTTAATAACAGTTTTTGAACTTGATTTTAGTACTGTTCAATTAACTGATCTCAACCAATTTGAGGTTATTACTTTTGAATTAAGTAAGTACCAATTGAAATGTATAATCAACAAATAATTACTTCAACTCTGTTTTGTTTCCTTGTTTCAGAAAATGTTGGCATGTACGTTTGTACTGCTGCTAGTTGTATCAACCCAAGTGAAGAGTTTCTACGTCCCTGGCGTAGCTCCAGTTGAATTTCATCTTGGGGATGATGTCGATGTTAAGGTAATTGATTTTTTATTTATGAGGGAACATATAACCACAATACTTACAGCATTTTAAAATGCATCAAACTGATAATGTGCAACAAAAAAAATAAATTATTTTACTTTTTGTCAAGCATACATACAGGTTAACATACATGGTAATATACAAGTAGTTCCATAATAATATAAATTTTGGGTACATTGTTCATACAGAAAAGTTGATAAAGTCTGGTACTCCAGTGCTACAGATAACTTTTTGACCTATTGAGTATTTACTCCCTGTTTTGAAATCAATTGAGTAAACTTGATTTTGAGAGAGTACTGAGTAAAATTGTACTCCTCAGATTTCTGGCAATTGGGAATTTTTGTTTAAAAATTAGATTGTACGCTCACAATTCTTCATGATTGGGTTATTTTCTACCACAAATATCACAACTCATATTCATTGAGCAGTAACCACGGAAACTTCTTTTTCCATTCACCAAATGTTTTCTGTGTGACTTTGTCACCCGTATCATGCGTATGCCACCGCTTGAGTTTTTCAGGACATACAGTACATTCTCAATAATGTCAGAAAGAATCTCCCTACAAATACTTGCTGAATTACTTTCTCTTTCTGGCCTTTTGAATGCCTGGAAATATCCATCAAGCTTATTGTTTTGATCTTGTTTCAATCATTGATTTATGACCACGGCCTGACAGTGCCATGTTTAAACATAACATTATGCGACCAAGCTCCTAACACGGTTCCAGTAAAACAATTAAAATTAATGAGGAGGCATCGCTTATACAAAAAGCACTACTGTAGAGTTTTATGAGCTCCTTACTCATCCGGATACCCCGCAACTTAAAACAACAGATAGGCATCGGTTAACGTGTCAAACACAGATGTAGAGCTTTGATATCAATTCTTGACAAATTTATGCGTCAGTACGCAAGATTTTACAAACTATTGCGTACAGTACGCATGGTATTTTGATTCTTTTGGGTTTTAAGGAAAATGTCTGCGTATCTGTGCTCTCAGTTATCTTATCAATTACGTTTTCAACGATTTTAGTGAGTAAAATACGCAGATACGCAGCTTATCTGGAGCACTGGGTACTCATCTAAATAGAACATGCAAGATAGACAACAATTTCAGGAAATATGCTTCCTGGTTTTGGTTAATGTATATGTATTTTGTGATATTGTAATATTGTGTGATTTGCCACTTGATATATATAATATTTGGGATAAAACTTTTCTTACTTCAATAGTATATAATGTGCAACTAATTCACTTCAAAGAGAGATTTAGTTCAAGCCTTAGTATTGTTCTTTTATTGTAGGACTTTACATTTTATACCCAAAAGTTTGAAAGAACAAGATTGTGTCAAATTTCATTTGTCATAATGGTAGATCCAGGAACTTTAAAAAGAGGGATCTTACTATTGAAGAGGGGGGATGTTGTGTTGACCTGTTTTACAGACAATTTTGAAAAAAAGTTTCCAAAAGGAAGGGGGTTCCATGGCGCACTACTGTTACCGTGTCAATCAATTTTCTTCATAATGTGATGTTAAACAATTGATAAATGGTATCTCAAAAATTTTGCAAACTGTCCTCTGTCCTAATGACCACAGGGTTGAATATACCTTTGACATTTGAGATCATGAGTTTGAAACCACCAGAATTTCAGAGTAAAAAAATGTAGTTGCTAATTTTACAGTTTACTGAATAGAATTCGGCCGTTTTAGATTATGATGACCTGATTTGGCTGGCCAGTGGTCAATTTTGGATAACTCTCTTACTATTTTCTGATTCTTGGGATAATTTGATGTCTTAATTCAACAATAGTCCTTTCAATCTGCAGAACCATGTAACAAATACATTTCTGAGCCTGTCAAATGTAATTTACAGACTAAACTTTGTGCTAAGTACAACAACAGCGTATTTCCACATTCAAAGTTAAAGAAATATACTAGTACATATCTATGGTATATAGTTTTATTTTATTATTTGAAATACTATAGTGAAGGTAGATTATGATAGATAAGGCTTTAAAACCCGTCAGGCAACCAGTTTGAAAATGAACACCCTTTGTTTTTGATTGTATGTGATTGTTCACAGTTCATTAAGCACCTGGCCTCAGGCAATATTCTACTGCAACAGCTTTGATAAGATCACTAGAAATGTACACCCCTAAGGTTAAATGACCGTTTACTTTAATTGTGAATGGATTACAGATAAGAGACCGGTAATTCACTGAATGAATTTGAGACATATGGTTCCATAACAAATTACCATGTGGGTTGAGCAGTTGTAGAAACTTGATACTTTGTTGATTTCAAGTTGAATATGATGAAAGTTAATAGTGTTATGACAATTTAATTAATGATACATTTATGAAGATGTGTACGCTCTTATGTAGGAGTACTATCATGTCATACACCAAATGTATATGTACGCATCTTTATGATTCAGCTCTCAATAAATGACATGATGCAGTGAATGAATTCACTATCTAATTTTCAGTAAATTTATTTAGTATTATATTTATATATATAATATGTCTATAAATTTCTTGAAATTCAAGAAATATCTATCTCATTTTGTTTCATATGCAGGTCTATACTGTCACATCTTTTCCTATAGGACTGATAAACAATTCATTGGCTTTTCAATCTCAATAAATATCGATCTATGTTGCTTCACTACGTTAGCGTATAGATCTCACAAGTCGAGTCGAGTCATCAGACTGAACTGTCACGTCATTAAAATCAATCCAATCAGCGAGTACACCCGAAAGCTGTTGTCCAGCTCTGACTGCTTGATTAAAGGAACCCTATGAGATCTATACGCTAATGTCGTTAAGCAACATAGATCTTAATTTACTAAGGATGGGCAGTATTATCAGTATATTGCAAATTTGCAATACAGAAACAACATGTTACATAACGGTCGGTACATACTTCTGAAAACTTCGATATATCGAACGTTTTAAAATAACTTATTTTCATAAATGATAGCAGAGAAATACTTCCCAATGAAGTGTGATCTTATATAAAGTTTTAAACAAAGTGTGAAATCATCTTGTGAAAATAGAAAGATTATGTACAAGCTCATAACCATTTAAGAATCCTCCCTTTTCAAGATGGGGGAACAGCTGAGCAATGAGTGTTGTTCTTTTCGCTGTGATTTAGTCAAGAGAGCATGCAAAATCATAGATTTTAAAAGAACCAATATCTTGCAATTCGAATCGCAATGCACTCACCTGTATCGCAATATATTGCAATATGGAAACAAGGACGATAATTTATTGAGATTGATTGCCTTTTATACTTCTTATTTTGACAAGTGCAGTGATCAATCTACAGATATGACCCTCTGAGTCAAGGGACTCGCTACCAAAAAGTCTTGTGAGTCCAAGCTGATTTAAATGAGTCCTTTAATAAGTAAGCACATAGTATCACAAAAATAACTATGCATTCCAGGACTCACAGCTTAAATTTCTACGAGTCCTTTCTAAATTTTATGAGTATTTGAAGCAGGACTCGCAGGTAAATTTATCCCTGAAGTGCCCTTGAATTTCCACTGGGAAGAGTTTAGTTTGACTTTATTTACTGACCAAGATTTATGCTGACCATGCATGTTATACACGACTGACCTTGTGAAACATGACTTTATAATTTTAAAATGAAATTATCATTAGGTATGAAAAATTATAATCCTGATTAAACAGTGTCAAAGGTCATACTTATATTAAAGGATTAACTGAAATAAGTTTTGATACTTTGTTGTCATATCTAATAATCCGCTTCTCACTTTCAGGCTGTGAAAATAACGAGTGTGAAGACGCAACTCCCGTATGAATATTACTCTCTTCCCTTCTGTAAACCAGAGGGCGGCGTTGTTCATAAGGCGGAAAACTTAGGTGAGTAATGCAGCTTTAAACCCAGCTTTGTAGATAAAAATAAAAATAATATATGAAAAAATGAATGAATTAGAAATATATGTAGATTGATTAGAAATGTTGTTTCTGGATTAATAAAACAATGGAAACAAGCTAAGTTATGAATCAAAGTGAATATTTGTTTGAATGAGTTAATTAAAACAAAATTAATGAATAAATAAATAGTTTGGAATATCTTAAAATGAATTTTACACAAGAGACAAATTAAATAATGAATTATATGGACAATTTAGCTTGAATGAATGAATTAAAAATAATGAAATAAATTAAGAGATATCTATGTGAATTTACACACAAAATAAGTTAAGTTATGAATTCAACGGACAATTTTACTTATAGACTGTTCCATGTATTATGCAATATTGAAAATGATATTCAGAAATGGGACACAAACTTCTATTAATATTTTTTATATGGCTTGTACCAGGTTGCAGAAACCAAATCCACACTAAAGGGGTTCTCAATTTTATGATTATGATAAAGAGTTGTGATGACATATTACAGTCAAGGTATACATACTCTCTGTTGGTTGAATGGAGATTAGAGTTATGCAATGTTGAATTTAGAAGTGTTTGTTTTCATTAAAAATCAGAACTAGAAATAGAAATTGCCCTATTTTGTCTGTTGGTGTTCACTAAAACTATGCGTTGTATCTCAACTGTATGCTGAGACGTAACTTTGTTTAATGACTGTATTTTAACAGACAGTTTTTGATATGTCAATGATCAAAACCTGCCCTCTAATATTACAGGAGAAGTATTACGTGGAGACAGAATAGTCAGCACTCCTTACAGGGTAAGTATTTTAAAAGAAATTCTACAATCATTCTTTAATGTGACTCATGGCAAAAATTTGCAAGTTCTGTCATCTTTGTGAAAAATGTGTCACTTTCATCTTGACGAAGACATATAATTGTATTCCTACATAAGCAAGCGATTGTTGAAATGACATGTTTGTCAAGATGATATATAACATAATCTCTTTGGTGATTTTATCTAAAGCAGTTCTTGCTTTTAACTGTTCAATGAGTTCCCCCAAAAGCATGTTTGCTACTATTTCAAGGATCAGGCAAGACATCTATGACAATGGACCATTTCAGGCATTTTAGCAATTTTGAGAAATATTTCTTAGACCAGTTTCTTAGTTCAAAATGTTAAAGGACCATATTTTCGTTGAATATGCAAATGGCCCATGGCCCCTCCCTTCCAAAATCCCTGCGTATTTCTCCTCTCCTAGAATGTAACAGCATGCCTCTATATGCTTTTCGGGTTTGAAATTACACATGAATACATAAGTTGATTTTGTTGCAGGTGAAAATGAACCAGAACATATCTTGTGAGAATCTTTGCAAGAAGGACGATGTCGGGAAGCCAATTACTGTAACAGAGGCTGGAGCAAATGCTTTCATCGACAAGATACAGCATGACTACTATGTGCATTTGTGAGTAGGAATATTGAGCTTGTAAATAATCTGTATTTGCCTCTCTAGGTGTAATTTAAAAAAAAATAATTTAAGATAAAACTACTCTTATGTAATTGACATTTGTTCAAGTTTGCAAAAAAAGAAACCCAAATTTTTCAGTAAGTTTCTTTTTCCTCTACTTGAGAAAGTTGCAATAATCCAGCTGAAATTGTAACACAAGAAAACTCTGAAAGAAAGCAATAGAATGAAATTATTCCATGAAACAAGTAAATGATGGAAGGATGTATTTACAACTATACGCAAATTATATGAGGGCATATTTGGATAAATAAATTACTTTTTTGGAGGGAAAGTTAGCAATGATGCCAAGCACATTTATTTTATAAAATAGTTATTCGGGAAATAAATTTTGCATATTGTTACAAAATGAATGAACTTTTTAAAAAGTTTCATTACTTTTTAGCTCATCTGGCCTGTAAGGCCCGATGGGCTTATGGCATGGCATGGTGTCCGGCGTCCGTCTGTCCATCCGTCCGTCCGTCCATCCGTCCGTCCGTAAACTTTGTGGAATTTCGACTTCTTCTCCAGAACCATAGGGGCTAGAAAGCTGAAACTTTGTGTACAGACTCCTTGACTAGTGAGGATTATAAATTGTAGCTTTGGTGGCCCTGTGACCCCTAATAAGAGCCACAGGGGCCACGCCCTAAAAACCTATTTTAAACTTCTTCTCCAGAACCATAAGGCCTAGAAAGCTGAAACTTTGTGTACAGACTCCTTGACTAGTGAGGATTATAAATTGTAGCTTTGGTGGCCCTGTGACCCCTAAAAAGGGCCACAGGGGCCACGCCCTAAAAACCTATTTTCATCTTCTTCTCCAGATTCATGAGGCCTAGAAAGCTGAAACTTTGTGTACAGACTCCTTGACAAGTGAGGATTATGAAATGTAGGTTTGGTGACCCTGTTGCTCCAATAAAGGCAACAGGAACGTCCTTCAAATCTATTTTCATATTATTCTCCTGAAGTACAAGGCCAAGAAAACTGAAACTTGTCGCCTTTATACTTAATTTTATGATTGGTGACCCTTTGGCCTCTACAAAGGGGGAATCACATTGGTCACACTCTACAGCATATATTGTAATTGACGATGAAGCCTGATGAGCTACAGAGCCAATGGCTCTATTTTTCTGATTTCAATCTCTTTTAACGTGTTACAATCTAAAAATGATTACATGTGCCTGCGATCTTCTTTAGAATTGTTGACAACCTTCCCTGCGCCACCAAGTTCGAACTCCTCGACAGCAAAGAGATTCAGTATGAACATGGATACAAGCTGGGATTTGTGTCTGGAAATGATGTGAGTCTTGACAACATATCTGATTCGATAACATACACATCATGATACTCTTCTTTTTTTAAAATCCAAAATATTATACTTTTGACAAATACCCTGCTTTTAGGGAGAATAAGCAATTTCAACGTCAAAGGTACAAAACAAAAGACCGAGAATGTATCATAATAATTTTATCATCATATTATTTATTCCTCAAAACAATGATAAATTGTCGCACCTTTACATTTGATGCATGTTTACAATCAAAAACTGTTGTAAGAGCTCTTGCAAAAGTGTGTATCAGTCAATAGTCTAGTTAGGTTGCAAAATTCTGTCATTACTGCATTGGTGAAATCAGGGGCAATAGTTGCCCCTTCTATCCTTTTGTGTTCTAGTTTTTCTTATATGCGTATCATCCAGTTGATGTTCTTATAAAATTGTTCCAGGTGTTCATCCACAACCATCTCAGACTCATCCTCAAGTTCCACACTGACGACTCGTGAGTTTCACACACCTTATTATATATATTCTATACTCACAAATCTATTAGGGATGTTACGATGAATCCATGCGTCATCATGGTTCAGCTCCTGTTACAATGATTATTTTGCAAAATCAGGACACAAATATTTGGTGATTGGCATTTCACATTTTAATGATTATGGAAACCAGAAATCCTGGGTTTGTGAAAATCCTTGTTAGGACCACATTTCTGTCAATGTTTGAATTAATTATAAGATAAAATGAGATCTTCATTAAGAAGTTGTCCTGTTTTTGTGTTTTACTGTTGATAACTCAAATAACTCTCATTAGAAATATTGAATTTATAGTATTGAAATGGTATTTATTGGCAATAATGTTGCGTTAAATGTATCATGATATGATATGTATTGTGGTCTAAGTATCACAACACATATATGGTAAGGCATCTGTATCATGACATCTCTAAAATCTCACCACCAGAGGTTTGCATTTGCCTAGGTTTAAGTTCAAGAGTATCTTTGAATAAAGGGTGAAGATTTTATTTATATATAATTGTTGTCACACGAGGGTGACATTTGAATAACTATTCTTACTCATAACAAACTTATTTGAAGAGTTGATACTATCAGTATCTGAACACTCTTCTTATTGTTTCATTCTGTATTGACAGATAACAAGTCAGATAACAAATTTACCATCTGTTACATATAATCTTTGACCTGCAAATGCAACACTTTTTTTACAAAATGAGCAGTTGATCACAGTTCAGCAAATCTAAAAGAAGGCTGATAAACTGAAGATAATAGTAAGTTAATGGACCATGGTTAGTTTAAAGTTGATCTAAAACAGTAAAAGAATAAGATGAGCTTGCCACTTGATTGCAGATACCGGGAAATCAATTATCCTATCGTGATATTCACATATGTTATCTAAAATTGTAAGCAGCAGCTGTCTGCAAATTGTCAATGAAAGGTAGGAGTAAGGAGGTATTATGTGGATGAAACAGATGTGAAATGCAATTTAAAATAGCAATAAAATGAAGCTATGTTAATATAAATAAAATTTCTAAATAATAAATAGAGGATGTTATATGAGTGTCAATGACATACTATGTTTACGACACGAGTGGCTAAATATAAGTACCGGTATACTGATATTTAGGTACGAGTGTCGTAAACATAGTATGTCATCGGCACAAATATAATATTCAGTTTAGTACTGTAGACTCCAAATTAAAGAAAATACTCAAAAACCTACTTCTAAGCATAGGCCGAATAGCCGCCGCCGGCCCGTATAGATTGTGATGTCATAGGTGAACCGTGACGTCAAAGCATTGTTAATAACGTGACGTCACAATGTAAAAGTGATATTTTACCCTAGGGCAACATATGAAAAATATGACTGCCCCTGAGGTAATAAATGATTTTATTCTTTGACATGTTGACCTTCATTTCAAGGTTGAGATTTTGTCAGTATACCCTTGTCTAGATTGAAGTCACAAGTCCTGTTTACTAATTCTCTTTAAACATGTGTGCTCATGTACTCACAACTCATACAACCAAATCCATGTTTTTGTGACCTTCTATCACTGATTTCTTTTCAAGCATTGTTTCTTTAATTTCAGCGTAACTTTCCGTGTGGTAGCATTTGAAGTGGAGCCCAGAAGGTCAGCTTATTATACCCCCGCTACGACGTAGTCGGGGGTATATAGCGCTCCGCGTGTCCGTCCGTGCGTGCGTGCGTGCGTGCGTCCGTCCGTCCGAAATCGTTTCCGGAGCATTACTCAAAAACTATTCCACTTAGAAACTTAAAATTTGGTATGGAAGTAGCCTATATGGTGCTGTGGTGCCTTTTAGGGGTTTCAGCTCAATGGTCCAAATAATTTTTGAAATTTTGACCAAAAACGGTCCGATTTTTGGACTTTGTCTCGTTTCCGGAGCATAACTGAAAAACTATACCACTTAGAAACTTCACATTTGGTATGGAAGTAGCCTATATGGTGCTGTGGTGCCTTTTAGGGGTTTCAGCTCAATGGTCCAAATAATTTTTGAAATTTTGACCAAAAACGGTCCGATTTTTGGACTTTGTCTCGTTTCCGGAGCATAACTGAAAATCTATACCACTTAGAAACTTCAAATTTGGTATGGAAGTAGCCTATATGGTGCTGTGGTGCCTTTTAGGGGTTTCAGCTCAATGGTCCAAATAATTTTTGAAATTTTGACCAAAAACGGTCCGATTTTTGGACTTTGTCTCGTTTCCGGAGCATAACTGAAAAACTATACCACTTAGAAACTTCAAATTTGGTATGGAAGTAGCCTATATGGTGCTGTTGTGCCTTTTAGGGGTTTCAACTCAATGGTCCAAATAATTTTTGAAATTTTGACCAAAAACGGTCAAAAATGTTTACTTTGTCTTGTTTCCGGAGCATATATAAATACCAAATGACTTGCACACTTCAACCCAGACTCCGTATATCCATAAATCTCACCTTACAGACAAAGATTTTTCAAACAATGTGTCTATATTTCTTAAGAAAAATGACCCAGTTAACCGGACGATTTGCTATCCGGACGATTTTCACCTGTAACCAAAACAAGGTTCGACTGTATAGTGCTGTTGTGCCCTTTAGGGGTAAATCCCGGGTTCCCAGAATTTTATTCAAAAACTACATGGCCGGGGATGTTTTGAAGTGAAATAGTTTTTAGGGTTGCAAGATCATTGTGTTCTAAGTCATAATCATAAATTTTCAAATTAATGTTACGTGAAGGCGGTCAAACTCAAGCGGGGGTATGTGAGCCGCGCTCACTTTTGCCTTGTTTTATGTGTGATTCAGATTTAAAGCCCTGTCATGCCATTTCCTGTAATTATGCCCATGAAGAATTCTTGTCAAATGTTTTAGCCTGACAACTGTTGACAATATCAGACATCTGATTTTGTTTATCTCAACAGTTTACATAACAACCTTCCCCGTAAAGTTTACAGTTGGACGTCTTTCATAATGACTTTGGTCAGCACAAATATCCAGCTCATAGCACAGAAGAAAGGTGCTCTGTTCTAAACCACGCCACCCAATCTCAGCTACCCAGCCCCCTCCTCAAGATTGCACTCTTTAGTAAAAGTTCACACCATCTTCTATTTTAGTGTCTCAGCAATTGACAACCCATTGATAAGCATATGAAATTGATTTTCATATGGCCTTTGTAGATCATTGCCCACATAGTTATGGCAGTATATAAAATAGATTTGAAACCTAGCCTGTCCCGAAAATTAATTGGTCAATTCCTTAGGGGAAAATAAAGAAAAAGTGTGAAAAGTTACCAGTCCTGACCAAAAAGTAACCAGTCCTGGCAAAAAAAAATAGCTGGTTTAAACTTCTCCCTGCTGCAAATGGTGCCGGGACTTTATATGATAGAATCCAATGTGACGTCATTGTTAAAATTTTACACTTTTGGAGCACCCAGTAAAAACTTCAAAACAATCCAGCAGACTAAAGGTTAAGGACTGGTGGACAGGCTATATTTTAAACACTGGTTATGACCATCTTATTGTCAGATGATTTAGACTTTGTCTTGCTATTAAGACGAGAAACAGTTGAGATGCTCTGTGTAATGTGTCCTCATTCTGTCTTGTAGTGTGGAGTATGGACAGCTGACCTTCAACCAAGGGGCGTGTGAACAGAAGAATAAGGACAGAAAACCTCCCCCACAGAAAATCAACCCCAAAGGTAAGAATATACTTTTATCATCAGCAAAAATTTCAAAAACTCTTTTGCAGTTGCTTGATCATCACATGATGATTTTTATAGACTTCATCAATCAAAGAGTTGTGATAATATACTCAAGTTGACCATATGCACTATGTGATATGTCATGTGGTTCATGACATGTACATATGTCTTAAATAATTTACTTTCACTTTCACTTATCAGTGAATACCAAAGATTCTTATACACACTCAAGTACAAATAAGGGAATACCAAGGATACAAATGCATACTCAACTACACATGTCTTCCAGACAAATCTTAACAGATATGCAACTCCTTTATTTGTTTTCTTGGTATAACTTCTGTTATTGTAAAGAAGTAGCCAATAAATGTTGACGAATAGTTATCAGTAAGAAATGTCTTATATTCCCACCTCTTAATGCCTTTCAAGAATATTTTCCCATTCCTGGTTTGAGATATGTTACAACATGCAACTTGTACCTATGTCTGCAGGTAACACAGAGATTCTGTTCACATACGAGGTGACCTGGGTGAAGAGCGACATCCGCTGGGCTTCAAGATGGGACACGTACCTCGCCATGAGCGACGTTCAGATCCACTGGTTCTCCATCGTCAACTCTGTCGTCGTTGTCTTCTTCCTCTCTGGTAAGTGCTTTAGCATGCCAAGTAAACAATCCCAATTGAGATTAATCTTTTAATGCTAGAGAGATTGGCTGAGAGTTTCTGGAGTTTGAACTCCTTTATGGGATAAATTTTTCTCTGATTGGAAACTGTTCTACATACATGGCAGTTGTGTTTGTAAGGTAGTGTTAGTTTCAATTCAACATTATACAATCACATTGATGTTCAAGACTTCTCTCTGTGATAATTTGAGTGCATAGACATAACATCATTCCACATGATGCTGCTTATGGCTGAATTATTGTCATAGCAGTGCCAAAATCACACTCACTCACTTACTCATTGTATTATAAATAGCATTACGCCCATAGTCACCAAACACTTTTAATATGACGATTTGAGGAAAACTTATTCACTGTGACTTTGATCCTAGATGGCTGGTGAGGGTAACTCTGGTTATGCTGTGGTAGTGATCTGTTAGATTGCTTGAAGTTAAATAATGGAGTTTGTTTCTTGGATACCTCCTGAAATCTGAGACTTGTTTATTGCAGGTATCCTCACAATGATCATGGTTCGCACCTTGAGACGGGACATTGCAAAGTATAACAAGGACGATGATGTGGTAAGTTTGTCATTTGGCAGAAGCAAGCATTTAAGAATTTCATTATTGTTTTATAAATGGAAAAACCTTAAAAGATGTCCTTATGAAAGTCATTAGGCATTAGGCTGATTTCTGAATGCACTATGCAATTTTTGATTGCTACAGATAATGATGAAACAATTTGACTCAAATGATCATTACTTTTGAAAGACACACAAACATTGCCCAATTATGACAAATGTTACGTCAGAATATCAGTGAAGTTACCTGTCTGTAACGAAAGTGAAAGTTAGGATGCCCTTTTTGATTGTGATAATGATAGATAAGGTACATTCACATGTTTGATGCACTGTTGGTATTGACAGGACGAGACTATTGAGGAGACAGGCTGGAAGCTTGTCCATGGAGATGTGTTCCGACCTCCCCGCAACAGCAAACTCCTCTCTGCACTCATTGGCTCCGGCATGCAGCTCTTCTTTATGGCTCTTATCACAATCTGTGAGTTGACGTTAAAACATCTTCATTGTTATTGTCTCTCCTGTCACTTTCTTCAACAGTAGGAGAATCTTCAGCTGTCTGTGTCCAAACTGCAAAGAATAATATATGATTTGAGTTCTTGTAATTTTTCAAGAAGCCCTCCCCTTGTTTAACTTTCTGAAACAGTAAGTCTGTGTGAAAAATCACATTTAACATATGTACATTTTGATAGCCCATGCATATTTACTGTAGAAGATCTTTTAGGAGCCCTTGTTAAACCTATGACATATGGTATACCTCTTTGCTTCATACCGAAGAGTTATGTCCCCTTATTTGTGATTCAACATTGAACAAACTTTGCATTTATAAGTTAGTTACTTGTTCAAGGCAGGTTCACAAGTTGCTGAAAGGTGAATTTATAGAAATGACCATGTTTTAAGGGCATATTGTTTTAAATCACATTCTATATCGTTTGTGTTTCAGTTTTCGCTATGTTGGGCATGTTGTCACCAGCATCTCGAGGTGCGCTCATGACGGCCGCCATCTTCCTCTTCATGTTCATGGGGTACGTCTGTCTCTCATTGTCCAGCTCTGTTATATCTAGGGTAAATTATTCAATAAGCAAAGATGGCAAATTTGTTGTTGAGGATGCAAAGATCTCTTTGTGAATAAATATAATGAATATTGCCTTTGCGATTACTTAATCTATTCATTATTTGCAGATCTTTTACTGGTATAAACTCATTTTATCAAAAAATTATGTACATGCTTAATCTGTTCATTATTGCAGAATGTTTGCTGGGAATTTCTATGTAAATAAACTAATGTTATCAGATATTGCCTTTGTGCATATACTTGACTATTTCACTATTTACAGATTGTTTGCTGGGTATTTCTCTGCAAGACTGTACAAAACTTTGAAAGGGCTCCAGTGGAAACAGGCTGCACTGCAGGTAAGTCTTATAAAGATATGTCAATAATTATATATTCAAGGATGAAAAACGCCAAGCTGCTTCCTTCGTTAACTCCATTTTTTTCCATCGGATATATATATATATTGTCAAATGTTACTTTACAGATTTTCCTTTTAATTCAGATGAAATATAACTGTCAACTTTACTTTTAAAAACATATGCTGTCCAACAAGATGAATCCTAGATTTATAATTCAGTTCATTCATTTTCAATTTGCAAGTACAAGACAAGAAATAACTCAGATATCTAGTGTTATTCATTCAATTTCAATTTTCACAAGTCCAAAATTAACTCCAATTTCTGTTTCTACTTCAGACAGGACTGGTGTTCCCAGGAGCGATGTTCGGCGTGTGTTTCCTTCTCAACTTCTTCATCTGGGGCAAACACTCGTCTGGAGCCGTACCGTTCAGCACAATGATCGCTCTCCTCTGTATGTGGTTCGGAATCTCACTACCTCTCGTCTTTCTCGGATATTACTTCGGGTATCGCAAACAGGTTCGTCTCCTTGCGTATCAGTTATGATTTACTTTTTAATCTTTTTGGTGTTAGCCTGAGTTTACATTCTTTCATCGTTACCATCCCATCATAAGAATAACTGTAAACAGCTTGAGTGTCAAATTTGTGGGGGAAATAATTTAAGTGAATAACACTTTCTACCTTTTGAATACTTTTTGGCACAAATAAACTCCCACAGCAATGTTGAATAATTGTGATTAAGTTGCATTTTCCTAAATATGGTAAACTTAAGTATTCCTTGAGTACTGTTTTCTCTTTTCGTTGACAAGGTATTTTCAGAAAATTGATCCTCTGTGTGGTATCAAACTGATTCCGAACTAATGTGGTCATGATGTAACTTCCTCCTATTTTCAGCCATATGAGCACCCTGTGCGCACAAATCAAATTCCTCGTCAGGTTCCAGAGCAGACATGGTACATGAACTCTTTCCTCGGGTGAGTTGAAGAAATGAATCTTATATTATGGATCTTCATTTGATTACTTTAAGCTGAAACTTTTGTACAATAAATATTTGTTGGTGTATATAATGAAAAGGTGAAATTGATATGAAACATTGGAATACCTTGATCAATTATACTTTGTAACATTTTTCACTTATTAACCCTTTGCATGCAGGTGTAATAACATTCTTGGATAAATAATATCCCTTGATGATGAAATGTGATCCTGTGAATTGAATGACTTTGAACTTATGCAACTAAAATGTTGAAATGACTGTAAAAGTACCTGTTTTCCAGAACACTGATGGCTGGTATTCTACCTTTCGGAGCCATGTTCATAGAGCTGTTCTTCATCTTCACTGTGAGTACACACACAACTTTAGGAAACTAAAATTTAGCAATTTTTTTCTTCAATTGAGGTGGATCAGATGACTTATCAACTTTGTGTACACATGATATTCATCAAGGCTCACATTAAGTGAAAAGGCAGATAAATCATTTGATCCACAAAGTCTTAAGTTTATAATTGTTTGAAGTATGAAGAGGCGTTTTATGGCCAACAGAGGTGTTTGGATTTTGTTATATATAGATGTAACAAGATACAAAAATGTTATGTAGATCACATATTAAAGTTTGTATATGCACGATTTTCATGAAATGTATGACAACATTTCACCATATATGTAAATGTGTTCACAAATGTTCATATGAAACGTATGACACAGATTATGTTTGACTATTATATAATGAAAAGTATCGCTAGTATGGCTGCCCGAGCAGTACAAAACGATTACTTGCTCACTGATGGAGTTGTGACATTAATAAGCAAAGTATGCTAAATCTGATTATATACGTACCGTGATACAATGATAAAATGTCTGTATTGTAATATCTATCCTTGACTTTATCACAAGTGTCATATCAAATTGTATCACCCGTTGATATCATGATACTTATGGTATCAGGACATGTCTGTATCATCACAACTCTACCCACTACCATCTGTTTGCAGGCTATCTGGGAGAACCAGTTCTACTACCTGTTTGGTTTCCTCTTCATCGTGTTCATCATCCTCATCGTCTCCGTCTCTCAGATCTCCATCGTCATGGTCTACTTCCAGCTCTGTGGAGAGGTGAGCCGTGGGTCATGCTGGCTTAACTCGTCTTTGTGTTATGTCTACTGTTATTTTACAGAAAGCTCTTTTTGCAATTACGTTGCTAATGGCTGAAATATTGCCCAAAACAATAACTCACTCACTCTTACTGCAATTGTAAAAATTTTGCATTTTTTTTCCTTGTCAGAAACACTGTTATATAAATTTTGTGATCACACTTTCTGCAATTGGACAATATATGTTTTCCTCAGCAGAAATAACTAATAAAAGTGTTTTATTGCTGTCACAATTTCTGCAGTTGTACAAATCTTGTATTTTTCCAAATTGGATTGAACAGGGCCTGATGGTAGAGTAGATAAGCTGTTAGTACATTGTTGCTGGAGTCTGGATGAGGCTTCAAACCTAGCTAGAGGCTATTTCTGAAAAAGTACAAGCATTTGTAGTTCTGCTAAAAGTGGACCAACGTATACCATTGGCGGAGGTAATGAATATGTAAAATCAATAGTGGAATTAAATGAACTCTTTTCTAAAAAGAATGACACCCACTGGGTTCAGTTTTGAAATCAAAAGAATTGTAGAAAATGTCTCATGAGAGTTGAGTGAAATGCATATTTCATGTTTCAGGACTACCACTGGTGGTGGAGATCCTTCATCGTGTCTGGTGGATCTGCTGTCTACATCCTCGCCTACTCTGTCTTCTATTTCATCACTAAGGTGAGCTCGCAGTCTGATTGACCGTGTTCTATATAAAGTTTAATATATTGAAGCTTCTGGAATACAAACTTGTTCCAATACAGAGTTTCCTCTTCAAGTTCTGATCATAACTCATGTATACTCCTGAAGCTTTTTGTCAAGTTTATTTAAATCATGTTCAATTTCAATGATTATCCAATTTAAGATGTCCCCAATTTTGATAACTTTTCCAAATACAAACTTTAAAAAAATGTATTTCCAGCTTTACATCACAGAGTTGATCCCAAACTTTATTCAAGATTATTTCAATTTTTTCACTGCCAAAACTTCAAAATATTTTTGAAAACATGATGAAAATCATTTTTCAGCTGGAGATCACAGAGTTCATCCCCACCCTGTTGTACTTCGGCTACACAGGCCTCATAGTCCTGGCCTTCTGGGTGTTCACGGGGACCATCGGCTTCTACGCAGCGTACTGGTTCATCCGAAAGATTTACTCAGCTATCAAGATTGATTGAGACTTCTTGCTGTTAGACATTGTGCGAGGGTACATGTTTGAATGAGTGGATGCAACTTTGGTGGGATGTTTATCTTGAGGGGACAAAGATAAAACTTGGATGATTTTAATTTATTGTTACTGACGCAAGTTTGTGGTTGGTTCTGGTATTGCCACTGCCACAGAAGTGTTTCAAAAGCATCGTTGACTGTCTTTGTAAAAATATGTGTTTGTATATTGAGAACTCTTCTGAAATTATTAGGTTATATTTTTAAAAGTGCGAGAGATACTGTTAATGTTTGAATACTCCTCTTAAATCATAAAGAAAATCTTCTCAAGTGCGAGAGATATTGTTTATGTTTGAAATTACTTTCTTAATGATTTTAACTTTGCCAACGACAGCAACTCATTAAGATATAATTTTGTAAAGAGAAAATTTATTTTGAGCCAGTATAGTCCTAAGCTATGAAATCAAGTCAGAATATAAGCGTGAAGTGTAGTCGAATGTCAAATTGATCCAAATAAAATGTAAAACAGTTGTATACTGCCACCTGTTTAAAAAACATGAACCAGTTTATGTGCAAGTAAATGTTTCAGATTTGATACATCCGTGTTTCTCAAGTTGTGATAAGAGAATTTTATAACAAATATCTACAGGTTTCTTGTATATACGCTCGTGTAAATAGTTTCTGCTTGCTCTGCTTAAGCTCTTTACTTTAAATTTAAAATTGTTGTTGCGATTATAAGAATAGTTACTGTGGAAAAAGAGTATTGAAATAATGACTCGGCTTAGTTTTGCAGATTTGAAGATATTTGCATTTATAGGTATCGGATGTTAGTCATAAAGTCATTAAATGTTTGCATTCCATATTTAACCTGTGCTAATCCTCGTGACTTATCTGAATTGGATTTGTTTCACGAATAGATTTTACAATATATAGAGGTTTGCTTATTTTGTTACTTAAACTTTGATAATAATTGATTTTAATATAAATCATGTAATCATTAAAATAAACTATTCTTGCCATAAGTTGAAAGAAATTTTATTCAATGCATACAAAGCTAAAACAATAATTATCGAATAGAATATTCATGAAAATTATTACTCTTCTAATCCTTTTTCTGTCGAGAAATTTAGTTGTCTATAATGTTTATCAATTGGTAATCTCTCAAAAGGAATATTTCAATAACATTTCATTTGTAGAATGCATGGCAGATTAGATTCATGTTTTAGTTTGCATAATTTTATGTTATGTAATTTCAAGTTAAGGTTAAATTATGTTGCTCTTATGACTTTTATTAATGCTTGTTTTCTTTGTTTATATCATGAGCTGTTTATAGACTTGTTGAGCTTATTTTATTTACTGCTTTACTCACTGTTAACAGACCACAAGTGACCTTTGTTGTGTATATTTTGTTGTTAGTTTCATGAGCCTTGATTTGTCAAACCATTAGCAAGATAGTTATCAGGATGTTTATTATGTAGATAAAAACTTAAAACAAGATCCACACCCGCTTTTCTGAAAATATTCACTGCCCTTGTCTAAAACCAGTTAATAGATCAACTTTTTCAAATTTGAGAATCTTAATAGCTATGACCATGACAAAACAAAAGAATTTATTATTTTAATATAAGTTGATCCTTAGATTCCAAATGGCTGGTATTTTTGCAATTTTGGCATCAATTTGGTCAGGTTGCTTAACTTTTGATCATTTATGCTATGCTTGTCTATCATTGATATGTCACATATTGCTAAGGATGATATAATGTATATCTCCACAGATTTCATATGCTCCATATCCTGGTTATGTTGTTTCTTTTACCTAACTCAGTTCAATGTATGATAAATGGCTTATGAATTTATGGGTTTATGAATATATAGAGAAAAGAGATAAGGTTGCTTGTAGATACTTTTCAGCAGTCGATGATACCGGTAGTAATATGTTACTGGGACAACCAAATGGAAGCATTTGTAATCATGTACTTGGATGAGAAATCTTTTTCAAATTCTTTCTAACCTCTGACACTAGGAGTAACAGAATGCTGAAACTGATTACAAATGTATGTCATGGCATTAACAACTTATTCAAGTGTTGGACAATTTTCTAAATATCAATGTTTGTTTATGGCTGTATAAAAGCAGAATCAATCATTTTCTAAAATAAATCATGAACGTGTTAAAATACCATGGTTTCAATGGTATGTTAGTTCCAATATATCTTGGGAGTCTGATGTTACAGTTTTTTTAATTTAATTGTGATCAGTTTACAGTACATCCTTTGAGCATTTATCATTTTGTCCATTCGTGAAATTTAGATGTGATCCAACACCATTTGAAATATTCTAGATGTTACTTTATGCAGCTTGCTTAATAAGAACCTCATTTTTCTTCATGCAAATTATGTTGTTATGATATTTTCCTTAATTTGACAATGTCTGTTCTGTGTAAAGCATGTGCTATAAAAATGTTTGATTCTTGCAGTATTCATCGTATTATGCTGCCTCTCTTCAGAACAGGGCTTGTATATATATGTATATCCTTTGGTGTCACTGAAGCATATTTATTATCTTCATTTGTTTCCAACTAAGGGAGCAATTCCGAGATAAGAGGGAAATAAACTTGTATTTTCTAACACTTGCTGGTGTTGGTTTTGTATTACGTTATAATTCAGAGAAAATCTGTACACAGATATACAGGCCAGATCATCCTTTCCTTATGCCAGGCCAGATGAAATTAAGTGATAATTTCTACCACTACATGGCGGTGATAAAATTAAAACCACTTTGATAGACTTGAGGACAATTTACAAGGTCGATATTGTTTTTCATCAGGTCTATGAAAACAGATATTGACCTAAATTCACCAGACTATGATTCATGTATGTCTTGCCTTTAGGATGAAAAGATAACAAAACAGTCATGAACAGCATTTCGGCTGGATTGTCTGTAAGGAGGGGCCAATTACGTCATGATAGGCAATATCACTGTCTATCAACTGCCACATGACCAACACTTGGCAATTCAGATTACCAGAAACATTTAGCTTACATAATAAAATGTGTTATTTGTAAAATAACTTCTCTCAAATGCTTGACATTTTTCTCATAATGTAGCAAATCACTAGTGCAACCAAAGATGAAATTTTCCATAAATCAAGAAGTCTTTTGGTATTTGGATTTGATTTATTTACAAAGTTGGTTGTAACAATATCACATTATAGATCATGGTACTTGAGGATTATCCATGATGTGATGTGATGAAACTTCAGCCTCAGGTGACACAATGCTTCATATTCTCAGTCTCTCGAGAGTATTTTGCTGTTTTTTTAGATGAAGAATGGGCAATATGCAGCATCGGTGTTTATGTACCGGTATGTACTCCAGCTCTCCTCAACCATAAAATATGCTGAACCAGGTGTGATTCAATCCCTAAACCTCTTGATCAAGAGTCAATTCTGCATATGGAAGCATTCTCGACCCATACTGAGGCTCTTGTAGGGTGATGATATTCCAGGGAATTCTGTGTTTCAGTTTTCCCCATCTCTCTCAACAACACACTTTGCTTAGAATGCAAGGTCAATAGTACAAGCCTGTTCAGAAGCCTTTGACACATTGCACTGTGTATTGTTCAATACATCCTGTATTGTTCCGTAAATTGTGTATTGTTCTGTTTCAGAGTTCAACTCTTCTGGTATAGAATCAAGTCAGTACAGAGGTTTAGTCATGTAGGGCCCCTCTAGTTCATAGCCAATCTTTCGGTAGTAGTTCCTTGTTCCAACACCTGAATTGTTAAATATAAACATGAGACATGAAAATAAAATAACACACACACAAAATTTCATTACATCAACAGCATTGACAAAACATTTTTCTGTAAAGAATTGGCCAAATTTTTACTAATGAAAAACAATGGCGCTTTACAAAATTGTAAAAAAAAAAAATCAAAATTTTGAAAGGTTCAAATTTAATTAAATATATTTTGTTACTAAAGTCTTTAGTGGGGTTGCAAACCACATTTGCCATGAATTTCTCCAGAAATAGGTTTATATAAAATAAATGATAGGTCAGAAATATGACTGGTGAAAATCTTAGCGCACTTGAGAAATCAAATGAAAGGTTATCTATACCAGATATGACCACTATCTTGTGAGATCCATGTTCCTCCCGTGCTATCCTCTCTGCTTCCTCCATGAGTAGCATACCAAAACCCTGCAGGCATTGCAACAGTTGTTATGATAACTTTCAGGGTTTTAATCAGTGTACAGCCTTTCCTAAACTTGATTTAATGTATCTATTTTGAGACAATGAGTTATTGTCACAAACTGTCACAGAGAGTTTGATTTCTTCATACAATCTCTCCTTAACAAGGGAGTAAAACAAAAAGTTTCATTGACTTAAGGAAGAGTTTGTGATTGTTTTAGGTCATTCTGGTACACGCTCAAATCATAGACTCAATTTCTTGATTTACTTTGATTTACTTAGTCTGGTACCATGACATCAGCAACCAGCTTGTTCTAACTTAATGCTAAGTCAAATGTATTGGCATCTTTTAAAATTTTCAGTATTATAGTTAAGTTTTGCCATTTAATTTGCCAAAACCTGCTGTTGGTTGGCTACTTTTAAAGCCTTTTTCATACACTGCTGATGCATATTTACATCTCAGGACATCTATTTCAAGAAGTAAGAAGAGAAGAATACCTGATGTTGGAACTTGGTTGGATCCCGAGCGTTGACTGGCACCACACTCCCATACACATGCAGCTCTCGAACTATAGAACATCCACCCTTCAGCTCTGCTCGGAAAGTTTGCTCCGAACACTTCCGTAGCCTCAACAAGCCAATCAGAATATCCTGTTCGGGGTCCTCATACGAAAGAAAGGTTTCCCAGCCTCCATTGGCAACATAATCTCGACGGATCAGTTCTGCCTATTGAAGAAAAGCAAATCATTTTGTTAAAGTTTGTTGTCCTGAAGGTTTACAAAGTTTGTTGAGAATAAATAAGGCAAGAGCTGAATAAATCTTTTAGACTTGATTAAGGTTTACTACCTTTTAGAAATAAACACTGATAACCTAACTTTTGAATTGCTATTACCTAAAACCAACCACCTATTGAAAATATTGTAAATTGAAAAGAAACCTAGAAATAGTATGTGAAGAAAGCTTCATAGCTTTCAAACTTGTAATTAAGGCTTGTCAACTAATCTCAAAGCAAGAAGATTAGAGATCAATTTGGACTCATTTGGAAGGAAAAACATTTTATCCAAATAAAAAGAATTTTCACAGAAAACTCCCATCCCTGAACAAAAATGACATACAGATTTACAATGATACAGTTACTAAATGAAAGTATTTTTCTCCCTTTGCTTACCTCATAAGGTTTAACCTTGTGGTGGATCTCCTGAATGCCGACCTCCCGTGTGCGCACATCTCGACACTGAGTTCCCAGATCCTTCATCCGGGCCAGCGCCAACTCTCGCAGGTTCCCATGTTCTACCCCAGACGTCACCAGCGGCATTGGGATATCTCTTTAAGGTATAGATTGTATCATGTTCAGATGCGTAAAAGAGTACTAGTACAGTCACAATTTCAACACCAGTGTAACAATGGAACCAACTTGCAGAAAAGTTTGAGTGATGTGGTCAGGTGGACAGAATTTTAAAATACATACAATGCAATAATATTTCTACAAAATCTGTTAATATCGTATAAAACTTGCTCTAAACAAATCACAAAGTCATCAGAAAACATATTTCTATTCTTTCAAACTGATCTGTTCTCTAACCTTTGAACTCTGTAGACGCGTGTCCAGGGTGGGACGAGGGCGAGAATACGGGCGATGAGGTCAATGAGGACAGTGGGGGGATAACTCTTGTAGCGACCAGTCTTCCACAGCTCATACAGACCTGCAATGCAAGACAGGTAGTCTCTTGATAAACATTGGCAACAATTTTGGTAAGAGATAAATGTCTTGAACACAGATTATGTTTGTTTCTGATGTAATTGATAGGGATACTTTGAAAAATTATTCTTACATATTTTGATGGAAATCTACTCCAGCAGGATAGAAAGGAGCTCTTTACTTGACATGTTGACATTCTTTGTGTGACTTAAAAGAGTGTGAAAGTTACAGAGAATCTGCAAATGTCTTACTGTTTTATTTTTTAATAGAACTTACCAGTTCCACGTATGACCAATGTTGGATAAATTTTCAGCCCATCAGCTCTAAAAGCAGGATTTTCAAAAAATTCCTGTAAAAAAATTTCAAAATGTCACAACAATAATATGAGAATTTAAGCATTACATTTAAAACAAGTAATAAACAAAATAAATATGTGAAGACCCTCATGCAAATTTTATGCATTAATATTTCACACCCCTTATTGTCAAACCATTAATTCATCATGCATACATAGTCATTTTCACTTTTCAACACAAAATGGGAATATAAAACAAGCTGTCTCTTACTATGAATTGTTCGATATCTCTTTCCCAGCCAACATTTGGAAGGTCTGGCATCATATGAACCACGACCTTGAACCCTGCGTCCTTCGACATCTGAAATGACTCGCACACAGCACGTACTGTATGGCCTCTGAAACAGAAGAACATATTGCGAGGTGATTTGGGGTTAAACACCGCCTCCAAAAGTATTACACTTATATCACGGCTGCTAGTATTATTGCAGGGAGAAAGCCAACAACATTAGTGCGGCTATGCATTGCAGCAAAACCTCTGAGCATTGGCTGGAACTGGCAAAGCATGGTTGGTATTGCGCTGAAATTTGGTAGAGCAGGGCACCAACAAATTTACTGCATGTAGAACAGTTCTCTACTGCAGACAAAGTTGCTGAGCCCTTAGCAGAATTCTTTCATAGAAAACATATGAACACAATAACATATATCGGAGTGTGGTACCTGTTTGTGTCTCTGGCTACGTCTTCATACACACTCTGCACTCCGATCTCCAGTCTGGTGCAGCCATACTTCAACATGTCACTGAAAACAAGTATACTTCATAAAAACAACATCAGTATAAGAGAACATGGGCTTTAGGAAAAGAACCAGCCCAAAACAAGAAACACCCTTCCTAAATGAGATGGACTTGGCCAATATAAGGAGTCAATACCCCTTTTTACATCTAACTTAAAACGAGACCTTTATCATTGTCTTATAATAGATTCCTTGAATCATGTGCACCTAATGTATAGAGTTATCAGTTTTAAGATCTCTCTCAAAAACTGACTAATGATAAGGATACTGTGGCTACTGATGCAAATTTAGTAACTCTACATAGATTGGGTTGGGTTGAGGGTTGCTGTATGAGTCAGGGGGAATACTGGGGATGAAAATGTATCATTTTACCTTAGATGTTTCTTCAGACAGTAGTCAGGTCTCGTTTCGATGGTGATACCAATACACTTTGTCTTGCTCTTCTCAGAATATCTGAATACAATGCGTACAAGGGTGAAAGATAAAAGTATGAATTCAGGAAAAATGGATCAAGCAGACAAAAAAAAAAAAAAATTACCTTGACATCATGTTTATTTTCAATTCAAAAAGGAATTATTGATGATGTAAACCTGATATGATAAACTATATCCAGAACCAATTAACACAAAAAACTTTTCTATAGATATCATCATTCTTAGTCATGTAATATTGAATGATAAATTTTTTTTTTTTTCCAGTTAATGAAGGACATCTTAGTATTTAAGAAAAGGCAAATCTGTAACAGACCAGAATTAAATAGACCATTGATGATGTATTTCTTAAACTTACTTGACAGCTTCATCCACAGAACTACTTGTGTGCCCCGACAAAGCATCATGAAGATTTCTGATAAAGTAGTCCCTGTATTCATCCGCTAGACACATGAACGTCCCACCCATCACGATGAATTCCACCTTGTCAACACTGTGACCTAGCTGCTTTAGCTGAAGTAACCATGGCAACACTTTATATCAAATTGTTACATTTCAAATTAATTTTCAAAGGTCTATCATCAACAAATGCAATGAACGATATAACTGTGAAAGTTACGGTTCAAAACACACAAATGTTAAGGCCAACAGTCTCCTCTCAGAGTCACACAAAGTCAAATTTGAAAAGTTTCCCTTTTCTCTTTCAGATAATGACATTTTAGTCCATAATGATGAAGGAAAAATGATAGCAAAGCAAGGATCAGTCAAGATCTATGATATGAATAAGTGAGGTATTTCAAGTTTAAAAGGTACTTTGAAGAAAAAGATTTTTGGACAGGTAGATGAGACTGAGAAAGTTACTGGACTCACCTGTTCTACTCGGTGACGAGTCTGCAAATATGGGTTGTACCGAGCTCGGATTGCACGCATCGACGTCGGCTGAAGAAGTACCAATATTTGTTAAAGGATTAATAAATATTCCTTTGAGACAGAAAAAATCAAAACAAATTATCAGGAGCCTGAATATTTTTTAATAAAGACTGAAACTGTCTTCAATAATTACCCCTAATCTTGTTCATGGAAGTATTTCTTGTTAAAATATTTGTCAAGCTTTTGATTGATTATTGTTCAAAGTACAAACCTCATAGCCAGTGTAAGACTGTGTGGAGTATTCGAAGTCAGAATCTGGACCTCCAGGGCAGTATCTGGAATAGAGTTATCTCCCTTTTTTAAAATGGTCCCAATCACAATTGAACGAAGGATCATTATGCTTTTCAGATTTGCATACGTTAATGATCATATTAAAATTCTCCAAATGAAATACATGTATAGATGAAAAATATGCTATATACTTAGAAATTGTCAATACTGCTTTTAATTCACAATCTTATTTAATCAGATCAAACTTTCTATTTAATTTTAGCATGCTGAGCAATGATCTGAATTATATCTTTCCAAGGTTCATGTCATAAAACCTTGTTTGTGACATTTAACCTTTCATAAAATAAAAAAAAAAGGCCAGCTAAAATTTTAAACCCTTCCTACAATATTCAACCATCATCTCTCTCCTATATTGTTGGACACTACTGTGATTTTAATGTAGTCAGGTTCAGTCAATGAAACTGTTAATGCCATACACTTACACACAAATGTTCCCTGTCATTGCAATGTGAGGACATCGGTGAGGTTTACACATAACAGCAACAACTGCTATCTGCAAATGATAATAATATTGATTGATCGTGGAAATCATTCAGCTGTTACTTTCCTTTTTATAATAAATGCATCATTTTAATTTCCAGAGAAAACAGTAACCCTTAGTCTTGTAAAAACTTATTCAGATGGAACTAATCAACATCAGTTTGGTCTCTTACCCCACTAGCTGTTCTTACAGGCTTGGCTTTCAGCTTCGGCAACAAAACCTGTGATAAAAGAAAGTTGTAAATCAACAATTGTATATATCATGACAGGATCCTGCAATGTTCCATAAATAGGCAAAGTTAGAACAAGATTATCAATTCTGCAAAATTCTGTAAGTTCTATGAACCGACTCACCAAATGTTACGTTTATCTCCATAGGTGAACAGTTAAATGCCTTGTCTCTTTTTCCCTAAATAACAATCTAAATGGTTGGCTTGACTCTGAGTAAGTGCTCTGTGAATGTTGTTCTTGATAACTTGGCCACTTTTCTTATCCGATAGTTGCATTGTTTAGAAATCACTTGTATAATGACACATTCTTGTAAACAATTAAGAAAAATTTGGCTTACTAAGAATTAAATTTTTCAATCTGAAATGTTTACAAACTTTTTTATGTTGATGAGGAACAGCTGCTATGATATCCACAAGTCTGGGCTGACTGGGCATTCCATATTTACTGGCAACTTGAGTCTTCACTCTGGAAGTAATGATTTAAAATTTACACATAAAAACATCAATAATATTCAATACTGACTTAATATTTCAAAAAGAATATTCACAATACCTAATACAGTCATTTTGACCATCAATAGTTGTTAAATAACATTTTGAACCAATCAAAGGGTTCTTTGCATTACTTCATTAAAGGACGAGTTCATGTGAACTTGATTAGATACCAGTTTGATAATCCAAAACAAGGAAAGTACGACCATATATTTCCTCCATCTCAGTTGGTGTGTATGAAAAACACATAGAGTTTTACCAAAGCAACTCTTTCAAGGGATATGTGTTTTCTTACTTGTTGAGATTTATATCTTTGCCTTCCTGGTGTGCTTTGAGAAGTTCATTAACAATCTCAGTCACTGTCATCACCATCAACTCCTCACGAGAAGCTTCCACTACTGGAAAACAATTTAAATACATTTCAGCTGAAAAAGATTTCACAAACTTATAACAAGTTGTATCAACACATTTTAAGGACAATTCATATACAGGGTTTGTCAAAGGTTAGATTGCCCGTAAAAGGACAATTCTTGAATGGTCATTGATCTCAGTCATATCCTCCTCAAATCAAATTGTCCACATGTCAATATAATATCTAGTCAATTCGTACGCTGTTGATAAGTTCAAACAAAGGGCAATTGAAAAGTCATTTCATACCTGGTCATAACGTGCACAAGTCATCTCCCCATGTCAATTCTTCTTCAATCAAATCGTCCTTACGTCATATAGTCAGTCCTCAAGGAATAACAACCACTCGTCCATATAATATCTAGTCAAAGCCCAACAAGTTAATTCCTCCTCAAACTTTTTGTGCAGTCATATTGTCCTCACCCTCATCGGTCATATTGTCAATAGTCCACACATCTAAGTAACTACCTGTCCGTCTACATAGTATTTTTGTCCACATAGTATTATCACCATTTAAAAACTTATTAATTGTCCGAATCACTTTGTCCACATCTAAAAGGTCACTTCATCAAAATCTGAACATAACAAATTCCGAGGAAATTGGTCTCCAAAAAATATAAAAAAACATAAATTTATTTTTAAAAAGTACAAAAACATAAGCGTATCGGGCTAGGACATTCAACGAGTGAGTGAGACAGATGGCGCTGCAACATATTGAGATAATAAGCTACCTGTGATGCATCTGGTCAAGTGCATTCTTAGCAATTTTTTCTTATTTCAGGTTTACGACTTAAATGGTTTGTCCTGAGATTCTTCAGGCGAGAGGAATTTGGGTTCTCAATATAACTTTTATAAGAATAAACATTTTACTTAATTCAGATTTTCATCATTTCTAAAATTCATTCGCCTTGTAACATTTAGACCATTCATATTAATTCTTATCGTTTTGGTTACAAAATTACCTTTCTTTCTATTTTTCCCCATAATTATTATCTGTCAAGGTAGAATGCTGTCAAAATAAATATATCACTATTATGTGATCAATCAGACATTTCCTTGCTCTTGCGTGTACGGTAGATGTTAGGTTGTAACCCTCACAGTCTGTTTTTGGGTTTAACCAGCTAGGCATGTATGAATATTCATGAGATGGCAAATGATTGACAGATGTTCGCGTCGCGTGGTAAAGGCTACCGTAAAACATGTAATAAATATCTCTTGCTGTTACTTTTGGCATGCATGGTGTAAATCTACCGGTAGAGGGGTAGAGGAACGCATTTGGCTGTAAGTGCATATTTAATGCTTTTTAGATGTACAGATCATATATTGATGAGCTTAAAAAATCATTATCTACTTCTTTTGAAATATAAAATATAAATTCTAAGAAACCAATTTTAGGAATACAGTGAATAATGACATGTTAACGCATTATCTTGAAAAACGGTGTTTGTTTTATCCTCATTTTTTAAATTAAATATGTAAACTTTGGACTAAGAAAAAGATGCTAACTGGGTGAAATTTTTAAGATGTCAACATTGACAGTTTCAAATGTTAAAATATTTTTTTGAGTTTTTACAATTTGTTTGTATCGTCATTTTGTAGTGAGAGCACAAATCTACCATTATTTAACGTCAGCATTCTTCTTTTGAATACCCGTATACTGGTTTACTCAATTTAAAAACACACATTAAACAGGCTTAACTCAACTCCGTTACAATTACAAATTTATCAATATTAGTGAAGTACTGCCTTAATGAACCTATGTCATGTTGATAGTCATTTGGCAAAAAGTATCTGAATTGCTCTTATGTAAATAGAAACCGTATGTCATGTGATACCAATTTGTTATCACAGAAGTTATGCTTCATATTAACGACCTTAAAAACATAGAATACTTGCTCTTAAGATTCTATAAACACAGTAAGAAATATTTTGTGGTTCCTTTACACTGACGTATAATTACTAAATTCAACATTACAGTCTTATGATCTTTTGTGCCGTTCTTTTTGGATAAAATGTTAGGTAACGGAGTTGATTAGGATGTCTTGTGTGTATTCATGACACAACACTAAATCAGGACGTAAAAGTTTGCAAGTTAATTGAATGTGAAAGTGAAAAGTATTAAATTCTTAAAATTCTAACGTCACAAACAACTCGAAGACAAGTTTTGAATTGTCTTCAAACATCAACTAACCTCGACCTAACCACTTCTCGAATTTCGTTCAAAGATCTTTAAAAAAAAAAAAACTGGACTTAATTTTTGTTAGTTGGTCCAATAAACACTTTTAATTAGCCTTTCATTTAGACAGCGTAATTATCGGCTGTGGAAAACCCACCTGGGTTAGGGGCCATAAAACTCGCGCGGGTGTGACGGAATAAACAGACTATACAGAGTAAGTACTTTCAGAATAAGAAAGTGCTGTTTTACAAGTGAAGTCATGCTGGTTTTCATGACAATTGTTATGTTTATAAAGCTAATTGATTCTAAGGTAACCTCTTGTTGGTCAACTTTATATTCTCGTTAAGTAATCCTAACGTTTTAAACGGTTATGATTTGGCATGTCTGAGTTTTTGGAATATTACATGAGTGTCACCAATTAGTTATTTAAATGGTTTATCTTAAATTAGCCTAAGATTTCATCTACTTAAATCACTGTCATTGTCAATCCTTTATCAAGGGATTTAGAATTAGAGGTAGTCAAGATGTCTACCTTTTAATTGAAGATTTACTCTGTCATATTGCACTTTGAGGTAAATATGTTTGAGAAAATTTTTAATTTCTACAATATTGGAAAAATGCTTTGATTGTCATTCATGATAAATATACTTATTTCCTTGTTTTGAATTTTAATGGAAATTTTATTAATTCGCTAAATGAATGACATATTTCCTAATTTTTAAATGGTTTTAATGATATTTAGGTAATATCCAGCCCATGATAGATTCTCCACATGTGTTGCAAATCCATTTAATGCACCAATTCACCCTCAGAATTTCTTATATGAAAAAGAATCAGGAATCGATGGAATCTTCATATGATTTAACATCATTCACTAATCTGAACTTCGTTATGATAACTTGACTGTCACGGAGTTGTGTAACGGAGTTGAGAAATCTTAAATCAAATGGGAGGAAACTCTAGTAGTGCATGACGTAATGAATCAGGTTGCTTCAGACGATAACACGGGACGCTGCTGAAGCTTATATCACAGAAAAATTATCCCGACGTCATCGGCGAGGTTTGTCAATGTTTCGATGTGGAGTTGCCCCTTTACACGTTGAGGCAGGCCGATATAATAACACACCCCTGTAAAGATGTTGTTGAAAATGAAATATGTTATCTGTATATTCAACGGTAAATACTAGTTTTGTTAATTTTCCTGATGTGGAACAAGTAGCTTTTATTATCTTTTTAAGGGAACGTGTTATCAGTCACTAGTCACAATTTGTGTTTTCTTGATGAAGAAAAGTTATATACTGCGCCACTCGTGAAAAAATAAACGTTCTTCCTCACTCGATGAGATAAACATGGTATTTGTCAAGAAAACACAAATATCCTCTAATTATTTTGTCATGCCCATATATTTTTAGAGTTGTTACCAAAACCTGCATGGATGTTTTAGAGATAAGAAAATCTGTGATTTATACTTAGCAAGCTTTTAAATTTGATGTTAAAGCTGTTGCTTATTTCATTTATTTAACTGTAGCACGAATTGTACTTTTTTATGTATATATTTATCATTTTACCTTTATAGCCTCTCGTAATCCCAACATGGGATGGCTCATCAAGTTTTATTTTATTGTTTTGTATATACAATATTTGTACGAGGTGAGACTGAAATAAAATATCTGTCTGTATGTCTGTCTGTAAAATTCGGCCTTCTTGAAGAATTTCACCCATCTAGGCCTATAAATATAGCATTTACCAATTATCGGTTGAATGTCTTGCCTATATATGACTGAAAGAAAAGGGTCCTAATCACTGTTTTTTAGCACTGAAGGAGGCCACAGGTCTACAGTACATATAATAAACAAACATGTTAGACAGAAGAGACTTAATTCTTTCTTTGCTTAAAGGCATGGTACAGAACGAACCATTGATAGATTTTCGACATGGATTTTGCTAGAACAGCTTAGTGTTAATTATCAAAGCATGTTTAAGTTATAGTTGGAAATTCCCGCCTTTATAGGAATTAAAGAGAAGGATATTACCCATCTAGGAGTGTATTTAGTTGCTGGTTGAATTTCTTGCCTCTATAGGCATCTTTTCGGTATATGTGAAATGTCTTAAAAACAAGGTATCTTGGCATGTTCCAGTTATATTGTTGAATTTCTTGCCCATATAACATTGAAAGAGAACGGGTTTAAATTAACAATCGAGGCATGTTTCTGGTAGGGGTTAAAATCGTTGCCTCTCTAAGCTTTACAACAACACAGTTATGTATAGTTGTAACGCATGTAAGATTTGTTGAAATTGATAATAAAAGGGCTGCTTTTTGTCTCACTTTACAGTTTAGGGAAATCTTGCAAGCTACAGACCTCGAGTAAAGATGACACAACACAGAAATAAGTTTGATGATGGTATATTCAGATAATAATATCATGTTGCAATCGTGACGAGTGAACAATATATATTATGTTATTTATAAACAATAAAGTGTACGCTTCAATTGGTGTTTTCACTTGAGTATTGATTAATTTGTTTGAAAATAAAATGATCAATCGAATCGGATTAAGGGAAAATAATAAACTTAAAGGGGTAGTAGCACGTTTGTTGATAATTTTATATTTCAAAATTTTCACTGATAGTTGCAAGTTCATGCTAAATGTAATATTTTGACAGTGTCAAAAATATCATTACACAAGCTAACTATCCATATATAGAGAACAGTAGGAACATTCACATAAAATCCATTGGCGGCCATTTTCTGTGAACACCTTTAATTCATTTGGTGTAAGAAAAAGGAATTGCATGGCTAAACTTTACGTTATATATTTGAATCATTACTACTCCATTCCGTTTAAATACATTGTATTTCAATATTGGAACCATTAACTTTCATTTTCCTGATTTTTCTTATATTGACCCTAAAACGTGCTACTGTCCCTTTAATAGGACACCTCAGGCCCAGATTTTTGAAGCTCTCGTAGTGCTAAGATAGTCGTAACTTAATGCTAATGTATGGTACATACAACTATCTTAGTACTAAGGGGGTTTCCAAAATCCAGGCCCTGAGCTTAATGTTATTAAGATTAAAAAGGATAAGATTTGTGTTGATTGTACATCAATATGTAAATACAACCGTTATGTAGAAAGAAAAGAAAACATCATAAGAAATGTTACCTACCAAGTAACTTTAGTAAAACGTAAGGAACTTAAAATACAGTAGTAGGATATCAGTATTCAGTTGTAATGAATTTGAAGGCAACGGACAACAAATAAAAACAATGACATATCGTATAAATCATACAAATATTTACTTCAAGGGGGCACCATTAAAGGAAACGGTGATAATGGATACACCATTGGGAAAATGCACACACTATAACAAATGAAAATGACAATATTGTGAAATGTTAGGGACAATAATGATAGGAAAAACAGTAACATAGTCACATCATGTGGTTAATGCAAATATTTAACAACATTTTATGGTTAACATTTGGATATAATGTGATGAACAAACAACAATGATTCAGAGGAACTGTTCTTACTGAAGTATTTCTGAAGGGGTTCTAATATGAAAAAGAAAGTTATAGCTAAAACAACAAGTCAGCTGATGGAATGAAATTTAGGAAAACAACAGTTTGTTCCATGGGTGTTTCGCTCAAGCAAAGAATAAGTGTGCCTAAAATAGGTAAGACTTGTGCATTAACCTTATCCCTACAATGTCTTTGTAAATCCTGCCTGGTAATAGGCAAATCCAAAATGGCATATCTTAAAGGGGCAGTAGTACGTTTTTAGAAAGCTTATATTTCCACTGATAATTGTACGTTAACGCTGAATGCATCATTTCGATGGTTTCAAAAATCTCACAACACAAACCAATCATCCAAAGTCAGAGAACAAATTATAAAGATTCACATAAGTTCATTGGCGCATTTTTGTATGAACACCTAATGTGTAAGACAAAGGAATTGTACGGCTCAACTTTACATTATATTTTATTTATTACTGCTTCATTTAATTTAAATGCACTGCCTCTCAATTCGAACCATGTGTTTTTGTTTTCCTGGCATCACCTTATATTCCCCCTACTGCTACTGTCCCTTTAAAATAAAACATACACATTCTCTACATACCACTCTGAAACAAACGTTTCTTTAGCTGTTCAGAATTTCATATCCGATTTCAGCATTTTAAGGTTCACAAAACATTCAACAACATTGATTCACCTTACAGTGTAAGTAATACAAGGTGCAGAATTGTGTAATGCCGTAAACAAAAAGTATTGTCAGTTTATGTCAGATATATGCATATCCTGATTGATAATTAGCTGACGTTATAACGTCTCTGATATTATTCAAAACGTTTTTCTTAATTCTAGTTTTATTAGGCGATCAAGATATTTACGTCTTTTGCATGTATGATACCCTTCTTACCATTTCCTGCGAAACATGTTCACGCATCAATGTGATAAGAAAAATGATTTCCTTCTACACATGTGGCACATGGAATTACAAAGTCATTATTTCAGTTTTGCAAAGCAAATATTAATGCACGACTGGCAAAAATCTTCGATTATCCGTACACGCTACCATAACACTCAATTGTACTGTCGAAACAAATCGATATTGATATCGTATTTTAATAATCTCCCTTTGCTAGCCATGCATTCTCGCTGCAAGCAATCCAAAAAGCCATAATGGTTTAAATAAATACAGACTTTGACATTGACCATACTCTGCCATTCAGTCACTAACATTGACATAAAGCTTACCATGAATTGAATTTCCAAAAACAAATAGATCATAAACTTGTTGAAAACGCCAAAGAAATGATTAATGTAATACGCTATACTCAGGGACTTAAGAAACAATACCAACATTTCAAGGGTAAAATATAAAATCCTCTGACTAGTGAAATGCATCAACGAACCCCTGCGATAGGCTTATGAGTTGAAAAGTAGTTACCAAAAATGTATTCATCCGACTATGAAACTTTGATTGTTATGACTATTCAAATTCGCTTGGGGCAATCAAATAGCCTTTTAAATGTGCTTTCTGACCAGGGTGTATGAAACGGACTTTAAAAAGTTATGTTTTGCAGAAGTTTTATAAATAAAAGATGATCAATATAAATAATCTTCATTGCAAAAAATTGTTTACGCATGTTAACTGAATAACGCTGGAAAGCAAGCCAAAAAGACAATTTTCACTATCCTATCTCGTCTAGTTAAGGAGATCTTAAAACAACAATTTTTAAAAGGCGTATTTTTCAAAATCCTTAGATAGTCCCTCAAAATCACAACTTGGTTCAGGATGTTGTTAAAGACATGAAGTAACTTTGTTTCCGTCGTAATTATCAATTCTGGCTTAAACTATCTTCCATTTTATGTGGTATCGTATATTTTGCCCTGGGTGTATTTGCCTTGTATGACTACTTTATTGCTTTCAAACTTAGACTATGAAATGAGGTGAACAATCTATTTGATGACCTATGTATTTAAATTGTAAAAAGTATTGCAAGAAAACAGATGTAATGACGACTTGGAAACTATTCCAGTAACGGATACACTAAGCGTTTTCATGATGACGTAAACAGACGACACTGCAAAAACCTGGATGGGAGAGTTCATCATACCACCCAAGGAATTGTCCTTTTCTTCCTTTCCCACCCCAGAAACCAGGACCTTCCTCCTTGAATTGCTGTCGGCAACTTTCACATTCAACTATGCTGAATGGTTTGAAGAACTGATGGTTGTTCTCTTGCAGCCAGAAGGACTTCGGCTTGATGCCTATGAACACAAATGAATAACCATGAACCAAAATTAAATAATTTAATAAATAAGTGAGCCTAGGTGGTTTTATTCATTGCATGTTCCATCATCTAACAAATTTGTTTTTGTGAATTTTTTTTGCCAGAATTGTATAACCTTTCGTTAAAGTACCTTATTGCAAGAAAATACTTATTTGATATTATTGGTATTTCATCAAAAGGCGGTAATTAGGTTGGCAATGTGTTAACCTCTATTTAGCAATACCTACATCTCAAACACAAATTTTATCAGAACTTTCCTTAAATGTCAATGACCTATACATAATCTCACAATTTACAGTTTATGCTTTGCACAATGAATCGAAAACTTAAAACAGTGAATAAGCACGTACTCAGAAGCCAAGTCAGGTGGCATTTCCGTTGGAAGGACCGTTCTGTGCAGATATTGTGGAACTTCTTGCATACCAAAGAAAGTCTAAGATATGCAGAATCCCCAGCCAGAGGATGACTTGTCCACACACGATAGCCATGCAGGACCTCTTCCGGAAGATCGAGCACAGACATCTATCAAATTGAAAAGAGTAGTTATAGTTTTTGTACTATTCTGCTAACAAAAAAATGGTAGTAATCTAATGAGTTTAAGGCCATGACTTTAAAAATGATATATCTCTAAGCTGTATATAGATGTCAGAACTAATAGATATATCTCAAATAATTGATACATACCTGACAGTCACGGCACTTGAAAACTGTTGGTTCCTTTTTGCTCTTCTCGCCAATACAGTTTGGGTGAAACCAAAGATTGCAACCGTCACATTGCCAGTAAATGGCACCATCGTCCGTCTTCTTGCATACACAATGTATGCTTTTCCGGGACCGAAGAGATTGATACGTGAACCCCTGTTGCTGTTTCTGCAATAGAAACGATTAAATTAGTTTTCTTACTTGTATGTGGACATCTTGCAGTAATATACAACTTTTCATTGAATGTAGCCTTTTATCTGACCTTACAACCTCTCTGTGACCCTGTCAAAACATGGATAATTGTCAGGTTCATGTATTGATGGAGTAATGGAAGATACCAGCAAGCGAAAATGCTGTAAACATTTATTGCAACAATGCTTCATTTCAGTCTAAAATGATTCAGTTGACTTGAGTTTTGAAAGGTTTTTTGAACTTACCTTAACTGGATCCTTTCTTAGATTGTATTGCCTTTCTACAGCAATAGGTAGCCTTACCGGGGCCGCCTCTGTAAAACATGACCAAAACATAAATTTCCTAAAAGATTTCAGTTGAAAACTTTGACAACAAAGATACATCGTGACTTGAATGTAACACCATAAAGGTTTTCAACCCACCTATATTTGATAAAATTGTGAGAGCAATTTGCCGTCGATATTGGACGAGAGCATCCTTTCCCATGTTGAACATCAAGCTATTACCACTCAAGTATTCTTCTGCAATCTAAAAAATATATTACAACATTTATACTCTTTTGTGAGCTTTAAAATAAATGCTGATTTTGAATCACTCATTGAAATGTATGTTAGATTTATTTATACATTCAAAATAATAGCCTTAATTTGAAAATTATGTTTACCTTCAGAACATATACCCCGCAGGAGACGCTATCAGTCTGTTTTGCATGCGCAGGTGACATGACCGCCCAAATGCCAAGTTTTTCCTGATCAATTCCAAATTGATATCTTCTTTTCAAGAAGCCACTGGAAAATCATCACCATAACTATTAGCATTTACCGAAGGAAGTTCATATTGGGTGACAAAACAAATGTTATTTCAGAGACAATTAACAATCCTAGAATACATACGACTTTTTACACTTTTTAAAAACAATGTCTATGTACCTAGTGGATTTAAGTTTGTGAGGTTTTATTCTCAAGTTACTTAGGATTCACCAATCAAGTCAAACCAAGGACCCAATTCATTCTACTCTAAAGTATATTAAAACACTTACTACCAACTTTGCAACAGTTGCTGCTCCGACATCTGTATCTCCCCCATTGGATTCATGTAATAAATGGTCCTTTTCTTCGGTAAGATGATCTAAATAACACATATAAACAGTTTAAACAGGAATCTCAACTTACTTTTGTAATTTGATTTGTACCATGTTCATTACGCACCAAAGAAGTCCAATGATTTCCATTTTCATTCACGGCAGAGATCACATGGTCGTGGCTGTAAAGATCCACCTGAAAAAAAAGGAAAGTTATTTAAACTATAATACAACCATGCAGATATCGTCAGGCGTGGTCTCATTGTGATCAATTAACTGTTTATGATAACGGTAAGTATTATTCTCCCATTAGACTCACCTGGCTGAGAAGTCCATGGATCTCCATGTTGTCATCAAAGATGGCAGTGATAAACACGCTGTTTATGTGTAGGGATCCCTTGTGTTTCTTGCAGAGAAGGTGCAGGTATGCGTCCATAACCTAAAAAGAAATCATTATTGAACTGTTAGAAACAGAGAGATTTCTAAACAATTTCATTACCCAGAGATGACATGGTGATTTTGGTAAACAGCTGTAATGCTTGGAATTTAGGTTCTAATCCTGGATGGTCAATTATGACTAAAACTACAGTAAGCAAAATCTCAAAACAGTACAATGGTGTAAGCATGTATCATGCTGATTAATTTTTATTTTAGACTATTGTAACATCTACTCATGTTCTCGGCATTACACTTCGCACAAACGCAGCCTCCTCGTGCGTTCCAATGCTTACCGCCTTTTTCTTAGTTTTAGAATGTCTGTTCAAGGGTGCGGTTGGCTACTGTAATTTTCAAGCCCCACCCACCCTACCCTTTCTTTTTCTATTTGAAGTTCAAGTTAATTATATCAACATTTGTTGGTGCTTATCTTCTTCGACCTCTCAACACTGCTGAGGTCAATATTCCCTTTTTTTTTTATCTTATTTGTTTAGGGTAAATTTTTCCTCAATTCTGCCTTATGTAGAATATAAATTGTTATTTAGTAAAATACAAAATACAAACATTACCCGGTATATTCCTTCAATTCATAACTATTCTTTTATCAAGGATTGTATTTCATGGCCCATAGGGCATCAAATTTCTTATTTTATTTCTTACCATTTCATGGTATTAAGGTTTATCATATTTTGCCTTTATTTTAATCATTGCTATTTTGCCTTTACAATTTTCAGGTAACCATATTTTCTTCTTGTCATTTTCTTGTGGTGTATTTATGTTGGCCTTATGACTGAGGTGTTTGGCGGGCTCTGCCTTGGTGCTATGGTGTTTATTATAATTAAAGTTTCGGCATTTCACTTTGTGATTCATTTCACCTACAGTAGCCTGTTAAACTTGTTAATAAACATCATCTTGACGCCATTTCACCTTTTGTCATTTATGCCAACATAGTTTATGGTTTAAATGTACCAACTGTTTATGGGCTCTGTTTTAGCCAAAGAGTTACACACACATATCTTCTATTCAGCATAATTATATCCAGTTTAGTTTTTGAATAAGTAAAAATTATCATGATTTATAATCTCTGTGTTCAGCTCACATTTGAAATCATTTAGTAGCGACTTATCAATTTTTGGCATTTTCTTTCAATTCACATAACATGTTTTCAAATAAACCTATCGTAATATTGACATCAAAAACATTTAACAGTTTCATATGAAAACAAAGTTTCCTACCTCATCCGTCAGTTGGCGTTTCAAAGCAGATATGGATTTAGTAGTAACGGTGAAGGGTCCGACCTTTCCCAAAACTCTGTCGCCACGGTTTCTGGTCCAAATCTGATCCAACTCTAAGTAGGGGAAATATAAAAAGAAGACGTTTAGAACTACAACAAGGAAATTAGTTTAGCGCATTGTGGCTGTTGCGTCTACACTTGACCTTTAGCTATGACTCTTAGTATGACGAAGAAGCAATTGCCTTAGGACTAATGTCCGAATAACTCTATTACTTAAAAATATAAAAAAGCGAGTTACGATTAATTTTTGGATACTATAAAGTACATTCAAATAAATGCCCATTCACAGACAAACCTCGAAATCTAAATCTAAAACTTGAAAAATATTGAAGCGAGAAAACAAAATGCTGACGTCAAAGGTATTATTCAACAGCCTGTCAATTAGATATCTCGATATGTTTCTCCTCACAGTTCATTAAAAAAGATCTTAAGCCTCACTTACCTTCGTTAATACCAACTTCTGTTTTTTGACGGTTCTGTTCGCATGTGGTAGTCTCAGTCACTGCAGCTTGATAAAATGAAATTGAAATAGCATTAACAGCATTTCCCCTTTAAGATGAAAGCTATTTGACAACTCTTCAAAATCATTAAGAATTAAGCTAGTTTTCGCTATCCATTGGAATGAGATGGTAAACAATTTTCGATGTTTTGTTTTTATGTATAGTTTATCGTTGACATATCTTAAATAATTGTAGATGATAACTTCTCTAAATACCAATACTACATGCCGACATTTACAGTTACAAAACACATTACAGAGACAAGAATACAGAATTACAGAGATATTTGGATATTCATAGCCGTATATCTAATTATTGCACATTGTGTCTTCCTCGCTCTTAATGTTTGGGGTTAAAATCCCGGAAATGTTACCAACACAACTAGTTTTATTTAAACGCATAATACCTACTTTTTCGGGGGCCAGTGGCTTCTGTTCCCCCATTTTGCGTTGCTGTTGATGGTACCCAATCCTCCTCGATGTTGAAGAGACCATCTACCTCCACCTCTTCCGTGTGAAGTCTCTTCTTCTGTCCAATCGGTTTGACCTTTTTTTTGTTTTTGCGGTTTGGGTTTGAGAACGTGTCTTATCGGCAAACCTTGAACCATATTCTGACTTCGGCTCACTATGTCCTCTACGACATCGATGCTTGCCAAAATTTCGTCCAAACAGTTCTCAGACGCGCTGTAAACACCGGAAGTGACGTTTTTCAATTTTTGTAGGCATACCTGGCGAGTTTCCTCAGGCTTTTTTCTGACTTCATTCGTGTCATTCATTCGAACATCTGGTGTCATCTTCTTTTCAATCGGTTCGAAGTCTTCAATGTCAAGGTTGAAATACGGACTGTCTGTATATAAAGGATTGAGAAAGTCCCATCCATGTGCCGGATACGCCTTGAACACTGCCAGCATGTGTTTGCAGGGCCAGTGGGTGGTTTGCCAGTCTGGACAAGAGCAAGCAGGTAAGAATCCATCCAGGTTCAGTTGGTAGTCTACCCCTGATTCAGCCGACTTGACGCTGAATTCCCCCTCTTCAAGACCTTGCCTTATGTTCCTCTCAGGGATCTCGTTGGTGGACGGGGCCATCCTGGCCATACAATGGGCAAGAAACTTCCTGGGCCTGTTTCGCAAAAACGTTGGGACGCTGCTGGTGTATGTACGGTACAAATCGGAGCTTTCAATGTTGTAGCGCTTGTATCTGAAAAATAAACCAGACAAACTTTGCAGATCATTTGATAACTATTTTTCTTTTGTTTGAGAAAGAGAATAGCCCTAAAAATAGTGTTTTTGCAGTAAAAAAATAGTTTTGCAATGAACTATTTTAGTTAAAGCGAGTGGTCGAAGGTCGAGAGATTTTTTTACTTTGTAATAGTTCTGAGAAAACCGGTACCTATTTGCAAAACTAATGATGGTAAGAGCTACTCTACTTCTTGTTAAGTAACACATTTAACACATTTTATACATTCGGTAACATTGCAGTAACTGATAAGTTTTATTTTCAATTATTTGTAAATATGTTCCTCTGGCATCAATCATGTTGTTAATGAATTAGCAAAATAAAGACAATTGTTTTCTCGCAATGCCAAAATTTCAAGATGGTGGATGAAAGCCGATAGATAAGTGTTTTAAATCAATGTACATTTTAGCGCACCTTCGATACGAATCTGGGAGAAAGGAATTGACAAGAATATCAATCATTCCAGTCAGGCTCTTTCCTTTAGCATGATTCTTCAGATAATTTTCCTTCAGCTCCCTGTGCTGTCTCTCCAGGCCGTTCGTTGTCGTAATTCTTGTGTTGACGAGCTCTCTCCGGAAGAATTTTACCCAGCGCTGCATGAAATATCAATCAGCAAATAGGAAGACTTAGAATATAATCACGATATCTAGTTAAAACCCCTCGAATAGTATTGGTTATATATTTAAGGTTATTTACAATTGTCACCGATACAAATGAAACATTTTCAGTAGAATTACGCATCAATGAATCACTCGACGAGAGGAGCACAGTGTGATGTGTAACTTTATGCACCTGTATTGAAGGAAGATATTTATCTCGAAAATATTTGTTTAGGTCATAAGGTTGACCCTCACGGTCAATGGAATTGGCTGTTGATATTGCAAATCCAAACAGGCTTTGGAAGGTAGGCTAGTATTACTTCTTACAGCAGAAGGATTTTATAAAAACAGTAAAAAGATATGTAAGGGTGGATCACACATGATTACTCAACGAAATTGTGCTTCTTAATATAACTAAAATAATTCATTGTCATTATGTTTTTACATAAGAATGAATTTGATACTATTTTCATTTTGTTTGGTCCCTAAATAGAAGAAAGTAACAGATATATAACTTTACAATCATCATCATCATCATCTTATCTACTCAAATACCTGCATATTAATGAAAAAAAAAATTACATGCCACGATGATTAAAATTAATTTTATTTCACCCTAACATTGGTAAAAACGAAAAAATGTCTGAATGATTAAAATCATCTTATATCATTCCTACAGACAACTTGTACATGCCTTGATGGTTAACATCAACTGATATCATCCCTACAGAAGCTGTAAGTAAAGTAACATACAACTTGTACATGCCTTGATGGTTAACATCATCTTATACCATCCCTACAGACAACTTGTACATGCCTTGATGGTTAACATCAACTTATATCATCTCTACAGAAACTGTAAGTGCAGTAACATACAACATGTACATGCCTTGATGGTTAACATCAACTTATATCATCTCTACAGAAGCTGTAAGTGCAGTAACATACAACATGTACATGCCTTGATGGTTAACATCATCTTATATCATCACTACAGAAGCTGTAAGTACAGTAACATACAACTTGTACATGCCTTGATGGTTAACATCATCTTATATCATCCCTACAGACAACTTGTACATGCCTTGATGGTTAACATCATCTTATATCATCACCACAGACAACTTGTACATGCCTAGATGGTTAACATCAACTTATATCATCACTACAGACAACTTGTACATGCCTAGATGGTTAACATCATCTTATATCATCACTACAGACAACTTGTACATGCCTTGATGGTTAACATCATCTTATATCATCACTACAGACAACTTGTACATGCCTTGATGGTTAACATCAACTTATATCATCACCACAGACAACTTGTACATGCCTAGATGGTTAACATCAACTTATATCATCACTACAGACAACTTGTACATGCCTAGATGGTTAACATCATCTTATATCATCACTACAGACAACTTGTACATGCCTTGATGGTTAACATCATCTTATATCATCACTACAGACAACTTGTACATGCCTTGATGGTTAACATTAACTTATATCATCACTACAGACAACTTGTACATGCCTAAATGGTTAACATCAACTTATATCATCACTACAGACAACTTGTACATGCCTTGATGGTTAACTTCAACTTATATCATCACTACAGACACCTTGTACATGCCTTGATGGTTAACATCAACTTATATCATCACTACAGACAACTTGTACATGCCTAGATGGTTAACATCAACTTATATCATCACTACAGACAACTTGTACATGCCTAGATGGTTAACATCATCTTATATCATCACTATAGACAACTTGTACATGCCTAGATGGTTAACATCAACTTATATCATCACTACAGACACCTTGTACATGCCTTGATGGTTAACATCAAGTTATATCATCACTACAGACAACTTGTACATGCCTTGATGGTTAACATCAACTTATATCATCACTACAGACAACGTGTACATGCCTTGATGGTTAACATCAACTTATATCATCACTACAGACAACTTGTACATGCCTAGATGGTTAACATCAACTTATATCATCACTACAGACAACTTGTACATGCCTAGATGGTTAACATCAACTTATATCATCACTACAGACAACTTGTACATGCCTTGATGGTTAACATCAACTTATATCATCACTACAGACAATTTGTACATGCCTAGATGGGTAACATCAACTTATATCATCACTACAGACAACTTGTACATGCCTTGATGGTTAACATCAACTTATATCATCACTACAGACAACTTGTACATGCCTAGATGGTTAACATCAACTTATATCATCACTACAGACAACTTGTACATGCCTTGATGGTTAACATCAACTTATATCATCACTACAGACAACTTGTTCATGCCTTGATGGTTAACATCATCTTATATCAACACTACAGACAACTTGTACATGCCTTGATGGTTAACATCAACTTATATCATCACTACAGAAGCTGTAAGTACAGTAACATACAACATGTACATGCCTTGATGGTTAACATCATCTTATATCATCACAACAGACAACTTGTACATGCCTTGATGGTTAACATCAACTGATATCATCTCTACAGACAACTTGTACATGCCTTGATGGTTAACATCAACTTATATCATCTCTACAGAAGCTGTAAGTACAGTAACATACAACTTGTACATGCCTTGATTTTTTTCATTTCGTTTTAAATTGATATGCGTTTGTTCCAAATTGCATTTCCAAATACATTTCTGCCCTTACAAACATGTATATCATGATCAGATCTTGCCGAACAGGGTATCTTTCATAGGCGAATTAAAATATTTCTACTTATGTGTTCCAAAATTCAAGGTTCGCGTTAAAGAGACGAAATTCTCTTCTTTACAGAAATGTATTCAAAATTACTGTAACACAGTTACCCATTGTTCCTGCAACGTTTGAAAATAGCGAAAAACTGAGGAATTCTGTGACATGCTTCGCTGATCACGAGTATCTTCTTAAATGGTGGTTATTCGTAACAGTGGGAGGTCTTTAATTATGTTTGCATTGTAATATAAGCTTGAAATGATTCCCTTCCTAGCCAAAGTGTTCCAATATGTATATATCTATCTATATGATAATATATCGCAGGCAGCAAAAACCCCAAATCCTCTATTTATTACTTATTCTATATGCCTAGTTGTTTTGATATATGTACTTTTATGTAGGATGTAAACTTCTGTCTCTCGAATTATCTATAATTGCATAGCCGCAAACAGGTATCCAATCCAACGGGGTTGCAGATAAAGCCTCTTGTAGGGTTATGTATAAACACTTCACAGTCAGCTTAAAAGATTTACACACATGTACCATTAGTATTAATCGTCACTTGATCTGTAAGTGTTTACTTTAATTAATCGTTTTGTAGATAATTGACAAGCAATATAGCATAACTTTACGTATCATCAAGTGTCATGGGCGTAGGTCCTTTCGTAGGAGGATCCCGTTCGTAGGAGTAAATATCGGTCTTTTCGTAGGATGATTTTTATGTCTTTTCGTAGAAGTGGAAAATTTCAATGAAATATTTGGGTGAAATGCTGAGTGTTGTTTTGTTAATAAATTCTTTAACCAGGTAAGTTTCATTGTCAAAGTTTAAAGTTCACATAACCACAAACATATTTCCCTATTTTCTTAAACTTAAAACATTGTTATCACAGACTTCCAAAAGAAACTGATAGATGGTATAGAATTGCTAAAGACCATAAATTATTATTATAGTATTTCACTCCTACGAAAAGACCTCTACACGAAAAATGCACTGCTACGAACGGGATCCTCTTAAAATACTCTCGGAAATAGAAACAAAATGTTTTTTTGGCGTTTATTTCTTTCTAACTCGACGAACATAAAAGTCATTCTTGCAGATATTCAAATATCTAAGTTTTTCCCAAATAGGCATTTTGAAATCTTTGCAAAAATATACTTTAAATTGCCTTTGTTCAGGTAAAACTGCCCAAAATTTAAATATATCAATACATTTCGAAACCTACTATAGCTTACGTCACTCTCAGCAGTGAGTGTGACAACAATCCTGCAAAGCTCTTTTCACCTGAATTTGCAGCTGCACGTGCGTTGCAACAGCAACTCTGCAATGGACAACAGGAGTTATGAATGAACTCGTAAGAATTGCAGTTTGTAACACGCGATTATGTCTGTAATCACGTTCTTTTTTTTTCAAATTATGTTATGAATTTTTAAATCATATAAGAGAGGAATAGTAGAGGACTTAAGATAATATAGTATAAGATAGGAGAGGACAATAACATTATTGTAAACAAAACAATGTAATTTTAACGGACGGTACTGAGATTACAGATCATTTACATACTATTGCTTGCATCAGAAACGTACATTTCTACTTGAAATAATTTCAATGCGTGAAAATGACACGTTTTTCTCTCCTGTAAATTCATAAATTTCCGGAGATTTTACAAAAACTGTCTGAAACAAAAGTTGGGGAAAACCACTGTGAATGAATATTTAGAATAAAAATATCCAAAATATAGAAATAATCGCCAAAAAGCATTTTGGTTTAAACTGCATTACGAACAAGAAAAAAACTAACAGACTATAATCAAACACTAAATGTCATATACATGTATATAGTTTCTTTCCAACTTAAATTTATAGATTTATACACATATATATATATTAATTTCATAGAAGACAATATATTAGAGCTTTTATCTTCGTTCATTTTTATTATTATTGTAGGTACTACGGTATCTTCAACTGTTGACAGCAGAGGCTTCCTCTCGGGTTGAAGAGTTCAGCCAGGAACTAATGGGGCGTGGCTTGATACCTTCTGTGCTGTTTAACATGCGCTGCTGGTTAACAAGTATCACCAACCTGCGTGTACACATGTTTATTGACCTTCACCTTTTACCTGGCATAAAGACAGCTATATTTAGTTCCGCATTTAGAATAAAACATATTTTTACAAGTTAAAACATTTCTTTGATATTATTAATTCAGATACATAAGCTTATAATCATATATCTATAGATGATTGTAAACAATTATGAACAAAGTTGTACGCAAAAATATTTTATATTCTACGAAACGATGTCGATCCGAAATTTTTTGGAACATGTGCTTCCGGGTCACCGGGTGTCTTGTTTTGCGTATTTGTGAGTGACTTATGCTCTAACGCCTACAAATGCAATTAGCAGAAGGTCTTGATCTCGATATGTAACTCTTTCAAGCTTCGGTTTCACCATGTATTGTTTACAGTGGTTGATTCCTGTTCTTTTGATTCCAAAACCTCTGAATCCAGCCTTTATTTACAACCATGCCATGTTCATTGTTTTGTATTTGACAAGTTTCTTTCTTGTCCGAAAACCCTGCACGATATGCAGTATTGTGTTCCTAGCGGCAGTGTCGTTGATTTGTTACAACTGTGTTGGAAACTGTATTCTATGGAGATGTCCAGATGACGAATGTAACGGAGCGGACTGCAGTGCTGACTAATGTATTTGAAGGAAATGTGAAAAGAGATTGGGCAGTGAAAACAAATAATGGAAACAACGGAATGAATACTGGAAAATATTGTGTTTTTATCATTACTCTCCTGAAATTAACAAGTTGTAAATATCGGAAAATGGAAGACAACTCAGGATTTATTGCTGAATGTTTTTTGATGGAGCTGTGCAAGTAGGAAGAAAATGTGAACAAAATGTTGTATCCAATGAAAACAAGCACAGAAACATTTGTGAACTTGTAAAGGCAAAAATCTTCAACGATTCAGAGGAACAAGGACTTGTGCAATATTATAATTAATAAGGAACACAACTCTCCGATTAATTCATACTCCTCACTCTCATGTTCGGCTTTGCATCATGAATTTCAAGGCAACTTCAATTACAACTGATTGATGTCATAAAGGTTCGGTTCTACACAAATAGATGTTACAAGTTATGAGCATCATTGTATATGAAATATTTATTTGAAGAAAATGAAAATTGTAAACTTAGAGTGTACTGCTGATTTATGTGCTTCCAGTCTAAAAAACCTTTGTCAGAAAAACTAAACATTGTCTGTTTTGTTGTCTTAAAGAAACAACTGTTAACTTATGAATGTGTATGGAAACAGAATAGGGGATCTACATTAAATTGTACCTCATTATCAAACATTAACTTTGTATGCTGTTTAACTCAAAACCATTTCAGTGTCGTTTAACCTCATACAAAGGGGTGTATTCGATTTAGCATGTATGTTGTGCTGCTCTCATTGTTTCTCATTCCATGGTAAACTATTTATGTGATGATGGTGCTTAGAAATTAATAATTTAAAATCTTATTATTTAAAAGAAAGCAAAATCTAAGAAACCAAACATCAAAGGTGGGCAAAATGTCCCCTGATCCCCTCATTACACTGAATCCCTCATTACATGAAAATGGATTATGTATTTATACACTGTAATATTTTGTCTTGAAGTGGTTCCATTGGTTGACAACAAGTCACAAGCTGTACACAATGCTTAAATGTATTTCTGACCGAACATGCTTTGCCCCGTCTTTCACTTGTTTGACTTCAAATTGTATTTTCTTGTTGACAGATTTTTAAGCTGATTATTACATCAACTGAGTCTATTTGCAGCTTCACTTTTTTCATTGTACAGTGACTCAGAATTCAGGTACTTACTACTTAGAGCAATCATGATTGGGATAACTTTGTAGATAGATCAGCAATGCCAACAAAAGAATAGTAAAAAGGGATTCAAGTAGCATGTATTCTTTAGGAAAATAATTTGATCTCACCCCGAACAAAATATTTCAAATTGCAATATAATGATTTTTTGTTTAAATAAAAAATAGCAGTTCTTCAACAAATGTACCATTCTAAGCGAAACCATTTACTGGGTACTTACCTGAAATGTTCACACAAAAATGTTCACCAACAGTTTCAATACTCAATCATTTTTTCAACGAACCAAAACCAAAGAAATAATTATAATATATTTCAAAATGTTCTACTTCTTTTTAATGCTTGTTAATGCATTTATGAGTTTTATTTTTTTTTGCTTGAAATAAACTTACTGATTCTTGCCAAAGCAGATGGAAATAGGATCATTACAAGAAATATGCAATAGTAAATGATTCATAAGAGTTATTGATTTTTAGTAAGGATTGCAATAAGCATTTAGAATTATTGCATTATGAAATGATTAATCAAACATCAAATGTATATATAAACATGTATGTGTGAACATTTTCATTACTAAAAACTAAACTAAAGTATAGTATTCTTTTGTTTTTTATTTGATGAAATACCTAATTAAAACTTTTTAATCGAGCATTCAAATTTTATTTTATGTAAATTGGTAATTAAATTTAGAGATTCAGATGTGTGTTAGATATTTTTAAAAGTTAAAAAAATTATCTTGCCAGGTTATTGTTATCTGACTGATAATACTGTTGAAACTTTTAAGTAGCACAAATAATATGGGTCAGTTAGGTTGCCTGAAACACAATATATTTTTGTTTTGGCCTTAATGAGAAGTTTTTATGTTAAATTATAGTTTTGCAAAATTATATTGATGCTTTTGTAAAATAGTCAGGATGAATATGGAAAAAAAGGACAAAAAGGAAAATCATCCAATTTTACATATCATGAAACGCTTTTAAGATAAAAGTTAGCATATCAATTATTTGTATCAACTCTTTAAAATGTATTTCCTAGAATTGGTCACCATGTAACATAAATGTTTAATTTATATGATTGCCATGAAATAAACAGTAGCTGTCCTAATGACAACACCCTCGTTAGGGTAACTTAGTTGTAAATATCTGTGTAATTTTATGTAGTTATATTTCATGCTTTAATTGATAATATGCCCTAACATAGACTCCTTATTGTCAACACAAGTATATGGAATATTTTGAAGGACTCAATTATTGTTGTCACTTTTAACTATTTATAATGACAGATTTTACCTAAATATATGTATGTTAGGATGAAGGAACTTAGTTTAAGGTTTTCTTTAAACTGAATTAATACAGTTTTTGACACTTGGTTTGAAAAATGTAAAAAAAGTGACTACTTGTTAAAATTGTTTCAAACTATTTTGAAGAATCATATGTTTGTGTTTGACAATTCTGTATAGCGGTTTAACAACAGTAGTTGTGAACTGTTTCACCCCTTGAACTCAAGGTATGGATTATCGATGAGTTCGTCAATGAAATTGTAGTGAACATTATCTTTTATGCTATGATCTCCAGAATTCATGGTTTAACCCTCTTGTGGTCAAGAATCATCAAAGTACTCTGTTAGTCTGATGATTTCCAATCACACAAAATCGTTCTCTATCCACCTAGTCAATTATCTTTCCAATACAGCTTCTTTGTTAAATTTACAAAAGACTAATTCTTTACTCTGAGGTTGAGCTCTTGAGCTAACATCACCTCTCACTTGTGATACGGAACATTTATTCAAGCTTTGACCCTCTGATATGCATGTATCTACTCAAAAAAAACAAAAAGTTCTTGATTGCAATATTTTTATCAGTCTAGTCATTTAGTGATTTCCCTGCGTTACATGTAGTTTCTCTCCCCACAGAGGCAGATCAAGTCATGAAATGTTGATACAGACAGAGGCAGATCAAGTCATGAAATGTTGATACAGCCTCTGTTCTAATTCACCAAAATCTGTGGGTTCCAGCAGTTTCACATGGCTGAAAAATTTGCACCTCAATCCATTTGAATTTCTTTATCAAATGACAACGCTTTTCGCATGGAAAGGGTGGTTCATATCACAATGCTTTTGTCATGATTCAGTAGCCAAAATGATGATATTAGAACAGCATCGCTGATTGCACAAATAACTTTGATTGCCTCCAATCAGGCGTCTCCCATTCTAGACCACAAACTTAGCGTAATATTACTGAGGCTGTATCAACATTTCATGACTTGATCTGCCTCTGAGGGGAGAGAATGGTAGTTTAGTTAAGATGGTATCCTGTCATGTAAATATGCTACTTAGAGTATTTTATTTCATTTCTTTAGAAGGAAAGGGGTTAACTTAACATGTCATCACTACAGTCTTATATTTGTAATGAAAATCTTTTGAATAAATTGTTCAATTATGTTACAAGACATCAATGTCATTAATTAATTAGGTGTTCTTTGTAAGATGTTTAATTACTATTATCTTCTTTGATGAAAGAACTTCCCAAGATAATAACAGATGTTAATGTCGAAACCAATATAGAACAAACAATTGAGGAAGAAAATATGATCATGTGAATTTATGCTTGGCTGTTGAATTTATCTAAAACCTGATTTATTGTTGAATGTAAAGATTAATGATCTGAATGTTTTGAAACTTTTGTTGATTTGTTACAATCTTTGTTTTGTTATTTGTTTGCATATGTATAAGGTGCTTCAGTGTTTGTGCTTTGAACATCAAAATCCAAGATTTGATTTGATTTCATAGGAGTTTTAATCTTGTTCTCCTTCGTTGTGTGTTATTTGTTTTGTCAAATTATTTTTTTGATGATATATGAAGCTTAAATATTTTTACTCCAATTAACCATAGTTGAGTGAAATGTATAACATATACTTCCCATTCCAATTTAGAAAGTTCTTTGTTATTATAAAAATATGTTTTAGCTTGGTGTTTTTCATATTATTGATTTGATATTTGATTCATTAAATTCAGGTTTGATAGTTTTCTTCATGTTACAATGTTTGTATTATAGGCAAATTGTACATTTATTCAAGTGTGAGAAAATTAAGTTGAAGATCACGAATAATGAATTAAATTGGCAATTAAATTACCAACTATTTAGCTAATGCAATGAAAGCAAACACAAAACATGGACTTAAAGAAATGGTCTTTTAATAGTTAAAACATTTAAACATACTAAATTTCAATTTTTGAAACATTCTATAAAATTGATTCATAGACAGATCCCTTGTTAAAACAGTCTTTAAAATAGAAATTCCATAGAAATATTTCAATCATTTTATTGAAGTCTTGCATAACAAAAATAGCAATTCAGCAATCTGCAAATTGAATTATTTATGTACTAGTAATTGATCTCTCATGAAATACAGCAATAGAAATAAATGGTCTCTTTCATTAGTTGTTCTTCCCTTGAATCGAAAACCTATTGGAAATTACTTAAGGTCCCATGTACCTAACTCTTCAAGGCTGCTCTCAGCTGTGCCTGCCTTTACAGAGATGTTGATTGAATCAAAAGTCTTGAGAGAACTTACGTCAACAATCAAGCATCTGTTTGATAAAAAGTACAGTTGTGTGCTGAAGTGCTGAATAAGAAACTCAAATTATTTTCTATTCTCGGGTATTTAACAAATATACACATCTCTGTGGTACCCGGATTGCCAATTTGATTTACAGTAACTTTCATTTCCAAACTTAAAGAATAACCAATGTTGATTGTCATTACTTTCTAAAGTTGTGTTGGTATTTAATTTTAACATCATTTTCAGCAAAATAATATATCTGTAATCAATTTCCAGAAATAGACAAAAAATTATTTCCTAAAGTTCAGTTGGTATTAAATTTAATACTTCAGCAAAACAATATATCTGTAATCAATATTCCAGAAATGGAAAAAAAACTCTGTCATATAGATAATCATTGTTAATTGGTGATAATGCTCTATTTGAATACTGATGATTTTATTACCAATGTATTGCGTGAAAAAATAACTATCTCAGTGCTAAAAGAGTCCAGGATATAGACCCTAGTCCATTGTTTGCTAACTAAACTTACATTACCTCTTGTGTTATTGATTGATGTCGAAGAGACGTGTACATACTGTATATACTCAAAAGTACATGTATTCCAAACCTTGTGACTGTTACTGACAGTTGTTGGGATGAAATAAACATTTTTGCAATCAATTATTTTGTGATTAATCAAAGCTTTTGAAGGTTAATCAATTAAAGGTGAAAGGTGATTACAGAAGTATTTTACCACAGGTATTGTTGCTGGGAGAAAGCCTGGAAATCTGTTGTTGCCATGAATTGCCAGGAAGCTTGAATGTGTGCAATCTCATTGAAATAAGATCACATTGTTGCAACAAATCAGGCAGATTTAGTGTAACAATATTGATCATATTTTGATAAGATTGGAAGATATGGACAGAAAACAGGGGTAGGCATAGTTATCATTCAGAAAAAGAGGTGTAGGTATAGAAACATCCTTCATCAGCGTATTTGTACTGGTCAAGCTCCGACATTTCCCTGATATCCATCAAAGCAAATGCCTCCTACAGCTGACAGCTGCTTTTAAATAGCTATGTATAACATTGAATGTTTTCAACCTATGTATGGCCCTTATTGGTGGAGGCTTTAGGGTAACCAAACTTGCTGTGTGTTTTCATGGTGTCAATACGTTGATGGAGTTGGAAAATGAAAATGAGTTTGAAAATCAGAACCTCAAAATTATTTTTTACGGAGTTATTGCCCTTGTTCCGTGATTTTGAAGTCTGTGCAAGGGTGTTGTCAAAGGGGACAAATTCTCTCAGAAACTATTTAAGATAGGTTAACCAAACTTTATGTGTGGCTTCATCGTATCAATACCTTGATGGCGTTGGAAAATGAGATGTATGCAAATGCATACTACAGAGTTTCAGCCCATGTAGAAACATTGGGAGCTTTAATGGACACTTATTTGGCGGGGGATGTTGATGACCATGTGTTCTTGTTCAAATTGTTTCCAACAACTTCTTCAGAATAGCTTCACCATGAAAGTTTAAATTTATTGGGATAAACGTATTCTTCTCAAATACTGATTTTGTCTGCATTTCAGATTAGTGTCATTAGAGCATGGAAACTAAGATTATAAATTTGGAAATAAATCTTCAAATATTGAAAAACCGTCTAGTATTTGAAGCAAACATTTCAGAATAACATCTTCATAATATGGAAACTTAGATTGCATATTTGATCTGAAATCTTCAAATATTGGCATGGATTGAAAAACCGTTCTTATAACATAGTTTGCATGTTTGTTCTAATATATTCATGTAGATCTGGCATGGTAGTTGTCCATCCTCAAGTTTCTTGCTACTTCTCTCCCAGAAATGACCAGTAATTGTGAGGATGAAATATTAGTTTGAAGGAGAGGAGAGTTTTAATCGAGGCAAAAATAAACATATGGATTGAAAACGGAAGTGTTATTTTACATTTAGAACTCTCGAAATACTTGTCATATTGAAACTATCAAACTTTATCGGCATTGTTTGTTAAGTCAGATTGCATTTTGAGATGTTGTAATAATACTGTCATCATCCTATTGTAAATTCATCATGACATTATATTGTATATTTGTATCCGGAGCTATTTTAATATAAGCATTTGTTCGTTTACCAATCCGGTTCCTTCTTTTTAGGAAATAAATATGCTTAAACCGAACACTCAGCATCCTGCTACATCAGCATCATGTGTCCGCGGGATAGGTTAGCGCATAATGCAGAGACATAAACGCTGATGTTGCAGGATGAACTCCCAATACTAATAGTTCAAATTCGCTGGTTTATGGTTTGTTTTTCTACATCCATGGTAAGGAACTGCATCCATAACAAAGGACAAATTTGGTAAAATAATTGCTTTATTTCATGTTATGGTATTACATAGTACAACATCAATGATTGGTGATGTTTTGGTTAAGACATAAATTTACATTGTTCACTACAACTATACATGCTACACAGTAGAATGTCAGAAATATATTATGCATGGAAATAAAAAGGGGTTATCTTACTGGTATTATATATACAATGTTATATTGCACAGTATATATGCTATTTTATAGTCACAATATTGCCAGTTTTGTGATTTCATTCATATGGCCATTACTCATTAAAATGTAAAAAGACAAACTGTAAAGAACCATTTAAAATAAATAAAATCATCCATATTATGAACAATAGTAGGCCTACTGATTATCTGGAAGATCAATTCACTTGTGCTGTTACACAGACCTTGAAAATATATTCTGATTGTTTGAAATTTGTCAAGATTAATAGAAAATGTAATATGTGAACCATTTTCCTCCGTATTACTAGACGCATTTCGCCTTAGACCCTTATTTCGCCGCAACAAGCAACGATGTCTTGGGCGATGTTTTGAATGACCAAAACGGTTAGGTGGAAAGGCTTGTGTCCGCTAGAGGACAAAATACCTGTAATTGATTTGAGCATAATTTACATTTACATTTATTTATCTACATTTACTAATATAGTAATTATAGATGAAAAAAATCAAACTCATCGCAAGTTACATTTGTCTTATTTACCGCCTTGTGCAAAATCGATATCACATCAACTTTTTGTTCAGTAGGTCTAAACCAATACTGGAATCTTTTGCTAAACGATACTTACCAGAGGCCTATCATTTGATTAACATTTACATACAAATACATTATATAGGACTATTACGTCACAATTAGTATATTTCAGTTGCCTTTTGTAGTGCAAAGAAATTACGAATACAAAACTATTTTTTAAAATGAGTTTTCGATATACTGTTATGAGTTGAATAAAGATGGCTACCTTTAACTATGAAAGATATTGAAGTAATCATAAAATGTGAGTGATTTGACTTTCATATCTGAAATTGCATGATGCAACACAACAACCATTTTACTCAATGGGACAATAGTTTATGATGGTGTGCTTTCCGTTACAATGTAATGCAGCTTTGCGTTTAAAAATTCGAAAATAACACGCTTACACGCAAAACGTAGTTTGGTAAATTGGGCAATGTTCCTTCATAACCATGCCATCATGCTTGTATTAAGGGGCAGTAGCACGTTTTTTGAAAGTTTGATATTTTAAATTTTTCACTGATAGACGATTTTTTTTTGAATGACTCACAAATGTAAATGCTAAATGATAAAGATTCACAGAAAGTCCATTGGCGGCCATTTTTGTGTAAACACCTTTAATTCATTTTGTGTAAGAAAAGGGGAATCGCAAGGCTGAACTTTACATTCATATTTGATTTATATGCCTCATTTAGTTTAAATACATTGTCTTTCAATTGGAACAATTCTTTTTCTATTCCTGACACCACCTTATATTCCCCCTAAAAACGTGCTACTGTCCCTTTAATAATGTTTAGTGCTGGTGTTTACATACATTAGAGACAATACGGTATATAGAATGATGTCAGGATGTTACATGAGATACCTCGGTGTCCGCGTATATACAAGTCATGCACTTGTACTTGAAGGACAGACATGTAAGAGTATCCCCATGGAATCTTGTCTGACATTTCACATAGGTGCTAAATACAGCTTGCTGATCTTTGCAAGTTTTAACAGACTCTTTCTTATTGACGGATAAAAAATGTTTACCTGCCAAAATTAGTAAGGAATATATGATAATATCAATTTATAAAATATATATATATATTTGTATTGATACACTGACGAAATATCTATCATAGATTTTTGTTCAGGAGTTTTTTCACGAAGGTCTCATATAATTACTAGTCACAAGTAATTATTTGGCAACAAAAGCTTTTTAGGGCACGGCACAAGAATGCTAACTAGACCTTATTAAGTGGATATTTACGATAGTGTTTAGGTAAGAAGTTTGGCAACACATTTCAAGAAAACGATCATTTAACTTCACATTTACGATTATGAACAGTATTTCATTCATCGTATTTTTCTGTAGATAGTTGCTCTTCAAAAGTTTCTTACAATATGACATGATGTAGGTACAGACAATAGCGTTCATGAAGCCAATAAAATAATTTTCGTCATTGGCGATGCCCTAGTTGTGACAAGAACCACAAAACCAACTGTCATCTTTCCTACAAACGTCGATGACCATGCATGGTGTCAAAAAGATGCATCTTATACCACCATAGAAGTTCCTATAACCAACTTCAGAATACTAAAGTCGTTTGATAGAATAACTCAGAATTGGAACAAGTCATGTTCTTGATGAACATGTCGCAAGACTTCACTCTCGTCTGCTTTCTGTTTTACCATTCTCAACTTTCTAACTCCAGTAGCACTTGGTCGTCTGCTAGAGTAGCATGAGATTGTTCAAACATTTGCGAATCTTGTTCCATATCTTCCGGAAGTTGACTGTCGTCTGCTTCTTGCTCAGCCATTCTCTCAACCTCAGCCGCGTGCAGGATCTGTTGTATTTGACCTTGACCCCCGGACTGTCTCTGTTGCGTCTGCGCACGATGTGTCTCCTTCACCAACAAGTTCTTTTTTAGTTCGAAGAGGAACGACCCGTGGCCCATCGTCTTCCCAAACACCACAATAATTGCATCTTTCTGCTTATAGGCCACAAACACATGCTCTCTTCCCGGGGAAGTTCCTATAATGGTCTGGTCGTTGCCCTTGAAGACGGTGTAGAAGTTGTTGTCGATATGGACCTTGGTGACAGACTTGGAGACGTCTGCTATACACCTGGAGATGGCCTGGCCCTCCTCGGGGGACACCTGAAGGTCCTCAGTGACTGCCACGGGCTGACCGTCCTCCGTCAACACCGCCACCTTCTGGATCTTGTGGGTCGTGGACAACACGTGGTTGATGAACTCTGCCCATGTCATCATGGCTGCAATATTAAAAAGAAACAGTCAGAAGGAATACATTTTGAAGATTGATAGGCCTATAAACATTGTGTTCTACAATGAAAATTCTTTTAATTTCATCATTTACAGTGATAACGCAATACATTTGGGATAACGACTTCTTTTATAGTGAAAAATATCGTTCTTGCTGTTCTTATGTTTACCCTCCCTAAATGTCCTTCAAATAATCATTTTCAACGTTTTCCAATAAATATCTACTCTGAGACCATAATGACAGCAAAACCCATCCAGTCAGAGGGCGAGTCTTTCTAGGCGCTAATATTTCAATATTTGTGACGTCCCACTGAAATTTCGGCCACTAGAACTTTTAAAACTTAGATTCCAGGGATGTTAAGAATTTTAAGTGTGTTCTTGTATAATATCTAGAGTAAATTTATTTCGCTCAAAATCTAATTTGTATTTTGCACATGGTGTATTTGTGCTGTTAAGGTCTCCTTAAACTAAATCACTAAATCTAAAACTACTTCACCTAAACACGAGATAAGAAAAATCATAAAAACTCGCTTGAGGCGTATCTTTTCTAATCATTCATTCTTTCACAAAGCTTCGCTCAAATGCACTGTACATGGCAACATAGACAATTCGTCATTTACACGGTTTGTCATCACTCAACAATGTTGTCAAATCAAGCGAGGAATAGCACAAATATGTCAGGTAAGAAAACAATGGTGTTATGCTTGGGTGATCTTAACTGCGACAGACTAATGTTTGTTAACTCCAGATTTATGTATAGTGTGTGCAAAAAAATCCGTTTTTATCCGAATAAAATGTAGATATGCATTGTCTCCCAACTGAGTTAGCTCCAGCCATAAAATCATTCTCTACTGAAAGTAAAATTTATGACTTGAGTTACTCTGTTGGGATAAAATGGTAAAGATATGATGCATTATTTTCAATATCTTTAGACAAGTAGCACTCGCAATCATTGACTGTAATTTGTGTTTACATTTAATTCTATGGCTAGTTTTAGATTTCTCATAAAAGTTTACTATTTTACAAGTTTTTGATGATAAGATTATATATACAAATTGATAACACTATAAAGGTAATTATGTCTGACAAACGTTAAATGTCCACGTTCCAAATAGATAAAAATATTACCATAGTGAAGTAAAAATCGTACGTAAACAGACACATCATTACTATATAGCATGTAAAATATTACACATAATGATATTGGTTATAGGACGATCTATATAAGTATATTCCTTAACGGCTTAAATACATACCGAGTAGTAATCTGATCAGCGAAACGTCATACTCAGTAAGTGGATATTATAATATAACATACCGTATTACCTCTATTGAGACTCGAGCGTTTGTCGGCGTTTATTCAAGGTCGTAAGTTCTCAAAAACCATTTAGAGAAGGTAAAAAGAATGCTAACAACTTTAGACGCATGAACTTTTTGGTTTAAAATGAAATTTAAATACAGTGGCGAAAAAGGGGATGATCATTATGAAATGAGAGGACTGAAATAGCAGATAAGTAGGCAATAATCAGAATATATATAACTGATGAAATAAAAGATAAATTGATGTTGAAACGAAGACAAAAAGTAGACAAGAGTAAGCGGGGAGAAAAATTATGAAATTGAACTGAAGGAAACGTTTGTGAGATAGAAATAATAGAGATAACTTTGCAAATCAACATAAACATGATACAATAAATGAATTTCACTGCATGTAAGAATTATCAGAAGGAAAGATACATTGAAATGAGGGCAAGGGTAGAACACTAAAGTTTTGTCTGCATTTAGCTAAAGTTAATTTATACGTCGCCTAAACAATAGACTTTCTTACGACGAAGTTCTGTTAAACAACAGGAAATGAATGATTCCGCCTATAACACCATGGGGATATAAGTGTGTATATATAAATATAGGCTGCAAACATGTATATTACAGGAAACTCACATGACGACAAGGGAGAAATACAAGCCCGCTGAACTCTCTGTACGCGTACATCTGTAAATAACCCTGAGTGGAGAAGTTAATACATCATGTCAATGAAATCAGCGAGAAGCCACAGAGAATACAAACATTAGCGATAGGTCACATACCTTCTGTTTGTTTTTCTTCCACTTGGAGACAAACTGTATATATTCCTATCTTGATCTCAACTCCTGAGGTTATGATACATCCCCGAAACTTTGTAAAACTCCCCTGTTTGTAAATAGGCCAGGTGTGACGGACAAATACAGAACTTCACGTTTAGAGGTAGACGGAATCAGTCGGGTGGATCCAAAAGTCACCCTGGCGTGACAGCAGGTAAACAAAGGAACCAGGTGTCACTTGGCTCACAGCTGGTACACCTTTAATCACAGGTGATACAATACTGGATAGAACAGGTGCAAATCTGCAGAACGCTGCTTTGAGTCCACGAAAAGCACCCCTCGACTCTGATGTAGCTTACACACATAGACTTGTAGACAGATATACACACTCGCCAGGAATGTGCCTAAAAATAAACGAGTGGGCCAGCATGTTAACCCTCTTCCGTCTAACAACCAACGTACGGTCTGAGAGGAGAGGGGAATACGATATTGATGTAGATCCTCCAATAAACACACGCCTCTTCGGCCTGATGGTCCGGGTTAATAGTTGTGACAGATCCGGGAATCCTCCATCCGCGGAGGGGAATATGGCGAATAATTGATTATGTTATGTCTAATTACGACTCACAAGCATCGATTTGCGTCCCTTGTCATGCAACTAGCGTACAGTCAATCAACAGTGGATTAAGAACACGAAACCCCAAGTCAATATAGTGAATATGATCATTTTGTACTTTCGATCCTTAACGCAGCTTGAAATATACATAACCGAACTTCACTAGAACAAAATAATTATTACATATAAGGAAACTTGTTTTACCAACAAAAACTATCAATTTAAACTATTTTAGTTCACGTTCGCAAGGATCGGAGAAGATGGCAATTATAGATCTACATAAGCCAATAAATATGCTTAATATATTCTTACCATATCTGTCTTCAAGTCTGCATAACATTATTTTTTTCGCTCTAAGTAAACATTTTAATGTCTCGGGTATTCTATTCTTACTGAAAGACACCATAGGTTATATTACTATTATTAAATGCAAATCCACCATGGACAAGACATTTACTTAGTAAATAGTGGATGTATTAGGAGAATATGTTACATAGTTAAATATTTCCAGCATATTAGAATGCTATATACTAAGCCGTTAGATATGTTGAACGTGATATGGGCTTATTAAAAGAAATCGGACTGATACAAATAATGATGATGTCATAGTTTGTAATGCTTACAATAACTGTCTTCATGTCTTTATAACATTATATTTTGTATTGCTCTAATCCAAAATTATAATATATCGGTTATTCTATACTTACTGAATACATTGGATGTATTGGAGGAGTCTGTTACAAAGTATTTATTTACACGTTAAAAAATATTTATTTCCACACTAGTGAAAGTAGTAATAGACTGATTTTTGTTTGCGGAGCAGAACAGTCCCGAAACTGGTAAAAGAGAAGTTTAAAGCTGTGACCTTGAACTTTAATCTGGAACGTCAACGTATCAAAATAAATTACCAGCGGTTTTCTAAGCAAATTATATTTATATGAGATCTCAAAAACAAATTTCTAATTTCGAAATTTGAATATAGTGTGAACATAACCCATATCTTGGGGCCTTCTATGTCAAACAATCATTGGTAGCTTTGCGATGAGACTGAAAATCATGCGAAGATCACTGGCCTTCTTAGTTAAGATAAAGCAATATGATTAGTGTTATACAATATGTTTTAGTAAAGTTATAATTCGTGACCTTGACGTCTTGATTTGAATGTGAACATAAGTCCCACTAGGTTTAAGGAATAAGAGTTCTGAAACGTCCACTAGGTTTAAAGAATAAGAGTTCTGATAAGCCCATTAGGTATAAGGACTAAGAGTTCTGATAAGCCCATTAGGTATAAGGAATAAGAGTTCTGATAAGCCCATTAGGTATAAGGAATAAGAGTTCTGATAAGCCCACTAGGTATAATGAATAAGAGTTCTGATAAGCCCACTAGGTATAATGGATAAGAGTTCTGATAAGCCCACTAGGTATAATGAATAAGAGTTCTGATAAGCCCATTAGGTATAAGGAATAAGAGTTCTGATAAGCCCACTAGGTATACAGAATAAGAGTTCTGATAAGCCCACTGGGTATACAGAATAAGAGTTCTGATAAGCCCACTAAGTATAATGAATAAGAGTTCTGATAAGCCCACTAGGTATAAAGAATAAAAGTTCCTATAAGCCCACTAGGTATAATGGATAAGAGTTCTGATAAGCCCACTAGGTATAAGGAATAAGAGTTCCGATAAGCCCACTAGGAATAAGGAATAAAAGTTCTGATAAACCCACTAGGTATACAGAATAAGAGTTCTGATAAGCCCACTGGGTATACAGAATAAGAGTTCTGATAAGCCCACTAAGTATAATGAATAAGAGTTCTGATAAGCCCACTAGGTATAAAGAATAAAAGTTCCTATAAGCCCACTAGGTATAATGAATAAGAGTTCTTATAAGCCCACTAGGTATAATGAATAAGAGTTCTTATAAGCCCACTAGGAATAATGAATAAAAGTTCTGATAAGCCCACTAGGTATAATGAATAAGAGTTCTGATAAGGTCACTAGGTATCAGGAAAAAGAGTTCTGATAAGCTATGTGGGAAAAATATGATATTCAATATTCGAGTGCTGCGACGGCGCCGTGGACGGCGGTGAAGACTGCACGAAACTTTGTCAGGGCTGCTATAATGACAACGGACGATATCATAATAATAACTAATAATTTATTACAATTTTATTATTATATCCAGCTTGTTCAAAAACAGACTCACTTCTCTAAAGGGCTGATATCATATCACAGGGACGGTGATACCTTGGTATTCCTTTTGTTGGAACGACATCCAAAGAGATTAGTGCATATTTGATATGAAAGCAGATATTGATTCCTTTTCAAAGACTTCCTTAGCAATAGATAAAGATTACATTGTATGTGTTCATGACATTCTAGTAACTACAGGTGAAATTATTTCTTGATATGTATTCGCTATCGCTCGGGGAATACCAACCTCATATTCAATTGATTTCCTAAAGGTAGCAGCAGACGTGAACATAAACATTAGAATTTCAGACATATATTTTTACAGTGAAACAGATAACTGCCCAATGTGGAACGTTAATAGTCTATACTTGACCCATTTATGCATGTCTATCAAATCACTTCCTCCCCTTCCGTTATGAAACATGTTTCCTTGTCGTGTTATAATGATCTATCAGAATATATATATAAAATTATGCAGGCTAGGTCCTCCAAGATCGGTACCGTTTTCCAAAATGACGCAAATCACGCAATGTCTGTTTTGTTTGAAGACCAAATTCACATTTCTTGCACGCAAGGAATGTATAGCGTCAATACACCGTTGCCATGCGAAAGCGGGACGCATAGAAATTATGAATATTTCATTGAACAATATCAATGACACTTGACACTCAAACATATCCATTTCAATATTAGACGGTAGTTTCCATGTATATATGTTGAGTTTCCACGTGAATGTGGCGGTAAACTCGAAGGACGACATTGTTTATCAGCGTCCAAACTGTAGATAAGATAAAGTCGTGTAGGCTCAGTAGTTATCGACCGGTCTGACGCCACGTAGCCAGATTGCATACCCGGAACTTTATTCAGGAACTGAGAATGGCGCGGATGGAAAGATGTAGTATGAACATGTGTATATTGATGCTTCTCCCTTTGTTTAGACTCTCCGGGGGGTCAGAGGGGGTATGTAAACAGACGGACCACGGGGTGGTATGTGATGAGGGGGGTGGATACCGACTTACTCGGATTCGAACTCAGAAGGTGAGGTGATGTGTGTCGAACGTGTTTTATATTTTCCATAATTAGTTGTGGTAACGACAGTGTAAATCAATCAATAAAAGGTTTATTTATGTCTCACTTGTGTACATAAAAGATACAGGTACATTCATATAATATTATAGATAAGAGTACACAACCAATCGCCCAGCGATTTATGGGAGACAATAACACGTTTAAAATGAATGCAATAAGAAAGTATGTATACGTAAAGTGTAACGTATATAAGTTGACGGGTAAACACAACGTATCGTTAATACAGTCAACATTGCTTACAACTTTTTATTCCGATATAGAAAATCGACTGTTTATAGCCAATTAACAGTGACACACTGCATGGATATTAACTGCAACTTAACTATTCATGACATGTGCGTCGTGTCTATTTCTAAACAAATCGATGTAACAATCTTCACCTTTTGAAGAACGCGAAACCGATAATAATAACTCTTCAACCAAGAAAACGACGTCTGCAACTTTTATCAGTGAAGATAGAAGTACAGATAGAAGATTGTTGTGTAATGATTTTGTCATGCGTGCTAATTGTCTCATATGATGCAGACCCTAACAAGTCGTGATAACGATTGAGGTTAAATTGAACATGTAGAATTACTTTTGTGTTGAAGATATATTCTCTCATGTCATAATTCAAAACGGCTTTTTTTCATAATTGATACGAGTTATTATTATTATGATATAATTAACATTATTATGGATACATTCTTGAGTCACACGCGTTATGTCAAACGTTATCAATCGTGTTATCTTATCATTGAGTAGACATGTACTGAATTTATCTCACTATGTTAAGCAGTGGTTATCATTTACGTGATTGATTGTGTAAAGTCATAATATTTAAGCATCAAGTATACACGGTTAAGTAACTCGGTTAATCAAACGTTCCCTGTATTCTTATCAGTGGCAGACAGAAAGACGGTTTGTTATCATTATTATATTTTTGTGAATCCCTGTTACAAGTCCCAACAAGGAAACCAGTGGGATTTCTTGTTCTCAGATTTGAAAAAAGGTTGTCATTAAAAAGGATTAAGCTTTTTCAAAACAAACACACATCACAACTTGCATGCATGCACACAAACAACAATGTTTGAATATATATATGAAAAATAGGACGCATGTAAATAGGATCTTGAACAGTTTTTGAACAAGCACTTGTCTCATTGTTATATATTAGCATATTGGATGATATGCAAGTCGAATAATAGGTTTAAAGACTCAAGTCAGCACAAATGGTAGTTTGGGAAGTATTAGAATTACCTAATATTTTATAGAACAATCAATGACATTGACACCCGTCCAATTTTCCACAACAAATGGATTTTGGCATTAATTACCTAAAGGTTTCTATCATGACAAACCAAAAAATCTTTAAATAATATAACATTCCTCTTACCTTTTTAAAACACCTGTCTAGGACATGCACAAGTGGAATCCAAGAAATGCATTGGTTTAGCTAAATACCCTTTCAATAAAAAGTATGTATCTGAAATTCAATTCACCATCAAAGTAACATGTTAAATTCTCTCTACATATTGATTTCAGTTTTTATGCATTCGTCCAAATTACAAAGACTCTGCATATCGCATTACATCAATTTAGATCGTAATTATTGTAACATATGCTCTAAATGTACATTTCAAATCATGACCGGATACATACTATTGGCCTACATAACTCATTTCAATATGTTTATATTTGAAACATGTTCAAACAGTTGATCCTTGAAAACAAAAGCATTTATCTCTTTTTTTTCTTTCTAAAATGATAAAATTGTTAATTTTTTTAAAAAAATTAAAAAATTGAAGAAGAAATTTTGTAAAGTTCAGGAATTGATGTTCGTTCCAGATTTGCTTCAGTTGTTCTTTTCATACCACCGGTATAACAAATACCATGTGATATAAACATCGCCCGTCCGTCAGTAATCATTTTGTTTCTAGAACAGAACTTCAAAACTGTTTGACCTAGCTCAATGAAACTTGGCATGTTAATTTGTCAACATGTGAAAATATGCCCTTTGGTACATCAACTTCTTCGGAATTATATTTTTGGCGATCTTCACGAAAACATAACTAAGAATTTGGTTTCCGCAGCAAAATTCAAAAACTGTTTGTTTTATATTGAGAGATTAATGAAACTTGATATTTTAATTAATCACCACGTGTAGATGTGCTTTTTGAGATTTTCGTTTTCTTTCGATCTTTATTTGACAGTTTTAATGAATCTCTGATTTATTGGTACCGATAGCATATGTCATCTTCTGATGGCCATTGTTTCTTATATCCACAGACATTATTGAATATAACAGTCTCTGTTATATCATAAGGGTCTTGACCACAATGGATTAGATATGAAATCGTCAGCTTCTTAACAACAAACCTCCGAAACAAGGTGGTTTAAATAGAGTCATTATCAACAGGCCGTATTCGTATAAGAACTACTATTCCTTGAACTTTCCCATTTGTACACATGCTGTGTCTCAAACTGTGTGTTCACTCTCTTCAGGTTGGCGAAGAAAAACAGATTCAACTTGAAGACAGAAGTATAACTTTGAAGACTCTAAGCCTTCAGCCACTTTTATTCGGTAAATATATTTTTCAATCTCTTAATATCTATATTCATCAATAATGGTTTGGTAATACTTTTTGTGATGCGATTAGGAAGTCTTTGAAGGTTATTTACAATAGATAAGACGATCTTACCTGAAGAGAGAGTAAAAATATATTCTGAAACTTCATTAAAAAACAACTGATATCTATAACTCAAAGCGTTTAAATTGTAGAAAGGACAGAAGACCAACTTTCAAAAATGAACATAACAGAGTTATCTATTTTCGTTTTATACATTCTTACACATATTTGAGAAATTTGGCAAGAATAAAAAAGAAACATGTAATTATTCGAAAGACATAAGTTTGAAACGTAATCAGGATGAAACGCCCTCTTTCTCTTTTACACAGTCATACAATACATGTAGCTGTAACATATATGCATCTTTACTATGTACGTTTATTTTACTTTTTAAAGTACCTTCTAATGTCCTCTCTTTCGATGAAGATTTGATAGTGCCGACTTCTTCGAGATTAAACTGATACATATCAGTATTATCATAGTAAATGTGAATCAATTAGAAAGGAAATGTTAAACGTGATTTTTTTCATAGACGGGTTTCATTATGTTTATTATTGAATATAACGATTTGATAGGCTGGTACAACAACGACCATTCAAGAACAAATCACTGGAATACTGAAACATGCAATACGTGCCATTGATTGTTAAGATAAGCTTTGAAGATACTTGATAACTTGACAACCATGGGAAAGACAAACCACTGAGGACAAAAAAGGTCCCGTTAGAGATCACTCTATATTCATCCACCCTCATCAGGGTAACTTTATTGATAATACCTCTACCATCCCTTGTTAATTTTTTTTCAAAAGCTAAAAGAGGTTATGCAATGTATTTTTTCTAAGAATGATAGATCAATATCTCCAGTACCATTATCTATGGGAATGCAATGAGCCTATAATTGAGACAATACACACATAAATTAGACTTTTAATCAGCATGTTATATCCGGTTTTTAGAACGCAGCCGAAATTAACAGGCGAATACTTTAAAAACTCATTAGATTGCCTTTTACAGAAACCTATCAGAAACCTGCCCACGGCGCCACGAGGAAAAGCTGTAAAGACAATCAGCTAATTGTAGGAATAACAATTAAGATACGTGTAGCAGAAGGCTTAGATACATACTATTAGGTTTATTTTAAATTAAAAGCTCTAGAAAATACCTTAAAATGTACAAACAATATAATCTCTCTAATTTGCTCAAGAGAAACCTATCTTTTATCCCGCTTTAACAAACGCAAAATACACGGACGGGTCGAGATAATAAAGTCAGAATGGTATGAGTGATACATTCTCCTCTGTTTGTTGTAGAGATACCAAACTTCCTGAGCGAGAGCGAGTGTGACCACTTCATCAAGCTGGCTACAGACCAGGGTCTACAGGCTAGCGAGACCATCATCTCCTCCTCTACTACCCAGGGTCTGACCATCATGGACGTCAATGGAGACAAGAAACTCTCCCTGGATGAGGTGAGTATGTGGGTCTTTCCTTAGATGGAATATGAATATCATGAATCATAGAACATAGAATCAATATGTTAAAAACATATGAGGCGAGGACGTGTTTTTTTACTGAGATTAAATGAGTGTAGCATGAAAACATTTGGATAAACTTTGGATGTTCATATTTGAATAATATTGAACAATATATTAAAAGTGCTATGAAAACATACGCTATATTCGATTAATTTCGAACATTTCATAAACAGTGCTATGACAACATGCCATATTCATATTTGGATAATTTGATAAGGAGGGTAAAATTGGGCTTTCCTTTGATGTAATCGAAGTACAGCGCCATGCCAAAAGTATTCGCGGAATTACATGTTGAACAGGCCGTAGAAAAATTCTTTGGTAGCATGAACCAATCCAATTGATTATAAATTTGAATGGTTTCGATTGTGTAAGAAACATGAGAGTTGACTATGTGGCTCTTTCCTTATATGGAATGAGAATATCGTTATAACACAATATAACTTTTATATATATCCAAGGATTTCGAATCATATATCGCAGCCAAAGGAATGTAATGTAATTTTCAATGTGTGCGATAAATGAGGTAATGACATTAGTTTTCCCTTACATTTGAACTAGAGTGGAAAGGTATTTATTCATTTGATTTGATCCGAATTACATTTATAAATATCAAATATTATTTGTAAAAACGTGTATTCATAACTTTTTCAATGCAACCTCTAATGTAGCGACACTTCCCCTATCAATTTTATCTTTAAAAAGAAATGTTCCTTCCAATCTTGTTAAAACTAGCTGTAATATATACGTCCCATACGTAGGACGTATGGGGCGTAAACATTACAGCTAGTTTTAACTAGATTGTGTTACTTCTTTCTTTATTGCCGATAAGACTCACGAATATACAGGCTCATTATGAAATTATTAAAAGCCGAAAGTAAACCACTACTACGAACATCAGAGTTCACTCAAACCGAACTCACTGTTACAATCAGAAAAGGTTTCACATCATTAGATTTGATTGTTTTATCAGTATGTGTTTATTTCAGATGAGACGAACAATTGAAAATGGATTTGACATTTATCCTGATGATGAAGATATACTAAAACTGTAAGTTGGATAAAAATATAAATCTAAATCAACTATAATCTGTATGCGAGGAGACGTACATGTATAAGCTTCAAATTGTTAAAGATATCGTTGGCTTAATCTGCTGCTTTAAGAAACTGATTAGGCTTCAAAGTTTCTGTTTCCTGCTTGGAGAAACCACACGGTCAAACAATCAAGGTTTCATACGTGATCTATTGGGTTAAAAAGTGAACTATCAATCTACTACTAAAAGTACTATTATACCCTTGCTCGAATTTCTTGGACTGGAATTATCATATAGGAAATCACCCCGATATCTCAAACATAATGTAGACGTCGACAACCAAGATTTATCCCAGTACAAGTTATGGTGTCATACTCAAGAACATATAAGGCTTTCAATATCAGATGATTCTCCTTTATGCCAAGGTATAAACGCATATCAGACAGACAGACAGGTTTTATTCAGTATTAGAGGCCCATTGGCCCAAAGTACACTCGAAATACAATGTTCAATATTTTTGTCACGAGACATAATAATAAAAGTATATCGTATAGCTTTACGAGTCTTCCTAGTCGTTGATGCTTACTTTCCATGAAAATAGGAGAAAACCATTACAATTAAACAGTATTTTTATTATATTGTTGCAGATATGCCGACAAACAGTTAGACGAAAATGACGATGGTGAGTCTGACTTACCAAATGTTCTGCATACGCTCAAATAGACGCACAGGTGTACATTTCTTTAACCACATCTGTAACCTGTTTTACATCTATCAGAAACGAATATGAGCAGTTCATCGTTCGCGAATAGACCCATTTTGTTACAATCTAAATAAATTTAGATCAACAGGTTTTATATTTGGTCATGCATGTTGCAACATATGACAAAATAAAAAATCTGTTGATCTAAATTTATTTAGATTGATTTTGTTAACGATTGCTGGATGTCTAGTTCAGCAAACAAGTGGTCTCCATGAAAATACCCTGCTTAACTTCACTCCTCATGATAGATTTATTACTTTTCAGGTTTTATTACAAAAGAGGAAATGGGAAAGATAACGCCATTAAGTTTAAGGGAATACCTGAGAGAGTTTGTTACAAAACAGCCAGAAAAACATTCCCGCTTCAGTAACCAGGTGTGGCTTTTCCCCGACAAATCAGACGACAAAGTCTTCCGAGACGTCCAAAAGAGGTACGTTATATTGTTCTATTCATTCTCGTACTTGATTCTTTTATGAATAAGACATAAATGAAACAAAAAAAAACTGCAACAAATCGCACTGTGTGAACGTCCCTTAAGCTGGGAAACCAATATGAATAGACATATTGATATTATTATTATTGTTCTATTCATTCTCATACTTGATTCTTTGATAAAGAATAAATAAATGAAACTAAAACCGCGTTCACACGGTGCAATTTGTGAAGAGAACACGTTGTATCCAACAATTTGCACTGTGTGAACGCGATTTCATCAGAGTTTAAGTATTAATTGACATATTGTAATCAATAATATTGAAAATCCATACTGCTAATTGAAAAAGTCTTGAAGGACTATCAAAAAAGAGTAATAAATATTTCAAATTCTTATAGAGTTACCAAAGTTACAGACCTTCCGTTGGAGTTAATACGGATGAGTGATTTTCAGGTAAGACAAACACATTTATCAGTATTTCTAGCCCATCTTTTATAAATCTCACAATCTTATTTACTCACTGTGTATAACCGTACACCGGAACTAGCGAGGTGTACGGCGGAGAAATGTTGCTAGCGAGGAACCGAAATCGAAAGTTAGGGAATATTTTACTTCATAACTTTCAAATAATCAACATCATGTGGTAATTTTAGCACACATACTTGTAAAATGTATGCGCTTGTCATTCTGTATCCAAGGGACAGTAACAATGACAGTTGCGAGTAATGCTGTTGTTAGTAACATATTTGCTATCTCAGACTATGAACAGGATATGACATTAAATAGTTATGTCTCGGAAAGCTATTGACATGATAATAACATAGAAAAAGTTGATGAAACGGCGATGATTGCTTTCGTTTGCGATCACGCTCCTCGCTAGCAACATTTCTCCCCCGTACACCTCGCTAGTTCCGGTGTACGGTTATACACAGTGTTACTTTAACCTGGTTGCGTTGAGGCTAAAGATATGGTAGTAAACCTTCGATATTATGTTAGAATTTAACGCTGCCAAGTAATCAAAGAAAAGGAAAAGCTTTTTTATTGTTTCTAAATTTAGCAACATTCTGTCAAGGGGGTAACAATCACCCAACCTTTTTAAGGAATCTCCCTTCATCCCCTTGAGAAAAAACAAGTCCTTATTTTTTCTCAGATAAATCCAGTCTTTATAAGTTGTTCCACTGTTTACAGGTAGTACAGTATGACAGCAAGGGTCACTACAACGCCCACTACGACTCCTCCTCCATAGACCGTGACCTTCCCTGCTGTAGGAGGTTTGATAAGAGGAAATGTAGGATCTGCAGGTGAGGCAAGGAATACTCTGGCAGAGTGAGTTAGTTTTACTCCGCTAGGGCAGTATTTCAGCCATTAGCTGTACTCTGGCAGGGTAGCTGTTGGATTTATATAAGTTGAGTCCATTTCCAATCTACATTTTATGTTCTTGTATACAGTCTGGTTCCTAGATTAATTTGCCCACCCTTTTGGCTCGATGTCTGAAATTTATTAGAAATGACTTTTTGAGAGTATTTCAAGTAATCAAACGTGATTTTAACAACTTCAAAGAATAAAAGGTTTTTTTTAGTGCAAACTTAACCTTTAAAATTATTAGATATAGGATACTTTCAGCATTGTAAAAGGGCCCATCTACTTAAAATTTGCCAAAACGACCCTCATCAGCTGATCACCTAGGAACAACATTGCCGCACTTAGAACTTATTCCCACCGAACAGAGATATAGACATAATAAATCAAAGAAGACTCTTCTGTCAAGGAAGATGGCTCGTCGTCACTAAAGGCGTATATGGTTATGATAAAGTTGCCATAATAGGTGACCATGTTTTGTAAAGTAGACTCCGCTTGCAAAATCTATTTATAACAAAGCATACAGATATTGACATTTTGAAGTAGTGTCTGATTTCATTGTATCAAATAAGGCTGGTATGGACCAATTATCCCCGTTGATATCACATGTTATTGTGTTGAGCTATAAATAATCATATTCAACCATTATTTTGGTATTGCTTACAGAACTCAGATAGTCAATATTGTTTTCCCTCGGGTCTATGAAAACAGGTATTGACCTCATCACCATTCCATAATTGTATAATATTCAACCATTAATTATGATATTGCTTACAGAACTCAGAACCAGAAAGGCGGGAGCAAAAGGATAAATCTTTCGTAACATACAAAGCAATCCAAATCAACTTTATCCTCTGAATTTGTGTAACCCCTCTATACAATCAACAGGTACATGACTGTGTTGTTCTACCTTAACGATGTGGAAGGGGGAGGTGAAACTGCCTTCCCTGTCGCAGACAACACTACCTTTGACGAACAGGTGAGAAGAAATTAGCTTACCTGTAATTATCAAACGCATAATTTTCTGTTTGGACAATATAAAGCATGATTTTGAGTTTAAATTCAAGGTTTGTGATAGTCTCGAAGATTGGAGCTTGTACTTTGTATTACTGTCCATACAGGCAACAACACAGACCTTTTGATTCCTTCTCAAGTACTTTTAACTGGACATCTGCAAAGCTGAAAGCTTTTAGAATAGTTTATCATTTGGCTAAATTGACAACCTCAAAAGCCACTAAAAACCTCAAAATTCAATAGGCCTAAAATGTTAACCATTGAAATCTTGAAAGTGTTGCTTCATTGACTACAATGCCGGCAGCCCTTTTTAATAAGAGTTTGTCTTTCTCAGAATTTAGGTGTACAAGGCAATCTACATTGCCAAAATACAGAAAAAACATTGCCAAAAGGAATCATTCAGTCAGCGACTATCTCATTCTCTCCCCACAGAGGCAGATCAAGTCATTAAATGTTGATACAGCCTCTGTTCTATTACGCCAAAATCACTGGGTTCGGGCAGTTTCAACTGACAGAAAAAAATTGCACCACAATCAATTTTAATTTCTTTATCAAACGCTTCTCCCATGAAAAGGAAGGTTCATATCACAATGCCTTTGCCATCAATTAGTAGCCAAAATGATGATTTAGAAACAGCGTCGCTGATTGCACAACCAAATTTTATTGCCTTCGATCAGGCGTCTCCCATTCTATCCCACAACCTCAGCGTAATATAACAGAAGCTGTAACAATATTTCATGACTTCTGCCTCTGTGGGGAGAGAACGCAACTCTCTGTAAAATATCCATTTGTATTTCAGATATTACGAGGAAGTAGGATAATGAATCTGTACCGCCGATGCAGCGATGCTAACCTATCAGTGAGCCCGGGCAAGGGGAAGGCTGTTATGTGGTACAATCATTACGTCAACGAACACAACCAGTGGCTCGGCGACATGGACATGTACAGTGTTCACGGAGGGTGCGCAGTCAAAGAGGGGAAAAAATGGATTGCCAATTTCTGGATAAAAGTTTCAGATAACAAGGATGAAGATATAAAATTATTTGAAAAATTGAAATATAAAGATTAAAATGAAATTTTCTTGCTGATATGAATAATTTATGTATAATAATGATTCAATTTTGTAACAAACATAAAGTATTTCTCAAAGGTATTGATATTCTATGGCCCTTAACTTTCTAGTTGAGTACATGTATATTTATGAATTTTATTTGACAGTGCCTTGTTAATCACATTCAGAAGTGTTGTACAGTAATGGAATTGTATTTTTTGTATGTTGATAAAGAGTTTGTATAAATAAAACATGGATAAGTTGTTCTTAACCTTTTTATCAAATGTTATGGATTGATCTTTATGGGTAGAGGTGGAGAATTTCATTCAAATTAATTATTATAAAATCAATAATATAGGTGATAAAACATTACAATGTACATTGTAATTTTGGGGTCTTCTACTCTATTTCTTCTTAAGTTTACTAAGATAATGTCTTTTTGTTAATTTTAAAAACAAATATTCAGACATGTCAACATTGTATAAGGGTTAGCTGACTGTCATTCAGAAAAATAGAGCCAATGCTCTGTATCTCATCAGGCTTCATATCCATTTTGCCTTAGGCTGTGGCAAGAGTGGTTCCCCCCTTAGTAGGGGACACAAGGTCACCAAATGTTCAATTTAGAATGCTCCTTTTCTAACTTAAGAGTCTGAATACAAAGTTTAAGCTTTCTAGGCATTAAGCTTTTTGAAAAAAAGATTAAAATAGGTTTTAAGGGTATGGCCTTTGTCAGGGGACACAGGGCCATAAAAGCTATAAATTATAACCGTCACTAGTCAAGGAGTCTGTACACAGTTTCAGCTTTCTAGGCCTTATGGTTCTGGAAAAGAAGATGAAAATAGGTTTTCAGGGCGTGGCCCCTGTAACCCTTATTAGGGTCCACAGGGCCACCAAAGCTACAACTTATAATCCTCACTTGCCAAGAGTCTGTACACCAAGTTTCAAGTTTCTAGGCCTTATGCTTCTGGAGAAGAAGTCGAAATTCCACAAAGTTTACGGCCGGACGGCGGACATCATGCCATGTCATAAGCCTTACAGGCCAGATCAGCTTAAAATATGTTTTAAGCCTTTTGCATGAATATCATAAACTTTGTTCAAATTAATAAGCTTGTTGTATTTATTACCATTACTCTTATTTGGTGATGTTTTTGTACCAAAATTACTAAACAAACATTTGCTTTCTGAAGGCAAAAATCTTGAAACCTGAAGTAAGTTTTTATGCAGTTTTTGTATCACCTTTTAAATTTTTGCTTCAAAATTTTTTTTCAAATTGTTTGTTCAGTAATATTTTGGCCATAAGACCTATAATACAGTTGACAGATACAGTATTGATTTAAACGTGATCACGTTTAATTTTTGCTTCAGTTGGTAATGAAGACTTGTCAGTTCCTTTTGTTTGTATAATGACAATGATATGTAAAAACACAACTAAAAGCACTTTATTAAAAAACAAGAAGATCACACAGACTTGAATGATTTTATTTTCCCTCTTGTCTTGAAAGAGATGATGGTCAAAATGAACATGAAATGAAACACTTTTTATTCTGTATCTAACCAAAATAGAAAGCAAATAAGATGAAAATGATGGTAAATCACCAATATTAACAAATATGTATGATCTCTCATAGTTATACTATCAAAAATTTGACAAAGCTTCAACAAATCCTATTGTCCACAATTCAATTGCAGGTGACAATATCTTTCGACAAAAAATTACAACTAAAATATTTCCTTAAAACGCTATATGTTATCAGCTCCACACTGTATCTAACCAGATTATAGGAACATGATACCAAATAAGAAATTCAATAGACAAAATTAAACCACATTGTAAACACAAACACAATGGCCAGGTATTTTGCTCTTCAACTGTATCTAACCAGACAGAGCAAAGGCCTCACAAGCCTAAAATGGAAATAGAGATATAAAGCTGCTGTTTATCATATAGTTTCAACTCTTTGCATGGAGGGTTAGGGGAATATAGGAAATGCCATCTTGCTGTAAGCATAAAGTCAAGAGCAAAGTCACCAATCTATTGTTAATTCTTCTAAGTATACAGGTGCTTATTTAAATGGGGTGAATCTCTTGAATAGCACTTAACAAATTGTATACATGATAAACTCAAAGTTTTGCTGTGTTATATTAAATTATACGAGCACGTATTACACGACTGAAGCACTATACTCATAGAATTCAATTCATTCACTTGTGCATGAGACATATTACATACAAATCTATAGAATGTGAAGGGAAGTAAAATTGTGATCAGATTTGATCCGACACATTCACCACAGTCAAATTTCAAATACAAGGACTGCATCCTGATCACCAAAGGATGTGAAATTGAAGAAAGTTGAGTTTGTATCTGTTTCAAATACCAACCTTTGAAGTTTGCTTTCGTGAGCTTAACTGTTTCATTACACATCAATTTAATAATAGGCTAGTCCTATCAACAGTTCTATTTTCCATCTCTTCTTCATGGGTAAAAATATCAGTATCCTTCCGTCAAGCAATACTCTGAAAACTTCAGACAAGTATTTCACAACGTGCCCTGACTGAGGATTGTCTAGTCTCTGTCTCTTCATGAGGACCAGATTAGTTTCCCCGTCCCTTGCCAGGTTTCTGTTGCCCCCCTCCTCCACCTCGTCCTCCTCCTCTCCCCCCTCGACCTCCCGCCTGGAACGCTCCTGAAAGATCATGAATAACATAAACAGATATACAGTAGAACACGGATATAGCGAAGTCGGATAGCAAACAATTGGATATAGCGAACAAATTTTCAAGTCCCCTCCCTATATAATATCATTAAAATCTTATGCGTATAGCAAACACCGGATATAGCGAACTAAATTCTTTAATCCCTTGGAGTTTGTTATATCTGTGTTCTACTGTAGTTAGTTATGAAGTACTAACAAATAAATCAAGAAAGAGTTCTTATTTGCAAATCAATGTATCTATAGATTCCAAACAAAAAAGTGCTGACCACATAGGTTGCTAAAGATTATTTTCCTATGCACCCAATTACAATTTTTAAATACCCAGCCAAAAAGTGGTATTTTGTAGATTTGAATGGTAAAATTTATGGCTGGCATACACTGGAAAATAATCAAAGAGATAAATAATATAATATAAATTGTAACTGGCCAGTGACCTATGCTTGAATGAACACATATATTGATGATAGAATAGTACAGTACTGCATTATCAGGTGAAGTAAATGATTACCCCGGCCACGCCCCCTTTGACCGCCACGCCCCCTCATGTCACCGCGTCCCTTGTTCTTCTGCAGAACTTCCTCCTTGACCATGTCAATAACCTCATCAGGGATACGCAGGTACTTGATGGTGCTTCCCCTGATGTAACACTCCGGCATTCTCCAGAACCGGTCTCCATCCTGTGATTGGATGCACATTTATATCTTAGTATGATTTAGCAAGTAAAGAGTTCATTTCATGATTTTACTGTGAATTCATGGTGTAACGTGGATAATAGACACAAAAACCATCAATAGTACTTAGGGCTAGAGTGATTTTTGCTGCAAAAATACATTATCGTAGCTGAACATTCACATTGACATGATATCTTAAAAACACCGGCTTGGATAATTGATACATAGATAATCGAAGCCCTGCAGCGTTTTTGCCAAACAAAATTTCAAAGACATTTACATGAAATGTGAAGACACCAGCTTGACATTATGGTGAAATGTAATATTGTAGGCATTGAAATTTCCTACATGCAGACCTGGAGAAAAAGAGTATGGATATGTTATCTCTTTTGCCCTTATTGTGGTGAACACTTTATTTCTTAGGTATACATTATCCATTGCAAAAGAGTCTTCATCACCAGTGTGTCTCTACAAATTAGTGAATTTCGATGAAAAAACAATTTAATGAAAATTTTATCTTTCTTACCCTGGAAGTGCAAATAACTTCTCTCAGGTTGATATTCATCCAGTTGTCACAGCTCACCAGATGGCCGTTGTAGGTTTCACCATTCTTTAACTCCACCAGCTGAAAAATGATATCATCAAACTATCAAAGTTTTTCTAGCTTAACAATGTTTCCTTGCTAAAAAACATCTTCTTCCCACTGCTCAGGGATAAAAGCATTTTTAGGTCTTTAAGAGATCAAGTCTCATCCTGTTTTTCCATTGTTCACAGAATTTATCGGACGCAAAAAGATCATTATCAAAGACTCACAGGTTAATGGTTAAATGTTTCAATCAATATATTCAAATTTCTGTTTGCAAACTAAAACAGCTATATTGACTTACCATAGGGTGATTAACAGCAGTTCTTAACAGAGACAGGGGCAACTGCAAAACAAACATACCTTGTTATTAGATTGTAAACTTTTGCCTTACAACAATATTTGTCATATTAATAATGAAAAGATGAAGTTAACAACTTTCATATCTTGATTTTGAAACAATCCCTATTTCCAGTCCGATAATAATTGACCATAATAAAAGGCACTTTCAGAGGAATACTAGTAATGAATGAATGAATGAATGAATGAATGAATGAATGAATATCTTTATATCCCCCAACAAACGAAGATCACATAAATGTAATTACAAAGTCAATAACAAAGGCAACAAAACAAATTCACTTAGGACGGAAATGATTACTGCACATGTCTTAACAATCAGAACTTTTTATTTAGTTTATTTAACATTGAATGTCACATTCGTAAAGACATCTCACAGGGAAAACGATGTTTAATGATTGATATTACGGACACAAACAAAGATCGGTCTCGAAACAGGAAGTGATTTTCTTTTTTGAGTTGATGGACTGTGTTCATACTTTGTTGAAGAGAAGCTTCCTCACAGAACACATTCAATTACTGGTAGTGTCAATATATTTTGAAGTGAGGTGAGGTGAGGTGATATGGGGTTAATCGCCGCTTTCAAGAATATTTCACTTATATCGCGGCTGCTAGTATTATTGCAGGGAGAAAGCCCGCAACACTACTGTGGCTATGTATTGCGGTGAAACCTGCCAGCGTCGGTTGGAACTAGCGAACCATGGGTGGTACTGTGCTGAAATTCAGTGTAGCATTGCACCCAAACCTGACTGCGTGTAGAACAGTTCTCTACTGCAGACAAAGTTGTCGAGCCCCTGGCGGGATTCAAACCACGAACCTTCTGATCCGAAGCCCAACGCGCTAACTACTGCGCTATCTCCCCCCCATATTTTGAAGTATTTTTCTTCCGGAACATGGTTGATTTTAATCAAGCTGAATTTTTTTAAAGACATTTTTCAAAACTAAAAAGATTGCAGAGTCTTTTGAAAAACACTTAAGATTAATATATGTCAATTGTGCTAAAGGACATGACTTGTAACGAAAACTGGTGTCAAAGTTTTCTTGTGATGGATTTCAGATAACATTATTTAGGATATGTATGCTCTTTTTCAAAACGATGCTCAGAGCACTTGAAAAAATAAACAGTTGATAAAAACAAGTTTACTCGATGGTCATTTATGGCAAATGCTATAACTAGTTACCATTGTTTATGAAAGTTGATGAACAATATAAACAGGAAAGAAAATAAGCGTCTTTCAAATCATGCTTCCTAAGTAAAACGGATATTCCAACTTGGACAATTGTTGGGTTGTCGTAAAGAGCTAAGCTCTGAACACAGCTTTTACGTTGCAAATCAATAGCAAACTTCTGTGGATGGAGCTTTAACCGAATATTAAATCTTAGCACATAAAGACCACAATTTGCAAACTGCATTCAATTTTCAAATCGGGGAACCAAAATATGTAACTAAGATAAAAATCTTAACATTGATAGTAATTATCATTCCAAACATTTTTTACGACATTACCGTAAGTCGGATTTGACAGTCAACAAATGCACGTGTATTTTGGCGCAGTAGGTTAGATTTTATACACTTAGTTATGTAGTTAGATTGTATATCGTTGATTTCGATGCAAAAATGAGTGCTAGAAGATCAGAGCTGCAGGAAGACAACGCTGTCACCAAGAAATGCAAACTTTCAAGCTATGAAGGCGTCAAACTGAACGAGCAGCTGGTTTCCCAGATGTCAACATGCAGAGATGCCTACCAGGAAAATAGGTGTTTTTCAGATGGTAAATGTGATTTTGATATTTAGAATGATTCTTATCCATTAATTTGATGTCATGCTCAATATTTATGGTTATCTAATTGATTGATGTCTTTGATCACTTCTCAAAATAAGCGATTAATTTCAAGGAGCCAAATTAAATTTTAAAATATATCAATCTAAATGAACTCAAAATTTCATATGACAGATATATGATAAATAGAGACACATTTGTGCATTAATTAAAACATCAAAATAATTTCATAAATATTCTTGGTGTTTCCATTGATAACAGCTATTTCTACCATTTTCATTCAATAAATATATATCATGAGATGACAATTAGAAGAAAAGTGACCCTTTAATGTCTAAAGACTTTATCAACTGAACTGAATCCAGGTTAGCTACATCCCTGGTCTCAGATTTTAATAGATCAATGTTCTTGTGATATCGACATCCAAAATTGACCATTATTAGTGACTCTAGAGAGTCTATGTCTTACCGTAAGTTGATTCCTTAATATGACTAAAATGAATGTCATTTCAGACAAATAAAGTTTATTAATTTTGTTTTCAGAAGGAAATACCTGCAATTTTAATCAAGACCCTTTCACTCATTGTATGGTGAGCAAGTTTGTACAAGATGAAGATTTTCTCGAGGATTTGCAAGATGAACTTCTGACAGTGCCATTTGCTGAGAAGAACAATGACCTATACAAATTTAAGCAGGTAAACACTTGTAGATGCTTTTACTTATTCACTAAGTTGATACAGGGAAAAGCTTTTCAGATGTTAAAATATTTACATTGTTATGTCTTTTTGATGAAGCTGCGTTTATGCAATTCTTTCATGGAATTCAAACCCAAATCTGCAGAGTTACATGTCACTTACCGGCATTATTCTGAGATAATAAATACTGTGATTTTATGTACTATATGATATGATCTGAGAGCTAAATCATCTGGAATACAAATATTTACTGAGAAAAGTCAAGCAACGCTTTTGTGACCATTGGTCAATGGAGTGTATGTACGATTCAAGATCAGTTATTGAGTAAAATGTGTTGCTATTAAAATCCATTTCTAAGGATGAGGCTGGCACCCTTATAGGATTTGGTTCCAAACCTCCTTACCCCATATATACATGTGCATGAAGTTTTAATGGTGCATGCTCATTTGAAAGTGTGTGGTTATTTCATAAATAAGTCAATGGGAAAAGTATACAAAAAAATAAAATGTGGTATGTGTTTTTCCTTACAGAGCACAGACTTAAAGAAAACATCATCCCCTGCAATTTCCCATCTCAGGTAAAATATTACCTACATAATTGATACATGATCTTTATCATGATAGTAAAGGAGTGTTGTATTTCATCTAGAATAGTTGATTTCGAATCAACTTGAGCATACAATAATTTTGATGGAACAATGATTCATTTGTAAACATTTAATAAAATAAGTTGTAAAGAAATTATCTCTTGACATCAATATAAAACCTAATAAAACTACTGGCCAGTTGAAATGGGAAGAACTATTTGTAAAGGACTTTCAACAGAATGAATGGGAAAACATAAATATGATGCCTAATCGGTGCACACAAAGTGTTAACTTGAAATGGTTTCAATATAGGATAACTCAAAATATTTTGGCAACAAACACTTTATTGTATAAGATTGGATACATTGATTCACCATTGTGCTCCTTCTGTAAACAGGTGCCTGAAAGCATTGTTCATTTATTATGTGACTGTAATCATGTTAAAAAAGTGTGGAAAGAATTGACGGAATGGCTAGATGACTTGGCTGAAGGATGTATTGAATTAACACCAGAAAATATTATTTTTGGTTTTAAGGGCAAAAATAACAACCCATTAAATGCCATTTGTTTGTTGGTAAAACAAAATATTTACAGTTCTAGTAGAACAGGAAAAAAACTAAACTTTGACTTTATCCAAAAAGAATTATTAAGATACTATGAGGCATGTAGATATATTGCTTTTACAAATAACAATAAGCCGAAATTTTACTCATTTTGGTCCTCTTTCCACACTTTATTCCAGCGCATCAAGACTGATGGTACTTAATCTTTATAAGGATGATGTTAATTTTTGGAAAATAGAAAATGATGTTAATCTTGAAATGTACACTGTTGAACTGCAATATCTATCAGTGATAATACTGAAGATTTATGATCCTTAAGAACACTTGTAGTGAATACTGAATATTACCTGCAATATCTAGTAATGAAATGTGAATATTGTTTTTCTGCTGCTTTGTATACAAATACATAATGTAAATTGTCATTGACAATGAACAACTGTCTGTTTGTAACATGTAAACATCTTATGGGAAATAAAAACCTTAAAAAAAACAAAAACAAAAAAAACCCTAGAATATTTTTTGAAGATACATATGAGTATTGAAACTAATTTAGCGGATGGCATCATTATCTCAAAAAGTATTCTTAAACAGTTGCAAGTATATGCCAGTTTTTTTATGATATAAGCAAGTCCAAGGTTATTATTCCCTGCCACAAAGGGGGAGGAGGATATAGGTTTGGGCTGTTGTCTATTCAGCTTTTTCAGAAACAATTTAAGATAGAATAACCAAATTTGCTATGTGTCTTCAGGTTATCAATACCTTGATGGAGGTCAAAAAACAAAGTGTGCATGTAGGTTTTACAGATTTATGGCCAGTGATTTTGACCCAAATTTAGGATAATGTACAGAACTATTACGAAAACCAATTTTGGGTAGATGTTGATGACTATTTCTTGTTGTTGTAAACTTGAGTTTGTTTCTGCAGGAGGCTGCTGTGTGAAGACTTCCATGTATGGCTGGGCGAGGTGACGGGGATTCCGCTCTCCTCCAATGTTGATATCTTCTGTTCACAGTACAGATATACAGGTAACATTAACTCCAAATATTCACACAAGTTTTGGTAGACATGCTCCAGTTTGGAGCAGACAGGGCAGATACAGGAGTTTTGGTTGAATGCAGAATAAACACATTTCTGAACTCATTATGCAGTTTCTTTCAATTATTTGAAATACCTTTTATTCTACATTATCAAATAAATTCTTCCAGACACAAACCTGCCATCTATTGTGTTTTAACATTGGTATTTCTTTACCAGGATCTCTCTCATCTCACATTGTGCTAGATGTCGAATAAAATACTCCACAAAATGTTTTTGTTGGTAGAAGCTGGCAATAATGATAAGCAGGCAAAAATTATCTACGTTGAACATAGGCAACAACAGAACCTTAACTTTATTTGGATCTCTTTATCTTGCCATCACATTGTGTTGGGAGTCAAAAAAATAGTCCACAAAATTTGCTAAATCTAAGAAGCTGGCATAAATTATCTATGCTGAACTTAGGCAACAACAGACCTGTGACTTTATTTTCCTCACAAAATAAAGACATAAATGATTAAATGCAGTATAGGCAATGTTAATGATCTAATTCCCGACCCCCAGACCTGCTGCTATGTCACGACGATGAGCTGGAGGGGCGGAGGATCGCCTTCATCCTCTACCTGGTTCCCGACAGCTGGGAGGAGGCGGACGGGGGACTACTGGAACTCTTCGATGTCGACGGTAAGATTTGTCTGTGTTTCTTTGTCTATGGTGATTTTATGGGAATGATGTGCTCTGTGTATGTAACAGAAGGGATGAGAACCTGAGTTTTGTGTTGTTGTTGTTGTGTGGGAAAGGTAGTTTTTTAACTCTATGTACATCTTTATGTATTGTAACTCTCCCATGCCGATGTTAAGATTTGTGCGTGTTTCCTTGTTTGAAAGTGATTTATGTTTATTTTATGGGAAAGTGATTTGATAGGACTGGTGCATTTAATGTGATCTGTGTTTCTTTGGAACTCTTTTTTATGTCCATCTAAAGCGTTGCAAGGTTCCAGAAGAATTGCCAATAACTGATTAACTATACTCTAGTTCTTACAAGACTATGTGATCTGTTGCAGAAAATGGTCAGCCTAACAACATTGTCAAGTCCATCTGCCCTTCTAGGAACTGCATGCTGTTCTTTGAAGTGACAGAGGCATCCTTTCACCAGGTAAACACTATGACAAATCATAAACATAAATCACCCTTCAAAGACATTTTTGTGATTTTACAATAATTTTGAAAATTCTTCCCGTAGGTTGCGGAGGTTGTGTCTGAAAGCAAGTGCCGTTTGTCTGTGAGTGGCTGGTACCACGGACCCCCAGTCTCGCGGAGAAAAGCTTTCGTTGAGCCTCTTCCTGCTCTCCTGTCCCCGAACAATATTGATGTGAGTATCAGGGTGTACGACTCTGCTGGGTCAGGGGGCTTGTTTTTGCATATTGGTCTTTAACTTACATGAATAGTGCACATGCGGCCTACTGATCACCACTTATTCTTTTTCTGCAACTAACAGATTGTTAAGTAAAATTTGACCTTCATCTCTGGCATGTCTCTTAAAGATTATGTACAAAGTAGGCAACATTTGTGTCATAATATCAGTATGATGAGGATCAGTAATGACCATCAAACTTAATAATTTCGTTACAAATGGCAAATTGAGATGTCAATGTTTAATTTGCATTTAATAAATGTATAAAGTAAATGGTGTGAGTTGCAGGAGGATGACCTGCACATTTCTGCAAAAGTTATAGATTTATTTTGACGAACAATGACCATCTGAGCAACAAACATCACAGAGTTTGAACCTTTGATATGTGTCTTAGAGATGATGCATAAAGTAAAGCCTGAATGTTGCAGCAGGACAACCTGTACCACTGGATCGTGTTTAGGGTTGAGATTATGCACAGAGTAGGCAGCATTTGTTGCAAAATTAGGAGATAAACCTACTGTGTTTTTTTAGCTCACCTTTACAAAGTAAATGTGAGCTTATGTCATGGCGCTTCGTCCGTCGTCCGTCTGTCAGTCCGTCCGTCCGTCTGTCCGTCCGTCCGTCCGTCCGTCCGTCCGTAAACTTGCACGAAAAAGACTACTCCTCCTAAACGAATTCAGATATCATTCTGAAATTTTAGTATGTTATACCCATGGTGATTCCCCACAGAAAGGTAGACGTTTCAGTTTTGAGAATCCAAGATGGCCGCCATGACAGCCATATTGAATTTTCAATTAGATTTCATGAAAAAGACTACTCCTTCTAAACGAATACAGATATCATTCTGAAATTGTAGTATGTTATACCCATGGTGATTCCTCACAGAAAGGTAGACGTTTCAGTTTTGAGAATCCAAGATGGCCGCCATGACAGCCATATTGAATTTTCAATTAGATTTCATGAAAAAGACTACTCCTTCTAAACAAATACAGATATCATTCTGAAATTGTAGTATGTTATACCCATGGTGATTCCTCACAGAAAGGTAGACGTTTCAGTTTTGAGAATCCAAGATGGCCGCCATGACAGCCATATTGAATTTTCAATTAGATTTCATGAAAAAGACTTCTCCTTCTAAACGAATACAGATATCATTCTGAAATTGTAGTATGTTATACCCATGGTGATTCCTCACAGAAAGGTAGACGTTTCAGTTTTGAGAATCCAAGATGGCCGCCATGACAGCCATATTGAATTTTCAATTAGATTTCATGAAAAAGACTACTCCTTCTAAACGAATACAGATATCATTCTGAAATTGTAGTATGTTTTACCCATGGTGATTCCTCACAGAAAGGTAGACGTTTCAGTTTTGAGAATCCAAGATGGCCGCCATGACAGCCATATTGAATTTTCAATTAGATTTCATGAAAAAGACTACTCCTTCTAAACGAATACAGATATCATTCTGAAATTGTAGTATGGTATACCCATGGTGATTCCTCACAGAAAGGTAGACGTTTCAATTTTGAGAATCCAAGATGGCCGCCATGACAGCCATATTGAATTTTCAATTAGATTTCATGAAAAAGACTACTCCTTCTAAACGAATACAGATATCATTCTGAAACTGTAGTATGTTATGCCCATGGTGATTCCTCACAGAAAGGTAGACGTTTCAGTTTTGAGAATCCAAGATGACCGCCGTTAGAGCCATATTGAATTTTCAATTAGATTTCATGAAAAAGACTACTCCTTCTAAACGAATACAGATATCATTCTGAAATTGTAGTATGTTATACCTATGGTGATTCCGCACAGAAAGGTAGACGTTTAAGTTTTGAGAATCCAATATGGCCGCCATGGCAGCCATATTGAATTTTCAATTAGATTTCATGACAAAGACTATTTCTCCTAAACCAATCTAGATATCATTTTTATATTGTAGTATGTTATACCTTTAGTGATTCCGCACAGAAAGGTAGACGTTTCAGTTTTGAGAATCCAAGATGGCCGCAATAGCAGCCATATTGACTTTTCAGCTGCAGATGACACATCATTATTATTAAATTTTAAGCTTTCATCAAGTGATCACTGGCACCATATAAATTCTCTAATTTGAACTTACTAATCATAATATTATCTTAAATATGGAATATTTAAGATTGTCGTGCAAGTTGTTCTATATTTTTAAGTGTTTCTAAAAAAAATTAAGATGAAAGACAAACATAATTGATTAATTTGTTTAAAATGTTTATGGCAACTAGCTGCAAAAACCAAATCACATTAAACATGTTAAATTTTAAACAATGGTATCTCCCTTATATTCCTTGAAATACCACACATAAGGGGTCAACCAGAGTTCAGATATTCCACTATGCTGTCTAATACACATCCCAAGGCAGGCTGCTAGCATCACAGTGTCAGCTGCTAGTCTGTTGCATAATCAACCTGACCTAATTGATATGGTAGAGCATTATGCTATATGGCCATGGCCCATGTGTATGCAATAAAAGTTATGGACTTGTATTCTCATGACAGTGATATGTTCTTTCTAAGAATAACAACTTACACAAAACTTGTCTACAATAAGCCTTGTGTTTAGCAATCTACATGATAAGTTGATGTGGAATAAATATGCAGATGAAAATCGAAAAGGGTTTAGTAAGAAAAGTAAGGAAATTTGATTTGTCATATCTCTCTATTGATTTGACAATGCAAAAATGTTTACCATTATATTATAGCGCGTTCGGCTTCGGATCAGGAGGTCCGTGGTTCGAATCCCGCCAGGGGTTCGGCAACTTTGTCTGCAGTAGAGAACTGTTCTACACTCAGTCAGGTTTGGGTGCAATGCTAAACTGAATTTCAGTGCAGTAACACCCATGGTTGCTAGTTCCAGCCGATGCTCGCAGGTTTCACCGCAATACATAGCCACAATAGTGTTGCAGGCTTTCTCCCTGCAATAATACTAGCAGCCGCGATATAAGTGAAATACTCTTGAAAGCGGCGATAAACCCCATAGCACATAGCACCTCACCATTATATTATGTATGAGTGTTAAATAAATTGATACTTTAATGAAAGACATCTCATGGTCACTTGACATGTAAATATTATGTGAACAAAATAAACGTGTCTTATGCATTTCTGTGTTTATGACTTTCATCTCAATCAGTCATTCATTTTCCTTGAAAAATCTGTACTTTTGGGATTCTCAATATCCCATGCATCATAACCATCAGTGAAATAATCTTGAAATCATATTAATGATTCACTACAAAACAAATGTAAGTGCCCACCATCCTGTAAGTAATGAATGACATTTAAATGGATACACCTAAACCAATCAAGATATCATAATGAAATTAATACGGATGCCCACATAAAAGTAGCATTTTGAAGATTAAAAAGTACAAGATGGTCACCAATTCAGCCATAGATATAAAAAAAAGTTACCGGGGTATACAAAAACCTACTGCTTGTAAACTTATCATGATTATATCATTCGTGTATTAATGTTTGTTCAAGCTCTAGTGGATTCCAAAAGAAGACTAGTATTTTAAAAGATAAAAAAATCATGATGGCAGCCATAATCAATTATATAAAAGATGGTTACATGTATAATTAAACCATTTTACCACATCATTCATTTTAAGGTGAGCTTCTGTACCCTCGGTACTTTTATTATTTTCGTGGTCTAACGTAGATTCGATACCTGTTGATGTCATTCGGAGCCGAACGCGTTAGCGTGAGGCTTCGAATGTAACATCAACCGTATCGAATCTACGTTAGACCACGAAAATTAAAAAACACAGTAGGTTTATCTCCATTCTACCATGACGAGTTTATTTTGCCGTTTTATATGTCATTTCTTTTCTACCGCGTAACTTCAGTTGTGCTTCCGTCAACACTGTGACGTCATAATGTCCTGTGCTTATGACGTCAACTGTTGACGTCACTGTTGACATGACTGAACCAAAGCCGGTTGCGGCAGCTTCTTGATCTACATTCAGCCTTTCGCTTTAAATTATGCTATTGCACGGACATATATATGCATTATATTGATGCTAATCAAACTCTACTTATTAAAAAGTACGGGTAGTACAATGTTAAAAGACTTTTAGTTAGTATTCAGACGAAGCAACTCCCGAAGCGTACAGTGACTGTATGCATGTCGACTCGTGTCATGAAGTTTGTTTCTATGGCAATGTGTATCAAACCGCGGTGAATCGCCCGTCACAAAAATCGTGTTCGAACGTAGGTTCGACCATAGAAATTAACCAATGAAATTGGAGGATTTTGAAATGTCTTGGTAGAATTTTGATTCGCATATAGAAAATGTATGGTAAATGGTGTGTATTGCAGGAGGACGACCTGAGATTATGCACAGAGTAGGCAGCATTTGTTGCAAAATTTTGACTTGCATTTAGAAAATGTATGAAGTAGATGTTGTGTATCGCAGGAGGATGACCTGTACAGCTGGATCAACCCCATCTACCTCAACCCGGAGATCCAGGCAGACATCAAGGAGAAGTTTGAGAACGACTCCGAGATAGAGCTCAAGGACTTCCTCCAGGTAGGCCTCTTGAAGGAGTTGGATAAAGTTGTGTCATGTATCTGATAAAGGGTAAAGACTCTGTGGTTCAATGACTTTATACAGGTATTTGATCAAGTAAGAGGTATTTGTTGATAATGATAATAAATTAATAAGGTATCGTCTATAAACCAATTCGGAAGTGCTCAGTGGTGCTAAAGAGTATGATAAAATTTTGCAGAGTTGGGTCTTATTTTGAAAACGAAGTTTGCTTTATGTCATATTTGTAACTCTACTTGTGTCAAATGTTTAATTCACAATAATGAACTTATTTTTCTACCTAACATGACTTGTGTCTTTACTATATTTAGCACCTTCCTTCCAACTACCGGCAGCTCTTAAAGCGCTCAATGGGACTAAAGAGTTTGATGACATGGGAGCTTTATCAGAGTTTGGCCTTGTATTGAAGGGAAAAGTTCCTTATGTCGTATTTGTATCTAACAAAGGATTACTTGTATCATATGTATAATTCACACACATGAACTTATGTTTAACCCTCCATGACTTGTGTCTGTCTACTGGCTAATATTAAGCCTTGTTGCAGCGCCCCAAGTTTTGTGTTTTCAGCAAATTGGCCCCATCAGCAATTTGTAGCAACTTGAACATTTCTTACAAGATTTTATACCAGTGAAGTTGGCTAAAGAATTGGCACGTTAATGTTAACAGAATGCAGGAAGACTTTAGATAACAGTGTTTTAGGCTCAGGTTAAGAAGCAATATGCATCTAGGCTTGATGACAATGTTCGAATAGAGGAAGTTCCTAATGTCGATATTGATCTTACTATCAGCGATCAGTTATTTTTTGAAACTCTTTTACTAGAAATAAGAGGTAAGACCATTTCTTATGCTTCATTTGTAAACAAACAGAAAGCTAAGCATGAAAAATGCCTTATTGATGAAATTGACTCATTGGAATCTAATTTATCTGATGAAAACTTTGAAATTCTTACTTCAAAACGCAAAGAGTTGCAGGATATCCGGCAAAAAAAGATGGAAGGGGTACTTGTCAGATCTAGAGCTCAGTGGATAGACGAAGGAGAAAAAATAACCAAATATTTTTGTAATCTTGAAAATAGAAATTTTGTGAGTAAAGTAATGCCCAGTCTGGAGGCTCAGGATGGAACTTTATTATCAAAACCTGACGATATAATGAATGAAGCTGAATCTTTTTATCAAAGTCTTTACTCAGCAAAGACACCTCCTGACAATAGTGTTAACCTTCACTCTTTACTTCCTGTAGATGTTCCCAAACTTGACCAGGATACTGCCAACTCTCTTGAAGGTCCTATAAAAAAAGATGAACTTCTCAAGGTTTTAAAAAAGACTAAAAACAATAAAAGTCCTGGTTCAGATGGTTTCAGTTATGAGTTCTACAAATTCTTTTGGATTGATATTGGAGACTTTTTGCTGAGGTCTATTAACTTTGGTTTTACAAATGGAGAACTCTCAGTTACTCAGAAACAGGGCATAATTACTTGCATTCCTAAGGGGAACAAACCTAAACGCTTCATTAAGAACTGGCGTCCTATTTCATTGCTTAATTCTTCTTACAAACTTATGTCATCAGTCATAGCGGAAAGAATTAAGACTGTTTTGCCTTTCCTCATAAACGAGGATCAGACAGGTTTCATGACTGGAAGGTACATTGGAGAGAATATCAGAACAATATATGATGTGTTGTGTCTTACGGAACAGCATAAGACTCCAGGGCTGCTTTTGTTAGTTGACTTTGAAAAAGCCTTTGATTCGGTGTCTTGGTCATTCATTGACAAAACTTTAGAATATTTTGGTTTTGGGAAAGATATAAGAAATTGGTTTTCCACTTTCTACAACAGTATTTCTTCAAAACTCATTATTAATGGGAAAATGTCTTCACAAATATCAATTGAAAGAGGATGCAGACAAGGTGACCCTCTCTCTCCGTATATTTTCTTATTGTGCTCTGAGATCTTGGCATCTCTTGTTCGATCAAATCAAGACATAAAGGGAATCACTATTGACAATGTTGAATATCTTATTGCTCAATATGCCGATGATACAGAGTTTCTGTTGGATGGTAGTCGGTCATCATTTGAAGCTACAGTTAAGATGTTAGATCTCTTTGCAGCAATCTCTGGCCTCAGGATTAATTATGAGAAGTCTCAAGTTGTTTGGATTGGGTCTGAAAAAGGAAGCAGCAAAAGATTCATGCCTGATTTGCATATTAAGTGGAATCCTGACAGTTTTAAGATTCTTGGAATTAACTTCTCTACATCAATTAGTGACATTCAGGATCTTAACTACAAGGGTAAGATCTATGAGATACAAACAATTATCAACAAATGGATGAGACGTAGTATTACCCCTCTTGGTAAAATTGCCATCATTAAATCTCTCTTGATATCCAAACTTAATTATCTTTTTTTGACTCTCCCCAATCCACCTGGTTGTTTCTTAAAACAGCTGAACAAGATTTTCTTTAGTTTCATATGGAATGGCAAACCAGACAGAGTTAAACGTGAACTTTTATGTAAACCAGTGTCAGAAGGAGGTTTAGGAATGATTGATATCTTTGCATATGTTAAATCCCTGAAAATTACTTGGATAAGGAAACTTTTTGCTGACAGCGAATCCAAGTGGAAAGAGTTATTTAGGACTCAACATCCTGATACCATACACTTAAATGAATTTGGCGACATGTTCCCAACATTTTTAGCCAAAAAAATAAGTAATGCTTTTTGGAAAGATTGTTTGACTTCCTTTGGGTCTTTGTACTCTAAATGTCCACCTTTAAATTATGAAGAATTTCTAGCAGAGAGTCTTTTTTACAACAGCAACATTATTATTGGCAAGCAATATTTCTATAGCAAAAGGTGGTGTAACAAAGGTGTTGGTCAAATCTTTGATCTCATGGACAGTGATAATAATTTCATGTCCTTTAGTGAATTTGTACAAATTTATAACTTACATGTTCCATTCACTCTTTTTTATGGTATTATACAATCTGTTAGAAATTATCTGAAAAAAGCAGGTGTAACTGTTACTTTTCCACCAAGACCTGGAGAAAAATCGATTTATAAAAAAATTCTTTCTATCTCAAAAGGGTCAAAATATTATTATTGTGCACTAATTTCGTCAAGTCTTACTCCCAAATCACAAGTGAAATGGAAAGATACTTGTACGACTGATCTTCCTTGGGAGTCAATTTACCTAAAACCTTTTAAAACAACCAGGGACACAAAATTGAGATGGTTTCAGTACCGTTTGCTTCACAGACTTATACCAACCAATGTTTATCTTTATAAAATCAAAGTATGTCCAGCAGATATATGTAATTTTTGTAAATCTCAAAAGCAAACTCTAGTGCACTTTTTCTGGGAGTGTCAAAAAGTTCAATATTTTTGGATATCTTTATTATCATGGCTCAACAAGCATTGTTCACATTTTCACAACATGACTCTAAGTTCAGAACTTGTACTGTTTGGCCTAAAAGAAAATATTGTTACAGATGATGTATTTGACCTCATTCTTTTATTGGCCAAATTCTTTATTTACAAGTGTAAACTGGATGATTGTCAGATAAGTTTGAAAATGTTTAAACATGTTTTAGCAAATCGATACACCATTGAGCGTCATATGTATTTCAGTAAGTCAAACCATAATAAATTTTACATAAAATGGCTAATGTATCATCCACTTTTTGATGAGAAGTAGTACATCAACTAAATATGCATCTTTCCATTAGCCTTAACTTTAGACAAAAAATGTCTTTATATGCCTGTTCATCATATATTCATAATAGTGACAGTGTGTGAAAGTTGTGTTATGTGTTTTTTTTTTTCTTTGTGTGTGAAAACCTGAATCCTCTCTTCTGTCAACTATATTGAATTTGAGGACAAGGAATCCCCCTGGTTCCTTGTTCGGAATTGTAACAGGGATTCCGAAATAAAATATTGATTAAAAAAAAAAAAAACAGTGTTTTAGGCCTGTTAAGTCTTTCTATGGTAGTGATGTTGATTCGTCTAGAAACAATAATTCATCTAGCACAAGTTTTTTTGTTTTTTTTAAATTTTTTTTATATATTCCAGCAAGAGTATAGTACAGTTACATGAGCGTGAGAAAGTAAAAGTGGTTATTTCCACGACAGTCAGATTATCAAAGGTTGAATGGCTCTGGTGTACATTCAAAAGGCACAGTAAATATACCTAGTTGCATTTAAAGGTATTTGAAAGTGGAGACCATTTATTTTCAAAGGCATTTAAACGTTGGTTTTTACATGCAATAAATTTTTCAATGGCATAGACTTGTTTGTAATTTTTAATAGCTTTATCAAATGATAAGGCTTCACCTTTGAGGCTACTTAAGAAAATATACCTTTTGCTCAATAAAATAAGTTCCTTGAGTTGTTTGTTTGTCAGGTGATGTAATGGTCTAGTCCAAACAAAAGCTGAACTGGGCATAAAGGTTTAACCATATTGATTCATAAATATTTTCTCGACAACAGGAGGACAAATACAAAGCGGTGCTGGACGCCATGACAAATGCCAAGGTGAACTGGACCAAGAGAGGTCCGGCAAACAAGAGGTGAGTCTTCTTTAGCTTTCGTGTGTTACTCAGAGTTATTAGGTGAGATTATACTGGGCTGAATTATCCACCACAGCCATGATAATTAAACATTTTGAGTACAAAAAGCAAGCAATCTTGATAGGAAAAGAAGCATAGGTGTGATGCATGGGGGTTACGCACAAATATTTTTTCACATTTAGGCTGCAAAAAATGTCAGGAAGAAATATGGATAAAACCCTTTGCGACTTTTGAGAAGTGTAGAAGAAATAATTGTTCAGTATGTTGAGATGAGTTCAGTAGTTACTGTTAATCTGCAGATGCTACAGAGCCTGTATGGAGACTGACCGGCCGGAGGTTCTGCACAAGTGTGTCAACTTCCTCCAGTCTGACGCCATGTTCCTCATCCTCTCAAACCTCACTGGACTCAAACTCCACGAACTGGCGCCGTCCTCCGATGAAGAGGATGCCAACACTTCCAATGGATCTGCCAACGTTAGTAAAGGTAAGTCAAGAGGCCTTGCAGTTCTTTTGATCAGTCTTGGCATGTTAATTAAACTTAATTTTCAGCTTACCTAGCTTTAGCTTTATGCTTTGCCATCTTTTAACCATGCTTTTAATCACCTTTTCTGTGCCAGAAACTTGATGGTCCATTCAGAAATATCCTCGGGACGATACATACTATTCCCATGTGATACATACTACATGTCACGATACATTATTTTCAGGGTATTTGATAGAACAAAATCTAAAATATTTTGACAAACATCTTGATTTTTAGTTTGAAAAAGCAATTTTATTGTCAACAGACATTGTATCACAATACATATCTTGTCAGATTAGGTATCGATTTATCCTCATCATTTACTATTAGTAATACTAGTAATGTAAATTGACTCATTAAACAGTGGAGGTCGTTACTAATAGGGTGTGCAACAAGCCATTAGCTCCTATAACCATATGGTAATATAAAAAGCTTGTATACATCCCAATACACTCTTATTGGTTGAGAGGATCACTTTGCTCATTTATCATTATTTTATTTACATGTTTTATCCTAGAAGATTTATGCTCTTGTTTGATGAAAGAAACAATTTGCTTGTTAAACATTATCAAAATATAATCTATAATTTTATTCATGAAGAAAAGGATCAGGAACAAGTTATCAAACTTAGAATACCCGCTCCTATGTATTTACAAAGTTGATTTACAATTTTTACAAAACAGATGACAGATAGTTAACAGGAGAGCAACATAAGAAAAAGAATGGTACATACAAAAAAGGAATGTTGATCTGCTATACAAAACGTTTTGTCTCACTAATGAATGAATGAACTACCGGTAATTTGAATACATTTGTGTTTTGGTATGATGATAGGTCCTTTGGGTGAAAGGAGTCAAAGGGAGGTTTGCCTCTGGTAGCACTTATTTATTTTTAATTTTCTGATTTACTAAAATGGTAGTGAAAGTATTCAGTTTCCTCTGTATGATCTCAGGTGAGGGAGGAGGGAGTCCGCG